>OZ035994.1:8811175-11211175 GCA_964035005.1 Erebia palarica | reverse complement strand
GTTCTATTAACATATCTACATCAGTGGTTGGATGGTTTCAGAGTTATCTCAAAGGTCGTCGGCAGCGTATTCGCATTGAAGATAAGTTTTCATCTTGGTGTGAAATATCAGCCGGCGTACCGCAAGGTGGTGTGTTGTGTCCTTTACTCTTTGCCATTTTCATCAATTCAATTTCCCAGAATATTACTTCTCTCTATCACATGTATGCAGATGATCTCCAAATTTACTCTCCGTCAACTCTTGAAGATTTGCCTAATGCTGTTTCTAATATTAATTGTGACCTGGAGGCTATCAGTAAATGGAGTAAGTGTTATGGACTTAAGGTTAATCCTTGTAAGTCCCAGGCTATTATTATTGGTGGCTCTGGCATGATATCAAGAGTTGACTGGGATAACCTTCCGCCTGTTACATTAAATAACGTTATAATACCTTACAGTACTACCGTTAAAAATCTTGGTGTCCACTTTGATAATACTCTCTCGTGGTCTACTCAATTAAAAGAAGTTAGTAGAAAGACTTTTGCTGCTATGGGTTCACTTAGGCGTCTGCGTTCTTTTCTCCCTATTCCTACTAAAATTATGTTAGCACAATCTCTACTTCTCTCCATTCTCGATTATGCGGACGCAAGCTATCTTGATTTAACTGAGGACCAGCTTAACAAACTTGAGCGAATTCAAAATTTAGCTATTAGGTTCATATTTGGTTTACGCAAATATGATCATGTCTCTGAATTTCGTTCAAAGCTCAAGTGGTTACCCATTCGCTTTCGCCGGAATCTACATATTGTTTCCCTTCTGTACTGTTTATTGTTCAATCCCATGACTCTAAGTTATTTAAAGGAAAACTTTAAATATCTTGGTCATGACAGACCAGAAAGAGTTCTTCGGTCAGCCGGAAAACTCGTTCTTGCAGTCCCTTCATATCGTACAAAATATTTCAAAAATTCATTTATGTTCAAGGCCATTAGCTTGTGGAATGAACTACCCTCGCAAATACATCGAGCTAAAACTCTTAATAAGTTTAAAATTGACATGAAAAATCATTACATGTCTCTCTGTAATCATCAATAGCGACATGTTTAATTTGTCCAATCTTTATATGTGTATTTAGTTATGTATTTAGTCTTACGTATGTCTATTTTATTTGTTTTCATATATATTAGTGTATTAATACGTTATAATTTTATGATATTGTTTAGTTTATGTATCTATTAGTATTTAAGTTTATTTTTATGCACCACCTCCCACTATCCACTTGTTCATTGTCTCCGTATCGATAAGGTTGCCTGGAAGAGATCGCTGGTTAGCGATAAGACCGCCTTATTGTACCTACGTTTTAAGTTTTCATGTTTGTTATCTGTTTTTTTTTTATATTTTGTGGTGTACAATAAAGAATATACATACATACATACATACTAGCCTGGAGTTAGGAACTTGGCGGTATTTCACCCCCGTGCCTCGGAGAGTACGTTAAGCTGTCGGTCCTGCGCCTAATCTCTCTCCGGTCGTGTCGGATTTTCCGTCCCATCGGGCTATGAGAGTAAAGGAATAGAGATTGCACCTGTGTACGCGCACACATTTGTGCACTATAATATCTCCCGCGCACATGGCTAATCTCTCTGGAGATTGGCCGCAGTTGCCGAAATTCGGTTGGGAGGATATTATTAGTATGATAGTATAGTATGATGTAGTTTATTGTATGATTTATTTAACTAGAAAAAGACAAGATATTTAAAATCTCATGGAAACTGTCTTATTTTCCGGGATAAAAAGTAGTCTACACGACTCTCCAGCTCTTTGAATATATTCGTGCAGAAATTACATCAATATTCGTTATGGCAGTGATGTAATTGAAAGACAAACCAACATAAATTCGCATTAATCATAATTGCGGTACTTAGTAATGAGTAGCGATTCCGTTTTTTGCTATTTCTTGCGACATTCCACAACTGTAGTAGATTCAATAGCATTTCAAAACAACAGAGTCACAAAATAAATATTATACTTCCTTGGCGTAATAATTAATTAATTAATAGTAATTGGCTGTGATAGTTCCATAGTTAAGATTATTTGTGAGATGGTGGTAATGAAAAAAAAACCCGGGTGAGTTTGTTCTGGGCTGTTCTCAGACCAGGGCGCGTTTGGAACCCTCGTATCTTTAGTTTTAAGATACCGTAACTAATTATTTATCACCATCATGTTTTTTAAGTAAGTAATCGACGTCAATATGTGTGCCTAAAGTGTACCTAAATTGAATAAATGATTTGATTTGATTTAATAACTAGAACAAAGCTGCAAAGCAAAGTGTTGTGCTGTAACTTCTCATTGATGGTTGGTCGTAAGCAATAATCTGTTAGATAACCACGTCAACCTGATAAGTACTATCGTCATATCAGCGATATCATTGTTGTGATAAATGCGTTCAACTTCGAGAGAGATAATACTCTCAACAAGCAAGCAATAAGTCAATTCTCTGATAAGGGCAGCTGAATGGGCCCCGGCGAATGCTACAAGTCAGTCGGTATTGCCGATCGGATAACGCTGATTGCTACAAGACTACCTGTATTCGCTGATAACTGATAGCGCACTGAGCGTAACAATTATACAGCAACAGAGTTCAATCGGCGTAATTTTTTTCATGGGTACCTGAAAAGACATCATCATCATTATCAGACATTGTGCATCCACTGTTGGACACAGCTTCTTTTAAGTAGCGCGAACGTGCTCTTTCCTTTGCTTTTCGCATCCAATTGATGCTAGCCACCCGCCGGATATCATCGCTCTATCTTGCTGAGGGGCACCCTACGCTCGGTTTGCCAAAACGCAGTCTCCACTCGAGGACCTTTCGACCCCAACATCCATCGGTCCTCCGATACACGTGACCAGCCTTCTGCCACTTAAGCGTGCCAGCCCTGTGAGCTATTTCCGTCTCTATAATTCTTTGGTGAATCACTTCGTTTTGGACTTTGAGGGATACTCAAAGAAAGTCCGAGCTCTTTCCATAGCCTTACCGTGGATCTGGAGAGTGTTCATGTCATAATCAACGGGTACAAGAGGCAATGTTTTCCAACAATACGGCAATCTTTCATTACGGGACAAGCACTGAGCTGCACTGAGTCATAAACAAGGTTCGGTCGGTCGTCGGTCGTTGTCCGACGCGCACGACGGCGTGCGTCGTGACCGCGCCGCTGTAACGCGTTCAGTAGACGATACGACGTTGGCGCGGACGTGGACGATCACGACCGCTCTGACAACAGCGATACGACGAAGAAGAAGAAATGATAGGTCTGCACTCGGTAGGTAGGTGAAGGACAAGAAGCCTTGTACTTACAGTTTAAAATGATGATAGAGTCTAAGATGGTAGCGGACTAACCTGTTAGACCCGCTTGCAGAGACGCTAGGTTATCATTTCAACCCAGAGTTAGCTGCTTAGCAGAGTTAGTACGCTGTCAAGATTGATGGAATTGACTGATACATATGCCATCGTCTAATGGAGGCCTTACACGTCACGCCAAGGCCCCCTTTCCCCCGCCACGCCTTGCTTTACTCTAACCCCACTCTATGACCTCTTGACAACCATCCAAACTTAGTGTCTTTATGAGGCTTTTCCTTTTGCTCATTTACTCCCACACAAAATATTTTAGAATTAAGTATCTAGTTCTACAGTTTCTTAAAAAACGTTTGTTGGGTGTCTTTTCTCAGTAGAATTCGCTTTCCCTGAGGTGCGGGGCGGTGGTAAAGTCTTGGGTAGTCATATCGAGACATTGTTGGTGAGCAAGTTGTTGTTGTGAAATACGTATAGTTTTTCTTTTTAACACCGTGTATTTACGTCGCTTATTATCTAGTACATTCAATACACAACACAACTTACGATTAGGTATTTCAATAAATAAGTTATCGTATTTAATAAGTTAAAGGATAATAATTTAAAAAGTAGAGTGGAAAAACACAGTCACGATTTTTTTTCTCTCTCAAACGGAACTGAAGTTACCTAATGGATTACATGCGTACGACACAAATTCAAAGAATAAAACTACAAAGTCCACCGCCTGAGGTCCAACGCAAGTTATTATTCCTACCCTATAGCACAATACAAACACTCGCCGGATTCCCAGCTTTCCAAATGTTTTCGTAATCAGTCTAACTGGGAAACATTCGTACAGATTATGTACAGTACAAACGAGCTTCATTTATCTCGGCATCGTTAACTCAACAAATACACAAATCCTAATCAGATTTACACGACGGTCCCAAAAATAAATACGTGTAAGGTAAATTGGGACGTCACTATCCCACAATTACCTGATTTATCCCAGCGGTTGGCGAGGGCCGTCGTAAAGGGCCTGCCGTCAGTTTATAATGGCCGTCATTTTATACTCATCATTAACGATAAAGGTGGCTATAAAGTTTCTAATCATCTAACAGAGTCGATGATTTGGTAAGGCTGATGAATCAGTGTAGCTCGCGTTAATAGTAAGCTTGTGTAATGATGATTGGTAATTTATTTGACCTGCGGGTAAGCTGGGTTGCTTGACTACTTTAAATTTTCTACAAGGTTTAATCTATTGTCATTGTTGATGGTAATATCACTAGTATAGTCCTGTCTCCGAAGGCCAAGCGAAGTCTATTGACACAACACAGACATACAGGTTAAACTTATAACACCCCTCTCTTTTTGCGTCAGGGGTTAAAAATATTTAAGCAGGCAGCAATTGACCAAATAAGTTTCTAAGTTGATACTGAACACGGTGTTGATTCCTTATTTTGTTATTTTGCTTGATTCATATCGACAAGGTAGATCAATTTAAGTAGTAAAAACGTTAAGGATAAATCTTAAATTGATCTAGCTTAAATCTGATCGGTAGAACTTATGGTATTCTGAACCAGTGGGAGATTCAGTTGACGATTCAAAAGCACTTATAAAAGTTTGTTTTAATAATTATCTTTGGTACTGTGTATAATAAAGTAATATTAAAACAAAAAATTGTTTCTAAACATTGGTAAATTTATATTTCAGTGACCGAATGAGAAAATAATACTAACCTATTTTCGAAATAAACTTAATAGTAATTTTGAAATATTCGGCCCTTTTTCTATTTAAGGTACTTTTTATAGGGAAACAATAGGTCCAAGGTGTACGGTCCACAGTCAAACCGTACATTTTGCACCATCAGCATTAACCTACTTTTCATTACACATTCAATCTAACAAAAAATCAGTAGCAAATCATCACCGCGACTATCATATCATTAGCATTAGCCATTTAATTATTAAAATGTTTATAATGATTAGCAATGAATAAAGTATATATCAATCATTTATATAATTCAATGGTCTTAGACCGAACAGAAAGATTTGGGCTGGCGGTGATGAGTCACTTAATGAATAAGCGAGTGAGTCCGGATTTGATTTTTTGCATGGGTATTATGGGACTTGGAGAGTGTTATCCCAGAAAAATAAGGAGTTACCGTGGAAATTAAAATATTAAAAGATTAATTCCACGCAGACTGAGTTGCGGGCATCAGCTAGTAATGTAATAAACGGGTACATTATTGGGACATCACTGAAATATCGCTGAAATACTCGGACACTTTCTAGCGTCCATTGACACAGGTACTTACGATCCAATGAAATATGGACTAAATCGAAATAACTTATTCTATCGCGTGGGCGTAACACTCACTACACCATGGACTGTGCGATACGTCGACAATCGATATAGCCATGAGAGAAATATAAACATATTTTTCCGTTAAAGTAAACAAAAATCAATCTTACTTCTTATCTTACTAAGATTATAAATGCAAAAGTTTGGATGGATGTTTGTTACTCAATCACGCCCATCGGCTAAACGGATCTGGCTGAAATTTGGCACAGAGATAAATTATAGTCTGGAATAGCACATAGGCTACTTTTTATTCCGGAAAATTAAAGAGTTCCCGCGGGAACCAAAAGACCTCGATCCACGCAGACGAAGTCGCGGGGCATTAGCTAGTAGTGGTATATTGACGGTTTTCCGAAACAGTAGTTAACTAATCATTTGACAATTCGAAAGCGCCATTTATATCTATTACAAGGAAACTTTTCTGTTTCAAATCGATTAAAGGGCGAAATCATTTTGAATGTAAGGAAATAGTTTGGAATCAACGTAGAGCTTATTTTCCACCTCATCATGGGTAGCTCATTAGTTGTACTGTTGAGCCATTGCATAACCTGAAACTTAGCATAATTGTTTTTTATGAAATTCGGGACAATCACAGGTTGTATCCCGAGGAAGGACATAGACTACTTTTTTTCCGAAAAATTAAGGAGTTCCGGCGGTAATTAAAACACTTAATCCACGCGGGCGAAGTCCCGAACTGGTAAATTATATTTATTTATATTATAAAAATTGCCTCACGGTTTTTTGGAATCTAATCTACACATTCAAGGCTATCATAATATTGCTAACGGGGTAGTTTTGTTCTACACTACACAAAACTAAGCTATTATTAATGATACTTATTAAATCGAAAGAAATCCTTTTCTGCCCGGAGAGCATTTTAAAAAGAATATCAATTTAATTATACATGTAATTAGAATTTCGCACAAAAGAATTAGCCACAATATCATCATATTTTCACTTGTTTTAATAACATTAGCGTTACATTCGCTCAGTCGCGCCAAGCGATTTAGTGTTCCGGTACGATGCCGTCTAGAAACCGAATAGGGGTATGGGTTTAATATAACTGCCATGCCCCTAACAGGTTAGCCCGCTACCATCTTAGCCTGCATCTTAACTTACCATCAGGTGAGATCGCAGTCAAGGGCTAACTTGTAGTGGATAAAAAAAAGTTACATTTCCCCAGCACCTACACAAACACCATAAATAGTGGCCACAGATTAACATATTAATACACGGGACGCGCGCCTCGGCACTCTATCACGTTTATGGTAATGTAATACCCTCCATACTACACTCACAGCTTACAGTTTCAATTACAGTCCTCGTAATTAGGCCTCTGAGGGGTAGACAAATTTAGTGTGTTGACCGCTGCTTGATAAGGTTTCACCTTTCATGTTTAAAATGTATATAAAAACACAGATTTACGGTCCACTATTTATCGTGTTTACAGTAAAGAATTTATTTTATTGAATTACTAGATGAAGCCCGCGACTTCGTCTTCGTGGATTATGTTTGTTGATTACCGGAGGAACTCCTTAACTTTCTGGAGTAAAAGTATCTAGTCCTCACTCCAGTAAAAATGTCCTTCACCGGTATGTAACCTACCCCTACACCAAATTTAATCAATATCAGTTTGAAAGATGAGCCATCAGAGCGCAGCAGACAGACAGACTCACTTTCGTATTTACCTATAATATTAGTATGGATTACATGAAACTGATTAATTTTAAGTTCCTAATAGGTATTTTAAAATATTTCAAATTAGGTACGTCCCCAGAATTGCGGAAGTGTTTATAAGTATTAATAAACGTACAGACTGATAGGTGAATAGTTTCCAAACACATTTTTTCCCTTTTATTTTCAAGTCCAAACTATAAAGTAAAAACCCTGTCAAAATAAGGGCCAAAAGTAAAAAGCTTTGTTAAAAGTTACTTTTGAAAAATACAGATTTTCTACTGAAAGGAAGAAAATTAAATCACAGTATAAAAAATATAGTCTGCTCTAATATTAAACTATAGTAAAATATCTATTATTAGATATTATATATACGAGTTATACTGAATATCAAATATCAGTTTGATTAAACTTTTGTATGCTTATAGGTAAGGTACCGCAAAGGTCACATAATTGTGGACTATGGCACACTGGAGCAATAAAGTGTTTGCCCCGGAGTGCATCAATAACACGTCCATGAGCACAACAATCGCCAGGCCAGGGCATCGCGTGACCGTACACCATTATACGAGACTTGATTACCGATCGGATGTGGTTTACATACATGCATCTATACTCCTAAACTTTTAGCGGTTTGGCTGTGTGTACATTGAAGATTTTACAGGGAACATGTAATGCCGATTTGTGGTCTTACTTGGCTTCTACCTATGTAGAGTACTTCTTAATTCGTATATAAACTATGGTTGGGTCCACATTGAGCGTGCAGTTTCTTTTTATAATCTTACGTATATGCATGGTTTGGAAAATCATAGAAATCAATTATTATTAAACGACGTTTTTAGGTTAAGTGCAATTTTCTGCCAAAATCTGAAATGCTCAGTATTGTCGAGGCAGCCCTTATTGCAACGAGCCAAGACTAATGCCTCGGATGAGGCAAATCTTTACCGGATGATCTGCCGACAAGGCAAACCAACAGTTAACAAAGAACGACCTTCAAGTATGGTGCTAGGTCTTCTAAGTAGGAAGTATTTTCCGAACCGAAAAGTACTTATAATAGTTTATCTGTAAACGTAACAGGTGACTAACTGACAGCAAATCTATCAATGCACAGCTCAAACCACTGTACGGATCGGGATGAAATTTGGTATACAGATAGCTATTTTGATGTCCGCTGGCATTCGCTAAGAAAGCATTTTTGAAAATTCTAGACCCATTTAAGGGTGTAAAATATGGGTCAGAAATTTACCAAACAAAATCAAACTTAACGTGGGCGAAGCTGCGGGCATAAGCTAGTTTAAACAAAGAACGTTTTGATTTTAATTTCTAAATACAATATATCTCACGCAAACAAATCCGCCTGATCGAAGTATAGTAGACAAAGAATCGAAGCCTGCGTCCGAACGGCAGCTAATGATAGTGTTCAGCCGAGCGGGCATCTGTCCGTCCGTCCGTTATGACGTCGTAATTGATCGTCTGCTATAACAGACATAATGGTATATTGGGCGAGCGTGACCGCGCTGAGGCCAATAAATGATAACAATTAACTATCCGGTGATTACAATTATCACGATAGATGCAGAGTTCGCAGAAGCAGACGTCTATGCATGTGAAACATAGAAATAGGAATGTGCATATTATGATGTGAAAATTGCTTTGATCAAATTAGTAAATTGGATAAATTGTTGATTTAAAAGCTAGGTCGCAATGAAGACGATAAAGTTAGATTCTATGATTTATTCTCCTACATTCAACACGTTACCTTGACTGCGATCCAACTTTGATATTAAGCCAGTTGTCCTACGCGACATCGCGACTCGCTACGACGCATCGCGACAGTATCAATGGCCTACGTTGTCGCGTAGACAAGTTTGTCATTTTCTATGGCGTGGTATCGCGTCGCTTTTGTCGCTCACTTGGGACAACGGGTCAGCAACACTTTCTAACCTATAGTTAATTATCGTATTTTGTTTAGACAAGTGAACGATTGACTGCTGTCGCACATGTTGGCAAATGATGATGCAGTTTAAGATGAAAGCAGGTTGATCAAGAACTAGACAGTTCGCCAGCAGTGCCGATTCACCGTATTGTACCGGAAAGCTAAATTCCTAATAAATAATATTTTTTTAATATTGCTTTAATAATATTGTTGACATTCTTGTTTTAGAATTATACCCCCACCAGACGTATTAAAGGAGATAGCATTATATAAAATCAGAAGGTATTTTATGGACTGACCGCCAACTTTCAATTTGACGATGGCAGTTGGTACCCAAGGATGTACCAAAGACACCATTGTACCAAAGACAATATAGAAGTTTGCTTGTGAGATGGTGATAGTCTTTGATAATGTGATAGTAAAAGAAAACCTGGCTGAGTTTGTCGTGGGCTCAGACTAGGGCGTGTTTGGAACCCTCGTAGCTTTAGTTTTAAGATACCGTAATTGATTATCACCAACATGTTTTATACGTTTCGGACGTCAATAAATGAACAGTGAAGGTCTACATAAATTGATACTAAAATTGAATAAATAAATATTGATTGATTGGTAGTTCTGCCGATAATGTAGACTATAATGTCAGGGAGGTCTCAACTCTCAAAAATGTTATTTCACTCAATGTCAAGTCTCTAGTTTGGAATGTTTTAAGTTAGAAAGATAGGTCGCATTGCTCCTCCGTAGAAGACAATAGATTGGTATCAATTAAACAGGAAACAATAGCTGTGTCTGTTGTCCCCGGTCGGTTTAATCAGCGCGGCCATTAGCGAATCGCAACAGACGCGCAGGTCACGCGCCAACGGACGGACAGACAGATGAGCAGACGGGTGGTCCCGCGGCTGACGGCTCGACCCCTACACCCGTAACGGTGTTGTGCAGGCACCGACTAATAGGGCTGCCACTTGAATACATTCATGACAATGTTTTAGTCTGATCTACACTCTAGATGTGTTGGACTATGATTTTTTTATTTACATAACTACTAGCTACTACCCTTACCTACAATCTCACCTGAGTGATGATGCAGTCATATGATGGTAGCCGGCTAACCTGGGGTATGGCAGTTATATTTTATCCATAACCTTAATCGGTTAATCGAAAGACTAAATCGCTTGGCGGTACGTCTTTGCCGGTAGATTGGTAGCCACGGCTGAAGCCTTCCACCAGGTTATACCAGAGAAAATTAGGAAACATAAATTCCCGAATTGACCCTGCCAGGGATCGTACCCTGGACTACCCACTTAAAAGACCACAGCGCTCACTATTGCGCCAAGGAGATCGTTAAACCTCACCTGACCTTTTCAATCTGTGAGGAGAACCTTGCTCAATTGTAGCCCGGGATGGGCTGAGATGATAATGATAAGGTAAACAAAGAAGGAAGAAATATACTTCCTAGTAACATAGTATTAAAAACTACAGTTAAGTAAATACAAATAGTAAGTTCTAACTAATTAATTTTACAAACATTACAAGAAGAAAAATATCTGACAAAAGTTATTATTACCGCTGATCAACTACATCCGAACTAAATTAAAATTATCTACTTACATGAAAAATCATAATAATATTACAGTTCAATATTTTAGCACAGAATCCTACATAATTTATTTTGAAAAATAAAACATCTGCAAGCGTGGCAGCCCTATCAAAATCAACGAACACTGTAGTTTAAATTAATTAAATGGAAAGCACGACCTCTATCATTAAACCGATTATACAAGTTTCAATTTCAAAGTCAATACAAATCACCTCTGCCATACTCTTGCCTAACGCGACCTTGCCTAGACCCTAGTCAAACCTACGCTTGGCCATTTACCTACACTGGAGAAATGTCATAATGCTATTAGCCGGTGTTCCGAAACTGTTATGGTGTCGTTTGCATGTGAATCACGAATATTAACTAATTCAACGTATTAGGTTACTTAAAGCGCTCATTCAAGAGAGTGAACTTTATGAGTATTGCTTCGAGCAAGTGATTTTGTGTTTGAACTTTCTTTTATTCAACTTATTAGTAGGTTACACAGAATATGTAATGGCCATGTATTATCGTGGGAGATTTCAAAGATCGTCATCGTTAAAGTCCCAAAATTAGGAAATTTACCAACTCAGCAGGAAAAACTCACTTCGAATATCTTCATTTTCTTCATCAAGTGAAGATTTTCATCATTCATGTCATGTGTACAATGTTTCAAGTAAATAAACGATTGATTGATTGAAGTCAACAATGTAGTTATAATCTTTTATTGAGTTTCGAATGTTCGCCTTAGGACGTCCAGAAACGATGCGATCTCCACGTAAAATAAAATAGAAGATCTTATCTCCATATTGTTTTGTGTCAAAGTTAACAAAACAAAATGGAGACTTCATTGTGCGGTGAAAACTTTGTTAGCAACTATAATGAATAGATAGATAGACATTTGGTGATCGAGGGATACTCCGAATACGGCCCGACAGTGAATTATAGTTCCGTTATGTTGAACGGAACGGTGGATGCGCTGCTGCTCTATGATATAGTATATAGCACCGTTATGATATAGTTTAACGTATATAGTACTAGCTGATGCCCGATGGTTTGAGGTTTTTTGGTTCCCGCGGGAACTCTTTAATAGCCTATGTGCTATTCCAGACTATAATCTATCTCTGTGCCAAATTTCAGCCAGATCTGTTCAGCCGTTGGGGCGTGATTGAGTAACAAACATCCATACATCAATACATCCATACATCCATCCAAATTTTCGCATTTATAATATTAGTAGTAGATTAACTGCTTTTGCTTCCATCACCAGTTGGTACCTATTTATTTGAGGATTCTGATATCTGACGATTATTAGTAGGTTTGGTACTTCATAAAACGGATATAAAATATATAAGTCCGGTAAACGAATACAGGAAAATAAGTAGTGCCGAACTGAAACTCATGCAGGACAACTTATGTCACCTCTATTATAATTATTGACTCTAATCGCCGATTCGGAAAGAAATTGGACATTGTATGAAACATTTTCTTCGTCGTATCGCTCTTGTCAGAGCGGTCGTGCCTGCCTAGCATGCGCACTACGAGATAATTATGTCTACCCATTTTCTCGCGTTATATCTATTTGTCTACCGTGGCTAACATGGTTACACTTATGTCTCGTCTCGTGTCGTCAAAAGTAGAGATAATAGTAATATTTTTTATCTGTGGTATTTTTCTCTACAAACCGTAACATGGCAGACTATTTTTTCTCGGATATTGTTCTATTTTGACATTTCGACATGGTTATTTACCGACCGTCAATTTGAGGGCGAGATACAACGAGATAGGATATCAACCATTTCACAACAATAAACTTGAAATTTTTCGGGTGGTTCCTCCACGATTATGATGGCGGATCCATACTACAGAAGTGCGAAAATTACAATGTAGACGAAATAGGGATGTCTGTGATCCATTTGATTTCAGCGACGGAGAGTTCCAATTGCTTTGGCGGATCTCCAAGCCGATGGCAATCTATATTGTGGAGAAACTTGTCGAGGAGTTGGAGCCTGTAACCATTGATGGCCTGCCCGCTCATTTAAAGGTAAACCTAAGGCGAATCCCACACTGCGACGCGTCCCGTGGCAGATGGCGGAGCTGCGTACTAATTCCACCTGCGGAGAGGCGTTGTTAATGTGATATACCTAATTACGGTTAACGCGTCGCAGTGTGGGATTAGCCTATGTCTAGGTACTTATTGGAATACTGTAATTCTATGATATAAACATTTTAACAATAAAACAAATACTTAAGTAAAATGTTATTGTAGGTATACTGGCCATTCCATTCCATTCAATTTCTGGCCAATGGGGGATACCAACAACAACTAGGGCAAGACCACAGCATGTGCGAGGCACATACCACTGTCAGTAGCTTTCTCCAATTTCTGACCTCTATTTATAGAAGATATCATCATCTACTTTTATAGTCTCCTTCAGTGTTCATCTTATTAAAATGCCTATACCTATGTACAAATTTCAGACTCTGGTGAATGGGTGCATTTTCCCGCTTAGGATACAGCCTGGAGGAGTATAACTGCAGGCTTTGAAAATAAATTTTACGTGCCAGGTATATTGGGGCTCATTGACTGCACACACATAAAAATATTTCCTACATCTGGACCACAAGGAGCCCAGTATAAAAATAGGAGAAAAGATGCACACAGAATAAATGTGCAACTGGTATGAGTCTTGAGTATGGTATCTTTTCATGCTTTTAGCAGATACCTAATTAATAAAACACCTTACAACTTAATTCAAATTTAAAGCAAACTTAATTTTGTTAATTTTTTTATACTACATTAGTGAATTACCCTGCAGCATAAGGTTTCAAGAGTTGATACTTGGAGTTCAATGTTAATTGACAAGTCTGTAGTCTGTACTTAGTACCTGGTACCTGAAAAAACCGGCATCCACGAGTCATGAATTCCTACAGTGCTGTACCCTGCAGCGTCAGAATTGAGGAGTCTTGAGAGGGACTTTGAGTTCAATAATGCAGTCTATACTTAGTACCCACCTGCAATATTACTTCACCATTGCAGACAAAGTCGCATGCATGAGTGTTGAAGACTTGTGACTTGTAGAATAATCAAGTGAAGTTGATGCTGGGTATCTGGGTTCAGATATTGCATGCAGCTTTGCTTGTTTGGTTTGATTTTGAAAAGCTATCTGTATGCCGAATTTCAGCAGTTTGAGTTGTGTGTTGATAGATCAGACAGTCAGTCAGTATGTCAGCCTCATGGAATCCTAGATGAAATTTCATTTATATTATTCTAATATAAATCTTCATCAATACATTAATGAAATATATATACTTTGGCGTTGTGGCACGCTAACGATCCGTCTCATGAAAGTACCACTACAGCCTATTTACGTCCCACTGCTGGGCACAGGCCTCCACTCTCTTAGGAGAGAGGGAATTAAAGCTTAGACCCACCACGCTACTCCAATGCGGGTTGGCGGGCTTTAACGATTAATATCATGTTAGTGATAATAATCGCTTCAATCCACTACTGTGTAAAAATACAATTACATTATTTCAGGGATTATTTGAACCATGACGTTTATGGGCTTTAACGATTCTTATCATGTTAGGGATAATAATCGGAACCGACGGCTTAACATGCTCTCCGAGGCACGGGGGTGAAATACCGCCAACTTCCTAACTCCGGGCTAGTACTGAGAATTTCTAATCGGAAAAACCCAATACTTAGTTATGGCCCGACCCGGAACTCGAACCCAGGACCTCGTCGGCCGCAGTCGAACATGATAACCACTAGACCAACGAGGTAGTTCATGAAAGTAATAAATTGTTATTTATCAATATCTTAAACAAATTAATTCAATCCTAACAATTACTCCTATCTTTAGAAAAAGTATGGTGTCTCGTATAAATTCGGTTCGTAGTTCAAAAGCCCGTAAAACTAAACCGTTAAACTGTGTACACAAACACAACAAACTCATCGCGCTGTTACGTTATAGTTGTTAGGAGCTAGGAGCGGACAAACAGACGCACACTCGAGGGCGTATGGGAGAGCTTCGAGTACCGTACTCTACGTCTTGACGCACATCTGGCGTGAGCACACAAACTTCACTTACTTTCGTATTTTAACTACAGTTTGCCTGCGACTTTGAACGCGTGATCTATGGTTTTGAAAAATCCCGTGGGAACCTTCAGATGTTTCGGATTAAAAAGTAGATGTAATTGCAGAAAGGGTCAACAGTAGTTTTGTGGTTTTATGAAATGTTCGGTAATTCATTAATTATTGTTGATAAAACCTCATTAGATTTTTAAAAAGGTAAAATATTTATTAATGCCTACGACTTCGTCCGCATGAATTAAGTTTTGATTCCCGCGAGAACTCTTTAATTTTCCGGAATAAAAAAAGTAGCCTGTGTCCTTCCAGGGGTGTAACCCTACCTCTGCCAAATTTCATCAAAATCGGTTTAACAGATGGCTCGTGAAAGCGTAGCAGACAGACAGACAGACACTTTCTATTATAATATTCTTCTTATAATATTAGTACGGATGAATACAAACAAAGAGATTGAAATTAAACACTCTTTAAAACTAGACTCAGTGCTCTCATTTTAATTTAGATTGTGCACAACAGAGTTTGGCACGTCCGTCTCCAGAATCTAGATCTTTAAAATCTAAGGAACGGATAGAGCGAGGAAAGGTAACAGACAGACAGAACGACACATTTACAATAATAGTATCGATTGAGAAGACATACCCGAGGAGATATATAACATATAGTTGCCCGTATCGCCAGACCAAATTAAATATTGTATTGATTAGGGGGTTTTGGCCGTGAAAACGTACCATGACCCATCGTACCAGAAACCCGTGCCGCCAAGGGATTTGGCGTTCCGGTACGATACCGCTTTCTACTTAATAATATAAGTTTCATACCTCTACCAGGGTAGCCCGCTATCATCTTAGACTCCATTTTAACCTTTATTTACTTTGACGACCTCCGTGGCGCAGGGTGTAGCGCTGTTGTCTCAACGTGCGGAGGTCCCGGGTTCGATCCCCGGCAGGGTCAATTTGGGAATTTATAATTTCTGTATTTTCCCTGGTCTGGCCTGGTGCGAGGCTTCGGCCGGGGCTAGTTACCACCCTACCGGCAAAGACGTGCCGCCAAGTGATTTAGCGTTCCGGTACGATGCCGTGTAGAAACCGATTATGGGTATAGGTTTAATATAACTGCCATGCCCCTAACAGTTTAGCCCGCTACCATCTTAGACTGCATCATAACTTACCATCAGGTGAGATCGCAGTCAAGGGTTAACTTGTAGTGGATAAAAAAAAATTTTATACTGCAGTCATCATAAATCACTAACCACGTTATCGCAATCAAGGTTCAACTTAATATTATTTCTTGCCGTTAGTGTATTATGCCGTTAGTGTATAGTATATCTTTAGGCCTATACTTATCGTCAACCGGCGGTCCCGAGGACTCGTGCGGTGTACGCGGCACGGCGTAACGCACGAAAACATAAAACATCGATAAGTGGACGCGACAAATACGTGATATAGTGTTGTTATCGCACCCGCCGCCATCGCATCGCCACAACACTAGCTGACTAATTGCCGGGAGATTTATGCGCCTACGGCAGCGACGCGGCGCGCGGCCTAGCCGATGACGACACCAATTATGGAAATACCCACAAATAAGATAAATAATACAGAGATACTCCCCCATAACTTACCGTAGCTTACCGATCTTACCGTAATTTATGATCGGGATTTGTTTTTATTCTCATATTATTAACACCTCGCCGATAAGTTCGTATATTGAGTCGACGTAACGCACCTCACGATCGTTAAATTTATCTGTTGAATTTAAAATTGAATAAAAATACTTTTGTAACTTACTGCTTAGCACCTCTTTGGCGTTTACAAAATAATTTAGTGCTTGAACTTTGATAAAATTAATAATTTATTCGTATCGCAGGCTAATGTTAATAATATGATTGATATTGTAACCAAATCATTAAAATAATTCAATCGAGAAGAATGTTAATGTTAATATTAAGTTTCATATGCTGCAACATAAAATGGATTGCTACGGTATAGGAGTAGGGCTGTGTTCTACCAAACATATAAATCAATTTTTATTTTATGACTTTTTTATGGCTTAGTATTATGTTATCTAAGTAAGCCTAAATTATTTTTAATAGATGACATCAATATTCAATAATTAAAAATCGTTATTTATTTTGTTTTCTCGCAATCGAAGTGAAAAGTATAGTGTTTACCACGGGAATTCAGAGACATTCCACTTAGCACACCTCGCTCGGCAAGCTAAACATCTCATGAAATGGCTCATTTTAGTCCCTTGATGAACAATCTACTATTTTATCAGTGCCAAAGCTTTAAGTAAATACTCAAAAATTTAGTAAATTGGTAACAGTGGTAATTAAGTAGGTACTCACAGAGAATAGATATCTCTTGTAGTTTCGCTCGAATAGCTATAATTTCGTCTACATAGCTGCATTCGCAAGCATCGCAACATACTTATCCTACTTCCATGGCAATGCTTACCATTTTTCTTCTTATTCTGACAAATTATGGTAGAACACGTCTCAGTTTACTGGTAAAATATAGAGCCAGTAGTAAATACTTAGCTGAAAATATAAATTGTTTTGAATGTAAATTAAATAATCTATATCTACTATTTATATTATACTAATATTATAAATGCGAAAGTTTGGATGGATGTATGGATGTGTGGATGAATGTTTGTTATCCAATCACGCCCCAACGGCTGATTAAATGAAATTTGGCACAGAGATAAATTGTAGTCTAGAATAACACATTTTTTATCCCGGAAAATTAAAGAGTTCCCGCGGGAACCGAAAAACCTCCATCCACGTGGACGAAGTCGCGGTTATTCGCTAGTGAAGTAGCGGTGTTAAGTAATACATCGCCAATATCTTAAGCAATCGTATCATAGTTTGATTGTACCTGGGAACTCCATTACACTATCGCCCGCGCCCGGCATCGCCCGCGGCCCCTCCTGATTGCCGCGTCTTAATTGATCTAGTGTGCCTGAAGCTACCTCACCGTTACCACTTTAATTCAGGCGCCAAATTAAACTGTACAGATTATACGGTCTATATCGAATTATTTATTGTATGTTATAATTTTGATATTATACATTTCTGGAGATGAGAGTGCGTAAGTACTAGTAAGTAAGAATGGAAAAGCACCCTTCACTGTTACCTATTCTGTGCCTTCATTTAGATGGAGGAACGACATAGAGAGGTTGCTGTGAAGTTGTTGGTTCAGGAAGCCTGAGGTGACGCTCTTCGGGAAAGCAGTATATAAGCGACAATCTAGAAGTAGGTATTACACTTTTTATATATTTGTCCTCTCATATTTGAAACTTGCACGAGTAAATGGTTAAACGTGTAGAGGTTTCACGAGAGATTTAATTTAATTAGATAAAAGTTGGCTATACATTAAAACTATATTCATTTGATCCGGCCACGATTGCTATCGTTAAGCTCTAAACCAAATCGCGATCTAAACACAAAAGTATTCAATAATCTCTGAGTCTGCCGGCAGGAGACTGAATTTCCATCGTTCAAATACTCGTATTTATACTAACTATTTTCAATAATGCGTCCGTATCCCCAGATTAAAGCGAATGACATGAAACTAGTCAAATTGACTGATAATAAACTTCCTACCCCCCCGATTATGTAAGGAAATCGTAATCGTAATCGTCTGTCAAACGTATAATTCGATCTGTTTAAAGAGGTCATAGATGCTTGCACGTCAAAACGCGTATATGTACTCCTTAAAAAGTTCGAGTTATACGTTATGAACTGTCAAATGAATACGATTGGCTTAGACAATTGGGTCTCTGTTTCATGAGATATAATGACAAATAGTAATAATGCTAACAGCTAATAATTCATATAAAAATAACATTTTTTAAGGCTGTATCTGTATATTCTTGCATACTGCCACTGACCGTAAATCGTGAACGGGACTATTGAAATCAACTGTTCTTACCCACAATTTGATAAAACAAAAACTATCAGTATCATCATTATCAGTAGTGAAAGTCCGCAGGCTGACAATATAATGGTGATGCTATTATTTAAAAGTAAATGCACTGCACTAAAGTTAGAAGTGCGTAACCGAGGATCGAATCCCTGACCATCCGAATAGCAGGTCGAACCTACACCACTAGGCTGTCATATCGTTTCATCAATTATGTTATCAATAATTATTTGTAGTAAGAGATTGACACAGTAGATTGAAGACAGTAGGTATTGCGAAAGCTTCCAAGTACTTCCATATGCAACTCAACTATTAAGAGAGATTTCGACATTTAGGTTTACTGATTATATCAGATGTTGGTGATAACCGCCAGAACCGACGGAATAAAGTGACGAGGCACAGCGGAATTAAATGATCGTCCATATTCCAGTCACTTACTATGACTATAACAATGAACATTGCTCAATTAGGGCCCTCACCTAAACAAGCCCCTCACTCGATACCTAAGTTTTAGTTCAAAGGGAAGCATTTCAGGCTAATCAATATAATAATTTCTGCTTGTATACGTAACAGAGTCACGTATATTAGCTAGCAATAACTCAGCGAACCCACCAGAGGTCGCCGCGTGACTCCCGCACCGCGCCGCTCGCATTAATCCCGCTAAATGGCTTCTATCGGAGGAAATATTCCACTGCTGTCCGTTCTGAGAGGGCCATCTGTAAACCGCAGCGGCCGACTTAGGGTGCTCTGCCACCGGAGATGCGAGTCCCCTTTTTTAGTCTTTTTCATTGGTGCATTGTGATGGAAACTAGACTCGAGGCGCAAACTTCAATATTCGAGCTTCAATAAACGCGAGAGATTTAAATATTTCCAATGCACACGTGTGAACGCGCTCGAGATTATGCATTCTTGAAAGGTATGTAGGGAGGTATACTTACTTATCATGCCATCCAGCTAATAAGAGACATTTTTTTGTTTCGTTTATAAATAACTAGCAGACTTGTCCGCGAATGCCCGCGTCCGCGTGAAATAAGTTTTTAAAATTCCCACGGGAACTCCCTACTTTTTCGGGATAATATATAGCCTATCACACTAAAAAATAATCTGGCTTTCTATTGGTACCACAATTTTCAAAATCGGTTCAGTAGATCAAGAGATTACCCGCTACAACGTCACAAACTCACAAACTTTACCTCTTTAAGTATAATATTAGTATAGATATCGTCGTCCTCCACATGGCCATTTTAATACGCAACAGTAATTTTATGCGGTACTAATACTATTTTTATCGCCCAAGTTAGGTAAATGTAAACTTTACGAGTAAACCTTGTTTTACTTCAGCTCTGCACGCAAAAATTGTAGGAAAGATAGTCGATCGGGAGGATCTATGCTCAGCTATGTATTGAGGTTAAAATATGAGTTTAATCTTGTAGAGATGTGCTCGTGTCGATAAATCGCGGCGTCGCGGGATGTTCGCGCTATCGACACATCACTCGCGATATCGAGTGCGAGCTTCACACGATGTAATGCCTTGCTTACTACTACTAACTATTAGTTACTAGATGATGCCCGCGACTTCGCTTGCGTAGATATAGATTTCAAAAATACAGGGAGGAATTCCTCAATTTTCCGGTATAAAAGTGCTTAAGTTACTCTCCAGGTCCTAAATTATGCCCATTCCAAGAATCACGTCGATCCGTTGCGGCGTGATTGAAGGAAAATTCAACAAAAAAACACATTTTCGTATTTATATGAAATGAGATTATATTATTATATTCTTTCGTATTTATATTTTTTTAGTATGATTATTAACTTAAGCCTTGTATCAATATGTCAATATTTTATATATAAAATTCTCGTGTCACAATGTTAGTTACCATACTCCTCCGAAACGGCTTGACCGATTTTTATGAAATCTTATATGCATATTAATGGAATATTATATGCAATCGGCTACTATCTATTTTTCATACCTCTAAAACACCTCAGTCCACGCGGACGGAGTCGCGGGCATCAGCTAGTATCAATATAGATATTATAAATGCGAAAGATTGGATGGATGTATGGATTTTTGGATGGATGTTCGAACGGCTGAACGGATCTGGATGAAATTTGGCACAGTTTACTACTAGTACTAGCCCTCCAGCCTCGGATAATACATAAACCCGTTGGTTCCACGCCTGATCCATTTCTGGTCGTGTTGTATTTCCGTTCCATTGGGCCATGAGAATAAGGGAATAGAGAGTGCAACTGTGTTTGCGCACACACTTGTTCACCATAATATCTCCAGTGTAGATGGCTAATCTGTCGAAATTAAATCCATAGGACATTATTGTTATGGCTTTCCATTGCAAGAGTTGCTTGTTGTACTATCGATGTATATGTCATCGTAAGATTGTGAAAACCATTCGATTGTAATCTATCTAGCGAATTTGTAAACTGTCGAAAGATTGTGAACCGTTCAATGTTCTGAATGTCAATTTTTGAAATATTCATTGTATTTACGTTTTCTTGTCTCTTTCTTGTAGGTTAGGTTAGGATTCG
This sequence comes from Erebia palarica, assembly GCA_964035005.1. NCBI lineage: Eukaryota > Metazoa > Arthropoda > Insecta > Lepidoptera > Nymphalidae > Erebia > Erebia palarica. Next base: position 11,189,765 of record OZ035994.1, on the reverse strand, counting down.
ACATAAATAATCAGGTTCTATCGGGTTAATATACCTAACAGATTACAATCTACCGAAAGATAATGTGTTAAATTTTAATCTGACAGTTTACAATCTTACTAGTTAGATCACAATCTAACGGTTTTTGCAATTTTACGCTGAATTAGAAGCTGTTTCTACGAGTTTAAGTACGTATTTATCTAGTTAGCTAACGTCGGCTGGTCGGCACAAAGTAAATCAACCTTCCTGAGTGACACATAGCGGGGTTCTTCATGCGTCTCCGCACAATGCATCTTTGTCGCTGTACCTGCTACGGCCGAACATGGACAGTCAATCAGTCACTCGATTGCTAACCGTCGCCTGACGACCTTATAAATGGTTGAACCTGTACTATAAGTGCCTACTTTTACTATTCATCCATCATGTAGGTAGATGTCTACAGCAAAGTCAAATGTTAGTGAGAATACATTTGATATGAATTTATTAACATAATGTTACTAGTGATTCGCCAAGAACTTAGACCTCGCGGTATCCATTCACTGCTCCGTACGCATTAAAACGCGCCGAATATGATGACGTTAATCGTCATCCGCTTGCGTGGATACGTGTACCTACAGTATAAGAAAGACACAGAGAGTCTGCAATAAAATGGACATGTAATGATGGATAAAATGATATGTATTATACATGTTTGCTGAATATGTGTGTTTTTAAAATGTTAAGCATCCTCAGCGACTCAAACAACTATCACTAATGCCACTGGGCTTAGAATCATGAGAAACTTCAACCCTTAGTAAGTTCCACTCGATACTGGGATTAGTATTATACAAAAATCAAACCTGGGAACTGAGAAACAAGTGTGCATTCTGTTATTATAACGGCAATAAAATACTATATCGATCCACGACAACACAGCTACAATATCGCTCGGGTATAAAAAACTACTACATAATACGTGTAGAGCAGTTCGCACTGAGATCGTACGCTGAATAATCTGAAATCGATTACTTTAAAGCAATTACTCGCATTGCCCGGTCGCCGGCAGCCCCGCTATTTCCTCTATATTTATTTGATGAGCTCCAGCCTCGCAAGAAGCGGTCCCGGTCTCGTCCTATCGCTCGCGTACCTACTGTCCAGTACAGCGAGTAACGGTGACGCCCTCACCAGGAAATAAGCAATAAACGTTGACAAAACACCGCCTGCACTAGTTCCCACCAACACCGCGGCGCCGACCGGCGGCGCACTGAATCTCCTATAAATCTTACTAATATTATAAATGCAAAAGTTTGGATGGATGTATGGATGTTTGTTACTGAATCACGCCCCAACGGCTGACCGGATCTGGCTGAAATTTGGCATAGAGATAGATTATAGTCTGGAATAGCACATAGGCTACTTTTTATCCCGGAAAATTAAGGATTTCCCGCGGGAACCAAAAAACCTCGAGCTACGCAGACAAAGTCGCGGGCATGAGCTTTAAATAGATAAATATTTATTTGGAACTATCAAGGACACAGTCCTTGATAGTTCCAAATTCAATAGTAACATTAATAAATACAACAAACTAGTAATTTTGTGTTTTGTACAATACAAAACACAAAGTTACTAGGACACAACTTAAGAACTACACTGTGACAAAAATAATTCCAAAAAGGGCATCGCCTCAGCGTGATGTTGCTATGGTGTAAATACACCATAACAGCGCTGATTTTCAGGCGACCCCTAAAAACAATATGATTAAAGCTTTGTAAAAATTAATCTAATTGATAATTATAGAACTAATTAATTTAAGATGTTTTGTGAGATGGTTAAAATAATAAAAAACCGGCTGAGTTTGTTGTGGACCCTTCTCAGACTAGGGCGCGTTTGGAACCTTCGTAGCTTTAGCTTTTCGTCGGTAATAATTATTATGACCATCACGTCTTATACTTTGTAAAATAGTCATTCAAAAAGTGTAATCTGGTACTAGGATCTTCTATAGACTATAATATTATAAATGCAAAAGCTTGGATGGATGAAATTCGGCACAGAGATTATTCGTCTGGAATAACACATAGGCTACTTTTTATCCCGGAAAATTAAAGAGTCCCCGCGGGAGACAAAAACCTCAATTCACGCGGACGAAGTCGCGGGCATTAGCTAGTTTTGAATAAATATACTTTGACTTTGACTATAATCTAGGACTGAGCCCTGTCAGTAAAATGGAGGGAAATTCATGACTGGATTTACAACATACGTTCGTACCGAGAAATCCATCTTAAAAGTTTAGTTATTTAAATTGAATTTAGTAGATCACATTATTAAAAAACAGAGTTGGCCCGTGTGCTTAGCCGTTTAGTTAGTTTAGCCGTTAGCCTTTCAGTATTTCTCATTTAGTAAAATAGAACTTGCTACCCAATAAAGCGCAGCGTTTGACGACCTCCCACTAGGTGGACGAATGATCTCAAGTGTGCAGCTGGGAGCCACTGGAAACAAGTGGCACAAGACCGTACTCTGTGGCAATCCACGCAGGAGACAGCAATCCAGCGGTGGACGTCTATAGGTTGAGACGACGACGACGACGACGACGACTTAATAAAATTCACGACTTTATTCTCTAAGTCAATAATATTTAATTAGGTACCTGGCTATTACAATTTCTTGTTTTAAAAACTAGTAACAAATAAATCTAACGTAACGTTTGACCTTTAAGTTGCGAAAGCTAATTGCGGCTTATAAAAACTGGTAGCCTGTCAAAAGTAGGTTACAATAACAAGTAGTCAAGAGGCTAGAGGCGTGGGGCGGAGACACGGGATCGTGATTGTGTTGGGTCGCAGCTCGGTGCTCTCGGTGACATTTGAAAGCGTTAATTAGCAGATACTTTGCATGTTTTGCTCACGAGAGAACAGCATCGACACTAAGTTTTGCGTTTGGCACAGTGCTGTCACTTAGGGTCAAGGTACTTTAGAATGTACTTACCTACGACTAGGAACATTATTTAAGTATGTCAAAGAACGTACGTACATAGGATAAAGTTTATATATCAATGTTTGTAATTTGTATAATAAACAAGGGCATGCAGTGTACTGTGTGTTCAGTTACATAATGATTTGGATGATGGCGAGACTTCGTTCGCTTGAATCAAGTTTTTTCATTCCCGCGGGAAATCTTTAATTTTCCGGGATAAATAGCAGCTTTTGTCCTTCTGCGGAATACTACCTAACTATCTCTGTATCAAATTTCATCAAATTCGGCTGGAAATTAAGGCCGGGAAAGCGTAGACACACTTGCATATTTATAATATGTCCAGGGAGGAAAAAATATATAGTTATTAATATTTGCGTACCTAATATGATTAAACTGATGGCTCTGTCTTCGCAAGGGAAGGAAGAATTTCATTTTCAAATAATTTCTGAAAATTCTTTCTTAGTTCAAACAACTTTACCATTTTAGCCGTATCCGAAAAAGAGTCAGGTCACTGGCTTCACGCTCTGCCATCTCATAGCCTGGGAACGATTCTCGACCGGACAGCGCTTCGTGTGGCAGTTTGCTTACGCTTGGGAATAAAGGTATGTGAGCCTCATTACTGTCCTTGTGGCAGCCGCGTAGATCAGTTTGGTTACCATGGACTCAGTTGCATTCGGAGCGCAGGCCGCTTGTATCGCCACGGTGCTCTCAATGATATAGTCCGTCGCGCTCTGGCCACTGCCTCCATCCCTGCACAACTGGAACCCTCCGGTTTGTTCAGGGATGACGGCAAGAGGCCGGATGGGATGACTATAGTACCATGGTCGATGGGTCGTGCACTGGTGTGGGATGCAACCTGCGTTGATACGTTGGCAGCGTCCCATCTATCAGGCTCGTGCCTAAAGGCGGGTGCTGCTGCTGAATCTGCTCAGTTGCTTAAGCGTCGCAAATACTCAGCCATTACTAAGGACTACGTTTTTGCGGCGCTTGCTTTTGAGACTCTGGGCCCATGGTCATCGGACACGAAGAATTTTATAAATGTTGTGTCCCAAAAACTGATCCACGCCTCTGGTGACCAAAGAGCTGGCGCTTATTTAGCCCAACGGCTTAGCCTTGCCATTCAACGAGGTAATAGCGCCAGTATTTTGGGCACCATGCCCATTAACGATCACTTGGATGGCGTGTATTTTTTGTAAATATAATTAGTTTTTAATTTAGATTTTAATTTATTTCTTACTTTTAATTCTAATATATATGTATAGTTTATTAAAATGGTAAAAAAAAAAAAAAAAAAACTTTACCATATTATGCAAAATTTCAAGTTTTTGGACCCAACGAGCTTTATGTTAGCCACGTCACCAAAGTTGGGACTATGAAATGGACTGTTTTTGTCACTTATGATATCACTAGATGATGCCCGCGGCTTCCTTTGCGAAAATTACATTTTTAAATTCTCGGGTAACCTTAATTTTCAGGGCTTAAAAGTAGCCCTGTCTTTCTCCGGGTTGTAGCCTACCTTATCGAAATCCGACCGTTAAAGCGTAGCAGACAGACAGATAGACAGACCCACTTTCGCATTTATAATATTAGTATGGATTATGTAGGGAGTTGGGAATCTCCCACACCACCAGTTTGGAAAGCAGCAGGATTTTACTGAGATGAGCCGATAAGATACTCAGCACCTCTTTTTTTAAAAGAAAAATGTTACTAACGCCATGCGACTTTATTTATAAAATTTAATTAAAGTATAGTAATAGTATACACTACTATACGACTTAGCTAATTATTTTTAATGGTTTGCTCTATATTCTCTGTTAGTAACAAGATATTCTTGGTTTCGCAACACGCACGTCTGCCAGTTGGACTGGTCTCGCGAATTATACGAATTACACAGATCGCCGTCATCTCAGCATCATATCGACTCTACTCTCTATGGCCGCTAATAACAGAGCAAGCACGGCGATATGGCAGCCGTGGGTTGCTGCCACATTTTTACTTGTTGAATATACCACGATATATGCGAGAAAATGACTGATTGGCATATTATTCTTTATTCTTTATTTATGAAACATGCCTGGGGAGACATTACAGTTGCCCAATTCGTCTCCCTAGGCTACAAATACCTTAAAATTAAAATAAAAACTAGACACGAAATAAATAAAACAAACCAAAATAACTAACATACTAGACAAAATTCGATTTAAGAAATCAAATGGAAAACAAAAAAACATTAAAACACTAACTAATAATAAACTACCTCTTACTTATTTTCTAAAACAGGTTTTATTTTATACACGAGTTGGAGCGGTGGGGTGTTAAAAAAAATTTATTCCTAATTGTTTTGCGCTAAATCATTGAGCAAGCCTGATTCGCCTGGGAGGCTTTGGCCGTGGCTAGTTACCACCCTACCGGCAAAGACGTGCTGCTAGCTATTTAGAGTTCCAGTACGATGCCGCGTAGAAACCGAATAGGGGTATGGGTTTAATAAAATTGCCATGTCCCTAACAGGTTAGCCCGCTACCATCTTAGACTGCATCATCACTTACCATCAGGTGAGATCGCGGTCAAGGGCTACCATGTAGTCGATAAAAAAAAGTGCATTGCACGAACCAGTGGAGCTTGCCCAGCCATTGATGTTCTGCAATACGGTAATGCAAATAATTTGCGATGACGCGCAGTTACGTAGTCATCTGGTAAATGCAGGTTCACACAGCTCAATATGACTATGATTATATTGTTGACATGCAGTTCAAACAGCTGGGTCTAGAAAATTCAGATACTAAATTTTTATCAGCAAAAGCTTCGAAGTTGAACTGCCTCGTTTGTCTAGTGGTTAGCATGTTCGACTACGGCTGACGAGATCCCCGGTTCGAGATCCGGGTCGAGCCATAATTTATTGTTGGGTTTTTCTGATCATAAATTCTCAGTACTAGCCCGAAGTTGGGAAGTTGGCGGTGTTTCACTCCCGTGCCTCGGAGAGCATGGTCGGTCCCGGTTATAATCACTGACATGATTATAGTCGTTAAAGGTCGCCAACCCGCATTGTAGCAGCGTGGTGGATCTAAGCTCTCATTCCCTCCCTCCTATGCAAGTGGATCCTGAATCTCCTAGATTCCACAAATACTTAATATTGATTTAAATATCGCTCTGTTTATTTTTCTACGTAAGTTTTATGTTTTCATGAAATCTATTTTTCCTGACTAGCCGGGAATGTAGTTTGACCAAAATTCTTCAAAGATTGTCAAAGTTTTTTCATTAAATAGGTATAATTACGAGAAACGGATTCCTAGTTCCATGAATTGTACCTATAGGCTGAAATGCAGTGAGTTTTTTGTATTTTTAAATCATCTGAGATGACGATTCAAAACTGAAACTCAAATCTTTTTATTCAAATAGACTGTCTCTGTCTCATTCGTCATCTTACTATTCCTCATTGATGAGGGTCGTGATCGCTTGGTAGGAGTTTTCTCGGGATCATAATGCGGTGGTTTCCTAGAACCTTCCCCACTTAGGCGAAACACAATATGCGATTGAGTCGACAACTATTTAAAGCTTTCCAATGAAACTTTCAATCAACCATAATTTAATATAACACAGCATCTAATTTACAACCTAACAGACACACATAGCATTATTATAATAAGAAGATATTTTATCCCGAAATTATATTATTGCCCTTTCCAGTGATCGAGTTACATGAAGCACAGATAAATTATACTCTAAGCTGTAATGTTTTAACATTTACTTACTTGAGTAACATAAGCCGAAGGCGGCCATAGACTCGGCCGTGCGCTGCGGTAGCTGCAACGGAGTACTTCTAATAATTTACTTCAAGTATCGTGCTTTTGAAAGTCGATAAACATTGCGTTTTAGTTCTACGCTCTTGTTTCTCTGTGACAGTCATTACATTATAATTTATTATAACAACATACTAATTCATGTTTTCTCAACGCTTTTTTAAGTAGTTGAACGTGATGAATATGGAGACCTACTTTTATAAACCTAGAAAACTTATGCCCTTGGTAAGGGATCACTATTTTCAGCCATGAGGAATACGCGACAGAGAGGCCTATTGCCTATGGATTAGGGGATTAAGCTCGAGGCGTCAAAGCACACAATAAATTAGTAATGGAACAAATAGTATCTGAGGCCTATTATTTCACCTGTGCCTACAGTAGGCAGTTTTATTCTCTCAGATGAAGTACAGTAAAGATTTACTAAAAACTCTTCGTGCGAGAACTATTTAGTAGGACCCAAAGAAAGAGTATTTAGCAGGGTAGAGGACCAAGAGTCCGAAGCACAGTTTGGCCGCAGTATTTTTATGTATCTACACATTGTTATACCTAATTGTTTTTTTTTTTCAAAAGAGCAACCACCGTGTTTCTTGCTGGTTCTTCTCGGTAGGAACGGAATTTAGGACCAGTAGTAGATTCACTCGGCGATTCAAAAGCATTTGTCAAAGCTTACTTGAATAAAATATTTGTTCGAAGTTCCCATGGGATAAAACGAAGTTCCCCATACGAGGCTGATATGTCGTTTTGTCCTGTCCTGTGTCACTGTTTTTGTTGTTGCGCTCTCAAAAACGCCCTTATCCAGTTATATGGAATGGATTGGATAATATTCTAATACGTAGATCGTCACAATATTATGCAGAAGTGATACCGAGGTATAACACCGGCCATTAAACCCGCGATATCTGTCAAAACATGCGCTCCGCGATGCCGCGATGCTATCGGCGCACGCGCATTCGAATATTCTATCTATCGGCGATCGGTGATCTACGCAATCTGGTGGTGGCAGCATGTCTACAAAATGGCCCCAAACGTACTTAACAAGGAATTGTAGTGAATTTAAAAAAAAACTATTACAACTTTGCTATTGACGGTTATCTCATCTCGTGGTAAAGTGATGATGCCATTTATATATTTAATTCTTATTGTACCCATAGGGGTTTCTGTTAGGCATGCAAGCGCGCTCTGCCTTAGATTTACTTTGTGGTTACGTTCTTCTTAATGTACGGATTAGGAGTGCCTATATAAAATATCTGCCTCGTTGGTTAGTTAGTCGCGGTTAGCGTAGTCGACTGCGGATCACGAGGTCCTGGGTTCGATTCCCGGTCGGGCATAAAAATTGTTAGGTATTGGGTTTTTCAATTATGAAATTCTCAGTGCCAGCCCGGAGTTGGAAGTTGGTGGTGTTTCACCCCCGTGCCTCGGAGAGCACGTTAAGCCGTCGGTCCCGGTTATTATCACTAACATGATAATAGTCGTTAAAGCCCGCCAACCCGCATTGGAGCAGCGTGGTGGGTCTAAGCTCCTAACTCCCTCTCTCCTATGAGAGTGGAGGCCTGTGCCCAGCAGTGGGACGTTAATAGGCTGTAGTGGTGGTGGTGGTGGTATATAAAATATCTACAGATAGTAGCTGACCGGTTATTGAATAAACGTATGTTTTACTAGCTAATGCCCGCGACTTCGTCTGCGTGGATCGAATATTTTTTGGTTCCCGCGGGAAGTCGTTAATTTTCCGGGATAAAAAGCCTATGTGCTATTCCAGACTATAATCTATCTCTGTGCCAAATTTCAGCCAGATCCGTTCAGCCGTTGTGGCATGATTGAGTAACAAACATCCATACATCCATACATCCAGACATCCATACAACCATACATTCATCTAAACTTTCGCATTTATGACATTAGTAAGATAGACACTGAAAAGATTGAAACCTAAACTTTACTTATTAATAAGAATTAAGACAGGCAATAGATACGGATGGAATATTGTTGAGTCCTCAAAAGATCCTAAGACATATCTGTAAACCAGCTGATGCCCGCAGCTTCCCCGCCGCTCTCGGGATCCTCAACTATACACATGCAGAAAATCACCTCGATCCGTTGCTTTTTTTGCGGCGTGATTGAAGGACAAACCAACAAACAAACACACTTTCGTCTTTATAATATTAGTATGGTACCTAATTGATAACGTTAACGTTTTTAAAGCAGGTACGCCAGATTATGTCTTATGACGTCACGCTGTGTGTATCCAAGCCCTTACACGGTGCTGGGCATTGAAAATCGTGTTCGGTATTGTTTGTGTACAGTTGTTGTTGGTGTCGACAGCTCACCAGTCGAGACTGCGTCTGGGTGCCGGACGCGTAACTAATGGCCGTGCTTCACAATCGTGCTTCACGCCTGCCCGACCGTCGCACCGACAAGCTTAGGGCTCCATCAGACGATAGACTCTTCATATGTGGATGCTAATGCCCATCAGGGATGAGAGTGAATTAGCGATGAGCAGGCATTCTTCTAAATATATAATAGGAAAAGGTGACTGACTGACTTACTGAAATTGAACGGATCGGACTGAAATTTGGCAATTACAGCTTTTATGACGTAGGTATACACAAAAAAAGTTTTTTGAAAATTTATTCCATAAAGGGGTAAAATAGGGGTATGAAATTTGTGTGATAATCGAACGTGAGCAAACCTGCGGGGTTATTCATATGCTAAAGACTTCGTCTGAATGGGTTTTATATCCCTACCTGAAATCCCTACCTGAGATATCTGAAATCTAAATACTTACATGCGGATCGAGTCGCGGACATTATGAAGGAGTTTATACCTTACAATATTATAATTAACGGATGGAAAACTAATTTAGACAACTCACTGTGCTCAGGATGGGACGCCAGCGCGAAACTCCCGTATCGTACAGGAAACACGTTTCGTCGTGTCCAGTCAGTCTGTGCAACTCCGTATAAAAGTTTCCGAGCAGACTTTATGCGCACCATACAATTATTTTTCCTCTGTGTGTTTTGCATTTGCACGTTAGCGTTAGCGTAGACAGCAACAATTGGAATCATATTTGGACTATTTTTGAACTGTCATCATAATTGTACAATGTTTCAAGCAATTAAACGATTGATTGATAGGTACGGCTTAATCCTCTAGGATTATCCCCTATAAAGCAGTTTTTGGGTCATGCAGACAGACACTATTTACGGTCGACGGTGTTATACAACTGTTCCTAGGCAAGGTCCTTCCTAGGCCGTCCATCGTGCTGAAAACCGTATTTGGTTATAGTTAGCGCTATCGCACCGCATCGTAACGGGCGGAGAATGGCCGCCTTACTGTCACCCGGCCAGCCTGTCTACGAGACTATGTAGACAGTGGCTTGGTACGCAATACAATACAAATAGGCCCTTATCACCTAATACTCGAAGTCAATCCACTTCTATAGTAGCGACGTGTATTATTAATCACTAGATGTTGACCGTGACTACGTCAGTGTGTATTGAGGTAACGTCGTAGGCAAGAACCATGTTTCGGATCCGACGTCATCATTAGCAATAGTCACTGTTCAAAGATTTTAGTTTTCAGGCACCGAGGCAACCGCTGGGAACTTTATCGGACACACTTTAGCATTGAAAGTGTGTCTGTCTTCCTGTCTGTCTGTTTGCTACGCTTTCGCGGCCCATCCTTTCGGCCGATTAGGTACAGTTTGTATTCCGGGGAAGGACATAGGCTACATTTTATCCCGGAAAGCACTTCTGCCAGCTTCCCTCGAAAGTGCGTCAATACGTTGTGATGGAAACCCAGTAATAAACTGCTGAATTTACGTATTATAAAACTGCTAATTTAGTAATATTATAAATGCAAAAGTGTGTCTATCTGTCTGCTACGCTTTAATGGCAAATCTTTTCAACCGATTTTGATGAAATTTGGTATAGAGATAGGGGAAAGACATAGGCTTTGTATCCCGGAAAATGAAGGAGTTACCGCGGCAATCAAAAACACTTTATCAACGCTGACGAAGTCGCAGGCATCAAGTAGTTTATTATACGTCTTAGTTATTGAGTATAGTTATTAGCTGCGACGTGACGATAAAACAAACTGTGAACAAGTGACAGTGCTATACGAGCAGCATTATCGGCGACAGCAACGCGTCCGACAATCGCGATCATTTGTTCTGCGCACTCAACAACCGACTTTGATTTCTGCATTCACTTTTTCACAGCTTTTTCAATGATTTGTAGAGCCAATGAAAGGTGACTGCTTACAGAACACTGTAGTGTTAAGGACGACGTCTTTTACATTGATTGATATTGTGTTTAAATAGTTATTTAATATCACGGTCTAGGAGATACATAATTGTATTATACCAGTCAGCCAACGGAGACGTCAAGACAGCAACGCTGTTAGGTGACAGTCTGACAGAGGCATGACGGGGGTAGGAATTTTCCAAGCTAGCAGAATTTTCTGTAATGCGTACGCTCTGGTGATACCAAATAAGTACCTAATTATTATGAATTTGAAAGTAATTTTCTGTCTGTCTTTTATTTTTTCACTAAAATACTAAAATCTGGTATACAGAGATATCTTGCAACCCAGAGGAGGATAATTTATAAGCTAATTTTTATTCCGAAAATAAAGATTATTTTCGGAGATTTTGGGAGATTTAATCAAAATCAGCAAGGATGAATTAATACCATTCAGTTTGTAGTTAATGTAAAAACCTAACTATAACTAAATAGATAGATAGATAGTTAAATACTTTATTTCACACATGAAAAATACAAGGTAAAGTTAACTAAAAACTAGGTATGTAATCTCTACCAGGCAACCTTTGGTGAGAGGATCGAATAAGATGTGTAGGGTAGTGTGGCACAATAGAATACACGTTATTATTAATAGGTAAGCACATAATATAAAACATAATAGACGTATTGCATATAAACATTACATGTAAATAAAATACATAAATATAGATAACAATAATATTATACATAAACATACACAAATTACACATATATAAATAAAATTAAATACGCATAGTAACGAATTACAATAGAAGTATAATTTATTTATTATGGCATGACTTGGTTAAGGAAATATTCTTTGAGACTACTTTAAAAAATAGGTAAGGATTTGGAGTCTCTAATATTTTTGGTTAGAGAATGCCATAACTGCTCAGCATACACTGTGTACGATTTGCTGTAAAATTTTGTACGATGGCTAGGATTTTGAGTATATTATCCATGGTAGAACGCAGCTGCATATGGCAAATAACAGCACCGAGAAAGTGAATGAACTAGAAGTTTAATTCGCTATAATCCGCTACAGTAGACAAATCTGTGTGGTACAGTACGTGTCTTTCACCTGCAGCATGCGACACCCACCACCCAGCAATTCGCACAGGCACAACACCACACCACACAAATCCTCCAAATCACTCTCAACGTACGTTTCACTCCGACACCGGAGCATCTTCAGGAGATGTTGACTCGACAATGCACGATTGTGAAGTGACTATCGTCCTCTCGTTGGTCGTCCTCGCAGACCCTTTCGGGTCTCGGGGTTACTGTTCAGGGCGATGGCCCTCTCCAGTGGTAGCAACGCCGCCTGCAACTACAGACGGGGCACTGGGTGGGACCACTGGTCCGTGGCGTCATATTTTTCCCCTGTTTGGGTATCAGGATGACTCGGCCGAGCTTCCACGAAGATGGATAGTGCCCGGTACGAAGGATTCCGTTAAAGAGCCGCGCCAGCGTCGCGATTGCTCGCGGAGGTAGGTGACGCAGGGCTTCGTTGGTGACTCGATCGGGGCCAGGTGCCTTTCGTAGTTTAGTTCGTCGAATCGTCCGCTGCTCCAGGGGAGAACACAACGGGGTCCTCTGTCGGCGCTATCGGCGACTCGAAGTATGCCTCCAAGTGTCGCTCGATGGTTTCTTTGTACTGCACATCTGTGATCGGGTTTGGTATAAATTGTGTCTCCGCTCGGTCCTCGGCACGATAACGGGGGGTTGCGTCACTGGCCATGAGGGGCCTAATCGGAGTCGGTTTCTCGGAGAGACGGCGACAGAGACGGTGGATGCCGGACCAGTCGTCACCGGCTCGCTCTATGGCATAGTACCATGACTCGTCCGCAACAGTTTGCAGTGCTTCTGAGATTTTGGTAGCCAGAGCGTTGAGCTGTGTCTTCATGGTCGGGCACCGCAGGTTTTGCCATGTCCTGCGCAGCTTCCGCTTTTCCTCTATCATCGCTTGGATGTAAGTCGGGAGCTGGGGTGGTCTACGCGTGGATGCGGCGTCGAGTTTGGACTCTCGAAGCGCGGTGGACATAGTGGCGCTGAGGTCCGAGGCGAGTCGGTCGACGTCTGCAGGGCTCTCCACTCTAAAGGACGGCGAATGCTCAGTCATGTGATTGGCGAAGATTCGCCTGTCCTGGCGATACTTCGGGGAAGGCAGTAATGTCATCATTGGCGCGTTTTTCAGCGTCAAGAGGACTGGTTGGTGGTCGGAGATGAGGTGGTCATCCAGGACGTCTAACGTCGTTGCGGCGATCAGGCCGCGGGTGAGAGCTATGTCGATGACATCTGGACAGCACAGCACGGGTAATGCGTCGGGACCTCTGGTCCTAGCACTTCGTAACCATGGCGGTCTGCATCGTCCAGGAGGCGCCTGCCTTCCGGGTTTTCGATGTTGGAGTTCCACGCCGTGTGTTTCGCGTTGAAGTCTCCAGCGATGATCGTGGGTAGCGGCGAGTCCAGCAATTTGTGGACGTCAGCGACTGCTAGGCGGTTCGTCGGAGGTTTATAGAAGGCGAACACACGCGTGGGCTGGCGATCGATGCAGACCTCTACGCCCAGGGCGTATGACGTCTGTAGTTGTGGTACTGGCAGCACTTGGTGGATGACGTTCCGACGGACCAAGACTGCTAAACCCCGATAGGCAGTCCCGATCGGCGAGGCGTGGTCCTCCCGGTAGACATAGTATCCGGAAACCTTCAACTTGTCTGCTGGTCTGAGGTGCGTCTCGTTGATCAGGCCGATGTCCACACGACGCTGAGAGAGCAGGTTCTTGAATAGACGGGCTTTCTGTGAAGAAAGCCCGTCGGCGTTCCAAAATGCGATCCGGAGCTCACCCATTGCAGAGCTCCATGATGCACCTCAAGATCAGCGGGATTGGATCGCGCTGTTCTTGGATAGCTATGGTATGGTATGAACCTGGTTTAAGGTTCCGATGATGCTGGTCAGTCTTTGGTCCAAGTGACCGCGAGCCGGTTGGGGTACCTGCTGCGGTGCCACTCGCTTCGCCTTCGTCCCCCTCTCGGAGGCAGCGACCACGGTGGGCTTGAAAGATTTGGCGGGCGGCGCTGATGATGCCGCCGCCGGTAGATTGCAGGCGGGCTGCGATGCAGCAGGCTGTGACGTAGTGGGCAGCGTTGGGGTTGGCACCGCTATGGGCGGCGCTGGCGGCGTTGCCCCTGCGGAGGGCGCATTTCTGCGCGCTTGAGCGCGTTTACCGCGCCTTCCTTTGCGCTTACGGCCCGGCTGCTGCTGTGGCTGGTTGGCGGCTGCCATGAGCGAGCCAGGTGCGTCGGCCTCTGTTGCGGGGGTAGTGGTTGCGGTGGCGGCAGCGGCGCGTGTACCAGTTGTGGTGCGCGCTATTGTTCCCGCCCGGCGGTTCCGGGTCTCCTTGCGGAAGACTGGACAGCTGGCGTGGTTAGCCGTGTGTGTGCCTCCACAATTGGCACACGTCGGTGGTTCCTCCAGCGGACGTTTACAGTCTCTGGCCGGGTGGTTCTCCCCACACCGCACACAGGCAATGGGCCGATGGCAGTTGTGGGAAGAGTGGCGGAACTGTTTGCAGCGGTGGCACTGCGCTGGCCCCTTCCTACCACGCCATGCCTCGATGGTGATCCCGGGCATCCAGAGGAGCTCGCGTACCTCATAGATGCCCGGGATGAGTTCAGGTGTCCGCTGCAGCTGCGCGAACATGAGGCAGCCCGGTCTACCCGGGCGAGCGGGAATAGTCCGCACGTGCTCTGGGACATACCCGAGCTCGCGCAGCTCTTCCTCGACTTGTGCCGATTCGGTATTTGCAGGAAGGCCGCGTATTGCGACCTTCACGCTCCTCTCAGCCGGGAGCGAGTAGCAGAACCAGGAGATTCCAGCGGCACTTTCCAGCTGCGTGAGATAGCGTTGGATGTGGCGGAACTCCTGGTCCGATTTAGGTATAAAACGGACACCCTTGCCGAATGGGCGTCCGTTTGGAACGTGGCCGAGGAGCTTCTTCAGCTCCCGAAAATGAGTCGGCCAGTCCGGCAGCACCTCCACGATGAGAGGCGGGTATCGGCTGGTTGGCTTCGGCGTTGCAGCAGCTGCGGTACTGGTTGAAGCGACATTAGCGGTGTCCGTGCTTGTGCCACCACAAGTGGCTGCGGTAGAGGCATGGGCGGTGTCCGTTGGCGGCGCCTGTTTGGGCGCGGTCGTGGTCGCGGCCGCGTATGTCTGGCCATTCGTGGTGTCCATGGGGGAGCCTGGTGAAAAAACCGGCATGCTCGGCGGTGTAAATGCCGTCGAGGCTTTCTCTCCTCTTCCCTTTGGAGGGGAGGGGAAACGTCCTACACCAATTGCTGGCAGTGATGCAGGGAAGCGCGGTGTGGGCAGGGCAGGTGCCTGCGCGATAGGTGTCGGCGCGGCAGGCGTCGGTATGGGCGCGGCAGGCGTCGCTATGGGCGCGGCCGGCATCCTCACGGTGGCTCGTGGTGGCTTAGAGGCCGTTGCAGAGCACACGGCCTCCATTGATATCGCTGGGGAAAGCGTCAAGGGGCTCGCAGCGAAGACTTCTTCGCCGGCTCCCAGTGAAGGCCCCGCTTCGGGAGTGCACGGCTCTGAAGTTTCCCTTGATGATGTGCGGGCGGGGAGGGTTGCCTGGCCGGACGCTATTATCACGTCCAACAGGCCGGAATCCGTGGACCGCACATACACCTTGCGGCGTAGCGGTCGTGGTCGGGTTGCACGTCGCTGCATTTGCGGCGGCGGATTTGGTGTCGACGGCATGTCGGCCGACGCGGGTGTCGCGGTGCGCGAGTATCGTAGCGCGCGAGTTACGCGAGGCGCGGGGCAAAAACTGCCTATACACGGCCCGAGCAACGTCGTCGGCACGCTAACACCCGCCGGTCCGGTCTCCCGGGGCTTGCCGCTGGTGGCAGACCGGGAGCCTAGGCCGGAGGGGTGACGCGTTGATCCGGACGGCGTCGCTGGACGCAGTAAGTTCGGTTAGGCAGTCGCGCAAAGTACCGAACTGTGAAGCGGGCCCGAGTGCCGGTGCACGCGTCTGCACTCGACGGCAGTCGAGCACCTAGTCTCCCACCGTGACTATCGTATCGTAAGTTCCGGCTTATATACCTTTTTGGCATGGCTCATACTGAAGCCCCGCCCCCTCCCCTATTACTGTATGAATTGAGTAAAGGTGAATTTGATACGTTTATTTGTTCATTTAGCAACTCAAATCCTTTATTATTGTGTTTAATTATTTCTGATTGTTCCCAAACGCACATTCGAAACCCTTTATTACATTTATGCAGGATTTTATATGAATGGTTATTGCCCACCTCATGTCCACTGTCCAAAAGATGTTTAGCGAAGTGGGACCTTTGTGGTTGATCGTTCCTATAAGCAGACATATGTTCCTTATTAGCGCGTCTCAAAATTGCGTCCAGTTTGACCAACATATGTGGCACCACATTCAGGACACTCAAGCTTATAAACACCCGATTTTTGATGATTCTTTAATTTATCTTTTCCATTGCAAATCCTCCGAAGTATATTATTCGTCTGGAACGCGACATGCACATCATGTGATCTGAGCGTCTTTGCAATGCGCTCAGATATAGGTCCAAAATACGTCAAACTGGCTTTATATTTACTAATTTTATCCGATGTAGTCATGTAAAGATCTTTTCTAATTTGTGCCGACTGCTGTTTTTTAATTATATTATAAACAATATTCTGATTGTATATTTGAATTTTGAAGATTGTGTATTTGAATGCGCAATTTGGTATATACATCCAGTTGTCTCACTGTCCCCGTCCAACATATGATTATATCATCTACGTATCTGTAGTGGTAGAAAATACTGTTCTCATTCACTATGTGTTTATTCTCAAAGTTATGTTCATGGATAACTTTGAGAATAAACACACACATTATCGCAAGCCTACATTTACTGACACAACTATACCCGCATCGTCTTGTCATCCTTGGCAACATAAACTCGCAGCATTCCATAGCTATGTACACAGGTTATTGTCCATTCCACTGTCAAAAGAGGACTATAGGAAAGAATTAGAGGTTATATACCAAATTGCGCATTCAAATGGATACAATCAGAATATTGTTAATAATATAATTAAAAACAGCAGTCAGCACAAATTAGAAAAGATCTTTACATGGCTACATCGGATAAAATTAGTAAATATAAAGCCAGTTTGACGTATTTTGGACCTATATCTGAGCGCATTGCAAAGACGCTCAGATCACATGATGTGCATGTCGCGTTCCGGACAAATAATATACTTCGGAGGATTTGCAATGGAAAAGATGAATTAAAGAATCATCAAAAATGGGGTGTTTATAAGCTTGAGTGTCCTGAATGTGGTGCCACATATGTTGGTCAAACTGGACGCAATTTTGAGACGCGCTATAAGGAACATATGTCTGCTTATAGGAACGATCAACTACAAAGGTCCCACTTCGCTAAACATCTTTTGGACAGTGGACATGAGGTGGGCAATAACCATTCATATAAAATCCTGCATAAATGTAATAAAGGGTTTCGAATGTGCGTTTGGGAGCAATTAGAAATAATTAAACACAATAATAAAGGATTTGAGTTGCTAAATGAACAAATAAACGTAAACGTACGTTGAGAGTGATTTGGAGGATTTGTGTGGTGTGGTATTGTGCCTGTGCGAATTGCTGGGTGATGGGTGTCGCATGCTGCAGGTGAAAGACACGCACTGTACCACACAGATTTGTCTACTGTAGCGGATTATAGCGAATTAAACTTCTAGTTCATTCACTATCATGGACTTCCGCAAAGTAACGCCTGCTTCTATTCAATAGCACCGAGAAAGTTGAAACGTTCTTTACGATAGCTGGGAGTATGAGTAGCATATAGTGTCGAGAATAATAAAGAAAGAACATGAAAATTTAGACGCAACCTAATTGGAAGCCACTTGAGACGAGCACGATACGCACTAACGTGATCAAATTTCCACGATCCATAGATATATATTATCCATAGATAAATAATTTATTATTGCTTTAACTCCTACTTATGATAGTATTATACATTGTCATTTATATCTTGTACCAGTTTATCTCAGGCCCCTGCATCTTCGCATACTAATCTGAAATAGCGGAAGGCATAACATATCTCGTATTAGTCCAAGCTGGCGCATAATTTAACGCAATGAAATTAATCAGACCGCAGGGAATCAACAGCAACGGTTCCAAAGCCGATAAATAAATGTTAATGGTCATAATACCTACTAGCAAAGAGGCCTGTAGAAACAGCTTAGACATTGTGCGCATAATGCGATGGTGAAAGAGGTGCGAAACGATTATAAATATGAATGGGTTGATAGTAAGGAAGATATATTATTACACGAGGAAACTG
Source organism: Erebia palarica (assembly GCA_964035005.1). Taxonomy (NCBI): domain Eukaryota; kingdom Metazoa; phylum Arthropoda; class Insecta; order Lepidoptera; family Nymphalidae; genus Erebia; species Erebia palarica. The sequence continues at coordinate 11,171,375 of OZ035994.1, read as the reverse complement.
TTATAGTTAAATCTGTGAGTTTACTGCTATTTTCTACTTAGCAAGTTAGTTTGCCATTATTTATACGCCAAAGAGTCACCAAACCTGATCATAATGTCATCCTCATCAGCTCCCACTACTGAGCACGAGTGTTCCTTCACAATGAGAAAGGTTTAGACCATAGTCCACGTGCGTCCAAGTGTGGATTGGCAGATTTCACACACCTTTGGGAGCAAATGGAAAATTCTCAGGTGTGCAGGTTTTCTTGAGATGTTTTCCTTCGCCGTTAATGCAAGTAATAGGTATTTAACGCACATAAATACCGAAAAGTCAGAGATCCGGGGCCGGGGGTTGGAATCCCGAACTAAATATTCGAACTATTCGGAATAGCACCTTTATTTCGGGAGTTCCTCACCACAAGGTTACAATAGTCTTTTACTTCATGTTAAAATAAATCGTGAATTAAATAAATCAAAGAGGAGCTGGGGAACAAAACCGGATTAATCCGCGAAATAAAATTTTACAGGACGGCGATAAAACTAAAATTACTGCATGAAGTTGATGATATTTTGTATTGATATATTGTTTTATGACATTTTGTAAATTGTTATTTTGATCTTGTTTAATTTTATGTTATTTTATTTTATTTTATTTTATGATATATACTTTGTTTCATTATAGGAAAGTGGATTAGATCTACCTATTGTTGCACGAGTAATTAGGCATATAATTTTCAAATAACATTTATATTCCAGTAGTAATTCAAGAAAGAAAGAGTGAGAAGAAGATTTGGCCAAACCGATTTCGCCTGAAAACTCACTTTATAAACCAATTTTGTCCTACTTTGTGGTTATAATTCAAAATTATTATAGGGACCCAACTGGATCAAGAGATCACGTTCCAAAAAAAAATCTGTTCGAATTATAATGGACTTATCCAGTTTTGTTCACCAGCCCCTCTATTTAAGGTAACGGTTCCAGAGACGATAAATAAGTCTTATCGGTCATAATGTAGCAGTAAGAGAGACATTGTGAGCATAACGCGACTGTGAAAGAGGTGCCAACGCATAAATCCGCGGGGATCCGCGCCAGCAGCCGAAGCATCTGTTAGTTTATCTGTGGCAGCGTTGACGGTAAGCAAGAGAGATGACTGCTTCCTGCAACTTTGCATGCGCCATAGAATATATACGCCATAGAGTAACCATCGGCAAGAGGCATTTCTAATCTATGACTAGTTGAAGTCTTATCGTATTCGTACGGGTGACCAATGACCTTAAAATAGATGCGTGTTGGAACTACCTCCAGAAACTCTCTTGGGGATACCCAACTAGGTGCTTCCCTGTCTACCTACCTGGGGACAAACATATTGGGATTAGTGGTTTCAGATAGACATACAATGATGTAGTTTTATACTAAGTAGGTATGCCAGTGACTTAAAGTGAGTGTATTTCGATTTTATAACTAATATGGCACTCAGTACCAGCTAAGGCAAAGTAGTAAAGAAAAGATAGGTACTAGTCCAATTACCAATAGATTTTGTCCATTCACATCGCTTCATCCGGGAAGTTTAGGTAAAACATATGACATTTCGGGATAAATTTAATTCAATCTTATCTAATAGTGCGAGAACTACAAGTTATAGGTATGAGGTAAGTAGTTAGCGGCACGCAATACCCTGTACTCTGTAGGTACGCATTAGCATGGGAAACCGAAATACCTAACCGACAGGCAGCATTTAGCGCGCTTATTCCAATTCAGATTTATTCTATTCAGCGCTCATCTAGCATACTAGCTATGCAGCGCCCCGCGGCGCCGCACGACTATATTATATGCTTATAAAGATATATAGCGACAGGCGCGCCGAGCGGTCCCTGTGTCGTACAAAGTGAATGCGTTTGAGGACGACATTATGTGTAATAGCAATCTCTTCGGACCGGATGAATTAGCTAACGGTTTCAAATAAACCTTTTATAATTTTCAATAATAGATAAATTAGTTAAAATCTGGTTTTCCTAAGCTGAAAGGTAAACAAGTCAATTTTCGCGGGAGCGATGAAAAATAGGATACTTTTACCGCGAATTAACAAAAATCCGCGATAGTAAAATCAGTCTTTAGTACAGCTTTGTATTTCTTGGAAAAGTTTTATGAGATTGGTATACCTTTCGATCGCACCCAATCGAGTCAAAGTCACGTCATTCAAAGTGGGTACATCACTGGACACTTTTTGATGTCAATTATTGTTAAGGCCCCGTGATAGCGTAAAATCGGCATAACTGAGTTTTTTAAAGCAGTGTATCCATCGAACGGTGACATAATGTATGCTTGTAAAATAATTTGCTGTTTTCAAGACCTTTAAGTAGCCATTAAAGCATCTCAAAACACAATTTAAAAAAAATCTGCATTGAAATTGCTTTTAAACATACCTCTTAGTTTACCTTAGAAAGCAATTATTTTTCTCCTTATATAATTTGCTCTAGAAATATAAGATAAAATTCATATTTCTAAATCAATCTCAATTGTCGGATTAATTTGTATTGAACAATAAATATTTATTTTTTTACAAATGATTTCTTGCATTTTATACGACATGCGCTTGCTCGATTTCACCCTCGCGCGCCTGTGTTTTGATCTTGTGAGTTCACAGCGCCTTAAATACATACACCTAAATTGTGGTGATTAGCTAATTATAATATAAACAACCTTAAATCTAAAGCTATCAGAGTTGCAGACGCGTTTTGGTGTTAGCAGCTAAGCCTTTTACTTACTCAGCTTTTGGTAAGTAGGCTGATCGTTGTTTGGTACAGACCGAGTAGAATCGGATCCATATTAATTGCATTCAAAAGCTTGTAAAAGTTTATCTTGAATGGAGAAACATTTGAATTTAAATTGTATTGACTAATCAGCAATCTTTGAATAACAAGTAAGGTTTTTTCGGCTTCCGTTTTCCCCTCCTCTTATAATACACGTACTTACTTTCAAATCAAGAGTGAATAGGCATCTTCTATAGGCAAGCGCGATCCAACTTAGGCTGCATCACCACTTGCAAGCAGGTCTGATTGCAGCCAAGCGCTAGCCTGTTATATAATTAAAAAAAATGGTACAATACCTATGCAAAAACCAAAAGCGTCATGAATTGTCTTTTTAAAATGGTCGAGCTTAGCCCAAACAGTTTCGCGTGTACCTACGGGTCGTTGTCCGGTTTATCGCATCGTGTTAATTGATGTTAATGGGTTAATTTTTACTGCAGTGCTCTGGGAACTGCTGTCGTGTCGTCGTGTTGTCACACTGGGGTCTCGTGACGGGTGGTGAATGGCCAGGGCCGGTCACTGACGCCACACGCCTGGAATTTGACACCGTAACTTACGTTAAGACTTAAGGACACCAAGTTTTTAATGAACTTCGTTAATATTACATCTTATGACCGAAATTAATAATATCAGTCTGCCTATAATTTGTCGATAAGTAGCTTAGCAACGTTGTTAGTTGATAGAAAGGACAATAGGGTACAATTTTGACGTTGCTACAGATTAGTTTGACATAAACTTAATAATGATGTAGTTATTGGGTGGTAGTAGGACCCCACAGTCGTGATAGATCACAAGTGACACAAGCTGTTCGACACTCTTACATGAAATAAATAATATTTCATTTCATATGAATTCCATGTAGATTGTAGCCGTAAGACTTTTTACCTAAGTTCATTGCTGGTTCTTCTCAGTAGGAATGGACTACGGTCATTCCTATAGTAGTCATCGCTGCGGCGATGCCTACTATAATTGTTTGGGGAACTTTAAAAACCATACTTATATTATAAATGCGAAATTGTGTCTGTCTATTTGTCCGTCTGATTGCTACGCTTTCACGGTCCATCTTTTTAACAGATTTTGATGTTGGTAGTGTGATTTGGTATAGTTTGGTATCCCGGGGAAGGGTATAAGTCTACTTTTATCCACGAAAATTAGGGACTATACACGCGGACGAAGTCAAGGGCATTATCTCTTTATAAATAAACGGAAAAGATAAAATATAATGCATTAACATCGGTCTCTCACTGTGTCGTATTCCTCATTGCTGAGGGACGTGACTCCTTTACATTAATCATGATATAATGTAAGGGGTTTTCATGGGATAATCATGCGGTGGATTCTCAGGTCCTTCCTTCATGTAATATCATAATGGGATACACCTCCGACTCAGTCGCATGTCAACTTATCATCGTAAGTAATTTATTACCACAATATTGGTTAACTTCCTTGATCTATTGACTTTTACTCTTTAAATGTTGTAGTTTTGTCATATCCTGCTGTTGACGCCTGATCTCAACACCTATCGCTTTCCTTTCATTGACCGTGTTTGAGCAATCAGTATTTTAATGTTTCCTTCATGAGTCCTGCATAAAATCCATATTCATACTAATATTATAAATGCGAAGGTGTGTCTGTCTGCCTGTCTGCTACGCTTTCACGGCCCATGTTTTTAATCGATTTTGATGAAATATGTAGTTTTATGTTTCCGCGGCATATTATAGTGCCCGGATGCAATATCTATATCTGTACCAAATTTTATCAAAATTGGTCGAGCAAATGGACTATAAAAAATATTTAGCAGACAGACAGACGTAGACTACAGACAGGTCCGCGTAAGTCTGAGCTAGGTTAGCTTCATAATTTTTAACAGAACTTCACAATGATGTCAATAGATGGCGCTTTGTAAAAGTTTATTCGTTTCTCCAAATAAGTCTTTAGCTGTTTTGCGTCTAATGTTAAAAGTTAACTATTACAATATATAGTTAAAACTATCTTATGGATACCGCGAGGTCTCAGTTCGGGGCGAACCACTAACTAGTTATAAATAATATAGTATAACAAATAGGTCACAGCTCCTAGCTAATGCAAATGAGCCTGTCACTTTCAAATTAATCGCAATCGGTTAGCAAACTCTTATAATAAAATTGACTGTTGAAGGCAATGAAGGGATTAGCTTTATTCCTGTAGCAATAAATTAAGTAAAGCCTAAGTGATATTTCTAAATACAATCTTCAAACCCGCCTCGCTCTAGTGCAGTTAACTTGATATCAGTAGATTATCTTGATTTTAGAGCTTTGAAAATTACAATCTCTTTGCAATTATACTCAGTTAAACTCTCCAAATTAGGTTCCAAGTTTGATTTCTTGAATATGATAGCAGACCACAGCTTCGCCTTTAGGTGAAGCAATCCAATAGCAGCTTATAGCTCCAAAAACAACAATGGGTCTCCGTAATGATTTTCAACAATCTTTTGGAATTTTTAAAACTAAATTAAAAACCTTTTTACTTACGCAACAAAAAAATTACCATGAAATTAATTATTGTCATTACACTTTAGTTTATCTCATAAGTAGCTATCGTTTCAGCACTTATGCCGCATTTATTATTGTTTATTATTGTTTCTCCAATTAATTCCATTATGCCTGTTCGTATGCTTTTTATTTTATTTCCACTACAGCCCATTAATGTCCCGCTTGCTGGTCACAGGCCTCCACTCTCATAGGTGAGAGGGAATTAGAGCTTAGACCCACCACGCTGCTCCAATGCTGGTCGGCGAGCTTTATCGACTATTATCATGTTATTGATAATAACCGGGAACGACGGCTTAACGTGCTCTCCGAGGCACGGGGGTGAAGCAACGCCAATTTCCTAACTCCGGGCTAGTACTGAGAATTTCTAGGCATAAAAACCCAACACTTAAATATGGCCCGACCCGGAACTCGAACCCGGTACCTAGGCCGCAGTCAAAAATGCCAACCACTAGATCAACGAGGCAGTTATTATATTATTTAATTTACTTTATTATTAAGTTACTTAGTTTTCTCTTGTTATTTTTTTGTCGCTTTTACAAATCTGTATCTTTCATTTAAGATTATGTAATACTAGCTAATGCCCGCGACTTCATACACAGAGGCATACAAGCACGGCTTACCCCAGTTAAAAAAGCTCATACTTGTTTTTCACCATTACCTGCCTGTAAATAGCATCTACTTAACCAATGCCTACCCTGGCTCCTATTTAGAATTTTGTATTTTGTAAAGCGGACTAAAGAAAAATTTTAATCTTCATGAAAATAAGAATAAATAATCCAAGCGGAAAGTCGCGAATAAAAGCTAGTTCACGTTACATTACGGTGAAGCGCAAACCTGTAATTTGAGTACAAGCAGGCGCACAAAAAAAAAGCAAACGCTCAAACACGTCAAATTGGTGGCTCCCTCAGTAGTGGGCGTGGGCAGCAAGTCATGCGCGGTAATGACCGAATTTATTCTAACCCCATACAAATCGCGCGCTACAGTTATTGTGTAGGCAGTAGATGTCAAGAACCAAGATCATCTTCCCATGCGTTGAGATCATTTACCCCTAATGATAAAAATTATCGCCTTTTCTTTGATCTGTTGATCGGAGTATCGTAATTTTAAAATTATTCTGTAGGTTTTTATTTGATTCCGTGTGTGAACTTCTATGTATGATTAAGTAATAGAATGCATTATTATTTGAATTGCGTGAAATTATGCTGTGGTCGAAGGTATTAGTTTAATTAAGGCAGGAGATATAAGGCTTCCTACTGAAAATGACTCGACAGTTCAAACCTTTTAAAGCAATTTGAGCTTAACTCTTCAGCTCGGTTAACGTTAACTTAAGTCTTCTACTTGTTTACTCAAAACTTATCACTCGAGTCTCTATTTTAATTGCTAATTTAAAAGCAAATTAAAACTATACATTTCACAATGTACTGTTTGGAAGAGTTTTTTAAGGATGTTTTTCAGTAAAGATTACTTTAAACAGGTCAGAGGTGAGCCGCGGGCACGTAAACAATGTCATATTGAAATTCTCAGCGCACCGCTACGATGGTATCGTCGCCTTTATCTCACTAGTGCGGCAAAAGCATCTGGGTTATTGTTAATTCAGGGCAGGTTCGGACGGAGCGGTGGTTTTGCCCGAGTTTTACCAAATAACGCTATCTGGAAGCTGTGGGATGTGCATCGGGTACCAATGCGACGCTTTTGGAGGATTTTGGGTTCAAATTCGGAACGTCGAATTAAGATGACGAAGGTTAAGAAGGTTTTATTGTGTATATGCTTAGACTTTCAAAATAATGGCCTCTTTCTCATACATTATGTACTTGCAAATTTTTTCGCATGATGTTTCAATGTTTCTATCAGTAACATCCATCTTTGATCAAAATTTAATGAAACATATATCTGCTAACGATCACGCTTCATTGTTTTTGTGTCTATATATTCGTGAAATTGAACTATTCACAAAAAATACTTGGAAAAAAATTTACTTTGACTTTTTATTCTAAAAAAAAACTGAAAAATGGTTTGTAAATTAAAATTACTTGGCGTGTGTGGTTCAACATCTTAATGATTAACCAGTATTTAGCTTATCGTTAATATTTATGCTTACTGGTTGTCTTTATGAATATAATGATTATTAAATACTTATAGGTAATTGGATTGATTGAATATAATGATTATTAAATACTTATAGGTTATAGTATAGGTAATTGAATTGACTCCACAATTTCGAATATGTGTAGAGCTGTGTAGTTTTAGTGAAAAGAAAGCGTCAACAAATCCACTAACCGAGTAGGTTAGTCTGGGTATTTTTGGTGGGTTTTACTTTTAGGCTCCCTTTTGTACGCAATTTAATTTTTTTTGGTTTTCGGTTAGTGTCTTCATTAAGTGATTTATAGGCTTGTATTTCATCATCCGAGCTGCAATATATTTTGGTGTGAGCTACGTGGGCACAGGACCACACCTGCGGCAGACAGACGGACGTGATTTGTGCAAATTACATATTTGTTGCAGCTCGCAGGCCGTTGTTTACGACGCTATTACTTCGAAACATATTCCTCTACTGCATGCCCTACTTTGACTAGCTTTCACTTGTGACTTTGCATTTAGTTTTTACAACCAATTAATCTAGGTTTAGTATCATCACATATATAGCATAAGAGATAGCTGCACTTTTGGTAACTATCGCTAGAAAAGCTGATTCAGTAATAGGTCGTTTCAGATAACACGTTTTTGAACGGCCATATCTAGTGAAAGGACCATCAGCATGCGGGCAGACTTTCACTGTCATCATCAGTGGAGAGTGTAGCACCCACCTATTACTAAATCAGCTTTTGTAGCGATACTTACCAAAAGTGCAGCTATATCTCTTAGTCTAATAAAACTGTGGCAAACAAGACTAACTAAGAAGAGATATAATCGACTTTAATTTAGAACCTAAAGCCTTACCCATCGTTGTCCTAATTAATTGTGAGCTTTCGATATAAACAGTTTTTTCGACGCTCTTTGACTTTGAATGTCATTGGACTATGATAGAGGCAGAGATTATATTATTGAAGATATTTACTAACATAAGATACTTGTTTCAGGATAAAGAAATGAAATTTAAGAATGGAATACATTCCCTGCGATTAAGAAAAATAACGATGGTGTCAGAGACGAGGTTATAAAAGGATGCGTGCGCATCTGCTGCGGACTACATTGTCACCCGTCGTTGCGTATCGTTCATGTGTGATTTTATTTCCTCGCTGTAATATTTTTGTTGTTCATGTTAATAAATGAGTCAAGAGAGCTTTTACGTCTTTCTTCTTCAAGTATCCTCTAGAAATTTGCAAGATCAGAAGTGGGATTCGGTATCAACGTGATGCCTAATCCTACCGGCTATTCTGATTCTATAATTCTATACTTGAGGAAGGAAGGCAAGAATGCCTGATTGTGATCGCGTGAATGTCGTAGAACTGGTCATAATGGTTGTTTGAAGCACGAGGTGGACGCGATACTAGTTCGCGTCAGGTGCTTTGAAACGTCAGACAGCTACGCCTAATATCACCATCGCCTGATAGGCGTGCGTTGTTAGAAAAACCTCCGTCATGTTCTATGAGCCGGCGGTCATGTTGCAGCCGCTGGGTGCACCATACAGGGGTCAAATGTTGGGTGTTGAATCGGAATGTGTTGTAAGTGACGTGAATGCGGATATGCAATCATTTTGTTTGAAGTAACGAGTAAGAGTTCAGATAGTTACAGCACATATGTTGACTATGCTTGTCGTTCACTTCTTCGTTTGCGAATAGTGAGAGGGCTCAGTGTTGGGTAATTGATGTTTTGAAAAACTGGATTGCAGTCTAATTGTCATCGTTGCCTGGTTGCCGTGTAAACAGAAGATGTAAACATTGGGTGTTCAGGTTCTTATTCAGTTCTGCGCATATCAGCCATGACATATTGTCATGTCATGTCACTTATTTGTCTACTTGTGTTTATTTACTTTCGTGTAAAATTATTTGAAGTTTGACCTGTTAATTTTTGGTCGTTTTGTGATCTTGTTAAAGTTGTGTACGTAGAATAAAGTCTGGTTTGTTTGTTCGTATTTCTTTCACAGATAAAGGACCGCTGGTATGCTCACATTTATAGAGAGCACCAAAAAGGAACATTTCTACTTGTTCACATTTAGAGAATGTTGTTCAAGTTAGTTTCGTTCGATGGATATGTTACGAAGTTATTACTCGAAATGTGGTTCATGTGATAGGGCTTGTAAAGGTATTCAGAACCTGTGGCAAACGTGTGTGGTGTGGTCATTATCTGTTGTATGTCTCTTTCATATTCGGCGCTCAACACGGTGTGAGGCGTTCTGGACGCGCCAGGCAGCGCGCTCGCCTGCTGAGCCGAGCTGCGCGTCTACATGTCGCGCAGGGCTGCGCGCTAGCCTGCTGCTGCGCGTCTACTGGTCGCGCAGGGCTGCGCGCTTGCCTGCTGCTGCGCGTCTGCTGCTCGCGCAGGGCTGCGCGGTTGCCTGCTGCTGCGCGTCTGCTGCTCGAGCAGGGCTGCGCGCTTGCCTGCTGCTGCGCGTCTGCTGGTCGCGCAGGGCTGCGCGCTTGCCTGCTGCTGCGCGTCTACTGGTCGCGCAGGGCTGCGCGCTTGCCTGCTGCTGCGCGTCTGCTGCTCGCGCAGGGCTGCGCGCTTGCCTGCTGCTGCGCGTCTGCTGCTCGAGCAGGGCTGCGCGCTTGCCTGCTGCTGCGCGTCTGCTGGTCGCGCAGGGCTGCGCGCTTGCCTGCTGCTGCGCGTCTGCTGGTCGCGCAGGGCTGCGCGCTTGCCTGCTGCTGCGCGTCTGCTGCTCGAGCAGGGCTGCGCGCTTGCCTGCTGCTGCGCGTCTGCTGCTCGCGCAGGGCTGCGCGCTTGCCTGCTGCTGCGCGTCTGCTGCTCGAGCAGGGCTGCGCGCTTGCCTGCTGCTGCGCGTCTGCTGGTCGCGCAGGGCTGCGCGCTTGCCTGCTGCTGCGCGTCTGCTGCTCGCGCAGGGCTGCGCGCTTGCCTGCTGCTGCGCGTCTGCTGCTCGAGCAGGGCTGCGCGCTTGCCTGCTGCTGCGCGTCTGCTGGTCGCGCAGGGCTGCGCGCTTGCCTGCTGAGCCAGACTGCGCGTCTATACGTCGCGCAGGGCTGCGCGCTTGCCTGCTGCTGCGCGTCTGCTGGTCGCGCAGGGCTGCGCACTTGCCTGCTGCTGCGCGTCTGCTGGTCGCGCAGGGCTGCGCGCTTGCCTGCTGCCGCGCGTCTACATGTCGCGCAGGGCTGCGCGCTTGCCTGCTGCTGCGCGTCTGCTGGTCGCGCAGGGCTGCGCGCTTGCCTGCTGCCGCGCGTCTACATGTCGCGCAGGGCTGCGCGCTTGCCTGCTGCTGCGCGTCTGCTGGTCGCGCAGGGCTGCGCGCTTGCCTGCTGAGCCAGACTGCGCGTCTATACGTCGCGCAGGGCTGCGCGCTTGCCTGCTGCTGCGCGTCTGCTGGTTGCGCAGGGTTGCGCGCTTGCCTGCTGCTGCGCGTCTGCTGGTCGCGCAGGGTTGCGCGCTTGCCTGCTGCTGCGCGTCTGCTGGTCGCGCAGGGCTGCGCGCTTGCCTGCTGCCGCGCGTCTACATGTCGCGCAGGGCTGCGCGCTTGCCTGCTGCTGCGCGTCTGCTGGTCGCGCAGGGCTGCGCGCTTGCCTGCTGCCGCGCGTCTACATGTCGCGCAGGGCTGCGCGCTTGCCTGCTGCTGCGCGTCTGCTGGTCGCGCAGGGCTGCGCGCTTGCCTGCTGAGCCAGACTGCGCGTCTATACGTCGCGCAGGGCTGCGCGCTTGCCTGCTGCTGCGCGTCTGCTGGTCGCGCAGGGCTGCGCGCTTGCCTGCTGCTGCGCGTCTGCTGGTCGCGCAGGGCTGCGCGCTTGCCTGCTGCCGCGCGTCTACATGTCGCGCAGGGCTGCGCGCTTGCCTGCTGCTGCGCGTCTGCTGGTCGCGCAGGGCTGCGCGCTTGCCTGCTGCCGCGCGTCTACATGTCGCGCAGGGCTGCGCGCTTGCCTGCTGCTGCGCGTCTGCTGGTCGCGCAGGGCTGCGCGCTTGCCTGCTGAGCCAGACTGCGCGTCTATACGTCGCGCAGGGCTGCGCGCTTGCCTGCTGCTGCGCGTCTGCTGGTCGCGCAGGGCTGCGCGCTTGCCTGCTGCTGCGCGTCTGCTGGTCGCGCAGGGCTGCGCGCTTGCCTGCTGAGCCAGACTGCGCGTCTATACGTCGCGCAGGGCTGCGCGCTTGCCTGCTGCTGCGCGTCTGCTGGTCGCGCAGGGCTGCGCGCTTGCCTGCTGCTGCGCGTCTGCTGGTCGCGCAGGGTTGCGCGCTTGCCTGCTGCTGCGCGTCTACATGTCGCGCAGGGCTGCGCGCTTGCCTGCTGCTGCGCGTCTGCTGGTCGCGCAGGGCTGTGCCCTCGCCTAGTGCGCGACACTTCACGCTCGTCTGCCGCGCTGCGAGGCGTGACACTGCGTGTTCGCTAGTCACACTGGGAGGTGTAACGCTACGCGACTAACTGCGTGCAGGGATGGGGTGACTGATGTGGTTTCAGGTTTGGCCGAGCGCACTATTTTTTTGGGCTAAGTTATGCTAACGTCGCGCCTATGTCTTATGCCATGAAGTTGCTCTTTATACTTTTCTCAACGATGCCGCAACGAGACAAGCTAACGTCGCGCCTCTGTCTAACCAGGCTAAGTCATGCTAACGTCGGGCTTAATGACTTAGGCCTGTGCTGTCTGTACACTCTGGGCAGAAAAGCTAACGTCGGGCCTCTATCTTGCCGTACTAAGTTAATGCGAACGTCGTGCCTATGACTTAGATGTGTACTCTTCATCGTGTCGGGCAGACAAGCTAACGTCGTGCGACTGTCTTGCCGGGCTAAGTCATGCTAACGTCGTGCTTAATGACTTAGGCCCAAGTTGTTCTAACACTGCTTACCAGATAGGGTATAACGTTGTACCACTGTCTTGTCGTGGTATGTCATGCTAACGTCGTAGGTACTTAATGACTTAACCAGGGGTCGTAACGTTTCGAATTTTATTTATACGCCTAACGTGTCTTCTGAAATTTGAAGCGTTGTATTCGGTAATGGCCGTAAAAAGATATGTGAAGTTTGTTGTTTTATGTCGCAGGTGCAGAGATGATCTTCCGGGTTGCCAGCAACCAACAACGTTCTGTGGTGCCGAGGCTTGCAGGTGCTTCTGTTGCGCCTGTCATTTAAGAACTTCAAGATTCTGTCTGTGTCCAACGGAGTCTAAGCAATGCCACTGCTGGACTAGAGGAGCTGAAATGAAGGAGCCCGGGGACGGTCTCGGGTCAGTCTGGCCGTATTGAAGATATTTACTAACATAAGATACTTGTTTCAGGATAAAGAAATGAAATTTAAGAATGGAATACATTCCCTGCGATTAAGAAAAATAACGATGGTGTCAGAGACGAGGTTATAAAAGGATGCGTGCGCATCTGCTGCGGACTACATTGTCACCCGTCGTTGCGTATCGTTCATGTGTGATTTTATTTCCTCGCTGTAATATTTTTGTTGTTCATGTTAATAAATGAGTCAAGAGAGCTTTTACGTCTTTCTTCTTCAAGTATCCTCTAGAAATTTGCAAGAATATGTTATTTTATACTACTCAACAGTGAATTTCACAAGAAAACAAGATCATTTGAACTCAACAACTAGACAATAATAAAAATAATGATAATCTGGTGATACTGCGAACCGTCGGTCGAGTCACGCCTTTATTGGTGCTATTTCCGGCCCAAACTTGCTGCTACACAAGTCTAATAAGTTTAATATGAGTTTCTGTATGATTTATTTGGAGTATATTAATTTTAAGTGTCGATATAATGTTTTAGGCAATAAAACGACCTACATCGAAGTGAATTTTATAAATAACATTAAATTAAATCTATAAAAATAATGATTGTGTCTCGCTGAGTATAATTTGGACACTTATAATAATTTGAAAGATTATATTTTATCGTTGTTGGAATTGGAGCTTTTGCTTGAAATAAATGGCATCTACAGGTCTCTTTATCTTTTGAACAAGCTGTGATTTTTTTATTTAAGAAAAGTTTCAACATTGTTTATCTTTGACTTTCATTAATAAATTATTATAGTATATTTGAAAAATAAATGCAAACAATTCGCATAAGTGTGTCAGTCTGTCTGCTACGCTTTCGTACTGATTTTGATGAAATTTGGTATGGGAATATTTTGTACCTATGGGACGGACGGACATAGACTACTTTTTATCGCGGAAAATTAAAGAGTTCCCGCGGGAATCAAGAAACCTTAATCCACGCGGACGAAATCGCGAGTATTGTCATTTTTTTTTCATAAACAGAAATTCGAGATATGATCAGAAAGTGTTTAACATAACTCCAAAGATAATAATACCGAAGAGCAACTTCACAGTTCGCGCTTAGAATATTTAAAGTAGGCATTAGCTAATATTTTGGACCGGCACTTGTTAGAAGTAGGTATGGAGCAAGACAAAACAACGCGTGGGTGGAGCTCGTGACGGGAATCGAATCTGTGACACCGCAATTACTCGCTCGCCTATCATTACCGACAGGTGCTTGCGACATCGCAAATTGTGATCAATTTTGTTCGATAGTAAATTAATTTCGTACGTCACTGGGCTTCGGAATAGTTTCCATGATTTGTTTTATGTCGTGACTTGTAATTTTAGCTTAAATTTCAGGCAATTATGCCTTGTCGTTGTTTACTGCTTGGATGGCATTGATTATATTAATATCATTGAATATAGGGATTACGTCTTTATAAAGTAACTTAACTGTCCTCTTCCGACTCTGTTATAGAAACTAGATTGCTAATATAAATACATAATTTTAGTCTAGAACATGCTATGCAATGTTTCATTACATACGTACGCAAAGCTTTTAAAGCTTACGTAAGGTATTCGATGCAAATTACATTTTTTATTGAACTAGTTATGTGTTCGTGACTTCGTTTAATTAAACTTGTGTAATTACAGACATTTATTTAATTTTATATTGCTGTTACTCTGAAAATATTATCATAGCCTGATTTATGTGACTTAACCGTACTATAAATTAGAGTCTTGTTTCTATAAGTATGAAACATGTTGTGTACATTAAAATGGTCATAATAATAACATTTTAATCACAGACCTACATTAGCGCAATACGCTACACTTTTTTCAAAAAACGGCATAATGACTACACGTGGAAAGACTTCCCACGAACAATTTTATTATCTCATTATCGTGAACAACGTCTTCATAAAGTGTCGCCGGCCCCGGGACATCTTTCATTACCTTCCTAATGACTTTAATAAAATCCTTAACTTACCTTTACTACAAAAAAATCTACGTGAAACCGAGATTGCCATTAGTGATGTTCATTTTGCTTTAACTAAAGGCTTCGACTGAGTTTTACAAATCATAAACAGCAATGGATGGCTTTAAACGGGATTGAACGCTTCGTGAGTACAAGGTAGGTGATTACAAAGAGCCTGCAGGCTAGTACGCTGTGCCGAGCCGGCACGTGAACAGTGGCCTCCCCCAGGGTAGGCTTCTGTGCCCGGTGAGATTCCATCTGTTTGCTTACCTACACCGTAATGTTGCGTTTGCGCCTGTCCCCGGGCGTAGTGTTAAAGTGAGCAATTGCTTAGCTTATTGCTGTTTTATTACACCTTTTAACCGTAATAACTACTTTGTGTACACGTAAAAGGTATTTAGTGGCATGTGAGTTTGTTTAGGGGGTTTATTGGAGTGCGATAGTATCACCGGTTTCGTAACTACACTAGATTCTTACTGTTTAGAGAGATTACAAGCTGATGCGTCTTCGTCCACGTGGATTGAGGTGATTTAGTTCTCAAAAACCAAACTCTTTAATTTTACGGCATAAAAAGTATCTTAAGTATTATTCCAGACCATATCTCTGTGCCAAATTTCATCCAGTTCAGCCGTTCTGATTATTTATTAGTTGACCGAAATGTGGCTGAGCCAAATTGATGTTCTTGTTCACTTGATGACGTATTATTAATGTAGCTGTTTTCTATATGTAGCTAACTTTTAGTAGGTGCAATATCTTTATTTTTGTGTACTAAGATCGCATAATGATACGTTGGTATATCTTCGAGCCGTCATCTGTATTTGAGCATTGCCTAAATAGCACGGGTTTCTCACCTATATTGAATAGTGGTTGTGCAACGATGCAAATTCGCCCGTCACAGATAATACGCGAGTCGTCTATGTGATGGATGGTGGGCGCCGCCGGCAAATAGACGGCCGACGTGTGAACCCCGCTGGGACTAGCTTCACTGAATTACAAACCAGGATAATGCGGCTAATAGATAGATTTAAAGATAAATTCTTTATTATCACACATAAAGTTAACACTTAAAAAGTACTGAAAACAAAGCGCGCAAGGGCGGTCTTATTACTTAAATTGCTTTCCTCCAGACAACCCATCTTTATGAATCTTTCTTTAAAAGGAGCGGGATAGTGCAACAACGTGATTATTCATACAATAGAACTTGACGAAACATATTTGGTCAATTTGGTCTTTGTCATCTTAATTGTACAATTAATTTAATTTAATGTTTTCAGATCGCGATCTACGATCGCTTAGTGTGAAACTCACGGGTCTAAATTTCGTCCTTTCTCTTTCCACGTGGAGATTGAAAGGATTGCAATTGACGACAGAATCTCTCACTCACTGCTGAATTAAATTAAAAGCACTAAATCCAGTGCTATCTTTTCCCACACTTACACAGAAATATTTTAATTATAAATAAATAATGTTTTTGTATTCAAATAAACTTTTAAAGTGCTTTTGAATCGTCGAATGACTATATTAAAAGTTATAAGTACCCCTAATCGTACCGGAATGCTAAATCACTTGGCGGCATGCCTTTCCCGGTAGGGTGGTAACTAGCCGACGATCGAAGCCTCCCACCAGACCAGACTAGAGAAAATTCAGAAATTACAAATTCCGAAATTGGAAAAAGATAGCTTTTTCCACAGGAAACATTACGGAATGGCTAGTAAGCGATGATGCCAAGTCACTCTACTGTTAGGGAAGACGGTCATTTTATCGCGCCACCCTCACCCGACTTCTCTCGAGCCTAAATCACCAAGCGAACGCTAGCAGCGGGCCTCTTTTGCACTTCGCCGCCACGTCGAAAACATCTCCCCGAGTTGTATTTAATTATTCAATATTTGTTCAATTATTGGTTTCTTTGGTGGTAATAATACCTTTTTGTGTATGTCTTTTTATTAAAAATAGTAAGAATCCGCTTACTCTATGTTAATTGAAGTTACATATTATAATATTAAAAGTGGATGGCAAAGCGGAAACCGGAAGTTCATTCTTTATCTTTGGCAAACCACTTCGTACATAAAAATAAAATGTGTTAATGAAAATATTATTTCTTCATGATGACGTCATTTTTCGGAAATATTCCTGAGAAATGCGACTGTTTGGCGACTGTAGCGAGAGTTTGGACACTTGCTAAAGCTCGGCACCGAGTCAAAAGCCCAGTTTATCACCATTACGAGCAATCGAGGCCTGTGAACAAACTGCCCGCTTGATTTGTTGATACGAGCGACGCCTGGGGTTACGTCTATAATATAAAGTGGGTGTTGCATAAACTGATTTATTTGTTTTATTTAGGTTTACCAATAAAACCTTTGGTTAAAACGGAAGCTTCGAGATTTAATATCTTCAGGCACTTGAGTCGGCGATAAGCTCAGAAATCTGTGGTATGCGGTTGCAAAAGTAAAGAGAGAGAGAGATGATTTCAGTTTGCTATTCGAGCGGTTTAGGGTTTGAATCCTATCACAGACGTGCACCTCTCACTTTTCAGAGTTAGTTAAGTAGCACTAACCAATAAAGTAAGTGATACATATGAGTGATTATGATCGCTGTAATGTAATGCATGTAAGTAATCAGTGCAATGAGGAATCTTGCATGTCTAAAAGTTCTTTATATTCGGCCAGCGTGGTGGATTAGAACATTTCCATGGCCTCTATAAATCCTTCTCATTCCAATTGGAGACCTTTTTGGTGTTAAAAAACTCCTATCAGCAATGAGCATATACTGCACCTCTATTCTCTAATTCAGACTGAATGTATGTCAGTGGCTATTAGTTTTTGATAGCTACTGACAAATCTATACTAATATTATAAAGAGGTAAACTTTGTGACGTTGTAGGGGGTAATCTCTGGATCTACTGAACCGATTTTGAAAATTCTGGTACCATTAGAAAGCCTCAATATTTGTGAGTCTCATAAGGTATATATTATCTCGAAAAATAAGGGAGTTCCCGTGGGAATTTAAAAAACTTATTTCACGCAAACGAAGTTGCGGGCAAGTTTGCTAGTAAAATGTAATTTAAATTTTTATACAAATCTTTTTTTATTATTATTTTTGTACGACATATCGTCTTGAATGCCACTGAGTAAGCGAGTAGGGGTGCAGGTGAGGAGTTACGCAAGTCTGTGCTACCTATTATAATATTATGCAGACAACGAGTGGTGAAGTGTGGAAACATACAATGTACCTATTGACGACCTCCGTGGCGCAGTGTGTAGGGCTGTCTTAACGTGCGGAGGTCCCGGGTTCGATCCCCAGCAGGGTCAATTTGGGAAATTATAATGTCTGAATTTTCCCTGGTCTTACCTGCTGGGAGGCTTCTTCCGTGGCTAGTTACCACCCTACTGGCAAAGACGGGCAGCCAAGCGATTTAGCGTTCCGGTACGATGGCGTGTAGAAACCGAATAGGGGTTTACCCATAGGTGTAATATAACTGCCATTCCCCTAACAGGTTAGCCTGCTACCATCTTAGACTGCATCGTCATTTACCATCAGGAGAGATCGCAGTCAAGGGATAACTTGTAGCGGATTAAAAAAAAATTGTATGATGCAGCTAAATCTCTGTGCATTAACTCGTTCAATCTAAAAGGACACAATATTAGAGGCACGATGTCATCATCTCCGGAATTAGAAAGTAGCCCGATCGACACTCATAATATAGAAGCTAAAGGTGTGATAAAGAATGGAATGATCGATAAATGGTCGGATACGCGTCGCTATTGAAGCGTAAACGTTTTCTGATGGCTTGTAGTATCACGCAGTGTCGTTTGTATGGTGTATAAACTGGTATAGTGTGGTATAGTTTATGTGTTTGGAGTAATTTAGTAGAATAGTTGGCTTGCGCCCACGCAGGGTCCGGGTATGTTGCGACATGAATACCTGCCCTTGTGTCTAGTGTAGTAATGTCTCACTACACTAGTCAGTTTCTATTGAAGGCTTAAGAACTACTACTGAAATTCAAGAATAACTTGTGACCTATATTATAGTTCGGTCACTTGTTCTGAGAAAGTAACGTTGACCCAAGTCGGTAGCTGGATGTGCACCCGCAAATTCGAGAATATGTAGTTCTGAATATGACAATCTCTTATCTTGCGTACGTTGGAGATACGCAATATACGAGATCTGCTGGCGGTTTTTCACCCCCGTGCCTCGGAGAGCACGTTAGGCCGTCGGTCCTGCGTTTGAACTCTCACCTGTTGTGTCGCATTTTCCGTCCCATATGGCTATTAAAGAAACAGTTAACATCTAATCTCTCTGAGATAGGCCCGGCCGAAATCTGGTCGGGAGGTCCTTATGTTGAAGAGCTTCTCAGCCATCACTTAAACTTGAAAATGGAACCGAAATGTTAAATTCGTACTTTTAGTACTCACCTATATATAGAGGAATCTGGGAACCTAACCCATTGCTATTATCTTATCATTATTATATCATTGCTTATCATCATGCAATTAATTAAGGGTCTAATAAGTCTACCCTTAAAAATAAGTAATATTATGAGTCGAACTTGAAATCGGAAGCCTCTTGTGAAAACTTTTGTGAGTATGTTCAAACATACTCACAATAGTATCAATACAGACAAATGCGGCTAGACCCTTAGTCAAAGCAAATTATAATAAATCCTCAATGTAATCATATTAATAACAAAAGTGAAGCCATTTTATCATTTTTATTCGTTTATCAAAGTAAAGTAATTTCAAACTGTCGGAGTGTTTATGAACGAGTTAGGAACGCCTCAAGATAGCCGCTGTGCCACCATTCTGATGACGTTAATGCTCCATTCAATTACCTGTCTCCAAATAAATAAAACTGATCATAAAATGTATGTTTTATTAGTTTATTACACGTTTAAATTTTAACAACTATTAGTTGACAGTTAATAATTCGACTCATAATTACTATTGGTAGGTACCTTTATAGCTTCTTTGACCATTGAAGAATGAAATTGGTTAGGAAAGCATATGTTAAGATGTGAGGAAAAGACTATTGTATAAATAAGTGCCCTCTCAATGTAACAAGTGAAGCTTAATAAAAAAGCTAGAGAGTGACGCTATCTGATCGTTTTGTTAGTAAATTTAATTTTGGTTAGTAATTTAAACATTACTTAAGATATAACTGCCTCGTTGGTCTAGTGGTAATCATGTTCGACTGCGACTGACGAGGTCCCGGGTCGGGCCATAATTAAGTGCTGGGTTTTTCTGATTAGAAATTCTCAGTACTAGCCCGGAGTTAGGAATTCGGCGGTGTTTCAGCCCCGTGCCCCGGAGAGCACGTCAAGCCGTCGGTCTCGGTTATTATCACTAACATAGTAATAGTCGTTAAAGCCCGCCAACCCGCATTGGAGCAGCGTGGTGGATCTAAGCTTTAATTCCCTCTCTCCTATAAGAGGGGAGGCCTGTGCCCAGCAGTGGGACGTTAATGGGCTGTGGTGAGTGAGAGTGAGTGATTGATATGGTGTAGAATATCTCCAAATTAAAATTAAATGGGCTGATTAAGAAATTGACCTAAGATTAAGTCCCGATAACTTGACTTCAATAATTCTGTAGACATTTTCATTGACCAAGGCACAGATAAGTATCATTATCTACCTATTGGTATAATCCGAGTTTGAGACATGTTTATTGAGGGCCTGACCCTTAATATCACATTTTTATTGACCCCAAAGTGATTGTGATTATAAATAGATAAATAATATTCAAATAAACTTTTAAAGTGCTCTTGAATCGTCATATTATGATTATATTAAAACCCATACCCCTAATCAGGTCTACATGCCGACACTAAATCGCGTACTACGTACCGGAACGCTAAATCGCTTGGCGGCACGTCTTTGCCGGTAGGGTGGTAAATAGCCACGGGCCGAAGCCTCCCACCAGAACAGACTAGAAAAAAAACAGAAATTACATTTTCCCAAATTGTCCCTGCTGGGAATCAAATCCGGGACCTCCCACTATAAGACCACAGCGGTCACCACTGCGCCAGGGAAGTCGTCAAAATGTAATATGACTATACAAGAAGGTCTGTTTTGAGAAACCGTTTTAGTTACAGATCCACAAACTTATCTGGCCCGGTGGCCAAAATTGGAACTAATAGTCAATCATAATCATAATAATTTATTTGCTGATTATGGTTTATGCCTGTTTAGTTTTTTTCCATTTACATACCAGCGACGCTGTCACCGGGTCAGATAAGTTTGTGGGACTATAATAGGGATGATGCCTATATCAAAAATAAATTATTTCTAACACCGATTATTAAATAGTGTCTTCCAAAAGACCTAAAATTCACATCCTCGGTTAGTTTTAAGTTTTATAACCATTTTAAAATTTAGATTAAAGGAAAAAAAAAAAGGCGTTGAAATATAGAAAAAAAATTGTGAATTTTCATACAACTTCCATACTAGAAGTGCGTTTTTAAGTTAGATAAAGAGTTGCTGATTTGATTGAGTTGTCATCTATACCGGAAGTAGGTTTGAGTTTGTTTGTGTCGGTCTGCTGGTAGGCGGCGCGCACAAAGCCCCGCAACGCAATTACACGCCGATCGGGACAATTATCCGCGCGCCACCGAGCGGGACTCGAACCCACTGCCCGATGCCTTTTATTGCTTACCTATACCTATTTTCTTTTATTTTACTACAAGTTAGCCCTTGACTGCGATCTTCTTGAAGTGATGATGGAGTCTTATATGGTAGCGAGCTAACCTGTTAAGGGTATACGGCAGTTACATGACAAACCCATACCCCTAATCGCTTTCTACACGGCATCGTATCATACGTCTTCGCTGGCAGGGTGGTAACTAGCCACTTGGGTAACTATACTTATCTAACACTAGCGAATGCCCACAACTTCGTCTGCGTGGTTTGAGGT
This sequence comes from Erebia palarica, assembly GCA_964035005.1. Taxonomy (NCBI): domain Eukaryota; kingdom Metazoa; phylum Arthropoda; class Insecta; order Lepidoptera; family Nymphalidae; genus Erebia; species Erebia palarica. The sequence goes on along the minus strand of OZ035994.1, from coordinate 11,149,824 downwards.
TTTTTTGGTTCCCACGAACTCTTTAATTTTCCGGAATAAAAAGTAGCCTATGTGCTATTCCAGACTATAATCTATTTCTGTGCCAAATTTCAGTCAGATCCGTTCAGCTGTTGGGGCGTGATTGAGTAACAAACATCCATAATCCATACATCCATACATCCAAACATCCACCCAAACTTTCGCATTTATAATATTTGTAAGATACTACAGCCACAGCCTATACTCGAGACGTCTGCTCGAACGACGTTTCGTCCTGTCGCATCGTGAACAACGCGGTCCTTTTGTCCGCCTGCAGTTAGTTTTTTTGCCTCTGTAACTCATAAGAAAGGTATAGCCTTATTGATATCGAATATCGATGAGTTAATAAAGTACAGTTTTATTTTAATTTTATTTTTAAGAGATTCAATCTAATAAGGAAATATAGAATCTTAATTGGTCACAACAACGGCAGTTTTTTAAAATTCCATGACCCTGAAATGCCACTAATTATAACCAAGAATTGTGCCATCTTCGATCATTGTTTTTTTAAGAATTTGAAAGTTTCCTCTTCATTGATTCTATCGAGTTATTTAAACTGTCTTAGGTTGGAAAACAAAACATTTAAAGAATGTATAGTTTTTCGTAATAACGTAGACAATTTTACGACAGCCACCCACTGTGAGACAAAGCCTAGCCGTAGGCGTGTGGTTCGGATTCCATGCAAACTATAAAGTGGCAGTTGGAGTAGAGTAGCGTCTTCACAATGATAATTAAGATAATTAAAATTACTCGCCAGCGCCGCTACAGCCTTATTCTGATTTCATCAGTGATGTCCGCGACTTCGTCCGCGTGCATTGAGGATTTTTGGTTCCCGCGAGAAATTTTAAATTTTCCGAGATAAGAAGGTAGTTTATGTGTTATTCCAGACTATAATCTATCTTTGCGCTAAATTTCATCGAGATCGAGATAGATCAATCCAGATATATTGAGATATATATGTATTATAATATGTAGCTTTATATAGATATTTTTATTTGTTTTATTTCTGCACCATCTACCGGTTGTTTCTGTGGTTGTCCTTTTAGACCATTGGTTGCCTGGAAGAGAACGCTCTGAACCGATAAGGCCGCCAAATTGTATACTTCCTGTGGTATTAGCTAAGTTTACTGTTATTATTGTTTTTTGGTGTACAATAAAAGCATTTTCATTTATTCATTCATCCATTCATCCAAACTTTCTCATTTATAATATTAGTAAAATAGATAGTATAGATTATTCAAAATATAACCGTATCTTTAATGCTCTCATAATGATATTACTGCACTGGTTACCCTTGTTCACATGCTTTTAGGTTTATAGATCCAGTCAATAACTCAAAAAAAAAATCTATAAGCAATGAGTTCTAAAGGTAAAATAAAAGGTTATGATGGAATGTTAAGTAATTGGGAAAATAAGTAAATTGATTGATTGATTAAATCCTTTGGCAGTTGGTTGTATGCAATATAAATGAAACATCTCATGTTTCTTGTAACAGGGGTTTGAGAGGCACTTATATTGAACACGTCAATCAGTGACACGTTTATTTATTTATATAAGCCTATACTTAGTTTTATTTATTAAGTATGATTTTTAATTCATATTTCTTATTCAAATATCAGCGATGTATACAGTTGGTCAACTCCTACAATCTAAACTTGAGGGCAGAGACGACGGACAAATATAATAAAATACTCAATACTCAATCTTTATTTACTTTTCAAAGCTTTCATTCATTGATACATTTTCCGAAGACAGTACCCAGAAAATAAATCAGAAAAATACAGTTTAATAAAACGTCAATTTGATTGTTTTCTTTGCTACATTGTGTATTCAAATCAATATAATATTATTATTATTATACCTAAATCGCATTTCCCTCGTGTTTGAGCTGTGAACGTGTTAGCGAATAGGGCCGCTAGTTTAGGAGTTATTTGTACAGAATGGCTGCGAGCCGGTGGTCCGCATATTGTAATCGGTAATGCACGACACTATTGTACCCGATTATTAATGGTTATTAATGACTGCGGGACGCGACTACGAGGTAATTAGCATAGCGCTATGTAAACGCTTTTAATAGTTTAATGAGTGCTTTTCAATAATAAAATTTTATATGGAGAAGTTTATGATTTTTATGTTTAAAACCAGAATAGAGTGTAAAAAACCTTTGTTTTTTTAAAACTAGTAAACCGATTTCGTCCTCATGGATTTCAGCTTTTCAAAAATTCCGCGTGACCTTGATTTTCCAGGATAAAATGCATACAGCATTTTGCACCTAAAGAAAGAATATATAGGCATAGGCATTCTAGCCCGAAAAATGAAAGAGTAACCAAGAGATTTTACAAAAGCCAGAAGAAGCAGGTCTGATCTAGCGATTTTATATCAATAAGTTTAAATGTTTTAAAGAACGTAGGTATTTTCTTCTAGTTCAAGCTGAGAGATCTATTTCTGTAGTTAGTGAAATAAAACGATGTATACTCCTTCGGTTATTACGTATCTCTCCTAAACCTATGATTACCTGCCTCTCGATGGACTCGTAATTTGTATGCAGTAAACTTTTCAAATAACAGGTAAAGTAGGGGGATGTAATGAGTATAATTGATCAACAAAATGTATTTATTGCCTTACTCTTAAACATTATGGTAGCAGGTCGTATTAATAAATTGCTGAATTAACTACATTTTTTATTTTCTTCATTTTTAAGGTTCCGTAGTAGAACAATAATAATTATTGGAATCCTTATGGTTTCGTTAAGTTCGTCTGCCCGTCTGTACGGCAGTTTGTGTTTTACAGCCTCCAGTATGAAACGCCCTTAGGGCGTCCGCACATACAAAAGTTCACAGATTTCGCAGTCCCCACAAGAATCGGAGCATTCAAAATGAATACAAAAATTTACGTTTTTTTTTTGAATAACACATTACAAGTTGAATAATACGCCAACTTAAAAGAAAATAAAAAACCTTTTTCCAAAATATCAAAATCCTTTTCAAAATACCAACTCGAATGCACTCCTCGTCTGCGTCCGCATCTTTTAACACCATTCCCATGACGATCAGTCAGTTATAATAGAACCTACTTCATTTTATATATTATACGGAAATACCCGTTTTTCTACAACTCCAAATCTAAAGGGACCACCTACATACAGGTCACAATTATTAACCGATTTTTTTCGGTCGGGTTTGTTCCCGAAATATTAACAATTTAGTATAGTAAACAAACACCCCCCAAAAAACCGGACTTTTTTACACTTTACAAATTTCCAAAAAAAAGTTACCAGCCAATTTTTTTAAAATTCAAACGCTCACGTCACGTGAAATAAATAAATTCTTTAATTCTTGGTACCTACTATTCCCATCTTGATCTTCCCAAAATCCTCGGAGCTGTGGCTAAAAATACGTCTCAGGCGATTTGCATCACCATTTTCAATGGTAAAAAAAACTATCATTTACGAAATAAAGACCGCCAAAGATTTAGCAACTGGCACGACATTGGAATCGGACTCCTTTTTGCGTTTTCTGACCCGTACTTTACCAGTTATTTTAATTTAGATTTAGGGTTTTGTAGTCCCGTGGGAAGAATTTCCGGGATAAAAAGAAGCCTAGGCCCATCACCAGGAAACGGTCGTCAAAATCGGTTGAACAGATTGGCTGTGGAAGCGACAGACTTCCATATGTAAGTAATATGCTACCATCCTAATACCATCCATATCTACTAACATTACTAATAAGTAATATTAGTATGGATTATAAATATTTAACTAAGTAAAAGGTACGCACAAAATTTTTTCTATTAGCCACACGAATTCTTAGTTTTTACACGCACTACGATAGTAATTACGCGTTATGTTCTAGTAAAAAGTAAACTAAAAGAAAAGTAATGGCAGACGAGAACATGATTCGGAAGTATTTCTTGCCGTCACACCCTTTTAGGACATTAGTCACACTCTACTTTTTGTGGTGCTACCTAATTTAATTTCGTTTTAACGCCTGTAAACCCGACTCCCCAACGAGCAGCGCTCTCTGTCGGCAGCGCGGCGGCAACTTTTCGGCAGCCATGTTTTTTTAGTATTTTTTATCGAGTTTCGTCTATGAAGCGTGACACGTGACTACTGAGCCACGCGGGAGGTTATTCTATGGAGCTATTGTGAAATAGGTTTGTAACGAGTTTTATTCTCTTGGTTTTAATTGGATTTGTGGAATAATGGAATTTGGTTCGAAAGCCTCAAGGGCTGTATCAAGTGTACTAAAGTTTCTTATTACATTTTTCTACAATCCTAATAGGTAACTAATACCTATACTGTCTCGTTGGTTTGGTGGTTAGCGGATTTGACAGCGGCGGACGAGGCGGGTTGGAATCCCGGGTTGGGGAATTATTAAGAATTGGGGTTTTCTGACAAGAAATTCTCATTATTAGCCCGAAGTTTGGAATTAGGTGGTGTTTTATCCATTGCCTCAGAAAACACATAAAGCCGTCATTCCTGCGCCTGATCTATCATCTCCTGTCGTGTCGGACTTTCCGTTCCATCGGGCTAACGAGTAAAGGAAAAGAAAGTGTATCAGTGTTTGTGCACACACGAATTGTGCACTATAATATCTCCCGTGCAGATGGCTAATCTCTCTGGAGATTGGTCGCCGTGGCCGTAATTCGGTCGGGATAGTTTTATATTCAATGGTACGACATTCGCAATAAATATAAGGTCATATTGAATACAGGGTCGTAAATTAATAACCGTAACAAATTAATTAAAAAATAATGGTAGTCTAATGATTGACCATCAGTGTGATTCCTGCCAATTGAGCGTGAAGGACGAGAAGAAAATCGGATGATTGAATTATTGTAGAAGGGAATTAAAATAGGTAAGAGTTTACTCTAAGAATATAATATTATTGTAAGGAATAATAACAAAGTTAGGCATTGATTTAACTTAAGTAAAAGCTATTACGAGCCCAATCATTTCAGAATGCCTTTAAAAATAAAAAACACTTGAAATTTTCGTAATATTTTCCTCATTTCTCAGTGCTTAACTACGAGAATGTCGAAATACCACAATAGCTTAGGTTGCACGTAATTTATTAAACAAATTGATATGAGTTTACACATGTTATTTATGTAAAGCGAGGAGAGGTCGCGGTAACGGCCCTCGCGCAGTGGGGCCCGACTTGTTTATGCGATTGTCGCGCGACTGCCGACAACTGCCGCGCGACAAAACTACACATTAGATCACACTATGCCGGGACTCCATGTTTCTAAACAATTTGCGGTCAGTTTGCTGTTGATATTTGCAATATAACAGGCACCTTTTACTCACTAAGTAATAATAACAATAAAAGCTCACTCACTCACTCACTACGTACTGCTTCTTAATTCTAAGTACTTATTAAAAAAGTAGACAGTTTTTTGTTTATTTATCAGTTCCCTCTAACCTCCTAAATTACTTAAAGTACGCCGATCGATGATTTCCTGTCGGAGTTCCTTCAGTATCAGAATCATGGTGCCGGCACTTTTAAATTTTGGCAAAGGAAGCATTGAGAAAATCAAAATGAAGCGAACCTATATTTTGTCAGACATAAAATTGCCTTACTAAGTCTGCTATATAAAACAAAAACAGCTTGTAGACTGTACCATTATTTTGCTTCAATAGTAAATATTTTAACCTTTAAAATTAGGTACATCTTAGTTTCCACTTCATAGAAAATATTTTGTCGAGCTGCAAATCGTTAGTGTGACCTAAGACGCAATATTGGAGTGCTTATTTGTATTTTTGAAATTTATTATTGCTGTTGAAACGCTCAGCAAGGGCAGGTGAAGATGTTTATAAAACTTCGAGGGCACTCCGATATTTCAAGACGAGACATTGTGGTGAGAGTGGATTGGTTGACATCATGAGACAGCGAGGAAAAATAATTTTACGATTTCTCTGCCATCTCTACTATTATGACACGTTTGTTATTTGCTTGTCAGTTGTTACGAATAAACCACTGAATCAGTTAAAGGTAATGATTTAAGGAAAACACGGTCTATTATGGTAAAATAGTATTAAATTAGTATAAAATATATTTTTGTATGTTCGGGCAAAAGACTGGCTTCCCACTGATCCACTGACCCATGGATTCCTAGTTTGGGGGCCATAGGAATTTAGCTTAATGTTTCGTTTCGTTTTTTATAACTTTAGCTGAATTTATTTATACCTATAATTTTTATAATAAATTACGGTTAAGTTTGAAGTTTAATGTTTACATTTATAAAACCAGTGTTGTTAGTTTTTGCATCAATAAATAGATTAAATACTCAAACAAAATCAATCGCTGTTATTTCATTGTATAAATGTTGACAGCATGAAAAGCCGCAGCATATCAAGCTAGGCAACCCTTGACCGCGATAGCGCAGTAGTTGAGACGTTCGGTCACCTGTTCAGAAGGTCAGGGGTTCGATCTTTGGGCACGCATTACTAACTTTTCTGAGTATTGTGCTTTTTAAGCAATTTAAATACATCACTTGCTATAATGGTGAAGGAAACGTGATGTTTTAAGTTGTGGGAAGTCTATCGCACTCGCCCAGCGTTGTGGTCTAACCCTTCTCATTCTAAAAGTGGACTCGTGTTCTCTAGTGGAACGGCGATGGGTAAAAATGATGATGATAACGATGAACACTTGACATACAAATTTTTGGAATATTAAAATTTCCCTGGTTGATCAGATGCTTACGCTGTATGAGTGAACGAAGCAAATTGTCCCCAGAGCATTTGAGCACAGAATAGGTAATAGTACCACAGTAAGTGATAGTACGTTACCATAGGTTAGGTATTTAATTTTGCTTGGTACAATGTAAGATCTTTGGCTCGAGCGAATGTGAAATCTAAAATCGAACATCTAGGTGTTCCCTAGTTCTAAGTTAATACAGTTTATCAATTTAAATTGTATGTGTGATCAGTACGCGGTGGTATTAATTCGCGGAAACCAATCAATGCAGCTATTTCCCCTTGTGGCCGCCGCGTGCCTCGCGCGCCTGCATACATACAGCCTGCATGTAAACATGGCTGATGGCTGCATTTCCGCGTGCGGGCTGTGCTGGGGGTGGGGGAGTGGGGGGAAGGGTGCGTGTGGGAGGGGGGAGCACTAATAAACCGACATCACCTAAGAACACGTTCATCATAAGTACTTATCAGTTTTAAGAAAATGATAATTTTATATTATACTAGTGTTTACCCGCGAATTCGCTTCCTAACAAAGTAATTTAAAAAACTGTGATAAACATAAAATTCAAATACCAAGTTTCATTAATATAACTTGAATGACCTATTTTGGGGGTGGAATTTCGAAAATTCCTTCCTTAGTACGCCTCTAGGGTGCTCAAGAAATATTCTCTCAAAGTTTAAAAATTTCTACGCTCCGCCATTTGAGCTGTAGGTTGTTTCTCAGTCGCTAAGGACAAAGGCTTTTATAGTTATTGATACATCGATACCTGCTTGATAACGTGACGACTGACGGACCTCCGCACCAAAGTAGTTGACATGCGTACAAATAGGCCTATTATACTGCACTTTTTACAGGGCCTTGAGGTAAGGGTGGGCGTGGCCGCTAGTTATAGCGTCGCTTATTACACAGCAATAAGGATCAAATTAGGGACCCTTCATCTCTAATCTTATTACACTACACTGATTCAAGTGTCCCTTGCAAAAGTGTAGTGTAATAGGCCTATAATTAACTACGTAGGTAGGTAGAGTAGGTAGGTAGATACAATAACGCATACATACTAGCCAGAAACGAAGTGAGTCAGTTGAGATCGTAATCAAGGTTTAATTCGTAGTGGAAAAAGGATGATGCTACTAAAATTAATTGGGTACTACAAAATTAACAAATCTATACCTTCCAATATTATAAATGTGTAAGTTTGGATGGATGGATGTTTTTTACTCAATTACGCCTGAACGGCAGAATAGATCTGGATGAAATATGGCGCAGCGGTAGATTATAGTCTAGAATAACAAATAGGTGGATTACTTTTATTCCGGAAAATTAAAAAATCCGCGGCAACCAAGGGGTTATCAGCTAGTAAGAAATAGTTCTAAGAATTTAATATCTAAAGAATAATTACAGTAATAATTAATCTAATAATACTAATATAAAATTATTATTATATATAAAAAGAAAATTTTGCTAAAATGCATCAAAGAATTCCTCCCCATCGCCGTCATCGGGCAAAGTGCCCAGAAGACTGGCAGCATTGCCACGCTGGATGGCAATGCTTAACCTCTGGCCAAGGAATAGGGCTGGGGCTGGCCCTCTGGTCACGTGTAGCGTCGACTAGTTTTTGAGGAAGTTCTCTGAAAAGGAAATGTGCATTCGGACCCCATATCTAAAGAATATTTGCAAATTGAAAATCGTTGAGAAGTTAGATACTACACTAGTAGAACCGAATTGTAAAGCTCGAATTAAAGTAAAAGCGCCATGGCAAGCCCGTGCTAAGCTGTAGCATGTAACGGCGCTACATTAGCATAACGCCAATCGCGTCGAACCCGGGCCTCTCCGTCTAATGAGTGTAAAGTATTCCCGCACGACGTGACACGGGGCCCCGACAGCGGGCAAAGTCGGCCTTAATGAGGCAGATATTGCGTGAAAAGCCAGCCGTGTTTACATGCGAACGGTAATTAATTCTAATTAATGCTATGTATTTATGTTCTCTACAGGTGACACGATGGTGCCAGTATTCTGTAGCGGCTTAACATACCTATCTGCTTCAAATGGTATGGGGTGAAAACCAGCCTATTCTTGTTTCTACATAGTAGGACTAATCTATAACGTAATTTGATATCATCGCCTTTGATACCATCTATACTTAATACTTATAAATAAAACTGTAATTGAACGATTTTTGTACATCGAATTTCTTTGTAAATTTTTATTGGAGAAAAGCGTTAGGTACAATCTATACAGCGCGCAGCGCCCAAATTTTTTGTTGTCTGTGTTGGGATATTTTAATTTATAAGAAAAAATTATCAGTAAAGAGAAAAACTTGGACGTCCTGTTTGAGATATATATTTGAAGTAAGAGAAAGTCATCAAACGTAAAAAAACAATAGATTTAAAAAAAGAATAAGAATATATTTAAATATAAACAATTTAGTTTACGGCCAGTTCCAACATCCCCCTTTAAACTAAATTGTCTTACAAAAAAAAAATATTAACATAACGTAGGTACTAAGACACAGGAACAAAAAAAAAAACTAACTAAGACCTAAACTACCTATAATTCTACTAGTTGCGATAGGCCCAAGTGGTTTGGTAAGAATATCTGCGGGTGTATCACAACTTTTCATATAGTCTAAAATAATTGTATTATTACTAACTTTTTCTCGTATAAAATGAAAACGAGTGTCAATATGCTTCGTCCTGCTATGGTGCACAGGATTGTGAGCTAAGTTTAGAGCACTCTGACTATCTGACAATATCTTAATTGTATATATCTTACCAGTAATATCCTCTATAAATTTACGTAAGTAACAGGCTTCTTTAGTTGCTGCAGTAAGAGCCATGTACTCAGCTTCAGTGGATGACAGAGCAACAGTTGGTTGTTTCTTTGATTCCCAAGACACTGGTCCACCAGCTAACTTAAAGACATAGCCCGTGTAAGACTTTCTGTTAATTGGACAATTTGCCCAATCAGCATCTGCATACCCTGTTAACGGCTTTCCAGTTTTCCTGTATATTAAGGAATACTCCAGTGTACCCTTTAGGTATTGAAGAATCCTTTTTGCTGCTTTCCAATGTTCCGTTGAAAAACACGTATTAAATTGGCTTAAGTAGCTCGTTGCAAATGCTATATCAGGACGAGTATTGACTGCCAAGAACATAAGGCATCCTATTAGATTTCTGTAAGGCAGCAGCAATGACTCACCACCAAAGTTTCGTTCTAATTTGCTGTGAGCTAAAGGAGTACTAGCCGACTTACATTCACTCATATTAAATTCGTCCAATATGGACAATATATAATTCGATTGACTAATTTTTATGTAATCTTGATTTCTATCTATTTGTAAACCTAAATATGACTTCAAATTGCCAAGATCTTTCAAACTAAAATATTTTGACAAATCATTTTTAACAATGTCAAACGTCACGTCAGAATTATAAAAGACAATTATGTCATCCACGTAGACACCCAGAATAACAAGTTCATCACCAAAAAGTTTTGTATATACACAAGGCTCAGAAGAAGTTCCTATAAAACCTATTTTTGAAAGGACTTCATTCAATTTTTTGTTCCAAGCACGAGGTGCCTGTTTGAGACCATATAGAGATTTTCGAAGTCTGCAAACCTTGTCTTCTTGGCCTTTCACTGAAAAACCAAGAGGTTGTTCCATAAATACTTCTTCTTCCAAATCTCCATAAAGAAATGCTGTGTCAACATCCAGATGTCTCATTTTGAGATCTTCTTCTGCTGCCAATGCAAACAAAGTACGCAGGGAAGAATGACGAATCACAGGCGCAAACGTCTCATGATAATCTATATCTCTTGTTTGATGAAAACCTTTGACCACTAGCCTTGCCTTATACTTGGTTATATTACCATAAGCATCCTTCTTATGCTTATAAACCCATTTACAGGGAATAACTTTTTTATTTGATCTGTCTACTAACTCCCAGGTATTTAACTTCATTAGTGAATTGTATTCATCAGTCATTGCTAAAACCCATTTTTTACCATCTTCTGAATGTATAGCTTCAGAATAGTTTGTTGGTTCACCTGAATCAACATCAGTAGAGGCCTGATAAGTTAAATATTCAGGTGGCTTTCTATTTCTAGATGGGTATCTGGGTTCATTACTTACTTGCGTTTGTTCAGAACAAGAAGACTCTTTATCCATGTTCACAGGAACAGATGATTCTCCTTCTGGACTACAACAATCAACACAATCATAAAATTTATCATCACCAGTTTCAATATGTTCTTCGAATAGTAATACTGACTCCATATTTTGAACTATAGGCTCTGATGCATTTTCCTTTAAAGGTGTAAAACAATTCTCAAAAAAACTTGCATCTCTTGACTTAATAATGCGTCTTGGATTTGCAGGATCCCGAAAAACATAAGTATTAGGATCTTCTGAGTAACCTACGAAAATTGCTTCCTCTGCTTTTAAATCTAGTTTCCTTCTTTGACATGAAGGTACATGAACTAGAGCTCTACATCCAAATACCCTTAAGTGACTTAGATCACTTTTCCGACCACTCCACTTATCATAAGGTATTTTGCCATTCAAAGTTCGATGAGGGGACCTATTTTTCAAATAAACTGCGACTTGGAAAGCATCTTGCCAGTATGATTTAGGTAGTGAGCTTTCGGCCAACATTGATCTCGCCTTCTCTGTTATTGTACGATTAGTACGTTCAGCAACTCCATTTTGCTGTGGGCTATAAGGCGTTGTTACTTGGTGCTCAATTCCATTCGAAGAAAGATAATCAGAAAACTCTTTATTTACATATTCTTTTCCTCCATCGGTTCTAAGAGCCTTTATTTGAAAACCTACTTGTTTTTCAACTAGAGCTCGAAATAATAAAAATTTATTCTTTACCTCAGTTTTAGAAGATATAAAATAAGCAAAAATCTTGCGAGTATAATCATCTACAAAAGTTAAAACATAAACGTTTCCTTGAAAAGATGTCGTGGACATTGGTCCGCATAAATCACTATGGATTAGTTCTAAAGGTGATGACGCCTTATTATACGCTACATTTTTAAACGTTTTTCTAGCTTGTTTACCTTTTACACAAGCGATGCAACTATTTTTATCAACCTTAGTAAAATCTACTCCTACCTGATGATTCTTCAATTGATTCATACCTATGCGACATAAGTGTCCTAACCGTTTATGCCAGAGCTGATACTTGCTCAGACAGTCAGAGTGCACCTCGTACGCAATATTTTCACTATTTATCTTAGGTGGAATATTAACAGTACCATCAACTATGTACAGTCCACCACAGGGCGAAGCATGAAGAACAGAATCACCTGAAACACAAAAGGTATCATTTTTATAAAAACTACATCCGCTTTTGTCAAAAACACATACAAAACCTTTATCAATAACTTTCTGTACTGATAGTAAATTAGCCTTTAAATCTGGTACTAGGGCAACATCGCTTATTGTTTTTATTACATCACCAGGTGTTTTAATAGAAATATTTCCTATTCCACAACATTTAACGCTCTCACCATTTGCAACAGTTATATTTCCAGTATTTATTGACCTAAAGTCCCGAAACCAATCTTCTCTGAAAGTCATATGTTTTGTAGCCCCAGAATCTACGTACCAAACATCCTTATTGGAACAGTTAGCAGTAAGTGCTGTGACCGAAGCTGTGACCTCATTTGCTACATTTATTATGCCTTTATTACGTCGTTGAGGGCAATCCGGGCGTTTATGCCCTGGCACGTTACATTCATAGCAAATAATCATTTTATTTAATTTGGATTTCATTCCTTTGGCCTGGAAAACTGCATTTGTTGGTGTGATGTCATTTTTAGACATTTCATTTAATAGTTTTGTCTTAACCAAATCGGAAGTGATTTCTATATTGCAGTTTTCCAGTGCCATGATCAATGGCTCATATTTAGTTGTTAGCCCTCCCAGTAATATAGCTGCAATTGATTTATCTTCGATAACTTTTCCTATGTCAGCTAGGTCTTGTGACGTAGACAGAACTGCATCTATATATTGTTCAATATTTTCAAAGTCTGAAAGACTTAATCTATAAAGCTTTCGCTCCAAGGCTAGCCTTCGGCCCAAACCTTTATCTTCAAAAGCTGCCTTCAGGGCCTCCCAGGCTTCGGCTGCAGTTTTTGCACGTCTAACATGTGTAATTGCTACACCGTCTAGTGTTAAGCATATCTTTGCCAGAGCCTTAGCGTCATTCCTTACCTTAATAGATGCAGTGGTCGTATCTCCTTCTGGATATCCATCAATAGGAAACCATAGGTCCTCATGTTGCAAATAATTTCGCATTTTAAATTTCCAAGTAGGATATCCTTCTCTATTTTTGAGACTAAAAGGAGGAACTGACGACGAATGTAACATCTTATTACCACTTATATCTCCGCTTGCTTGCGACATTTTTGAAGGAAAAAAAAAAATAATATCAAAAGAAAAATGAATTTTCTTATTCGCAACAAATAAAGCAACAATGGACAATTAACACCACTTTTCACTTATATTTTTCCCAAGATCCTTCGTGCTGATAACGTGTTGGGATATTTTAATTTATAAGAAAAAATTATCAGTAAAGAGAAAAACTTGGACGTCCTGTTTGAGATATATATTTGAAGTAAGAGAAAGTCATCAAACGTAAAAAAACAATAGATTTAAAAAAAGAATAAGAATATATTTAAATATAAACAATTTAGTTTACGGCCAGTTCCAACAGTCTGTCTTTCTGTCTTTTAGCGAATTACGCTGAAATTACTCGATGGATTTGAATGCAACTTACAAGTACAGTAGGCTACTTTTTATTTCATAAAATAATAGGGTTCTTTCAGGATGGGGGATGGAGGATTCGGTCAACTAAAAAATTAAAAAATTGCGCCTTATGATTCAAACCAGAGAAGTTTTGCTTACCTTACTTAGGTTATTAAATTGTTACAATCACAGTACTTATTTACTGCATACTCTATTATCTAGGTTTCCAATCTGTCGTGAAATAAAACAGCAAAAGTACTATTTTATATCGTTTAATCCATCCCATAAGTTATTAACCAACGCAAAACAACAAACAAACGTTTTACAGCTCTCAGATTTCCATATCGCAGTTACAATTCTGTAAAGCGTGCAATTCGAACCGAAGCCGAGCGTAAATCAAAGCTACCAGGCTCACGAGCGCAGCCGACGATACGTCACGATCGTGATACATTACCGCGCGCCCTCCCGCGGATGCTGCTAGAAGTTATTTACGTGCCGCCATGTACGCGCGGCTTTACATCAATGTGAAACCTCCATTAATATTATCATTGCTCACACCTTTGTGTACTACCCGCTATTTAAACCCAACCTTGTTGCTTGCAAGTCAAAGTTTAAAGTACAGGAAAGCAAATATTATATTTTCCGAGTACAACATAAACGTTTCACGCGCTGGTGATTTAGCGGTAGTGGTGCGCTCATATTGGTTGCTCGCGCGAACTGACGCGTCAGATAGAGCTCACTTCGCTCGGTGCAATAGCTCGAGAGCTGGCAACTAGTTTTTAGGAGACTCAAAATAAAATGTAAGTTTCCATTTCATTAGATCGTTTGTTCAGTAGTCAGTCTTGAGGTCCATTAATATTCACCACCACCACCACCACCACTACAGCCCATTAACGTCCCACTGCTGGGCACAGGCTTCCACTCTCATAGGGATCAATATCCGGCAATGTAAAATTATGGATACTTTTGAAATAAACTAATTTATGTTGTATTGTGTAGTGACTGTGTGATAAAATTTGCAACTTTCGCAAAGTTAAATTTACAGAGTATATACGAAAGCAAAGCACCTACTTACGGCCCCAGCAGAATCAATAATTTGGTTTTACATTTAGGTACTTACGTCATAACGTTTTATATTCATTTAAGAGTCATAACTTGCGAATTTAGTCTTATATACCTTTTAGTACTGAGGTACTTACCTGGATAATTAATGGCGGAATACGAGGCGTTGTTTCCCTCTGCAGCGGAAGCCCAAGTGCGGTTTTCCGCATGTGACATTCGCTAATGTGATCTCAGGTCCCTACCTCCTTAGCCCGAAACTTTCAGCATTGGTTTGTGTGATGCAGACTGAACTTGAGTGAAATTAACAATCAGGTACTGAGCTATTTCATTACCAGGGAAAAGATAAAATAACTTTAAAACACTAAACAGTCTCACATCTACATACTATCACAACACCTCAGTACATACATTTAGGGCATTTTGGGCGCCATTTATTCGGCAGAATGATTTTGCTCGTCCCTAATGTTCGCAGTGAGTTTTCGCGTGTGACATAAGACATTCGTTAGTGATGTCTGAAGTGTCCGAAGTGTTAAAGGCCCAGCACTGAGTATCCGCCGGTGCTTGGTAAAGATGTAATGTTACGTTATTACTAGTAGGTACGTACTCCGTAGGGATGAGATATGGAGTGCAGTGATGTTAGCGCATCTTAAGAGCTGTCCGACTGAGAGCTGAGAGCGGTGCGCGGAATGCTCTGAACTCGGGTGAACTTTACACTCAGGTGCTATGCTGTTTCATTGCCAAGGGAAAAGATAAACGAATTAAGAGTTAAGGAAGTCATACTAATTTTAATTGCAAAAGTTTAATGTCTAAAAATATACAAGATATTTCTAAGTATAAATGTGTAAGTATAGTGTCTTAAACTGTCATTGTACAGCGCTGGAATAGAGGTCCTTTTCATTTAATTTATGTCTATCATATACGTTTAGCCGATTTTTACGATGTTTCAAGGGAAATTAGTGTTCCCACGATTTTTTGAAGGGAAAAGTTCAATAGCCGCGTTGAGCACTTTTTGGTAAGGGGTAAACTTGTGGATTCGCGTCACCGACACCGACACCATCACCGATACCTCGCTGCCCCATGCTCGCGTTGTTACGAAGACAAAAGGTCTTAAATACAAATATACTACATTCGTAATTAAACTTTAACACCTTGGTTTTAAGGTGTATATTTTAATTATTTTAAAAACCTACATTAACGTCATGGCTGACATGGGCTTTCAGATCTAGAGGCTTCTAGATCATGATCAATAAAACTCTTAAGTACCATTATAATTATTACGATTAAAGGTCACGACCCTCAACCTCATTCCACAAAAAAAAACTCGTCCAAAAAGACATCAACGATTGCATACAAGTAGGGTTTATGCCTCGATAGGTCCAAATGGCAAATAGCTCCACATTATAAAAGAATGTCCGCCGTCCGGCAATTTGTCCGCAACGGCCGGACCGCGGCCGAGACGTCAGGTGGGTAAACCTCAAATGTCAGAATTAAATTGGAACAATTACTTATTTACCACGCCGAGCGGTGGCCGCGGACCACGCATTTAACTTCTGGGTAGAGAGGCTTTATTTTCTGATTGGAATTTATTTTTCACTAAATGCAGATGTCCAAGAATCAAGTTTGTTTGATTACTGGATCAAGGTTGTTTGATTACTGCGAGAACTCGATAATTTTACGGGATAAAAAGTAGCCCATTTCCTTCTCCGGAATGCAACGAGAAAATCTGTACCAAATTTGGTCAAAATCTGTAGAACAGATGGACTGTGAAAGTGTGTGCCTAAATTAAAATAGTTAAGAGTATAAAATTAATATCATTTAACACACCAAATGATCAAATGTTTATAACTAAAATTACATAGTGCTTTCATATTCGTTCAAGATATTTTGCTATACTTACTGAATTTTTTTACGCAAAGGGTAGCGTTGGCAGATAAGCTGTGATAACGCGAGTTCCGTGCGGCGAGTGTCTGGATGCAGGCAGTAAAAGACCGTGGCGTTTGGGTGTCTATATAGAAGACCTTGGTGTACCTTATATTGTATGGGTCACCGTAAGATTGTAAAAACCGTTAGATTATAATCTAACTCGCGAAATTGCAAACTGTCGAAAGATTACAATTTAACGCATTATTTTTCGGTAAATTGTAATCTATTAGGTATATTAACCCGATAAAACCCAAGTGCCCTACCTGATTGTTTCTGTCGAACCCTAACCTAACCTGCAAGAAACAGACAAGAAAACGTTAATACAATGAATATTTCAAAAATTGACATTCAGGACATTGAACGGTTCACAATCTTTCAACATTTTACAATTTCGCGAGTTAGATTATGATCTAACGGTTTTTACAATCTTACGGTGACATATGCAATGGTAGACGTCTGACGACCACCAAGAATTAATGTATTCGTCTTATGACGGTTATCCCGAGCAGAATATCACTCTCACTCTCTGTATTGAGAGAAAATTGTATTCAATAAAAAAAAATTAGTGTCCTGTCTATAACTAAAATAACATAGAAATATCTCCGGTATCCAGCGCTTTCTGCGCTCGGCGGTGAGTTACCACGGTGGATTATCTAGAATGCAATTCTACTTACCACTTTACCGCGGGGCCACGGTTTAAGCGATAAGGCAAGCGAAGCGGCTGCGTCGGGTCGTGGCCTGCTTAATTCGACAGTTTATTGGTACAGTATTTCAAACGAACAAACTACAAAATACCTAAAAACACATGAAGCTGTACCACCTACTTTTACGCAATGAGGGGATAAGGGGATTTTTTAAAGGACTAAGGGTTGTTTAGGGTCTCTAAAAAGTTGTTTTGTTCTCTTTGAAATGTAAACTGAGTAATGACTCGCTTGTTGGTAAATTTATCTATGCGTGTGGTCGGGACGGGGCGCCACTGTCTATAAACAATTCCATTATTTCCACAAGCACAGATAAGATACAAAACAGTGTGTCGGAGTGTAGGCAGTTAGGCACATAAGCTATTTTTCACAGGATTTGAAAGATACAGTGTAAATAAGAAAATGTTTAAAGGATTTGAACGATACCTTAAATCATAGATAGGTACTATTAGATAATAATATCTATGATTTAAGGTATAAATGTGAAAGTGTGTTTGTTTGTTGGTTTGTCCTTCAATAAAGCTGGATCAGCAATGCACCGACTACTGCCCCAGTATCGGCCACAAGCTATCAGACGACGCGACCTGATAAAACAGCCTTCACAGCGACTATAACAGGTTGCATGCACTTTATTATTCATACTACACTTGTTCACTAAACTCGCTCACTAGCCGCGGTAAGGCTACGTTCATAATAGGAGCGTATTCGTGTTTCCATATATTATTTATTTGTCAACATTAATATGTATAAATAATCCCTTAACCGCTTGAATTGGTTTTTTAACATTTTGAAACATTCGGAAACTTTGAAATTTCAAAAAAAATAGTCAAAATTGGTTAAACAGTTATGCTGTGAAATTCGTTGGCCAGGCTAGCACTGGTACTGTTTTTATAATAACGACACTCAAAACTGCTTAAAATTGTGATGATATATTACAATCAAACAATCAAAGGTGAAAATCGCCACAACGTCAATCAAACTTTGATTTAATCTATATCTATACTTTTATTATAATGCGAAAGTTTGGATGGATGGATGTTTGTTACTCAATCTCGCCAGAACGGCTAAGAGGATCTGGATGAAATTTAGTTCAGAGATAGATAGTCTGGAATAACACATAGGCTTTTTTGCGAATGTAAGTACTTATTGCAAATTCCGTGCTACATAGATAGTTAGTTGCTGATAAACAGAATCATTGACCACAAGCAATGAACGCAACCGCTGCCATGTACCTAAACCCTGCACAGGTACACATAACATTTAAGTTTTTACTGTATATGAGATAATTTATTACTTACGTTCAAGAAGTAATTTGTGGTTGCGGCTGGACTCTGTTCTGGTTTTTGTTCAGACTTTGTTGGTTTGAGTGCGTACTTGTACTGTACTTGCAACCGCAACTAAAAACACCATTCATTTGAGGTAATTCAAATTATAGAAGCTTCCAGACCGTTTCGTACCTATTAATCGGTATCAACAAAGTAGGTATAATCTTTCGTAGTTAATCAATAATACGGTCCCACACACTCATCTGACCCGGTGGCCAAAATTTGAACGAATTTTGATGCCTGTTTAGTTTTTGTTTCTATTTTATTTTTCATAATAGCGACGCTATTAAGAATTATGAATTATACCCATGTACAAAATGCGGTATATTACAAGAAAAAAATAGTTGACATGTAAAAGTTTGTAGAGAAAAATATCACACATAAGAAATATTACTTTTACCTCTGCTTTTGATGTAACGAGACAAGTAACTATGTTAGCTTCGGTAGACAAATAGAGATAACGGGTAGATATTATAATTTTACTCGTTGTGCGCATGCATGCTAGCCCTATTGGTCAGTTAAGTTTGTCGGACTATACAGTACCAGGTACTCAACAGAGACTAGCCAACTACGCAGGATATAATTTTATTGAATAGAGATAGTTTACAATTTCGCTAGTTAGATTATAATCTAACGGTTTTTGAAATTTTACGGTGACATATATAATTGTACACACAAACACAAGTTCGATCTCTGTTCTCGCACTCTCATAATCTGATGGGACGGAAATACCGACTAGTTACTAGACTATAATAAAAGTTAGGTACCCTATATGATAGGACCTAGGTTACTGTATTATCTACGGACAGAAGCTAACTCTGATCTTAGGAACGGATTATGTCTGCTTGTGAGGTTACCTAGGTAAAATAGGCATTCTGTGGTATAGGTAGGCAGATAAAATGAAATGCGCTTTTACCGAGGAGCCGTAGCGAGTAACAAATCATGAGATCGTGAAGTTGCGTCCAACAGATCTCATTGTTCGAGAAATAAATTGGCGAATCACAAAGAAACCACTGAAGTAGATCACCGGGGGGAGAGGAATGCGGCCGATCGTGCCGAGGGGGAGGGGGTGCCGGGTTCGAATCCATTGTGCCCGCTGCACCAGCGCGTAATCGGTAATGATGCCCGCCCACTGGACTGGCAGAAAAATAAATATCTAAGTATTGCAGCAATAAATGCCAGCTTTACTAGTGGCCCCCTGTAGATTTTAAATAAACTTTAACCCTTAACCACCTACCACCGGTCTCACAGACCGCAAAGAATTTTGGAACTCAAATTTTTCTATACACCGAACGGTATCGAGTTTACGTTCGGCGAGTAGGTAGTATACGTGCGTGCGGCTGCCCTGAGTTAGTGAAAATATTTTTCTAGCGGTCTCCGAAACCGCACGTAGGTGGTTATGTCATTTTTATAAACATATATTCTATGATGATAAACAGTTATTAATTTTATTGGTTTAGTGTCAAAATGAGTAATAACGGTAAAAATTCATGAAAATAATGGCAAAAAAGCTTATAAGACCGCACATGGAACGTCACAAAAATATTATCACCCTCAAATAGATGGAGTGAGCGTCAAAAATGTATTGAAAAGCCGCGAAATATTGTAAATATTGAGGGATTGCAATTTTGTACATGTTTTTATGTAAAGGTTGTTATTTTCTTTTATTTTATAGTTAGTTTACTCAATTTATAAGAATGAATATATAGAAGTTGAAATTTTAAGTATGTTACACATCTTATTTTCTTAAGGGTAGTCATTTTTTGTGCCAGTATTGAAGCTTTGTGAAGACTGTTAGTTTTTTTGGAGATGTTAATGATATTTTAAAATAAAGCTCTAGATTATAAACAAGTATTTTATTCACTTTAATGTTTCATTGTTACCGTATATTCCAAATTAGAAGCAATAATCTAATAGCGGTGTCCAGGACCGCATGTAGGTGGTTAAGGGATAGAAACAGGTGGTAGGTGGTTAAGGGTTACATCCTCGAAGGAAATAAGAGATTAATGAAAAGTAGCGCTGACATTTCCTCATGTAAAACAGAGAACGGAAGATCTTCTATTGACCAAAATATTATGGAACCAGGGCACTTGACTTAAAACTTAAACTTAAAAGCATTTGTAATTTTGTATTATAAACGCTCTTCTAAAAAATAAACCGGTCCCACGCATGCTCTACCAGCTTATTTCAGTCATTATAGTCCCTGTGCCAGCGAATAACACCCAGCTTACTTCTTGGTTGTCCTACAACACCAGTAATAAAGACCAAGAGTTGTAAATAGTGGATTGAGGCTGTCAAAAAATCATGTCGATCCATTTAGCCGGTGCGTTTTATTGAAGGATAAACCAATTAACCAACAAACACTTTTTCCAATGTATAATATTGGTAGGACGTGTAAAGAACAGGAAAAGTCATAGCATAACCCCTTGTGGTGCACCAAAGTATTATTATCTGTGTTTATTAATAAAAACTCAATTATAGGTGGAGCGGCAAATTGAAAGCACTTATGCGATGTCAAAACACGTTTCAACATCCATCTCGTGTCCGACTCGAGCCAACTGACGGACAGCGGCTGATTGATACAGGCCAGTCGCGATCACTATGTGTTTGTGCTTCTTTACATCTACTTCAAAAGATCTAACTGAAAAATAATGACGACCGTCGTAAAAAATCGTCGGCATTCCAAGGGTGATCCTGGAGGCTGAAAAGCAAGATACTTGGGTGACATCTGGAAGACATGGCCTAGATAGTCCATTTATTTTAGATTTTTTCACGGCTTTATATTTTTTTTGAAACTGCTGTTGAGTTATACCCATGAGTGGGTACATTAAAAAACAAAATTGCCTTTGAAAAATGTGCCTTTTTGTAGTCTTAATTGATTTTCAAGAAATCTATACAAGCTAGGCCAAAACTGTCAAAGAAAACGTTGTTCCTGAATATTAATTGCCTACAAATAAGTTCATAACTATTATTGTGATAGGAGTTATAGTTCTATCACATTAATGAAAATATTAGTATGGACCAAGTAGGTACTAATATTTTCCACTCTTATCACCCAGAGTTACCTACTATGTTTTAATTTCTTTGAGTTCGCAATCGATTTAAAAAACTTTAAATTATAATAAATGATTCGAAATGGAGTAGAACGTATGAGTACGTAAACTTATTAAATACTAATATTATAAATGCGAAAGTTTGGATGAATGTATGGATGTTTGTTACTCAATCACGCCCCAAAAGCTGAACGGATCTGGCTGAAATTTTGCACAGAGATAGATTATAGTCGGGGATAGCACACAGGCTACTTTTTATGCCGCAAAATTAAAGAGTTCCAGCGGGAACCACAAAACCTCGATCCACGCGTACGAAGTCGCGGGCATCAGCTAGTATAACCCCATAAAAAAAGGATATCTTTGAAAAAGCATTAACATAACAGAGTGACGTGTTTCCAATTAATTTGGTTCGTCTGTCTGTAGATGTTATCTCAACGCGTTACTCGCCTCATTTATTTGCGCGGAGGTTAGTCTGGGAGGTTTCCCGTTCGACCGGAATAAAAATTACCCATCATAATATTATCATTGCAAAACGGCAAAGTATTTGAGAGCCGTGACTATATTTAAAAAAATCAACATCCATATCTACTAATATTATAAATGAGAAATTGTGTCTGCCTGTCTGTCTATCTGCTTCGCTTTCACGGTCGATCTGTTCAACCGATCTGGATGAAATTTGGTGCAGGGATAGTTTGTATCCCGGGAAGAACATAGGTTACTTTTTATCCCGGAAAACCCAAGAGTTCCCATGGTAATCAAAAAAACTTAATCCGTACGGGCGAAGTCGCGTTGAGAAAAAAGTTGAGAAACTCATCGATGTATTTTTTGCATGGATTCAAATCGAAGACTTTCCACAGGACTTTCAAAAACATAAATCTATGTGGAAGAACTTGCAAGCATCAACTGGCGTTGTATAAAACGATCAAAATATGAATTTACAGTGTATACGTTAAGCCTAGGCTTGCAATTGAAACACAATGATGACAAGTAATGATGACATGGCATATTCATCCTTGATTTTTAAGAGCCACAAAACCGATTTCGTGTGAGTATTCTGGAGTGAAATTACTTATCAAACCTTGATCAAAGCGGGTCTTATTAGGAGAAGGGCTTACTTTTTATCTTACTTATGAGATGAGAGTAAAACTTTTTGGTGATTTTGTTGTTTGATAAACATTACTCCTGGGTGCGTTTGATGATAAAATATAATAATTATCGCATCGAGATCGCTTTGTTTCTTTAGATAAATTGGCCGAATCGAACGTGTAACCAACCTGTTGGGAGGCAGTTTCGGAGATTAGAGCGGCTTAGCGTTGCGCGGGCGGCGGCGGCGGAAGTCCAAACATTGAGACAGCTCTGACCGTTACCATTGATTAAAAATTGATCGCTTTTAAGTGATTTCATTTATTTGGCAGGTTACGTGGACTCTATATTCTTGCAAATTTCTAGAGGATACTTGAAGAAGAAAGACGTAAAAGCTCTCTTGACTCATTTATTAACATGAACAGTAAAAATATTACAGCAAGAAAATAAAATCACACAAGAACGATACGCAACGACGGGTGACAATGTAGTTCGCAGCAGATGCGCACGCATCCTTTTATAACCTCGTCTCTGACACCATCGTTACTTTTCTTAATCGCTGGGAATGTATTCCATTCTTGAATTTCATTTCTTTATCCTGAAACAAGTATCTTATGTTAGTAAATATCTTCAATAATATATTTATTACAATTATGTCAAAATGTTGCTTAGACCATATTCTGGCAAAAAATAAATGATTATGATTATGATTACGTCGCAGCCCAAAAGTTTAACGTGTAATTAAATCAAGTACTATAAATTTTTATTTAAAAAAAGCTAAGTTTTAATTTAATACATTGCCAATATCGCAATCAGCTCATAATTTACTCTTGCAGTGTACATAGCTTTTAATAAACTATTGGGGAATTAAAAGCGGTGATAGCCTAGGATTAGATGTCCGGCTTCTTATTCGGATGGTTGGGAGTTTGATCCTCGGTCTCGCACCTCTAACTTTTCGGAGTTATGTGAAAGAAAACATCGAAGGGTGCAAAGACGGTTTTATTGCTAAAGCAATCTCTTCCAGACAATCTTTGGGGAAAAGGTGTGTAGAAAGCCAATCAGCATCACTCTTGAGATAAGACTCGTGCTCAGGAGGCGGCGATGGGGTGAAGTGACGAGATATTCAAAAGAAAACTACTGCGAGTTATCAGACAGCGAGACGCGATAAAATATTGCTTAGGTTTTATTTTTTTCGCATAGTTTCAAGATTCCAGATGGTTGCAAAAAGCCTGGACTTACAATCTAGCTACAACACGTATAAAGTATAATATAATATATTAATACGCAATTGGATAGCCATAATAATAAATATGAATAATGCCCGCAGCCGGTTCTGTTCGCATGTAACGCCTATATCTACCTGTTAGTTGTTGCTGTCACTTTACCACACTTGCTCTATAAGCCTGCTAATTTATACTCGCAAACACTGCCTCCACATTGCTTGAATACAGTTAAATAAATTAAGGTATGATTGTACTCCATTTTTTTTCAAGTGCCTACTTACACGCGTCTCTATATGGCTTTTTTTGGACTCTACTACTGTTTCGGCAAGGAGAATCTATTGAAAAGAACCGGCAAGAAACTCAGTTGTTGCTTTTTCAAAAAAGCAAAGTGTTACATTATGTACCTAGGTATAAACAATGCAGTACTTAGTGTGTAAACAAACTGTTATATTCCTTGTCTACATTAAGTATTAAGGGAACCTTTGTGCAAAATATCAGCTTTCTAGGCTATCCAAATTTCGTCAAATTTCGTAGAACAGATGGGCCTGGAAACCGTAGCAGATCAACACACTTTTGCTTTATGAGTATGAATAGCGTTCTGAAAAGGCTACCAAAGTCAGATAACCGTAAACTTCTGCACGTATGGAAAATTGTAAACTCTATCAATGTCAGACACACTTTCGCCATTTTGAAATTAATTCGTATTAAAAGCAATATTGTTTGTCGGTCTACGATTACATTGTGGACTGTGGTTAGAGCGGCAGAGTGGGCTTGTTGGGATGATCTCAATTATAGATAACACGGCGAGACACGGGCCGCGTATAGCCTCATGCCATCATGCCATAGCCAGCAAACAATGCACCCACTTTACCGGTACTCGATACCTACTTATAAACAAAGAGCACATATAAAAGCTAAGCTTAATTCTTTCTGTGTTTTAGACCCGAATTTGTAATACAAATTCTATTCTAAAACTGCGTTTATATTGTGCGTAAAGCCTTCCTAACTGAATGTCACACGTACACGTACATGTACATATTTCATGTATTTCAGTTAGGAAGCGGTATTTCACCCCGGAGAGCACGTTAAGCTGTCGGTCCTGCGCCTGATCTCTCTCCGGTCGTGTCGGATTTTCCGTCCCGTCGGGCTATGAGAGTAAAGGAACAGACAGTGCACCTGTGTTTGCACACACACTTGTGCACTATAATATCTCCCGCGTAGATGGAGGCAGGCCGCTGTGGCCGAAATCCGGTCGGGAGGACATTTTTCTAATCGTGTTTAGTTATGGTGCATCCGGTGTTAATAGCTATTGTTAATATAGCAAAAGCGCTTCACGAACTCCATATTATCCGATGGAAACTGGAGGATTATCCCCGAAAAATCACCTGAAAATTATTCGAATCTTTTCCATTAAAAAAAACCTGAACCCACGCGGACGAAGTCACGTCTGGTATAAAATCTACTAAAGTATTTGAACTATTCATTTAAATTCCATTCAAAGTAATCCAAAGCATGTATTTGTATCATGTCGTTTCTAAACAAAAAAAAAACAATTTCTATATTAACTTATCTTGCCATGCATCATGAATGCAAAAACGGAATCCCCCAAGCATAAAAACGCGAGCGGTCTAAGGTAAAAACTAGAAAGTCATCCGTCACGAGTCTGAGACACGATTAAATACATACATACTTAGTCTGTAATTGAGCACTAATCGAGAGCTATGGGCACCTAATATGGAAGCACCAATCAATGCACAGTCACAGACAAGTTCAAAGACTTACAATTAACGCAATCGTTTTTATTCACGTTTTTTTAAGTGGTGGTATAAAGGAAAGAGATTTATTAGATGTATAGTAGTTATCTACGCTTTAATTACTATGGAATTTTCCTTCTATAATAGGTAAAAAATCAGGTAGGTAACTATAATGGTCTACTGAAGCTAGGGTACGATTTCTGGCAAAATCCATTCAAAGTTTTAAGACTTCCAAGTAATCCATACCAATATTATTAGAAATAACTTTCTCCGTCTGTGTATCTATTTACTTAACTGTCTGTTACCTTTTCAGTTTTCACTGCCTATCAGAAGTGATTTTGTCATTTACAAGGATTGCATTAGTCTAACAAATCGGGGATGGACACTGCTTTTTATTATTAATAAAACAATATATATGATTTAGAAATTGAAATTTAAGGTTTAATTTCTAAACCTGCCTGCTTTCTAAACCTGGTTCTCTTTCCGAACCGGTGGTAGAGTCAAAAAATAACGTAACACCTGTATGTCCTACATGTTTTATATCTATTGATTTTTTAAATATATAACATCTCAATGGGGAGACAAACTGCTTCGAAAGGTGAAAATAAGAGGTAGACCAATGTTTTAAATGGTGTTTTAGGATTAAATACTTGCTGCTTAAGTTCTTGAAAACATCATATTATTGAATTATATTACTCTCAATCATACACAGTTAATAGATAATCTGCACCTTACTTTTATTTCAATGACTAATCTGATTTTCAATGCTTTTTAAGATCGTTTCGTATCACTATAAATGTTATTTTCTTTTATATTGCAGCTATATAATTCTAGATTAGTCTATCTGATTAGGCATTTTATTTCTTCTACACTTATCTATTTAATCGGATTATTTTTTGCTTTCAGTTCTGCATCGCGCACTGATTGCAAACTTCGATTCAGGAAATAAAAACAAAATCTTTCTCGGATTGACAGTTGAATGATTGATTTTATCCAATATCTAGCTAATGGCTACAGAGAATTGCATATTATTGTATTTTTTTAAAACCTGACCTATCTGGTGCAGGGGTTGTAATTTCAGAATTTCTCTGGTCTGAGCTGATTCAGTTCTATTTTAAGTAAAACTAAAACTTGAATAATTCTAGACAAGAGTTACAGAAATATTGCGATGGCTCAGTAAATCTAAGAATGCAATTTCATCATAATAAATAGTAACTAAATCTAGACATAGAATAAACAAAACTATTTAAGACTCCAACTGAAGGGAATTTATCTCAATCCATTAAAATACCATCGCAGGAAATGTAAATCGAAACAGGCGCAATTACTGAGCCGCACGAAACGACATCCATCCGAACAGACAGACAGACAGACAACACGGCTCAATACGAGTACCTGCCAGCTGTGTTGCACAGCGGTGCTTTATGGCCAATGGACTGATTTATTGAGCTGTATGGAAAATACTAAGTAATTACTTGACTCAGTTTTGAAATTACTTAGATAAACCTGAAAAGAAGCGCGCGGTCGCGGGTTCGGTGCACGGTCACACTCCTGCGAACTCCGCGGCGCAGTGGTGAGCGCTGATGTCTTAACGTGGGACATCTGAATTCGATCCCCAGCAGGGTTAATTTGGGAATTTCATCATAATGTGTAGGTATGTGATGATACAGTTTAAGGCTAACCTGTTAGGTGCCAACTACCATATAGTTGTATTTAACCCATAAACCTAATAGGGTTCTACACGGCATCGTACCGGAAAGCTAAATCGCTTCACGGTACGTCCTTGCCGGTAGAGTTGTACCTAGCCACAGCCGAAGCCTTCTACCAGGCCAGATTTCAGAAGATTCAGTAATTATAAATTCCCAAATTGATCATGCCGGGAATTGAACATGGGACCTCCCACGTAAAGACAACAGCAAATCTTCCACCACTGAATATCAAATTGTACACAAAAATTGCTGTTGTTGCATGTGTCGAGGAACATTGCGAAACTACGACACTCTTACTCGATTGTTGAGCGTTTCATGTGTGGCGATTGTAGACCAAGCAAAGGTCGCGCCGTCCGAAACAACGTTGTAATTAGAGGTGGCTAAGAAAGCACTTAGCACAAAAGCAAAGCATAGTACGCTTTTTTTCCATAGTACGGACAGCATGCTATCAGAGGAGCCTCCTAGCCTATGTTGCTACGGTAATAGGACGCGTGAGCTCGCGCGGTGCTTCGTATTTCGTTTCGTAGCACTGCGTTTCATGCTTTGGTTTGATAGCTGTTTTGAACCACTCTAGACTTGTAATGACTAGTTTTTTCCAGTGAACTTTTCGTCTGTCCATTACTTCGTATGCAAACGCGATGTTATCGACAAACGTCTGACTAATGACGCGTACTTCCTCCGCGGATATTGTCTAGCTAATATTTCACGCGTTATACTGGTCGCACATTTAGTAAGAGCCGCGTGAGAAGGTGATCGTTGCACCTAGCTAAGGCACCAATAACATCGACGGATTTAATGAAAAAAGGATATCAACAGTGTATGCGTGTATACAAGAGATGCAAATCAAGGAAAGTTGTAAATTAACAAATATATGATTTCTCATAATCTCATTAGGTTTGGATATTTACCAAATACGCAATGCTATTACGCAAATAGCAAGCTTTATTTAAAATAGTTATATTTGTAGTTAATAACAATTGTTGGCCGCGCATGACTCCGGTGTGAAGTGCGATCAGTATTAATCCAGTATTTCATAAGCGAAACATGAGTTATGTCTGTCTGTCTGTATTTCGAATTCACCATTAAGATCGTATCGACGTCAAAACATTGCAAAAGTAACCACATACGCAATGACATACTGTTTTAAGTTTTTAACGTTTAAGGGAGAATTTACACAGGTATAGGCTCATAAGACTCACATTTTTTTTGCTTAAAAAAGGTACTTGAAAAGGTGGTTTGGTGGTAAAGGTGTTCTTAGGGGGAAAACATAGAATTTTAGTAATTGAAGACAGAAGAAAATCATAAAGAAAAGTAGAAAATCAATCAATTATTGTTTGATGAAAATGAGACTTTCGGCTACAAAAGAAAAAATGGCTTCAATAGCTGAATTTCTGTAACAACAAACTGCAACTACGCAGGTGAAATCACAGTATTTATTCACACATATTATGCACTCTCCATTCCCTCACTCTCATAATCCTCTGGACAGAGGTCAGCCCTTACGTGGTCCAGTGTGTAGTATCCATAACAATCGCAGCGGGGGTCGATTTCGGGCAACGCACAAACTCGTTGCGGCATTGTTTTGACGGCTGGCATCTCTGTTATGTACGACATACATACTGCCTATCTACAATCCAATTTACACTCTATAACCTTCACATAAGAGTTGATATTTGAACACAGCCGGTTTCATGGAAAGAATCCTGGGTTAGGTTCATCAGTCTCGATTAATTATTGCAGCGGGTGCAATGGTCAAACGCGGACGCAGAGAGATTTACCTGAAGGGTAGAGCTGCTATAGAGTACTTAATTTTATTAAGGTACTATCTGATGCCCGCGACTTCGTCCGCGTGGTTTAAGATTTTGGGTTCCTGCGGGAACTCCTTAATTTTCCGGGATAAAAAGTAGCCTATGCCACTCTCCAGGTCCTCAACTATACCCATACCAAAAATCACCAAACCAACAAACAAACACACTTTCGCATTTATAATATTATTATGATTATGATTATGATTCAGTCGATTATGTAAAATGTAAATAACGTAAAACGTATACAGTATCAATCTATATCTTTCGGAATTTCTCAAATTTATTAAAATAAAAATAAAACTTTGTAAACAGAAAAACTAAGATTTCCATCTTGTGTTTCAGTATAGCCAAGCGATCTTAACGCTAGTTTAATTTAAATGATGATAAGGGTTTAGTTCATATATCTCAAGAATACCTTATGAGAGGGAAGACCTGGATATACCAAAGTTTCATCGTTGAGGTAGGTTGATACTCATTATTATAGATATACAATTCGAGGGAGGGATGTAGCCACAATACCTCTTTTCGTGGCTGGTGACGTTGTCCGATCTGTCAGTGTGCAACATTCTATGGGTGGATATATGGTATGATATATTATTCGGGACTGGTTGCACGGAATGCCTACGGTTGTCTTGTTTCATGGCTGAGAGCCAGTCAGCTCAGTCTCACTTTAGATGATCATTATGAGAGAATCTTTATTATTTTATTAATAAACAGTCATAAAAATTCGGTTCGATAGCGGCTTTGGCCTAAATAATTAGGCTTGGTTACTTGGGAAACTGGATCATTAAACTGTACCGTAATTTTTTTATGAATTCTCAGACTCTAGGCAAAAACTAAGTACTTTCTTATAAAAATTTGACTTTTGTCGCGGAGATTATATATTTTCATATATGTATGATATATAATATGTCATATATATCATATTAACATAAAGTAAAGAAAATAGTAACCTAATTTTGGAAATCTTTATCACAATTGATATTGAAACTCGAAGATGTTTATGAATCCCGTATCATAACAAAATAGTTCGAATTTACGATTATTGTTGGTGCTGTTAGAACAGCTTGTTATCTGAAAATAAATTTATGTCAATAAAAAAAAATTCAACTATCACGTATTATAGGCACCTGCCAATTTTTTTCAAAGTATACTGAGAATACGCTTACTGCAGTACATTGTGTAAAAAAGTTTACGTTTGCAACGCTACGGCGGTAAAAGTGGACAAAAACTATACCTCCAATCGTTACCTTAATGTCAGCCATCATCGCAAGACAGGCGTGAATGAATAATCCAAAGTAGAGCAAGCCAACGCAGATCAGATAAACGGGCCGAAGTAGAGCGACTGTCAAAATGTTGTTACAGGCCTCGCGGTTGCGGAGACGAGAACTCACGACTAAACACACAACATACATACAATGATACCTATTATACAGCTGAACAGGTGTGGAAAAAATAAACGGTTCTAGTAGCCAGCTTATTCGTAAGGTACCAGTCTCTAAAAAAGCTTTTGGGGTTTTCCGTTATGAAAACCTTAGCCCGGAGATGGGCAGCCGCACGAGTAAACGGAGTTTACGGTAATGCATCGGTCCTGGGCTAGATCTAATTCCAGTCGTCTCAGATCAGAAATTCATACAATGAACTAGCTAGTAATGGAAGAATATCTGTCTCTACACACTTTTTCCAGTAATTGAAAATCTCCGTAAATCTTCGAAAAATATCGAAGGTAAAACATCGAAGGAAAATTAAACAGGGGTGAATTTGTAGATTCTGAAAAGTATAGCATTCTTTCCATTCCAACTAATTATCCATTAAGCCGTAGAAGTAGGTCCAATATACCTTCAGCAGTTTTACGTGTAGAAAGACCATACTGACTTCAGATTTTAGGTCCACTTCCTATCGAAGCTATTGAGCCTTCAAACCTAGACCATGTTTAAACTATTAAATGTTTCTGAGATAGTTTTTTCCGCTGCTAAAGTCCGTACTTATGTATTTGAATGTGAGTCAGGAATGCTCGGAGTAGACCGCTTCCGGTCCGGGCACCTGCCGGTCCCGGGCGGGGCCATTAGCGCGCATGACTTGCGCACCGCAGCCCTGGGAACTGACACTGTAACACATTTTATACTATCTAACGACGCGACGTCCATGGAGTCTTTTGTTTTTTTTATTCCACTTGTAGTCCTTCAGCGATCTCACCTGATGGTAAGCGATGGCAGTGGGCTAACTCGTTAAGGGTACGGCGCCCATGCCCCATACCCCTAATCGGTGTCTACATGGCATCGTACCGGAACCATACTAGGTATTACCTATTCCGCGCCGGAACGCTAAATCTTTTGGCGGTAAGTGTTTGCCAGTAGGGTGGTAACTAGCCACGTGGGTAACTACATAACCGACATACTACTATCTACATAGGTAATGTGGGTGGTAATTATATAAGTGGGTTTCGATTCCCGGCTAGGTAAATTTAGGATTTTGTAACTTCTTGATTGGCTTCTGTCTCGTCTGGTGGGTCTCCAAGTCAAATATACAAATGCAAAAATTCACGTCGATCCGTTGGTCTGTTCCGGCGTGATTGAAGGACAAACCAACAAACAAACACACTTTTTCATTTTTAATATTAGTACGATAAACAGAAGACTATATGATTTAGATTTGTTTTTCAGTGACAAGTACTGCCTTCACGTACCTATAGTCCCACAAACTTGTGTCAGCTTCGCGTTTACAGTTGAAATTAATTGTTACAAAAGTTAAAAGATTGTTAATTTATTTATTGATGAAGGTTCGCTTGTACTGATATTTGACTCTTTCGATGTATTTCACTCGTCAGTTCGTTCCCGACGCCATATTGGAATAACTTGTATAAATACGAATGTTTTATCATCGGTAGGGCAGTCTCCACCGAGACTCAAACGATTATTGAATACCTTCGGTGTTTAGATCGTTACCTTGTTTACGAGCCTGCGGTGGCAACTGCAGCCTGGTCAAATGATTTGATACTATAGTATTGTTTAACTGAGTTTTATAAATTAACTAATTACATTAAATCTCTCGTGGTTAGAGTAGGTACAAATATATTAAAAGTGTTTTATTAATACCTACTTCTGGATTGTTCTCCAACACTTGTTTGACACTGTTTATATGAAAAAAAAAACTAAACAGGTATAAACATATGTTCCAAATTTGGCTACCGGGCCAGAATTATAAAATAACAGTCCTGTTGTGTAGGGACCCTACGGACCCCTCACAAGTGTCAACGAAAGTATTATACGTTTTCACCGCTATCGTGTAATCACATTAAGAAACCCGAGCGCGTCCATTGCGGCAATAGAAACATAAAACTAACAGCCCTCGGCCACGTTACTGACCCCGACACTTTAGTTCAGGCAGAGAAAACTACCCAAAATCACTTTAACCTTTTAATGAACAAGTTTGTTACGACATTTCCTCTAATCGTCGGCATTACTTCAAATTAATTAGTGGTACAAACTAGAACGTACTGCACAGGATTGTAAAAATACCCATAGTAAAATTGTATCAGTGTTTTTAGTTCTAATCTGTCGTGATGGTTTTTATCACGTATTTTGTCAAAATACGGACAATTAAAAAATACCAGAAAAGGACGACGGGAGATGTAATTGAACCGCCTCCCTCAATATCAGCACGCAAAAAAAAAGTTCTAAATTCTTTACTTGCAGAAACATTTTTTTACAATGAGATGTTATTTATTAATTAATGCCACGATCGCGCCACGAGTAGGGCACTGGCCTACTACCATCGCCTAAAGCAGTATTATTTTAAAATTATGTGTGTCTAATAGGTGACGTACCAATCTTGACGCCCCTAAAATAAGAATTATGCTGCAAGATTGTCAACAATCTATACTTTCTGTACTTCTGATGGATGTTTGTTACTTAATAATGCCAGAACGGCTGAACCGATCTGGATAAAATTTGGGACATAGATAGATTATAGTCTTAATAACACATAGGCTTCTTTTTATCCCGGAATATTAAAGAGTTCCGCGGGAACCGAAAAACCTCATTTCACGCGGGCGTAGTCGCAGGCATCTAGTATTACAATAATACTGCTTAAAGCGATGTCAGTAAGCCTCCTTTAAAGAATCTAAATCACCAGCCCCCACGGCTCACGCGTCCGATAAACAAATTAAAACAACGTGCTCACGTTACAATTTATGACGATTGTTGCTGCGTCATTAACACGCTGCCCCGTGACGTGGACGGTGCTGACGTCACAGGCTAGCGATCCCTACAGTTCAGAGATCAATGTTAGGGCGGGTTTCCACTAAAGCGGAGAGAGAGGAGACGTCAAAAATAAATGATTTCTTACTGATATTATTAAATAGAGGGTTTTCTAAAAGACCTAAATATCACAAACTCGGTTAGTTTTAAGTTTGATAATAATTTACACTATCGATTAAAGAAATAAAGTGCGTTTACATTTTTGATGACGTCACAACTATGTATTTCATACAAATGCCATACTTTTTTAAGTTTGATAAAGAGTTGTTGATTTGATTGAGTTGTCATCATCCCTATTGACAGCTTTCTTCAACCCAACAGCTTTTTGGTTTGTGATATCAATTTGAATATAAACATTTTATGAAAACTAGATGATGCTCGCGACTTCGTCCACGTATTATAACTTTTTTTTTATTCCCACAGAAATTCCTCAATTTTCCGGGATGAAGAGTAGCCTGTGTCACTCTCCAGGTCCTCAACTATACCCATGCAAAAAAATTACGTTGATCTGTTGCTCTGTTGCGGCGTGATTGAAAGACAAACCAACAAACATACACACCTTCTCATTTATAATATTAGTATGATTCGTTGAGGCAGCGCCTATGATCGTTTCCTAACTGTAGGATCGTGTAACTGTGGTCACGCATAGGTGCCTGCGTGGCCGCCCGCCGCGCGACAGACGGACAGACACACACTTCAACACACTGTAGTATCGGGTGCGCCATTACCATAATACAACAATACGAGCGCTGCCATGTAGGCTTTTACCTAATTCGGGCTCATCAGATCGTGTGCCTGTCTGTTTGTATAGTACTTTACGTTTTTCTTACGTCGTCGTCGTCGTCTCAACCTATAGACGTCCACTGCTGGACGAAGATCTCCTGCTTGGATCGCCACAGAGTACGGTCTTGTGCCGCTTGTTTCCAGCGGCTCCCAGCTGCACGCTTAAGATCGTCCGTCCACCTAGTGGGGGGTCGTCCAACGCTGCGCTTCCCGGTGCAAGGCCGCCATTCAAGCTCTTTGGGACCCCAACGCCTATCGATTCTACGAACTATGTGCCCTGCCCATTGCCACTCGAGCTTGGCGAATCTTCGAGCTATGTCGGTTACTCTGGTTCGCCTACGGTTCTCCTCATTTCTGGTTTGATCACGCAGGGATACTCCGAGCATAGCTCTCTCCATCGCCCGCTGAGTGACCCTGAGCCTTCTTATCAGGCGTTCGTTAGTTAATTAGTTCTTATCGATGTAGCGTCGCTGATATAAGCAGTTGCAGTCTCTCACCAGACCAGACCAGACCAGAGAAAATGCAGAAGTAATAAATACCCAATTTAACCCTGCTGGATCGAACTTGGGACCTCCCACTTCTAATACCGCAGCGCCAGGGAGGGCGCCATAATATTACAATCTCCATACGTAACTCGGGGCATCATCTAGTAAATAAAAAAAATAAGGTCCTTCCGTTTTCCCCTCCTCTTTTACTTTATATATCATCATCAACGCGTGCCTTCTTCAAAACGATGTTTCTTTTTAAATAGGTACATTCAAATCAAGAGTGAATAGGCATCTTCTACGCGCGCTCCACCTTAGGCTGCATCACCACTTGCAAGCAAGTCTGATTACAGCCAAGCGCTAGCTTATATATAAAATAAAGTTTTACACAATGGAACCTGCTACAAATTACAGCAGTATGTTACAATAGCATGTGAGTCGGTTCCCGCACTTTCTATTTGTCGTTAATGCGTGTAATCGCCGCGCGGCGCAGAGGCGCTGCCGTCGGTGATGGAGCGCGGATCAAGCTTACCCGCCAATTAAGTTATTAAATGAAAGGCGTCCGCGCATGCTCCACTTTGCTCCTTTGAAAGTGCGTACGATTATTTCGATTACTTAAAAAAAGAAGGTATTTTCTTTCTTGTTTTCAAATACGTTATCAATATTTTTTAGCGTCTACATGCAGAATGTTCAATACGTAAAATGTACAAATCGCAAAAATTTTAATACTTAGTACCCTAGCTGATGCTCGCAACTTTGATTGAGGTTTCGGATTGAGGTTTTTTAGTTCTCGCGGGAACTTTTTAATTTTCTGGGATAAAAAGTAGCCTAATTATGTATTATTACAGACCATTATTATATTTCTGTGCCTTATTTAATCCAGATGCGATGAGCCGCTGGCCTGATTGAGTAAGAAACACTCATCCATCCAATCTTTCGCATTTACTAAATAGAACAGTATAAGTATAAATACCAATTTACTCGTTTCAGACCATTATCGGCTCTCTAATGAACACGGGCCTCTCTTCAGAATGAGAATGGTCGGAGATGGGAAGGCCATAGTCCGCCACGGCTGGCCAAGTGTGGCAGACTATAGCCATTATGAGAGAGAGAGTTTTCAATATGGAGAGCCAGCGATGGGTTGAAAATTGGGTACCTAATAACTAGTCAAATCATGTTTTTTTTATTTTAAAGCGTGCGTTTAGCATAGGATTTTGTATGAACTGTGACGTCATCAAAAGTCAACGCAATTTACTTTAATCGATAATTTAAAATAACTTTGTCAAACATATATTTAACACGACACATTTAAGTAATATCTTTTGGCAGGTACTTTATTTAATAATCACAAAAAAATATATTTTTTGGCTACTCAAATACCCAATTGAAATAATGATGAAATGACCGTAAACAGTTTCGTAGGTCGAAGTGGAGTGTATCATGCGGTAGCGTGGCGTGTTGCCTCGGCACCTGCCAATTAGAGTAGTCGCTGGCCGCGTGATTTGTGGCTCCAAGTCCTAACCAACTCCCCGCTACGTGTTATGATGTACGGGCTCGCATTTTTGCCCGACACTTCGGCTTTTTGGGCGGAGAATGATTTAAACTTATCATTGTTTAAGTGGATTTGCCTAATGGTTTATAGTAATCGATTGCTAAACAGTTATATTTTGACTGATATGCTTAGCGGTAGTGTGTAGAGTCAGTATATTTAATGTTAATTTGTGATGTGTATTTGCATTGTAAAATATCTATAAAAAAGAGTTAATTACGAGTACTTTCTATGCTCATCAAGCTCACGTTTTCATGTGCTCATCAAACAAAATGTCAGGGGCAGTGATCTTCTTTTTAGATATATAACTGGGGCAGAATTTAAATCATCTGTAATTTATGTATCTTCTCTAAACTATATCTGTATTTGTGTCATTTTTGAATTAGAATTCTTAACAATTATTTATGTCAATGTCCTAAGGCATGTTAGACTAAAATTGCAAAACATATCATAAATTATATGAACAAGTAGGTAATGTCTGACTACAGGCATCCTAATATTTCAAATGCGTCTATATGATATGTTGCTTACTAATCATATAATTGAGGTCAGCAGTCATGAAACTGTGCCGTACGTCTTATTCACATGCTTCGCTTGATTCATGGTTCTGATAAATTGGTGACAGATCTGAGTCTGAGGAATTTATAAAATTGAGGCAACAAATGATTCAGATTTTAGGTAACGAAAGCTCAACGATTACGGGATGGAAGCTGAAAAAAAGATTACACATTTTGCGTTATGTTTTTACCACGATCATTTTGGCCATAGTCGACCACGCTGGCCAACCGCGGATTCGCAGCTTTCGCAGATTCGCAAACTTCAGACACCTTCAAGAATATTATGATAAACTCCAGGTTTCCTCACGATGTGTTCTTTCCCCGTTTGAAGTTCTGAGCTCCTTCAAAATCCTTGTGATCAAAATATGAATGACAATTTTTAAGAAATTTAAGTACTTTGTGTAAATACCAGTATTTATGGTATTGAACTAACAAAAAAATATTATAATATGACATTTTAACTCATACCCGATGCTACAATAGGTAGCTAAATAGTAAATAAACTTCCTCTTAAACGTAAATTAGACTAATTACATCAACAATTAACTAGAAAATATACCAACTCTGTGCTTGTTAGTAAAGTGACACATTTTATAGCACACGTAAGCACATAAACACATAAACACTCTTTGCTAACACGGCACCTGCGTTTTGTAAGTGCAATAAGTGAAGTGAAACTTTCAGAGATATGGAGATCGTTTTAGCGGAACACTGTGCGTAAATTTCGTTCTCGAGGTGGCAAGTAATTCTGTTTAATGCGAGGTACTTAGCATGAGATATTGTCATTGCTTGGTGCGGTTGTGAAAACTGGTGTATTGGTTGTTAGTAATGTTCACCTTCGACACTAATTAAATAAAACAGGCCTACAAATAAATCGCCGAGAGAATCCGATGTTCTTTTATTTATTTTCAAAAGGACATTTTCCGATTCGGTGTATATGGGAAAACTTGAGTAAGCAAACAAACTTTTTTGGAAGAAAAAAATCAGAAGGAACGCAAAATAATAATTCTCTCAGCTTAAAATTTTTGAATCTAAATATATAAAAATAAACTATATATAGTATAATAAAAGGGGACTGGCTGACTGATCTATCAACGCACAGCTCAAACTACTGGACGGATTGGGCTGACATGTAGATAGCTATTATGACGTAGACATCCGCTAGGAAAGGATTTTTGAAAATTCAACTCCTAAGGGGGTAAAATAGGGGTTTGAAATTTGCCCAATCCACGCGGACGAAGTCGCAGACAATAGCTAGTGTTTTCTAATTTGAATGATGTATTAAACTATTTATTATTTTATTGTCGCATCGTCAGTACAATCCAATGTAAAAAACGATGCTAAAATTGCTTGTTTTCCCCGCATGCTTTTAGCGGGAGGGTGGGCGTTGCAAATCGCATGCTGCAATCCGACTTATGCGAAGGAAATCTTCTATCGATAGGCACCTATTGGGTATAGGCAAGGACTATACATTTTACTTACTCACAACGAAAATAGTGTCTTAAAATATGACGCTTTTAAGATCCTCCATCTGGAGCGTCTCCAGACAAATATCCGATGTTTAGGAGGCGGTAGTGCAGCGGTTAATAACGCGATAGACTTCGACCAGATCGTGCCCGGATCAGCGCGAACCGGCACGATGCGGCGCGTCACGAGCGAACTTTACTGCTAATATCCAGCAATTAATGCCCGCACGGCCCGCGCTATCGTGTTCCATGCCGAATGTTATTGCTGCGCTTTAGGGTTAACATCCTTAGCGAAGCGAGTTTGAAGCGATCCCAGTCCCATTAAACGATATCATGATTAATCGATACTGAGCATGACGTGTCTCAAGCATGAGAAGGGTTTAAGCTGGCCGGGAGGAATAGCGACCACGCACAGAAAAGAGCAGCGTTGGCAGACCCCCTATTTGGTGGACGAACTATATCAATCGAGTAGCAAGGACCGCAGGTGCAAGACTGCGCTGTGTGGAAGTCCTTGCAAGTAAGTACTTTTGAGATCATTATCGAGAACTCTCGGGCTGCATGCCAGGCTTTCTCATGATGTTCTCCTTCACCGTTTAAGCGAGTTATATTTAATTAATTTAAAACTGACATAGCTCCGTAAAATTAGAAGTGCGTGCCTGATGATGGAACCGACCACTCAAGTAGGACGGCAACACCTAAAACGCTTGTCGCTTTTTCTCACCTGTTGTAGTTTTTTTTCAAATTGCTATAGAATGGTTCTAATAGTTTAATTTTTAGTTCCTGGCAATAGATAAGATTAGTCAATAAAATAGTTATTGTGGCCAATTCTGTATAACAGAATCTTTGAACTAAACTACAATAACAGCTATAAATCCATTTCTGTCCCTTTTCGCATGGCGTGTCTTGGTGTATATTCCCTTTTATGATGAAAGGGTTAGCAATATACCATAATAATGTATTGTCTAGAGATAACAAGATTAGCTTCATTATTTCTATAATATCGCTTAGCTCCAGTATACGCTTGGCTTTATCATTGCACAGTTATCTTGATTGCTCCTTCGCGCTCCTCGGATGATATTATTCATTATGTTTGACACTCAATTAATTGTAACACCGGGGAAGCGTGGCCCTAACGAATAGGAGGGAGACGGCGGACGTATTCGTTTACATTCACGAATTATGTTTGTAACTACGTTTCTTCTCTTGCGAAGCTCCTTTAATAGACCCTTAAAAGACATATCTTAAATACAAAAGACACGAATTTGAGGTTATTTATCATCACTTTAAAAGGCTTTGTCCTAAGTGACTGACTTACAACCTACAGCTCAAACGGCTGAACGTAGAAATTTGAAATCTTTACAGAATATTCCTTCATAAAGGTGTACTAAAGAAGGAAGGATCTAAGGAATCCACCTTAAAGGAGTTTAAATAGAGGGTGAAAATTTGTCAGTCATTTATCAAGTTATGTCCCTGAAACTTGATCGTTGTGCTTTCGGTGAAAAATGAAGAATTTTATCTTTTTTACAGTATTTGAAATTCATTTTTTAAGAACCCAATTCCTCGCGGAGGAACTCACGGGCAAACGCTATTTAACAATACGAACTGAAATATAGAGACCACATAATTAGTTACATAGTTATTTTATTTCAATCAGGTTAACTAAAATAAAGGGTCTTCCAAGGTTTCGTGAGAAAGCGAAATGACTTAACTATTTCACCATTTAGCAAAACCTTTGTTGTTCCATTATTACATAGTTAGATTACCTATATATATATCCATTATTATAAATAATTTTTGCAGTATAATGTTTAGTAATTTCTAAATTTGATTTATACGAGTATCTGATCTCCGCAGCATGGATAAATTGATAGAATTTAAACAGTGCCAGGCTACTCTTAGGAAATCACTCTATCTATAACCGATTTGAAAATGTAAAATATGGTTTTTGGTGTGGTATTGCACTTAAAAAAGATACTTTCCATGCCATGTTATGTCTAATTGCAGCTAAGCACTAGGCCTCAAATTAAAAATTTCTAAGTACCTACTGCTACGGTACTACCTACTTAGGTAGGTAAGTACCTATGTAGGCTAAATATAGGTTACCTGAGATAATAACGAAGCATCGATTATAATGTAATAAGTATATGGTTTTGATTAAAAAATATTGTTACTATTTTCATTGAAAATTTAATTATGGAACCTTCTGTTCTATAAATCTACTATAACAAACGTACCTACTGCATCGCCTGCACGAGGACGCCCCGCAGAGGCGATACACGGTGAAACAATGCCGTTATTCAATTATTTTGTACTAGCATATTATACCAGTATACCCGCCTCGTGCTTTTCCTATAGGGATGTACCTATAATGACAAATTACCATGTGTAGTGAGACCCCCGTGATCCAAGAATGTGTTACACGTGTGTTGTGTTGTTTTAAAACAGTGAAGACATGGGAACAGTGGCTGCAGTATAAAATTAGTGGTTGTTCACACAAAACTAAACAAAGTTTCTTGCTGGTCTCTGTAGGAATAATATTCCGAACCAGTGGAAGATTCCTTTGACGATTTAAAAGCACTTGTGAAAGTTTATTTGAATAGAAAGCTTTTAAAATTGTAAACACGCTAGTGTAAAGTGCGGATTGGCAGTTTTCTCAGATCTTTAAGAACATTATGAACAATTCTCAATTACGGTGAAACTTTAAATCACGATGTTTTTCTTTATCGTTAAAGTTTTTTGACGTACCTTTAAACAAGACCTTTAATTTACAAAAAAAAATTAAATGAATTGAAGTTTAAGCAATTGATATTGAATTTCTTCAAACGCACTTATTTCATACAAACTGTTGCATTTGTTTTAAGTTACTTTTGTATTGCGTGTTTTTATGTTGTTAATTATTCTTAGTCTATGCGATTGATTATAAGTAAGGATAGATTTAAGTTGGTTGATTAAAATAAAATTGAAAAGTTTAAGGTTCCGGTAGTGAGCCCGGGATTAGAACTGTTGACGTCCCGGATGGAGAAGGAAGCAGAAGGTTTCACAATCATTGGTTATCAAAATTCACCCAGCTTTATATTCCGCAATAACCAAGTGATTACCGATTTAAGCATTCCATAGAATTGAAGCTTAGAGTAGATTTAAAATTTTGTGATTAAGAGATTATGGAATAAATAAACTATAATAAACCGCTACACAAATCTATTCACGACAGTCGACAAATATAATACTAGCTGATGCCCGCGACTTCGTCCGCGTGTTTAAAGTTTTTTGATTTCCGCAGGAAATCCTTAGTATAAAAAATTAGCCTATGTCACTCTCCAGGTCCTCAACTATACCGAATCACGTCGATCCGTTGCTCCGTTGCGGCGTGATTGAAGGACAAACCAATAAACCAACAAACAAACACAGTTTCGCATTTATAATATTTGTATGATTTTTATACCCTGAATACCTTATATGGACTTGAGCGTATGTATCGAATGAGATAAGAACTCGTTATAAGTAATGATTATGATTGGTTCTCATGCATTTTATCGTCTATTCATCTGGTAGTGGTATGACAGACGAGTCCCGCGCCCGGAAGTGCATCTCTGATGTATCGTGGGCGACAGTTTTTAATATTGCAACTAATTGCGTCATTTGAAATGATAAAGTTACAGTAACTGATAGCATCGAGCATCGAACACGTCCCACCTCTTACGGAATCCCGTTGACATCTATATAAGTTCCTTATATTATTTATTTATTTAGATATCTTTATTGCACACACAAAATAAACAGTACACAGTTAAAAAGAATGCAAAGGTTGCTAACAGCAATCTCTTACAGACAAACTTTGCTGAAGGGATTAATATTATTATCTTCTTTAAAAGAAACCCGTTTTCACCCGTGTCAAAGGTGACAAGACGTGATTTTTAATTGTGTAAAATACACATAACTCCGAAGAGATGGAGATAACATGAGATTATTTTATAACAATTTTCACTGTTTATTTTATAAATTTCAAAAAATCTTGAGTTTGTCTGTACAAAGACTATGCAGAACAACGTTTGAGTCGAGGTTTTTATGCCTGTTGCATGGAAGCAATCGGCTTCCACAAGGCAGTGTAATACTGTGGTAATACTTTGTTACTTTAAAAAAGAAGCAACTGCTCTTTTTATAGGCTCTTTTCAGGAGAATCTATCCGACGGCAGAGATATATCACATTTCAATTTATAAAAAGTTTGACAACGTGGCTCTTAAAAAGATAAAATATCCATACTAATATTATAAATGCGCAAGTCTCTGTCTGTCTGCTACGCATTCAAGGCTCATCTGTTAAATCGAATTTGATGAATTTTGGTATAGGGATAGTATGTATTCCGGGGATGGACATAGGTTTTTTATCCCGGAAAATTAAGGAGTTCCCGCGAGAATTAAAAAAAACATAATCAACGCGGACGATGTCGCGGGCATCATCTGGTGTATTGTGTAGTGTAGTGAACTATATGGAGATACTCGTATATAAGCTGTTGAACGATGGGCGTGCGATGCGGCTAGGTGTGTGACGACCTTAACGAGTATATGTATCGACGTGGTAAGGTTTATGAGGTGCAAGCGTTTCCTGTAACCCCGGTCGCCTGACGCCGTGAAAAAATCCCGTCCACAGACAGACGCACTCAATATTTATGACCGTTTGTATTTTTCCTCGTTGCTGCCATTAATCTAGTCGGCCGTCGACGCCGGTATGTGGCAGGAAACGCCTTGTGATTATGTTATTATAATGTTATGCACGCATGTTTCAAATTAAATGGTTACCTACGACTTCACTGCAAAATGTATGATTAAAAGTCTATAACTAGAAGAAAATGTTACTTCATCATTTCCTCATACAGCAAAAAATTGTTAGAAGATATTATTCAGTTCAAAATGTTAATAATGTTGACTTATAAATGTCTTCATAGAGGAGTAAATGCATGTCTATTAAATTATAAGAGGCTCTCAAAGTGTAAGCAGATCATTTTTTATTGCGAGATAGGCTTGCGCTTGACGATAATCGTGCTTAGTGCAAAGCAATGATGAGGTCTAGGTTGGAACTCGCTTGCCTAGAAGATACCTATTCACACTTACCTTGAAAGAACCTAAGTTATACGTGACAGTAAGTTACACGATCAGATCTTGCTCAGAAGATCAGAAGTACCTACTCCCATTCTGTGTTTATCTTGATTGACATAAAATATTGTATTGAGAAAACCAAAATACTGAGCAAAGGTAAAACGACATATTTTTAATACTTAGGTATGTACCTCATACCTACTTGTGTAGTTGTGTGGTACGAGGCTATATAATTATCGGTTATATGTGAAGGCAGTAAAACATACCCGAAGCTCGCATACATGCAATTATGCATT
This sequence comes from Erebia palarica, assembly GCA_964035005.1. Classification (NCBI taxonomy): domain Eukaryota; kingdom Metazoa; phylum Arthropoda; class Insecta; order Lepidoptera; family Nymphalidae; genus Erebia; species Erebia palarica. Next base: position 11,106,224 of record OZ035994.1, on the reverse strand, counting down.
TAACTGCCTCCTTGCAAGATTCCTCCAATCGTGATAAATACTCATAAAAATGGTTGCACTAACCTATGTATTTCCTTTTAACCTTCAAAATCATTGCCAAAGCCTCATTTCTATTATTACGTCTAAATTTACTATAGCTATGACAACTAAATAATGCCCGCGACTTCGTCCCCTTGGATTAAGGTTTTTTGATTCCCGCGAGAACTCTTTTATTTTCTGGGATAAAAAGGAGTCTATGTCCTTCCCCGGGATACAATCTATCCCTATACCAAATTTCATCAAAATCGGTTGAACAGTTGGGCCTCGAAAGCGTAGCAGACAGACGCATGACGAACTTGGAACCTCTTTCAAATGCAGCACGCAATTTGAATTTTGTCAGAATATAACGGTTTTATGTAAATACCTACTCTTCATTGTGCTAATTTATAGAGCAGTTTAGCAGATAAACGCGCAACTGGAGCGATAACGTCCTAAAAGTTTCCGCCGTTGCACAAAACGCACATTATCTCTAAGCAACGAGATAGTATTTGAATACAATGTTATTGGCGTCTCTACCATAAATGGTATAAATAATTCATAACCGATATCCGAGCAGATTCCCCGGGGCCGGGCCGGGGCTGGAGGCTGCAGCCGATGTTTTATTAATATGACAGTACCGCCTTCTCACTGAGCCTCCGCAAAGCAAATGCTGATCGCTTCTTAGATTGTGTTTTGCCGACTTTTAGACAATATTAACGCATGTGTAGACGCTGGACCGGGCATTCTACAGAGCCATGGCATTCAACGAATTCCAAGTCAAAATATATTTATTCAATTTGGTACACTTTTGAACTTCAATAAAATTAAAGACTCGATGCTTATAACTGATAATTAATTATTATATCCTAAAACTAAAGTTATGTGGATTTCTAATGCTCCCTAATCTGAGCTGAGCTGGGCTTTTTTATCATTACCATCATCTTTTATTCAGTATCAATTTGCAGGTGTATCATTTAACTATCAGAGCTACCAATGTCTAATGATGGTGGGTGGTATCAGGGGCCGTAGATTCACGGAACCATCAGGAGTCGTAGAATAGGAAGAGCTTAAAATCAAACTAAATTCACCGAAATATAGTCCCACAAACTTATCTGACCCGGTGGCCAAAATTGAATTTTTTTATGCCTGTTTAGTTTTTGTACTTATTTTTTTTTAAATGTAAACTAGCGATGCTATCATCGAGTCAGATAAGTTTGTGGGACTTTACCTTGTTATAATCCATAAACAATCATTTTATGTAACTTATTCTGTTCTATTATCAATATTAATGTTTTGAAGTGAACTTAAGAAACATATTCGACGAGTTTCTCTCAATAGCATCGGTAGACGGTAGATTGCCGCAGATCGAGATAGCCGATAAGATTGCATCTGTTTTGATTGATTGACTGACAGCCAGACAAATAATGAAAAGTTTTAACCGGCAACTCAAAAATCAAGTCATTATATTGTAGTTGCAATGTTTTCTAGCAGGATGCAAAATAAGATGTACACTTTGATATATTTTGTTTGAAGTTGGAAGAAGTAAGAATTTTCTACTACACGAAACTTTTTGAGCATTAACTTAAATTGTCAGGATTTTTTAAGCCATGGCAGTCATGGTATTGGATCTTATTATTTCCTTAAGTGTAATAATCATTTTTGATTATTATACTGGAAATTATAATATCCAAAGATTATTGTTTTTATTAAAATAAGAATAATATATTAAATTCACTAACGTCTGCTGTCCCGTTTATTTCCCTCCGATACAATTAAATAATCCTTGAATCGGAGTCGATCAGCAAAAAAAAATTCACAGATTTCGCAGTCCCCGCAAGACTCGGAGCATTAAAAATGAAAAATTTGCGAACAAATAAATATTTTTTTTCGTAAATTTTTAAACAATAATTTCAAATGATATGACACATTACTAAAACTGTTGGTGATTCAAATTTTTGAAAAACTTTTTCCAAAGTTTTTCAAAAATTTACTGACCGATTTTCAAAATTCCAACTCAAATGCACTTCTTGCCTTCATCCGCATCTTTTAACGCCAATACTATGAGGATCGGTCAATAATCATAGAAGCTACATATCAGTTTTTAATATACGGAAATACCCGGTTTTTTACATTTCCAAATCTATAGGGACCACCTACAGGACACAATTATAAACCGATTTTCAAAAAACTTGCCATTTTGTAGCTAAACTAATACCCTAGAACTTTTTTTTTAATTTTTCTTAAGTCGGTTTTTTTCCGAAATATTTACTAAACAAACACCCCCCCAAAAACCCAACTTTTTAACATTTTTCATAATTCTAAAAAAGTTACTAGCCGATTTTCAAAATTCAAACGCTCACACGTCGCTGGTTTGCTAGAATATCGACGTAAGTCAAAATTCTGTTAAATTTAATTCTGTATGCCAAACAATCATAAATCTTTGATATTTTATCGTGAACAGAGACGCAACGCCAATTTCGCGCCAGCTTTCGTTAGAAAGAGACAGCGTCATTATTCATTTGAGACAAAACACTCGAAGCGTAATCACAAATAAAGACTCATCTCAGTTGAACCAATGACAACAGAGTGTATGCACGGTCGATTCTCGAAAATACCGACGTATTTACAATTAGGTTGCAACAATTGTTGTTTTTTTTTTCAAGAATAGTGACATATTTAGTGATCCGTCGTTGTTCCTGATAAAAGTAAGTATCTTTTTATGTCTTATTTCTATTTACGCCTATATTCTTGAATAAATATGGGTGATTTCTTATGATATTGTATTTTATACCGACTTTATGTAACTTGAGTCTATATTCACGAAAAATAAACAGATTTTATTTTGTCGTAAATAATAAACGTCGTTATTTTTGAAAAATATGGGCATGGTTTTGCTTCTTATTACGAAATGCGTCTGTCAAGGAATTTTGGGATAGAAATATTGAGTTAATTTTTTACATGTATGTCATTATAGTTAATTATTTACGTTCAATTATTTGTTTTAGGTAATTATCTCTATCAGAGTTATTCAAGATGGCAGAAAGAATGTTATTCTTGAGAAATTTGAAAGAAGAAAAATAATGGAAACGAGGATCAACATGATTTAACGAATAGTGTACAAGAAGGTTAGCCTACAATTTTCGTATATTTGCAGTTTATCTCAATTTTATTTATTCTTTCAACTATTTAACTATTTAAAATATTTAAGGTTCCAATAAACATAAAAGCAGTTTGCCGTTAAATGCAACAAGTTGCGATGAAAATATCGAAAATGATATAAATTATAATAACGTATCAGGTAAGCAAAATAAAATATTTGTATTCAAGTCGAAAGATTTTCCGATATTATTTTTATTGCGATGTGTAGTTCGTCCTGTTGCAAATAGTTTTCACTCACGCTAGTGGCTGATCGTTACCTCCTGGGTTCGATTCCCGGGAATTACAAAAATGTGAGTGTTTCTATTACATAATGGCTTGTTCCTCTGGAAGAAACCCGTGAAATGAATGCGATTACGATAACTGTTGCTTTTGGTATTTATTCTGTAAATAAATAAATGTTTATTGAATTTCAGGTACCTACTAATTCAAAAGAAAACAAATTGATTTTGCGACAAAGATCACCATCCATATCGTCATCATCATCTTCTTCTACTTCTAGCTCATCTTCCTCCAGCAATAGAGAAACAGAAGAATGTAATAAAGAATCCAATAACATGATAAATTTAAATGAAAAAGGACTCCACGGTCATAGCCTAGAAAATAAAACCAAAGAAAATAACGTAAGTATAGAGTCAGTAAATGATAATAATATGAAAGATGAGACTGCAAATAGAAAGTGAACCAAAAGCTATTGAATTGACCAATATGAATGCTGAAAGTGAAGAAAGAAAGAAAGAAAGGGATTTTTCATCGGATGCTAGTATCGCAGATCCTAATTATCACATTGAAAATAATGATTTATCGTCAGATTCGGATGAAACAGTAGAAAAGAATGAAGAAGAGAATATTTCACGTGAATCAAACAAAAATATTATACGTAAGAGGCTTTATTGTACACCACAAAAACATAAACGAAACAGAAAACAAATATGAAAACTTAAAACGTAGGTACAATAAGGCGGTCTTATCGCTAAGTACAAAAGTTTTAAACACTATTGTAAGTTTTAATTTGTATTTTTAAGAGGCTTTAAAGCTAAATAAATGACATAAAGTTGATTTTTATAATTTGAAGTCTCATGAATAAAGACTGATGTCTGAAACCCCCCTTTGTATGACGATTTTTTAAATAATTTTAATAAAAGTTATAAAATATTTTTATGTTTTTTGATACTACGATAAATTTTCCTTTAATGAGAAAAGTCAATCCCTCAATAAATCATTTACATTTTGCGGTATGCACTAAAATATTTACAAAGAAATTTAAAAATGCCGTTCTCTAAAATCAATCATTTTTAGTTCCGTCGCTATTCTCGCAAACCAGCGACGTGTCTCGATAAATTCCGGAACTCTTGGTACTATTTCCATCTTGATCCTACCAAAACTAACCATTTTCAATGGTAAAATTGTCAATTTTATTCCTTTATAAGGACAACTTACGCTATGCCAAATTGTTTTCACAAAAGAAGATCTAATCATTCGTAAGCTTTTCCTAAGACATGTGTTTCCTGTATCACACATGGTTTCGGTTTTCCCCAGTTAAAAAACCACTGTTGTGGCCAACCAATACACACTTTTGCATATTTTATATGATAGATTAATATTTGCCCACGAAACAACAATTTACAATATTTGCTTACAGAAGTAAGTTAATTTATTTCCTTTTGCGTCACCGTTCGGTAACAAATAAAGCGTCTCGCTCAGCACAAAGCTGGAGTGCTGATTTTTAGGAGGAGCCTTAGAATGTCCATAGACTATTATAATTTTTTCATTACTACAGCTCTCCTCTTTATTATTATTATTATACTAGCTGATTCCCGCGAGTTTTTTTAGTTCCCGCGAGAACTCGCGAAGTTCTTTAATTTTCCGGAATAATAAGATAAATAAGCCTATGTGCTATTCCAGACTATAATCTATCCCTGTGCCAAATTTCATCCAGAAAAGTTAATTCAAAAGTTAATTCGAACAAACCCGACTTTGTTTTATATATTAAAGAAGATTGCGGCGTTACCGAATCGAAGCTAGCTTAACTGCTGTAGGTGCAGTATTTATAGAACGCGGCTTATCTCGTGATTATACACGGATTATACACGAATTATACACCACGCACAGACCAGCGGTCATTGTTCCAGCCTGAATACATCGCGCTGAAGTGATGCTAATCTACTTAACAACTGCCCGTAGACTGTAGCGGGCATCACTGGAATGACGGAATAGCAGATAATAAACTCAAACTCAAACTAAAACTCAAACCTTCTTTATTCAAAATAGGTACCTACAAAGTAAACCTTCTGAACGTCATGTTTACGAGGAATAACACTTGATAGTGATAATTAACTACGGTATCTTAAAACTAAAGCTACAAGGGTTCCAAACGCGCCCTGGTCTGAGAAGAGCCCGCAACAAACTCATTCAGGTTTTTTTGTTATTTTTATTATCACCATCTCACAAATATAGGAAATTACCTTTATATTTATAATTGTAACTTATTTAGCCGCTGGAACAATTCATACAGCCAGGGCTGCCTATCATTCAATTTAATCTTTTACACTATAATAAGACTTTTCAATTAGTTTACGTTGTTTTACAAAAACTTTGAACTTGTTGGGAAACATCTCCAATAATAATTTCTTCTAGGAGTTTGTTATAAAAACGTATACTACCGACAAATGAATTACTAATTTTACAAATTCTAGAAGCGGGCACTACAATTTTATTCTTACTTCTTGTATTAACATTATGACAGTCACTTTTTTTAGCTAGCTAGTAGCTACACCTAGGTACAATATTCACAGTAATTCCATAATAATATTACAAATGCGAAAGTGTTTCTGTCTGCTACGCTTTAACGGTCTATCTGTTTAGATAAATTTTGGTATAGAGATAGGGTGTCCTGGAGAAGGAAAACCTAAATCCACGCAGGCAAAGTTGCAGTTACATAAGTCGGGTACATTTTTTACCGTTATAATTTATTATGAAAAAGGGCTATTTTGTCTTTTAGGTACACCACTTTCCTAGTTGCTCTAGGCCTTATTCATTTAATCGGCCTGATACTGAAACATAAGAATCCAAAAAAATAATTTTCTTTCCTAATTTCTTCAAACTCAATAGATTCTGCTTTCCAAACCAAAAAGATGTCTCGACATGGCCATTAAAATAAACTTTTGTTATTAAAATAAAATAAGTATTTTTTGTATTAATCAGGATAAAGATTATGTTGTTAGTTAAGGCGGTTTTGTTTAGTTTTCATATAGCAATCTGTAAGCTTTTAAAATCTAAAGTTACGACCACAGACGCTAGTAGGTAACTAGTTGAGTAAGTACCGCCTGCTTCCTCATGCTTTGTTCAATTTAATCTCTCTCCTAAAAGCCTTTCAGCATCTCATCGTGACTGCGGCTAATGCGCTTTAACCGCTTTTACTGGCGACTCTTTGTGCCTGAATCACGCCTTATTTATAATTTGTGACATATTTTTGTCCGGCAATTAGTTTAAATAGCACCTCTTTATAGGCTACGCTTGTTTGACGTTACAAATAGAGGTAATCCGACGAGTAAATAGACGTGAATAGTTTGACGAACACGTCGTCAATGTAAAGTGAAAACAAACCCACGCCACGCTTGTTGATATGGTCTTTTGTTGAAGACTTTTAAAACACTTCTGTTGTATAATGGTACCAAGACACTTTTGTATTTATAGGATTTAAGTTCAACGTGGTATTCTTAATTGATTTAAAGCTAAATTCATATTCACATCATGATTATTAAAATAATGCAAGATGAAAGCTATAGTTCCTGATTCCGCACAACCAAGTTCTGGTATACTTCCGTTTTCCCCGCTGCTTGGTTATTTATAGTATTAAATAGGAAACTGACTGACTGATATAATGTAACCACGTTCCCGCCTTATTAAAAAGGAATGAATACCTGTGAAAAATTTCAGCTCCCTAGGGCCAAAGGTTTGACAGTCAGTAAATGAGCCATAACTTTGCTTTCTCTATTGTATGAAGATATGTCTGTTTCACCTATCTAGTCTAGAAAAAGGTAAACCAATAGGTATAGCTTCACGCTTGAATGCATGAAAGACGCGCTTTGTTCGGCGGATAGGACGCTTTTACCGCGAACTAACGATGAGAAAGTGATACGGGTTAAAACCTCTCTGTCTCCAGTGTCGTTCTCACGTCTAAAGCGCCGGGAAATGTGCGTCGTTTACGCGTTTCGCCAAAAAGGTTTTTGATATTTACTTATTTTTTCTATACTCTTAGAAAAAACCGGCCAAGTGCGAGTCGGACTCGCGCACCGAGGGTTCCGTACAAACCTGTAGTAAGTGTAAAATTATTAATAATATTTTGATTATATGATGTAACTAAAAAATTTCGCAATATTTCCTTTATCTGTGCTATAAAACGTTGCTTTGTATCAAATTTCAAGTTCACGGGAAATACCCTGTAGCTTTTGATTCTCTTGCGAGTGTCGAAAATTAGCAGCATAAACGGCTGTATCTTTTGATTGCGTTGGCTTAGAAGTTTGATTTTTTCACAGCTTCAAAAGACAATAGACTTGAGTATTTGATATGAATTTTAGCTTGAAAACTCCATGCGTTCCTGAGAAAAAGGGTCTTGACAGACAGACGGACGGACAACAAAGTAATCCTATGAGGGTTCCGTTTTTTCCTTTTGAGGTACGGAACCCTAAAAACTAGACTGTACCTGTAAAATATAAATAAAGCAAACATTTATTTTGTTATCCTCATGCGAGAATAGCACCACAGCGTAATATTGTTACATACGTATTGTATACAGTGGGTTTACACTCATACAAATGACAGACCCGGCTACCATGACAGTTGTATAGCAACTAACGGTACGGTACTCTCACCAATAGTTGAGTTGGTAGGATACTGTGAAGCAACCAGAAGTGGAGTTCATTAAAAAAATAAAAGCCTGGTTTGACTTAACTAGTCAAACCAGACATTTTACTACGCAATCTAAACATATCACAAAAAATTCAATAAAAAATAAACAAATATGGAACAAATTGTAAACACAAATAACACAATATTTTAGCACTTAGATTAACACTAACTCAAATTAAAAACACATTAAAATGTACGCGTGACATTCCTTCAAAAATCGAGACAAGAGTGGCCCCACGCTCCTACAGCGCCCGCTTTTTATTATTAACAGCGACCGACCGATTCGAAACTAGTGGTTACTCTTATTATATAATTTTGAAATTATAGTGATAGGATTTAAATCTGTCAGTTTTCTCCACCACGTCCCTGGTAACTGACACCCCAACTGACAGAGCAACAGTGTTGCTCTGTCTAAACGCCTCCGTTTGCATCCATCGAAAGACTGGTAGGACAGAAAGTTTGTTCTTTGGCTGTGATAGCACTTACATTTTTACAAGCAATGAATAAGTTACAAGTATTTGTCAATTGTAGCGTGATGTAGTAAGTATACAGTCACACGATCGCACTCCTTACAGTACACACAGGCGTCGCGGCGTGCATTGACATGTATGTGGATCACCGAGAACTGTTACACAAACAAGCTTTACTCTGCTATATTTGGCGTTTATATGACAATACTAGTTAAAACAGAATATATTAATTTGAATTGATTGTGAGGCGTAATGCACACTGCATGCAATAAATTAAAGCCGATGCGCAGAATCTTCTTTTTTTTTTATTTTATTGACTAGCACTTGGTTGCAATAACACTTGTTGAAAGCAGTAATGCCAGTGGCATTCTGAATCAGTGGTAGATTCACTCGACCATTCAAAAACGCTTGCCAAGCGTACTTAAACAAAAATATTTGACCAATAAAATATAGGTATAGATATACATACATTAATAATTGTTGATAAATAGTTTTGTTTTGATGTCTACTATATTAGTACTTATTTCCTTTCTTCCTTTTCCTTCTTTTTAAAGAGTAAATTATTATTTACTAAAACACTAACTAATGCCTGCGACTTGGTCAGCGTGGAATAAGTTGTTTTTAGTTCCCACGGTAACGGGAATTCCTTAATTTTCCGCGATAAAAGCATATGTCACTCTACAGGTCCTCAACTATACCCACGCCAAAAATCACGTCAACCCGTTGCGGCGTGATTGAAGGACAGACCAACAAACAAACACTTACGCATTTATAATATTAAGTATGATTACTTTCTTCTTTAAAAACATCTGAGATTAACGAAGCGAGCACTCGCACAAAGATTTATACATTATTGGAATTAAAGATTGGTCCCTAAGTTAATAAGTATAGAGTTTAATTTAATTTACAGATGCTGTATTGGCGGCTAATGAAATAATAGCATGTCTCAGATGAGTGAGTGACGCGTTGATTATATTTAAAGACAAGTGAAACGGCAAAAACACTCGACGCAAGCGCAGCCTAATCACGCATACAAAATAATTATACGCCCGATTTACCCATACAATCATCCATTTATTATAAAAACAAAATTTTCAATTCATTTGCAGGCTAACTTATTGTGAATTCAAGCGGCAATAGTTTAATTTGAATAAAAACTTTATTTTGATTGAGATTATTCAGCGTTGAGAATAGTGTGAACGAAATTTAATGAAGTAGACATCATCAGACTTTTCTTAAGTAGACTAATGTTCTACTATATAGTAAATAGTAGGTAATTACATTTAATAAAAAGTTGGAATCATCGTCATCGTAGCTGGCCCGGCACTACTGAACGTGTTAACTCAGCCTGAGAAGAGATTTGGCCATAGTCCACCACACTGACCGAGTGATGTGGCAGACTTTACACACCTTTGAGAACATTATGTCTTACTCTAGGTTATGCGGTTTCCTCACTATGTTTTCCATTTAATTGATCTCATTTCTCACTTAAATTAATTACTTACCTAATTGATACTATAAAATATTAAAATGAAGCTTCTATAGCTCCAGTAGGTATGTTTGTTTGTGTGTGTATGATTGGTAATTTTTTTTTTAAATATGGTGATCTAGGTTGTGACTTGTGATTAGCTTGACGAAGTTGTCAAAACGTCTGGGAATCAAGGATATAATATTTCGTAATCATGATTGATTGATATTATAATTTTATTTTAATAAGTTCGTTAGATATTAAATTTTATTATAATCCGAGAAAAAACTGAACCTATCTGGGCTGAACTGAGCTTAGCTTACATCTTAAATTAATTCTTGAAAGATAACAAATAGTAATAAGAATACATAAATATTTTATATGATAAACAATTTGTTTAATAGTTTCATATTAAGCTGTAGGTATGTTGAAAGGTAACAGTCATGTTGAAATAAAATGTTGAGTAGTTCCAAGATGTTTATTATTGACCACCGTTACAACTTACAAGTGATATTAAAGTGTATGTGTGTTTGCTTTGCTTTGAAAGTGTCTATGTATAGTGTATTTTTTGAAACGATACATGTTATTTTAACCTATGTTTAGAAAAATATTTATCGTTAATCTCATAAACTGTTACAAGAACATCAAAATTATTAATCATTTTTAATAGATGCTGTAAGTAAACTCTATGTTCGAAACCATTATCAAGAATAAAAGTTTTCTTTGAGTTGCTTACATAATAAACTTTTCCAAATGCAAATAATTAACTAAATTTTAACGTTATTTAATTTTTTTAAACTATAACGAATCCAAGGTGTGCAGAGTCACGGGGCTAAAATGATCGAGTCCTCGCACTCCGCTCCAATATCCAACAAGAGTTCAGACGTTCGATTCCACGCAATGCCCTGCCTCCTCCACTGAAGCCCACTTTTGAAATAGCATCGCTAACTATTAACATAGGTCAATGCGTACAAATAAGTACCTACGATTAACAATTGTGTTGCTCCAAACCTCTTTGTACTAAAATCAGAAAGCACACTTTCAAGGACCCCGAAATATAGATAAGTACTTAGTTCAATCAAGAATGTTGTCTTCTTTTTTCCTATTTATTATAAACCGCAATATTTTTACATTAAAGGGTGTATTGCTTGCTAAATGACACCATCATCACAATAAATAAGAGTAGGGTGAGTCTTCATGGATTGAATGAACTAAGTTTATAAACATCGGGGGATATGTCATGGGAAAACAATCCCAATGCTACTAAGCATTGGGTTTTTTCCTAGAGCAAATACCGACCACTTCTCCAGTCAAATATATGATACGATTACCTACAACATAATATTGACGTTACAAAAGGTTAGCGCCTATAGTTTAATAGAAAGTATTACGAACATCAAATAACAAATATCAAAAGAACATATATTTTTGGTTAGGTATATTGAATACGTTATTGTTAAGTGTAGGTAATATTATGTTTCTTGACGTTCATAAGTCGTTGGGCAACTCTTACTCACTCAACTCGCTTTTCTTTAAGGCTGAGCTGTACACCCATTCTGGTGGTGTCACAGACAAACTAGGTATGCTTATGTACAGCTATATGTTAAGTCTTTGTCTTTAATACTATTGTTCTATAAATGTTTTTTTCTTTCTGCTTCTTTCTTCTTTAAAATAAATAAAAACTCTTTGACTGACTGAGATCAAGACCAGCTGAAATCGTTGCATAGATTGATCTACGTCTGGTCTGGTTTTTCCCATGGAAATTATTTTTAAACCTATCCGATTGGAACTACTGCTCCGGTTCAGCTGGCAGGTATACTTAACATGAAATGTTATGACGTATCCCATGGTAGCCGGACCTATTACCGTGACCTATTCTGTGGCCGGACATCGTACCAGTAATTAGGGCGCTACAAGCCATCGACGGGAATCAATTGATTGATACATTCATCAACTTTGGAATTAATTTACGATGCTATTCGTTAATCACACTCACCTGCGCTCTTATCAATTTTGGAAACGATAACTCTAATTCAAGATTTCGTTTAATTAAGCTGTTGCGACCCATTTGGACTGCCTTGTTGGTCCAGTGGTTGTCGAGTCCCGGGTCGGGCCATAATTGAGCATTGGGTTTTTTCTGATTAGAAATTCTCAGTCCTAGCCCGGAATTAGGAAGTTGGCGATGTTTCACCCCCGTGCCCCGCAGAGCACGATAAGCCGTCGGTCCCGGCTATTATCACTGACATGATAATAGTCGTCACTGCTGGGCACAGGCCTCCACTCTCATAGGAGTGAGGGAATTAGAACTTAGACCCACCACGCTGCTCCAATGCGGGTTGGCGGGCTTTAACGACTATTATCATGTTAGTGATAATAACCGGGACCGACGGCTTAACGTGCTCTCCGAGGCACGGGGGTGAAATACCGCCAACTTCCAACTCCAGGCTGGCACTGAGAATTTCTTAATTGAAAAACCCAATACCTAACAAGTTTTGTGTCCCACCGGGAATCGAACCCAGGATCTCGTGATCCGCAGTCGACTGCGCTAAGCGCTAGACCAACGAGGCAGTTTTTTAGCAATACGATATTAGGTTTAAAGAATTTAAAATAACACAAGTTCAGTTAGCTTAAATTGTAACTTCATTAACGCATTAGAAATCCTTGTAAAGATAATGTAAGAAGCTGAATATATCAAATAAAATTAAAATTAAATCTTTTTTTCTCAAGTATGACGTAAGAAAGACAATAAAAACATTTAATAGGAAGTCATCGTCGCTCCACTGCCCGCCTTCTCGCCGATAACATCTTCAGCTTGTTTCCTCCGCATCAGCCTATAATAATCAGAATAACATTTACATCAGATATTGGACATGCGCCCAATTATCCCCTCTCAACCCATTGACCATCGACCGAGAGCCTAGCTGGAGAGCAGGTGGGACGTGTGAACTGCGAGACAGGTAATCATACTAATTTTATTAATGCGAAAGTGTGATTGCTTGTTGGTTTGTCCTTCAATCACGCCGCAACGGAGTATGGCATGGGTATAGTTGAGGACCTGAAGAGTGACATAAGCTACTTTTTGTCCCGGTAAGTATGAAGTAGGTATGATTACAGGCTTTCGATTGTGACGGAGTAATGTCATAATAGAAGTATTGTGATTGGCTTCATGGCTCTACGTTCTAGCTCCTAATTTCTAGCCTCGACTATTACCTTTACTTTTTGATTTATAAAAGTTAAAACAATCTCGTATTATAATTATAATAAATACAATTTTTAATTTTATTAATTAATTTCGTCAATTCACATCTACATAATATTAAGTTTTAGATTTTCTTCATACAAAGTCAATATCAATAAGAAACAAGGTTCTTAACAAAACTTTTTGTTCAGAAGTAAAGTGGACTTCCAAAAATTAAAAAAAACTGCAAAATAAATAGCACGAGGGCACTAAATTAACTTAAACTAAATTAACTTGACAAAGATTATTACCACCGGCTCTGGGATGTGTTCCGCGGTGCCCAATTGAGCGGCCGCGGGGAAATTAATGAAGCATCGGGCGATTTAATTACAGCTCACAGTTTGTGACGAGGAATCAAACGCGGACCGATCCGCCCACTAAACTGACAGCTACCGACGATGCGCACGGCTTAGCGCGGTGAAGTACCAAACGGTGGTCACTGATTATTACCTGAATATTGGTTGAGTTGAAGCCTGAGTTGAGCTTAGTTTGTCTTATAGTAGAATGTCCCGGGTTCGATTCCCGGCAAGGTCAATGTGGGAATTCATAATTTCTGAATTTTCTCTGATCTAGTAGGTAGATTTGATGGTAGGCCGTAGCTATAGTTGGTAGTTAAAACCCGAACCTAGGACTCCCGGGTACCGGAACGCTAAATATTTACCCTACCGGTAAAAACTTAGTGTTCCGGTACCCGGGAGAAAAAGTGTCCTTTAATAAAAAATAGCGGTCTTCTAAATTCACACTCATCAAACAAACGAACTGTAAAACGCGTGATGTTACAACAGTCGTTCAGTTTTCTCAAATTTTCCAATTTTCTGCGCAATTTTCTTAATTTTTCTTTCCGTTAGAACCTTCTACAAAGTGTTGAAAAACTTTTAAAAAAGATGAATGAAATCGGTAAAGTCGTTCTCAAGTTATGACTAATGTTATTATAAGAAACAGGGATTCATTTTTATAACTTTATATGTATCAATTGTTCCAGCAGCAACCAATTAACCAACCATTTCAATTTAAAAATGAAGACCGGTAAAGAAGATTTTCCAATTGGATTGATTAAGGTGATGACTGATTGATCACGAAATCACATCTCGATCAAATTGTAACTCAATGAACCAAAACTGAGTGTTCCAAATCAAATAGTAGGTACGAAGCGATCTCTCGTGACATCCCAATTAATAAGTTCATTGTGATGAAACTATTTCCAGGCAAATACGATCATCGCTCCATTCAGATACAATGCTGGGATGATCATTAATCAAGCACTCACGAGCTTGTGTGTTTGTGTGTGTTGGATCCATAGCTGTACCCTTACCACAAGTTTTTAAATCACATCTACGTTGATCGTATTCGAGCATACCAACACTTTGACGCCTGAGTAAACTGAACCTTAAATTAATTGTTTTGAAGCTTAATTTCTTACATACTGAATTTGTAACTTAAAATAAGTTTTGGTACATGTTACTTTGACGCACATGTGTTCGAACACTCGAATACGTAGGTGTGATTTTATAACTGAAACTCTAATCTATTTTTCAAGCTTTTTATTCAAGTAGACTTTGACAAGTGCTTTTGAATTATCGAGTGAATGAGTGAATCTACCACTGGTTCGGAATGCCGTGACTTGAGCCGTGGTTGTGTAACTTGTGGTAAGGTTAGTATTCGTTCTATCTCGACATAGTGAGCCAGCGTTATCCTTGTTTTTGTGATTCATTAATTCCAATTATTCCTCTATTCATACTCTCCGGAATCGGACAAAAACTACAAAGGCTTCTCCATAGCCGATTAAACTACAATAACTGCACGTCATCTTACTGTTCAGTCATATAAACTCGAATGAGTATGTCTTTCACATCGATGATTCTCCGAAGAATAAATAAAATTGTCTATTTGAAGTGAAACTTAAAGGCTCTTTGGAACAGTCTTTAATACCCATCACTAGTGAATCTGCTGTCAGTTCAGGCAAAGTCAAAAGTCAAGATATGTTTATTCAAAACTAGCAGATGCCCGCGACTTTGTCCGGGTGGTTTAAGTTTTTTGATTTTCGCGGAAATCCCTTAATTTTTCGAGATAAAAAAGTAGCCTAAGGTCCTCAGTATACCCATGTCAAAAATTATGTCGATCAGTAGTTCCGTTACGGCGTGAATGAAGGACAAACCAACAAACCAATAAACCATCAAACAAACAAACACACTTTCGCATTTATAATATTAGTAAGTAAGTATGATTGGTACCTACACAATACACTTTATGAATATCAGGTTTACAAAGTATATGACGGGATGGTGATAATTACGGGCGGAAACTTAAAACTAAAGCTTCGAGGGTTCCAAGCGCGACCTGATCTGAGAAGAACCCACGAGTAAAATAATTTATACTCTGTACAGCCATCAAGAATCTTCAGAATTTCAAAGATGAGCAGAACATTCCTCACGAGATCATGAAGTGCGTGAAAATAAGTGCCTGATATAAAATATTAGATTAACACTAGCTTATGCCCGCGACTCCGTCCGCGTGGATTGAGGTATTCTAGGGGTATGAAAAATAGATAGTAGCCGATTCTCAGACCTACTGAATATGCATATAAAATTTCATAAAAATCGGTCAAGCCGTTTCGGAGGAGTATGGTAACTAACATTGAGACACGAGAATTTTATATATAAGAAGATTTAGTCGTCTATTAATACTGTAACATCAATGTACATAAGCAATATATGCAAATAAATGATTTGATTGATTGAAAGTTGGTATTTTTACGTAACACAATCATTATGCACTAACATTGAGGTCTTATTATTACTAATAAAATAAATAATAAAGTCCTCACGTCCGAATTTGGGTCACGGTGGCCAATCTCCAGAGATATTCACCATCTGCCGCGGAAGATATGTGTGTGCGTAAACTTGGTGCACTCTCTGTTCCTTTAGTCTCATGGCCCGATGGGACAGAAAATCCGATACGACCGGAGAGAGATCAGGCGCAGAACCGACGGCTTTACGTGCTTTCCGAGGCACGGGGCTGAAACATCCAGGAATCGAACCCGGGACCTCGTCGGCCGCAGTCGAATATGTTCCATGTTGTGTTCGTATTTGAGGTTTTATTCAGGTCCCCGCTGTAACTGCGAGGCGGATCGGTGGTGGCGGAGGCGGAGACTGTTCTTACTATGTATAAAAATTCTTTCCAAAAAACCGACTTCCAAAGCCACTGTAAAGTAAAAAATGATTTTGATTTATACACTTTTTTACTTTACAGTGGCTTTGGAAGTCGGTTTTTTGGAAAGAATTTTTATTTTTAACTTTTTAGTGTCAGGGTGGAGGATTTCGAGTCATGATTTGGAGGGAGGATTTTTTATGGGCATTCCTACCATCTCGAGAGCTTCCTCTAACGATTGAAAAAATATTTTTCAAATCGGTTCAGAAACCACGGAGATATGCACCGACATACATTAGAGGAAAAAATACACGCGCCGAATTGAGAACCTCCTTCCTTTTTGGGAGTCGGTTAAAAATTATAACTAGTTTAGGATATCCAACTTACACAGTGAAACGATTTCAATACATGAAATGAAATGATCAAATCATTAGCTGGCCACGTCACTGGCCGGTGCCGCCACTTTGAGTAAATTAAAACAACGCTCATAACAGACGCTATCTTAAAAGCATCAGATGCTTTTTGTTGGGCGCGATGCGATCGTGATCAGTGATTGCGTTGTTCCGGTGCGGGCAATGTTTTGTACATGTTTGGCCGCAGCCGCTTTGTGTGCGCTATCAGACCATCTCCACTGGCTGGAACATACGTCTATAACTCTATGAAATTTGAAAATTACTCGGCTAAATTAAGACTTAAGATAAATTAGCTGATGCCCGACTTCGTTCGCGTGGATTGAAATTTTTTGGTTCGTGCGAACTCTTTAATTTTCCGGGATAAAAAATAACCTATGTCCTTCCCCTGGATACAAACTACTACTAAACCAAATTTCATCAAAATCGGTCGAAGGAGTTTTTTTATTCCCGCTGGAACTCTTGAATTTTCTGAGATAAAAAGTAGCCTATGTCCTTCCCCGGGATACAACCTATCCCTATGCCAAATTTCATCAATATCGGTTAAACAGATGGACCGTGAAAGCGTAGCAAACAGAACAGAACACTTTCGCATTTATAATTCTAGTATGGATATGAATTGACACCAACAAGTAATGTTGTGATACCACCGATTTTTTTTTACTTACAGGAAATCTTAATAAAATTTTCCAATGATACCTAGGCGTTTGAGCTCTTCAGGATCTTGTTATTTGTACTCAGGTTGTGTTATGTGGTCAATCTGGTACAACGATAACAAATATTGTGTCTAATGCAACAAATTGGGTATTTGACAACTATTCAAATCGATTATTTTTTGTGATTAAATAGAGGATCTCCTAAAAGTCGTAATCTCCACGTCCCCTGTTCGTTTTATGTTGAATAACTATTTTAAACTATCGATAAAAGTAAAGAAGTGCCACGACGTCACTGTTCAATATTTCATACAAAATCCCATATTAAGCACGGGTTTTGACGTTTGAAAAAAGATGCTGATTTGACTAGTTGTCAAATACCTACCCAATTCAATAGTTTGATGACATCGTTTCTTCAAAGAAAATACTTTGGATAAGATCACCGGAACAGCGAATAGAGTGACGTAAATATTACTTACTGGGTACTTACATAAAAAATGTGAAGATACAGGCTAGTCGCATGCATTATCTTGTAAAGTACGTAGAACAAAATAATATTTTATAGAAAAAAAACTTGCCTTGTTCAACGTGCATCATTACTTATTATCGCTCGACTCTACATTCTCGTATACGTAGCTGTTCACCTTACATTCATCATGCAGTAGGAAGCGGGAATATAGTTGACGTTCGTATTTTAGAATTATAATCCTTATTTTAAGGACATCAAGGTATGCGACATTAAACCGTCATTTTGAAATAATACTGCTATAAGCGATGGTAGTAACCCGGCTGAATATTATGTTCGGAGAGAGCGCGAGAGTAATTTGAAGGAGCGACGTGTTTATCGCCAGCTTTACAGCGAAAGGCTCATCGCGAACGGTTTATGACTTCCTTACCTACCGATGTATGAGCGTAACGTATTAGTTAACATGTGCAAACGCTATTGGGAAAACGGTTTCATGGATGTTTTGCGATGGCTAATAATCTGTTTGTAATAAAATATTATGTTCGGTGTCAGGAGTTTAATATTATGAGAAGATATTATTGTATTTTTCGTGACCGTACTGTAATCAATTTCAAAGAATTAACCGTTTGTAATTTTTTGAAATTCTTTCAATTGTATTAGTGGAAAGTTTTGATCCTTTATCTATGTCCCATCGCTGAGTTTGGTTAGGGATAATTAATGCTTACATTTCGTACTTAGGATCGATTTATAAGAAGAAGAATGAAAAGGACTTATTTCACGTAGGACAACTTGTGTCATTTATTAAGCCAATTTCGTCGCATTTATAAGATTACATGCTTTTTTCCGCGGCTTCGCAGACGTCAATAAGTTAGATTTTTATACAAATTTCAAAAGCTCTATTTTACCCCCTTAAGGTTTGAATTTTCAAAAATACTTTCTTAGTGGATGCCAACGCAATAATAACTATCTGTATGTCAAATTTCAACCCGATCCGTCCAGTGAATTGAACTGTGCGTTGATGGATCAATCAGTTAGTCACATATTCCTTTTATACATTTAGATTAGTAAGATAGCACGGATTTAATTAGAGAAAGCACGTTTTATAGCCTCATTTCCCATCTCCACGTAAACTCCGTTAGCGCGGATCGTGACACGTTTCAGTGCCTATTTAAATTAAGTCTGTTTACGCTGTTTCGCCCCTGCCCTAATAGGCAGGCTTGCTTTACGGCACTAGTTCGTGAGAGCGCGAATTACCGCCCGATACCGACCGCCTTGTACAGAGAGCCTAATTATCGCCTCAGTAACAACCACGTACTAAACATACTCCTAGAGCTGGTGCGCAACTTTATGAGTTATCAAGTAACAAGTTAAAAATTTGTTTGATATTATACGACTTCAGCCGAAAATATGCAGAGGTATCGATATTGATAATTCTTCAAGCCATTTCGTTGCACGAAATTTCACCGGTACTTTAGGTTGGGTACTAATCAGAAGGCTTATAAAAATGCTCGAAAACTAACACAAGTTATACAGGAAAATCTTTTAATGGATTTTACCTGAGAAGTGGTGTATTGCATGTTAAGGGATACGATACTCAAAATCGAGGAAACGAAGCAGAGAGTCGAAGGAATTTCACAAAAATTGCAACATAGCTCAGACTTTTTGAGACTTTCCAGGTTAGTCCGCTACCATCTTATCATCATCAGAAACCGCGATCAAAGGCTAGCCCGTAGTTAGAGTAAATAAAATTAGTTCTAAAATTGTGATGATTAAATCATCCTCTGAAGACATAAAATAAAAGTAAATTGTGTACCATAGTTTCGGGTCGGGTTGAAGAATGTAACTACCGGGAGCTTTTATCAAAATTAGCAGGTACCTCTGCAAAGTTGCCCCCAACTCTTTGTCTACCGAGGCTCGAGTATACTGGTGTATTTCTTCATAATATACGTTTTGTCCAGCAGTGTAGCGGCGGCCTTACATCGGCGGCGTTTAGCTCAGCGCTGTGAAGCTGTAAACCTGTTGTACCACACCGCTACTAACGATCATCTTCTCAGCTATGCCTTTTGTCTCAGCGTATAAAACATAGGTACACTTTAATAGTAATTACTTGACGGTGCTTTATCCACGTAGAATTAAGTTTTAACACCACCACCACAAGCCACAAGTAAGGTAACTAAGCTCGCCGCAAGCGAAGTCAGAAGCGGGGTTAGCACCCGACCGGTGAGTGGTGGTCGCGGGTTCGACCCCCGGGCACACACCCCTAACATTTCGGAGTATTCAGTTATATATTTTTCCTGCATGGTTAGAAGCGGGAAAATATATTTATAGGTATATATAGTGAACTAAGATTTTAAACCCGTTCTGCGGATTAGAATGGACTTCGGCAAAGTACCTAACGCTAACCTCTATCCGACAACAATTAATTCTGATAGCAATGTTATATTTCATAATAACAATTCTATATTAATAACTATTAATAACAGCCTCGTTGGTCTAGTGGTTAGCATGTTTGACTGCGGCCGACGAGGTCTCGGGTTCGAGTCCCGGGTCGGGCCATAATTAAGTATCGGGTTTTTCGCATTAAAAATTCCCAGTACTAGCCCGGAGTTAGGAAGTTGGCGGTGTTGCACCCCCGTGCCTCGGAGAGCACGTTAAGCCGTCGGTCCCGGTTGTTATCACTAACATGATAATAGTCGTTAAAGCCCGCCAACCCGCATTGGAGCAGCGTGGTGGGTCTAAGCTCTAATTCCCTCTCTCCTATGAGAGTGGAGGCCTGTGCCCAGCAGTGGGACGTTAATGGGCTGTAGTGAAATGAATGAACTATTAATACTCATATTCTCAAATAAAATCTAATATCAACCATCCTTCGGGTACTAAAGTCATTAATATCGCGTTAAAGATAAACAGTTTGGGAGTTATTGAAGGCGCACGACGGCCTGATAACATTGAATCATCAATCAATAACCCCCTCCGCCTCTCCCCCTCCGGCAGCCTCCCTGGTGGGTCATCTGTAATCATCTCTCGCAGGGTGTATATCGTCGGCGACGGCAGTCGGGAGATTACGGAAGGCTTTCACGGTTGCGGCTAATAATCTCCGCTGATGCTATAATCTCCAATGTTATCAGGATGTTGCTTAACGATGACTTTGTCATTAAAGTTGTGCTGGAAACGGGATACATGGTTTGAACTAAAAAGTAAGAGCTATCGTTATGAATATTGGAGCTGTTTAAAGCCTGTCAAAAGCGAAAGCACACTAAAGACCGGGCAGGATAAAACTTCGGTCCAAAACATCCGCGGTGGGTGGCTACGACGTTTTGATCGGTGGCAAGGTGGCGCTCCGTATAACACTCATGTGGGTTATGGGGGGGGGGGGGGGAGGGGGGGGGGGTATGGCAATTGAGAATGCACATGAATATTTGCGCACACTCGTCTTGTACACTATCATATGGATAATTACATTACACTGCCTCATTGGTCTAGCGGTTCACGTAGTCGACTGCGGATCACGAGGTCCTGGATTCGATTCCCGGTCGGGCATAAAAATTGTTAGGTATTGGGTTTTTCAATTAAGAAATTCTCAGTGCCAGCCCGGAGTTGGAAGTTGGCGGTATTTTACCCCCAAAGAGCAGGAGCTTTAGATCGCATGGAAGGTAACAATAGACCTAATTTACCTACAAATGTAACCGATGTGATAATATTTCGTTAAATATCTAACAACAATCTTAAAGGCACTCTACTGCTTAGACTATTATTATAGTAAGCGGATTCTTAGTATTTTTAATAAAAAGAAACACATTTATCACAAAAGGGTATTATTACACCCAAAGTAACCAATTATTGAACAAATATCGAATAATTAATACAACTCGGGGAAATGTTTTCGACGTGGTGGCGAAGTGCAAAAAGAGACTCGATCCTTTTTTTTTTTTTGGATTGAGCATGCTGCATAGGCCCTACTGGCCGCTACAGCGTCACCGGGGGGATGGGCGAGCGCTAGGCGTCGCCGTGAAAAGAGCCCTAGGGCTCGATGACATCGGGTTGGGAGGCCCGATCCTAGCGCGCGCTCGCTTGGTTATATAGGCTCGAGAAAAGTCAGGTGCAGGTGGCGCGATACAATGACCGTCTTCCCTAACACTATATTATCTATACTTAATATTGTAAATGCGAAACTTTGCATGGATGCTCGTTACTCAATCACGCCAGAACGGATAAATGGATCTAGATGAAATTTGGCACATTATAGTCTGGAATAATACATAGGCTACTTTTTGTCCCGGAAAATTAAAGATGTCCCGTGGGAATCAAGAAACCTCAATCCACGCGGACGAAGACGCGGCATAAGCTAGTAAGTATTAATTATCTATACCTAAGTTAATTTAATTTTCTTATTACAATTTGAATAAATTCAACAGTAAAGTTACAGTTAGTTTTCTATACCTTATGTTATAAATGCGAAAGTTTGGATGAATGGATGTATGGATGGACGTTTGTTACTCAATCACGTCAAAATAAAATGAGGATGAAATTCGGCACAGATATAGATTATAGTCTGGAATAGCACAGAGCACATACTTTTTATTACGGAAAATTAAAGAGTTCCCGCGGGAAGAAAGAAACCTCAATCCACGCGTACGAAGTCACGGGCATCAGCTACTAGGTGAATATTATTTCCGTAACTAATGTTTTTAACTGAGCGTTGCATGTATACCTACTGTATGTTTAAATTCACATCATAATCTTATCAATATTATGAATCCAGATAGAAATTACCACACACGTGTTGCAGACCTGTTGCACTGAGCTGAGAATTCGTTAAGTCAATAAATTGTTTGAAAGCTTGCTCAGGCAAGTAGGCTGTAACATGGAAATTGGAATATTTTGGCTAAGAAGAGGATAATTTATGTATTTAGCTCATTCAGTATAAACTAAGGTTGCGTTTACTCTAAAGCTTTTGAGAGCTTTTACTTTAAAGCTTACATATGAGACCGACATATTTACATACTTACATATGATGAGATGACAGTATGACACCTGTGACAATTGCTCGGTGTATTCAAGTTTTTGAGAGATCCAGTGGTTTTCCGGAATAAAAAATAGCTTATGTGCTATCCCGGGATGCAATCTTTACCTGAGTAGTCTTATAAAGATATCTTTAAGCGTTGGCAGTAACGCTTAAAGTCATGTTTTTACATTATTTTTGACTTTCGTGTTGTAGAATTATAATATTTATTTAAGGAACGTCCAGGTACGTGACATCAAAATGTTGTTTTGAGTAGTATTGTTTAAGTATTGATTTAAACGTTGGCAGTATTGCCCCTGCTGTTGTCAAAGCCCCGCATCAGTGGAGTCAGCCTTATCGTATGTAACTGAGGCGGCGCAGCGGGGATTATAATATTCGTGTCTCGTTAGCGGCACGCACCGCTCTGTGGAGGAATTCATACAATCACTGATTGTGGCCAACAGGCGGATGTACTCGCTATTTCAATAGATTTGTTACAATGCCTACATATGAGCACGCTTCTGTCTACAAAGACAAGTTTGCGACGCAGGAAACTTTCAGGGATTTCAGGGTATGACTAAATGGCCGAAGACCAAAGTCTGTCTATCTGAGGGATGTTTGCAAATACTCGTAGTACAATTATATAAAACCATTATAATTATAGTCCCACAAACTTATCTGAACCGCCGATACATTTAGCGTTGCTAATAAATATAAAAACTTAAATAACAACGAAAACTAAGCAGACATAATAATTTGTTCCAATGTCAGCCACGTACAAATAACTAATAACTATTCCACACGTTTCCCCGTAGGCCGTGGTTCACCGGCTGTCTCGTCAGATTGACCTTCCAACAGCCCTCACTGAGTCGTCTTGCCGGCTCTCTTCGGTACAATCAGCATACTTACGTCTAGTTTTGACTATAGCTGCACCGGCTTGAAACCCGAGTTAGAGTGGTACACCATGTGGGTATAACCTAAGTTAAATAAACAGATTAATTGTGCCGACCCAAAATTATCTTCCAAATTTAAAGAAACATCCATGTCATTGTTCCTATGCGATAAGTAACTATTATTTCATCAGTGGTGATGTGCTGAATACATAAATAAATAAGGTGCAGTTAAATTTTTTTATCCACTACAAGTTAGCCCTTGAATGCGATCTCACCTGATGGTAAGTGATGATGCAGTCTAAGATGGTAGCGGGCTCACCTGTTAGGGGCATGACAGTTATATTAAACCCATACCAAGCAGACTTCGCCCGCGTGGACCTTGGTCGTGGTTTTGGGTACCCGCGGGAACTTTTTAATTTTCGGGGATAAAGATTAGTATATATTTGCCAAACTATAACCGTGGATAACTTAAGTTAACATTTCATTTTGCAAAGATCGAAAGGCCGCTTTCAATCAAAATACTTCAGGGTAATGATATTTATTTCTCTTAGAGCAAAATGTTCACTTGGCAGATATTGTTTAACATAAGTTTAGTATGTACTAACTAAACAAAAGTACAGTGTGTAACTAACACAGAAGCACGCACTATACAATTTTAATTGTGTTCATATTAGTTATTTTAACGTTTAAATTATATTAGTTAATTGTAATTTATTTATTGTAATTTAATTATTTAATTTAACTTGTTTACATTATTGACTTAATTTTAATGAGCTATAGTACATGTTAAATTACTTCTTATTCTCGACTTACGAGTATTCTCATCATAAATATGTTTGTTTTCGCCCAGATCCCGGGAACTGTCTAATTAGTGAGGGTAACGAGGGTCGCTGACCCCGGGTAGGTCTAAATGGTAGCCTGTCGTGACGCGATGAGCGATCGTGAACCAGTTATTAAGAGGAGAAAGTGCGGGTTCGATGCCGGAGCGTGTAATTGGGATGGCGGTGGCGTTGCGACACGAAAGCTCGGCTCTATTGCTGGCAGGGCTGATGTTACGGAGGTCAACTATCGGATATGATAACGGAGGTGTCGGTATACGCAATTAAACTTATTGATAAACATTAATTAGTTAAAAAATATTCGATTTTAATAAAGTAGAAATAGGTTTATTTTCTCGACTTCCGCGGCACAGTGTGCAGCGCTGTTATCTTAACGTGCGGAACCCGGGACGGGTTCGATCCCCGGCGGGGTCAATTTGGGAATTTTTAATTTCTGAATTTTCCCTGGTCTGGCCTGGTGGGTGGCTTCGGCCGTGGCTAGTTACCACCCTACCGGCAAAGACGTGCCGCCAAGCGATTTAGCGTTCCGGTACGATGCCGTGTAGAAACCGAATAGTTTTACATAACTGCCATGCCCCTAACAGGTTAGCCCGCTATCATGTTAAACTGCTTAATCACTTACCATCAGGTGAGAATAGAGATCGCAGATTTAAAAAAAAATTATACAAGTTAGCCCTTGACTGCGATAGTAGGTACCGGGTGTTTTAATTGAATCATACTTCATGTGGTACTTATTATAATTACAAATGCGAAAATTTGGATGGCCCTGCATCCAAATTTGGATGGATATTTCTTACTCAATCACGCCAGAACGGCTGAATGGATCTGGATGAAATTTAGCACAGAGATGGATTATAGTCCGGCATAACATATAGGCTATTTCATCCCGGAAAATTAAAGCTTTCGCGGGAATCGAAAAACCCTCAATCCACGCGGACGAAGTCGCAGGCATTAGTTAGTATACTTATATAAGTTAAGCCTACAGAACCTCGCAGAATCACTCCCTATAGTACTCACATTAAACATACATAAATAACTGAAAATTAAATTAAAACTGCTACAGTATAGTTTTTGAGATAGCGCGTATAGACAGACAAACGCAGGTGCATGTAATTAAGTAGTTTTGTAATACTCTAGTAGATATTTTATCACGCAATAGGTAGAACAGAAATATTAAACAATTACATCACAAAACGTGTGAAAATCATTAAACCTTTGTCCCAAGACACAAAAATCTCACTTTTTCCTTTTATGTAGCGATGTAATTATGCAGACCGGCTTAACGACCGGAATTAGTTTATAAAATATACTCGTTTAATAAACCTCATGAAATGTATTTTGATACAATGTATAGTTAGTCCGAGCTGACGTAATTAAGTATATTGCTCCACATAATTTGTTGTGTGAAACTTTACGGTTACAGAATACGTCTCTAGAAAGTTTTAATCAGTAGGTAAATATTATTTGTCTGGGACTCTATTGATTATATAATAAAAATTATTTCCAAAAATCCGACTTTGAAAGCCACCGTAAAAATAATTTTGATTTCTACACACTATGTTGAAGTCGGGCGGGTATAACAAAGATAAGAAAAGTTGGCGCATCAGGCTCACCCGACTTCAATATAGTGTGTAGAAATCAAATTATTTTTTTTACTTTACAGTGGCTTTGGAAGTCGGTTTTTTGGAAATAAATTTTATTTATAACTTTTTAGTGTCAGGATTTAGGATTTGGGGTCAAAATTTTGTGGTACCACCTCGAGAGCTTCCTCTAAGGACTGAAGAAAAAAAGACTGAATAAAAAATCAGAAACCACGGAGATATGCACTGACATTCATTAAAAAAAATACGCGCCGACTTGAGAACCCTCCTCCTTTTTTGAAAGTCTGTTAAAAATTATTACTAAAGTGTGACGGTCGCCATCGGCTCTGATTGGCTAACCATCTTTGGGCTTGGCTTTTGGGCAAAATTCATTATCACAACAAGAATAAAAAATTGTGACTAACAATAATAGATGCAGCTACGACACACATGGGGATACAGGATGGCGATTAATAACGTTAGATATAATCACATAGTCCAATGGAATGGTAATACGGCTCGACCGGGAAAAGATCACAGGCCCGATTGTCTGAGCAAATCGTAATCATTTGAGAGCTTTTAACGTATTAATCGATACATAATACATACATGCTTTTTGACGTGCATTTATGAAGTGTGAACTCCTTTAACCGTAGCGCGATTGTGTAAAACCTGACTGAAAACAATTGAGACTGTAACAATGATTGCATCAATGCTGAATTTAGGTATGGTATTTTTGCTGCGACAATAGTTTTTGGACTATAGTGGAAGAATGTTAACGATTCCGATTCAGAGGTGATTGCGATCGTTACACTGTGGCTATCATTTTTAGCCAATCGCTCTGCACGTCGAATTATCTGTTTGACAAACGATTACAATTTCCTTACACAATCGGGGGGCAGGCGCAGGCCCATCTTTCAGGTCAATCGAGCTTTGGATATCCCCACCTTGTTGGTACACCTTGTTAGTAGAAATAAAAGGAGGGTAAATAACCGCAGAACGGCACCTTACCAATGCAATGCTCAGCGCCGAGTGGATATATTTCAAGTGCTAATGTTCCGCGAGTGTGGTGTCCGGTACCGCTAGCCGCAGGTTGTTGGAAGCTTATCACGGTGGCCTGTAGTTCATC
This sequence comes from Erebia palarica, assembly GCA_964035005.1. NCBI lineage: Eukaryota > Metazoa > Arthropoda > Insecta > Lepidoptera > Nymphalidae > Erebia > Erebia palarica. The sequence continues at coordinate 11,078,847 of OZ035994.1, read as the reverse complement.
GACATACTAGCGACGTGGCACTATTTATAATGAAGCCCCTAGCGTAAGAGAGGTATCCGACACAGGGTAATTTTTGGAAGTTTATATTTCTCTAGTGCTGCTGAAAATCTAATCTTGACCACATATTTTTATGATTCACAAATCACAATATTATTAATAATTACGAAAATCTCTATTTATTCCAACAAAAAGTACAAATTCCTTAAAACACCCTGGACCACCAAACTAGGATATTGTTGATAGTTTTATTTTTCTTCTCTGTCTTCTTATAGTGTTTGTAGTACATTAATTTATTAATAACCATCTAGTTAGAGTAAGTGGCATTTCCGGTCTGATCAGATATAAAAAAATTGAAAATTGGTGACTATACTTTTTATTGATGCAAATTGAACCTCTTTGATGACCATTTTCGTGCAGTTAAATGCAGTGTTAAACGCTGTGGTCTCGCGAGTAAGTAGAATGTTCTGACTACCATTAAGTCAGAGTACAAGTTACATTAATTATCAAACAGGACTTCAATACGGATAAACCATTTGAAACTTTCGCGCATTCTGAAACAATAGTTGTAGTTGTCTAGCTGAAAGGTAGATTAAGAAAAGTGACTGCCATAATGTCGATATTGTCATAGAGAAAATTTGTGTTGTAGAAAATGTCATATTCGGTAAATCAATAAAAAAAAAACAGCAATGCGATCAATAAAATATCGATTGTGACCGGTGACAAATGATAATTTGAAGCAAGTACGTATCTACGAGAAATCTTTACGAGTTTATCTAATTTAATCGGATAACAAGCTGAATTAATCTTATTTTAGTTAAGTATCTAATTTGGATATAGAAGTATAAAATTGGATCACCACTTATTATTCGTGGACACATACATATTGATTATGTACTTACGGATAAGTGGACCTGTTTTAAAATCAACAATATCAGAGAGGCAGAGTTGAGCCCATACACTATACGTGAAGCGGTGCACAAACGGACTGTACAAATATTATTGTTGTACGCGCTAGTCGCTGCGAGCGGGCGGGCTGTGGGAGCCGGCCGCTGGGACGCACTTGATCTACATAACATACTTACCTGTTGTTTACAAGTGCTTTGTATTATATCGAAGTTTATTAATATGGAGGACACATCAGTCTAAATGCCACATTAAAATAATATGTCTGTCTGAAGATGCGACTGACTGACTAGGAGAAGCCATTAACCAAATTAAGAAGAAAGTCTTCTTCGTCCGCGTGGAATAAATTAAGGTTTTTGACTTCCGCGGGACGGGGAAAAATAGCCCCTAAAATGACAATCTATACCAAATTTGGTTGATATCGGCTAAAATGACGGGCCGTGAAACTGAAGCAGACAGATAGACAGACACACTATCGTTTCATGCATAAAATCATTTGTGTAGATCATCAAAGCGTTAACGAAGTTGCATCTCGATCTATAAAGATTACAGATATTAATAGTTAAATTAAAGTTGTAAATCATTTTTAATTAGAAAAGTTCACACTCTACAAAGTAACTAGGTACTTATTAAATTTTATCTGATGAACATGGGTGATAAAACTTTAACGCCATAAAGACATCACAATATTTATTAAAATACATATTCAAGACAATAGGAATTCCCGCGTCCTCTAATTGCTTAACATATGATGTCGTCACGGTCTCGTTACGGTGTCGTCACGGTAGCACACGATTTTACGCGTTATTAGAAACATTGCATTCTGCTGCCGAGTAATTTAGACATTTAGTCGGTATAGAGACAATAGGTCTATCAAAAGCTCAGAATTCAAAACCAATAGAATATAATACTTTTAAAAATAACTAGATTTTGCCCGCGACTTCGTCCGCGTGGACTACTCAAATTTCAAAGTCCTATTTTACCCCTTTAGGGGTTAAATTTTCAAAAATCCTATCTTAGCGGAAAGTCTGCGTCATTATAGGTATTTGTATGCAGCCCGATCTGTACAGTGGTTTGAGCGGTGCGTTGATAGATCAGTCAGTCAGTCAACCAGTAAATTTTTCCTTTTATAACTAAATCTAGAAGAACTCATTTAACTACTAAATTAAGTCTGCATTCAGAAACAAAAATGGAAAAAGGCTATAATAGAGGCTTGCTTAGATTTTAGAAAAGATAATAAATGTTAGGTATTTCTCTAGGTTTGAATGTATAGAAGCATTTATAAAGTAAATAGTTTACAATGAAGTATAAGTTGATAAAAAGTAAATATCGATAAAGTAATTAAAGAAAAGCTGAATTTTCTAGAAATAATTTCTTAATTATCTTTTAATTAAAACGTCGGAGAGGTTCGCGAAATGCAACAATAATTACTAGTTGGTAATTAATATCCGATGTCGGAATACTGCGCATGCGCCGAGCCGCACAACGCGCTGGTAATCATATTATTGCATGCAGGATTATTGTATAGGGGATTGAACGTTGAAGATGTTGTTATTCATTTTATTTTATTTGAACTACCAACAGAATTTACGTTTAGAAGGTTTGAAAAATGAAAATTTTGGATAGAATCAGGCGTTACTTTGCGGAAGTTCATGATTTAGCATGATGCTGAGCTGGAGACCTATATCTGGTCACACAACTATGTTGCTATATCTATTTTGATAGTTTCTTAAACAAAATATTGTGATCAAATAAAAACGTTTCTTTCTTCTTTTCTATAATCCGCCAACAGAAAAAATCTGTATGGTTAAGCATGCAGTTACAAGCGAAACACCGTTTACGTTCCTTGATATTAAGTAGATAATTTTCTCGGTTAGGAATTTTGAGTGCGGATAGTTCTGTCCGATTCAGGTAATGAGATCCCGACGAGTTCGATACCTGGATCGGATAGAACGAAAAAGCCATTGATTCTGCACCTGGTCTCTCTCTGTTCGAGTCCTGTCTGACTATGTGAGTGAGGGAACTGAGAGCGCATCTATATTTCTCTACTTCAATTGTAACAGTGGTATAGTTTTGACATACTTGTCATATTACACAACTTGTCCGTGATGAAATAAATCATTTCATCACCTGTGTAACCGTCTCTAGATTGATCGAGTGAATAATTTATAGCAACCAAAACATTACTACAACACATTGACACGTAATTGTACAGTCGCGGTCAGTATTTAAATTAGTTTCTTTCAAACACTGTTCGTGCAGTAAGGTCTAAAACGCCATATCATTTGTTAGGTAGGTACGTCAAAAGTTTAAAGCATCGTTTTTACAAAAAAGAGTAAATTTTTTTTCTAATTTCAAACTTGACGCAATATTAGTATCCACCACTACAGCCCTAACGTTCCACTGCTGGGCACAGGCCTCCACTCTCATAGGAGAGAGGAAATTAGAGCTTAGACCTACCACGCTGCTCTAATGCGGGTTGGCGGGCTTTAACGACTATTATCATGTTAGTGATAATAACCGGGACCGACGGCTTAACGTGCTCTCCGAGGCACGGGGGTGAAACACCGTCAACTGCCTAACTCCGGGCTAGTACCGGGAATTTCTAATCCGAAAAATCCGATACTTAATTATGGCCCGACCCGGGACCTCGTTGGCCGCAGTCAAACATGCTAACCACTAGACCAACGAGGCAGTATTGAGCAACTATAGAGCTAAATCTATCCTATCTAGTAACCACCTACTACCGCTACTGATACTAACATGTTAAATATCTATGATCTACACCTAATCAGAGGCCCGATTGTCTCAGCAAATCCTAATCATTTGACAGCTTAAAACGTATTACTCGAACGTTTTAAGGAGTCCATACATGCTTTAGACGTGCAGGCATCTACTCGTATGAACTCCTTATACAAGTCGAATTATACGTTTGACAAACGATTAACGATTTCCTTACACAATCGGGGGTCTGATCACATATCGACCTTCTGACACAGACGTGTGGATGCAACGATGAGCCCAATAGATGGTTAACAGTTCAGACCACGACTGTACATATCGGCAGAGATCGGTCAAGCTGTCACGTGGTCGCGTGGGCGGTCGCTCATTGTTGCAGCCTCACAGCTCAATTACGTTCACCTAATTGCAGATAAGTACGTCGCGAGCTAATTGAGCGCGACTTCGATCGCTATCGGGCGAACAATGGCGAGCGATCGCAAACAATGGCGCAGGGTGGCCAATCGCGGGCCGCATCGCCGCCGACCCGCCATTGGCCCCCGTGCGGACTCCTCTGCACGCGCCGCTGCACACAATGCTGCAACCCGAGCTGGAGCCGCCACCAGCTCGCATGCCACATTCGCTGCGGATGGAACCATTACTGCAGAGGAAATGGCCGTGACCGCGGGCCACGACCGTAGCGAGAAACATGAGGCGTCGAATTTTTTTTTTATCCACTCAAAGTTAGCCCTTGAAGTAAGTGATGATGCAATCTAAGATGGCAGCGGAATAACCTGTTAGGGGCATGGCAGTTATATTAAACCCATACCCCTATTTGGTTTCTACACGGCATCGTACCGGAACGCGTAATCGCTTGGCGGCACGTCTTTGCTGGTAGGGTGGTAACTAGCCATGGCCGAAGCCTCCCACCAGGCCAGACTAGGGAAAATTCAGAAATTATGAATTTCCAAATTGACCCTGCCGGGGATCCATCCCGGGACCTCCGCACGTTAAGACAACAGCGCTACACACTGCGCCACGGAGGTCGTCAAAATTCCTAAGAACGTGTCAACGATATGGCATCTCAACGATGTCTTTTGATCTACTTAAAATGCGAATGAAATCAACAGCATGCATCAAGGGTCTACGAGTTCAGACCCATATTATCTATTGTGATATTGTCCTACCTACTCCTGATAAAAGCTTTTTGCTCAGGCCTGCTTGCAGAGACGCCGGGTTACGTTTAACCCAGGAATTTTGAAATTTTGACAAAAGTTTCATAAAATTTCTGTCAAAGTAGCAGATAACTCTAGGTTAAAACAATAACCCGGCGTTTCTGCAAGCGGGCCTTAGTACAAAGGCCGAACTGCCCCACTGGAATCTGTTTGAACTAAGCGGTAAGCGCACCGTATATCGCACAGTTTTATCGTAAGTACTAGAATGCCAAATCTAGTGCGACATATAGCGGTATAGCGACGGCCGAAGTCTCCTAAACCTAGACTTGCCCATTTAGAAAACAAAGTAATCGTGCCCAGGACCTCGTTTTGAATCGTCGAGTAAATCTACCGCTGGTTCGGTACCGAGAGGAGCCAGCAAAAAACTCGGTTGTAGCTCTTTTTAATCAAAATTACAGAATAAAAATAATAACCGCAGTCCTAAGCATAACATCATCGCGGCGATATTAAAATCAAATCGATTATTATTAGTAATGGCCAAGCTACAAACTGCCGCTGATGAGTTGTCGTGGCCCGTCAGACGCGGCCATTTCTTCATTACAGCCATTGTTGGGCGGCTGCCGTTGGTTCCGCTCCAAACAAACAAAACCATCGCTCGTAAAGAACTGCTTCGCTTTTATTTGCGGTTGCGCGTTTAGTTTCAAGACCACCCCACAGCGAGCCGCAGCAATCGATATTAAGTTGAACGCCGCCATCATTATGCAATGCCTTCGCAGTTCACACAAGTTTTCATTTAGCTCTAAGTTTCACTTGTATGTTTGTATGTGAAGTTCCAATCTTGCGACAGATTTTAGAGCAATCTCCCCCAACTGATGGGGCTGAAATTCGGAACATAAATTGAACTCCAATGACAATGCAATATGGTACCATGGAAGTGGTCTCATGATGCAGCTGGGAGGATGCCATTCAATGGTTTTTTTCTTGACAAGTACTTACAGATTGTAGGTTGCAGAGTTTGATGGCTGGAGAAAAGCTTGTAAAAAAATTGTGTCGATTTCACCAACTGCGAGTAACTTCGTAACTGCTGTCGAATGAATTGGATGTTTTGATAGATATAGAAATTCCATAGTAAAATCCAAATTTATTCGTGCGTTACTCAGAGTTGAATAAATCGGCACTAAAGTAAATACTTAAACAAAATAATGTGAATTTCTCCATGGTAGACCACTTGAAATGATTTGTTAATAGCTAGTCAAAGATTAAAGCTAAAGGAATAAATTAAACGCAGTCCTCGGCTACTTGTTTATATACGTGCTTCGATTAGAGGCGGTGCAACACAATAGCTGATGCCCAATATTTATCGGGGGCCATTAGCGCGGCGACCCCTGCCCGCGCGGGGTCAGGAGTGGTCCACGGGGAGCGGGGTCGGGGACCAGGCCACCCGGGAAGTCGGCCGGCGGTGGATATGATCGCTGTATCGAGTTTTGATTGAGCTAAATCCTTGGTTTTCTTCGAGTACGTAATATGTTCATTTCATTCAAAATGGATCATTAAAAATGGATGCTTAATTCTAAGGATTTTTTAAATAATATTAATATTATGTGTTTTAAGTTTTCTTTTAATTTTGGCCCAACTTTGGTTCTGGAGGTTCTTCCTCGTGGATTAAGTTTGGCTGAAATTCCCGCGGCAACTCCTTAATTTTCCGGGATAAAAAGTAGCCTATGTCCTTCCCCGGGATACAACCAACCAAAAATATATTATTGTAAGCCAGTTTTTTTTTGTATTTGTATTTGTGTTAGTTAGAAAACTTCGGTCGGAAAAAAAGTCGAAACTCAAAACTGGGACCTCATGATCTGCAGTCAGATACATAGTTTAGCTTATAGATCATTGAAAAGAAAGATAATTTTGAGTCCTCCTGTGCCGGTGTCACAGCTAACGCCTCGCGCTATCCATCCCGCCGCGGCGTGTTTCAATTAGTCGCGACGATATCCCTTATCCCGCGATCGCCGCGATCCGATCAATTTGTCCGCTATCGGGGACGATTTCTCAAACTAATTACCGACACGACCACTCCGAAGCTGGACGTCGGCTAAGGGGGCTTACTACCATCGCTTAAAGCTAAATATTTTAAATCTTATTGACGCTCTTGTTTCAGAATTATAATTCTTATTATAGAGACGTCAAGGTACGTCATATAAACCGTCAATTTGAAACGAATACTGCTTTATGCGATGACAGTAAGCTTACAGGAAGTGACCACATTGTATTGTATACCCACTTTTCTTAACTTATCTCAGATAGTATAATATAAATTATATATACTAGATGATGCTCGTGACTTCGCCCGCGTGGTTTAAGGTTTTAGAACTCTATAATTCTCCGGGATAAAAAGAAGCCTTCTCCAGGATGCAACTTATATCTGTACCCGAAATTCGTCAAATTGGCCGATAGCGTAACAGAGATACAGACAAACTTTCACATATTTTATAATATTAGTATGGAAATATGGATATCTCTCCTTTTCTCATTGTTGAGGATCGTTACCCTTCTAATAATGATGTAATGGTTTTCTGTTTAAAAATGTTTGTCTTATACTGTAGGTATTAATATCATCACTCATCGCTAATAATTGTGACTGATGAATTATGGCGATGGTTCAGTTCAGAACTTCACTCTTCAATAAATGGTTAAGTTTTTGTTATTTCGTTCATTCGTTCGCTCGTTTGTTTTTTTTTTTTTGTTGGAACGCTGAAACAAACACTCTATTACAACTCTAGCTGTGGGATAGATGCCCTAATTATAGTATTGTCCGCACAGCTGCAAGTGCCCTCTCTCGCGAAACAATAGCCTATAGAGGGGGTGAGCGACACATCACAGAGATAGCCCCTCCGACCCTGCTCTTAATACCTCTCTGTCCGACTCTGATGGACTATTGTTGTTTGTTTAAAGGCCGCATTAGCGCGTTTAAGTAACCGTGACTAAGTGTATTAATTGAGAACTAAATTACATTAAATATTCTATTCATATTCCTTAGTAGGGTTCTATAAATAGTTTTTTATAAGACAAAAAATAGAACCCTTTAATCACTCGCGTATCCTACAATCTGCCATCATATAATAATATAATAGTCCCCCCGACTGAATTTCGACCACGGCGGCCAATCTCCTTAGAGATTAGCCATCTGCGCGCGATATATTATAGTGCACAATTGTGTACGCAAACACAGGTGCACTATCTGTTCCTTTACTCTCATAGCCCGATAGGACGCAAAAACGCGGGACCGACGGCTTAACGTGCTCTCCGAGGCACGGGGGTGAAACACTTCCTAACTCCGGGCTAGTACTGAGAATTTCTTGTCAGAAAAACCCAACACTTGTTATGGCCCGACCAGGGACTCGAACCCGAGACCTCGTTGGCCGCAGTCGTAAATGCCAACCCCTAAACCAACGAGGCAGTTAGCCATCATATTATAGTAGGGCAGTGACTATATGGATTACAAAGTGGAGGCATTGTTTATTTATCATAATAGGTATTAAGTAAGTTTATACAGTTTATTATTAATGAAAGAAGTTGAACTCGAATTCGCTATAATCCGCCACAGTATTGTTTGTAAAGTACAACACTTTACAATCGTGCATTGTCGAGTCAACATCTCCTGAAGATGCTCCGGTGTCGGAGTGAACGTGGTGTGGTAAATATCACAAGAAACATACTGTACCACATAGATTTACTTACTGTGGCGGATTATAACTAATTAAAGTTCAACTTCTTTCGTTGTCATGGACTTCCGCAAAGTAACGCCTGCTTTTATCACATAGTTTATTATTACTGACCGTCAACGTCAAAAAGGTTTGGTTGCTGTGAACAGGTAACAGACAAAAGACTTTCGCATCATAGCTATAGGCAAAGACGTACCGCCAAGCGATTTAGCGTTCCGGTACGATGCCGTGTAGAAACCGAATAGGGGTATGGGTTTAATATAACTGCCATGCCCCTAACAGGTTAGCCCGCTACCATCTTAGACTGCATCATCACTTACCATCAGGTGAGATCGCAGTCAAGGGCTAACTTGTAGTGGATAAAAAAAGGCAAGAATCCATAAATACACGAGGAGCTGGTACCTATTGCTGTAATAGTTATTTATGCAACAGTTGTGTAATAAGGGGTATTAAAACACGAATGTGGGTTTATCACACGACGCGAAGCGGAGTGTGATAATAGTATCATATGAGTGTTTTAATACCTAATTATCAACAGTTGCATACAAGACTTTATCTACTCCCATGCTATGAATCCTCTATAACAGATTCTGAAATAGTTAGCTTACTGCTAACATTAAAACATCCAGTCCTAGTAACCTAATATCATCCATTACTGAGTATATACAAATAAACTAAATATTAATGAAAGAATTATTTATTGTAGTAGTAATTAACATTTTGTATAGTGCAATTATTAAAATTCACTTGATGATCTTTAATGTTGGAACGTCCTGATCCCGATGTACTCGGCGGAATATTTATATTTACCACTTCACTATTTTTATTTTCTATGCCGTTTTAAACTTGTTATGTCTCCTCCGGCATCTACTAATATTGTGGCAGATGTTCTGCGAAAGCAATGTCCTCTATACAACTCAGGATTAGGAAGTTGTAAATAGTTAGCAATTGTTTTACCCAAACTGCTAAAAACTTGAATCGCTCATTTTTTTGTTAACGAAACAATAAAAAAAAACGAAGAAAAATGGCGGGGAAAATTCTAATAACTTTTTTTTACAGCGCGCGGCGTTCTGGTATTGAAACGCGCGTGTATGACAATGTTCTTTTTTTGAAATTCGTTTAAGCAGATGTTTTTGCGCCGAAGGGATCGAAAAAAAAACAAAGGAGTGTTGTTATGAAATTCAGTACAACATTACATCACCGTTTTGGATGATGTTATGGTTATTAGGACATTGGGTGTTTTAATGTTGGCAATAAGCTAACTGTTTCAGAACCTGTTATAGAGGATTTATAGCATGGGAGTAGATAAAGTTATTAACCCGCGAGTTGACCCCACTGTAAAACAAAAACGCATTAAAGTTGTTCCGTAACTTGACAACTATATCGAAACCATGAATAATACTATAAACGTAGAATCAAGTTAAATGTAATAATAATTTATTGAGCATTAAATTCAATAGAGATAGAACAGGGCTAACGTTAAGAAAATTACTTTAAAAGCTGTTATGTAATTACTATAAATTATGTCATTTGATTATAAAATTACACACCAAGTCTTATTTTTACATGATTTGTGATAAAAAATAGGTCACTACATGATGCCCGCGACTTCGGTTGTATGGATTAAGATTTTTTGATTCCCGCGGGAACTCTTTAATTTTTCAGCATAAAAAGTTGCCTATGTCCTGCCCCGGGGTACAAACCATGCCATACCAAATTTCATCACAATCTGTTGAACCAATGGGCCGTGAAAGCGTAGCAGACAGATGGACGGACAGACATACTTTCGCATTTATAATATTAGTATGAATTAGCTATTTATAATTAGTTATTTAAACTATTCCCACTAAATAAATAAAGACAAAGAAATAAGCGGTGGTAGCGGTGAAAAGGGAGCGGGGTTCGACTCCCGAGCAGCACCTTCAAATTTTCTTTGAAGTATTATTTGAGCCGTACAATTAATACAATTATTTCCACTTGCTTTGAGGAAACTCGCGTGCCTGAGGGTTCTCTAGATTTTTTTTGAGATGTGTGAAGTCTGAAATCTGGACTTCAATACTCAAAACTCAATTTGCTACTCTCTTATGTTGTATCTTTGCCTGTACAACCTGTGTGGTGGAATATACCCTAACATTCCAAGAGGACACGTCTCGCCATTTTTCTATATCAAAACTAAGTAGGTATCATGCTAATATTAATGTGAAAGTGTGTATATTTGTTGGTTTGTCCTTCAATCAGGCCGCCACAGAGCAAAGGATCGACGTGATTTTTGCATGCGTATAAAATGGGAAACGCCGTGCTAAGTTCTGGGTCAACTGCGATAGTGATAAAATAAAGACAGCTTTAGGTTTTGTCAATTTCAAAGCATAGAATCAATTTTTAAACAACCCAACATATAATATTCGCCCTGCACTAATCAGTCATTTGTTTTCGCTCAACTACGAGAGCTAGTAATAGGGGTCAGAGCGACCCCTATCACTAGCCTACTCGGACGACGGCTTCTTTACACCATTGTCGTGTTCATTACGCACATTCGAGCAACAAGTGTTAGTATAACACACCCTAAACCTGGAGGGTAAGCTTATTTATCATGGATCGATTTCGTGTTTATTTAAATAAGTTACCCCATCTACATACCTACCTTTTATTTTTATTTTTAACGTTGAATAAAAATAATTGAGATAATTTTTGTGTCAAATTTATGAGATAAAAATGTATATTTGTCACATGTGAAAAGAATAATTTGATAGATATAAATGACGAAAACAGTTAGTATTTTCCCTTGCCATTTTTCTCTATCAAAAACTCATACTATTATCATACAAATTTGTTTTAACTTTGAATGTTGATTTGTCCTTCCATCTGGCCGCAATAATTGACTGATGATTTTTGCATGGGTATAGTTGAGGGCCTGGAGTCACATAGGCTAATTTATATCCCGTAAATTTTGGATTTTGAAATCAAAGTCTACGCGGACAAGTCAGCTAGTTTTACAACAAAAATATTATGTCTAAAATATCCGTTATTTTAATTTTGAAGATCGACCTTTGTAACGGCATAAATAACAGCAATGCTACCAAGTATACTGAGACTTTTACAATAATTGAAAATGTTAGAATATGCGCTAGAGAGAAAGAAAGAGAAACTTGGGAAAAACCGGGTCGCCTTGTACTTGTGCTATGAGTAGTCACCTAACATATATAGTGCAACGGGTAGGGTTTTAAACCAGTGCGTGCACAAACGCAAATATTTTTTATTCAAGTAGACTTTGACAAGAGAATCGTCGAGTGAATCTACCATCGAAAACAGGAAACTTTCTTTCCAATTAACCTGCATTGAAAATGTGAGTTTCAATGCCTATTGAGCCACCTGAAACTATTCAATTTCAGATGAATACGTCACTCAGCGGGTAGAAAACCGTCACTTGGTTTTCTACCCGCAGTGTAGCAGCCCTCCTCTCAATCCTGTCAGAGTATCTTTGGTTTATAGGCCTATTTCACTGCACTTTTTACAGGGCCCGGTGGTAAGGGCCTCTAATTAGAGCGTCGCTTATTAAACTGCAATAAGGACTAAATTAGGAACCCTTACTTCCTAAATCTTATTACACTGCACTGATTCAAGTGTAAGGGCCCCTGTAAGAAGTGCAGTGTAATAGGCCTATTAGTTCAAACCTTTTTGATTTTCATTTTACCCATCAACTAAACTGTCAAATAAGATATTTGTAAACAACAACCTAGCAACTAAAATAAATAAGAAAAACAATTTTAATAAAACTCGCACTTTTAATGCCGATTATATGAAAAATTCTGTGGGGGCCACGGGATGAAACGTCTTGTTTCACCAATAAGCACACAATAAACTATCGGATCCAACTAACTGACAGGTCATAATGACAATTAAGTATTGAGCTTTTAATACAAGAGTAAGCGGTGCTATGATGCCTCTATTATCGTGCACGTCATGCATGCTGGTCTAAACCTTTGATATTCCAGTTTTGGGACCAACTTGCAGTTACTCAGATTCAAGTCAGGTCTTGAGGCTTATTCAGGAAAATTTACACGGATATTATTTAAAAATGTAATTAATCGAAACCGTGATCGAGTAAACCAATTTAGGACCCGTGCAAAAAATGCTTAGTGTCAAGCGTGAAATAGTTTAATACCATGCAGAATTACATACAAAAGCTTTGATAACAGGTTATATAATATCCTGTTCAGAGCTTTAATACAGTTATTGATTAAAATACCTGCAATGACCACTACCACGACTCATTTAAGAGGCATTTCCGACACAATACCTGCAAAGCTGTCCACAGAAATACTCGCTGTAGACTTTTATTGTCTATAGATTAAAGCCGGGAACATAACTTGGTCTCTGCTATGTACTAATGAAGAAAAATACCCCGGTAGTTTCCGGAGCCGCCTGTATTATATGAGTCAGCGAAGGTTGTATGTTAGCGGTCATGCCAGCTTACTAGGATTCATGTGGACAGCGTCTCGTTTCCACAAAAGCTCTAGTTGTGAATACGACGCGGCAGATAGATTGGCGCCGCCTTAACTGGACAGTTTTATGTCTTCGCGTTTGCATGTTCCACTTGCATTTGATTCGTATCGGCAGTCCGTGCGAAGCGAAATGGAATAAGTAGTTATATGTACTACATAGCTTAGTGGTTACCAGTTACCACCCAACCTCTTATTGCGGAATCGACCCCCGCTCTAACTACGCACGTTGTGTGCGTTTCGAGAAAATATCTCTTGCTTCAAACGGGGAAGGAAACCTTGCATGGCTGTTATGTTCTTCATAATGTTATTGAAGGTGTGTGAAGTCTGCCAATCCGCACTTGTCCAGCGTGGTGGACTATGGTTAAATCTTTTCACTACTGAGCAGTCCTCTCGGAATGAGAAGAGAGTCATGCTCAATAGTGGGTCGGCAAAAGGTTGATAAGATGATGATGATCATGATTATATCTAGTACCAGTTAATACCGGCGGCGAATACGTCGGTGTGGATTTAGGCGTTTTAAAAATCCATACTGCATGTATATGACATATTTTTGCGTTTTATTAGTATTTGTTGTAAAAAGTCTGCTGCCTCTGTTAGTATATATTAAGGTTTAAAGATGTTTATTTCTCAAAGAAGTACAAAGGTTCACTTATATGTGACCTTATACAGAAATTACTAACTACAAACTTATCTTATTGTTAAAATTCACTTTGAAAATGCTTATGTAATTTTTCATTAAAAACTTATATTATCTGTAACATTAGTACCGTGGAGCGGTGTAAAGCAGAGTGACTTGTTACCGATCTCTGACCCGGCGCGCCCGGGCCGCGGTCCCCGGACGCGGGTTATAATGCATTTCTCGTAAACTCCTAATCAGAGCTGTCAATTAAAACGTATGTATAAAAGCCTAATACCACTTTCCGCAATCAAACTACTCCGGTTGCCGCTGCATCTTTCAAACTGAATTATAGTATATATATTAGTCTATTAATTAATAATAATATGTTATACAATATTGTTTTATTAATGTTTATTATTGGTTTATGTATTAGTATGTAGCTATTCGAATGTATGTAATCTATTTTTAGTATTTTTTTATCTTTATGGTGGTACAAATAAAGAGTATATATAATAATACAAATATTAAATTTGAGTGCACGGTATCTTACAATTAATCTTGATGCTGTTGACTATTATTATAGTAAGAAGTCGTAGGTCGATTCACAAGTTGTCGGTTAAAAGAATAATTAAATTTAATTTAATGAAACATTGCTTCTTTACAAACGTTAGCATTTATTTTAAAAGAAATTTGGGAGTTTCAACTGCTTGAATTTTTTCATAGGTGTGGCAAAAAGTTATAATGGTTAGTATTCATCTATAAAGTTTTCGCGTCCATTTTAGGTTGTCACCACTCGAAAGGCTGTCTTTAGTTTTAAACGTGAGATTTCTCTATCATGCAGACTAAGAGAGTCTTAGTCTTCGGGGTTGGTCAGCTAGTATTTTATTTACAGAAACACGTATAATGCGTGTAAGTTTGTTCACCCATTAGTTAAATTTTGAGGTGCAAGATGTATCGATCAGGCGTGATGTTAATTACAAAAAGACGATATAGCTGCGATGCGGACAGGCTCCCCCACCCACTCTGCACAGATACCGCGCCGTTAGCACGCCGATACCCTTAACATCGTGCCTGATCCAATGGTACCCACTACATCACCTACTGGAGAAAGAGAATAGAGCAAAGCAATCGCACGATGATACGACGATTAAATCGGTTGGAATTTCTAAGTAATTTTCTCTCCTCAATAGTAAGGAAAACTTAGATGCTGATGAATGAATTAATATACATTAATTGTATTCTATTGTTGATGATTTGTGCTGCAAAATCCAAACAATACACAATCCGGACAATACTTTCTAAACTTATTATCACACGATGTAGTATTTACAATAAAGTGTATTTCATTCTTTCATTATTTTACATAAAAAAGCTTTACTTTTTTACAAAGAATCCTACTTATAACTTTTTCATTCAGACTACAGTTAGGTACGTAGTATAACCACAAGCAATGGTTCACAGTAGCTGCATCTTAGATTTTTTAAGGAACTCCTTAGCATAGATTTCTACATAAAATCTACACTAAGGAGTTCCATAAATATAATGACTAAGCGACTCCGAGTGCGATAATTAGAACCTACATCATTTTACGCCAAATACGAAAAAAATTTCGGAAACGGAAGTCGCAGGAGAAATCTAGAAAAAATTATTGTGGCAATCCGTAATCTTGTAATAATTTATACGTATGATTGTGTTCGAAATGGGCGCAACTCGCGATCAGATTTATAAACGTTTTTTCCTAGACGATCGATCAGCCGCAAGTCGTGAGCGGTCGCCGACAGCGCTGCATCGGGGCAATTAACTCAATGAATTACATCTGTTACAGATCACTAAATTTTAACTGGCCATCATAAGTTTAGAAGGCTGCAAAATGCTTAACAAAGTTTGATAGGTGATCCCACAAAACAAATGAATGCTGAGTAACAAGCAGATTCTTATATTTCTCTGTCTTAAATTCTTTGCAAAGAACTGATTTTCAAAGCCACAGTAAAGTAAAAAATAATTTTGATTTCTACACACTATGTTGAAGTCGGGTGAGCCTGATGCGTCAACTTTGCTCGACTTCAACATAGCGTGTAGATATCAAAATTATTTTTTACTTTTCAGTGGCTTTCGAAGTCGGTTTTTTGGAAATAATTTTTATCTTTAACTTTTTAGTGTCAGGATTGAAGATTTGGAATCAGAATTTTTTATGGGACCACCTCGAGAGCTTCCACTAGGGACTGAAAAAGAAAATTTACAAATCGGTTCAGAATCCACGGAGATATGCACCGACATACATTTAAAAAAAAAACGCGCCGTATAGAGTATCTCCACATTTTTTGGAAGTCGGTTAAAAAGAACCTCATCCTGTCGCGCAGGTTTGTGCTCCATATACCTAAGTGCATGAGCGGAATTTTTGTCAACCGGAAAAAATAATTTGTGTGTGTTTGCCTTTAGTATTTTACATTACAATAATTAGTGTTTTAGAGTCATTAAAATGCTCAAAGCTCAACCGTGTAGCAATTAGAAAACATAGATCATGGCGGGTCAGACTTTTAATGCGAGCATTAATGTCTATGACAGGACAGTCATACCTTTACATTTTTCGTGATTAACCTCATTATTTCTTTGTTAAAGTCTAGTTCTTCAAATCCTGTACAACTTACTGTGAGTATTGCATTGTAATATTTAATCATCTATGTGGTGGAATTTTCAAAATAACTTATTAAATTTTCAATTGACTCAGTAAAAGTTTTGAATGGTATTAAAAGTTCCGTCGGCTATTGAGTGTACCACCAACTGTTCTACTGAATAAATATTTTTGTTTCCGGTTCGTACGCCTAATAATACGGATACCTTATTTAAAAGTTTCGACTCTGCTCTCTATATTAAATGACTAGCTGATACCCGTGACTTCATCCGCGTAGAAAAAGTTTAATTCCCACTTCTTCTTCTTAATGTTCCGGAATAAAAGTGGCCTATATCACTCACCAGGTCTTCATCTATATTGATCCGTTGCTCTGTTGCGACGTGATTGAAGGACAAACAAACGCACTTTCGCATTTATAATATTAGTAAGTAAATGATAGACGTTTATTTCTCGTAATTCGAAGATTCCCTCAGGCCCTGTCGGCTTAAAGGGTGCCCTCACCTGTCGAGGCGTGAGATTTATTCGCGCGGTATTTGATTTATTTCTATTCTTTCACTCGCTCAACACTTTCCAACACTAACCTGCTTTACGCGAGGTCAATCTATACTACTATCAATTATATTTTATAAGTGCCTAGTTTCTAATGGCCACTGTTTTGATAGTTTATGGCAGTGAACCGTAATATAATGATTTGTTGCTTGTAAACTACCGAGTTTCTCGTTACGTTTGAATCAATGCTATTGCTTATATTACTGTCTATATTTTAGCAATAATAAAACATATACTTGGCTATACTTTCGTAATATCATTTTTCTTGTACAAAAAAGCCGAGTCCCTCTCTACTATAAACAAAATTTTTTATAACTTCAAGTATTAGGTAGTGATGTACAACTGTAGCTATCAGTAACGAAAGACGCTCATTTTATTACTAATTTTAAAAGGTATAAACGATCGTTTTGATAATTTTAGAAGATCAAGTCGATCCCCGGCAGGGTCGATTAGGGAATTTATAATTTCTAAATTTTCCCTGGTCTGGCCTGGTGGGAGGCTTCGGCCGTGGCTAGTTACCACCCTACCGGCAACGACGTGCCGCCAAGCGACTTCCGGTATGATGCCGTGTTGAAACCGAATAGGTGTACGGGTTTAATA
The DNA here is from genome assembly GCA_964035005.1 of Erebia palarica. Taxonomy (NCBI): domain Eukaryota; kingdom Metazoa; phylum Arthropoda; class Insecta; order Lepidoptera; family Nymphalidae; genus Erebia; species Erebia palarica. The sequence continues at coordinate 11,061,430 of OZ035994.1, read as the reverse complement.
TGCATCATCACTTACCATAAAGAGAGATCGCAGTCAAGGGCTAACTTGTAGTGGATAAAAAAAGGATAACGAAATATTGGAATTTTACAATTTCATTCATTTTCTCATTTTGCCAACACTAGGTAGGTATTCACTACCCACCCTAAAACTCATTAACGTCCCACTGCTGGGACGTATAATTTAATTAAATCTTTAACTTTCACAAATAAATAAATTAACAAATAAATAAATCACTGGAGCGATTTGGTCTGCGTGGATCTAAATCTAAAAAAAATCCTCAGGAAATCCGGGAGATACTTCTTTGATTTTCCGGGACAAAACGCCCAGCATATAGTCCTTCCCCGGGATGTAACCTATATGTGCCTAAATCGGTAAAAAGCTTTGTTGCCCTAGTAGAAAGTACGTACGGAATGAAACTGGGAATTAGTAGATAATTTAGTGTGAGTGAAAGCTCCCATCAGATAGCATCGGTGATCTGAATACCGCTATCGGCGCATCGCGCGTGTCGAACTGTCCGCGTCTTCCCTCGCAGATGCGGAAGTACGAGTATTAAACGTAATGTATGTACACTCTGCTAGAGACGGAGTCGAACTCCGATCTTATAGATAAATGGAGCGTCTGCGTCTTCGTTTGCGCTTAAATGTGTTACTGTTGTTTTCCTCGAGATAATGTTCTTAATGTTGCTGTAACTTGTAAGTTAGAACCCTTCAACTTGCTCTAAGTTTTTCCAGATGGTTCTGTTACAGGCTTGAACTTTTCGCGTGACTGTCTCGTTGGTCAAGTGGGTAGCATGTTCGAATGCGAATGACGAGGTTTAATTCCCGGGTCAGGCCATAATCAAGGTGTTTTCTGTCAGGAAATCCTCAGTGCTTTTTTGTAGACTTTCACACGCCAAGGATTTGCACCGCCTGGATCCAGTGGCTTCCTGCGACTCACTTAAGATCGTCTGCCCACCTAATGGGGGTAAGTAAGTAAAACACTTGTAAAACACAAGAAATGATACGTACTACGTGACATAATTTACAAGTCGTTTCAGTATAAAGGCGGCCTCATCACTGCGAGTGATCTCTTCCAGGCAACCTATTGTGAAAGGAGATAGATTGCATGATGAGTCTGCCAACGTTGCGATTTCCAGTACAGCATTGTGGGGAATTGCGAAGTCCAGCTAGGTGTGTGCAATTTAGAGAATCGGGTCAGCTACCGAATCCATTTCGGCTGGGCATTGTTAGAGAAATTTCTAGATGTCTTCTCGATCAAAATTCCTCAGTTCCTGGAAACCAAAGGGGAATCTAAGTAATGTAAAACTAAGATCCCGATAAATAGCCGAGAAATTTTACACAGCCTGTGGAATAGATATAGTAGTCCCGCATATATCATATGTGTTTATATAGTATGTAGATAGCGCGGGTGATCTAAATCCTCGTATCGCCGGCATCGGTCGTGTCGGCGGGTCGTGTCGTGTCGATGCGCGATACATGCATTAGCGTATCATTGCGCGCTGCTATACTGCCTGTCTCATGTCTGCACTGTACATGCTCTAGCGGAATTACAAATGAGGCGATAGAACTATCTTTAGTTCTCCTCGCCGATTTTCAGTCATGGTAGCAAAAATCAATGGAGATTACCTAGCCAGTCTCCGTAAGCAAGAGAAATGCGATGTCCTCCTGTATGCATGACGACCTCCGTGGCGCAGTGTTGAGCATCTTAACGTGTGTCCTATCCCGGGTTCGATTCCCGGCAGGGTTTGGAAATTTATAATTTCTGAATTTTCCCTGGTCTGGCCTGGTGGAAGGCTTCGGCCTTGGCTAGTTACCACCCTACTGGTAAACGACATGCCGCCAAGCGATTTAGCGTTCCGGTACGATATCGCGTAGAAACTGAATAGGGGTATGGGTTTAATATAACCGCCATGCCCTTAACAGGTTAGCCCGCTACCATCTTAGACTGCATCTTCATTTACCATCAGGTGAGATCGCAGTCAAGGGCTAACTTGTAGTGGATAAAAAAAATACTATGTCCCCTCGATCAAAACCAACCAAGGTGCGACGCGTTCATTGAGTGCGCGTGAATTTTAATTTAATTGATAAACAATTTTCCAATATTTTTAAGTTATTCTGCTATTCAGGACTGAGACAAATACAACAAATCAAAAACCATGAAAATCGGTCCAGCCGTTCTAGAGTTATAAGTGTTCGAACAAACCCGACTTTGGTAACTAACTTAATCATAATCATTGGCATTGCGGCGCAAGCTGCGCATATTTCGAGGTGCCACTGAAAAAAAGTCCTTCAACGCCGCCAATTATAGCTAAAAATAGGTAACTACGTTTATTATTATCTCGACAATCGAATCAAAGCAATGCAAATTGCTGTAAATTCTCTTTTTACAGTATCACATACTGGTGTTTCAGCGGTCAGCTGTGCAAGCGACAAGCTATCGTCCTAAACACTACTTCTATTACTTGCTATGCTAAGTTCTATGGTCTCAGTATAACGTCTTATGTGTCTAGGAATCGTAACCTTTGTACTTATCAAGTTTTGTTTATTTCCCATTGTTGCTCGAATTCACGGAAATGCAAAGTTTTAATGTCAATCTGATATTAATTGAACGTTGATTTGATTTTCTACTTACTTTTATTTGCTGAATTACATGTAAGCAAATTTTGAATTAATGTTTTTATTTATTTATTTGTATTTAGCTTTATATAATACAGATATAATTTAAAGCAGTTTTAATAAAATCGATAAACTGTAGGTATAAACGAATGAAAAAAAAGTTTTAGAATTCATATTCTAAAATTTGATAATGAATCGTTCGTTTGATTCGTTTGATTTCATAAGCAGGGGCGTTTTGTAACTTTGAATTAACTTATGCAAAAGTATGTCTCTGTGTCAGTTACCTTTTCACACATTACATACAGTGTGTGTCTGTCTATCTTTTACCTTTTCATGGTTCAACAACTGCGTGTGTATCAAATTTCGTAAAAATCTTAATTTAACCATAGCCAGAATTTACCCCTTTTATTCAAAGGCTGGTATCCTAGAGTTTGCTATATAAAGAAACTTTTTATCTCGTAAGATCAATATTTTCCCGCAGAAAGTTTAAGGAAAAAAAAACGAAATCCACGATCATTTCCTCAAATCACTTCACGTTCACAATAAGGCTGGCACAACAATCGGCCTGTTGGCAATGACTCCCGAGTTTACCGAAGGAGCTGTATCTAAATCAAACAAACCGATGTAACATGTCAGGCCGAGTCCACAACATTTGTAATAATTTGTCTTTTACTACCGTGACGTGCTTGGAACACATTAACTTAACTTTCAAGAGTTTAGGCGCAGTCTATACAGGAATGTCATGCATTCATGTAGGAACAGCGGGAATTAGAAAAACACAATAAAACACAAATAATCATTGCCTCATGCCTACTTCTATTATGTTAAGATATAACCGAAACAGAGGTAGATTTCTACGTCTGTTTCAAAAAGCACACGAAAGTTTATTTGGTTAAGAAATCTTTTGAGAAAATATAATGGATTAGATTTGATCCATTTTTCTGAAAAGCATTAAGTAGTAGAGCCTGATTGACTCAGTGATAGTCTAGGTACCAGAAAGTAAGTGCGTTCAACTTATAATTATCTAGTTTTTATGGGGAAATGTAGAAAGGCACTGTCACTGTCACACACACATGCTGAATCACCACAAAAATAAATTTAACCACTATTATGGCCGACTAGCTTTTTCCCGCAGCTTTGCTTACGTTAAGTTCGGTTTTCCTACAAATTTAAAACCCCTATTTTACCTGTAGGGGCTGAATTTTCAAAAATCCTTTCTTAGCGGATGCCTGCGTCATAGAAGCTATTTGTATGCCAAAGCCTGATCCGTCTGGTGGTTTCAGCTGTGATAGATCAGTCAGTCATCTTTTCCTTTTATATATTAGACTAGTGGCTGCCCGCGACTTCGTTCGCATGGCATAAGTTTTTTTTAATTCCCACAGGCACTCCGTAATTTTCCTTTATCACAATAGCCTTTGTCACTCTTCACGTCCTCAACTATACCCATGCAAAAAATCACGTCAATCTCGTGAATTATGTATTTCTTCATTTTAAACCGGTAGCTCGAATACCAAGTTTCATATACGTAACTTGAAAAATAACGGACTTTTAAACAAAGTTTGAACTCCTATTTCACCCCTTTGGTGGCGGAATTTCGAAAAACCCTTTCTTAGAGGATACCTACTCTTCACAAAGAACACCCTCCAAACTTCATGTCTCTAGGACCAGCGGTTTAGGCTGTGCGTTAATATATCAGTCAGGAATATCAATTTTATATAGATAGATTAGAAAGAAGATATAACTTTCACCACTGTTCAACCGTTCTGTATTTTTTTTACTATAACATGTGCGTGACAGCACACATCGCGTGAGCTCCTCGTGATGGTAACTCCCTGAGCAGAGATTACAGTATGTTAGAATAACATTAAACATTTGTTAACAACTTGTAACTATTATTGTTGGATGACAGTTGCCACAGATTAACGATTAAGTTAATCGCGTGGTTTTAATAACAAGAGTAGATTTCTTATAACATTGTAAATCATATAATCTTTTGTGTTTAGCTGTAGTGGGCGGTGGCCTAGAGGTGACATCGAATATTATAGTCCAATGCATTTATCGTATCGTCGCTAACTAGTGGGTGACCGAACTTTAAACTTTTTATTCATATATTTTCCATGTTTGTAAATCTTTTTATTGTTCTTCAAATTATCCTGTATTGCAATTTCACGGTAGAAAGTCTAAGATGGTAGCGGGCTAACCTGTCAGGCGTATGGCAGTCATATTAAACCGAAGGTCAAGTGGTTAGTCCGTGCCCGTACCCCTGATCGGTTTCTACTTTCTACACACGCACGTACCGGAACGCTACGAAACCGAACCTTTGTAAACAAAATCATCATTCTAATAATATAAATGCGAAAGTGTATTTGTTTCTTGGTTTGTCCTTCAATCACGCTGCGACAGAGACAAGGATCGACGTGATTTTTTGCATGGGTGTAAACCTGGAGAGTGACATAGGCTTATTATTCCAGATAATTAAGGACTTCTTGCAGGAATCAAAGAAACTTATTGCACGGGAATCATGTCGCGGGAATCAGCTAGTAGGAAGTAGGAAGTATTAAAGGCAGAAATGAGTAGGTATCTAGGTACGTTGATAGATGTTTCAGGTATACTTAATTATTATTTTTAGCGACCTAGACGCGAGCCGGTCATCGAACTAGAGACGAACTGTGCACTTTCCAACCCGTAACGGTTAATAATCATAGCCGATCATTAATTGCAGCGCAGCGATCATTGTGAGAGGTGCCACAATCCCTACAATCGATGATCACGGCGCGAATCAATCACACATTGTGATCAATTGAAACGCGAAGCCGCCGCCATTGCAACAATGAGGAGCATCGTTTGTGTAATGAGTGGTTTAATTAATTTGATTATTGCCGAGTGACGGCCGAGTGCGCGGATTAATTGTGCAGTGTATTAAGATGGCTCTAAATATGCTTTCTACATAGGTTTAGACTATAATAGTGACTATTTTGTCAAAATAATGCGAGCAACATGGTTTGACTGACACAAGACAGAGGAGTATGGAAACGAGTGGAGGAGGCCTTTGTTCAAAGGGCGTACTGAAAATAAAGAAGAAATTGTAAATAAAATGTAAAATGAATAAATAGAGATAAATAAGTGATAAGCAGATTAAGTAGGATAAGTTATTTAACACTTAGGATAAGTTATTTAAATTGTATGTTTAAATTGTTTAAACATACTATATAATATGTAAAAGCGAAAGGTCACTGATTCATCACGATATCTCAGGAACTATAAAGCATACAGACTTGAAATTTGGAAGATAGGTTCCTTCTATGGTGTAGACGTCAGCTAATAAACGGTTTTGAGAAAATTCACCCCTAAGGGGTTGAAATGGGGGTTGAAAGTTTGTATGAAAGTCCTTTGTTTTTGAAGTCAGAGACATTAAGGTTATTACTTATTAGTTTTAGCCGCTACAGGTACCTAGGCTTTTTGCAGCGGGAAAATCTCATAGGAAATTACAAATTGAACGCGGACGAAGTCGTGGGCGACCTCTAGTAGTTCATAAGTATTGTATTTTTCAATGAAAAAGGCTTTATATTATTATTATTAGACCAAAGCTATTCAGCCGTCTACGGTCCAAAGGATACCTAATAGTGTGAGATATTCATCATTACCGTCGCATGTCGTCAGTAAAGCAAAAGATACGAATCTCCTAACACCTCATTCCTATACTGACCCGTCGGACAAATATTTCGCATCCAATTCACCTCCGGGTCCCGATTCCCCACGATCCGTAAATGAGTCAACGTTTAATTAGAACGATATCGCGGCGTGGGAGCGGAGTGGAGTGGAGGGGGCCGCGGAATGCTGCGACGGGTTTTTGGGTTTTACTTTTTGTGGTCCTCGGAGAGACGCCGTTTAGACTTTATAAAAATGTCGCTTCAAATCTTAGTGATTGCTAAACCCGCTGCTGAAACAAAATGATGTTTGATAGCCGTAATAATATGTAGGTACACGGGTTAGATCCACCTCTCTGCCTTGGTGGCTTCTTCGAAAGCCCCGCATATTTTGAATCCCGTTTGATAAACATGGTTGCTTTAACAAACGGGAAGGCATAAGTCAACTCCATAAAAGAAAGTCTTAATCATGCGACGCAACAGACCAACGGATCGACGTTATTTTTTGCATTGGTATAAGAAAGCGTAGCAGATAGACAGACAGACAGACATATATATGTCCCACTGCTGGGCACAGGCCTCCACTCTCATAGGAGAAAGGGAAGAAGGAATTAGAGCTTAGACCCACCACGCGGCTCCAATGCGGGTTGACGGGCTTTAACGACTATTACCATGTTAGTGATAATAACCGGGACTGACGGCTTAACGTGCTCTCCGAGGCACGGGAGTGTAACACCGCCAACTTCCTAACTCCGGGCTAGTACTGGGAATTTCTAATCAGAAAACCCCGATACTTAATTATGGCCCGACCCGGGACTCGAAGCCGGGACCTCGTCGGCCGCAGTCATACATGCTCACCACTAGACCAATGAGGCAGGTAACACTATTACGGCAGTTAGACTCACTTTCGCATTTATAATATTAGTATGGATTATTTTTGGCAGAATGCAACAAATCATTAACAAATAAGTAACAAAGCATTAATTTACGTACTGTAGATACCGATGCAAATGAAATAAATTAATAAATCCCGAAGACAAACAACCTACATTAATTCGGTATGTATCACATATAAATTGGGTCCGCCATTTGCAGTTGTTTGCATTTTGTTTACATTGCATTCGGAGTGGAAACAAAATGGAACAAAGTCATCAGATAACACGCGAAACTAACACGCAAGGGCATATGACACGCGTCAGTTAAGGCTCTGTAGATTTCTAACATTATTTATTGTAATGAAATTATATAAAAACTAGACTTAGTCCGTCTTGGATAAGTATTTTTGATTTCCGCGGGAACTCTTCAACTTTCCGGGATAAAATGTAGCCTATTTTCTTCCTCGGGTAACAAACTATCCCTATACCAAATTTCATCCAAATCGGTTGAACAGATGAGCCGTGAAAGCATAGCAGACAGACGAACAGACAGACATATTTTCGAATTTATAATACATATTAGCATTTATAACATATTTTATTTCCAAGAATATGTGATGATACGAGATTTTAGACATTAGGTGGCCGCACAAAGACTCGTTATATTGCGGTCCCGCATAGTTAATTGTTAGGTAATCTTAGCACTTATGGATACACCGTGTACATACATCGTTTGCCTGGTGGGAGGCTTCGCCCGTGGCTAGTTAACACCCTACCGGCAAAGACGTACGGTATGAAGCCGAGTAGGCTTATATATAACTGCCATATACCTAACAGGTTAGCCCGCTACCATCTTAGACTGCATCATCTCTCACTTATTTTATTTTAGTTTATTTTAGACCGAATTATTTGAAACTAGCCAATGCCCGCGACTTCGTCCGTGTGGAATAAGTTTTTTCGATTCCCACGGGAAATCCTTAATTTTCCGGGATAAAAAGTCTATGTCAATCTGCAGGTCCTCAACTATACCCATTCCAAAAATCACGTCGATCCGTTGCTCCTTAGCGACGTGATTGAAGGACAAACCAACAAACAAACACACTTTCGCATTATAATATTAAGTATGATTGTATAACTATATATAATTTTATATGATTAACTATATATATTTTTTGTATGATTGTATACATAATTTTATTTACCTACAAATTATTATTGTAATATTTGTACAATATTAATTTAGTTGAATGCAAATGAGCAGAACGTAATATTTATTTCACGTAGGGCATCTTGTCACACTCATGACTCTACTACCGGTTCGGAAAGCAATTTCTATTGAGAAGAACCGGCAAGAAAGTCAGCAGTATTCCTTACAAAACCTTATAGAAGTGTTTTAAACTGGAAACCGAAGGAACTCTAAAAGCCAAGGTAGAGCAGCGGTCAGCGTCCAACACCCACATGGCTGGGATGCCACCGCAGTTATTAAATAAATATACTTACAATTAAATAAATAGAAATAAATAAAGCCTTTATTCAGACAGCCGCAGTTATTAGCGGGAGATTTATCCGGGCGATTTAATTTATTCCATTAACATCGCTAACGACGTGCAAATGAAAAGCAAGATAAGGTGAGATCTGACTCATCCGTACCCTCCGCCTAACCTACTTAGGTATCCATACACTGCCTCGTTTGTTTAGTGGTTAGGATGTTCGACTGCAGCCGACGAGGTCCCGGGTTCGAGTCCCGGATCAAGCCATAATTTAGTATTGGTTTTCTTTGAATAGAAATTCTCAGTGCTAGCCCGGCTTTGATTAATTGAAATTATTAATTGTGACCCTTATATTTTTATCTGCAACTGAGGCGTTCTGAAGTCAACGTCAGATGGTCATCCAAAAAGTGAAGGCTTAAGATAATTAAATCGATATTTTTGACTCCGATTACCATTAGAGCTGCAGCGATCGGAATCTTATGTCCGCTCCGTTTGATCACAACACATTCCTTTTACATTTTATTTTATCATTAATAATATTTTGATATATCTCGGACGTATCAATTAAGTGCATTAGGCGTCTAATCCGGTATACAACCCACCGAAATAACACATCCAACAAACCAAAATCGCCTTTTCTACAAAAGCATTAAACACCATAATCGTTCAAATATATTCTCATTGTGGGAACGCTGTACTTTAATAAGGAGGTCATGCACCCGGGATTACAAATCGAGTATATGTTGTGTCTAACGAATGTATACTGTATTAAGTCTTTTATAATATTATTGCTACCAATCGTTTGATTCTCTGAATCGTTTTAAATGAAGCTTCATAAAAGCAATTACTATTTGGAACATTCTCTTTCGTACAAGAAAAAGTACTGACAATACGTCATAAGGAGTATTACTTTTATTAAATGTTTTTATTCTGTTACAAGTTGGTTTGTATGTTTCTTTTTTTAATCATCATTACCATGGTTGGCGTAGTGGCGTGCAGTTCATAGAGGCACAAAAGCACTGCTTACCCAAATGGAAATACATTTTTCTCATTTTTCATCATGACATTCATTAAATAGGTATTCTAACTAACTAATACCTACCCTAGCTTCAAACCCTGTGCACGCCACTGGGTTGACGCTGCAGTCCGATTGGGTCCAGGCCTGCTCCAGAAGATCTCGTTTGCCTTTATCTCACTTGTGTACAATGAAGATTTAGTCAATGAAGTCCATACAAATTTCGCCATTGCTCTTTGAATAGCTGTCAAAAACCCAATTCGCTTTGCATCCATCCAACCAAAGAAGTGTATTAATATACTCTTCCAAAGATTTTAGCCCAAAATAGCCCCCCATAAAATTTGAGCTAGACATTAGTTATTGTCCCGTCAAAAAAACTCGCTTCTTTAGAACTAAGTGTGAGATCTATAGAGTGAACTTTGACTTTGCTTAGACTTAAGACATGCTTAAAATGAGACTTATGTTACTCACATAAGTCTATCTCGTTTTAACTGTGAGTAAAGTCTGAGCCAAGTCAAAGTGCGCTCTATAGATACGTTTGTTCAGTATCAGTATAAGTTCAGTTCAGTATCAGTATACGTTTGTTCGCCATATTAGTCACATACGTGCCCACACGTTGTCCGTCGCTCAGGGGATTAGCCGTGTATTGTTGTGAGACGTAAGTAGATCACGACTTTCTACTTATTTTTATCCAATATTTCTTTGGATAAAAAAAGGATTGCGACTTCGTATCTTATTATTATTTTATTCTGGCTGCCTCGTTGGACTAGTGGTCAGCACGTTCGACTGCGGCCGACGAGGTTCCGGGTTCGAGTCCATTGTGGTCCTTGGGTTGGTCGAGGTCATTGGGTTTTTCTGACAAGAAATCCTCAGTACTAGCCCGGAGTTAGAAAGTTGGTGGTGTTTCACCCCCGTGCCTAGGAGAGCACGTTAAGACAACGGTCCACTGTGCACTGTAATAATAATCCGCGCGTTTACTGCTAATCTCTCTGGAGATAGGCCGCCGTGGCCGAAACTCGGTCGTGCGGACATTATTATTAAGATTTTATTCAGTTTTTTTTCGATTATTTTTTCTTCCGACAAAACATCTTTAGGCAGCTGAATGGATGCAATCAATCCATAAAAAACTCTGGAATTGAACTGAATAAGTGTAATTACTCCTTTAGTGCCACTGTTCACTTGGTAGATGATGCAAGCGACTTACGCATGGACTTAGGTTTTGGAAAACTCTTTCGGGATCGGGTTGATAGGTATTTGGTTGCTTGTGTCCGCTTCGGGATGCAAGCCATCAATAGCATATGCTGCTGTACCAAGTTCCATATTTCTAAAGATTTCAATTTTCAAATATATTTTTGTGTTCGCTTTTAATAATGCCACATTTATTACTATTTAAAAACATCAAGGATCTATACTTATTATTATTATAAATGCGAAAGTAAGGATGGATGGTTGGTCTATCGTCTGATCAACTTAGGGAGTCGAACGCGTCAAAATTTCATAATATAGTGAGAATGGCTACCAACAGAAGCCAATGGAAACAAATAATCCGTTCGAGGTTACGATCTAGCCAGGACCACGATCTTCAGCAATGAAGGAACCACCGAAGAGAGAGAGAAGGATGGATGTTTGTTACTCAGTCACGCCAGAACGGCTGAACGGATCTGGATGATTCTGGATGATCTGGATATTATATAAAAATATACAGGGTTACAGGAAAAGTCGACCTAGATCCGTTAAGGGCGTGTAGTACACATCATTTCTGAATGATTTCACTATGGAACCCCCCATCCTAAACTTAACCGTTTTCGAGATATTCGAGTTTATTTTTTTTTATGAAAATGCCCAATTTTTCGGCTATTGAATTGAATATTTTGATTTTTTTTGACTCTTATGATTATTTTTTTGGTTTTTTACATGAAGAATGAGATGCTTAATGACCTCAATGACTAAAATTGCACGTAAGTTAACTAAATAGTTCATTGTAGACGATCGAAACTTAAGAAAATAAGTACAAATTATAAAAAAATATTTTTCTTTTCTGGATATCTCAAAAAATTATTATGGCACTTGCTCTGCAGATGTGCTTAAAAACATCTACATTTTATCAGCTATCCAACGAGGTATAACAACCTAGGGTTGTATTTAAACTCATAGAAAAAAACATAGTTGGAAAGGTTCAGGTAGTAGGTCTAACGGGTGATTGTAGTAAGCTAAATGAAACAATAAATCAGTTCAAAATAACATTTATTCACCTAATGTTTTTGAATAAATTTTTATAGTTCATGTTCTACGTGTCCACCTCTATTTCGCACACATTTTCTCATTCTTTCACGTAGTCCACTTTTCACTACACCAGTGGTTAATGTTCTTCTTATGTCGTTAGCAGCATTAATTATCCTTTCTTTGAGAACTTCCACTGACGATATGGGGTTGGGCTCACTGTAAACGAGGCTCTTCATGTGCCCCCATACATAAAAATCCATGGGGGTCAGGTCGGGACATCTGGCTGGCCAGGGTAAAGGACCACCTCGTCCAATCCATTTGTTAGGATAGTTAGTGTCCAACCATTCCCTAACGCTTCTTCTGAAATGAGCAGGGCAGCCATCATGTTGAAACCACATGTCCCGCAGTAATTGTAATGGAAGATCATCTAGTAGGTCACCTAAGTGATCTCTTAAGAAATTTTCATAAGTTTCACCATTCAGATTGTTTGGAAGAAAGTAAGGCCCAATCAAATGGTTGGAAATGATGCCCATCCACACATTTACACTAAATCGTCGTTGTGACCCCTTTATTCTTTTCTTATTTGGATTGCCTAGTTCTTTAGGAGCCCAATAGTGTGCGTTATGGTAATTAGTAATCCCGTCCTTATCGAATTTGGATTCATCTGTCCACAATATTAATTTTAGGAAATTCGGGTCCTCGATATCTGCATTGAGCATGAATCTGCAGAAGTCCATGCGTCTCGCGGGATCTCCTTCTTCAATTACATGTACCGGCGTGTAGTGATAAGGATACAGGCCTGCCAGTCCAGAAACAAAGCCAAGTCGTGTGGGAATCCGAAAGCACAATAATTCGCATCTACCATGGACGAATCGCATGAGCAGACTAAAATGGATGGCAAGCAAACAAACGACCAAATACAAAACAATGGGCATGTTGTATCCCCAAACTTGTTTTTGCACATTATTTTTCTCACTCTCACCTGCATAAATCGTAAGTTGTCTCGCTCACACGCACCGGATTAACTTGAAGGACAATAGCCGAGGGACCCGTTAGACCTACTACCTGAACCTTTTCAACTATGTTTTTTTCTATGAGTTTAAATACAACCCTAGGTTATTATACCTCGTTGGATAGCTGATAAAATGTAGATGTTTTTAAGCACATCTGCGGAGCAAGTGCCATAATAATTTTTTGAGATATCCAGAAAAGAAAAATATTTTTTTATAATTTGTACTTATTTTCTTAAGTTTCGATCGTCTACAATGACCTATTTAGTTAACTTACGTGCAATTTTAGTCATTGAGGTCATTAAGCATCTCATTCTTCATGTAAAAAACCAAAAAAATAATCATAAGAGTCAAAAAAATTCAAAATATTCAATTCAATAGCCGAAAAAATGGGGCATTTTCATAAAAAAAATTAAAACTCGAATATCTCGAAAACGGTTAAGTTTAGGATGGGGGGTTCCATAGTGAAATCATTCAGAAATGATGTGTACTACACGCCCTTAACGGATCTAGGTCGACTTTTCCTGTAACCCTGTATATTATATAGAATTAAAGAGTTCCCGCGGGAACCATAAAATAAAACCTCAATCCACGTGGACGAAGTCGCGGTGTCCTATGGATTTTTTACAAAGGAAAGAATAAGTTGTAGCAGGTCTGGTCAAACGCGACCCAGAGCAAGTACCGAACCATTAGGAGTGAACAACGGCAATTAATCAAAGCACGCGAAACAAATTGCCTCCGACTTCACCTGTCTTCGGAACGATACCGTCACGATATCGCCGAACTACTCGGGTAACAATCCGCACCTCTCGTACACAGGATAAAGAAAGCAAAGTTAGTACATATCGATTCCTTTATAAACTTCACATTGAATAATATTTACTTATTCATTTATTTGCATTTCAAGCCCTGCTAAGGCAAAGCAAGTTAAACATTAATTCAGTTTTAAATAGGTAAATTAAATAGACAGTACACATTAATACACTAAAAAATAACAATTATTAAAATGCATTATATTAAATTATCTTATAATTTCTTAATTAACACGTTTAGATTAAGATTACAACATAAAACAACCACAACTAGAAATAGATTTTTAAACTCATAAAAGTTAAGTTCATACTTAGGCACAAAAGTTATCGAACTTCTACACACTTGATGCTTCTAGCATCGGGGTAGAAGCATCAAGCGAGTAGAAGTTCGATAGAATAGAAGACACTTTAACAGTGCACCTACCTAATATTAGAACAGCTCCTATTAGATAATAATAATTATTGCCCTGTAGTTGACCCTTTTATAAATTAGGGTTAAATTAATAATATTTAAAGTCAAACTCAAAACCTCTAAAATATTATACGACTAAAGACCCAATTTTAAATACTAGTCTTCCTAGACTCACAATTTTAATAAACTAGGATCTAGGATTATCCTATCCCTTCTAATTCTTGGCAAAGACCCGCGCTCAGTAGTGAGCCAACGATGTTGATGACGATGATGTGTAATCGCCTATGCTAACGAGTATGGTCACCCTACAAGGAACATAAGTTGAAGAAGCATCGCCGGTCCGCGGCGGAACAGCGATCGATGGCTTCTGCTCCGATATCACATTTTTCATACCGCTTTAAATTATATATGTCTTACGAATACTTGACGGATAGATCGTCTTCTCAGATGTATTGTGGGCTTGATTTATACAAGCTTCACTTCGTATTTGACTTGAGAAATAAATATATTTTGCAAACGAAGACAAATTTTATTCGCTTGGCCCCGATAATGGCAAGTAACCTATAGGTTACACAGGAACTTGATGTTCTCCCGACATCTCAGCTACGGCGCAATCTCTAAAGAAAATTATTAGTCATGTGCGCAGGCGATATTATTATTATAATGTGCGCGATAATAAGTGTACTCTACATAACCTCACTCTTTTATTCCGATGGGACAGCAATCCGATACGACCGGAGAAATCCGGGTACACCGTTTTAATTACTATCCAATCATACTGAATTCTAAATACTAGAAAATTTTAAGTTGGCTTAAGATGGCCGTTGCGCATGTTTTCTGCCCAAGTCTTCTTTTGAAGTATATTAAGCACCTATTATCCTAGTTGAGTTTGAGCCAGTTAATACACAGATATTTTCCATTAATTGGTTATGTTAATAAAAACACCTATTTGTAGAACTTTTTGAAATGTTTTTAATTTTTAACGTAATGATGATGATCATGTATTTAATTTAAATATTTTTTCAATAATTAATAACAAATTAAGTTAATATATATTCATTTTAAATTGAAATCTAAAAATCAAAATATATAAACTTAATTTGTTTTTATATTGAATGGAATAACTTCTACCTACTGAGAATCTTGATGAAATTTATTGTTGTGAGCCGTCACGATCCTAAATTTTGACGACCACACTTTAAAATATCACGTTAACATCGAAATAACAAAAACGCTAGAGGCAGCAGACTCGGTTAAGCTTTAATTTAACATTTTGATAAAAGATAACTTATAAATGAGCCGCTACCATCTGTCCCAATAAAACCTTCTAAATATTTATTGTTCCTACATCTATAAGATACCACGAAACACCAATAAAATTAAGAATGCTCTACTTAATGTGTAATTAAAGGCGGCTACCGGAATATTTGAGCTTTCTTTGGTGTTATCTAGAAATGCCTTCAGGCCAACTGTTGCATACCAACTATTGATGATAGATATAGCCTATAGGGTAATTAAACTTCCTTATTTTGGGTAATAAAATTGAAGATACTGTAATTAATGGTTGCATAGCTATTATAAATTCGGGAGTAACTTTCGGGCGCAACTATTTTTGTATACCTACGAATAATTTTATCGTATGAAAAAATGAATTTTTCTTTCTCCTTAACCTCACTATCCGTCCATAATCTAAAACGATGTGGCTGAAGTTACAAACATCATCTAAAATGAGACATTAGTTTAATCACTACGAAATAATGTTCAGAAATAACACCCGAGTGAAGCCTGATGCGTCAGCTAGTCTGTTTATTTAAGAAAAACAAATTTATTATAATATACATCCAAAATTATTACATAGTGATATTTAGCTTAATGGATTGTATCTAAATGACAACAGCAAATGCAAAAGTTATAAATAAAACATAAAAGCAGTATTTATGATAATAATATTCGTTGGTCACATGTTATTTGTTCACGAGCGCTCGGCAAATCAAAAACTAATATACTTAACCTGCGACCTCACGATATAAATTGATAATAAATGCTAATTCATACACGACTCAACGCTAAACTGGCTGTCACAAGGAAAGGCACGCGTTGAAGTCTTTTATTCATAACACAGGAATGCGGAAGACATTTATACTTTTTTTTTTTAATATTTTTAATTTTAACCATCTACAAGTTATAGGTGTTTTTAATGTGTTTGTTGCTGACTCTACGTGCCATGTGAGGTCAAAATTGTATCATACTAATATTGTAGATGTGAAAGTATATTTGTTTGTTCGTTTGTTAGTTTATTGGTTTGTTGGGTTTGCCTTTAATCACGCTGCAACAAAGCAACGAATTGACGTGATTTTTGCATGGGTTTAGTGGAAGGCCTTGAGAGTGACATAGGCTACTTTTCATCCCGGTAAATTAAGAAGTTCCCATGGGGATTAAAACACATTCCATGCGGACGAAGTCGCTCGCATCAGATAGTTATTAATAAATTTATGTAAAATGAGTTTTTCTCCGTTAATTTGTTTGTGTACAATTTCAGCTATCTTGTGATCAGAATACTTACTCTACAGTAAAAACTAGCTATCTCTGACACTAAATATTATCAAAATCAGTCCAGTGGTTTCGTCTTAAAACGATAACAAACGATAACAAAATAGTAACTTACATCTCTACATAATAGTAATTAACGCTAAGGGTGATTCGGCGTAACTTAAAAATACATAATTTAATGTTATTTGTTCAACTTAAACCTCATAAAAATGAATTATATCTCTTATCGACTAAACATAGGTTTTAACTATCGGTTCATGACATAATGTGTATAATATGTAAGGTAAATGTATTATGATAATTTATTATAATTGGTCTCCGTTTGTGTCAAACTACAAGTATTTAACCATTTACCTACTTAATGTAGAAATGTAGCCCAAGAGACAGCCAGCAATTTGCCATTGAACAGAAAATTGCTGTAAAAATACTTTGACGCACGACGTACTTACGTCATATTGTATTTGTTGGATAACGTCATAAGAGAAAGTACGACTGCATGATTATTATCCTTAGAAATGTAAAATAACTATTCTTGACTTCCACGTTGCTAAAGTAAAGCAAAAGTGTATGAAGTGAATCTCAAAACACTAAGCAATACTAATAAAGCATCCACTAGATAGGTTACTGCTACTTGGTAAACCCCTAAGTATCGTCTGATGGATGCCTGTGATTAAAAACTTGCTTCTACAATACTAAATGATGCTTGCGATTTGGTCCAAGCAGTTTCAGCTATTCTAAAAAACCCTTAGGAACTCGAATCATTTTCGCGATAAAAACGGCCTCTCCCGAGATGCAACCTATCTCTGAACCAAATTTCATCAAAGTCGGTTGAACAAATGGGCAGTGAAAATGTAACAGACAGACAGACCCTTCATAAAACTAGTATTTGTGAAATTAAAAAAAAACTATATGTAATGAGTGAGTGGTATCTGCGTGTGGTCTCTTGTGTGAATGGTCATCGCATTTCCCTAATTACGTAAAGACAGCTATTGAGTGACAGGTTATAGGCAGCTGATGGTGACGAGCGTCACCAGGGACGGCGGCACGCGCGACGACAGGTGTCACTGTCACCCATCGTGCTGATTGCAGGCTGCTATTTATAGATTCATATTTTCAATCTGTGGTGATCTTTTTATAAATAACTAGCGAATGCCCGCGACTTCGTCTGCGTAGTTTGAGGTTTTTTGGTTTCCGCGGGAACTCTCTAATTTTCCGGGATAAAAAGTAGCCTATGTGCTATTCCAGACTATAATCTATCTCCGTGCCAAATGTCTGCCAGATCCGTGCACCGGTTGGGGCGTGATTGAGTAACAAACATCCATACATCCATACATTCATACATCCATCCAAACTTTCGCATTTATAATATTAGTAAGATAAGATAAATAAAACAACAATCCGCAGTGTTTTTTTAATAAATGCCTAATTGAACTGAATTCTGGACTCAAAACTAAATAAACAATTTTTTTATTGAAGTAATCGACTGTTAGATACATACCCTTTTTGGAATAGTGAATATTCTAATAACAATCACACGCCACCTACTTAATAACACAAAAATCTTAATATTTCACGCTATATTCTCTCGGATTTGGTGCTGTAAAAGCTTATCCACAAACGTAACTCTTTTTGAATTTGATTTTTATCATGTTTATTGCCAACTTGAACACAAAGCACCTTTTATCCGATTCTAACATGTTTAAAGTCGTCATACGACTGTCAGTTCATAATACCAGTTATGTTTGTCCGTTTTTGCAGGAATCGATGAGGCATTGTCATATCCCGGATGCTTCGCAAAAACGTCTTCTCGTCGGCCCTTCGACGACATCACAATTTACAACCGCAGTTTACGGCCCTCTGGGAGGACACCGCCGAGTGCTGGCGAAGCCTCAGTGTACAGTGTGTGTATTCCGTGTACTTGTGACAACACAGCGGACACTTGTATTATAGCAAGCGATCCCTTGTGGTGGGCTTAACGCGGTCGCTCCCACAAGTTCATTATAAAAGTATATAAGGCAAATTTACACACGAGTAAATAATTTATTTTGTCCTTTAAAAGTGATTTTTACCCGTATTTAATGCGCTCAGTGTTTGATAGGGATAGCAGCAGCACGTATTATCCTGATACAAAAAGATCTTCTCTTGCCAAGTCGTATTGAAGCATGCCACTATATCATTTTACTAATCTTACTAATATTATAAATGCGAAAATTTGGATGTATGGATGTTTGTTACTCAATCACGCCCAACAGCTTAACGGATCTGGCTGAAATTTGGCACAGAGATAGATTATAGTCTGGAATAGCACATAGGCTACTTTTTATTCCGGAAAATTAAAGAGTTCCCACGGGAACCAAAAAACCTCACACCACGCAGACAAAGTCGTGGGCATTCGCTAGTACTACATAAATGTAATAAATTGAATACTTTATTACTAGATGATGCTCATTTCCTGTTTCGTTAATTTCCCGGGATGAAACCTATGATCTCCTCCGTGCTGCAACCTATTTTTGTACGAATTTTCGGTGTTAGTAGGTACTAGCGGATGGGCCGTGAAAAGGTAACAAACAAACTGACTTTCGTATTTAATATAACTTACAATATCCACAATAATCAATCAAATAATCAAAGATCAAATCAAATAAATATTATAAATGTGAAAGTTTGGATGTATGGAGTTCCCGCAGGAACCAGAAAACCTCTATCCACGCGGACGTAGTCGCGGGCATCAGCTAGTATCGCAAGTAGTAGTACCGAAAGTCTGTCTATCTGCTATGCTTTCATGGCCCATCTGTTCAACCGATTTTCACAAAATTTTACTATGGTACAGACAAACTCGTAGGTTGCATCCCGGGGATGGACATAATCTTTTAATCCCAGGAAACTAATGATTTCCCGCGGGAATCAGAATACCTTAATCCAAGCATATGACTGCACTGGCATCATATTATTGTAATAAACAATATCATTGGAATTATATCACCCTCAGTAATCTACGTCAGACTATACATACAATTATAATACTGCAGTAGAAGGCGTGATTCATGAGAAGTTACTAGAACTACAATCGTAATTGTATTATTATAAACAGAATATGGTTGTGAGAAAGTTACGCGACAAACCGGTCTTGTCTGCGTTCGATAAACGAGTAAGTAATACCTTCGCTTATGATGCTTAATAACTGCATTGTGCTTTGTCGCGTATCGCTACTGCAGTACATGATGTGTGCAAATCGCTTCATTGTTAGACGCGACCGATCTCTGTAGCCATTTGTTGAGATCACGCTAACACGCCGCAGACTTAGGATCGTCTGACAGCTTTTCAACTACCGACTACTGATCCTAACTTGATGTTTAACACATACATATAAGACTTATATCTAAACTTATATTATAAGTATATGTGTTATACACATATTTTATCCCGAAATAGCAACTGTTGAGTTTCCCGCCGGCCCTTCTCAGTAGAGCCTGTTTTCCGAAATGGTGGTAGACTCAAAACTGACGTAAGTATCATAAGGGACACTTATGTGTCATATATGAAAAACTAGAGCTTGTTGAGGGTTTGAATTTGGCTAATCCATGAAAAGTCTAATTCCTTATCTATAAGCTTTGGACAATTTTGTTTCTGAAGCTTTACCTACTTAGGGATCGAACCCAGGCTATTCGGGTCATCATCAGTATAAAGCCCGATGTCTCCAGTCTGCGTTGGTTCGTACCTGTGATAAGCCGCAGCATCCCAGCTCAGTGCTGCAGATAACATCTCGCGTGGGAGGACGTTCACACGTTGTCTTTACAGCCATCGAATACTTGTCATCTTGATCTTTGAACATGCATTCTAACTTTGCTTATGCTCGCTATAATAAGGACCTCAATTTATTTAGACTGTTTTTTATTTTTAATCTAAATATATAAAAAGGTCAATAACTGATCTATCAACGCACGTCTCAAGCTACTAGACGGATAAAGCTGGACATACACATAGCTATTATGACGAAGGAATACGCTAAGAAACGAATTGTTCAGTATTGTTAACTTTTAGCTATGCCTATATCTTATACTAGCAGAGGCCTGTGACTTCATCGGCGTGGATTGAGGTGTTTTAGTTCCCGCGGTAACTTTTTAATTTTCCGGGGTAAAAAGTAGCTTATGTGTTATTCCAGACTATCTATCTCTGTGCCTCATATTTTGTGCGTTGATAGAATGTCTTCCTTTTATTTATTTTTTTTCATTATTTTATTTAGCCTTAAATTCATAATTTAAATTAACTAATTTTGAATAGAGTCACTAGTAAATTTCAACTCATGACGTATAAAAACGCCTTCCAGAGGATAGCTGGACGCCCATTAAATTAATAATTTGAAGTTAATAATATAATATTATGATAAAAAATTGGTAGTCACAGGGTCTGCCGATAGAAGTGAAAACGAACCGCCTTAGGCGATAAGACCACCTTTGCATACTGTTTAGTCCTAGTTCGTAGTTTTAATGTATTTTGTATTTCCGTTCTCTTGTGTGTAATTACGATTTAATAATAATAACGAATATAAAAAAGATACATTTTTACCTTGTTAAAAAACCAAAGTAAAAATTATATTGACAACTGTATTTTTACAGAAATTCTTTAATAATACATAATTATGAAACAATAATAATAGCTAAGATATGGAAAAGGTTCAAAAACAAGGTTTTTGTCAATTGAATCTGCTTTTCGAACCGGTGGTAGAATCATGGCATTTAAGTGGCAGATAAGTTGTCCTTAGCGAAATAAATTAATTTATTTCATTTCATTTCAAAATTATAATTCTCGTTTAGCTAAGTCGTCGTCATCAGCCGCTGGACCCAGGTCATGTGTAATACTGACCTGTGATATATTTGGACTTCCACACGTGGCAAAAGAAACGTCTAGATCTCGTATTCATCATCATCACCATCATCCGCCTGTTGACGTCCACTTATACCACCTACCATGGACAAACTATGACTTTTAGTAATGAAAGTCACAGTTTGTCCCTTATACAAATATTTACAACTAGGAGAACCTTACATACTTAATATTTTCCTAATTAATATTAATCTCTTGCTATCATATCCAATGAATCATTGTCTAGAGATACAAAGTTAACATGGTAGGTATCTCGTGCCGACGCTTGACGGATAGCCGGTTTTCTGCCCGCCATGTAAAACCAGTGTTCCACACTGTAAGCAAGCCTGATAGACTGTGATATCTTTTAACAGCACTGTTCTGTCGTGTTATCTTTTATCTATCAGCGACGAGTATACTCGATCAAAGTTAGCAATTGCAGGTAGCAAGTTTGGATGGATGTATGGATGTTTGTTACTCAATCACGCTTCAACGGCTGAACGGATCTGGCTGATGTTTGGCACAGAGATAGATTATAGTCTGGAATAGCACATAGGCTAATGCCCGGAAAATTAAAGAGTTCACGCGAGAACCAAAACACCTCAAACCACGCAGACGAAGTCGCGGGCATTCGCTAGTATTATTATAAATGCGATACGATTTTTTACTATTTAGAAGTATTGACCTCTATTATTATACAGATCAGTGCCTAGAAATAACTTTTGATAACGCTTAAAAAAAAGAGAAAAAGACCTTCAGGCTGCGCAGTATGTTATTTATTCTTGACGACAATCATGCTTAGTGAGCAATAGCAATGATGTGGTCTAGGTTGGAGCACGATTGCCTAGGAGATGCCTATTCACTCTTGCCTTAATGGTACATAAATTATACGTGGCAGGAAACACGTGCGCTGGGAGGGTATTCCACACCCTAGCAGCTCTAATCAGAAACGTTGAGCAAATGATGCTATGAAATTTGGAGCGAGGGGGTGTCTATCTATCTTTCGCTTTTTTGTTTGTTTAGGTTTCTTGTCGAATTGAGTATGCTAGGCTTTACTGGCCGCTACATCGTCGTGGGCGTCGCGAGGCATCGCCGAAACGTTGGCTATGAGCTCTAGGGCACGAAGAAATCAGAGAGCAACGGGTTTAGCGCCTGCTGACCTCGGTTTAGGATGACGTGGAATGAGAGGGAGGGACTAGTCTGAACGCTCCCAAGCCTAGCATAAGAACGTACTATTACCTATTCTATTAGCTAGCCCTTGACTGCGATCTTACCAGATGGTAAGTGAAGATGCAGTCTAAGATGGTAGCGGGTTAACCTATTAGGGGCGTGGCAGTTATACCACTATTCGGTTTCGACACGGCATCGTACCGGAACGCTAAATCGCTTGGCGGCACGTCTTTTACTGGTAATCTAGACACGGCCGAAGCCTCCCACCAGGCCAGACCGGGGAAAATTCAGAAATTATAAATTTCCAAACCCTGCCGGGGATCGAACCCGGGACCTCCGCAGTCCGCACGTTAAGGCAACAGCGCTCAACACTGCGCCACGGAGGTCGTTTGTTAAACAATATTTTCACAAAATTAGGAATCCGCTTATTTAGTATTCATACTAGATGATGCCCGCGACTTCGTCGGTGTGGATTAATTTTTTGGGATTAGAAGTAGCCTATGTCCTTCCCCGGGATGTGACCTACCTCTGTTCCAAATTTTATCAAAATCGGTTGCACATATGGGCCGTGAAAGCATACAGACAGACTGACACATTTTCACATTTGCTTTACTTTCCCTTTTTCACAATATTAGAATGGATTTTGTTCTATGTCCCATAGCAAGGTACCTACTTCGTTGCACTATATCGCAGTCTGGGCAAAGGCAGAAATGATAAAACAATTGATATGAAAGCAAATAGCAGTACCAGTGTTATCTGCGCCCGTATTAAGCGCAGTTTGAGTAGACTGCGCAATTAATACGATATAGATAGGGATAGACACACTTGCGCCGTGGCTCTGCCTGCTAAGCCTTCGAAGCTGAAATGATTCCTCTCAAAGCTTTAAGTCTTAAAGCTCAGGGACAAACAGGAAGCAGGGCGTCAACGACACGCGTTTTTTATTTTATTTTATTTTGATCGTGTCTCAACACATCGATAGCTGACTCCCGAGCATAAGTTGTACGTTGTTATAAGTTGTGTAAGTACGCTGCCCGAATGCGGGCCGACAGGCTTGACACATTTTTGAGAGTATACCTAATGGAGAACTCAAAAGTTCATTAAAGCAGGTGATAACAAGAGTATGTATGTTAATAAGAACTAACCAATTAAATGGTTTATAAGATTCACCTCCCAGTCCTAATCCACAGACGACCACACTATGCATAATATTAAAAAAGTTATTTCTTCGAGTGCAAATCTCTTAAGAGTCAGTTTTACATCATTCAATAAAGAAACGCAAGCAGAAAACAAATTGGACTATAGAACGAGAATACAAACAAAGAATCATCAAAAAGCAGCTTCGATTAGCGAACTCGAACACGATAACAGTGGAACAAAAGAGGATTTTTTCCTCTTTCTCTGTCTGCGAGTGTGCGGGCTCGGAGGTAGGGGACAGGGGGGAGGGAGGGGTTAGACGGGAAGAAAGCTGATAATTCGGTAAGTCATAATCGGTGGCTGACGTGATACAAAAACGTCTGCAATGCGCCCCGGACCACTCGCCACAGAACCTGTCGCGGCAGGCGCCCTGCACGCGGCGCGGCGAAACAACTGGGGATATAATATTGTTTCAATATTTTTGAATTTCGTGTTTATTCGATTCTAATCCTTATTTTAGGAACGTCAAGGTACGATACATTAAACTATCATTTTGAGTAATATTGCTTATGTATTGCTTTAAGCAGTTCTGAGAGGTCAATTCCATAGTCGAGACCTAAGAACTAAAAAACTAACAGCGATTAGCGACTATTAAACATGCAACAACATCATTTTCTTTGACTGGTCGCTTTTGACTTAGAAATTAAAACTCTGACGATCTTGTTTTACTGTAAAGACCTGATTTCTCGTAGTCTACACGTACACGTGCCTGTAAGCAGTGGCAGCAAACGCCTAATATTGTATGATACTCTCAATTAAATATTTGAAAAAGTAAGCCGTTAATGATAAAATGGAGATGTTAATTGGACCTATACTAGATAAATAGCTTTTTTTCCGAATGAAAATGTGTTAACATTTTTCCCTGACGCAGCGGTGTGGACTCATTATTAAAATTCCTACTCCCTACTGTTTCATAATTATATTTTCATATGTATTTATATTATTTTAAGAAATTTTTATTGTATTATTCTATAAAAAATATAATATTAGTTATAATGACTAGGCCCATAGAAATATAAAATAAATGTCTAAATTTATATGGGCTTAGTTACCTAATTTAAACAAATAAATAAATATTCGGGAGGCCCTACTTTTATTGGGAAATTGAAAAAAATATATAAATTAATAACTATGTCACAAACGAGACGAAAAATAAATGTATCAACTCATTTCTATGGATGCGTCGTTGAGGCGTTTCCAGGCTTCGTATAACAAATAAATAAATATACGGGAGGCCCTGCTTTTATTGGAAAATTGAAAA
This sequence comes from Erebia palarica, assembly GCA_964035005.1. Classification (NCBI taxonomy): domain Eukaryota; kingdom Metazoa; phylum Arthropoda; class Insecta; order Lepidoptera; family Nymphalidae; genus Erebia; species Erebia palarica. Next base: position 11,036,293 of record OZ035994.1, on the reverse strand, counting down.
AAAAAAATTAATAACTATATCACAAACGAGACGAAAAATAAATGTATCAACACATTTCTATAAATGCGTCGTTGAGGCGTTTCCAGGCTTCGTTTGCAGAGGCCCTAGTCTCACCTGGTCCCGGCGGGGCGCGGCACCTGCACCCGCGCCCGGGCGTCGACCCCCGCCCCGCCTCCCCCGCGCCACCCCGCCCCACCCCCGCACCCGCCCCGCGCCCTCACGCGACGCGAGCAGCCTCCGATCTGCACCACTCACAATCACTGCATCACGTTTAGCCGCCATTCAATAACATTGCACTGTATGGTTTTTATTGCAGGCACGATACTTTTCTTTGTCCCGACTCCCGACGTATGTATACTTGGAGTTCAACCACATTTTGACTACCCCCGTGGCGCAGTGTTGAGCGTGCGGAGGTCCCGGGTTCGATCCCCGGCAGGGTCAATTTGGAAATTAATAATTTCTGAATTTTCCCTGGCCTGACCTGGTGGGAGGCTTCGGCCGTGGCTAGTTACCACCCTACCGGTAAAAACGTGCTGCCAAGCGATTAAGCGTTCCGGTACGATGCCGTGTAGAAACCTTATAGGGGTATGGGTTTAATATAACTTCCATACCCCTAACAGGTTACCCCGCTACCATCTTAGACTGCATCATCACTTCCATCAGGTGTGATCGCAGTCAAGGGCTAACTTGTAGTGGATAAAAAAAAACATACTGTATAAAATTCCGAACCTATCTGCGAGACAACGATCTCTGTCAAATCTATCAAATTAGTAGACGAAATGAATGTTATGTAGCTCTTTTGAAGTTAGCACTGGTCGATTCTTGGAAATGGAGGCGAGGTCAACGCTACCACTACAACCCATTAACGATTGGCTGAATTTGTTTTATTGTTGCTGCGACAATACATTTCAGCTAAGGGTGACTTGTGTCCAATCGGATATTATTTCAATCGCCATAGCTGTCAACAATAGACCCCCAGAAACACAAGCAATATAACAAGTGAAATTAATTTAACGAATTAAAAAATACGACTGCCCTGCTATATTATTTTCGGAGTTTTAAGAAGCGATTTGCTTATAATAGGTATAGCCTTTGGAATCTTATTCCCATTTTTATTAAATGATATTTGTTTGTGAATCACTGGATATTGAACTATAGTGTTATATATTTTTGGAATCTACTCATCATTTTCTAGATGACGATTATATAGTTAATCTTATTTTCGAATTTTTTTTTTCAACTTTAGTCTTTAATGAGGGACCATGGTCACCCCATTAATTTTTTAAAAAATTTACTAGTCTATGTCACCCGAAATAAGCTAGGGATTCTAACGATACCTCATTTATCAAAATCGGTGCAGGCGTATAGAAGTTATGGTGGAATATACAAACTCACATACATACATACATACATGAACCCTGAACACAATATACTCCTTTTTTCAGGCAGTCGTATAAAAAATTGGCAGTCATAGGTACATGCCGATAGAAGTGAATACGAATATTTATTTTTTTTATCATTATTTTAAACTAAGGCATTAAAGCTTAATTACGAATGTACTATTTATACTTAAGACCTTTTGTCTCAAGAAGAACGGTGTTAGCCTCGCTTTTCCACATTTTTACCCGCTACCAAAAAAAATGCTCAACGCGCCTAAAGAAGTTTTCACTTCAATAATTAGGTAGTAGATAGTAATAAAACAAGCTTATTGTTTCTCGTCTCTAAAAAATGTTTCTCGACCTACGAGTATCTGTTTTAAAGATCTCTTGGCGGAGTATTTCTCCGCTCGGAGAGGCACAATAAAACAAGTCTGACTGCGATGCGGCTCGCGTGATGAGCGGGAGCCGGAGCCGGGAGTCGGGAGTTTGTATTAGGGTTGTAAAACGGAACCTCGCCTCCGCCTCCGTGCGGAGCTTTCGCAAGAAATCGTACCTCCGCTTCCGCATCCGCCTTCGTCGTTTTGTTGCGGAGTTTTAACGGAGGTTTATTTACGTTGACTTACAATGCGAGAGGTACAAATCGAAGCAGGTGACGTCAGTTACACCATAACAACAAGCAAAAAGGCAACTGTCCTTAGGAGAATCCTCAAAAAATACAAATGTGGGATTCATTGCATCCAAAAGCACAGAAAATGGATGATGTGATCGGAGAAATCCACCTCCGCCTCCGCCTCCGTTAACCTCTGCATCCGCGGAGGCAAAGCCCCTTACCTCCGCATCCGCCACTGCTTCCGCTAAGAACGCCTCCGTTACAACTCTAGTTTGTGTCATTGTTGTCGGCGCATAGCTGCATCATTGTAACAAAATTTGCCTTTGTGCGGAATGCTATTTAGAAAATATCAGTAGCTTTTTATTGGTGTAGGCGTTTGAAACTCATGAGGTGGTGAATATCATGCCCGTGACTTCATCCACGTGTACAAAGGTGATTCTGCGGGAAATCTTTAATTTTCCGACATAAAATGTAATTAACGTTCTCCATTCTAAATTTCAGCCAACTCAGATCAGGAGTTGCACATTTGAATGAAAAAGCTATAGGATGTATAAAGAAATCCAAATTACGGAATTACATTATAATAATATAATAAACGTTTGTTTAATTTTAGTATTATAGTGAAACTTTAAGAATAATTATTTTAAAACTGGAACTAACTCAACTTTAATACAAGCTAATTATAAATATTTTAAAAAACATGACTGATCTGGTTTTTAATTTATACACTAGTGCCACTACTCACTCGGGATGATAATTTAAGGATTCTAACGACACCCCATTGATCCGAATCTGTTCAGGCATTTATAAAGAAACTCGCATACTTATTACTTACATACATGAACACTGAAATTATAACACTCCTTGAGTTAGTTAAAAATATAACATGTCTATTTTCTTTTTCAGTACAAGGGCAGGAAAAAATACGGCATTTTTACTTTTTTGTCAGCCACAGTACCTGGTGGTCCGAAAACCAGAATCAAACGTAAACTATAGAAACGAGACTGTTTATTCCTAAACACTTAAAAACCATTTAAGTGTAAAGGAAACGTTATTTAGGCAACGTGGTGACTGTCAAAATTCCCAAGATGACGCGGCGCATTCACGAGTGTTTATATGTATTTATGTGTATTTGTACGTGTTTACAGGGAACAAAGCCGTTCAGTGTTCTGGACTCCAGCGCGGTGCTGCCGAGTTCAATTTCCCTACACAATGGGTCGCGGGAAAGGGTTAATTAAACAGTGTTTTTTGCGTGCCATGATACCGCGCGGGTGTGGGCGGGGGGGTGAAGGGGGACTGGGGGAAGGGGGTGCACGCAGCGTGGGGCTCGTAAACGCTCAAATTTAATTTGTTATCGTTTCTTGCGCAGGGCTGAGACGAAGGCTTGCGCGCTCAGCGTGAAATGCGTTCCGGGTACCGAGTCATAGGAGTGGACGACGACGCTTCAGAACCTCTGCCTTTTTATACGACTGCCTGAAAAAAGGAGTATATTGTTTTCAGGGTTTATGTATGTATGTATGTATGTATGTATGTATGTGAGTTTGTATATTCCACCATAACTTCTATACGCCTGAACCGATTTTGATAAATGAGGTATCGTTAGAATCCTTAGCTTATTCCGGGTGGCATAGGCTAGTAAAATTAAAAAAAAATTAATGGGGTGACCATGGTCACGCATTAAAGACTAAAGTTAAAAAAAAAAATCGAAAATAAGATTAACTATATAATCATCATCTAGAAAATGATGAGTAGATTCCAAAAATATATAACACTATAGTTCAATATCCAGTGATTCACAAAAAATATCATTCAATAAAAATGTGAATAAGATTCCAAAGGGTATGCAAATCGCTTCTTATGGAGGTAAACTCCAAAAATAATATATATGGCAGGGCAGTCGTATTTTTTAATTCGTTAAATTATTACTATGTTTTCTTTACCATTTACTTTGTTGCCGTTTAGTACCTACTTTATATGCATTTTGTTATCCTTACTGTTAATACTATCCATACAATATTTATATTATTATTATAAATTATATATTATACTAGCTGATGCCCGAGACTCCGTCCGCGTGGATTGAGGTGTTTTAGGGATATGAAATATAGATAGTAGCCGATTCTCAGACCTACTGAATATGCATATATTACAATTTCACAAAAATCGGTCAAGCCGTTTCGGAGGAGTATGGTAACTAACATTGTGACACGAGAAATTTATCTAAAAGATTATTAAAAATGGGAAAGGGTGTATTTCTGTTTTTTTGTCTGTCTGCAAAGCTTTCACTGCCCATCTTTTCGACCGGTTGCATCCCGAGTAAAGACAGGCTATTTTTATCCCGTAAAATCAGTTTATTCTAATCTAATCCCGATAAATCTTCCCTTTTTCTTAAAAGTCACATTTTCGGTACAAAGTTATGAATTTTATACGTGTTATAAGAGGCAGCCCTGACGGCCGGAGATTCCCGCGATGCTGGCGCGTAATCGAATTTATTAAAAGCGGACGAAGCGGAGCCGGGCGCAAAAACGAGCTTTGTGAGAGACGTAACAACACAGGCACGTAACAACACGGGCACGTAACAACGCGGACAAACGGACTATCATCAGTTCAATTAGACGATACAATGCGCGAGACGTGACGACGCGACGGCTGCGGGGGTGCCCGAACCGCGCACCGGCCCACTAGAGCAGTGTGCTTACTCCCAGTTTTAACATTGCAAATACGATTGATCGACGTGAGAACTCACCACGCCAAGTGTAAGCGAATATTTCCGGTGAGTTACGAATCCGCCATCGAATGTGAAAATGATGTCATTCTCGCAATTTGGGATATCAATCTGTGTGAAAAGTAACATTCGGAGTGCCAAAATAGCAAATGACATTAGTCATATCGTATTTTTTGTACGTTTGGTGAGTTATAAACTCATCGAATTTCATTTGGAGTGGTAATGACTCGGTGACTTTTTGTTCACCATGTTTCCGCTTGGAGCGCTGGCTGTAGATGTATAGAGGAGCTCACTTTCATCTCACTTTAGTGAGACGTATTTCAAATTCGATCAATCTCAGAGTAAGGGTACAGAACGACACCAACTAAAAACACGTACTCAAGTCTCAGTCAATCTATCCTTATGACCGATCTTAAGCATAGATTGACCGAGACTTGAGAACGTATTCTAAATGCGAAAATTGTAGCTTCCAATTTAAATGCCTAGTAGACAGTGACTTATTAATAGGTATAATTTTCGATTGATAACATCCGCAAAAGTTCAATACTATTTATTAATTCTTGTATATTATATAGCGTATAGAACATCGATATTTTGGCACTACATATAAATACCTTTAGTATTATAACATTTGCATTGCTAATGAGCTTTTATTTATAGAGCTTCTTTTAAATTAATAATGATTTTTTCCAATAAATTAATTTTACAGTTTTATGATATTAGATCATGTTAACCATTTCACGGTGGTAATTTGGTTTTAATTAAGTGAATACACAAAATATCACTGACAAAGATAAAAGCGGAAACTTTGAATCGAAATAGCATAATGTTATTCTTGAACATAATGCTATATAGCATAATGTTATTTGACGACCTGCGTGGCGCAGTGTGTAGCGCTGTTGTCTCCGGGTTCGATCCCTGGCAGGGTCAATTTGGGAATTTATAATTTCTGAATTTTCTCTGGTCTAGCCTGGTGGGAGGCTCCGGCCGTGGCTAGTTACCACCCTACCGGTAAAGACGTGCCGCCAAGCGATTTAGCGTTCCGGTACGATGCCGTGTAGAAACAGAATAGGGGTATGATTTTAATATAACTGCCATGTCCTAACAGGTTAGCCCGCTACCATCTTAGACTGCATCATTTCTTACCATCAGGTAAGATCGCAGTCAAGGGCTAACTTGTAGTGTATAAAAAAAAGATATTATCGATTTAACTACTTGTTACTGCACAACGAGGGATTACCTCAACAGAAATCGCAGATTCATTTTAAATAGAACTTTGTCTCATCAATATAATTTCAACCCGTCGCCGGTCCACTCCAACCGAGTCTTCTCTCAGTATGTGGAAGCTTTAAGCAATCCACCATGCTGGCCGAGTGCAGTTTTGCAGCCTTCATACACATTTAATAACATTTTGAAGCACTCTCGGGAGTGCAGGTTATACCAAGTGGTCATCGATTAGGTAAGTTAATGTAAGTGGTAGTCAATTTCATTAAACGCACATAAATCAGAAAAGTTAGTCTTTCTTCGAGGATCTAACCGCCTTCCATAGGAGTTTTTATATCGTAAACCCGGTCATAATTATTTAAAGTATGATTGGGCATTATTTTCAATAAAATACGATATCTGATCTTAATTAAATATATGTTAAATAAAAATAATAAAAAAATTATACAATTTATTTTGATTAAATTATACAAATTAATTTTAATTAAATTATATTTTTCAAGTCTTAATCAAACGTTATCTTACTACTCGCAACTAATATTTCTAATGGACTACTTATATGCAACAAACGACATTCTAAATCACCAAAATATCACCTTTACCCGTTGCTGGGCTCTGGAGCCAAACTGCCAACGCTTAAAGCAACACATCTTACTTACTAATAGTATAAATGCGAAAGTTTGGATGGATGGATGTATGGATGTATAGATGTTTGTTACTCAATCACGCCCCAACGGCTAAACGGATCTGGCTGACATTTGGTACAGAGATAGATTATAGTCTGGAATAGCACATAGGCTACTTTTTATCCCGTAAAATTAAAGAGTTCCCGCGGGAACCAAAAAACCTCAAACCAAGCAGACGAAGTCGCGGGCAGTAAGCAATATTACTCTAAATGACAGTTTGATGTCACGTACCTTGACGTTCCTAAAATTTCTAGGAATTAAAATTCTAAGACACGAAAGTCAACAATGATGAAACAATATGGTTTTAGGCGCTGGCAGTATGGTCCCAGGGCAGTTTAATTTGTCTAAAAGTAAAAGTCGTGATAACGTTACAAAGGTGAATACAGATGAGTCCAAGGCAAATAATTATCAATAAACAGACAACGTACAAATGATAGTACACACAAATATTAATTACATATCATACCTGACAATACAAATCGACGATCGACTCGTCCGAGCTGAACATAATCAATAGTTAATAATTAATCAAGTGAAGGTTTGTTGAGAAACCAATTCGGATTGATATAAATCACTTTGTCGATATAATTTCGCTTTGATTCCGAGAATTCATTACGCTCAATGAATACTGCGTTGCGATGTATTCTCAATGTGGCAAAGATTAAAGGAATAGATGGACAGATCTACATACTAAAATAGTATTATATTCACTTTGAGTATACTCATGATTATTATAAGTTAAGGTACTATAAAATTTATTGTTGCTATTAGAGGGGATTATAGGACAATGGACAGATTCATCCACTTGTTCAAAGATGCTCAACGAGCTAAAGAGAGGGCTACGTTAGGAGTTTCCAATGAGCATCAGAGTTCGTCATGAAGATATACGCAGGAGAACCAAGAAAAGGCCGAAAAGTCCTTGAGTGGAGACCGCGTACCGATGAACCGATGACAAAAAGCGGGTGTGGGGAAGTGTTTGGAAATAGTTGTGTAAAGTGAAGGCGGCGGACCGGGTATGGTGGCGCTCACTAGGGAAGGCCTGTGTCCAACAGTGGACATCCACAGGCTGATGATGATGCTGACCAGGTATTATTAATCTTGACGATATCAACCTGGATTCACAGCCTCAATCAATGATTGCTTTGAGAAAATTAATTATTGCTAGACTTCTGGAGTGATCTTATACCTATTTCGCCTGACAGCCGAAAGAGGCAGCAGGGATCACAGCTTTGTATGGGACGGCGCGGATGTTCTTCATATAAAATAGTTATTTTCGATATAAGGAAGCCAATTCTGTATAAACCACGTAACAGACGTAGAGCTATTGATTTCTTCAGAAATGTTTCACTTATACACAAGACCTGTTTCAAGTCTAACTTTTCCTTCTGTCTGGGCGAGACAGCGGCGATGTGGCGATAAGCGCGGACATATCACTTGTCTACTGCGGCTTGTCTGTTATCGGCTGACTGTATATCCGCGGCGCAGATTGTTGCTCAACCGATTGTCGCAGCCGCAGGTGCTTTATACTGCAGTGCTTTTTATCCAACATGATTACAACTGCCATACACTGTCCACCTACATCAGCGTGAAAACATCCCGATATATGTTTATTTTTTCTCGTCTATTTTAAAACTAGCTGATGCCAGCAACTTCGTCCGCCTGGAATGAGGTTATGGTTATCTTCAAAAGTAGGCTATTCCAGAATATCTCGGTCAGCGTGAGCGCCATTTTAATTTACTCAATTTAGTTTCGCATCAAAACTTTGACAGCCAATTCGGGCTCACCGTAAACGAGGTCGGCGGCGGCGGCGGCCATAGCGACAACAAATAAATAAATAAGGAACAAGACGCGTGATGACACGACTCACGCCCACCCGCGACGACTCGGCGGCATCAGAGCCCTGAGACACAGCGTTGTTATCAGAACAGTCTGCTCCTCGACTGTACTCCGTACACAAGTATGCGTCATGCGTGAGACCTGCGGTTCAATTGTTTAAGCAAATCGTAATCATTTGACAGCTTAAAACGTATTACTCTCACTGTTTGAGGAGTTCATACATCCTTTGTGACGTGCAGGCATTTATGAACTCTTTGAACAGGTCGAATTATACGTTTGACAAACAATTACGATTTCCTTACACAATCGGGGGGCTGAGCTGTCAGAATGTGATCCGCCGAGTGCCCCCGTCACAGGGCGTTCGATGTGATTGCCGCGAGTAATTAATTTAGTAATTTGGTGCTCAAAAAGGGAGTTACCTGGAAAGTTTCTCGGGAGCTTTGAAAATAGATGTATTTTATAGATTTCGACGTGCTTTTTCAGAATTTTCACATTGCCGCTCGCGCCGCCATATTGTAAATATGGCGCCCAAAACAGTTTTTTGACAATAACTCCTTTCGGACTAAATTCACGATGAAAGTAGTTATTTAATAAATTAAACTAGAAAAAATTTCCTACAATTTATGTAGTAACCTTTTTTTGTAAAATCAATGGTTTCATTGTACGAGCGCCGCAAACTAAAACCTAAATTTACCTTCCACAGTTCAAATAAATTTGTATTGTGGGTATTTTACAAGAAGAAAAAGATAGCATCAGATTTAGCCATGTCAATCTAATTTTGTTTAAAGATCTTGTAATTTGACACCGTTCCACATTTTTACCCCCTACCAAAAAGTGCTCAACGCGCCTATAGAAGTTTTCACCTCAGTAAATGATTATTTATTTATTTGTGGCCATAAGCTGAGCAGTCGCTCTACAATACAATGCAACGTTCGCATTTCGAAACTGGCAGAGAAGGATTTATTGGAAGCCGGGCCGAGCGATCTGTGGTGAAGAGATCCTATCGCGATCTGTGCACTGCATTAGGCTATCCTGGACCGGTGACGTAGAGAAACGATACTATCTTATCTCCATCGCGCCGTATTAAAATGTAAATGAGCGGAGCTGCAACAGTTCTGTAAATTGTAATTAAACGCTGCAAGTGTTACATCACATTATTGCTGTAACAACAGACATGCCAACTGTCCACCCCTATTAAATGATAAATATAATGATAAATTATTTATTTATTTCACAACTTGACACTTGTGTCACTTATGAAACGTTAAGACTCTACCACCGGTTCGGAAACGTGATTCTACTGAGAAGAGCCGGCAAGAAACTCAGCGGTTGCTCTTTTCATAGAAAAGAAAAGGTTACAATATGTAACATACGTTACAAGTATAACACTGACTTGTGTGACTGACTTGACTGGATGCGAGGCCGGTTGCTTCCATGCAACTTTGTCATTAATAAAATCATCGATAGTGTAATATTTTGGTTGGCAGCTTATTTAAGGCACGTTCGTGATGACGTCAGGATCTACAGGACTAGGTAGGTATGAAGAATCATACCAAAAGTTATTCATGAACGGGTCACGACTTGATGCTTGTACATTTATATTCTGTCCAACCATTTATTTTACTTGTGACATAAGCACACCTATGAAGTTTCATAATAATTGACAGGCAACCATCGACAAAAAACGGTAATACTTCATAGACGCTGTTTTTGAAGTGAAAACTTCTTTAGCCGCGTTGAGCACTTTTTGGTAGACGGTAAAATTGCGGATTTTGTCTTGGTAACATGCTCGCGTTGTTGCCAAGGCAAAAGGTCTTAAATATAAATATACTATATTCGAATTTAAACTTAATAATAATGCCTTAATGTTAAGAACGTTTATATTTTTATTTTATTTTAATATTCGTTAATCACTTCTATCGGCAGATCCTACGACTGCCCATTTTTTTTTACAATAGTGAGATTAGTGATACCCTTTTATCCGACATTTCGTAAGTCGTAATCTAGTAATTACCAGTACGAATATTCTTTTCAAAATAGTCACGAAGCTGCAACACTAGCTCTCTTGATTGTCCTTCCACCTCACATCTTTGGCGATGGATGGTTTCTATGACATTCCTGATTCATATTAATACATTAATATAGTCAGTCAACTATACGCTTGGGTATGTTTATAAAACAATAATTTATGTTGAGCTATTATATTATAATCAGCCAGTAGTTAATATTAAGTAATATCTGATGCCCGCGACTCCGCCCGGATGGGTTCAGGTTTTTTGGTTGTCTTTAATTTTCCGGGATAAAAAGCACCCTACGTGTTATTCTATAATCCAGACTATAATCTATCCCAGACATCCATCTATCCATCCATCCTTTCGCATTTATAAAATTAGTAAAGATAATGATAAAAACATTATCGTCCACGCGGGGCAACTGGACCGGATAATCGTCTCGGTAATGTGCGTAAAAAGCGCTTAACCGCCCGAGCGCACCGGTGCGGCAAAGCGCCTCGTTCCGCACGCAGCGCACAGGTGCATCGTCTGACATCGATGCATCGAGCTCACTACTGGATCGATTGCATGCTCAATTTACATGGCATTAGCTCTTTTTTGTGATATTACTTACCTGTTTTTATTGAGATATTTCCACTTTGTTGCGATAATATAATTACATGCGCAGAGTTTTTATTGCTTTCGTTTATTTATCGAGCTACCGCGGCGTACAAGATGCACGGAAATCATTTTGAATTAAAACTTCTTATATTGGATAGAAGCAGGGATTACTTTGCGGAAGTCCATGATAGTGAAAGAACTTGAAATTTAATTCGCTATATTCCGCCACAGTAGGTAAATGTATGTGGGTACTGTGTACTATGTATCTTGCAATATTCACCGTCATAAATCTTCCAAATTATTCTCAACGTACGTTTCACTCCGACACCGGAGCATCTTCAGGAGATGTGGACTCGACAATGCACGATTGTAAAGTGACGATCGTAACGGAAGTTCCGGCTTTTATACCGTTTTGGCCTGACCCGCCCCCTTTCGCTCGGTTACTGTATAAATTGGGTAACGGTGAATTTGATACGTTAATTTGTTCGTTTAGCAACTCAAATCCTTTATTATTGTGTTTAATTATTTCTTATTGCTCCCAAATGCACAGTCGTAACCCCTTACTACATTTATGTAGAATTTTATATGAATGGCTATTGCCCACCTCATGTCCACTTCATGTCCACGTAAATAAAGCGTGCATAAAGAAGTAAATGTGAAACTAAGTGAGTGGTGAATGCGGGACGAGAGCGTTATGAAAAGTGTGATCGGGCGAGGCGAACGGAAGATGAGAGGGAGATATAAGTTAGTGAAGATAGAAAGAGAGGGAGTTACGTTTCGTATATCTATGAATTCTATCCGATTTCATTTCCAAAGCACCTCCTAATGGTTAAAACACAAGTCTCCCATAAAATGAAGTGCTAATAAGCATGGGACATGATCAGGTTTCATAGTTTAAACGGCACTACTCGCCGATCGGCCGGTAGCCAATTCCCGCAGATCAAACAGTGCCGCCGAGCCTGGGCCTTTGAGGACGGACCGCACGCGTCACGGCATGTCACCGCGCGTCACGGCATGTCACGGCATGTCACGTGACGACGTGTTCACACATCGTCACCGATCAATGGTACGCCGCCTAGTGTTAGCAATTTGTAGAAGTCGTAAATGTTCTAGATGTTACTACGACGCTTTTAGCGCAGCGGTTGGAATGTTACATCTTAGAAGACTGTTGTTTTACAACGAGACATAAAAAAATTACTTGTTTTTTTATCGTAGTGGTGCATATTGTGGCATTAATATGTAAATACTAGCTGATGCCCGCGACTCGGTCCGCGTGGATTGAGGTATTTTAGGGATAAGAAAAATAGATAGTAGCTCAAGTAGCCTTCTCAGACCTACTGAATATGCATATAAAATTTTATAAAAATCGGTCAAGCCGTTTCGGAGGAATGGAAACTAACATTGTGACACGAGAATTTTATATATAAGATATTCGTTCTTATTTGATTTCCGGCAATATCAATCTAGAATTACTTATAGATAAAATTATTATGGTGAGGAAACTCGTGTTCCCATCGTTTATTTATAGAATCAAGGTGTTTAAATTATAGATATGAGTATGTTTGTCATAGCGCTACTAATTACGCTATGAAGTCTTCTCTATGATACTAATCAAATGAATTGAAATTTATTCATTTATGTAACACAACTTGCGCTCCTTGTGAAAATACTAGATATCCCGGAGGAATTTCCTAATTTCCCGGCATAAAAGTAATCTAATCCCCGGGATATAACCTACCTTTATAACATATTTCATAATTCATTAAAATCGATTATAAACTTATAACGATGGCCTGGTAAAATGTAGCAGATATATACAAACCGACTGAACGACAGACAGACAGACACATTTTCACATGTAAAACTATACTTATTACCTACTTAATAAAAATAAATAATAAGTAAACAAATATTATTTGTATGGCTACAACAGAGCGAATTTTTAGATTTTTATTCGTAATCATCGCTGATTGTGGTGAGTGGTGACCCCTTTCTATTAATCACAATAGAAGGAGTTTTCTTGAGATAATACTTCCCTAAATACTATACTCTACTACTTAGGTGGGCTCCCAATTTCTTCAGCATAGCTCAAGGATTATTGTCATGGGACCCAAACGATTCTGTTACAAGCCCGTTCGTAAAAATGAGGCCTTTTTGCCAAAAGTGCGACACATAAATCTCGAGCACCTCGGGCGGGAGTGGGGGAACCGAGTGTTTCCACGGAGCGGCTCATTAAAATACCTAAACCGCGTCCGCGGCCCGACAGCTCGTGAGAAGCGGCCGCTAATTAAGCGAAAATAAGTCGAGACCGCTCGATAGCCACTAGCCCATCACACACTACACACTACACACCGGAGCTGAGATTTTATTGGTCTACATATCATGCCGTTACTGTTTTTGCTTCTTCGAAATGGTGTGCTTTTGTTTTTTTGTTACGAGCTCTGCGCAGGGACTCGACCATTCGCTGGAGCTAATTAATGTTATCAACGGTGAATAAAACATGCATTTCTAAGAGTTTTCTATAATGTTATCATATTTTTTGTGAATACTGCCAATTCGAGCGTGGTGGGTCATGGCCAACGCCCTTCTAATTCTAATGTGGACCGAATGTGGTGACATTAATTTGTAAGGGGATAAATATATTTATACATCCATATTGTCGACTCCTCAGCTTTGATGAGTTTGAATTGCGATTTGTACCGAAAAGCTGTGTTGGGTAATTCTCTAGGTCTACTAGGTAGATGTGCGCCACCGTGTTCTGTAAAGATCCTTCTAGAGCAGGGATTCCCAAACTATTTTGGGCAAGAGACCCCTTTCCAAAATGAACTGATACCTCAGCCAAATTATCTTAAAAATCTTTCGTTTTTCCTCTTGATACAAAATACATACTTACCAATTTAAAAACTTTGCGGTTGGTTATGTGAGTAAACTGACATAATTTTATCATCAAAATTTAACAGAATAAATAGACATAAAATTCGGTAAATTATCAAGTGTAATAATTATTAATACAAATTACGTAAAAATACTTAAGTAGGTAATTATTTTTGGAAAAACATTAAAATAAAATAGGGGTAGATTTTTACACCTCGTCGACCCCCGAAATCAGAATCCCTGTTCTAGAGTCTAGACAGTGAACGCGATTACCAGATCAGCTATTTGTTGTAAACTTAGCATTCCGCTGAATATTCATGAGGATATTCATGTTCCATATCAGTATTTTCTTAAACTGTATACAACTGATAAAAGCAGGTATAATAACTGAAGTTTAACGTCAATTTACGCAATATTATGATTGAACACGTACTCTATAATTACGTAAGTTATGAAACGTAGTGATTGTCATTGTATAACCTTATTAGCATAATAGATGAGGCATATTATTATAATACTTAATGTATTCGCTGTGTAAATTGAGATGTTTCCCGCGACTCTGAGACTCCGTTGATTAATGACACTGCAGGTGCATTCACCGCCGGGACCCGCGTAAGGCTGCCCGCGCACCACACTGCAAGACATAATGGATTCATAGTGGAGTGTAGGTGTTTTGTTGACAGTTTTAGCGTGGTTACAATGCCTCTAACCCATTGTTCTAGGTGCCGCGACAGAAACGACGCCATGCGACGCGACGCGATACGACTCCATATAAAACGACAGAAGTATCTACGCGACAACGTTGAGACGTAACGTAATTTTTTTTACGAATCGATAATTTTTCAGATCTTTCACAAATTATGACCATCAGTTTTCAAATATCTTACAGAATCCCTGTGATCGTTTGTGGTATTCCTAAATTAATACTACTCACATCGGATACTAATGAAGACATTGAACGCGATGCGTGGGAGGGGCAGGGGGGAAGGGGTGTACCTAGACCGGTAGCATTTTGATCAGCTGAGTCTTTAATATGCGACCGTCGGCCATCATGCCACTGGTAACTCAGTCAAGGCAGTTGATTATTACTTACAATTTTTTTTTTCTATCCACTACAAGTTAGCCCTTCACTGCGATTTCACCTGATGGTAAGTGATGATGCAGTCTAAGATGGTAGCGGGCTAACCTGTTAGGGGCATGGCAGTTATATTAAACCCTATTCGGTTTCTAGACGGCATCGTACCGGAACACTAAATCGCTTGGCGGCACGTCTTTGCCGGTAGGGTGGTAACTAGCCCCGGCCGAAGCCTCCCACCAGGCCAGACCAGGGAAAATTCAGAAATTATAAATTCCCAAATTGACCCTACCGCGGATCGAACCCGGCACCTGCGCCACGGAGGTCGTCAAAATTAAGTTAAATTAAGGGAATCCTAATTGATCGCGGCGTGTGGTAGTCCCTGCAAGATACCTAACGGCTAATCTCAATAATTAGTGTTATTCCAATGTACCAGCGAGCGATAAACACAGCGCGTGCGCGGCGGCCGGCGCACATCCGCAAGATAGCGGCTTCCGGCCCAGCGCCCCGCGCGGCCTCGCCATTACATTAATATTATAAAAACTCTTTCCAAAAAACCGACTTCCAAAGCCACTGTAAAGTAAAAAATCATTTTGATTTTCTACACACTAAGTTGAAGTCGGGCGAGCCTGATGCGTCAACTTTGCTTGTCTTTGTTATACCCGACCGACTTCAACATAGTGTGTAGAAATCAAAATTATTTTTTACTTAACGGTGGCTTTGGAAGTCGGTTTTTTGGAAATTATTTTTATTTTTAACTTTTTAGGGTCAAGATTGAGGATTCGGAATTTTTTATGGGACCACCTCGAGAGCTTCCTCTAATGACTGAAAAAATATATTTTCAAATTGGTTCAGAAACCACGGAGATATGTACCGACATACATAAAAAAAATACTTATATTAATTGAGAATTCGGCGCGTATTTTTTTTGGAAGTCGGTTAAAAATCACTTGAAATATTCGCTATTTCAGGAAGATTCCAATTTATTAATTAAAAATAGTGATTGACTGTGACTTTGATAATCTATAATTTTGATTGCAGTCGGAGAAGTTGGATGCTTAAATTTTATCTATCGCAGGAGTTAGACCCGTTCTGAGGATATGTATAAAACTTTGTAAAAATGGGCAATGAAAGCGTCGCAGACAGATACACTTTCGCATTAATAATATTAGTATGGATTACTAATGTTATCTTCATAATTTTATACAGCCAGTAAAAAAGGATCTCATCGTAGCTAAGAAAAGACAAGGAAGTTGGACCATTCGCTCCAGTCAACCAGGGCCACGAACAAAAAGATAAGGAATGTTCCTAACTTTTTTTAACTAAAAACATTTTTAAAAACGCAGCCAATTAAAATGAACTATAGCTGGCATTAGCCTGATGTGATCTAGCTCCACAGCGGCGGTAAAGCAAAAACTGGCCGGCTTCAGAACACTCGTCCAGTTCGCGGTAATTATGAGGTAAACGAACTATTTCGTGTTTTGAGCGACCTGTCACCGGCCGCCGCCGCTCCGCAACTGTCTCTGTATATGCTGCAGCCCAACTACAAACAAATTGCGAAATCTTGGACCATACTGCCACCGCTTAAAGCAATACTTAAGCAATATTACTCAAAATGACAGTTTGATGTTACGTACCCTGACTTTCCCAAAATAAGTATTATAATTCTAAAACACGAAAGTCTACAATAGTGAAACAATATACTACAGCTGACGGCTGAATACAAATAATAAATCTAATTTAATAAATCTTTATCTTCATATCTGAGGTACTTTGATCCATCGTTTGCCCAATTTATCCTTTTTGAAGCATAGCACTTGTTTTATAAGTAACCATCATTTAGGCTAATATTTTGGGTACGACTACATATATAGCACTTTGCAAATATATGATAAAAATCAAGTCAATACCCCTTTTTTTCAGGCAGTCGTATAAAAATAATCATGTACGGTTGTCGAATATGCAGTTCCTTCATTTATTTGATAAGATTAACCTGTGTATCAATATAGTGTTCTGAAATATGATCACTACTTGGTAATAAGAACTACAAGTTATCTCTTGATTTCTATCTCTTCGGTAAAAGATGAATTGTTGATATAGTGAGTGAAGGTTATCAAACGACGCATCTGGGATAGTATGAGTTTATCTTATTTCTCAAGCATGTTGGCTACTCGGTAAATTATTCGGAAGTTTTACCCAGACGGCGACCTCCGTGGCGCAGTGTTGAGCGCTGTTGTCTTAACGTGTGGAGGTCCCGGGTTCGATCCCTGGCAGGGCCACTTTGGGAATTTATAATTTCTGAATTTTCCGTGGTCTGGCCTGGTGGGAGGCATCGGCCGGGGCTAGTGACCGGCAAAGACGTGCCGCCAAGCGATTTAGCGTTCCGGTGCGATGCCGTGTAGAAACCGATAGGGGTTTTAGTTTACATATAACTGCCGTACCCCTAACAATTTAGCCCGCTACCCTCTTAGACTACATCATCACTTGCCATAAGGTGAGATCGCAGTTAAGGGCTAACCTGTAGTGGATTCAAAAAATAAATTGGCAGTCTTAAGGACTGCCGATAGAAGTGAAAATGAATATTTAAAATAACAACAGCATTTTTAAAATAATTAAAATATAAACCTTAAAACAAAGGCATTAAAGTTTAATTACGAATGTACGTATGTGTAATTATTGTGAAAAATGGTGTCGCGAGGTTTCACGTCACGCTTACACATCACTTTTAAATATAAACCTCAAAACAAAGGCATTAAAGTTTAATTACGACTGTACTACTTAAGACTTTTTGTCTTAAGAAGAATGGTGTCGGTCTCGCGTTTCCATATTTTTACCCCCTACCAAAAAGTGCTCAACGCGCCTAAATAAGTTTTCACTTCAAAAAAGACAGAGTGTAATAAAAGCTCCGCCTGGGCGGTGTCAGCATTGCCCGCCCAACCGCCTTGTCCCGCGACATACACAGTATGACATCATTCGCGCTGTGCACACGATTTCTCACCTGATAGCGAATCCGTATCCAACTCAACGTGCAGGTATTATTTGTAGATATCCGTTTTTTTATACTTGTTTCTAAAACTTGCCAACATTTTTGAGACTTGTTAATTTATACAATATTCAGAAACATTAGCAGACGAATATCTACTTAATGATACAATTTTCTCATTTTGGTAAGGAATCAATTAATTTCCAACTATTTTTACCATCGCTTAAATAGAGTCATTTACCTACTAATCAGTGTATCTACCGACACAATAATTTATAGTTGTTGAGTGAGTTAGCTAAAAAATATAAACTATGTGTAAAAGCAATGTGTATTTTTTTATTTAATTCGTATTTTATATAGATTTTATTAGTAACAGGTTATTTTTTGTAAATAATCCTGTAAATTATTGTACACTAGCAGATGCCCGCGACTTCATCCGCATGAAATAAGTTTTTTAAATTTCCACGGGAACTCCCTAATTTTTCGGGTTAATATATAGCACATAATACTCACAAACAATGTGGCTTTCAATTGGTTCCAGAATTTTCAAAATCGGTTCAGTAGAATAAGAGTTTACCCCCTACAACCTCACAAACTTTGTCACATCATGATACCCAAATGATATAGCAAATAACTATCATCAAAACCGGTCAAAGCACTGATCGACCTCCATTGGAAATTACAGTTGGACGAGCTTTCAGTGATTGCTCATCTACTTAGCACGGCTGCGAAATATCGCGACTCCTCAGTCCAGTTCCGGTGTTTGTGTGAACTGTCTTGCGGTAACCCGATCGTCTTGTGAATCCTAGCAACCTAGCACCTGCTGCGACTCGCGACTTCCGGCGCTGCGCAGTTACCGTTTCTGCCACACGTGCAGAGGATCCACAGTCCACACATCTGGAGCAACTGCCTGCGACCAACACCTATCTCAACCGCATTATAGTCCCACAAAATTATCTGACTCGGTGCCAGCGTCGCTAGTAGATATGAAGAACAAAATTAAAAAAAAAACTTAACAGGCATAAAAGTTGGTTCCAATTTTGGCCACCGGGTGATATATTCAGATATCATTTTACGTTTCATTGAAGCAATGTTGACGAGATTATGTAGGTATTAATGGAAGTATACTGGTACATTATACTTACCTGCATTAATCCCACTATTGATGATTTTCTTAGTGACAAATTTGAATGCAAGCATTCAGCAGCCCAAAAGTCAGTGCTATACTTGTTTACATTTTATATGATCTATATACTGTCGTTAATGTAATATTTTCTCTTTCTTTAAAAAAAGAACAACTTCTTCGCTTCTTACCGGTTCTTCCCAGTAGAAGCAGCTTTTCGAACCGTTGTTATAAACTTTAACTCATATATTTGAAGTCAAAAAGAGACAAACATATAACAATAGAATTTAGCCTGCGAGAGGATGAGACAAGTTATATTAATCTTATTCTCTCGTAGGCTACTACTTTTCTGAAGTTTCACTACTGCCGTGTGTGAATTGCAAACACACATTTTTTACCATTGAAAATGGTTATCAGATGCATATATCCTCTGAAACGTATTGAAAAAAAGGGTCGTAGGGTATGAGTTCAGGAATTTATCGAGACATATGTGAGCGATTGAATTTTGAAAATCGGCTCGTAACTTTCGAATTTTGAAAAATGGTTTTTGGGGGGTGTTTGTGTACTAAATTGAAAATATTTCGGAAAAAAACGACTTAAAAAAAAGGACCCTTTTTTTTTTTTGTCGTATTAGGTATAGGGTTTAGCTACAAAATGACGAAAAGATTTTCAAAATCGGTTAATAATTGTGACCTCTCCCTTTAGATTTGGAATTGTAGTATATAAAAAGTTATGTAGCTTCTATGGTTGATGACCGATCGTCGTGGTAATGATGTTAAAAGATGCGGATGCAGGCGAGAAGTACTTTTTCGTATCTTTTTGGTCCGATTCTTGTGGGGACTGCGAAATCTGTGATTTTTTTTAATTCAAAGTGCTTTTGAATCGTCGAGTGAATCTATCCCTGGTTCGGAATGATTATAGTCATGATATAGTGATATAAGTGGCACTTATATCATGATCATGATATAAGTGGCACAAGTTGTCTGTCATGAAATAAATATTTTTATTTAGGCTCCAGTTCCCAGAGCCTTTCACATAATTCAGTAAAATGATGATAACAATAATTCGGTTAATAAGGTTCAGTAAATTCGGCGGAGGGTTATCGGTGCGGCACGCGCCACTGTGTCACTGTGTTATCGTTATCGCGCCCACGCACCTCCCCCTCCCCCACCACACCCCGCCCTGAACCCCCCCCCACCCCCCTCCCGCGTTATGTCACGCTATCTACACCGGGGTCAGGATTCGCGAATAACAAGCATTAAGTTATCATTGGTTATTGCAACAGTTAAAAATATCGCAACACGACAGATTAATAATCCACTCGCTATTATTGTGTTTTAACCGACTTCCAAAAAAGGAGGAGGTTCTGAATTCGGCGCGTTCCGAACCGATTTGAAAAAAAATCTTTTACTCGTTTGAGGAAGCTCTCTAGGTGGTCCCATAAAAACTTCTGACTCCAAATCCTTAACACTGACACTAAATAGTTAAAAATAAAAATTCTTTCCAAAAAACCGACTTTCAAAGCCACTATAAAGTAAAAAATAATTTTGATTTCTACACACTATGTCGAAGTCGGGCGGGTATTGTTAGCCCTTGACTGCGATCTCACCTGATGGTAAGTGATGATGCATTCTAAGATGGTAGCGAGCTAACCTGTTAGGGGCATAACAGTTATATTAAACCCAACACTACGGCGCGGAGGTCGTCAAAATGCGTGGAGTGTGCTTTAGCGGATCTGAATAGGACTTAGTATTGCGATTGATTGTTTTACTTGCATGTCTGGGAGCATTTCACATGCTGTGGTACCATACAGATTCACCTGGTTGAAAATAATACAATAGAACTTAATGCTAGCTAACCTAACCTAATTAATATATAAATCATGCCCACGTGGAACGGTGGCAAGAATGCTGGCTGCGTTTCCGCGCTGGACAGCCAGGCTGATCCTTTGCGCAAAAAATGAGCCAGCCCTTCTGTCACCAGATGAGGCAATTAACCGCGGTGAAATATCTCGCAAAATTTTTTTGGCACTAAGACTCAACGGCCCAAGGGTCTCCACGGCAAACGGAACAAATATGTAACTCTCTATGAGAGACGCATACTTCCGCCGCTTGCCGGTTTCAGCCTTTTCTGCTGCGGCTCCCGGCCTTGATGCTGTCTTCCTGATATGACACGGGGCCAATGTGTCTACGCATGTTGCGTCCCACATTAGCGCCCGTCCCCGTTCCCAGGGAACCAGCCTCAATCCATCAGGTCTCTTGCCATCATCCCGACTAATCCCTGCCGGCTCAATGAGCGCAGGAATATCTATGGTGGCAAGAGCCCTTTTGATCGTATCATTGAGAGAGCCATGCCGAAAAAGCCTACCAGCGCTCCTTTGGCAAGAGAGTCCGTGAATTCCAAATTTATCGACCTCTTTTCCACACGGACATCTGTGCTCGAAGCACAGGGGTGTTCCCAATCTGAGACCTAGAGCCACACGAAAACTTTCATTATCTAAAAGAGTGCCGAGATTTTTCGATGGCAAGGCATGAAGCCAATACCCGGATTCTTTTTCAGATAAGGCTAGAAGCCTTGCTCGATCTCTTTCACTTGTAAGATTTTGAACCAAATTTGTATCTGTCAGCCGAACCAATGGCACATCCCAAATTTTTGGAAACATTCCTTCGGGATATCGTCATTGGGACACCTGACCTTCCAACTCTCTAAGGCCTCTGTGGCATAGGTCAATGAAATTGAATTAGAATTAAGAATCTGAGAACTAAGCTCTTTTATACTATGCACAGAGGACAGAAAAGCCGGAAGAGCAACACTGGAAATTTTTCTCACGCCGATGCCACCATACTTGACCGGTAAAGTAGCTTGATTCCAGGACTGATCATCAAAAGATAAATTTAGAATTTTTTCTAGCGTATCTCCTAAGGTGGCATCCATGATATCGAGTAGTCCAGGAAATTTCCAAATTGGGTTTTCCAAATTAATTTAGGTAAAAAAAGGCAATATTTTAGGATCGAAAATGCGATGTGAGAATTTAGAGCGCCCAATTTGTCAGAATGTGCCGAAAATGTTCTGACTTTTTTGTCCAAGATTGGTTGTATGGCTTCATTAAAAAGAGGAGCACCAAGAAGACAAAGTGAATGTTTATCAAGAATCTTAATATTAGGGGCAATTTCATTAAATAATTCAGAGGCCGATGATATTCTATCTTGCGATAGCTTTTCTGTGAAAAAAAGTTCACATTTGGAAAAATTTAGTTCTAAACCAATTTTGCCAAATTGTTGCTTAACATTGTTAAGATCTTTAAGAACGTCATCCACGTTGCCTCCAATGGTTCCATAGTCAAGATACCACATGTTAAATTTTGATGTTAAATTTGAGATATGGTTGTGGATCCCTAAGCTGAACAGGGCTGGACCTAAAGGATCCCCTTGCTGAACACCTACAGACGACTTAATATCGCCATCTCCAAAAAATAATTTAGAAGCAGAGCTGTAACATTGCCAAACATACGGGTAAATTTCGGGAAGCTGTGTTGAAACTTCGTTAAGCAGAGTTGCCCTGTCCAATGAATTAAAAGCATTCTTTACGTCTACTTTCAGCAGTACCTCAACCTCCGCTTGAAGCACCGCTGCCTCACAACCACTTTTACTGCCAAATCCAACTCGAATGGGTTGGAATTTATCCTTTAGGGTCGAAACTATGTGTCTACACGCTAATTTTGATGCCAAACGGCGAAAAGTGCAGCCAACAGCGATGGGCCGGATCCCACCGTCCTTTTTATTAAAAGCACAGAGCCTCGCGCCGTAAAGGAATGGCAAAAAGGATGAATTTACCTCGCCAGATAACATAAAATTACAAAGTCTGGTAATGTCACTCAGAAGCGCCTTGCCGGCGTCCCCAGCAGTAACACCCACAAGATCCTTTAGATGTTGTGGTGTTATGCCGTCCATGCCACCAGCAGAGCCACTGGAGAATGACATTATCGCAGCGTGAGTTTCTTCATCCTTTATCTGTAAAAATTAAACGTTTGAAGGTGGGTCTGGAAGTAAAGAGTCGGGATTTGGTAAAGGATGCTTGTCACGTAAGGCTTCTAGCGTTTCATCATTAAATGGAGCCAGCATATCATTAGAAAACAAAATGCGGGCTGCGTTTTTAAGATCCCCGTCCATAACCTTGTTTTCCACAATTTTTTTCAAATTGTAATTTTGTGTTCGAAATGAGCTGTCAGGAATTTGGAAAACGCGATCAACCGAACAATTTTTTTTTAATTTTGAACATAACGACCCGCTTTCTGATTTATCTACTGAAAAATGTTGATATGAAAACAAAAAAGATTTTGCCAAGCCAAAAGTGAATTTGATAAGACCTGGTTTATAATTATACGATTCAGCAAGCTTTTAGTTCCTCGTGTAAGACGATTGTATTAAACACATAAGTGCCGCAGTCCACGGTAGGTGTCACACCGGTCGGCACTCGGCAGCGAGTTGGCAGCGATTCGGCAGCGAGTCGGTAGCCGGCCGCAGAGCGTTCTTCGTTTACTCCATCATTATCTACCGTTACCGCGCCCGAACCGCGACCTCGCCGCGAGCGCCCATTAGCTGACCCAGGGCCGCCAACGCGCTCAACACGTTCCAATATGTTTATTTCATGTACACTAACTATTAGGCTTATATTTGATGCTTCCAACTGGATCGAAAATTGCATTTGATGACAGGAGCCCCATGGCTTCATAGTGTGAAATCGAAATCGTTTTCTAGATCCGACATGTCTCGCATTCGGATCAGCCCTTAATGCTGAGCTTTCTATTGCCAGGTCGCCATTCAAGCACTTTGAACCCAACGTCAATCAATTCCTGTCGAGTTCCCCGTCCTCCACTTCAGCTTCCCGACATCAGATCTCACGCTCGCAAGCCGCAGTGCCAGCCCTACGAATCACGGCTGCGGCGACCGGCGACCACCACAACCGCTATTTGAAAAAATGAACTGCAACATTTACATACATTGTTGTTATTACTTATAACCAGATAGACAACGAACGAATCTCTGACATCCTCATGTTACATTTTAAATTGCAAGATTTTGCGGTCATACCCTTGGTCATGCTCATGCGGTGGTCATGCTCCTACCGCAATACCTTTTAGTTTTACCCCTGAAGTATACAGGATAGTATAATGACTTACACTAATGTATAATTATGTATACCTACTTAAAGTAACATTTTGCTTTTTAAAAAGAGCACTGCCGAGTTACTTGAATCTTTTGAAAACAAAGTCTGAACAAGTCACATATTATAAGAGGCACCTATAAATAGTACTAATAAAAAAAATTGACTATTGAAGTCGATTTATACAGAAAACTTTTAATAATATTAAAAAAATTATGCAGCACATTTTCATCGTTTTAAAGTGCACTTATTATTTTTAATTTCTTATTTTTTAAAGTACATAATAATATGATCTCTATATACCCTTCAAAACTGCACAATTATAATAATTTAAGTAGTTAACTGTCATCTAAAGGCAAAATTTATGGGTAAAAAAGACAACAAGTAGTTAGTAGCACGCTGCTGCTACTGATACTACATTTTATTGATTATTGAGAATTTAAACATTATTATGTAATTTCATAGATAAAGTGAAAAATAGCATTATTGTAGTGTGAGTTCGGCAAGGGGTTAATGTTTCGGCGTGCGAAAGATTTTCTGTGTCGGGCCCCCGCTGCGAGATGTATCGCGGGATTCGTGAAGGGAAATAAGCCGCTCCCATGCCGCGCCGCCCCGCACCGCATCGCGTACCGCACCGCACCATCCCGCATCGCACCTCGCCGGCCGGGTTCAAGTCTCAATGATAAACGTGTGCGCTACCCGCCCGCGTATAATATACCCGCCGTATTAAACCCGCGATATTATACCCACAACATGATGATCGCACATCTGTTATTTTAACTATACTATACTGTTATTATAAATGCGGAAGTTTCTATGTTTGTTACTCAATCACGCCATAACGGCTGAACGGATCTGGATATGAAATTGGCACAGAAAATATAGATTATAGGCTGCTTTTTATCACGGACAATAAAAGGTTCCGTAAACCGAAAACCTCAATACACGCAGGTGAAATCGCGAGCATCAGCAAGTTACGTATGAACCTCGCCACAGACGAAATAGAAGCGGCGATGATAGAGCTAGCTGGCTTGAGGTTTGCTGACTTACAGATATAACTACTGGTAAACAATTCCCACTAGTTCAACGGTTGAACTAAGCAGTTAAACTACTGGGAACTACATGGGTCATGCGACATGAGTCATGACCTATCAGCCTTTATTTTTATCTATGTTAATTCCATTCCAATATTGTAATAGACGCGAAAGTGTATGTCTGTAAACTTTGCATGACCCATCGATTTTGACGAAATTTGGTACAGAGATTTATTGATTTATTAGACAATATCCTCGGAATGCTCTGCTACCTCGGTAGGCAGGAATTACAAAAATGGAAAAATTCATTAAAATTAATATTAATAGATAATTATTTATGTCCCTTTAGTGAACAATATAATAGAGGCTTATTTTTATTTCGAAAATTAAAAGATTTTCTACGGGATTTCAAGACCTAAATCCACTCGGATGACGTCGTGGGAATCATCTAATTTTAATATGAGCTAACGTTTAGTGTTTGCAGTCCGTGCGGCTGGGATATGTCTTAATATGTGCGACCAGCATCCCACTGCTCTCGGATGGATATGTAATCTTGCATTAGCGCAGTAATGCAGCGCCTAATATTCAAGATCTGAATCGCTCATTTCCCGCGCGTCTAATTTGAAATTTGAATAGGATCATGATGTTTCTGATTAACTTTACCTCCGCTCAGCATCCGCGCATTTGCAATTGAAGTTTCCCTACATCAGCTCTTATTTGAAATACGTGAATAATTACCTGGCTTCAAAGTTTTAAAATCATAACTATCTAGGTATAAAACTTTTAGTTGAAAGAAATATATTACACACAAAATTAAATTTCTTCATGTGACCAAACGTTTTAATCCAGATTTCCGTTTCATTAATGATTGCCTACTTACTTATAATATAATGTCACCAACGATTATAGCGATCGGATCCGATTAACGCTCAGGTTGTCTGACCGACTGTCAGCCGTCACTGTGACGACAGCAGAGGCTTTGTCAGACATCGCCGGAATAACTGGCGGCGACAAAAAGCCTCAACAAACTAGCCAAGTGAGAGTCGGACGCGCATACGGGGGTTCCGTACTAGAGTACAAGATTTAACACTGTACTTTTTATAAAAGAAACAAGATAGGCGCTTAGAAATCACGATATATGTAAGGCGTATAATAATAAAGGGGAATGCGTGTATGCATTTACCAGCTGATGCCCACGGCTTCATCCGCGTGGCGTGAGGGTTTTCGGTTCTTTAATTTTTCTGGATGAAAAGTCCTCCTCCTTACGTCGTATTCCCCAATCACTGAGGGTCGTGACCCCTTCCACCAATAATTCGTCTATGAACGATGTCGCGCCATGTTGCTCGGCTTTCTGCGACATGCAGGGCTTCGTGGACCTTGCTATCGAGAGCGGTGCGGATTTGATCTGACCAACGCATCGGGCTACGTCCACGAGGTCTCATTCCGTCCACTTTGCCAGTAATGACAACCTTTTCAAGATTGTGTCCCTCCCTTCTTGCAATGTGGCCGAAATAATCAAGGATCCTCTGGAGGCAGGTGGTTGATAGCCACCCGTTGGGTAGGGAACCCTGAAAAACCGCGCCCGTTCACAGCGCCCTATCTTCCGCCGAATTAACGAGAGATAATCCCTCGTCCCCCTCCCCCCGCGGCAGGCGCCCGCCGCACCCCCGCACCGCCCTTAATTAAAACGTCTGTCTGGTAGTTTTGTTGTTCCAAAACGCAAGGTAGGTATCCCGCGCGCCTCCTTGCATCTAACCACACTAATTCACCCTGCGGTGAACCAATTTTAATCTGTAAGCTGACCATTATATAGATTTTTAGTCGATTCAACGTCTACTCAGTAAAGTTTTTATTTATTTCCTAAATCTTAACAAGTGACGCTGTCTGCTTCGGTCGCGTTGATTCATTTCAGCTTTCAAGCCGTAAAACGTCTTACGTCGCGGACAGATTCAATCGCGGGTAATTTTTAGCGCCGTAGTATTGACACTATGACGTGATGAAATGCAAAATCCATACTAATATTATAACATTGACTTACCAATTTTAAATGCGAAAGTTTGTCTGTTTATCTGTCTACCACGCTTTCACGGCCCACCTATTCAACCGATTTAGATGAAATTTGGGTGGATTATATGCCGGGGAAAGACAGCTAGTATTTATCCTGGAAAATTAAGGAGTTCCCGCGGGAATTGAAAAAACTTACTCAACGCGGACTAAGTCGCAGGAATCATCTAGTTAACAATAAGTCAATCATAGTCAAAGCTTTATTCAAAATACATGCCTACACGTACGATCTTATCACTTTTAGTGATAAGACTGCCTTTGCGCCTGTTATTTCTTTTTGCTTGATTTATCTATCTACACTGTAGGTACACTGTTTGAACTGTAATACGTCGTATTAATTATTGACACTGGATTTACGGTAAAATTTAACGCTTGAAAGATATGTTGGCGTGCATGAGTCGGGTCGCGGATGCTGCGCAGGGTATCTGCGTGTCTCAGGTCGATGTTTATTTTCATTACTTCAAACCTTGCGATCGGGATCACGTGGTACATTCCCGCTCATTACTCGCGCGTCGAGTTAGCAATTAGCTAGTGTATGCGTACAGAATAGGTATGTCTGCAGCAAGCAGATATAGAAAGGTCAAGTACAAGGCGATGACCTTAGACACGTACGTCTTGACTATACCTCCGTGGCGCAGTGGTAAGTGAGCGGTCCGGGGTTCGATCCCCAATTAATTTCATCAATCAATCTTTCTTACTTAATATTATAAATGCGAAAGTTTGAATGGATGGATGTATGGATGTTTGTTACTAAATCACGCCCCAACGGCTGAACGGATCTGCCTAAAATTTGGCACAGAGATAGATTATAGTCTGGAATAGTACATAGGCTACATTTTATCAAGGAAAATCAAGAAGTTCCCGCGGGAACCAAAAAACCTTGATCCACGCAGTCGCGGGCATTAGCTAGTGGGTCATTTTGGGTATTTATCGGATCTGTTCTGATGGGAGGCTTCCGCCGTGGCTAATTACTACCAAACCGGCAAAGACGTGCCGCCAAGCAATTTAGCGTTCAGTGCGATGCAGTGTAGAAACCGTTAGATATAGTTACAGGGTACCTATGGTTAACCAGTATTACGGGGAAAATTAATAGAGCGGCGTTCCAATAGTGACCTTTGAATTGAACTCCAGCGTTAGTGAAGTTCCAGATAAGTCAATAACGCGAAGATCTCCCGGGCGCGGCAAATTGGAATACCTAAAGCTTTTCGAAAAGATCAGGGATCGATTTTGAACTTAACAGGAAGTAGTTTGATATTTACATCCCGCTTATGATGATGATGCCCGTGACTTCGTCCGCGTGGATTCGATTAAATATTTTTAAATTTCTCCGGAAGCTTCTTAATTTTTCGGAATAAAATATATAGCCTATATATCTTTCCCCGGTATATAACCTATCTCTGTACCAAATTTCATCAAAATCGGTTGCAAAAATAGGCTGTTGTGGCCGTAGCAGATAGACACAATATCGCAATTATAATAATTAGTCCATGCGGTTTCGACTCTGCCTATAGTCCAAATTTAATCTAAATAACTTGTTACTATTAGAGTGAATGGTAACTATTCACCATTCTAATACCTTCTTACTCTCTAAAATAGTAACAAATTAGCTTCCAAATGATGAAAACCTTCCTAACCGGCAATACGTCTCTCCTCATTATCTTTGAATGTTCATGTTATCTACATCAGAGTAACGGCGTGCGGATTGAGTTACGGTCCAACTCTCCACTCTCGAGGGCCTCTTGCTGACTGTAATTGGTTAATTAAATGGAGGAAGCGAAGACGGCCACTCGCGAAATGGATCCGAGCCGAGCTCATTATACCCGCAGTTATCTGTCTATCTACTGGTTGCTGCACGCTATGCAGGGTAGATTGGATCGGTTATAATCAACTTGTTCGTGTGTGGTTTTCATGAAATGTTCTTAATTCCGCAATCAGCTGATGGTTGAGAGTCGGTTGCCTAGGACGATAGGTCCGTTCTTGGTTCCATTTTCCATGACGCTCCATGTTTAGTTTAGTAAAGTTTAGGGTAACTAGCATTATTATGGCCAGAAAAGTAGGTTGAATGAAACATACTTAGTCTAAATTGATTAAGCCTTTGAGCTGTGAAAAAAAAATAAAGAAACATACTTTCGCAGCATTTATAAGCTCTAACGATCCTCCGATCTCAGCTGCGTGCATTTTGGTTTTTATAATGCCTTGAATAGATACTTTTTAGTTTTGCGGGTTAAAAGGTAGGTTATGCCACTCACAAAGATCTTTCCAAAATCTATTCAAAAAAGTTGTGGATACTGTAGGATAAACCAACAAACAATAACACTTTCGTATAAATTATTAAATTTTGTAATTTTACATAACCAGTTCTTTTTCCCGCTACAATCAGAGAGCATGGCGTATAGCTGACGCGACGGTTATAGAACTCGGTAATATGTGATGATAACCGTTAAAGCTAATGTTATTGAATAGCAATTGTAATAAAACCCGCGAAGCCGGTCCATCTCCAACCGGTCGCGGAGGTCAGACGTCAGACGTCGCGCGTAACACGAGTAGCGGCGAATGGGGATAAAATAGGCTGATAAACATACGTGTGCAAAGTAGCGAGATTCTGCAGCATCCAAAAGAACGACACGCATAAGTTCCACGGATACGTATGGGATCGGAATTTTGGAAAAATTACACAGGATTACCATGGAGTTTGTTGTTGGTTTTCGTCAGAAAAATCGTTGAACAGTGTTAGAAACTGAGTGTGAATGGAATTTTTTTTTATCCTCTACAAATTAGCCTTTGACTGCGATCTCACCTGATAATTAGTAAGTAATGATAAAATGAAAATTTTAACATTAGTAGGTATCCTATGGAAATTTCCTATTTTAAAGTGAAACGTGGGAAAGAAAAGCAAATTTAAAAAAAACTGCGCTCGAAAATCAGTGGCACTGGCCAAAATTATGTTAACGTATTTCAGGCAACCGTTATAATCGCAGCCCATTTAATGAAAGGGTCCCTTAAATAACAAGAGATATAAGAAGGTAGAAGACAGTAGAGTTCGATAACACAAAGATTTTATCAATTGTTAAGTATTCTAGGGATTGTATGGTCGAGGTGAGTGTACAAGCTACAACAAATTGAAGTGCAGAGCAAATAGCTGCGACAGGTGTCCGTAACGAGTCGCTGTGCTTGTTCCGTGTCGACTACAATGATGACTACAACTACACACTACAGGCACGAACATGTCCACTAATTGGCCTAGGGCCCTCGCAGTCTGCGACGGTTGAAAAACGTTATCTCTAACTTCGATCCTATCTTTTCTTAACATTTATATTTTTATTAATATATATGGGTATGCAAATTTGAAATAAACCAATACATATTGTATTGAATTTATATTTTCACTGTAAAATTAGAAATCGTCCATCTGTATGAAATGGAGGCACAGATGTGATGGTATTACATAAATTCTGTTTTTTTATCCACTACAACTTAACCCTTGCTTGAGATCTTACCTGATGGTAAGTGAAGCTATCAGGTGAGATCTCACCCCGCTTCCATCTTAGACTTCATGTCAAAGATGGAAGCGGGCTAACCCCTACTTCAATCTGTTTCTACTCGGCATCGTACCGGAATGCTAAATCGCTTGGCGGCACGTTTTTGCCGGTAGGGTGGTAATTAGCCACGGGCGAAGCCTACCGGCATACAAGACCAAAGAAAATTCAGAAATTATAAATTCCCAAATTGACCCCCGGGATCGAAGGGGGGGAGAGAAATGAAAGTTTTTTTCGCAACGATTTTTCTGAAGTTTCAAAACAGCAGGTGACTGTTGGTAACACACGGCACTGAGCGCCGGTACACGTGCTGAGTGCGACTCGCAGAGATGAGCGTATTGCGATGAACGGTATCTAACCGCTCTGCGCATGCGCATGCGACGTGCATGTAATTTGTGCATCCAATTGATCTCGTAATATATGGCACGCTATGGAATCGCGCCCAGAACCGTTAGTGAAGTGATCAAATCACCCGCACTCCGAGAGGCAACCTCAAGTTTACGGCAAGAAATTATTAAAAACTAGCTCATGCCCGTATTAAATTATATTAAGGGTAGAGCTTGAATTTAACAAGTAGCTATCTATTACTATGCAGAAATTATAATACTATGTACTTAGTTGTGTATACCTTTATAAGTTTTTAAACAAAAATGTAGGTAGGAAACTGATTTTATAGAGTCCCTTCCTATTTAAAAGCACAACTTTTTAGGCAAAAGAATAAAACTCTATACTAGAAATTTAGCATTATGGTATTATATTCAAAAGTAAATAATTAACCTATTTCAAAGCAAAAGTAGTAACGGAAAAGAAATTAAACGAAATGCAAAATTTAACACTTTTATATTATTGAAAGATTCAAAGCATCAGTTCAAAATGAATACAAAATATTTACACAATTTAAATTATATTTTCACACAATAATTAGGACACATATACCAATAAATACAACAATTAAATATAAAGAGTTACAGCAAGAATACTTATCTTTACTCTAGGTGGCTCGT
The DNA here is from genome assembly GCA_964035005.1 of Erebia palarica. Taxonomy (NCBI): domain Eukaryota; kingdom Metazoa; phylum Arthropoda; class Insecta; order Lepidoptera; family Nymphalidae; genus Erebia; species Erebia palarica. The sequence goes on along the minus strand of OZ035994.1, from coordinate 11,004,365 downwards.
AGACAAAAACTCCCTTATCTCATAAGAACAGTGGGTTTTATAGGTTAAGATTCCCCCCATATACCCACACCTCTTTCCTATTCCAAGTTTGACAACGTAACAGCATTGTGTTTATAACAAACTGTTAATCTAAGGAAAAATTTTCTTAATCAAAAGGAAGTATCAATTGATATACATAAATTCTTAATTACAGTAAATCATTACTCAAAATACAGTAATGATTAATCATTTATCACAATAATAATTATCAAATAGTTCTCCACATTTAAAACAGAATTATAATTTAATTAAGTAACTATTTTACAATATCTCTTAAAACGCTATGATAGTCAATTGACCTATTTCTAAATTACATTATTTAATTGAAGCTTAACTATCAACACTTTGTGTTGCTAAATTAGTTATTATTTATTTCAATAATGTCTACACTTTCTTTTATGAATAAATTTAAATATTTAGTTTCACAAATATAACCTAAGGATCATTACCAACATATCAAGTGAGAATACAAGTGTTACCACACTTTAATATCAAATAATGTTTACCTAATACAAAATTCAGTGTTTACCCACTGAAATATTTAATTATTCCTCATGATCACAAAATAGAGTTCTTTTATTTTCCAATAATCTATCACGGCCAGACTGACCGTGCTTCGTTCTCGAAGCATAACGAGAAAAAGACCATAACAAATTTCCTAGTGTAGACATGTCTGTGGCAACATTCTACACTACTCTTCAAAAAAATATGTGTGTGAACACCAAAATCACCACACAATAACTCCAAAAATATCAAACTTTTTTTTCCACACAGGACACGGCCTCTAACCCCAGTAGTTTTCAAGCAGCACCAAAAAAAGCCATGAACCCTAAAGGTTTTAGAGCACCACCAAAATTTCCTATATCCTTTAACCCCAAAGGTTTTGAAGCCCACACTATGAAAATTTAATGTCCTTCAACCCCAGTGGTTTTAAAGCAATACCCAATAAATAATAATAATAAACTATTATCATTATCTATCAATGGTCTTCTTTACAATTTTTTTTTTTTCACTACCCTTAACCAAAATCGATCATTTTCAAAAATATTGATCATTGTATGGACCTTTGAATTTAGCGATAATTGCACTTTCCATAAACCGCTTGGCCAGACTGACGTATTACATGGTGTACTTAACATATTTATTATATTATTATAACACATTTATTTTTAATCTTAGGATGTGTAAGCATTGTCACAGTTGTAAAATGTAGTGAAATATACTGAAGCAATTCGATCAACGTGCAATACGTGTCTCAACAGCGCCTTTAGCAAAAAATGAAGCAGAATCAGAATTTGGGTAAAGACACTGATTCACTCCAGCATAATTCACTCACAATTAAATTACGTCAAAATTAATAATAGTACCTCCCTCGTCAGTGATTTCAATGCTAATACATCACTATTTGCAAATACCACCAATAATCTATTACATACCTACTAAATCTCAAGTAATACCAACATTTTTATTACTCAATGGCAAACATAACTAAGTCTAACACAAATTGAAAACTAGTAGAGTATCTAAAGCATCTTGAATGATTTCTACTATTCTAAAATTTTCCTATATTTTTTTTACTACCGAAGTATGTTCTATCTGTAAAGACTAGTGAAAACTTTTACTAGATTTTCGAAAAAGACCCGTACAATCTAAATGTACCGCATTGAAAGGTACAGGTTTTTTTTGTTGTTGGATGTAACATTTCTTGTTTTAGGCCCCGAATGTAATTTTCGTTCTGTCAAATCAAACAATGAGAACGATGTTTCTTAATAATATTAGTTAGTCTAGAAATCAAAAAAACTCAGAAACTTAGTTTTGTAATGTAACAAATTATTTTGTAGGTACACACAAAATTTACCTGTTTTGACGGTACTTTTATTATTGTTAGACCTAGGGGTATTTTGCAAATATTTTTTTTCTTAAATCAAAATCGAGGTGTTGAATAATTGAAATAAATCATTACTATACAAGTTATTTTGTTATTTGGTTCCTATACCCCCACACAGATCAATTAATTGACTTTCCGAAAAACTAATCTTTCAATTTTGTAAAAGTCTTCACTTTTCTCTTTCATAGTTACAATATATAACATAGCCTTTGCTAATTTTTCTTTTCTGGATACAAATGACAATGCAATACCCTTTTTTCTAGCGCCAAAGTTTCAAAGCACGATAAAGCAGAGCTCCGAAGAGCCTTACCGTCTTTAGCTGCTTTTTGAATACTGCTCCATCCAAGCTTGGTGCCGAGTATCACGATCCTCTTGCACCAGGTCTTGGCCCCGCTGTCGGTCTTCTCAGGATCGAAGATGGGCAGCGCGATGTAATCGCTGCGATGATTGGGCGTTAAAGAACCATGTATACTCTTTAAGATTCCTTGCAGCTGCTCGGCGTTAAGATTCGTTGTTTCTCGATGTCCAAGCCCTGTGTGATACACAAAACACTATTACAATTGTCATAAATAAGTTCCATCCCACTTCTGATATTAAATTATATTCTAGGGTAGGTCTTGAATTTAACAAGTAGCTATCTATTACTATGCAGAAATTATAATACTATGTACTTAGTTGTGTATACCTTTATAAGTTTTTAAACAAAAATGTAGGTAGGAAACTGATTTTATAGAGTCCCTTCCTATTTAAAAGCACAACTTTTTAGGCAAAAGAATAAAACTCTATACTAGAAATTTAGCATTATGGTATTATATTCAAAAGTAAATAATTAACCTATTTCAAAGCAAAAGTAGTAACGGAAAAGAAATTAAACGAAATGCAAAATTTAACACTTTTATATTATTGAAAGATTCAAAGCATCAGTTCAAAATGAATACAAAATATTTACACAATTTAAATTATATTTTCACACAATAATTAGGACACATATACCAATAAATACAACAATTAAATATAAAGAGTTACAGCAAGAATACTTATCTTTACTCTAGGTGGCTCGTAGACAAAAACTCCCTTATCTCATAAGAACAGTGGGTTTTATAGGTTAAGATTCCCCCCATATACCCACACCTCTTTCCTATTCCAAGTTTGACAACGTAACAGCATTGTGTTTATAACAAACTGTTAATCTAAGGAAAAATTTTCTTAATCAAAAGGAAGTATCAATTGATATACATAAATTCTTAATTACAGTAAATCATTACTCAAAATACAGTAATGATTAATCATTTATCACAATAATAATTATCAAATAGTTCTCCACATTTAAAACAGAATTATAATTTAATTAAGTAACTATTTTACAATATCTCTTAAAACGCTATGATAGTCAATTGACCTATTTCTAAATTACATTATTTAATTGAAGCTTAACTATCAACACTTTGTGTTGCTAAATTAGTTATTATTTATTTCAATAATGTCTACACTTTCTTTTATGAATAAATTTAAATATTTAGTTTCACAAATATAACCTAAGGATCATTACCAACATATCAAGTGAGAATACAAGTGTTACCACACTTTAATATCAAATAATGTTTACCTAATACAAAATTCAGTGTTTACCCACTGAAATATTTAATTATTCCTCATGATCACAAAATAGAGTTCTTTTATTTTCCAATAATCTATCACCCGCGACTTCATCCGCGTGGAATAAGTTTTTTTTTATTCCGACAGGCTGTCCTTAATTTTCCGAGATAAAAAGTAGCCTATGTCTCTCCCCAGGTTTTCAACTATACCCATGCAAAAAATCACTTCGATCAACGCTCTGTTGCGACGTGATTGAAGGACAAACCAATAAACCAACAAAAGCTCCCATCAGAACAGATAAATTCCCAAATTGACCCTGCCAGGAATCACACCGGGGACCTCCCACTTATAAGAGCACATCGCTCACCACTGCGCCAGAAATGTCGTCAAAACGTTTGTTTAATATTGTTTTCTCAAACATGCATGGAAATATTGTCATTATTTTCGAAAAAAGAACACGCGAAGTATCGAATTTTCGGACAAAGAAAATCAAATCCATTACAGGAGCGTTTTTTAAATCTGAAACATTACAACGCTCCTGCAATGTTGTATGAAACGGCGTGCTGGGGTTATTAAATACTCTTTGATCGGATCTCTTTTGTCATTCTTGGCATACCATAGTCTCTTTGCTTAGTACAAATTGGTGGCTGTATAGCCATAAATGCGTTTGCCTGTCGGCACAGATGATAAAAAAAAATTGGCAGCAAAGCTGAAAATTCGTCTTGATTTGTTATTTACATACATAATAAATATAAATTTAATAATAAGTAAAATGAATTCCAACGGTTCAGAAAGTGAAATGGAGATTGATTGTACTCCACCAGATTTAAGATCAGAAGCCAAATTGGCAATGGAAAACCTGCTTCCAGCGAAGTCCAAAGAAAAATACATGAAAGTAGGTATATGAAAATTTTATGAGTTGGAAAAACGAGAAAAAAGTGAACATTTTCTCCGAAACAGTATTTTTGGCGTATTTTAATGAGATTGCTAAAACTAAACATCTACATTATGGGAAATTTATTCCACGCTGTTACAGTGTGTACAGTTCATGTTAAAAACGGTATTAACTTGAAAAATTATGGGAACTTACATACTTTTCTTAAACGACAATCGACCGGATTCAAAAGCAAGAAATTGAAAATTTTTACAGGTGAAAACATAAAGCAATTTTTTATTAAAGCCCCAGATGATATATACTTAGCGACAAAGGTAAATTAAATTTAATGTATAACAAAAAGTATGTTTTATTTCCCTGCATTCTTTTGAGAAAAGCACTATATATGCCTCGGCGGAAATGGCAATTGCCTATTTCCCAGCCTTTGCCATAATGTACTATTAATGTCGGTGCGCTATCGACCCTGGCTCTCGGGTTATGACGGTGTTATCGCGGATGCCTGTGTAGTTTAGCATGAGTTTACCGTAACGTCGCGAACCACGTTGCGGCGCGTCGTGAGGCACGTGTGACGTGCGTGAGAACGGTTGGCTCTAAGGCGAGCTTTGCACTATTTATTTTGGAATATGTAAGGAAAATCTATCATATAATGGAAAGTAGTGATAGCCTTGTGGTTGAAACTTGAGACGCTATACCTCCTATTCGAGTGTTTGAGGGTTCGATACACGGGCACGAATTTCTAACTCATGTGCGTTTAAAGCTATTAAATATCCCTATTTAACGATGCAGGAAACATCGTGAGAGTTTCCTCATGCCTTAAAGTTCATAATGTTCTCGAAGGTGTGTGTAAAGCATGCTAATTGTAAATCCACACCAGCCAGTGTGGTCACTACTGACTATTAGCCTACCCCTTCTCAATTAGAGAGCCCCTGCTCAGTAGCGCCGGCAACAGGTTGAAATGATGATGATGATGACGGAAGAATATTCATCAAAACGATTGCTTCATCATCGTTTCTTGCTTTGGCACTTGTAAAAAAACATTAAAAAGGCATTTTAATGGCCCTTTTCATTCGTTTCAAAATCCCTCACTGTGTGGTCCCTTTATATGGTGGTAAAACTTCCCCGACAATACATCGGCAACCTATGTTTTTTTTTTCTTCTTACCATAGAGTCCCATTACAATATTATAATGGCAACTTTATTGTGTACTACCATCTAACCTATGGTTTCATAAGTAATATTAATTTAGGTTAAACTTCTACGGCAACCTATCTTGATTAAATTAATTTGTGATAATCATGGCACACTGATTATAATTGCGAAGCTGAAAGGGAAGAGAGACTGTGTGTGTGTCTCTAATATTAAGTAGAACAAATCGATTATCATCAGAGTGTAGCATAATAAGCGTAGATACACTCACGTGTCACATGACCCGCTATTTTACTGCACTAGTGAGGAAATCTCGAGAGTCGCTAAATAATGACTTACGCTGCATTGGTACGTCAACGTCATGAGCAATGATCACAACAGAGCGCTGTTAGTATAATCTTCTCTCAATATATATAATTCTACTGTACGTGTGTACCTATGTATCTGAACTACTCCTAATCGGCTGGACCGATTTGAATGAATTTTTTTGTATGCGTTTGGGTGGTTCACAAATCAGCCCGGCAGATGGCGCTGCAGTCGCTATCATGCAGGACAACATCTGTCGGGTCCGCTAGTAACATTATACTATCTGTATAACAAGCTTATTCACTTTTCCCATTAAATTTAGTAACTAACTAAATAATACTAACCTTACCCTCATTCCCCCATAACTTATTTAAATCTTTCAAATCTAGCCTAAACCTAGAAAAAGATCGAGTATTGGGAAATAACGACGTTACGCACAGCACGCACGTAGAGATTTTTTTTTTTTTAATTTCCAAGGTGCTCTACCAATACGGGCTCACATGCTAAACAAACACATCCCTTTATTTAATTTGAGACAAATGCGGGTTCTCACAAGCTATTCGATGACGTTGTTCGATGGTCGTAGTGCAAGGTCGCAGGCTGCGTGATGTATGTCGTAAACTAAACAATACATTCAGTACTTTATCTCCAAGGTCTCTTTAAATACCTATAAAAAAATAATACTAGCCAAGATTATATCTATACTCTATACTTACTAATATTATAAATGCGAAAATTTGGATGGATGTATGGTTGTATGGATGGATGTTTGTTACTCAATCACGCCCCAAAGGCTGAACGGATCTAGATGAAATTTGGTACATAGATAGATTATTGTCTGGAATAGGCTACTTTTTATCCCGGAAAATTAAAGAGCTCCGGGAACCAAAAAACCTTAATTCGCGTGGATGTAGTCGAGGGCATCAGCTAGTTAGCTATAAATCGAATCGTCTACCCACTTTCTTAATGTCAAGTACCTATTCTGTAAGAGTCAATATAAATATTTGGTGATTGGTAATTTAATAAATCGAGGTCGACATTGCAATACCTACCGGCTTCGATTCCCACGACCATTTCAACGAACAAATCTCGTTATCACTCATTATGTCTGCAGTACTTACGCTAGAAAACGTCGATAGTCGATGACGAGTGACTATGAATGTCGAAGGTTGGTTTACACCGATCCATGCAGTGCCAGAGACGTTTTTCAAAATCATAAGGTTTTTATAAAAATATAAATTACCAAAAAGTACTCAACGTGCCTAAAGAAGTTTTCACTTCAAAAATTACTACAACTTTTACAAGTGATTTTTAATTGTCAAGTAAATCTACCACAGGTTTGGAATGCCATTTCACGCCTTAGGGCCTATTTCTCGGCTCGGCCTAGCGCTCGCTCAACTCCCCGGGTTACGCTGTAGCAGCCAGCAGGCACGCAGCATACTCAATCCGAAAAAAAAAATGATAATCCACTTGTAAGGTCACAACACACCACTGCGCCTGAGAGATAATCGTTAAAAATTAGAATAATCGCCTAATCATAACATGTGACGGGTATAAATGTTCGAGCTCCACACAATAACAATATTATTATAGTGAGCTGAGGTCCGCCCATCTGGTTAGCTGGCAGCTTTAGAGGGATTCGCGTTATACTGTACCCTTAACCCCAGTGGTAACATTGCAATTTCTATCGATTGTATCGTATTTGAGCGTTCGAACATATTAGCGTTAAAGAAAAATGTATGTACTTTATCTTGTACTTTTGTATATTACGTATTCATTCAAAGCCAGCGATTCAAACAGAAACGTATGGAAATTAAAACCGATTGTACTGAATTTGTAATTTGAAATCAAGGGCGTTTTGGTCCATTATACTTTGAAGCCAATGTGTCCGCACGCTCGAATACGATGAATTCAAATTGCAATGTTAAAACTGGTACTAAGCGCACTGAGCGATGTATTGTGCGTTGGCATTGTGCGCAGGCGCAGCGCACTTGTCCGCATCTGTGCCGAATGCGTTACCCTTCGCGGCGCTGAACTGGAGCTCGCGTGAATCGCATTAACTACCAGATAGACGGCTATTGTAATTGCTGTATGTGAAACATGACCTGTCAATTACGACGCGGATTTATTGCGATGGCTAAGGGCTGCAGATCGAATAAAATGTTATATCAATTGATAACACGTTATGTTTGATTATAAGTAAAAGATTATGTCTGGAATTTTATGGAATTAGTTTCAATTCGATCGAAATAACTCGTAAAATAGACGATCTAGACTTGGACTTGGACTTGTATAAAGAATATCCCGGTAAGGACGAAGTCAAAAAGACCTGCTTTCTTGTTTGTTGCTGATTCAACAACTGGCAACAGAACTGGGGCTGAGGAGAATCACGACCAGAAAAGCTGCACCTCCTAGCTACTAATAACAATAATTATCATCTTGACCCATCACCGACGCAATTGAACACGGCTCTCCTCTCAGAATGGCAAAGGTTTAGCCTATAGTCCACCACGCGGTGGACTAGTGCAGTGCGGAGTGATAGTCCTTCATTCCATCATACTCCACACTTTCAGTGATAAGACCGCCCTTGCGCACTTATTTATTTTTGCTTGTTCACTACTTTGTTTATTTTTTAAATGTTTTGTGAGGAAATAAAGTATTTATCTATCTATCTATTTATCTCCTCCTGGGTCTCCTTCAACTTTAAAAACTAATGATATTGAAAAGTACATAGCTCCTCGGTCGTTGGTATGGGTGGCCTATAAGGCCTAAGTATCAACCCTCAAACAGGAGACTGAAGTCGTAGCTAGACCTTGCTTGCTTGCTCCCTTTTATCACAGTTTTGTATATCGTAAAACTATGCTATAAATACTAATACTCATAAAACCCACGGCAATGGCTATCGGAACAAATCTATCGGTAAAAATTCACAATTTCTAATAACAAACCTAACACCGCAAACAGGTTATAACGGATACATAATCATATTAATATTGACAGGTTTTTATTGCTTGTCTAAAAGCGACCGGCAAAAGATCGTTAGTTCAGCTTCTATTTAAGATGAAATTGCTCAAGAATACAGATTGTAAAGTCAATTTGTAAATAAGTAACATTTAATTGGCGGCCAACAGGGCGGCGCGGAGCGATAAACAGTAAAAACCATTAGCACTTATAATTATTAATTTTATTTAGCGAGCGGAGAACCTGCGCTGGGACCACGCCCGTGCGAGTGCGTGCGCTGGTCCCATAAGACAAGGTTATATTAAGATCGGCTTTAGGGCTAATTTTTCAATCGTCAGATAAAGTTTGTCGGAGGAATAAATTTGACGTTTTGACAGGTTTTGTATTGAAAATCCGTCAAAGCGTCAAATTTATTCCTCCAATAAACTTTATCTGACAATTGAAAAATCGGCCCTTAGAGATGAAAATAGTTGAAGTGAACTTAACAATAAGTACGAGGTGAAAATGAAACCTTAATCAATCTATAATAATATTATAAATGCGAAAGTTTGGATGGATGGATGTTTGTTACTCAATCACGCCAGAACGAATTTGGATGAAATTTTACACAGAGATAGATTATAGTCTGGAATAACATATAGGCTACTTTTTATCCCGGAAAATTAAAGAGTTCTCGCGGGAACCTAAAATCCTCAATCCACGCGAAATTTAGCTTGAGTCTTAATAAGGTATTAACAATTATGTACCACGGAACACCCAATTTAATCCAAAATCCAAACGTTTTCTAAATCAAATAAACTTTTTCAAGTGATTTTGAATCTACAAGTAAAACTACTTGGTTTGGCATATTATTTCCACCGAAAATAATTAGCAACAACCAGGCAAAATTTAATACCTACTGGTCTATTATTTGTTGTATATAATGCTTAGATTTTGGTTTTAAGTCTGTAGCCATATTTGTGCTGATCGAGTGCATACCCGACGAAGAATACGCTACATATCCTTCCTTTAACAAACCTTTGCGAATAAAAATGAAAAAAGAAGAAAAAAATTTTGACGAAGAAGAAAATATTTATAGCTCTATCAGTTTAATTGCCATCGGTCTGCGGAAATTTATTTGATCGAAGCTGAAAGCACATAACTCACTCGCTTATATGGCGAGTATGAAAGTGTGGCACAAGAGAAGTGTGAAAACCCTAATAGATCGCCCCATTACAGCTGCAACAGGAATCTACTTTTTACTTATCGCTGTTAAAACGACCGCTGAAGGAATACCCATCGTTAACTCAATAGACACAATAATAAATATACTTTAATGAGGCAATCGAATAATTCAAACTCGGTCTGGGTTCAGGCAGTTAAGAGCGCTAATGCAGTTGTTAGTATCCGACTAGGAGCTATAAAGTATTATGGAAAATTTTAACGAAACGTTTAGAGATAGGTAAAGAGCTCACGGTTGCCGGCACGCATACCTAGGTAGCTATTCATAGAGTAAGTTTTTTTTTCTTCCACTACAAGTTAGCCCTTGACTGCGATCTCACGGCTCACCTGATGGTAAGCGATGATGCAGTCTAAAATGGTAGCGGGCTAACTTGTTAGGGGCATGGCAGTTATATTAAACCCATACCCCTATTTGGTTTCTACACGGCATCGTACCGGAACGCGTAATCGCTTGGCGGCATGTCTTTGTCGGTAGTGTGGTAACTAGCCACGGGCGAAGCCTCTCACCAGGCCAGACCAGGGAAAATTCAAATTGGCCCTGCCGGGGATCGAACCCGGGACCTCCGCACGTTAAGACAACAGCGCTACACACTGCACCACAGAGGTCGTCAAAAAAAAGTATATTGTACAAAGAAAGGTCTGATTTTCTAGCAGATGTGAACATTAGTTTTGGTTTTAGTAGCGCCTTTTTTTTTCTACTATACAACTATCATCTCGTATTCAAATATTTTTTCTCTAAACATTGTAAAACAAAGTTGTTATCCGCCTTTACCTCAAGTTGGCATTATAGCTACGCTCATCTATTGAGCCGTGCAGAAAGCGTAGCAGACAGACTGAAACCGTGAAAGCGTAGCAGACAGACACACTTTCGCATTTACAATATCAGTATGAATTCGTTGTCATGTCAATAAATAAAATAAAATGCACTGGTGCGTCTTAACGATCCGAGGCTATTACTCTAGGCACTTCAGTAGGACGGAGGTTAGAGGTGCTTTCCTCGTTATCACGGCTAGATGTATCAGCGCCTCAGTGCGTTCATCTGCCACACTTGTAACCGACAACGAATTACCCACTTGTTGCGTGCTAGAGGACCAATCACTGCAAGTTGTTGTGAAATTTATTGATTTACGCAACTGTCCTGTTTAAAATGTATTTCTGAGTGCTGTTGAAAATTTTACAGGCTCAATGTAATTACCTCCTATGTGTACCGCGTGGAATGGCCCTAAGAATGGTTATAGGAAATTTTCTCAAACTAAAAACTTTAAAAATCATATCATGTTCACAAGAAATTTAAGCTGTTACTTAATCTTGTGCAATTTTGGTTTCAATTTATAGAGCGATGATCATTTGTTTTACCAAAAAGGTATATTTTATTTATTTATTTCATGTGACAGGACTCATAAAGTTCAACAATTAATTTCACACATAGTCACATTACAAAAATCAAAATAATAACATACGTACATTACATCAAATTAAAAAAAATAATCATATTATATCGAGTTACAGCAATAAAATATACAATACCTAATATCAACAAGATACTAAATTATATGTTTTAGTTTATTTGAAATGAGCCCTTATGATCTGTCGCTGTGCGCAACGTGCAGCCCACAGCAGTGGTTTATGTATGCGCAGTCGAACCGATCCGCAAGCGCAGCCAGCATACTGCTGGTATATGCATTTAATACTGTTTTAATAATATTTTTTGCTAAAACTTCTAAAGGGATGTCAATCCCCGAGTCATCGCAGTTTGCATAGACAGCCGCGTCACACTGTCTGTCGGTGTCCGCGAAAGATCCATCGCACATATCATTTGAATTAAACTACTCCCTGCATTACAGTATTTTGATCCCTGAAACGTCAGTAGAAGAACTTAAATGGTGTGACACGAGTGAAAGGCGATCATTAGGGAGAGACCACCGCTGCGATGTCGCCGCACGCCGCAAAAACCTACGTCTTGTAATTGTTTCCTCCACACACCGCACCTGCGCACGCCGCACTGCCTCACAGCAGCCTACATTTGATGCGATTCAATTCTAAATTGTATAAACCAAAATATATTTGAGAAGCAATTAATGTTGTAGAAAAAACCCTATTTAAATAATCGAAAATCGATCGACGATTTCATAAACCAAGGCTTTATGAAATTAAATTATGGAAATTATTCTCACCATTTGACCTTTAAAAAATACCACGGAAGAATTATATTATTAATTTCCTACTTCCGTATGTATTACAAAGTAAAATTATAATCATCATCTGTTTCAATCATCAATCATTTGTTTTGATATTTTTACCCCTTGAAATATCACCATTTTACTGTAGATTCTGAAGATACATAAAAACTAGATGATGCCCGCGACTTCGTCTGTGTGGATTAAGTTTTTTCAATTCTAATGGAAACTCCATAATTTTCGGGGATAAAAAGTAGCCTATGTCCTTCCCTGGGATACAAACTATTCCTGTACCACTGTATCGGGTTAATATATCTACCAAAAAATAATGCGATAAATTGTAGTCTTTCGACAGTTTACAGTCTCGCTAGTTAGATTATAATCTAACGGTTTTTACTATTTTACGGTGACATATACACGGGAAGTGGCCAAACAGTAGAGCATCGGAAAACGCTTTAGCCCTACCATGCTATGGTATATTATGCCCGGGTAGATAACCGGACAATCTTTAGGATAATATCACAAATATGAGCACATAAATAATTCATACGTAAGACAGGAAACCATTAACTTCTTTCATCAGCTTGCAACCACTTCCATAAACGTTGATAAGCGCCAGAGGTAAAAAACAAAAACGTGGTGTCGCAATAATATGAGATACATAGCTCTGGTTCATCGAAGGATTGAATGAGTTATTTCTTGTCGTTGCTCGCCACATACCGGGAAGCTATGGGACGTGAGGGATAAGTCAGGCAAAATCAAATGCCAATAACATCCGACAACTCTCCACATGCAAGAAGGAAGTAAAACGAGTTACTCTTATGGTAGTTATTTAATAATCACCACGGTATTGTATCTCGGACCGTTCGATAGATTAAATAACTGATTTATTTCAACATACATTATTAACAGATAACTAATTGTGTCTAAGGCCTTCTGTTAAGCATAGGAATACCTGTGCCAATAGATGTTTGCAGATCTCACCATGACCTATGGAAATTATTCAATATGTATTACCAAAAAATAAAGTTTTATTTTTCTGTTTTGGCCCTGTATGTAAAAATGTACAAAAAAACCAAAAACATAAAAGCTTTGGAAAGTTATATAGAGTTTGATAACTCATTCAATATTTTACTTGGTAAACTTCTACAAAATAAAAGAATGTTTGAAAATAAAAATTCCCAGATTTCGCAGTCCCCGCAAGAATCGGAGCATTGAAAATGAAAACAAAAATTAACGAAAAAAAATTCTTAAAATAAAAATCTCTTCAAAATTTTTCGAAAATTTATTGAAAAAATTATTATTCAAAATTCCAACTCGAATGCACTTCAAACTGCAAAAAAAGTTACCAGCCGATTTTCAAAATTCAAACGCTCACACGTGTCTCGATAAATTCCTCAAGTCTTGGTACTATTCCCATCTCGATCCTCCCAAAATCCTTGGAGCTATGGCCAAAAGTACGTCTCAGGCGATTTGCATCTGATAACCATTTTCAATGGTAAAATTACAACAAAATTCCAGACAACATAAAAGCTTTGGAAAGTTATATAGCGTTTGTTAACTCATTCAATATTCATCACTACAGCCCATTAACGTCCCACTGCTGGGCACAGGCCTCCACTCTCATAGGAGAGAGAGAATTAGAGCTTAGACCCACCACGCTGCTCCAATGCGGGTTGGCGGGCTTTAACGACTATTATCATGTTATTGATAACAACAGGGACCGACGGCTTAACGTGCTCTCCGAGGCACGGGGGTGAAACACCGCCAACTTCCTAACTCCGGGCTAATACTGGGAATTTCTAATCCGAAAAACCCGATACTTAATTATGGCCCGACCCGGGACTCGAACCCGGGACCTCGTCGGCCGCAGTCAAACTTGCTAACCCCTAGACCAACGAGGCAGTTCAATCAAATTAATTCATTAAATAAATAAATTCAATATTATATTGGTAAATTTCTACAAAGTCAAAGAATATTTGAAAATAAATAAGGCTCATACGTCAATAATTTGCTGTGTCCCACCGGGGTACCACCGGGGTACCAATATTGCAATACAATTTGTAAATATAATTATAAGAATAATTGTAAAAATTGGAATGCAAAGGAAACAAAGAAAATAAATTAATATGAATCTTTTTTTTATCCACTACAAGTTGGCATCGTACCGGAACGCTAAATCGCTTGGCGGGACGTCTTTGCCGGTAGGGTGGTAACTAGCCACGGCCGAAAACCAGAGAAACCGAAAGACAGACCAGGGAAAATTCAGAAACTATAAATTCCCAAATTGACCCTGCCGGGGATCGAACCCGGGACCTCCGCACGTTAAGACAGCAGCGCACACACTGCGCCACGGAGGTCGTCAAAAAATACCTAATCTCTTCAGCCTGTCGCTGAAGAATTTAATTGACATTTGCTACTAAAATCTCTTTTTTTCTCTAGGTTAATTAATCCGTTATGTGAGCAGTTAACAGATGATTGATTCTTTGCGTGCTTGATCCAGTGCACAAAGACGATAAATGTGGACATACAGTTCGTGAATGAACTAGAAGTTTAATTCGCTATAATCCGCTACAGTAGACAAATCTGTGTGGTACAGTGCGTGTCTTTCACCTGCAACATGCGACACCCACCACCCAGCAATTCGCACAGGCACAACACCACACCACACAAATCCTCAAAATCACTCTCAACGTACGTTTCACTCCGACACCGGAGCATCCTCAGGAGATGTTGACTCGACAATGCACGATTGTGAAGACTTCACAATCGTGCATTGTCGAGTCATTCACTATCATGGACTTCCGCAAAGTAACGCCTGCTTCTATTCAAGACATACAGTTCCACAAACTTGCCAGACCCGGTGACAGCGTCGCAAGTATGTATAAATAAAAACTATACGGGCATGAAAATTTTGGCAACTGGACCTTATAAGTTTGTGGGACTATACATGAGATCCCGTTGGGCGCTAAC
The DNA here is from genome assembly GCA_964035005.1 of Erebia palarica. Lineage (NCBI taxonomy): Eukaryota > Metazoa > Arthropoda > Insecta > Lepidoptera > Nymphalidae > Erebia > Erebia palarica. The sequence goes on along the minus strand of OZ035994.1, from coordinate 10,989,163 downwards.
GGGACGCGTGTCGTTGCATCAAGCCTCGAGAGCTCCTCCACTTGAGGTCTCCTATCAGCAACTACATCTCGAGAGCTTTACGACCACACTACCACTACATAGACGAAACGTTGCAGCTCATATAATATTAATTATCTTCTGCGTCGTTTGTGTGGATGTTATAACTAAACTATAAACTTTTAAAGCTTCAATTAGAGCTTCTACGAACGTGTGTTGTGGATTTATGATTAGAACTGTGTCATGACGATTGATTAAAAAAGTGTATTCAATTCCATTGAGGTATTATTATATTGGACTAAAATATTAAAAGCTTATAGCGTATTAGGTGTATTTTAATGATGATGCCTGAAGATTAATCAAACGTTAGGCATCGTTATGACATAGGTAGTCAGTGTGGTTCAATCAAATCAAATCAAATCAAATATTTTTATTCTAATAAACTTATATAAGTGCTTTGAACCGACAAGTCAATAAGTGAAGTGAAGTGAATCGTCAGTGTTAGGATCGGGCTTTGAGTACAACAAATATTGTATAGTAGACATTATTATGCCTAATCCAAAAAATAAATTAACTGAAAATTTGTGTCAAAAAAGCCTCAGTTTTTTCTGTCAAATGACTGGGGCCATAGTGCGTATGCGTTAAGCAATATTTGAGCAATATTACTTAAAATGACAGTGATGTCATTGTCATGTCAGCGCTCCGTGATGTTCCTAAAATACATTTAAGGATTATAATTCTAAAACACGAAATTCAACACTATGGCTTTAAGCGTTGGCAATATGGCCCCTGTATCGCCTGGCCATGGCTTACTACAGCTGACGGCTGAATACAAATAATTAATCTAATTTAATAAGTCTTTAGTACATTCGATTAATCGCTCGGCCAATTTGTCCTTTTTGAAGCATAGCACTTGTTTTAGGACTAAGGATTATAATTGACGACCTCCGTGGCGCAGTGTGTAGCGCTGTTGTCTTAACTTACGGAGGTCCCGGGTTCGATCCCCGGCAGGGTCAATTTGGGAATTTATAATTTCTGAATTTTCCCTGGTCTGGCCTGGTGGGAGGCTTCGGCCGTGGCTAGTTACCACCCTACCGGCAAAGACGTGCCGCCAAGCGATTTAGCGTTCCGGTACGATGCCGTGTGGAAACCGAATAGGGGTATGGGTTTAATATAATTGCCATGCCCCTAACAGGTTAGCCCGCTACCATCCTAGACTGCATCATCCCTTACCATCAGGTGAGATCGCAGTCAAGGGCTAACTTGAAGTGGATAAAAAAAAAAACTACAACAGGAAATTCAACAATAATGAAACAGTATGGCTGTAAGCGTTGGGAGTATGGCCCCTGTAGCTGGCAGCGTGGTGGTGGCGGGTACGCGGGTCTCAATGGGAAAGGATGCGCGTTTTTGCGGGCGCATATCGGGCGCGTCGGGACATGCGCAGTTTTTACGTCGCAGCAATAATTACATCACGTAGGATGTGAACCGAAGACAAGCAAAGAAGACAAGCATGATTTAGAAAGAAAGAAAGAAATCTTTATTCAAGGATACAAGACAAAAAAACAGACTTTTAGGAAGAAAAAAAATGGCGAAATGAGACTTGATCCCCAAAATGGTCTTCACTCAGCATTATACCTGTTAGGATACAGCGCTGATCTTCCGTGAAGCCAGTAGGTATGTGATTTTGACGACAATAGTTATTTAATAAGATGTTTTTAATGCTTATCGACTCATACTGTCCTGTGAGCTTACTAACATTGAAAGAATTTGAAGCATAATTAAAATGTGGATTATAATTCGAATAGTAACCCGCAGTGTGACGTTTCTATCCTAAATGGGATTTACTTCCTAAATCCTGATTTTGTAACAATTTCATTAACCGTAAAACCGCATTTACACTTTTTAAGTTTTACCTCCGTAAAACAAATACCTATGTAATTAGTTAATATTTTTAAATCTACTAGTGTAACAGCGACTGGCTGCCCTAAGGAATATAATAAAATACTGGACATGTAGGCAGCGCTCTGCATTCGTAATGTCGGATACAAAACTTAATTGAGCGGAACCAATATTGAATGCTTATTGGATATTTGAGAGCGTTCAAACTCCAACAAGTAAGAATAACACATTAAAGTGTAAAAAACTAAAAGGCAATATGGAAGGCGCGGGTTCCCACGGGTGTCGGGTCGGGTCGGGCCGGTGTCGGGTGCCCGACAGCCCGACACGCGTAAATGGCGTATCATCATCCAATAATATTTGGTGTACGGCGAGCAAACACGGCCGGAGCGAGCGGGGCGGGGGTCGAGGCGCGGGGGGGCGGCGGCGCTCGCCGAGTGCTCGGCAAACTTCGGCGCCGCGTGTTTGCGCACACCTGGCCACTCTTGTTTTTTCTAACCAGTTTTTTTCTAACAACAAACTTTGGTCAGCGTTAATTTGACCCTCGTTCCTCTAATACAGTTTGTATAAACACAGCACTCCACTCTCCACCGACAGTCAGCGCCGAGCACACACTTCAACTTGCTTTTCGATCGCCATAGCTCTTCGTATTTTGAGCTCGGTCTGTTCACTGTCTCACCATCGTTGCCTTTAAGTCACGTAGTATTCCTGCTCGCTCTGCTTTCTAAAGTTAAAACTATTTTGCTCATCCGTAGCGAAGCCGATGATCCGGTCGATAATTTAATATAACTTATGTGAGTTTTCTTCAGATAACTACCTACTGAGTAGATATTAACAAGCCAAACTTACTTTTATTATCTTTCTATTGCGACGCGATGTAAACTGAGGAATACAAACACGTAATTGATTTGAAGTATGTTTGTGGAGCAGCGATGAGCGCGGACGCAAGGCCCAACACGCGGCTCAGCTCGCTCGTCCTGAACAAACAGCTAATGTGTTTGTGTGACTGGAATAACAATCACAAGTAGCCCACAACCCCGTCGCCTCACCACGACAGCCTGCAGCTATCCACTCTTATCCGTAAACTTACAATGCTCAATAATGTAAGTTTACATAATATTTATTATGTACTAGCAGACTTGCTCGCGACTTCGTCTGCGTGAAATAAGTTTTTTAAATTCCCATGGGAACTTTCTATATTTTAGGGATAATATATAGCCTATAATACTCACAAATAATGTGACTTTCTATTGGTACCAGAATTTGCAAAATCGGTTCAATAGATCCAGAGATTGCCTCCTACAACGTCACAAACTCACAAACTTTACCTCTTTATAATATTAGTATAGATCGAAGTCTTAGGTCTTTGATAATGGTCTCAATAAAAAATAAAAACTAAACAAAGTGTAAGGATAAGTTTAAAGAGCTAATTAAAATTATAAATTCAAATTAAAATGTTTTTTATTCAAATAAAGTGCATTTTATAAGTGCTTTTGAATCGTCGAGTCAATCTACCACGTTCGGAATACAAAATAACGGAACTACACATTACACGTTCGGAATACAACATACATGATACAACAAAACGGAACAAAATAAACTCATGTTGTAAATACATTTATGTTCAAGTGCTGAAGACTAAAGTCGATAATTGCGAGTCGCCAATGATAACATAGGGAGGCCACTGGCCAGTAGTCAATGTTAGGGGTCTCATAAGAAAAGCTCTTCAGGCGTCCAGAGGGCGATGGAGAGAGCTGAGCTCAGCGTTCCTCTACGAACTACCACTACAGCCCATTAACGTCCCACTGCTGGGCACAGGCCTCCACTCTCATGAGAGAGGTAATTAGAGCTTAGACCCACCACGCTGCTCCAATGCGGGTTTTTGAACTTTAACGACTATTATCATGTTAGTGATATTAACCGGAACTGACGACTTAACGTGCTTTCCGAGGCACGGGGGTGCAACACCGCCAACTTTCTAACTCCGGGGCTAGTACTGAGAATTTCTAGTCAGAAAAACCCAATACTTAAATGAGGCCCGATCCGGGACTCGAACCCAGGACCTCATCGGCCGCAATCGGATATGCTAACCACTAGACAAACGAGGCAGTTCCTACTAAAAAATAATTTTGGTTTCTACACACTATGTTGAAGTCGGTCGGTTATAACAAAGATAAGCAACGTTGACGCATCAGGCTCGCCCGACTTCAACATAGTGTGTAGAAATTAAAAATATATTTTACTTATACAGTAGCTTTGGAAGTCGGTTTTTTTGAACTAATTTTTAGTTTATAAATAGAAAGCTTCTAAGTCCGCACAATTTTCTGTAAACCGAGCGAAAATGCGTTATTACTGCCTAGTTTTTATAACGTACTCGTACTTACAGCCATACTAATAAAACTAATAACAAGTGGTGCTCATATAAAAGAGAAAGCTGATTTAGTATCTGATCATGATTTCCTGCGAGCTCGGCGTAGCAATCAGCCAGTGAGTCATACATAGCTGAGGCGTGTGAGCCCCGTGCTGAAGCTGTCGGACGACCGGTACGCCGCGAGACTGCTGATGATGCGCGGGATAGTACATCTATACATACCTATACCTACATAGTTATCACTAGACTGACTAGTTGGTCCAGTGGTTGGCATGTTCGACTGCGGCCGACGAGGTCCCGGGTTCTAGTCCCGGGTCGGGATTGGGTTTTTCTGACTAGAAATTCTCAGTACTAGCCCGGAGTCGGAAAGTTAGCGGTGTTTCACCCCCGTGCCTTGGAGAGCACGTTAAGTCGTCGGTCCCGGTTATTATCACTAACATTATAATAGTCGTTAAAGCCAACCCGCATTGGAGCAGCGTGGTGAGTCTAAGCTCTAATTCCCTTTCTCCTATGAGAGTGGAGGCCTGTGCCCAGCAGTGGGACGTTATCGGGCTGTAGTGGATACATAGCTATCAAGTGTGATCTCATGATTTATGACTTCAGTGCTAGCATAACCACACTTCGGATTGGCTTTTATGGTTATCTTATTGCAAATGTTCAGTGAAATAATGTAAGCCAAACACAGAGGTATACGATCATCATACTATTTATAGGCCTTGGGTGTCTTGTAAGTAATCATACTAATATTATAGACGCGACAGTGTGTTTGTTTCTTGGTTTGTTAGTTTGTCGATATGTTATTCGATCATGCCATAACAGAACAACGGATCGACGTATTTTTTTTGCATTGGTATAGTTGAATACCTGGAGAGTGACATAGGCTTTTTATCCCGGAAAATAAGGAGTTCCCTTGGGAGTTAAGAAAACTTATTCCACGTGGATGAAGTCGCGGGCTAGTAGTATAACAAAAACAATACACAAAAATCTGGGATAACCACTAACTCACTATTGCTTCCCACAAGGTATTCGTAAGTCTGAATATTCTGATTCCTACAAATGAGATGATGATCAGTTTGGCATACGAATTAGTCACTGCAGTTTAAACATCACGTAGTAGTCTAGGCAAAGGGGCGGTTTGTTGTATGGAGAACCCCGCATTAAATCTTCAGTGGTTGAAACTTGGCAGGATTGTAGTATGGTATGAAATAAAACTTATACAAATATATATAGCTGTTAGATATTTATACCTAAAACTTAATGTTTAAGACAGAATATTTTCTCGATTTCTTTTTAAAATAATAGTGGGTAGTATATTAACACTCAAAATCGAAATATCAAATGAAATAATCATGCTGAACATCGATATTTAAAACAATTTTATTTTCAAACCTAAACTACGTTACGCCCTAATGTACCTTCGTGCTTAAACAATTGGGTATAGCATAAAAAACCTTACTTCCTTTCTGATTTTTTATTGGATATTTATAGTAGGTATACGTTTATAGTAGGTTACGATATTTTATCATACTGTAAAGTTTCATCGCCTGAAGAATTATTGTTGGTGTCAACTAGCTTTATTGCCTAGACTATAGGTAAATACACGATTCACAAACGTCTCCATAATTCTGAGATGCTATACCAAACCCCCCCTGGAATTTCTATGAGAAAGAAAATATATAAAGAAGAATGCTAACACATCTAGAGCAGACTGAAATAACCTAATGAATATTCAGCGCTGTTAATCCGCATCGCGGTCGTTGCACGAGACTTTGAGTGTGCGTCACGCGTTAATTGATGCTAATTGACGATCGCTTGTAGGTACTTACTACTCACACGTTATTAGTTTAGGATTGCATTAGCTTAATCTTATCAGCATATAACGTGTAGAAAGTTGAAAAGGCAGACAATTATGCAAAGAGTTTATTACATCTATGTTACAGACCGTTGGTGTCTACGGCAGAAAAAAAACCTAAATCTATGATAGGATTAAGTCATAATCATAATCATAATCATTTTTATTTTGCAAGAATATGGTACATGCAACACATTATTACATATGTGTTAAAATAAAAACAGTTCAACATATTCTGCCAAGCTTGGCGTGCAAAAAAACATTTTAAGTTAATTTAAATTAAGCACGAATTTAAACTTTTTTTTTTTTAATTGTCGTGCAAATTTATTTATTTATTTAAATTAGGTGCTTAGTCTCTTAATATTATCATTTTATCATATTTTATAACGGTTTGCGTACTCTTGTATGGTGTAAAATGCTTTGTCCATTAAAAATTCTTTGTCCATTAAGTGAGCGAGCAAAACCGGGATGTATCGCCTAGTCTACCCATATAAATGGGATAATGGCTAACTGACAACAATGTCAACGTGTTACGGCTAATCAACGTAGCTAAGTGCAGCTCAAACCACTGAATTTGAGATTTGTTACCGTAGGTTTGTATCTAGAACAAATAATAAATCCAGATGGAGGAATTAGTAGTGGGAATTATCTGGTCTATAAGCGATCAACGTGAACGATTAAGTGAAAAAAAACAGTAAGTACTAAAATTCTACATCAATGATTGCCCTTTAATATTACAGAGTCAGTTGCGAAAAATTTGAACGTTGGATGTATCAAATGGAATATACAAACGCAACTAACGAAAGCAGAAAGCTGTCTCAATTGTGGCGAGTTCCAGTTTTTGCTCGCAATTGATAAATCGTTCTCAAAACTGAGAATATTGGAAGACAATGATAGTGTTGTGTGTGTTTTTGCTGATGGGAGCGAGTGGAGCCTCCGCCGCGTGCCCGCACGGCGCAGCGCGTGACCCGACTAACAACACCAGCTCTACCATACAGTCATACAGTGGCACCGGGCTTACCTGTGCTTTGCTAACTATCTTGTTTCTGGCAAAATGCTGACTATAATTGGGTATTTGACTACTATTCAAATAAATTACTTTTTAGTTACAATTAAATAGAGGATCTCCCAAAAGTCGTAATATCCACGTCCCCTGGTAGTTTTATGTTGAATAACGATTTTAAACAATCGATTAAAGTAAAAAAGTGCGTCAATCTTTAATGACATCACATTTTAGAATTTCCTATAAAACCCACATATAGGACGCGTTTTGACGTTGAAATAAAATTGCTGATTTGACTATTTGTCAAATACCCAATTAATGTGGCCAATTCTGTATTTAACACAATTTCTAAACTAAAATGACAGCTTTGAAATTTTAATCCAATTCTTTCCCTTTCCGCAGGGATTATGAAAGGGTTAGCAGTATTTTTAATGCTATCATTTTAGTTTAGTTTGGAGATTGTGCACTACAGAATCAGTCCCAATTGTTGTTTTAATTATAGTTTTAGTCTTAGTAATTCAATGTTGGTACATGCATTTGTAGAATCACATTTTCCTCGACATCAGCGCAGAACTTTGTAACCATATTTTCAAACGTATATTTTTCAATTGGTGATGCTTTATGCCTTAACTCCTAAGCATGATTGTCATATGCACCAATGATTGATGATGTGTGAACTGGAAGGGTTCAGTTTATGTTGAAACCATGCAGCAATGGTTTACACAAGTTTAGTAATAGTAGCTAAGCCATCTTTAGTGTGAAGCTCTACTGATAAGCTTCTATTTATTTACCCTGTTTGTACCTAATTCATAAAGTTCTTCCTAAATCTTTTTGTGTTCACTACTTAAATTCACGATATCTTTATTAGAAACTCGATATATTAGTAAAGTAATGGAGCCTATCCGTCAGCTGCGGTGCGGTATTGCGAATTATATTTACTGCTTCGAGCCCATTTCGCTTTACGATCAAGTTAAATATTTAGTAAGCAATAAAACCTGTTAATATTATCATCTAACATGGAGCGTTTATTGTTCAATTGAGCGCCATAACGAGGAGGCAGTGGGCGCGATCGGAGCACGACTCTGTCGACCGCAAGCACCATGCTCACCGCTATTGATTACACCCTGAACTATCGGTTATATGCCGATGGTATTTTATTTATTTGTGATCAAAATTGTCACTAGAAAACCGCAATTCGTGTTTTGATATTTTAAGATGCGAATTGTTAAGGAGATGCATAATTGAAAATGTTAAAAGGCTTCATAATAGGTATTATTATTGAATAATTTAGGCTTTTAATTTAGGCTCATACCTAGGTAATATATATCTATAATCCATTTGAACCGATTTTGATGAAAATTTGGTATAGGGATAATTTGTATCCCGGGGAAGGACATATGCTACTTTTTATCCCGGGAAATTGAAAAATTCCCGCGGGAATCAAAAACCTTAAAAACCTTAATCTCCGTGGTTTCTGAACCGATTTGAAAATAATTTTTTCAGTCGTTAGAGGAAGCTCTCGAGATGGTTCCATAAATGGGATATTATGGGACGGCTGAAAAAAAATATTTTCAAATCGGTTCAGAAACCACGGAGATATGCACCGACAGACATAAAAAAAAACCTGCTCCTATTTTGGAAGTCGGTTATAAATCTAGAACCGCCAAAATAAACTAAAATACAGCGTGCCCGATAAGCGGACAATGCAAAGGGGAAAAGCGAGGGTTAAAAAATTTAAGCTCGTGCTTTTATAATTCGTCTATCGGTAACTTCGGCCGAGCCCGTCCTGTCTGCCCGTGATGTGATTCACGGATTACGTTAATCGCATCAGAGCGCGATCGAGCTCAACCAATGCTTAATGACTGTGAAACAACCAAGTAATCTATACTAATATTATAAAGAGTCAAAGTTTGTGAGGCTATAGGGGGTAATCTCTGGATCTAGTGAACCGATTTTGAATAGAAAGCCACAGTATTTGTGAGTGGCATAGGCTATATATTGTCCCGAAAAATTAAGGAGTTCCCGTGGGAATTTAAAAACTTATTACAGAACGAAATCGCTGGAATCTGCTAATATAATATTAAGTCAGTTCGACTAAACGCGGAGACGCATATGATGCTCTATGACGATTGTTCTCGATTTGATTGTGATGTAATGAAATGCTTTTATTGATCTTTTCACTTACCTTTATCGCTTACAGACCAGACTAGCTGATGCCCGCGACTTCATCCACGTGGTTTAATTTCTTTAAATTCCAGCTTGAGTTCTCTTAATTTTTCGGGATAAATAGTAGTCTATATGACTTTCCAGCTCCTCAACTATACCCATGCTAAAAATTGCTCCGTTGCGGCGTGATTGAAGGGCAAACCAACAAATAAATACACTTTCACATTTATAATAATAAGTATGATTATTCCCACTACTAATTCCTCCATCTAGACTTAATTTTTATTCTAGAGCCAAACCTATGGTAAAAAATCTCTAAGTCAGTGGTTTGAGCTGTACCTAACTCAGCTACGTTGATTATTAAATGTCAGTTAGTCATTAGCATTTTTATATGAAAAGACTATAGCAAATTATAGGCGTGCATACAAACTTATAATTCATAATCTTATGGTATCTAGAAATGAAAGATTAAAATTCAGTTCACTTCTGAAAATTTCTGTTGCCTTATTTCTTAAAAGCTTCATCAATAGTAATAAGTTACAATCTTTATTGTTTTGATTGGGTAAATTTAGTCAAAATTCATAGCCCAGTAAGTCTACCATAAATGCAGAATTTACTAAAGAACACGTTGCTCAGGAAACGAACGGGATCGAATCAGATGTTGTCAAATCCCACATCTTAGGTATATACATTCCCCTTACAGGGCCTCGGATTATCGGCCTCGCGGGTCGCAGTCAGAACTACAAGCCTGCAGGTTACAGGTAGAGATAACGCGGATTTGTCTCAACCAGTCAGCTAAAAATAAACAGGGTGCAGCGAGTATTCCCGCGCTGAGATTGCGCGCAGGGCGCGGACGCCGCAGGGTGAGGGGGGAAGCGAACCGGTTCCGGGCCGAGCCGCCGCCGGCCGTCGATCCACCATGTAATTCTTTTAATTTGGAAATAATCAATGAAACGATTATCACTATCGAGTTACAAACGCACTCGCTCGGAGAGCCGCAGCCGCCTTAACTACCGCGACATTCCTGTACAGAATTTGGCGCCAAAAAAAAATAATATAGAGTTCCCTTGATCGTGGAGAACGGTTTGTTAGTAATTGAATGAGAATACTAAAGGATAATGTTAACAAGGTATCCTGTTTCCTGTGATTTAAATTCGAGAGCGTATAGCGAGCGAGTCGAAACTGCAACGGAAGGCACAGTGCGTGCAGGTTCATGTCGACACGCGGCGAGCTGTGTGTGCGTGTGTGTGTGTGTGTGTGCGTGTGTATGTGCGCACTTGTCGGGACCGGTCCGTGGCCGCGCGCCCATTCAATTTGTCGGACACAACGCACAATACAATGTTTATCATCCAGCACGGGTTCTATCTACTGTGGAGTGCGGACCTCATCACGATCTAGACCGACCGATGAATATGATGACTATTATTGACAAACTCCATCTATGCCATAGGTAGAAGCTACGCTAGTTTGTAGTGAGTCCCCTGACACGTCAATATCGTTCCATTGATCTCTACGATATGTTCAAGTTAAAGTTTATAAATATTGAGGAGTTTCTTTGTGGGAATTAGGTATTCCACTTGTGGACTTCGTACAAAGACTGCAGCAAAAGATATAAGTAAATAATCACTGTTCCTCCTAATGTTAACAAATTCCCACCGATTTCACATGAACGTATATTTTACGTCATCTTAATAATATAAATTTTTCACGTTGATACGATTTCCCAACTATTTTCCAATAATTACCTACATTCTAATGTAAAACTTAGCAAAAATTAGACCAAAAGCATTCTTTGCTTTGACAAATTGTCATATCATTTCCATTGACAGAGTAATGCCCCTTCCACCTCTGAAACATGACAATTATTGTAACGCAAAAGGATCCCTCATTTTCGGCAAAAGTTGATTTTTTGTCACTGTTTTCATCACGGAACAGGGAATTTGCTTACTACAATACATATTTCTGTGGTTTCCATTGCTGTCAAAAATCTGTTACATAGGGCCAAAAAAGCTCTTATGAAATATTAGATAGAAGTAGACGTTACTTTGCGGAAGTCCATCATAATTAAGGAACTAGAAGTTTAATTCGCTATAATCCGCGACAACAGGAAAATCTATGTGGTACAGCGCGTATCCCGCACCTATAGCCCGCAACATTCACCACACCACAGAAATTCCCCATAACTACCCTCATCGTACGTTTCACTCCGATACCGGAGCATCTTCAGATGTTGCCAACACAATGCACGATTGTGAAGAATTGTGCATTGTGGAATTATATCGCTATGATAGCGAATTAAACTTCTAGTTCCTTAATTCTTATGAAATATATTAACGTACTTAATTGGTCTGTGCTCATCCTGAGTCTCCTTGTTCCTACTTAATGAAAGTTAGTCTGAAGGTCGTGTCTCTTTATCCAATAAGCCCGTTGAGTCTCGAATGGCAAACACCAGTGAGTGGGGTGCAGCACGGTCAAAGGGCCCGACGCCCCGGGCGCGTCGTGAGCGGGCTCACTGCAGCTGGCGTCAGATTGAGGGCCGGAGCGCCGCGGGCTGTGGACCAAGCGCTGCAGGAATACCCCTCTAGAACCGGGATCTGACAATAACACCGTATTGTGACGACCTACTTATTTAGCGAAGGTCATTTCTCAAGGTTTGTATGACTATGGACTACCAATTAGGATGAGGATGGGGTTATTTTTACTAATGTTTAAACTTATAAATGCGATGGATTGAGGGATGAATATTTGTTATACAAATTCAAATTCAAATTTTTTTTTATTCAAATAAACTTTTACAAGTACTTTTGAATCGTCAAGTGAATCTACCACTGGTTCGGAATGATATTCCTACCGAGAAGAACCAGCGAGAAACTCGGTTACTCAATCACGCCGGAACGACTAAACGGATCCGGATGAAAATTAGCACAGAGATTGATTATATAGTCTGGAGTAACACAGGCTACTTTTTGTCCCGGAAAATCAAAGAGTTTCCGCGGGAACCAAAAAACTTCAATCCACGCGGACGAAGTCGCGGGCATCAGCAATTCGTTACATAAAGAGTTTCTTATCCTCAAGTTAATTATTTTTTTCGGATTAAAGGTGCATTTCCATCAGAGACAGCCGCCCAATATATTATCTTAGACTTCCAAAAGTTTATCTTCAGAGAGCTCCATCATCTACCGAGGCATTTGTTTTGTTTAGGACGCTCGCTTCGGCGTCGTTATCTAAATCGCTGATAGGGAGACGTCCCGTATCTATTTCTCTTCATGGCAGCCATCTAATTTAATTAAAATCGTCAACCGTCGTATCCTGCAAACCACTATCCCTGTTCCCTGCTCTCCTCCCTCTCGCCCCGCGCGCCTAGTCCTGGGGGCATACTACCATCACTTAAAGCAGTATTTTTTATTAATGTCAGTTTCGCGTGAGTACCTTGACGCCCTTGAAATAAGGAGTATAATTCTACACCAAGAGAGTCAACAATATTAGTGTATTAACGCACTAAGCGGCGGTAGTGTGCCCCCGGGACCGGGAGGCTGTTACCCCGCGCCTGCGCCTGCGCCGGTATTTTAATTAAGCCTGCGCTCTTCACTCGCGCACGTGCACGCACACACGCAGCCGCGCGTATGTGCCGCACGCACACGACACGCACGCGCATGCACACAACGCGAGCCTGGGAACCTATGCCCAAGACTGCTCAGCGAGTGAACGCCACGCGGCGACCTGCGCGCGCTGAATGGACCGCTGCAGATACGGTATACGAACACTTGATGTCAGGATCCGCGCCTCTCTCAATCTTGGACGAATTAACCACGGGATGCGTGATATCGGCTATATTATTCGCCTTACCCCTCTAACCGCGAACCGTGGCAGTTTCGTCATTAATAGTGATCGACTTTTTTATGCACTGGTATCAATAATTGAGCAGAAAAATAACAAGGCACTCTCTCTCTCTCTACAAAGTTCTCTAGAACGCAAAGTCACACAAAAACTAAATGGTGAATATCAAAATATTGACGAAAGCTATCGTTGGGCTTCAAAATATGCGGCATTAGATGTTTCTCAAAGATGGTCTTAAAGGTGACTTATATTGGAAGTATGTGTATCGTATGTAGGATATATATATTATGTCACCGTAAAATTGTAAAAACCGTTAGATTATAATCTAACTAGTTTTCAAATATATACCCAATAGGGACGATGACAACTCAATCAAACTTAAAAACGCGCTTTTAGTATGAAAGTTGTATGATATTCACAATAGTGACGTCATCAAATTTCAATGAATTTTTTTTCTTTAATCTATATTTTAAAATGGTTATCAAACTCAAAACTAACCGAGGACGTGAATTTTAGGTCTTTTGTAAGACCCTCTATTTAATAATCAGTTAGTTTTTTTTTTTGTTATAGGAATCACCCTATTATGCCACAGGGACCCAGGGGAGTTGCCAGCCTGCTAAGGACGCGGTGGTGGCGCCAGTCGCTGCAGCACCGCATTAGGCGGCAGATTCTCACGCTGATGTCACTTTCATCGCTATACGTGATGCGAGAGCTAATTATTTTGATTTGCATCATGGAACGTCCAAATATAGCAGTAGTTTTAATTGATCACACAAATTATGCAAAATACGCTCCCATGCTCTCTTCGCATTGCTTCCATTCCTTTGGCGGGACAGATTACATTTTTTTTTATCCACTACAAGTTAGCACGTGACTGCGATCTCACCTGATGGTAAGTGATGATGCAGTCTAAGATGGTATCGGGCTAACCTGTTAGTAGCACGGCAGTTATGGGGGTATTTACTGAATTCTGATACTAGGTAGTAACTTCACACACACTGTTTTTGTGATGCATAATATAGCTAGATACTACGATATAAAATAGAGCTAGATGCTACGATTGAAATAGTGTGTGGCGATCACCGGTAATATTAAGTTTTATCAGCTTTTGATCTTTATAGTCTAAAGAGGCCATGTAGGACAGGGATATGGCAGTCATATTATACCCATACCCCTAATCGGTTCCTACACGTAATGCTATGCACTTTCTTTCATTCCAGTTTATAATCGCAAGTAATAATATCCTGCAGTTGTCGTGACACTACGCTACGACCGTCACTCCGCACGCGCGTCGTCATCACGTTAATTGTTGTCCTCCTCCCCCCACTCCCTCCTCCTGTCCTCCAGCACACGCTCCTATGATCCACATCTCCGCTCAAGAATGATAATTGAGCTGTCGTTTATTCGCGTGAGAACAATGTCACTTCAGACGCGCTATGCTAAATAATGTGTGCCATAAAATATATTGCACTTTATCTTACTTCTCATCATGATTCAAGTATGTCGCATTTTCTGTCTCTCTCTCTCTTTCGTGTGAAATAACAAGTTAAGTGACGACACAAATAAAACTGTTCATTACGCTTGCTGAAACAGCGAGTCCTCTCATCATCATAAGTTGTCCTACGTGAATTAAATATTTCATTTCGAAAATACACGAGTGGTAGCCGTCGTGAAAAGTTAAAACTTAAGTACGAGTTGAGCATTAGCTTTCTCTCTCTCTCTCTCTCTCTCTAATTCTATTGTAACAACTAACTACTTTCCACTCTACTGGTTAAATCTTGTAGCTAGTAGCTACTGTCTGGCTACTAGAGACAAACTTCAGAAACTGATAAGACTGTAGCAAGGGCCAAAGCTATAACGGAAGCTAATGTTAGACCCGCCTACATAATACCAAACATTCGTTTACAAAGTAATTTCCTAAACGACATCTCTTTACAACGAAATCAACGTCGGTCGTAAAAGGTAATGTCTTATTATAGTTCGGTAGAAGCGTCCACAGTACCGGCTTGATTCTGTCCTGCGGTTTTGTCCTCTTTACATACGATTAGCGATCCGCCCGGCTTCGCACGGGTAGCACTATTAATCCTATACCTAACATAGCCAATGGGCAGTGGGCAGGTTTTACAGTTTAATATTACATTGTAAGAATATGCCCCGTCCTCATCTCACCTGCCACAGCCGCAAGACCTCAGATTATAGGTACTCGTAGCAGTAGGAAGTCGCGCCTTTTTCCCTTGCACGTTACATTATTTCTATGATATCTCCTAAGATATTCATCTAAATTAAATGGTGTAAAGGACAATTTTTATCTTAATTAAATACTTGAGATGACTAATATATTTATTTTGATAAGGATTATAGGTAACATTGGTTTAGACCAAATTTGAATTCAAATCATAAAAATGGTTATTGTGAGTCAACCATAAAAGACAGGTTTATGCTATCGTGGACTTTTTTTTTGAACTTTTTGAGAGGAACATTTCACACGCCTTCAATTTACATGCCTTTTAGAACAGTATAGACGACTCTTAGGCATGCAGGTTTTCGAACGTTGTTTTCCTTCAACGTTGCAAGTGATATTTTTATTTTCTTATAACTCATAAAAGATAGAGGTAGCTAGGTATAGTAGAGATTGAACCCACGTCCCCTGAATAGGACGACTAGGCTATCTAAAACCGTGTAACTATATCACTAAGTTCCAAATTCATGGCAGTCGCTGTGACGGGCTGACAAGTTGTGAAGCTCGTTCTCTCGACTCGTTCGGGGCGTAATTTACTGACATCGAGTCGGAGGGACGCGGAGGACAAATAATAATATAATTTTATTGGTTGGCGCATAGCGCAGGCGCGCGGTGATCCCCGGCGTGATAACATACAACCCATCCTACTTACTGCCTTGTAGCGCCTTTTATCTAAAACGTCGGTATATAAAAATTCTTTCCAAAAAACCGACTTCACTGACCCGAAGCCACTGTAAAGTAAAAAATTATTTTGATTTCTACACAGTATGTTGAAATCAGGCGAGCCTGATGCATCAACTTTGCTCATCTTTGTCATAACCGCCTAATAATAATTAGTTTTAAGTTTGATAACCATTTTATAATATGGACTAGCAGAGACTTGCCCGCGACTTCGTCCGCGTGAGATAAGTTTTATAAATTCCCACGGGAACTCCCTAATTTTTGGGTATAATATATAGCCTTTGACACTCACAAATGATGTGGCTTTCTATTGGTTACCACAATTTTAAAAATCAGTTCAGTAGATCCAGAGATTACCCCCTACAACGTCACAAAGTCACAAACTTTACCTCTCTATAATATTAGTATAGATTAAAGAAAAAACTGCGTTGAAATTTGATGACGAATGCGAATTTCATACAACTTCCATACTTGAAGAGAGTTAGATAAAGAGTTGCTGATTTGATTGAGTTTTCATCATCCCTATTACTACTGCGCACAAAACACATTTCGTATCACTATCAGACACATCGCGTCATACAAGAACTGCCGGGTTTGACTCTATGAACGTCCAGATTGCGAGAGCTCGGGGCGGAACAGACGCAGCACACACTGCGAGCTCATACAATAGTGTAGCTTTTTAATACTAAGTTTCCTCTCGTAGAATTTGGCGTGTAGTAGAGTCATGTAGCCACGATAGCCTAGTACTTGAAATATCCGGGGTTAAGGGGTTCAACTCTCACATTCTAGCTTGTTGGAGATACGTGCGTTTTAAGAAATCAAATAACATTGCTCTAAACGGTGAAGAAAAATGACAATCTGCATGCCCGAGCGTTTTTCATAATTTGCTCAAAAGTGTATGAAGCCTGCCGATCCGAACATGGCCAGCGTGGAGGACTGCGACCAAACCGTTTCACTCTGACAAGAGAGTCATGTTCACTAGTGAGCCGGCAATGGGTTTAAGTGACGGTAAGTCATCATCATCATCAAATTTTTCTGCAAACTGCCATTTTTAATCCTTTAAAGTAGAACAACTTAATAATAAGCAGAAACACTCGATACATATTTCAATCATATTTTAGTAGCAATTTACACACAAACATTGTACAGCCATTTTTTACATTCGGCACCGAAACCCCGCCAAGTGCTTCCAATCGTCCGTCACTGTCGAGAGCGCTGTAGAGCAGTCAGACCATAGATAGACCATAGATAGATCCGTCAATTTCAGTCTAACACTAATTATCCTAAATAATATTTCGTAAGCTTCTATTATATTCAACAACACACAGAAGCATGATGAAATAAGTAATATCCTTGTATTCAGACCTTACCCATCAGTCACACCATTGTCGTATCGTATCGTTTTGTACTGTAGCGCGCACTACGCAGGGCGAACTGTGCGCTTGTGTGTAGAGCAAGGGGAATATGAGTCATGTTTAAATGGAACCGAAGTCAAACGAATAGGTACCCAGTTTTATTTGAAGACGGAATAATAAATGAAGCATAAAAGTGCCTGTTGAACTGAATCTCATCAGTGCGTCGCCACATCGCTGCTTCGCCGCGTCGCTGCGTCGCTGTCGACTCGCCACTGACGTCACGCAACTTAGATATTTTTTGTGTCGAGATCAAGATATGACCTGATAATATGTCCGAAGTTGTTTGACGACCTCCTTGGCGCAGTGCGGTGAGCACTGTTGGCTTATAAGTGAGAGGCGCCGAGTTCGAACCTCGGGTCAGTTTGTGAATTTGTAATTTCTGAAATTTCTCTGATCTGATCTGGTGGGAGGCGTTCCGGTACGTAGTTACTAGGGATACGGCAGTTATACTATTACCGGTTAGCTCGCTAATCTTAGACTGCATTATCACATGACTGCCATCTCACCATCACATGAGATCGCAGCAAAGGGCTAACTTCTAGCGGAATAAAAAAGCGGATGATGAAATGAAATTGTCAAAGAAGCCGAAGTTTATGGAAAACCTGTCCGTATGTGAGACATGACCCTGCAGCGTTAAGACTCTGCGCCCACTCAACAGGAAGCTATAATGAAGCGCATAATTGAGCCGGATCCAAAGTGAGATAATAATGTGAACGGACTCCATTCGGTGCGTATTGTAAGCAATTGATTGATATTGAGGCTTGGGGCCGCGACAGCTGTGCGCGCACAATGGCGCTGATTGGCACACGATACTCGCTGTTGTTGTTGCCTGCTGAGGAGTGAGGAGTAACCGGCGTCCGGCGGACACTTGACAGTTGACACACATACGAGCACGCGGGTCAAGGGCCGCGCCAACCTTGTAGTTCAACTGATAAGGTTTGTTAACTGGGTGTAAAGTCAGTACACATCGATAGGCGTATGGTCTAGTGGCTGAGACACCAGCCTGCTGTTTCGGTGGCCGGGGACCTTGAAATTTCTGAATTATGAGCGTTTTAAGCAATCAAATATCAATTGCTTGCAAACCAAAGAAAATTCGGAAGTTAATTTTCAAATTGTTTCAATAAGTTTCAGTTGAAAAATTCCCAAATTGACCTGGGGTCGAGACGGGAACCTCTCGCTTATATGATCACAACAGTGCTCACCACTGTGCCTGAAAGGTCATCAAAATAAGATACGATTCCAGTATTACAGGAGAATCTAGAAGCAATTATACCCAGTAACGAGGAAACCTGGCGCAGTTCAATACGAGAGCTGCCCCGTACTGAAACGGAATTACTGGACTGTAAAGCTGTAAAGCAATTTTTTGGGACAATTATACAATATCATTAGAGCTGGTCTTAAGTTGTAACATTTTTGGTCTTTGCCGTAACAATACTCGCTACTCAGACAAAGCATTGGCAATCAAGTTCAAGTTCAATCATCTTCGGAGCTTCCACTATTTGTAGAGTCGCTGTCAGTTGACGGTTAAAGCTTTATATCTAATTTGAATATTTAAAGTGACCATCAAAAATTGCTGTCGATACATACGTTAGCTAATTAGAAATGAAATATTGGAGTCCACATTCCTGCTAGTATGTTGGTTGCGGCGCGGCCAGGTGCGCAGGCGCAGGTAAGCAATTAACACGCATTGTGCCGCTCCTATTATCACTTTGCCTGCGCCGCTCTCCTGCACTGATCGGATGCTGTGTTTTGTGTACCACTTTAGTTAGTTTGTTTTGTGTAACCTATCAGACAAAAGTATCATAATATTCTTACAAAACATTTTCAAAATCCTAC
Organism: Erebia palarica; assembly: GCA_964035005.1. Lineage (NCBI taxonomy): Eukaryota > Metazoa > Arthropoda > Insecta > Lepidoptera > Nymphalidae > Erebia > Erebia palarica. Next base: position 10,969,870 of record OZ035994.1, on the reverse strand, counting down.
TTTGTGGTTAACTACGTGTACCTACCTATTACTTTAAAATATTTCCAATTAATGCATGCATCGTTTTTCGTTGCCATTTCTTGACTCTTCTTGAATTATTACTCTCATATCTGAATATCTACGATCGATACGATTGTCTACGTATGTCGTATAATAAAATACGCAAACCTCTTCATGACAAATGAATCCTTATGAAAATAAATCACCGGACAGAGTGGTCTCTCGAAGCGATAGTTATCTCGGAATGGCATTAGAGTCGTGAAATGTAATCGGGCTCGGCGGGCCGGGCCGGGCCGGGGCGGCGGCGTCGCGGGGCGCAGGCCCTCAGTGCAGACCCGAGCCCCGCGCCGGCTACACGTCTCATGAGTGCGAACCGCGAGCCTCGACCACGACAGCGATACGAGACAGTGCAGTGCCAGTCAGTGCCGGCGGTACAGTGGTGTGCAGTGTCGGGTGCAGTGCGCCGGTGCAGGCGGCATGGAGGGCCGCGGGGCTCGCTGACCCCATGCGCGCGGCGCCGCGGCCCCAGCCGCTGCTGCTCGCCCTCGCCCTCGCCGTAACCCTGCAAGTACGTCACCCCGTCACCCCGGCTCCGGGACTCCCACAGCGACACAGCACCACACAGAACACCAACTACCGACATAGGGGTCGAGCTTTGTGCAAATGCAAGAGCTTTCTGACACGGCAATCCTCATACGAGCAACTGATCAAAGTTGAACGTAATTTAAGATTTGCGAAGGTTTTTGGTGCTTTGAATCTTCAAGTCGTTCACCAAGTTGCGATTCTAGCGTTGCAATAGAAAATTCAGAACAAATTTGAAATGATCTTTAGGATAATATATTAAATAGGATACCAATTGTTATTAGTATCACTTATTTTAAATAGTGTGAACCCATACCCCTATTCGGTTACCGAATAGGGATATGGGTTTAATATAACTGCCATGCCCCTAATAGGTGAGATCGCTGTCAAGGGCTAACTTGTAGTGGTTAAAAAAAATATGTTGGCAGACAAAAATAAACTTGGAAGAATTTCTCCATAAAATCAGGTCAAAACAGAAATTTAAGTTTCTCCACAAACCATGAGTGAAACATAACTCCTCAACCAACAATCAATAATAATCAACAAGAAGTAACTCATTGTAGAGTCAAAATGGAAACAAAAAGTAACTCGTAAGTGCATATCTATCAAACGATCCATCCACAATTGGAAAATAATAAAAATTGACTTCAAATTGTGATCACTATTAGAAGCAATACGCTATTTCATTCCATTTCAGAATATCAAGGTTTCTTGGGAATTTTCCTGCAAGCGATAAATCAGTATGTATAGAAACAAGACGTTTTATATTATGAGGATGGCAGCATCGACTGATTTTAACGAGCGATAGCCACGAAACTAGACCCGACTGGCACTAAAAGATGTTAATTTTGTATTAATCATTTAAAAGAGTGCTAAACTAGTTTCCACATCTAAACAAGGATTTATCATGATTAAAATTATTAAATTTTAAAGAGGCAACCATTTTTCTTGGAAATAGTTCACCTATAACTGTAGGTGCCATAATATTATAACTATTAAATAAGACCTTTACTGTAACATAGTTTATGCAATAAATGAAATGAAAAGAAATATAAGTGCTCTAAATACTTTAACTAAAAGTTTTTCGAGCAAGTGTATTGAAAATGTATTTACAGCAGTCGTTTTGTGCAAACAAAGCCGTACAATTGAATAATCAATTCTTGAATAGACTTTGATTTGAGAAACATTCCACTTTAGGACTATTGATACCAAATCAGTCTTTTATAGATAATACTGTTGCAAATATTTATTTCATCTAACAAAAATGTTTTCCTGTAGTAATATGTTCTTTGGAATTGTAATTACTTAAACTGGTTAGTTTAATCTAGTTAGAAAAAAAGATGTTAGAAAAAAAAGCGAACTTTCCAGGCAACCCGGAAAATGGAATGGTTACAGATAAATCAGGTCAGACAGACTTCAAACAAACATGGAGTACACTAAATAAACTAAATAGAAAAAAAGAATTAATAAAATACGTATCTACTTATAAAAAATACTAATATCTAAAATCAATATAATGCGCATAAACTTCTACAAAAGTACACATAGTTACTTAACATAAAATTATTGAGTGGAATGAGAAGAAATCCTACTCATCACTATAATATCTATTATTATTATATGGAAATAATAATATTATAGAAATAGAATAATGTAAAGCATTAATCTCGGATGATAAAGATAACAATATACTATAATATTATACTTAAAAACGAAAATGTAGGCTTCCAAATTCAAATACGCCCAGGTTTTAGACGAAGCCTAAAACAATTCAACGAGGTAATCTTGCAGGATATCTGATTGTATAATATTATGTACAGTACAGCTTATAGAGTGTGCTGTGTATATAATGACTGCCTCGTTGGTCTAGTGGCTATCATGTTCGACTGCGGCTGACGAGGTCGGACGAGGGTTCGAATCCCAGGTCGGGCCATATTTAAGTGTTGGGTTTTTCTGATTAGAAATTCTCCGTACTAGCCCGGAGTTGGAAGTTGGTGGTGTTTCACCCCCGTGCCTCGGAGAGCACGTTAAGCCGTCGGTCCCGGTTATTATCACTAACATGATAATAGTCGTTAAAGCCCGCCAACCCGCATTGGAGCAGCGTGGTGGTCTAAGCTCTAATTCCCTCTCTCCTATGAGAGTGGAGGCCTGTGCCCAGCAGTGGGACGTTAATAGGCTGTAGTGGTGGTGGTGGTGGTGGTGTATATAATACATTTAAAGGAGCATCTACAAGGTTATAATAGCTCAGATGGGAAATTGGGCGGTCTAAAAACCAGAAGGCCCGGTTCCAGTCCAGATGTTACCATTCCGATTATTTTTTCCATACTTTTTCAAGTTCCTTCTTTGTCAGAAAAATTATTATTGGGAGCCCAATAGCACTCGTGATTTTTTATTTAAATAATCAGTTCATATTTTTTTATTATTGTCGGTTAGATCGAAAAATATTATTCATATTTCTTCAGTATGTAATTTGTATATAAATATAATTTCCAAAAAACACGATCTACCAAAAAAAAATACCGTCACACAGGTACTAGCGAATAAAGTGCAACAGGTGACAAGTGTCGTTGCTACGCATGCACGGTCGCACGCCCCCGGTGACCGCGCAACGTGCTTAATTGGAGACAATCATAATAATATCATCCCGTACTGTACACGCCTCTGTAGCGTGTAGTGTGTGTAGTGTACACTCATATGCCTATTAAACAGAATTAAGTTAAAATTGAACATGCCCCATTCCAAAGCATTGGATATCATTCGTAATATTACAAGAATCAACACAATGCAAACACGTTCTGTAATGGTTGTCATTATGCATTATTATAAATGCGAAAGTTTGGATGGATTTATGGATCTATGGATGTTTGTTACTCAATCACGCCCCAATGGCTGAACGGATCTGGCTGAAATTTGGCTCAGAGATAGATTATAATAAGCTACTTTTTATCCCGGAAAATTAAAGAGTTCCTGCGGGAACCAAAAAACCTCAAACCATCCACGGGTAATCGCTAGTCATGCATTATGTATTAATAGACACACGTTATTCACTTTTAAAAAAACTCTTAATAAAATTATCATTGTGATAATAATTTTAAGTATTGTAATTTTCCTTATTAATAAATCAGACAAACCAGTAAAGGAATATGACTAGCTGATTCACTTCAACTATCTTTGGAAAACCAAGAACAATTAGTTGCAAAATTATTGAAATTACATACGAAATACTCGTTTACAGCACACAAATAAATATAGATTCACTGAGTCATTGAAAACGTAAGAATGAAGAAATCAGAAACACGGCTTGAAGTGTTTTGTTTGCCAAAAATGTGAATTCAGTGTGTTTAGCTTGTGATTTGTGAAGAAATTCCAAATTGGAAAACTAGAGAACTAAAAAAAGCTCTTCAGGCTCTCATCAGACACTGTCAGTAGCTTTATAATTTATATTGAATCTCACTTATTGTAGCCTTGTCTTTGTTCTCATATTAACAAAGATTTAAATATAAGTTTATGTAAACCACTCACATTTGTCAAAGTTTTAAAAGTATTAGAAGTAAAATTAAATATGATCATTTAATTTTAAAAAAAATGGCAGTCATAAGGACTGCCGATAGAAGCGAAAACGAATATTTAAAATATTTTAAAATACAGCACTTTTAAGATATTCAAAATATAAACTTTAAAACTAAGGCATTAAAGTTTACATACGAATTTACTATTTATATTTAAGACCTTTTGTTTTAAGAAGAACGGTGTCGGTCTCGCGTTTCCACATTTTTACCCCCTAACAAAAAGTGCTCAACGCGCCTAGAGAAGTTTTCACTTCAAAAACCCATCGCTGATGTCTATTTATTGTTGTGTAATTATTTTGAATAGTGTGTGTAATAAAATAAATCGGAAAACAGTTAAAAATTCCGACGACAACATCAAACAACGTGAACGCTGTCGCGCCGCGACCCGCCGTGTTATCAATAACTATAAACTTGCAGCGCGGTACAAATTACCCGTTATGTGTTATTGATGCTAACTCGTACGCGTTCACGAGTTAGATGTCGCGACTCGCGACGCCTCCACTGATCGCTGAGGCTGGGTTCCCAACAAAGCGAAGCTAAGCTGAAGCTGAATAATATTTTGTCATTCGACTGAATATTATGCGCAGTGTTCTTCCAACGCCATGTTGTGTATCGAAACGCTCTCTAATTAATAAATAAATCGCTCATTTGCTGGAAACATTGATTAAGACGACAAAGACAAAATTTGACCAAATATGTTTCGTCATTACTGACGTGGAAATTAAAAACATGAGTTGAAATTATTAAAAGTAATTCTTATAGAAATAATGTCCTAATAAATTATTAAACAAAATAAGTAAGTATATTTTATAATTTTCAGAAATTGAAGAGTAGATAATTCATTCTACAAATTACTTTAAATAATATTTCATCGCAATTTTTAATCCCACCCCTCGCTGGTTCTTCACAATATTAGCTTCATCCAATGATAGTTCTATAAATATAAAAAAGTATTTTTGGATTCAAAAATAATCTGGAACCTAACTGGTGCATTAATAAGAATTTATTTTAAGAGATTGGTAACATAAAGACAATTTAATCTAATTAAAACTATCCAGGATGTTCTATTCAGAGAGACTGTCCCTATTGCTTAATACCTTAACGCCCCTATTTACTAGAGGTAGACAGCATTTAGGCGATCAGCAAATTGGATGATCCCACAGTCGGGACAAACACAAATCGCTACGAATCTCCACATTTCCCCGGTGCGGTGGATGCGCGGTCTGCCGCAACGATTAAACGCTTGATATACGACATATTGGCTCTTCATCGATTATTCCAATTTATTGATCTTAAGTATCAAACCAGTTTGTCAAATTAACTTTTCATTGGAACGCAACGTTGCAATTTATACCATCTGAGTTATTCGATTACATTATGGAGATCAAAAATTAATCGATTATTATGATTAGATATGTATAGCAAAGGCTCATCATAGCTTTCTGAAGTGGAGTTATGGTTTATTTCTGGGAAATTTACATGTTTGATGATGAATGAAATTAATTAATTATAATAAAATAAATGATAGCTGTTAATTTTCAGTTCTGTATAGATCTCACAGTAATTATAATTCCATCTGTGTCCCACGCGTGTGAGACTGTGAGCGGTGCATCAACCACGGATTTAGTTAGGAAAGGAAGAAATCACATCCCCAGCCTAACCGACTGGCAAAGATTCCTGATATTATAATGTGCAACGATTATTTAAAAAAAAAGCCGTGGTTTAAACTGTTCGAATATAATTTTATGTTTGTAATATTACGATGAAAAACTTGGAAAAATTCTCATTTTTCAATACAATTTTGAAATGAATTGAATTACAGCACACTTGGTAGACCAGTGATGCATCAATAAGGGTTGTATTAAAGTTTTAGCTTTATACCCATTTAATTAATTGCACATTAAGAATGCTGTCAAACACTTAAGCTATTATAGTATCCAAGGATGTAGGCCCATAGTTACTTACATATGTTAAATCTTCATTTTTATTCCTAACTACTGCACTGCATTAGTCTTCATCATGTCAGTGGACAGGTATATTTTGAGAGAATAACAGCTTCAAAAAGCTTTAACTGTAATTTTGTGGTAGCGTGGAAAGCTCCCAAATTGGAAAGCGTGTTATGTTCAATTGCTCCATGTGAGACGCAATTGGCTCCACAACATTAGCGCGTCACAAACAGACACAAACAAGCGGTAAGCTGCGATGCTAATGGCGGTCAGTGACGCGGCCGCCGACCGCGCCGCATACATTTACATGCATTACCTGCTGCAGCCGGGCACCGTGCGAAGTGCCAAAACCTAAACGGATCCATTAAACTAATCTATATCTAAGATAGTTTCAAAACGAGCTGTGTTGTTGGCTCCTACCAAGTTCCAGCATCCAGACATCCAGACATCCATACATCCATACATCCAGACATCCAGACATCCATCCAAACTTTCGCATTTATAATATTAGTAAGATAAGATACGAAAGTTTGGATGGATGTATGGATGGATGTTTGTTACTCAATCACGCCCGAACGGCTGAACGGATTTGGATAAACAAATACTTACTAGATTTGGCACAGAGATAGATTATAGTCGGGAATAACACAATAGGCTACTTTTAGTTCCGGAAAATTAAGGAGTTCCCGCGGGAACAAAAAAATCCACGCGGGCTAGTCGCGGACATCAGCTAGTACTTAATATTATAAATGCGAAAGTGTGTCTGTCTATTCGTCTGTCTGTCTGCTACGCTTTTACGGCCCATCCATTCAGCCTATTTTGATGAAATTTGGTATAGTGGTAGGTTACATTCCTGGGAAGGACCTAGGCTACTTTTTGTCCCGGAAAATTAAGGAGTTCGGCGGGAATGGTCCGATCGTTCATCTTTTGGAGGTCGTATATAGCTTAATTCAGAAGATACTTCGTAGTCGTGAGTTGGGCTCTTCGTGTTCATCGTGCGCTACTAGTAATGCCATCTATTGAATTATATGCGGACTGCGAAAACCGCCACATCGCTCCCCTTCACGAGCCAACTAGAGAAGACCCCTGATGCTGCTGTAATCCCCCTCGAGTCTGGAGGTCGTCAGCATTCAGATGAGCGGCGTTGCAAGCATCTGGAGAAGTGGCGTCGATGAGCATTCAGGCAAGCGCAGCGTCAGGAAGTACTCAGTGGCGTCGGATAAAAACCAGAGTAGTGACGTTGTAGGCTGTAGGCACGTCGGCTTGTTATGCTCATCGGCGGTGGCTTGGAGATCACGTCGGGGTCAACAATGTACGGGAGCAGGTGATATGGCTCGACCGTAACAATAGGATTGTCATCCTCTGAGCGGGTGTTGTGCTTGGGGATCACTGGTCCGACCGTTCATCTTTTTGAGGTCGTATCATAATTCAGAGAAAACTTCGTAATCGTGAGTTGGGCTCTTCGTTTTATCGTGCGCTACTAGTAATGCCATCTATTAGATTATGTGCAAACTGCGAAAATCACCCCAATGGCATATACTATAAAGGAACTCTGTTCATACTCTAAAATAGGTATTTTAAACGTCTATTCGTTTTCTATCACTGACTAGTCTTATTTTCCCATCACATGGTTTCTGGCGGGCGAAAGTCTACCTCGTATGCCAAAAGTCCTTCCTTGAACTTTTGAAAAGTTGTTCGTTAAGTTGGGTTAAATTAGTCTGATAAAATAATCAAGAACATTTAAATGTAGTTATAGAAAGTGCACGTCCATAAGCGCTTTCTATGCGTATTAATTACCATGCGAGTTCACACCGCGAATTCCATCGTTAATTATTGTAATCGTCGTGTAACGTGTTACATTCGCGTGCAGTTCTTCCCAAGACGTCGCGGAGGTATTTAAATGAAGTCGACAATGTCGCGTCGAGGCCTATAAACGAGCTAGCGCTATGTCAGCCGCCCGGCGCCGCTTGCGTGCGGCTAGCTTCCTGCGCCGCTGATGGGTAGCGCCGGCGCCGGCGCTTCCGCTCCCAGGCTCTCTGCTCTCTGCGCACACATCTGAACTGACCGCCCTCGAGCTGCATCGAAAGTGTCAACGCATTGCTTTTACTTGTCTTGGCCATAAATAATCCAATTATTTTGCCAGTTAGCCAGTCTTACCAATACATACGATAAGGTAATTAAGTATAGTACTTATTTGATAATCCGGCTAGTTGATTCACCGTGGCTTAACCCTGGTATCTGTATCTCTATTCTATAGAAAATTAATTCATTATAATGTGGATGAGTTACACATAATATTATAATTAAACTTTTAGTTGAGTCCATAGACAAACTGCATTGCAATCCATTTTAAAAGTAATAAAACAAATGACAGGGCACTTTACTGTGCACTAGAGCTAAAATTGTGTAAACATTATATTATAATATATTTTAGGGATATATTTGGAAAGTCTTTTGTTTCAGTTCAATCCATTCAACAAAGTAGATGAAGGAAATATTCAAACTTAAAACTTTTGTCACGTGTATAATATACTTATTACTTTTATAAATCTGGTATCACCATCTAACAAGTCACAATTTTTTTTATTCATTTATTCATGATAAAACTAGAAAACTAACAATAAACCACGAACACAAATAACAGTAACATAAAATAAAACATCAAAGTAAATGCATGTAAATCCCTCATTTATATCGGATGAATAATTTAAAGGTTATCTTAAATATAAAATTCTCGTATCACAATGTCAGTTACCATATTCCTCCGAAACGGCTTGACCGATATTTTTGAAATTTTATTTGCATATTCATGTCTGAAAATCGGCTAATCCACGCGGACGTCGCCAAACAGGGACGTTATGCAGTAGGTAGGTACACCGGGCTCTTTAAAAGCCATAAATCTGATAGTGAACGTGACGGAGTCACTTGTTGCTGTCTCTGTGGACCGACATAGGTCGCCTGTGTCTGAGCTTAGATAATACACATTACATGGTGGGGCCAACAATTTGGGAATCTATAATTTCTAAACTTTCTCTGGTCTGATCTGGGTGGCTTCGGCCGTGGCTAGTTACCACCTTACTGGCAAAGACGTACCGCCATGCACTTTAGCGCTTCGGTACGATGCTGTGTAGTAATTAATTATGTAGTATTGGCAGACTAATAACGGTTTGGGGTACGAGGTTAATACGACTGCCATACACCTAATAGGTTAGTCCGCTACCATCACGTTGGATCGCATTCAAGGGCTAACTTGTAGTGGAATTAATACCATCTTAGACTGTATCATCACTTACCATCACGTTGGATCGCATTCAATGGCTAACTTGTAGTGGAATCAAAAAAGACTAGTGACTAAGATTTAGTGTCAGAGCGTGGGAACGCGCACGCTGCGCGCGGACGGCGCATGCATATTCATTCGGTGCGGGTCGGCGCGCCGCGCGCATGCGCACGCTATATCGAGACAGATATGCCGGTCGAGGCCTTATACAAGCCGCGTGAAAAACGAACCGCGAACCCTTAAGGAAAGCCCTTAATTGAGAGACTTGAGCGCTACACCGAGGAACACCGTAATACATGAGTAAAAACACTTTGAACGTAACATATTGAACTACTTATTTGGTAACTTGGTTTTAAGTTCACTACGGATAACTTGGCGTTAAACGTAGCCAAATCACTCTGGTCGATACTGTATTTCTTAGCCGATAGTAATTTCAAAGTTTAATTAGTAAAACGTAGATGCTGACTTGTACTACAATCTCAGAAATTGTCTTTGTTTGATTTGAGGCTTTTATTATTGTGACTGAATTTTGTGCTGAAAGTTATGCCAGCTCGGATATGAACCTCCCTTGTTACGCCCCCGCCACCCCGCAGCATTGAAAAAAGCGCATCTGGATGCGCTATTTAAAATACAAAGAAACAATAATTATTTTAAGTTCTTTCGGTGTTTCTTCTTAGTCGTGAACTCACTCATTTGGAAGTTAAAAATACTCTGTCAACATTTACAGAGGTCCCTCCGGCATTCGGGGACACTATTACGGTAAAACGATTGTGACATCATTGAATAGTTAACACTTTTGCTATTGAACAAAATTGAATATTTATTAAAACGATCATTTATTATAACGATGATTGCTTTAGCTCGATCGCAATAATTACAGGATAAAGTATCCTCACGCTGTATTCCTTCACCATTTCACTTACTATCGAACGTACCATATCAGTCGCTGCGCCAGAATCTTCCGTTGTCGTTAATCTTTAAAAAAAAAATTGAGCTTCTGATCCACTTTGGAGAGCATTATAATTGCGACACGCGTCATCCGTACACACGCCTAGTGTAGTCGGTCACTCGACACCAATCCACGTATAATCGGTATATAATTGCGTCGGTCTGTCCGCTGCTAACGGACACTTGCGCTACAATTGCCCCTTTTTTGTTGCACTAAACATTTTACTTACGCTATTAATGTACTCGCTCGCTCAAATGAGAACACGCCATGACAGAACTGTTACAAGACTATTAACTACCTACTGCAGTAATCGTTCAGGTTAGAAGTTTGAATTTACGATTTTCGGAATTAAACGTTTTCTTTTCATGCCCTTCATGGCACAGTGGTTAGCGGAGCGCGGCGATGACTACATACTTTTATAATAATTATTTTTACAAATAAGTTTTGTAAATACTAACAAATAATATGAGTTAATTGATCCTCGAAGAAAAATTTTATTTAATTAAGTCGAAACTCGCGGATTCGATTCCTGGCAAACGCAAGGAATGAAATCGTAGGTAGGCTGATCTATTGGAAAGCTTAGGCCGTGGTTACTTACCACGTCACACGGCAGCATGGCTTTCATAGTTGTTGTTGTAACAGCATGAATAACATACTTAATAATAAACTATCAGTGTTAGTATAACCTAGGACGTAGCGCGTTGAAGTCTTTTGTTCGCGATCGCTGCGCTACGAGCACTGGTGCACAAGTGCACCTACGACTCGTAAACGGCGTTTGTAAGATTCCGCGCTAAAACAAGCACAGCCTAATTCTTCCAATGCGCGTGACTGTCTGTTACAATCATAATAGATTGTATTAAAAATTAACTATAAAAGCTGTATTATTAGTTATTATTAGCTGATTGGGTACAGCTGTTATAAAAACCTATCACCGACACACACTAAAATATTTTTTAAAAATATTGATTTTCAGAGTCTCCTGAACATGAAAAGCGAGAGCTGAAAAGACTTTTGATCCCTTTCTCCAGCTATAGGTATATATTATTTGAAAATAATTATGAGGTATCTTGGGCAGTAGTATTGGCAAAAAAACTACCGCTTACGAATTAATAGCAAAATTAGCAACTACGTAAGATTTGGAGCTCTAGGTACTTTGAGTGTGTCTGGCAATCCGTTATATGAGTTAGTCACGCCTAATTTGTTGACAAGTAACAGAGTTGAGCAGCTCGGTCACTGAACGATGATACACACACACACACGCACACACACACATACACACACAGACACGCATATGACACGCGCCTCCGAATTTAAAATAAACAAGGCAACAAAGTCGAGTTCACTAAATAATTTCCAAAACAAAATACGTTGTTTCTAAAGTCGCATATGTGTTGAGACGCGCTAATTTGTATAAAACTGAGCGTCAAGTGACAAAAACAAAGTTTCGGTGGCTGTGAACTTGTTTATCGTACCTACCGAATGCAGTTCGCAAGTAATGGATGGCATCGCTTTTAGCATATTAATTACTATATAATTATTGGTTACAAATATTCATTCGGTAATTGACGTATGTTAATGTTCCTCAATCAACTTTCCCTCTAAGGCAAGCTTACGTTAATAAGATGTGTTTTGTATAGAGACACGTCGTAAAGTGTGAATACCTACATCACTTTTTATTTTTAGCACTTTGTCGTGTTTTCTTACTCTTAGATTAATTTGTCAATTTATAAACGTTTGAGTCAAATTGAAGTAAATAGTATATTTTTCACTCATTTATAAGTGAGTATTATTGAAAATCATTTTTATAAATTAAACTTCAATGCGTTGTTTTGTGCCATATGCACTGATTATGCCAACTCCCTTTGATCTATGTTCTTTGCCCTTAGTTTGGCCTCTGTAAAATCTACAGTTCTAATACACCTATGATTTTGATCCCAGTTGAAGTAATATTAGGGTGCCATTCTACTAGGTGTATCTAACTGAGGAGTGATATAATGATATTGATTTGGAAAATTGAAGAGTGACTAGAGGATCGTCTAAATGAATATAAATAATTCATGACGACTTTAGTTGACTATGCTTGTGAAAGTGCTTTATTATAAATACTTAATTTAATTTTTAACACTATAATTTCCTTGTTAGGTTAAAGCTTGTTAGCCATTATTTGTACGCCACGCTGTGGTAGGATACATGAGACTTTTATAATTGTAACACCTTTCTGTACTGTATTCACAAATAATATAAATGAAATGAAATGAAATTTAATCATCTATTAATCGGTCTCCTTGCGTAGTGACGCTCTCGTAAATTTAATAGTGTACCGGGGGATAAGAAGAAAAGGATAATAATTTTAAAAAATGGAGCGAAGAGGAGAGAATAAAAGCCCACGGTAAAAATAAAATAAATATGTAATCACGGACCAAAGTTGACGGTACAGGAATTTAATTACCGCGGCTAGCTCAATGAGTAGGTACACAAATTTAGTGGGTCGTGGGTTACTAAAATCCTGCCTTGACCTAGGTGGTAGTCTATGGTATCACTTCCCTGGTTAGGTGGCCAAGGTGTTGGTGGCCTCGGAGACGCTAGGGGAAGGCGGCTGGCACGCAGACCCGCAGACGAGGTGACGCCGATGCTAACGCGCACGGGGCGTCGACCGTCGCGGCCTGGAGACTGTGCCGAGGTGGTGGTGGCAGCGAGCGGACAGCGGTGTAAGCCCAAGCCAAGCAAGGCTTATGCAAGCGCAACTAATCCGGCAGGGCTTGTTCCAAGCGGAGCTCCCTAGAGCGGGATATCCAGAAATAGTTTTTCAAGAATACAGGCAAGCTAGGTGCGCTTGCGCTGAGTAAAATTGTCACACGTCCTGTACCTAGGGAGGCGCGGGACGTGAATGGCAAAAATCAAAAATGGAAGACACCGTGCACTAATTATCCGCGCCTGCGCAAATATAATATCTGTTCAACGCGCTGGCTTAGTGGCTAGATAAGATGCCTAGGGAAATTAAAAAAACGAGCGCGCTTTGTTTATAAAGGCCTAAAAGTTATTTATTCAAACATTACCACAACAAAATTTTATGAAATTGTGTAACACTTCGTTACAATAGTTAGCTAAGTTACATTTTACGTTACGAAACTATAGTATCCTTCTGAGTAATACATACGTGTGAACTGACACAAGGTATCTAAGGAAATGAAGTAGGTACGTCGACATCAGCAAGTAGAGTGGCGATAGTGCCGCGGGCGGTGGGCGGGCGGCGGGCGGCGCGGTGCACCCGTGGGCGGTGCCGCCCCGCCCGGGCACGGTCGAGCGCACGCGTAAGCACGGGCACGCCCACACTCACAGCTCATGTACATCAAATACTAGGTACTAAAATTCTACATCAATGTCAAATACATTTTGAGCCCTGAGTGATGCAGTTAATTTTAACGGATTCTGTGTAAAACTCTGCGGTTACCTGTTAAAATAATTATTTTAAAATGTTTAGTCATTGATCGGTCACCCTACTTTTAATTGTATTTTTTTTTAATCCACCCTCATGGAAGCAAAATCATCATTTTACTTCCTACGCTTAACATATAACTTATAAATCTCGTACAGAGCTCTAGCCTCCTCAGATTTTCTTTTTATTTTTATTTATTTGTAAGTAATCAACAGCGTTGCAAACTAATATTAATAACAATAATTATATCTTGACATTAAATAAGGCCATAAACGATTACAGAATAAATATATGAAAAATATTTTGACGGAGTAGATAAATAGTGCACATGTAGGGAGAACAATAAAGAAATAGATTTATATATTTATAAGTAAAAGTACGTGTGTGTGTCTGTGTGTGATAAGGGGTAAGCCAGCAGTGGCGTGCACAGGGCTTGAAGCTAGGGTAGGCATTAGCTAGTCAGCAAGCCTATTTACTGACTTTTATAATGAAATGAGCCTTGACGTATATCCACTTGGGTAAGCAGTGCTTTTATGCCTCTATGAACTGCACGCCACTGTAAGCCAGTGTTATTTATCTACCGTAAAAGCGATCAAAGAGTACTTTTTATAAACGAGTTGCATAGGTAGTCCGTAATTAGATAACAAGCTATAATTAGGTAAAATTAAAAAAACACACGACTCCTCAAAAAAGAACATTGTTTCCAAACAATCTATAGCCAGTGCCACTCGGGATGATGCTAAGATAGCGATACCCGATACACCCAAATCTGTTCAGGTATTAAGATATCGCGGCGAAATAAATAAACTCACATAGGTACACACCTAGGTGTACTTAAATACATACATATATGAGCCCTGAAAACATTACACTCCTTTTTTTAGGCGTGTTATGAAGAATAATGTATAGTGATGAAATAGTAGATTGTTCATCAAGGGACGAAAATTTGCCATGTCATACGAAATGCCAAATATATAATCGCTATTAGCTAATAATATATAATGGCTATAGAATCGAGTAGAATGGCTTTTAGCCCCGTTGTAAACACTCTACTTTTCACTTCGATTGCGAAAAAATAAAATAAATAACGATTTTTAATTATATCTTTGCCTTTCTGTTACATTTTCATATTAGAAGTAAGATCTTTATTTTTACTTGATGACATTAACAAATAAATAGTCATGTTCACTTTACCTGCCTTCACCTTGTATTATGTATTGTGCATGGAAATTTAAAATTGATTAATTATCATCCATAAAACATCCATTTAAATAAATGTAATAATTACAACAAAAAATCTATGATTTCGCGGCAAACCACACCAACTCTCCGCATCGTTAACAAGAAGAAATTTAAAAAAATACATTAGTACCATAGACATAGATCTGTAGGATAATGGTAGTAGGATACGATGGGTAACATTGACATTCAACTAAGTGACTTATTTTTTGGCTGTTTATAATAACCATAGTGAGGATATCACGCATACCCATACGAGAATATGAGGATGTAACGGCAAAAATTAAAAAAACAAAACCTTAATTCCTAGAGGCTAAATGCTAACTTTAGCCCGCTTACGCTAAGCTATAATTACATCTTTTTAGAGCATGAGAAGTGAAAAATTGATTTTTATACTAGTGGGCCTAGCAGACGTTGTTCTGCTCTGAGCCTAGAACCCGACTACAGTGCTACCTACTGGGTCCAATTGTGAATCTAAACCATCCCGAGACACACAAAAATTTTCATCAAATTGATCCAGCTTTTTCAGCTTTCGTCAGGGATGCGTAAATGCATTTCCACCAGCGGGATATAAAAATAAAAAAAAGTGTCAATTATTTGTGAGCGGAGGCATACCCACGCCCGAAGCCTTCCGGTTCCGCCTTCGGCCTTGTTTACCACCTACTTGTACCATGGAGCTGACTGCAGTGCTTTTAGGTATTCATATCGTATCGCGTAATTATGATTTCCTCAGATCCGATATTCAAAAAGTAACTCGTTTGTTTTATGTCTGTTGGTTGGGCATTTATAATCTTATATTAATCATAATAATACATAAAACAAAGTCGGGTTTGTTCAAACACATATCTTTCTTAACTCTAGACGGACGAAGTCGCGGGCATCGGCTGGTAATAATATAAATTGGGCATTTAATTGCCCACTAAATATAAAGTTAATTATGAAAATTTCATAATTAACTTTATATTTAGGGAGCTATTATGTAATATGGAAAATAGATTTAATTTATTTTCCGTTTCAACCTAGCTCAGAACTTAGTAGAATTTTTATCTATCTATCTATGTCTATTGTCTGGAAAAGAGGAGCAATAGAAAAAACATAATTGGGTATTTAACAAATAGTCAAATGAGCAATTTTTTGCAAACGTCAAGACGCTTCCTAAGTATGGGATTTATATGAAATTCTTTAACCTATAGGTATGTCCGATTTGCAAAAAAAAAAGCTAGTATTGTGCGAAAATAGTATATGAAAAAACTGTACTTAGTGAATTTGATTTCAACTATTAAATAATACTCGAATATTCTGTGAGCCAATAATAATTCAATATTATAGTCGCTGTACATGTACTGAGTGTGCCTCGTGTGTTGTGTTGCAGTGCGCGGCGGGGGCGGGCGTGTTTGAGCTGCAGATCCTCGAGTTCTCCAACTACCGGCTGCAGCTGGCGTCGGGCGCGTGCTGCGGCGGCGGCGCGGCGGCGGCGGCGGCTCCCGGGGTGGCGGCGGCGGCGTCGGCGGCGGGCGGCTCGTGCGCGCAGCCGTGTCGCACGCGGTTCGCGTTGTGCCTCAAGGAGTACCAGTCGGCGGCGGCGCCGGGCGCGTGCTCCTTTGGCCGTGCCGCCTCGCCCGTGCTCGGGACCGACTCCTTCACGCTCGCCGACCCGCTCTACACGCTCGCGCTGCCCTTCTCCTTCCGATGGACCGTAAGCGATGCTCCGATACTTACCTCCCGTCGTCTGCCGCTCTGAGCGCCCACCCATTGACTGTGTTCTCTGTCCACAGCGCTCCTTCACGCTGATCCTGCAAGCCTACGACGACTACAACTACACGGAGCCAGGTGAGCGCGGCGCGAAGTGTATTATAGGCCTATTACACTGCACTTTTCACAGAGACCCTTAACCTTGAATCAGTGTAGTATAAGATTTAGGGAGTAAGGGTCCCTATATTGCTGTGTAATACGCGACGCTCAAACTAGCGGCCACACCCACCCTTACCTCAGGGCCCTGTAAAAAGTGCAGTGTAATAGGCCTATAAGCGCTCTGCAGACCAGGTAGTGTAATAACATTTAGGGCGGTTAGGAAGCTCAGTCGTCAAGCTCAGAAGCTCCAGAAGCTCAATCCTTATAGGCCTATTATACTGCACTTTTCACAGGGACCCTTCACTTGAATCAGTGTAGTCTAATAAGATTTAGGGAGGAGGAGGACAAAAGGGCCCTTATTGCTGTGTAATACGCGACGCTCAAACTAGCGGGCACGCTCACCCTTGCCACAGGGCCCTGTAATAAGTGCAGTGTAATAGGCCTATATATCGTCGCTGTAGTTGGAAAATTAAATAACTACACTTTTTGCGAAATCGACTTTATTGCATTTCCAGAAAGTCCAATTAAAGGCGCATCTTTCTGTATTTCTAATTTTTCTTAGATAGTTTTAATTAAAAAGATAAATGAAAATGAATCTCGCAAGGCGCCAAAGGTGGAAAAATAAATATTGAAAAATTTATAAAAAAGGAGCGAATGAAAGTTAAATAACTGATCAAAAAATAAATAAGTTCTCTCATGCATCACTTCGAGAGCGAATAAAATGCATAAAGTTCGATATTTAGTTTTCCCTCGACACGTATATTCTTAACAGTTGCAATTCAGTTCATTAAAATTAAACATAGTCAGTTATTTAGTTAATCATCCCATGATTGCAAAGATATACGTACTATAAAAAAAATATAAGCACATTCATTCAATTATCAAAAAAAAAGTTCTCAGACTGTTTATAATTTCAGGACAAATATAATTAAATAAGGAAATTTATTCAACATTATTACAGCAACCGAAACATGAATTATAAGATTTATTAAAAGTGAAATTTTGTTGAATTTATGAGTAGAGTTAATTATTAGATTGTTATGTGGTTTTATTTTTTATATATTTTATTTTGTACGTCTGATAGAAGAATCTAAGTGTTTCAGTAGTTTTGTTGATTACTTTTCATAGTTCTTATAAAAATACATGTATATACAGGTTTCCCTTTAAAAATGATAGGATAGTCATAGTAAAATAAGTAAATAATAGGTCATTTACTTATTTCACTGAAGGAGAAAAATTAAATAAAGGTACTTATATCGTCAATTTTTCGAACTTCAACGCAATATTGACGAAGAAGAACTAAATAACTAACATACACAAATAAATAAGTGCATCAAATATTCAAAAGTTCGGCGAGGGAAAATTAAATAGTTGCTTTTTATTTTTTTTCTCACAAAAAAATTAATAAAAATGTATGATAAGTAGATTCTGAAATTGATACAGCAGCAATCTTTACCATATAAAAACATGGACGGATATAAATTGTTTATGAAAAAAAATTATCCCCATTTTTAACGCAAAAAAATAGTTAAACGCGTTTTACTCGCGATATTGGTTTTGTTAGTTATTTAATTTTCCAACTACAGCGACGATATGTTGCGTCGCGACGGCGGTGTGAGTGCGGCTACAGCATGACGCGTGTGTGTGTTGCAGAAGAGACGGGGCTGATCGAGGAGGCGTGGTGGTCGGGCATCGTGGAGCCGGGCGCCGCGTGGCACGCGCTGCGGCACGCGGGCGCGGCGGCCAGCGTGGCGTACCGCGTGCGCGTCACGTGCCAGCCCAACTACTACAACTCCACGTGCACCACGTTCTGCCGCGCTCGCGACGACAAGTTCGGCCACTATTCCTGCACGCCGCACGGCGGCAAACAGTGCCTTCCTGGCTGGCAGGGCGACAACTGCGAGAAGCGTACGTGCACACAACCCTTTACCTGAGTGTTTTGTTAGTCGCACATATGGAGAGTAGAGGTAAGGAGGATCATCTCGTAAGGGAGAAAAGTTGAAAAAGTGTCCAGTGGTTGCCATAAATAACAGTTCAAAAACCTTCCTTAGTGGCACAGGTGTAGGCAAAGGGTATGGTATGAATGTAGCAATTGTAGATGAACTGAAGTATGCCGAGTTGAAAAATTTAATATTACCTATTGTCGAATAAAGTAGATAATTATTGAAAATTTCAACAATTTACGGTGCACAAAATAATGATGAATTTTTTCTTTCCTTGTTTATTTTTCAAACCTACTCTAATAATATTTGGCACTTTCTTTTAAATTTACCCTGGTGCTAATATGGGGCCCCCAATTTAATGCATTTCGATGGACACATTTCATATACACAGATGGTTCTCTTTACGGCTACTCTCCATAGTCGCACGGTAGACGCGCAATAATCTGTGTTTGTTTCGTTGTGCAGCCGTCTGCAAGGAGGGCTGCCACCCGACGCACGGCCGATGCGATAAACCCGGCGAGTGCCTGTTAGTATGCATTTTCATTTATTTATTTTATTTATATTAATTAGAACGGCACAGGCCAATTACATTAATTGTTTCGCTATAAAACTGTTTGTGGCCTTACTTTTTTGTTTATGACATGAGACACAGTATATTTTATTGATTAAGAGCACAGATTCAAAGAAATAATTCGACACTGCCAATGAATAATTTGACCATAGGTTTTAAAAGGTACCATGGAGGTAGGAAATTAGTACCTACTTTAGAGGTATCTACTTTTTATTTCCACGATTACAATGTCGGAACAAAATGGTCAGTGCCAGAACACAAGTTATGTAGGTAATAGTGTTATTTTTATTCTGCAATAAGTAAAAAATATAGTGGCTATTGGGTAATAATAATAATAATTACAATATAAGATTAAATACAATTATTAAATACATAGAACAGCTAAAATATATAAAGGAGAGTAACAAGGAATACATTTAGAATTTTAAAAAAATGCCAGTCGTTGGGACTGCCCATAAAAGTGAAAACAAAATTCAAATAAAAACCTTAAAACTAAAGTTTATTTACATTTAAAGCCATTAAAGTTTAATTGCGAATGTGCTATATTTATATTTAAGAAATTTTGTCTTCCTAACCACGCGAGGTGTCAGCCACGGTTACACAGCACTTATTAATATAAACCTTAAAACTAAGCCATTACAGTTTAATTACGACTGTAGTATATTACTATACTTAAGACCTTTTATCTTAAGAAGAGTGGTGTCAAAAAGTGCTCAACGCGCCTAAAAGTACTTTTAAAAATTTATTTTAATAAAAAAACTGTTGTATTTGAATAAAGAAGTTTACACTTCAATAAGTTTACGCTTCAATAAGCTGCATTCACATTCGCCCCGACTTCGCTCGTGTCGCAGATGCCGGCCCGGCTGGCGCGGCTCGCTGTGCGCGCAGTGCCAGCCCTACCCGGGCTGCAAGCACGGCTACTGCAACGGCTCCTCGTGGGACTGCACGTGCGACACCAACTGGGGCGGCATCCTGTGCGACCAGGACCTCAACTACTGCGGCACGCACGAGCCCTGTCGCCACGGCGGCACGTGCGAGAACACCGCGCCCGACCAGTACCTGTGCACGTGCGCCGAAGGCTTCTCTGGTGCCGACTGCGAGCGCGTGGACAATCCGTGCGCGCCGCAGCCGTGCGTGCACGGCGCGTGCCGGCTGGCGCCCGCGCCCGCGCCCGGCTTCACGTGCGCCTGCGAGCGCGGCTGGGGCGGCGCGCGCTGCGACGAAGACGTCGACGACTGCGCGAGCGCGCCGTGCCGCAACGGCGCCGCGTGCCGCGACCGGCTCGACGGCTTCGCGTGCGAGTGTGCCGCGGGCTGGGCGGGCGCCACGTGCGAGGACGACGTGGACGAGTGCGCGGCGGGCGCCGGCCCGTGCGTCAACGCGGCCGCGTGCAACAACACGCGCGGCGGCTACGCGTGCGCGTGCCTCGCCGGCTGGACGGGCCGCGACTGCGAGCTCAACGTGGACGACTGCACGGGCCAGTGCCTGCACGGCGCCACGTGCATCGACCTCGTGGACGACTTCCACTGCGCGTGCGCGGCGGGCTACGCGGGCCGCACGTGCGCGCGCGACGTGGACGACTGCGCGTCGCGCCCGTGCCGCCACGGCGGCGAGTGCGTCGACCTGCTGGACGCCTACCGCTGCATCTGCCCCGTCGGCTTCTCCGGCGCCGACTGCGAGGTGCGACCAACGCCTCGCCAGCCGCTAACCTAATCTCACTAATTCACTTGTCGCCGTATTTGTACTTGAACTTTTCCTTTTATCATTTTATTTCATTTCTGTAATCGTACACTAATCATTGCTAACATAACTTAATATACTAAACTCTTCTGTAGCTATCAGCCCACCGCACTAAACCGTACTAACCCGCCCTTTGCTTCTAGCTGCCCTCGTGCTGGGGACGCTACTGCTCGGTGAGTGGTCCACATTTCGTAGCTGCGCTGTGTGGTGATGTGTCGGTGTGTGTAACGTGTGTGCATGTGCGCAGGACGACCGCGACCACTGCGCGGGCGCACCGTGCGGCAACGGCGCGCCGTGCTACACTGCGCAGGACGACTACTTCTGCCACTGCGCACCTGGCTGGACCGGCAAGAACTGCACGCAGCGAGCCGCGCGCGACCGTACGTACCAGTACCACCAGTACCACCAGTACCACCAGTACCCACCGGTACAACCAGTACCACCAGTTCCACCAGTACCACCACCCGCCGTGCTCTGCCCACTACCAGACATTTGATTGAGGCACGATGCCGAATGACTGGGACTTTACAGATGGAACTGGAATTATTTCCAACACAAAAATGTTTCACCCTATATTCATATATTTTTTTTAATAATATATTTTATTTAATGCCTTTAAAAAAATCTAAAATTACAACACTATTTTGCAGACCAAAGCACTAGACTAACTAAAAACAGGCTGGCGTTTGAAAATTGCAGCCCAAATAGTATAATAGACCGTAGTTTGTGGACCGTAACAAATAAATTGAATTGAATTGAATTGAATTGAATTGTTAGGGCTGACAAAAAGATCGACGAAGATGCTATATCACTAAAGTTCACAAAATATAGCATAATAATTTACTGTTTTTTAAATATATCTGTTTAGTAAGAATTACGAACAAAAACATTTTATTTTAGATAATAATGTAGCTCAAGTTAGTCATAAAGCTTAAATTATGTATTAGCAATAAACCTAATAATTATTATTTAATACATATACATATATTATAAATATAGTAACGTTTTTCAACGAGTTCAAGTTTACATATTTAATATTCATTTATCTATTTTGCATTCCAATACACCAATTTTGAATAAACATACTTTGATTATATCTGTTTCATGCTAGCCACTACACTGACCCCCACCATGCAAAGACAATTTAGCAGACAAGACAAAAGCAATAAGGACCAATTTAGGGACCCTTCCCTAAATTTTATTTAAGGATTAGGCCTATTTGTAATAATAGGCCTATAAACGCTAATAGGCCTATTACTTTGCACTTGTATAAGATTTAGGGAGTAAGGGTGGGACCCTTACTCCCTAAATCTTATACAATTTGGTCCTTATTGCTGTGTAATAAGCGACGCTCTATCTAGCGGCCACGCCCACCCTTAGCTCAGGGCCCTGTGGAAAGTGCACTGTAATAGGCATATAAACGCTAATCAGCTTGTGTGTGGTTGTCAGAGTCGGACGCGTGCTCGCCGAGCCCGTGCCACAACAACGGCAGCTGCGTCGCCGCGCCCGCCGGCTTCGCGTGCGTGTGCCGCGAGGGCTGGGCCGGTGAGTGCCGAATGAACTTATTTCTATTTAATTTTTTATTTAATGGTTTGCCATTGGCACGAAAAAATTTGCCGTCATAGGCACTACCGATAGAAGTGAAAACGAGTATTTAATTATAACATTAAATATTCAATAAAATAAAATCAAAATATTAATAATAATATAAATATTTCAAATATAAACCTTAAAACTAAGGCATTAAAGTTTAATTACGAATGTACTATATTTATGACCTTTTGTCTTCGCAACGACGCGAAGTGTCGCACACGGTTACACAGCACTTATTAATATAAACCTTAAAACTAAGTTATTAAAGTTTAATTACGAATGTACTATATTATTATACTTATGACCTTTTGTCTTAAGAAGAATAGTGTCGATCACGCGTATTCATACTTTTACCCCCTACCAAAAAGTACTCAACGCGCCTAAAGAAGTTTTCACTTCAATAACACACAAAAATTGGGTGTGCACCCAATTACTGGCAAGCCGGCATGCATATATCTGATATTGTAAGTGCGGGGTTACCAATTACATAACAAATAGCTTTAAACATAAAAATAACCAAAATATTTTATATATAATAATAATATAACCTCTCAAAAATAAAGGCAAACAATATTACAAAAAAGGCAATAAGCTAGATATACGAGTCTACTAGCTGATGCCTGCGACCACGTCCGCGTGGATTGAGGTTTTTTTGTTTAGTCCTCCTTTTTTAACTCTTTAGTTTAGTTAACTCCTTAGTTTTCCGGGATAAAAAGTAGCCTATGTGTTATTCCAGACTATAATCTATCTCTGTGCCAAATTTCATCCAGATCCGTTTAGCCATTCGGGCGTGATTGAGTAACAAACATCCATCTATACAACCATACATCCATCCAAACTTTCGCATTTATAATATTTATTTGAATATATGATTGATTTGATATTTGATTATTTGATTTGATTGATTATTAGATATTTGATGATACTGCAGCAACGAACTTATGTAACACACTTTTGTACTGCAATTGTAATACAATCTGAGCTGTTTTGAAGAGCTCATTGTGCTCACAACATATTGTAGGCAACACATTATTGTCTCCTAATTTAGTTCTGCATTCCGTTCTTTTAACACGTTGAGTGCGAAACCAGGTTCTAAAACCTTGTACACGTCTACGCTTACAGTGCGGCTAAGAAATGTATAGACTTCCTTGTTGCGCGGAAGGCCTAACTTTAACTTGGTTCGGTGTAGGACAGAGATGAATATATATCTAAGATGTATTATTTAAATAGAATCCAATGGTGTATCTACCTTAATACCAGGTTTTTTCACCTGGTACCGCACGGAAGAAATAAAATTTCATCATAATGCGAAACCAGGTCGAAACACCTTGTACCCCGCTCACCTGGTACCGCACCCCGCGTTAGCTTCGCGCGACTAGTGTTGGCTTGCAATCGTGAGAAACGCACGTGTCGACATGGCGTCAAGACTAACAAAACGGTGCCGAAAAAATATATTATATGATGTTTGCGAGGAAAGTGAAGCAGTGAAAGTTAAATCTAAATTAGATTTAACTTTATCAGAGACAGGTGAGTCATCATTACTATTTATTTTAATGATGGGAATAAAATACCAAAACTACAATTTGTGGAGGAAATTATCAAAGATTTTACAAAAAAGGACTTTGACAATGATATAGGTAATTTCAACGCAGACGTAAATGAGTCCACACACATACAAATAAATAATAATAAATTAATAAATTTATCTTTTCAGAACCCGCACAAAAACTTGACAAACACACTTTGGTAAAAGGTGATAAGAAGAGGAATTGTGTTAGATTTTACGCAAAACTCCGAACCTTTTTTAACCAGTCGCCAAGCTGACAAAAAAGTTTAAAAAAATTTAACTAAATGTGTTCAGTGCAAAAAAAACTTTTGCTACCCATGTTTTATTGAAAAAGATTAATTCATGTTTGTTTTTTTTTTCATTATATTAAAACTTAATTACAGCTATCGATATTTTTATTTCACATCCTTAAAATAGGCACCAGACTTCCCTTATTCAGTGCGGCACAGGGTGATTAAGCCCTGTATTTTGAAAATAGCTATAATTTTTAAACTAAACAAGTTGTTAACGAACGCCTTCAGGTGTATGTCAATTAATTCATTATTATTAATATTCAAAGCAAAAAAAACAAATATATATTTACATGAAGCCAAAAAAAGGATTTAAGTTTCTTAAATTTTACAGGGTCTATAAGACTTGTGCCGCCACAATGGAAGTTTTATTACCAGGTTTATAGGCCTTGTTCCGAAGGAATGGAAAGTATTGAAAACTTACTGACGCAGCAAACGTGTTAATAATTAACGATAATTCGGAATATTTATACTTAGTTCAAAGTTTGCACCGCTTCTCGGTGGAAACACAGTAACAGTTTTTAACGTTGCAAACTTGCATCGATTCAGGCGAAACCTGCTCGATTCGCGACGAGGCCGTGTGTGAGCCGGCGTGCGCTAACGGCGGCACGTGCGTACGCGACGCGTCGCTAGCGGGCGCGCACTGCGTATGCGCGGCGGGCTGGACGGGCGTCGCTTGCGACGTGGCGGCCGCGGCGCCCGGCGCGTGTTCGTGCCTGCACGGCGGCTCGTGTGTGGCGCGCGCGGGCACGTGGGCGTGCGCGTGCCGCGCGGGCTGGGAGGGCACGCGGTGCGAGCGGGCGGCACCGGGCTGCGCGTCGGCACCGTGCCGGCACGGCGCGCGCTGCGTGGGCGGCGCGGGCTGGTGGGCGTGCGAGTGCGCGCCGGGCTGGGCAGGCGCCGATTGCGGCGTGCCGGCCTGCGATCCGCCGTGCCCGGCGCCGGCCGAGTGCCGCGCGGCCGGCGCCGGCGACGCGCCGCGATGCGTGTGCCCCGCGCCGCCCGACAAGCTCGCTCGTCGCTGCCTAGAGCGTGAGTAGCGACAAACTAAATTATAGCATGTGCCGGGGTGGAATTTTTTATAAAAAAAGAGTATCATTAAAAATGATTAAAGACCTAATATCTACGGCGCGTTGTTGTAATTGAGTTTTTTAAACTGGCTCTAGGTTCTAGCTGTTAACTCCCACCCTGGTCTATTGAACCTATACTTTTTTTGATTTACAACTCTTAAAACGATTTTATCTGATTATATTAAATACATTTTTTTATTTCATAAATTAAATTCATCAATCCCCATCTAAATGTTATTATTTTTTTGGGTTTTCTACATGCATAGTCAATATCATTAAGAACCTCCTTGTAAGAAAACTTTTGTGTTACAAACTAAGTGGACGTACAAAAATTCAAAAAACTGCAAAAAAAAATAGCACGAGGGCAGTAAATTTAACTTACAAGCCCTGTTTGTCTGTAAGTGCATTTTTCAAGCAAGTTTATAGAAAAAATTATTTCAATTTGTTCGGATGGTGTCGTTATTGATTCTATCGTTGGTTGCAGTGATCGCCGGGCTGGGCGAGGACAGCGGCGACGCGCCGGAGGGTGGCGAGGCGAGCGGCGAGGTGGGCGGCGCGGCGGCGGCGGCGGCAGCGGCGACGGACGCGTGCGGCGCCGACAACGGCACGTGGTGGTGGGGCTGCAATGCGTGCCGGTGCGCGGGCGGCGCGGCGGCGTGCACGCGCCTATGGTGCGGCCTGCCCGACTGCCTGGCGCCGGGCGCGCCGCCGTGCCGCGCTGACGAGGTGTGCGTGCCGGCCGCGCCCGCGCTGTGTCTGCGCGCGCCGTGCGCCGCGCTGGGCGAATGCCGGCGCGTGGCGGGGCGGCGCGTGGAGCCGCCCGCGTTGCCCGCGCCGGCCGCGTGCTGGCCGGGCGCGCGCGTGGCGCCGCCGCCGGGTTGCGCGCGCGCATCGCTGCGGCTGGCGCGCGAGCGGCTTGCGCCGGGTGCGCACGTGGAGCGCGCGTGTGGGGCGCTGCGGCGCGCGCTGGCGGCGGCGCTGGCGGAGCGCGAGCGCGCCCCGCCGCTCACGCTGCTGTGCGACCTGGCGCCCGACGACGACGACGCGCTCGACCTTGCCATCGTCAGTATATTCTATCTAATATATCTAACTATATATACCTATATGTCACCGTAAAATAGGGATGATGACAACTCAATGAAATCAGCAACTTTTTATCAATCTTAAAAACGCACTTCTAATATGGAAGTTGTATTAAATTCACCATTGTGACGTCATAAAATTTCAACGCACTTTTTTTCTTTAATTGGAACGCACTTTTATTTTAAAATGGATAGCATACCTAAAACTAACCAAGGATGTGAATTTTAGGACTTTTGGAAGACCCTCTATTTTATAATCAGTGAGAAACAATTTATTTTGGTTTAAGCATCATCCCTATTGCAAAAACCGTCAGATTGCAATCCAACGCTTTTTATCTCGATAGATAAAAATGTACTACTGAGTGTCAATTTTTTTAATAAGTGGTCATTGTAGGCACTTAGGTTTTCTTGTCACTTGTAGGTTAGGTTAGGGTTCGACATAAACAATCAGGTAGGTTTTATCGGGTTAATATACATAACAGATTATAATCTACCGAAAAATAATGCGTTAAATTGTAACGTTTCGACAGTTTACAATCTCGCCAGATAGATTACAATCTAACAGTTTTCACAATCTTACGGTGACATATAAAAGAAAAAGGTGACTGACTGACTGACTGATTCCCGTAAATTGATTAAATATAATGACATTGATTGTCACGATGATTAAATTTATCATAATTTATCAGATAGAGCAAGATGACTGGAACAACTTTATATTATTGCAAAACATTGTTTAACTGCGCACATGAAATAATGCGTGCGCGTACGTTGCAGTGGGCGGGCGAGGAGGACGGGGCCGTGGGCGAGAGCGCGCTGGCGGGCGCCGTGCGCGCGCTGTCGGAGCTGGTGGCGCGGCGGCGGCTGGGCGCGCACGCGCTGCTGGCAGCCGCGCTGCGCCTGCACGTGCACGCCGCCGCGCCCCCGCCCGAGCCGCACGCCGCCGCACCCGCGCCCGCCTGGCTCGCGCTCGCCGCCGCCGCGCCGCTGCTGCTGCTGGGCGCGGGCGGCGCGGCCGCGCTGCTTCTGCGCCGCCGCCGCGCCGCCGCGCGCGATCGCCGCAGCCGCGACGAGGAGAAGTCCAACAACCTGCAGAACGAGGAGAACCTGCGCCGCTACGCCAACCCGCTGCGCGCCGAGCCGCTGCCGCGCGCCCGCGACCTCTACAAGGCGCAGAACGCCGACGCGCGCAACCACACGCCGCCCACCGCCGACAAGGAGCTCTCCAAGCCGCCGCCCGCTGCCGCCGCCGCCGCCGCCGCAGCCGCAGCCGCCCGCCACCCGCCGCCCGAGCGCCTCACCGTGCTCGTCTAGTGTGATATTTGTGTCGAACAGTGCCCGCCCGTGCCGCCTTATTTATTGTGTTGTAGAATGATCGTGTTTTGTAAATATGTATTTTTGTAAATAGTGTTAAAAAGAGTGATCTTATTGAGAGTAAATAGTTTTGTATGTTGAGAGATTGATCGATACGTTTTTATATTTTGTAAAGAAGGTTGTAAAAATTTAGATGAAAGAAAATTGTTGTAATAAAACCTTATAAAAATATGCTTCGATTTTTTTTTCTCATTACATCATTACATAATTCATTCTTACGCGTTACTTAGGTGGAAGACAAGGGTCTGCCCGCGAAATCAAGAAATTCCAGTAGGAATCAAAAACACGTCTTATTCTTGGCGGCCGAAGTCGCGGGCATCAGCTAGTACTGAAATAAGTATTATGTAAAACATTTCAAAGATAATTATACTCTACCTTGGCGACATAGGCGAACTGCGTGGGTTTTTTATAATTTAAGCACTATAGCTCTAACCTGGGAGGGTTAGAGCTGTACATATCTAACGCAAAAAAAACACATCTCTATCGGCTCAGTAGTTAGATCCTACTTTTCAGGAAAATTGTAACACTGAAAACTAAAAATCATGATAGCTTAGCTTGGTGAACTACGGTCCTAAAACATATCTAAGAGCCTTCTCAGAAGTTATGCTGTAATGCAAAAAAAACGTTTTTTTTAATCCACTACAAGTTTGCCCTTGACTGCGATCTCACCTGACAGTAGGGGATGATGCAGTCTAAGATGGCAGTGGGCTAACCTGTTAGGGGCATGGCAGTCATACCCTTATTCGGTTTCTACACGGCATTGTACCGGAACGCTAAATCGCTTTGGCGGCACGTCTTTGCCGATAGGGTGGTAACTAGCCAAGGCCGAAGCCTCCCAGCAGGCCAGACCAGGGAAAATTATAAATTTCCAAATTAACACTGCCGGGGATCGAACCCGGGACCATAATTATCAGTCCAGGACTTTCATTCCAACTTTCAACCCCTTCGGGGGTGGAATTTCGAAAAACCCTTTCTTTGTGAATGTTTACTCTTCAAAACGAACACTCTCCAAATTTCATCTCTCAAGGACCAGCGGTTTAGGCTGTGCGTTGATATATCAGTCATTCAGTCAGGACTTTATATACCTATTTTGATTTAGATTATAAACGCGTAAGTTTCGATGGATGGATGCTTGATACTCAATCACGCCAGAACGGCGGAACGGCTCTGGATGAAATTTGGCACAGAGATACCTAGATTACAGATTGGAATAACACATAGCTACTTTTTATCCCGGGAAATTAGACTTCCCGCGGGAACCGAAAACCTCAATGCACGCGGACAAAAGCTAGACATTTAAACAGGGTTTATTTTGGCGCGATACTGAGATGTTACCTACAAAAAAATTTACGCTTTAGAGTACCTTTAGTAATCTGAAATTAATTATCACTTGATTTAAACGGTGAAGCAGTACATGGCGAGGATACCTGCTCGCCGCAGAATGCTTCTACATGTTCTCAAAGGTGTGCGAGTTCTGAGTTCTGACAGTCCGCACTTGGCCAGCGTTGTGGACTGCGACCCAGTCCTCATTCTGAGAAGAATCGCGCTCGGTAGTGAGCCGGCAATAGATTAAAGTGATGGAATTCAAATGTTTTTTTTATTCAAATAAACTTTACAAGTGAACATACGACGATGGACAACAAGGATAAATAAAAAACGAGTTATATAATAAATGCTTTATTTAATTACTTATAAATATTACAAAATTTTAGGAATGTTAAGTGTCAACAAGCGTAGCGTCGGCAGACCCCCCACACGGTGGACGGACGACATCAAGAGAGTCGCAGGGAGTCGCTGGATCCAGGCGGCGCAAGACCGTGGCTTGTGGAGGACCCTACAAGAGACCTATGGCCAACAGTGGACGTCCATCGGTTAAGTGAAAGCACGGTAAGTCGCCGTTTTCCTGCCGGCAGCCGTCGCGTCGGCCGAGCGACGTCGTTTCCACCCTTGATACCGTATACCTAATAGGCCTATTACACTGCACTTTTCACAGGGACCCTTACACTTGAATCAGTGCAGTCTAATAAGAATTAGGGAGAAAGGGCCCCTATATTGGTCCTTACTGCTGTGTAATAAGCAACGCTCTAATTAGCGGCCACGCCCACTCTTGCCACAGGCGCCTGTAAAAAGTGCAGTGTAATAGGCCTATAGGCTAGCTGTACATCAGATCATTTCGACCGTATCGTATCACCCGCAGCCGAGCCGTCACAAAAATCGCGTCGATACTTGACTATATCGTGTCGTATCAGCGTATCGGTCTAACGTTCTGTATATTATTCTTACGCCACAAATAATTATCATCCATGTATATTTTAACTGAAGAACGGGTTGCAGCGAGTATCATGTATCGTCGTATCATCCTATCGTATTAATTTCGTGATACAGTATCAAAATACGACTACACTACCGATCACGATACGCGTATCCGATACAAAGTGTATCAGACACGTGGTTCAGTATATACAGTATCACAACGGCGATCGCGTAAACTATGCGGGCTATGCAACTAGGGCTTCCAATACCGGGATCCCGGACTATTTTCGTCCGTTTTCAATACCGGTATTGAAATGTCTAATACCGTGATACCGGTGTTGGTACTGTTTTTATTCGGCTAAGTTTAAAACTTGTATCTTAAGCACATTAACTCAATAAGATCACCTTTATTGCTTAAAACCAGTATAGAAAAGTCATTTTTGATCAATCAGAGGGAAAAATTAGTGTTTGAATTTAGAACCCTGTGGCTTGGCAATTCTATTTCATTGACTCACGAAACGTTCAGAAATCAGTTTTTTATCGAATGCAATATTTCATCATGATTTATTTTCTTTAAAAAAATAACTATTGAATTTTTAATTAATTTGTCTTGTGACCTAAACTATCTATTTTTACGACTAAAAAAATGGCATTCCTTGATTGAATTAAGGCAGAAAAGTGCTCTTTTGGAGTTAATATGGTGAAGAAGTTTTTTTTTTTGGAAACTGTTTTTTATGGTGTAGTTTCCTTCAGTTTAAAGTTAAAAACAATCTATCAAATTTTAAGTTTTTCCCAATACCGGAATCCCGGTAATGAAAAAAATTTTTCCGGTATTAATACTGGTATTGAAAAGACCGGTATTCAAAAGCCCTAGGTGCAACCTGGTGATTATGTTACATGGCGGTGTCATACGACGGAGATATGTATACAATACGCTGAAATTATCAAATGTAGACATAGCATAACGCTTCCTCTGGCCGACTC
Source organism: Erebia palarica (assembly GCA_964035005.1). NCBI lineage: Eukaryota > Metazoa > Arthropoda > Insecta > Lepidoptera > Nymphalidae > Erebia > Erebia palarica. Next base: position 10,938,554 of record OZ035994.1, on the reverse strand, counting down.
GAGCCGATTCCGCGTCGACATATCCGGGGAGACGGACACTGAGTTAAGTACACACACACATCTTATTCGATCACATCCTCTCACTAAAGGTTGCCTGGTAGAGATTGCTCAGTAAGCAATAAGGCCGCCTATGCATACCTAGTTTATAGTTAACTTTACCTTCTATTTTTCATGTGTGCAATAAAGTATTTATCTATCTATCTAAGTAATATGTACCCTGTTAACAACAGATCAAGGACTATAACACTTTACACAGTACACTTAGTGTGAGATCTATAGAGCGAACTTTGACTTTGCATAGACTAAGGACATGGTTAAAACGAGACAGCTTTATGTTACTCCCATAAGTCTATCTCGTTTCAAGTAAAGTCTGAGCCAAGTCAAAGTACGCTCTATAGATCTCAGCATTAGTCTATGTATTTACATTGCAAACCCGAATGATCATTCAAGCGTTCACTCACACTAATCACATCAGCGTCAAAGTAAAATGAATCTAAGCTGAATTGATTTAGAGCCCATATTCGCGTCGAGTATGTATTCGTAGCCAGCTCCTGACCCTGATACATATACACTAAATTGAACTCTAAATCGATGCAGTAAAGGTTCATTTTACTTTATCGCTAATGTGATGTAACGCTCAATCGAACTTGTGTGTGCCCCCGCGGCGGGTCTAGTCGTCCCACTCCTCGTCGTCGGGGTCGTCGTTGCGCATGTAGTCGCGCTTGACAGTGGGGTGCGGCGTGGTGAGCGCAGCGAGCGCGCGCTCCGGCTTGAGGCCGGGGCACAGCGCCGCGCGCGACTCGCACGTGCGCACATGCGCCGTCAACTGCGCCTGCGCGAGCGAGAAACACGTTAGCGCGCCGCTCAGTGTGCAGCTTAACGAATAGCAATTCAGAAATATGAGAGACTAGATGATGCCTGCGACTTAGTCGGCGTGTATTCAAGTTTTTAAATCTCGCGGGAAAACTTTAATTACCCGGGATAAAAAGCAGTCTTTGTCCTTTCCTGCGATGCAACCTTTACCTGTACTAAATTACAGCAAAATTGGGCTGTTGACGCGTAGCAGACAGACAGTGAACAGTGATGATGGTGGTGGTCCACTGCTGGTAAATTAAAGAGAATTAAGAAATTTCCCTCGACCCACAGATGCCAACTTGTGAGGCTTGTGAGACAAGCCAGTGGGTTCGTAGCTTTAGTTGTAAGATACCGTAACCAATTATTATCAACATCATGTTTTATAAGTAAGTAATTTTTAACGTCAATAAGTGTACCTACAGTGTAGTGTTTACCTATATTGAATAAATGATATTGAGTATTGAGTATTGTGTCTACGGACACCGTGCTTTGCTTTATATTCTAATTGAAAATACAAAATACTGAACAACTACTATAATATCCCTTTTTAATGTATTATTAATTCTTTGTAAACATTTAGTCTAGTAGATAAACTAATATATCTCCCATTTATTTGTACACATACACATTTTTATAAAAGTATTTCTAAACACGTTTTACATACATATATAAAAATACTATACAAAACACATTTAAAAATAATCTTATAAAACTTCCACCCACTGCGGGGATTTAAAGCCCCAAGCAGTGGTCAGGGCTCCAGAGATAGGAACTTCCTCATAAGTCGCGCCGTGTCAAGGATAAACGCCATCTGTATCCGACCCTGTGAAATGGGCGGGTCGCTAGTTTAGGGTATACTAGGTAAAGAATGACAAATATAGTGTATGTACGTGTGGCATGCGGTGCGTGGCGTTGTAGGGGCAGATGGCGAGGGGCGGATATCTCGTCTCGCACTTGACCAGATGCGCCTGGATGCGCGCGCGCGGCACGCGGTGCGAGCGCTCGTACGGGCACGTCACCCACTCCTCGTTGTCCATGGCCGCCCGCTGAACACCAAGCATTATATTGTTCACCAGTGATAAACAGTAGAGATGAAACGGATAGTTCTTTGGCCGGATTCCAGATATGCGGCTAGCTACCAAGCCGGATGGCAAATATCCGGCGGCCGGATATCCAGCCCGTAGCCTCGTAGCAGGTTGTGACAAGTTTAGCGCGGCACAGGTACAGCGAAAGCGATCGGATCAATTCGGGCATTTTCGGGTGTCATCGTGAGTGATCGTGGCCGGCAGCATGAGTGATTAATTGCATAGCGAAAATTTGTTATTTACTTGCTGAGTAAAGTGCGTGATTTGAGTGTAATTTAGGACAAAACAAAAAAAAAAAACAAAGTTTTTTTTAAAAGAGCGAATTTCCTTGTAAGAGTTGGTAACTTTTCAGTTATAAACAAAAGACAATCTTCTTAATATTTACCTCACGAAAACTTATGTTTTAAAGTTGTTTTTTTAGAATTTGGCGTAGTTTTTTAACATCCGGTATCCAGCCGGATATGGAGTTACTATCCGGTACCCAGCCGGATAATAAATTTACGCCGAATAGGCCGGATACTGGATAGTTACCGGATATCCGTTATAGGATACCGTTTCATCTCTATTAAACACTGACATATAGTCCCACAAGATAAGCTGTCAATGATAATCACACACAATGACCTTATCAAAAAGCAGCGTATCTTCGACAAGAAATACAGAGTGCACATAGGTTCAAAGGAGACATGGAAGATCGAGACCGCCAATGAAGATACGATTATCTGTTACACGGACGGATCAAGGCGGGAATCAACTAAGCTCAGTGGTAACCCTGATAAAGACCAAGTAATTTCCCTAGGTAAATTTGGAGTGTGCTTTCGGCCTGAGGGATACTGTAAGCATAGAAACCGAAGAAGTTATCATATATAGTGATAGTCAGGCTGCTCTCAGAGCATTACAAAAAGTGCACTCAGTAAGTGATCGAAGGTATTATAGAAAAATAATCGAATTCAAGATGGAACAACTGTACATAATATAGGCAATCGAAGGTGTTCTTGACCTCATTCGATAAAAAAAAGACAAAACAACTTATGTCGCAAAGTAGAAACAACATAGCACTTATAGCAGGCATAAAAATGGTACACTGTCTGCTGAAAAGACATCTCACAATAATGAGAACCAAAGATGACCCATCATGTAAATGCGGCGAGGAAGAGACCAGCTTTCACTTCATAGCCCCATGTACTCATTGGTAAGGTGGGAATTAATAGGCAAGGACAGGATCAGTGAAGAAGACCTAAGACATCTCTCCATAGGGGGTAACGTAAGATTCACTAAAGCTACAGGTAGGCTGCCGGGACCAGTAACCAGGGGAATGGGTGGAATGGTTCAATTAATGGACCCATCACCCACTTGGCAACGGCGGGCATCCCCTCTATAAGTCCATACATAGTCCCACAAACTTATCTGACCTGGGGGCAAAAATTTTAACACATAATATAAAAACCATTTCATAGCAAATCTCCAATGGATAAAAACATATGGCTTTCATTTGGAATAGCAGTGAGTGATGATGGAATTAGCTGTGAATATGGTAGACAGCCAACCTGTTAGCGATACCGGATATGGCAGTTAGATTAAACCCATACCCATAGTCGGTTTCTTCACAGCACTGTACTGGAAACAATTCAGAGAACATAAAAAAAATTATTATTGATTATTTTTCCATGCGCAAAATGAAATTTAAAATGGGGCCCCAGGTCCACACAGGGTGTGGGAGGAGGGAGGGGATAGTATATGTGCTGTGCAGTAGAGAGTTAATATTTTTTTTTTACAGAAAGGTATTAATGTAATAAACGTAACGCCAGAATATTTTCCATCGAATCGTAATAGTTTTCGAGAAATTAATTTTTAAAATTTCGTCTTTTTGAGGTTAGGTTTACCGAAATTTGTGCAAATCTCTACTTATTTATGTGAGGGATGGTGTGAGAGAATTAGGTAGGGCTAGGGTAACCTACCTTAGTCACGCCCCCCCCCCCTGCCCACTTTTTTTTTTGAACTGCCCAGAAAGGATCTCCCGGAAATCCTTACAGTTGTGATGGAACCAGAGCGGTTTACGGTTTAGGTTCCTATTGGGTTGATACACCGACCCTAAGTAATGAACAAATATTTGACAAAAGGTTAGGTTAGGTTATGGTAGAACGTAAATATCCACTTAGGTTCTTATGGGGTTAATATACCGAGCTTAAGTAAAAATAAAATTGTGAAAGCAAACATAATATATGTGAACAATTAAATCATAATATTACTACAATATTATTGTTATTAGATTTGTCCTAAGAGAAAGTTATACATTTGCTACTGCAAGGAATTTAAAATGCTCGGTTGTTTTTTAGTACCTACATGTGCGGGGGAGGGGGAGGAGAGGAGGATCCCCTGACTCCTCCCACCGACTACTAAGCACTCGCAACTTAACTAAACAGAGCTAAGCCCGAATTTGCGTAAAACTAACCTAAAAATTTTGAAATTTTAAAAAATTAATATCTTGAAAACTATTAGAATTCGACTTCGAATTTGGCTTACAGGGGGGGTAGACCCCCTTCCCCCCTCCACCGCGGCACATATACTAAACCACAACCCCTTCACGCATTCTAAAGCAACCGCTTTAGTCCTTTCTCACCTTTAGAACTTTCAGCAGCAGTCTCCTGTGAAATGGTTCCAACAGCAACCGACAGGCAAGTGGTGAGGCAGGTAGCAACACAAAACAACAGCCGCCGCACAGATGGCAGATTTTGCTTTTAAAAGATTTTTTGTTGTTTTCTTCCTGTAGTCAATTATTTGTGCTTATTTATTTTATTTTACCAAAGACGACAATAACAACATCACCAGAGACAAGTAACATATACATCACCTAGACTTCTTTTTCTGGTCGGTGGTTAAACTTTACAGTTGACAGTTTTTTTTTTTTTTTTATTGAAAATAATACAATAGAATGCTAGCTAGCCTAACCTAATTACAATATAAATCATGCCCACGTGGAATGGTGGCAAGAATGCTGGCTGCATTTCCGCGCTGGACAGCCAGGCTGATCCTTTGCGCAAAAAATGAGCCAGCCCTTCTGTCACCAGATGAGGCAATTAACCGCGGTGAAATATCTCGCAAAAAATTTTCGCCACTAAGACTCCACGGCCCAAGGGTCTCCACGGCAAACGGAACAAATATGTAACTCTCTATGAGAGAGGCATACTTCTGCCGCTTGCCGGTTTCAGCCTTTTCTGCTGCGGCTCCCGGCCTTGATGCTGTCTCCCTGATATGACACGGGGCCAATGTGTCTACGCATATTGCGTCGCACATTAGCGCCCGTCCCCGTTCCCAGGGAACCAGCGTCAATCCATCAGGTCTCTTGCCATCATCCCGACTAATCCCTGCCGGCTCAATGAGCGCAGGAATATCTATGGTGGCAAGAGCCCTTTTGATCGTATCATTGAGAGAGCCATGCCGAAAAAGCCTACCAGCGCTCCTTTGGTAAGAGAGTCCGTGAATTCCAAATTTATCGACCTCTTTTCCACACGGACATCTGTGCTCGAAGTACAGGGGTGTTCCCAATCTGAGAACTAGAGCCACACGAAAACTTTCATTATCTAAAAGAGTGCCGAGATTTTTCGATGGCAAGGCATGAAGCCAATACCCGGATTCTTTTTCAGATAAGGCTAGAAGCCTTGCTCGATCTCTTTCACTTGTAAGATTTTGAACCAAATTTGTATGTGTCAGCCGAACCAAGTTTTTGTGTGAAACATTCCTTCGGAATATCGTCATTGGGACACCTGACCTTCCAACTCTCTAAGGTCTCTGTGGCATAGGTCAATGAAACTGAATTAGAATTAAGAATCTGAGAACTAAGCTCTTTTATACTATGCACAGAGGACAGAAAAGCCGGAAGAGCAACACTGGAAATTTTTCTCACGCCGATGCCACCATACTTGACCGGTAAAGTAGCTTGATTCCAGGACTGATCATCAAAAGATAAATTTAGAATTTTTTCTAGCGTATCTCTTAAGGTGGCATCCATGATATCGAGTAGTCCAGGAAATTTCCAAATTGGGCTCTCACGGAGAATATAAATCAATTTAGGTACAAAAAGGCAATATTTTAGGATCGAAAATGCAATATGAGAATTTAGAGCGCCCAATTAGTCAGAATGAGCCGAAAATGTTCTGACTTTTTTGTCCAAGATTGGTTGTATGGCTTCGTTAAAAAGAGGATCACCAAGAAGACAAAGTGAATGTTTATCAAGAATCTTAATATTAGGGGCAATTTCATTAAATAATTCAGAGGCCGATGATATTCTATCTTGCGATAGCTTTTCTGTGAAAAACAGTTCACATTTGGAAAAATTTAGTTCTAAACCAATTTTGCCAAATTGTTGCTTAACATTGTTAAGATCTTTAAGAACGTCATCCACGTTGCCTCCAATGGTTCCATCGTCAAGATACCATATGTTAAATTTTGATGTTAAATTTGAGATATGGTTGTGGATCCCTAAGCTGAACAGGGCTGGACCTAAAGGATCCCCTTGCTGAACACCTACAGAGGACTTAATATCGCCATCTCCAAAAAATAATTTAGAAGCAGAGCTGTAACATTGCCAAACATACAGGTAAATTTCGGGAAGCTGTGTTGAAACTTCGTTAAGCAGAGTTGCCCTGTCCAATGAATTAAAAGCATTCTTTACGTCTACTTTCAGCAGTACTTCAACCTCGCCATTCGATAAGAAAGTACGAGCCGAATGCACCGCTGCCTCACAACCACCTTTACTGCCAAATCCAACTTGAATGGGTTGGAATTTATCCTTTAGGGTCGAAACTATGTGTCTACACGCTAATTTTGATGCCAAACGGTGAAAAGTGCAGCCAACAGCGATGGGCCGGATCCCACCGTCCTTTTTATTAAAAGCACAGAGCCTCGCACCGTAAAGGAATGGCAAAAAGGATGAATTTACCTCGCCAGATAACATAAAATTACAAAGTCTGGTAATGTCACTCAGAAGCGCCTTGCCGGCGTCCCCAGCAGTAACACCCACAAGATCCTTTAGATGTTGTGGTGTTATGCCGTCCATGCCACCAGCAGATCCACTGGAGAATGACATTATCGCAGCGTAAGTTTCTTCATCCTTTATCTGTAAAAATGAAACGTTTGAAGGTGGGTCTGGAAGTAAAGAGTGCTTGTCACGTAAGGCTTCTAGCGTTTCATCATTAAATGGAGCCAGCGTATCATTAGAAAACAAAATGCGGGCTGCGTTTTTAAGATCCCCATCCATAACCTTGTTTTCCACAATTTTTTTCAAATTGTAATTTTGTGTTCGAAATTAGCAGTCAGGAATTTGGAAAACGCGATCAACCGAACAATTTTTTTTTAATTTTGAACATAACGACCCGCTTTCTGATTTATCTACTGAAAAATGTTTATATGAAAACAAAAAAAGAATTTGCCAAGCCAAAAGTGAATTTGATAAGACATTTTGGATTGTATGTGATAAGGATCTAGCCAATGATATCCTCGCCCCTCGCGGAATGCGTTTTATTAAAGGAATATTTTGACTATACTTGGATATATAACATTCTGAAGGGTACCTGGTTTTGACTTCCTGTTTGCGTTTGATCGCACATGAAATTTGGGCAAGTTGACAGTTGACATATGTCACAGAGTACGACATGTTTTTTACTCTTTGACAGATTTAGTAACATGCCCTAGAAGCGATTTGAGAAATAATATAATCTTTATTATCTGTATATCTCGGGAACTCGACTCACTACGAATTACGACTTCTCCTTGACACGTGCCACATTTCTCAGTACATACGCTCAATTTGTTAATTTCATATAAACATCATATTTTAAAAGACTTATGGTGCCTATTTGTTAAGCTACGTCACGTTTTAACTTTTGACTGTACCCCGATTCGAAAAGTAGATTGTACTGAGAAGAGCCGAAAAAAACAATTGACAGTCATAAGGACTGCCGATAGAAGTGAAAACGAATATTTTTTCTAATTTTTATTTTTGAAATAGACTTTTTTTTCTAATTATAATAATAAAAATATTTCAAATAATATAAACCTTCTTGAGGACCGGACAAAACGTCTGCGCGAAACGACTAGAACGACGATCCTGTTCTACGTGGCCAGGGACTATACAACAGATTCTTATAGGTTACAGAAATATAAGTGTTACAGAGTGAAAGTGTAACAGAATCGAAGCTGTAACCCTTTTGAATCTGTAAGGCATTAAAATTTCATTACGAATGTATTATAATATTATACTTAAGACCTTTTGTCAAAAGAAGAACGGTGACGATCTCGCGTATTCCACATTATTACCCCCTACCAAAAAGTGCTCAACGCACCTAAAGAAGTTTTCACTTCAAAAATTCAACAGTTGCAATATTATGTAAATTATATACAATGTTAAGTATAATGTTACACTAATTTGTGGGTAGCTGAACGCGAAGCAGATTAGGTCCAAGTTGCAACTTTCAAAATCGGACTCGTGCGAACTCTGGAGCCAAAAGCTACTGAAGTCGTTGGGTCTTTTTCAATTTAACACGACTTAGACAGATCATAGTTTTAAACCAAGTTGAGAATACTCAATTTGTTCTAAAAAAAACTTGACACACATTGGACCTTCATTGGACATTGGAGTATTAACAAATGACAAATGATCTGCCACATTTCCTACCTCCATGCCAAAATCAAACAAATTAGGACATCGAAATATCCTTTGTATTATGTGTACTTATGGTCTTTGTTTGAAATATCATGGAAAGCTGAAATATTTTTAATCTGTTTTTTTCCAGCAGAGTGACCGCGTATCTTCTGCATCAATCATTGTTACAGTATCAATTGTTGTGATTGGCTGAATTTATGGTATTCTTGCTGCGTCAATGGATTTTGTCCAATAGTGGAAGAGTGTTAGCCAATCAGAGGTGATTGCGATCGTTACACAGTAGCTGTCAGATATACGCGGTCGCCCAGCGGTTCTTTTCCAATCAGCTGTTGCAATTTAAAAGCAGAGAAAGGAGTAAAAGTCTGGTGAAAAGTTGGAAAAATGATTGGAAACTGGAAACTTTAAAGTTGCAAACGTTGGAAAGAAAGTGAACAGTAAACGAGAGGATTGGAGTATTGTTAAAAAAGCAATATTATCCACGTAGTGTTTATAATATACTCTCTGAATAATATCTATTAAGATTATTTACATATAAGTAAAAAAAAAGGAGGTATGCATTTCGAAGTGCACCATGAATCAATCTAATAAACGGATGAAAAATATGGACGGTAAGAATAAATAATCATTCAAGTTCGAAAACTTTGATGATGCCTTTTCCATGAGGTCTATGTTTCATGTTATCAAAATATGTAGGAGGTATAAAGACAATTTTTTCCAAATCCTGACAGATTGGTTCAACGTTATCCATTGAGCATCGCCTGAATTCCTGACAATCGTAAATTGAAAATATTATTACTAAACTACTCGTACTCGGGTTAGTGATATTCCTCTTACTATAAGGTGACATGTTGAAATGCTGCAGGTGACCAGAGTGCCAAGCGAGTGAAGAAGGAGTGCAGCTATGGAGTCTCGTGCTACAGAATGAACCCGGCACACTTCCGGGAGTACAGCCATCCACACTGTAAGACTATAATCTTATATTTACCTGCAATGTAATGGTTATTAGTATTTGTGTGGTACCAATAGAACAATAAATGAATCTACCAGTCTTACAGCCTCTGTGCATCATTTTCCTCATTGTTGATTGGTTGTTTCGCTTTCCTCAACCACTATTTCAGTCTCCAAGATGCAACTTGCATCTTCACTGTGTTAAGTTTTGTCAATTTTAGTTCAACTATATAGAGGTTAAACTGTCAAAAGACTGAAATTGAATGAAATATTTTATTTCATAAATACAGCACAACTTGTGTCATTTATGATATGTCAGATTGTACTGAGAAGAACTGGCTACAAACTGAAAGAGAAAGTGCATTGATAGATTCAAAACAGTTGTATATTTGAATGCTATATAATATATAGATGGTGGTGCTCATATTACACATGCTAATGAGAGCAAACCACATCCCAAGAAGAAAGATGGTGATAGTAAAAAGAAACCCGGTTAAGTTTGTTGTGGGCCCTCTTCAACCAGGGTGCATTTTATTCATCTAAGTTGGTAGCTATCATCATCATGACTTATATTTTACTAACTTTAGCCCATGGCTTCTCTCACAATAGTTTTGATATTCTTACAAATTTCAAAGCCCTATTTTAGCCCTTTGGGGTTCAATTTTCAAAAGTCCTTTATTAGTGGATGCCTACATTATGATAGCTATTTGTATGCTAAATTTCAGCCCGATCCGAATAATGTTTTGAGTTGTGCGTTGATAGATCAGTCAGTTACTTTTTCCTTTTATAAATGTATATTGACATTCAAAAAGTGTACAGTGAATAAAAGCATGTATTGATGTGTTTTGCCCCAGTGGAGTCAATCCTGGACGCGTGGAGTGGTGCAGGCGAGTACCAGATCCCAGAGCAGTTCAACCTGCAACGGAGCATGCTCACAGAGCAGCTGAACGTGCTCGTGGAGAAGAAGCTGTATGAGCGCAGAACCAATGCACAGCAGGACAGCTACAGGTGATTTTGATTTCATCTCTATCTCATATCGTTTTTAACAACTGCTACAAACAGAGGGGTATTACAAGTTCAATGTGTGTTTATCTGTCTGCATGGTAGCTACAAAACAGATGACCCCATTTTGATCTAGTCTTTTTGTTTGAAAGCTGACACGATTGAAAAATGTTCTTTGCTATGATTCAAGGGAATCTGTTTCACTGTTTAGATATGTTTGTAACTTGCTACCACTCGTATAATTGTTACAAAATTTGGTGACGGTGGTTTTATAATTTTGATTGAAATTTTGCAGATGTTAAAAAAAATTGACAATAATAAACTTAAATTAACTTAACTGTTTACACATTAATGTAGTGAATACTGTGTTGTACTATAATATTTATTTCTTATATTTTTTTTGCATTAACTGTTATTTATGAATTAACAGTACAAATACAGAACAAAATCAACAAGGATCAAGCAAAGAAATCTCACAAGACAGAAATAGTGTTTCACAAACAGAAACAATACAAAATACACAAGTGACTCCAATGACAAGTGTTAGAAAGACACAGGGTACAAGACAAAGTGTTAAAAGTGAATCAGTGGACAAAAGTGAAGTATTGAAACAAAGTGAAAGAAATGAAGTAGCAAAGGAAAGTGGAAGAAGTGATAAATTAAATGCAGGAAGTTCACAGAGAGAGAAAAATGTATGTCCTACAGCACCAGCACTGGGGCTGGAAGCTAGGATCAGAGGTGAGAATAGTTATCTAGCTGAGTATATTCTGTTGTTAATAGATCACTAAGGAGCAGTAAAATACTAAAAATCTTTTGTGGATAACTTTTGTATGATTACTAAACAACTTTTCTATGACCTACCACCACTACTACAGTAGAGGTGTTAACATATCGCTAAATGGTTAAACGGTTAACGGTTAACTGTTTACCGTTTAACCGTTTAGCCCGACCGAGACTCAAGCCCGGGACCTCGTCGGCCGCAGTCGAACATGCGAACTACTAGACCGACGAGGCAGTTTTATGACCTATGACTTTTTTAATAAAAAATATAAAATTTGGGAGGTGGAGGGAGGTAAAGATGTACCACCTCCCTTGAGATGACTTGAGTGTTCCAGTACGATGTAGTGCAGAAATTATCAATAGGTGGCGCCGTCCACTACTAAAGAAATTCCAAAACAGTTCTGCATCCAACCAACCAATTATCAAACAGAAATGAAACCACATTAGAAGATCACATCACAGTTTTTGCTAAAGTTAATTTTCGAAAATTGTTAACCAAAGCAAACACGTTAATGGCTGGTGCCTGATTTTTAATCTACATACTAGATGGCGCTGTCTAGTGATAATTTAATTTTAAATTGCGCACTGATGGTCTTGATGCCACAACGCTTATTAGTCTATTGCGACTGTCTAACAATGGTGAGTGATGACCATGAGTCGGTAACTGGATGGGTGACCGAATTTAGTATTTTCGTTAAGCTGTCGGTCCCAGTTATTATCACTAACATCTGATAATAATCATTTGAAACCTAAGAGTTCAAATAGCTTAATCGAGCTCTTAATCACGACCCTCAGCAATGAGGAACACGTTGCAGAGAGAAGACGCGAGGTCTCAGCTCGGTGCGAACCACTAGTTAGTATATGTGTGTGTGCACAGACTCGTCGTACCGGCCCGTGGTGCCACCCACGCGCCGCGCCGAAGACTTCCTCAAGGTGGTGCGTCCGCGCGGGCTCATGCGGCGCAAGCATGACGCCGCCGCGCCCTACCACGTGTTCTATACCACTATAACGGCCGAGCCGAAGACCCACACCCAGCCCTACTCTGTCACGTTCCTGGGTGAGTGACCAGCGTGACGCAACTACTTTACATCCATTAGCCATCATCGTTAACCTATGTATACTTTTATAATATTCTCTTCTTGAAAAAAATCTTACGAATATTGTAAACGTGAAATTGTAAGTATGGATGTTTGTTACTCTTTCATGCAAAAACTATTGAACGGATCTGGAAGAAATTTGGCACAGAGATAGACTCTGTGCCAGAATAACACATTTCCTACATTTTATCCCGGAAAATTAAAGAGTTCCCTCGGGAACGAAAAACCTAGGATCCCAAAATAACCCTGCCGAGAAACGAAAGTAAAAATTTGTGTTGCGCTGCCGGCATTTAGTGCGGGAGCTTTCACTCAGGGAGAGAGCCGGAGTTGGAGTAGACAGTGTTTCATCCCCGTGCCTCGGAGAGCACGTTAAGCCGTCAGTCCTGTCCCTGATCTCTCTGGGATCATGTTGGATTTTCCGAGATTCGGTGTGGAGGAGGACATTATGAACTCAACGGGTTGTCGGTCAGTTTGTTTGTATGTATTGTTCTCCCTCTTTCTGCAGAGCTGCTGGACGCGAGTCTGGGCGAACTGCAGAGCTCCCTACAGGTCAACTTTATGGTGGAACCAGGATGGTTATTAGCGCAATACTACTTTGCTGGATACAGGTGATCACACTGATTATAATTAATGAGAAAGTGTGTTGGTCTGTCCTTCATCGACGTGATTTTTTGCATGGGCATAATTGAGGACCTGGAGAGTGACACACACTACTTTTCATCCCAGAACAATAAGGAGTTCCCGTGGGAATTTAAAAAACTTATTGCACGCGAACGAAATTGCGGGCATCGGCTAGTAAATAAGTCGAGGCGATAAAGCTAGCGAACCCCACAATAATTCCTCAGGCGACGAAATTATACAGATAAAGTATCATGACTCCATGAGTTAATCATAATATTTTTCTACTTGTTGCTTGGAAATTGCATCATTATTTTAAAAAATAGCTATAGGTACGTGTGTTGGCTCTTTTCAAGCATCTGACATTCAAGTAGAAAATCAGATAATTGCGGCACAAGATTTTAGTGCGATATAAGTCAACGCCATCTATCGGCAACGTAGAGAAGCTTCTTCTACATGGACAAGTGTAACCATGTCAGGTTCGGTAGACAAATAGAGATAACAAGTAGACATAATTTTACTGGTACTGCGCCATACTTATCAGGCAGTTATGTACTGCCCCCCGATTGTATAAGGAAATCGTAATCGTTTGTCAAACGTATAATAGGCATGATGACTAATTTTGAAAAATGGTCAGATTATGTTCGGAAGTATGTACTATTTCGAAAAAATATCTTATTTCAGCAGAAAAATAAGGTTTGGTAGATAAAATTGGCATTTGAAATTTAAATTTTAAAATTCACGCCAAAACGCTAGCCGCTGTCATGGAGTCGTTTGTGACGTCACTATTGTTTTTACCAATGTACTCTGTGCAGTGTGCAGTAAGCAATGGTGTGATTGTCAAAGCTCGAAAACAAACAATTGTAACGTCATTCGCTTCTTGGTGTTAAAGCCAATATGGCGGAATGCTGTATTTTATAGTTTTATTTTATCAAAATAAATAGCAATCTCACTCGAAACAGAAAAATAAATACGTTTTTTATAATCAATGAATCCTATTTCATTAGATAAATTAATAATTTCATTGAATCTTGGTTACTGTCATCATGCCTATTCGACCTGTTTAAGGAGTTCATAGATGCCTGCACGTCAAAAACATGTTTGAACTCCTTAAACAGTTCGAGTTATACTCAAATTATTACGATTTGCTTAGACAATTGGGCCTCTGATACGCATGTTGGCCCTATTGGGCAGTAATATACTGATGTGTTGTTGTACGCTTCAGCGCCAAGAGGCTGACAATTCTGTACGGCGAGGAGTGTGACGATATGAAGCAACTGGACAAGAAGCCTAACGTGGACGCATACCGCGTTCAGATGGCAACGCCCTTCGGCAAGCACCACACGTGAGTGAACACACACACACATAAATTCAAATTCATATGTTTTTTATTCAAATAAACTTTTACAAATACTTTTGAATCGTCAAGTGAATCTACCACTGATTCGGAATGACATTCCTACCGAGAAGAACCAGCAAAAACTCGGTAAACCATACACACATACTTGACTGTAACATATTGACAACAACTGTAACATAGGCAGATCTTTTGCTGAGGAGTTGACTTGAGGGAAAAATCACCGCGGACTAACAAGTTGTGTACTGTAGAGGGCGTGGAATTTCCGCGGTTTGGCTGAAATTTGACTTCTAATTACACATTTTAAGTTATATTTTATGTTGTGACTTGGGGTGTGATAAGTCGCCGACGAAAATACTTTTACTGTACACCACAGAGGAAAATAAATAACAATAAACTTAGCTAATAACAAAGTAAGTATACAATTTGGCGGCGTTAGCGCTACACAGCTATCTCTTCCAGGCAACCAATGGTTTAAAAGGACATCATACTATCATCGCAAAACTATCATAAATTGCTGAGATTGTGGGACGAATGAGGTGAATGTGTACTGCACTAATAGAAAGATCTTCTCCCAGGCTGATATTGTGCCCGGGCCCCCAGGGACAACTTCTGGTTCATTGTAATTTGAACGGTCCATATATAGCTTGCATTATATTCCATATATATTGTAGGCTTGTATGTGTGTTATAAGTTTTCAGTCCATCGTCTGTCCCATGATGTAGGATACATAGAGCGCCATCTAGTTTGCACAGTGGTAACAGCTACAAGATATTCAATAAAAACATTAATTAATACAGAAAGAAAAAAATACAATTATTTTGCTATAATCCGCCAACAGAAAAAATTCTGTATGGTCAAGCATGCAGTCACAAGCGAAGCACCGTTTACCTTCCCAACCAAGCAAGAAAGCTAAGTTCCCAAGCAAGCAATGCCACCACCACTCACATGCACCACCACACAAGACTTTTATACTAATCTCGACGCACGTTTCGCCCCGATACCGGAGCATCTTCAGGAGATGTAGACTTTACAATGCAAGATTGTCTAGTGACGTTCGTGTCAAATGCGCGGTGTTATATACCGCTTTTAAACCCCCACCACTATTGCCCCGCCCATTACCCCCCGGACTCCTACCCCCTTCAAATAAACGAAGCAGTGGTGAATTTGAAACGTTAACTTGTTCGTTAAGTAATTTAAATTGATTATTATTATTATGTTTTATTATTTCTAATTGTTCCAACATGCTCAGTCTTATGCCTTTATTGCAAGTGTGTAAGATTTTATATGAATGATCGGAAGATAATTTGTGCCCACTATCTAGAAGATGTTTAGCAAAATGTGACTTTTGGGGTTGGTTGTTCCTAACTGCGGCCACATGTTCTTTATAGCGTGTATCAAATTTACGACCTGTTTGACCAATATAATATGTGGCATTGCATTCTGAACATTCGAGTTTATAAATGCCCGATTTTTGTTTGTTGTTTAATTTATCTTTACCGTTGCAAATACTTTTAAGTGTATTATTTGTCCTAAATGCAACATGTTTATCATGTGCTTTAAGTGCCTTAGCAATACGCTCCGACGCTGGTCCGAAATGAGTTAGACTGGATTTGTATTTATTTATTTTATCAGGTGGTACTGAATATAGGTCGTTTTTGATCCGCATTAAATGTTGTTTTTTAATTATATTATCAACAATATTAGTGTTGTATCCATTTGCCTGTGCCATGTGGTAAATAACTTTTAATTCTTTTAAATAGTTTTCTTTTGTGAGTGGAATAGACAGCAACCTATGCACATAGCTGTGGAACGCGGCGAGTTTATGTTGCCAGGGATGGCAGGATGAAGCGGGTATGGTTGTGTCTGTATATGTGGGTTTTCGGAAAATTCCAAAATGATGTTTAGTATTAGCACGAGTTATAGTTAGATCGAGGAAGTTTATAGAGTTATCTTGTTCTAATTCTGATTTGAATTTAATTTTTGGGTGTATTTTGTTTAGATTTTTGATAAAAATGTCTAGTTGTCTGTTTGTCCCAGTCCAACATATAATTATATCATCTACATATCTGTAATAATTTGACACGAACGTCACTAGACAATCTTGCATTGTAAAGTCTAAATCTCCTGAAGATGCTCCGGTATTGGGGCGAAACGTGCGTCGAGATTAGTATAAAAGTCTTGTGTGGTGGTGCATGTGAGTGGTGGTGGCATTGCTTGCTTGGGAACTTGGCTTTCTTGCTTGGTTGGGAAGGTAAACGGTGCTTCGCTTGTGACTGCATGCTTGACCATACAGAATTTTTTCTGTTGGCGGATTATAGCAAAATAATTGTAATTTTTTCTTGCTAAATCATGAACTTCCGCAAAGTAACGCCTGATTCTATCCAATAATTAATTAATACAGTTTTTAAATGATATAAAACCATGGGTATGAATTGTTTCCAGCATAATGTAACTGCCATACCCCCAACAGGTTAGCCCCCTACCATCTTAGACTGCATCATCACTTACCATCAGGTGAGATTGCAATCAAGGCCTAACTAGTGGTGGATAAAAATAAATTAATATCCTTAGAGTTTGAGTATGAGTTTATTACGCAGCAAGCTGATGCTGCTGTGCTATGAAGATGGCTCTGTGCGAGTGGTGGTGTCCACGGCCAACCTGTACCAAGACGATTGGGACAACCGCACTCAGGGGTGAGAACCTGTTGTGCTATTTCTAGACGATGCCCAGGACTTCGGACAAGTGGAATTAGTTTTTTTAAATTCCCACTGGGAAATAAATTTATGGATGGATGTTTAATTAAATATAGTTCAGAGCTTGGAGAATAACAGGCTACTTTTTATCCCGGAAAATTTGGGAGTTCCCGCAGGGACCAAAAAAACTCAATCCACGCGGACGAAGTCGCGGGCATCAGTTAGTTTAAAATAGAAGTATAATAGGCATGATGACTGATTTTGAAAAATGGTGAGATTATGTTCGGAAGTATCTACTATAATATCGAAAAAATATATTATTTAGGAAATTAGAAAAATAAGGTTAGGTAGATAAAATTTTAAAATTTTAATTTTAAAATTCATGCCAAAACGCTCGCCGGTGTCATGGCGACCTTTGTGACGTCAGTATTGTTTTTACCAATGTACTCTACAGTGTGCAGTAAACAATAGTGTGATTGTCAAAGCTCGAAAACAAACAATTGTGACGTCATTCGCTTCTTGGTGTTTAATCCATTATGGTGGATTGCTGTATTTTATAGTTTTATTTTATCCAAATAAACAGCAATTTCACTCAAATTAGAAAAATAAATACGTTTTTTATAATCCATGAATCCTATTTCATTAGATAAATTCATAATTTCATTGATTCTTGTTTACTGTGATGACAGTAAGACAGTAATCGATGAAACACAGTAACCAGTGCCTATTAACGTATTTAACTATTATATGAGTTCTGAATGTATTGTATGTAATGTAATGTCCGCAGGCTGTGGATGAGCCCCTCGTGTCCCCCGCTGCCCGCGCAGTCCCCCCCGCACGAGGGCGAGTCCCCCACACAGTTCAAGCGGAGCCTCCTCAAGTACCTCGCGCACTACCGGCTGCCGCAACTAGTGAGCTACGTGGAGCGCGTCAAGCGGTGCGACTTCACACACATCAAGTATGTTGTTTTTCATTTTGTCCCGCTTCGGGACAGGCAAAGATCCAAGACCATACAGCCTATTCAGTCGTGTTTGCTTTCGGTATTATATCAAATATGTGTTGCACTTATGTTACATAACATGTTATACCATGGTTGGTTGGTTAAGGTTGCCTGGTAGAGATCGCTAATAAGCGATAAGGCCGCCTTTTGTATCATGTCTGTGTTTTTTTTTCTATATTCTTTTTGTTTTTTTTATCTTTATGGTGGTACAAATAAAGAGTATATAATAACCATGTTAGTTTCATAACATGTTAACGATGTTGTTATGTCATGTGTTGCGTCATCATCATCTTATTAATTGTGTAAATGGCGTGCATGACATAGAGGCATAAAGGTACTGCTTACCCTCGTTAAAAATGCTCAATGCATAATTTTCAAATCCCCTCCCTGACAGTAGTTAACTACGAAATCAATGACTACCCGGGCTTCGAATACTATGCACGCCACTGTCTGTAACTAACGACCCGGCTTCGCGCTAGTAGCAGCATGTTTATATTCTGAGGGGGGCAGTGCGAGGGCGGTTGCAGCACTCGTGTCGCGACCGCGACCACTTAAATGTATTTCGTCACGCAATAGTTTTTTATTATAAATACTAAATTATAAAAAAAAACAATGCATGTGTAAGGGTGGTCTTATCATTAAAAGTGATCTCCGCCAGACATTCCGTTTCTTACCTATAGCCTATTAACGTTCCACTGCTGGGCACAGGCCTCCACTCTCACAGGATAGAGGGAATTAGAGCTTAGACCCACCAAGCTGCTCCGATGCGAGTTGGCGGGCTTTGACGATTCTTTAATAACCGGGATCAACGACTTAACGTGCTCTCTGAATCACGGGTGTGAAACACCGTCAACTTCCCAACTCGGGGCTGGCACTGAGAATGTCTTAACTGAAAAACCCAATACTTATCAATTTTTATGCCCGACTGGGAATTGAACTCAGGACCTCGTGATCCGCAGTCGACTACGCTAACTACAACGAGGCAACTAAGACCAACGAGGCAGTTTTATTCTCCTAATCTTAGACCTATTTCTTATGGAACTTAAGCAAAGCAACAATATTGATAAGTGTACGGTCAATATCAAAACTCCATACATAGCTTAAGTGCTAAACTGTGTGCAGGCACAATCTGAATCACTCGTTCACACAAACAATATACGTCCAAAAGGTTCAACTTAATTGAAACACCGTCAGGTTCAAACCATTACTATTCAATATTTTCAATATTAGTTAACCATAAATTGGGTATTTGACAAATAGTCAAATCAGCAACTTTTTTCAAACGTCAAAACGCGTCCTATTAAGTATGAGGTTTATATGAAATCTTGAAATATGACGTGATCAAAGTTCGACGCACTTTTTTACTTTAATCGATTATTTGAAATGGTTATTCAACATAAAACTAACAAGGGACTTGAGAGTATTACGACTTTTGGGAGATCCTCTATTTAATAATACTTAAAAAATAACTGAATTGAATAGTAGTCAAATACCCAATGGTCATGTGTCGCCAGCGTGTTCCTGGTGGCTTCGGTGCCAGGGTCTCACTTCGACCTGGAGTGGGGCATGACGCGAGCAGGGTCTTTACTGCGGCAATACTGCGCCATCCCTGCAGAGGAGGCGAGGCAGTGGCCGCTCACTGCGCAGGCGAGCAGTCTGGGCAGCTATGGCGCAGACCCCAAGGTGACTGACTGCTGTACCGGTGCTGTCCTGCCGACCGCATTCCGACCATGGGCGGACAATCTCCAGAAAGATTAGTCATTTGCGCGGGAGATATTATAGCGCACAAGGGTGTGCGCATACACGGGAGCACTCCCTGTTCCTTTATTCTCATAGCCCGATGGGACGGAAGATCCGACACGACCGGAGATTGATCAGGCGCAGGACCGATGGCCTTACGTGCTCTCCGAGACAGGGATGAAACACCGCCAACTTTCTAACTCCGGGCTAGTGAAAATTTCTTGTCAAAAAACCCAATACATACTAGGCCGGACTCTAGCTAAAAACGCCTCTTAAAAGCAGTGATGTCCCCGCCTTGAAGGCCTACCATTACTGCCTCAGCCTATATTGACTACCTGGATTGACTATTTCAGCCATTTTAAATTGGGTTGAGGTCGCGCCTGCTCGGCATATCAGCCTTGGGGTAATCGGATATGTCAGGGTTGTTATTGTTGTCTAATTCGGTAAATGTAGTATCGTGACACTTCATTTATCGAATTAGATTTATCCAGTATTTGGGACGTCAAATCCAATCCCACATATATTAACAGGTACTATACTTGTATACGTGTATCAGTTACCACTGTGTTTCCTAGATGGCGCTGACTGTATCTACATCACGGGATAAGTAATCCACTGAAAACGTATAACACACGTACAAGCCTGCATCGCGATATCGAAGTTTTCTGAGAATGCCTATTCACTCTGATTTCTTTTCACTCTGATCTTTTGTGCAGTCGTGGCTGACGGGGGACTTCCTCCACCAGTTCACGAAGATCAAGGATCCTCCGCAGACCCTCACGCAGCCTCCGCCGCTGCAGCTCATATACCCCTCGCTCGGTGAGTGTATTGTCAACCTTCAACTTTGAAAGAGTGTATTTATTTTCAACTACAAGTTAGCCCTTGACTGCGGTCTCACCTGATGGTAAGTGATGATGCAGTCTAAGATGGTGCGGGTTAGGGGTATGGCACTTATATTAAACCCATACCCCTAATCGGTTTCTACACGGGATCGTATCGGAACGCTAAATCGCTTGGCGGCACGTCTTCCGTCCGTAGGGTGGTAACTAGCCACAGCCGAAGCCTCCCAACAGGCCAAACCATAGAACATTCAGAAATTATAAATTCCCAAATTGACTCCGCCGGGGATCGAATCCGAGACTTCCGCACGTTAAGACCGCGCTATTTTTCAGAATGAGACCGACCAAAGTTTTAAGTCAGATATCTCAAAGGGTCCATACTCCATAGGAACAACATCAAATATAAACCGAATTCAGAAACCTTAAAATAATTCTGGCGCTAATAGGTTAAATTAAAATGAACCCAACTGCTTCGTTATAGAGCTCAAGTTCGTGCATTCAGCTACCAGACACCAATCGAATCGGGTTCGCTGCGAATTAAAAATTTATGGTACTGAATTTGCGGCTTTAAGTCAAGGGTGTTTGAGTCCGTTTTACTTTGCCATCAAAATGTTAATGAATTCAACGTAGGTGTTTTAAAAATTTGAGGTAGGTAAGGCTATTGGAGCGTTCAAACTAATTGGCATTAAAGTAAAATAGATCCAAAAACCCTCGATTTAAAGTCATAAATTCAGTACAACTGATTTAATTTCGAAACGTTACCGTTTGGTGCTCCAGGTTGTAGGTACACGAAATTTAGCTCTAACTTAATGGATTTAAAGTTTATTTTTCTATGACACCATTTTGAATGAATGCTCGATCAAACGAATTTGTAATGTAAAAACTTTGTAAAAACTAAGCGTAGTGTAACGCGTGTTCCCCCTGCGGCGCAGAGAACGTGCGGCGGTCGCACGACGGTCTACTTGGCGGTGGATGTTTGCCGTACGCGGCCGATTGCCACGCCAAACAGAGCTGGCTCATCGACTACCTGTAGTGAGTATGCTAAGAGCTTTGTATAAAATTAGTACATACTAATATTATAAATGCGAAAGTGTTTGTTTGTTGGTTTATTGGTTTGTCCTTCAATCACGCCGCAACGGAGCAACGGATTTTGGGACGGGTGTAGTTGAAGACCTGGAGAGTGCCATAGGTTACTTTTTATCCCGCAAAAGTAAAAAGTTCCCGTGGGAATCAAAAAAACTTAAATCCCGCGGACGAAGTCGCGGGCATCAGCTAGTGTCTAATATGTAGATGTAAACAGTAATTTGGTGCTCAAAAGGGGGTAAGCTGGAAAGTTACTCGGGACTTTTAAAAATTAGTGTGTGCCGCTTACGCCGCTCGGAAAAATGGCACCCAATAGCAGTTTTTTGACAATAACTCCTTCCGAGGTATGTATTACGATGAAAATACTCACGTAATAAATTAAACTAAAGAAAATTTCTGACAATTTATGTGGTAACCTTTTTTTTGTAAAATCAATATTTTCATCGTACGAGAGCCGCAAACCAAAACCTAAATTCACCTTACACAGTTTCAATAAATTTGTATTGTGGGTGTTATACAAGTTCTTCAAACTAAATTAAACTAGATTTAGCCAAGTCAATCTAATTTAGTTCAAAGAACTTGTAAAACACCTACAATACAAATTTATTTGAACTGCTTTTGGGCGCCATTTTTCCAAAATGGCGGCGCGAGCGGCAAAGATACGAGGTGGCAAAGTGGAAATTCGGAAAGTGCACGTCGAAATCTGGAAAGTTTCTCGGGAGTTTTGAATATAATTTTCAAGTTTTCGAGTTTCGAGTTTTTCGAGTTTCAATAAATATGTATTGTGGGTGTTTTACAAGTTCTTCAAACTAAATTAAACTAGATTTAGCCAAGTCATTCTGATTCAGTTTAAAGAACTTGTAAAACACCCACAATACAAATTTATTTGAACTGCTTTTGGGCGCCATTTTTCCAAAATGGCGGCGCGAGCGGCAAAGGTTCGAGGTGGCAAAGTGGAAATTCGGAAAGAGCACGTCGAAATCTATAAAATACACAAATTTTCATAACTCCCGAGAATCTTTCCAGGTAAAACTACCAAATGACATATTTCATGACTCATTTACTGCTTTTAAGGAAATACTCAGTGATCATTTAGCATAGAATTTCACTTAAGGTAATATTTTGTCTGTTTATATTTTTATTTTTACTAACTTTGTTTTCTCTTATTGTTTCCTACAAAGTTATCATAATGAATTAAGTAAGTTTTGTAAGTTTTTAATACCTAGTATGTAAGTTTTTATACCCCATTGTATTTCAAAACCTTGTTATCTTGTTTGCATGACATATATAACCTTAAATGCTATGTGCACTTGTTATCGATTTACGTATAAGAAATAGTAATAATGTGAAAGTTCTTGTGTTTGTCATATATGTGAATTGTTAGTGTACTTAATAAATAAAATAAAATAAAATAAACAAATGACCGTATTAATGGTCAGTCGTGTTAATGTTGCACGTGTCAGCCAGTGGCGTGCTGATGTGTCGTGGCGCACTGGTGCGATGCCGCACATAAAGTCGTACACACGCTGTCGTAACGCGCGCGCCGCCTTCTACCTGCTGACGTCAGCTAACGTCAGCAAAGCGGCTTGGGGCGCCGTCAACAAGGGCAACCGCGCGCTCAGGCTCATGAGCTACGAGGCTGGGGTCATGTTCCTGCCTAGATTCGTGGTGAGTATCTATGGTGAGGGCATCCCAAACTTGGGCAAAAAATAAAATATGGAAATATGGAAAAACAAGTTATAATATACATACATCAGACATAAATCAGAAATTGTACTCGGACGAAGTCGCGGGCGACCTCTAGTACCGTATACATAAAGCTGTTTCCGCATCAATACGTTTGGTGTGACCCTTGGCCTCAGTATCGACATTGCTATTTCGATGGATCGGATTCGAGCGTTAGAACACATTGGCGCCAAAAATAAACTTTAAAATAAGTTTATTAATAATTATTCAGAAATACGACTAATTATGATTAGTAATAGTATGAGTTAGGTATCAAAACGACGTGCTAAAAATGACTCACCCTGTAGAATTATCTAATTAGCACGCAACATCCCACTGAACCATTCAGTTTTTAGGGCCACAGCGGCCATGGGATTTTGAACATTTTCAGGAATTGACAGGCTGGGACGAGAGGTTAAAGCTCAATTTCGTTTATGCATT
Source organism: Erebia palarica (assembly GCA_964035005.1). Taxonomy (NCBI): domain Eukaryota; kingdom Metazoa; phylum Arthropoda; class Insecta; order Lepidoptera; family Nymphalidae; genus Erebia; species Erebia palarica. The sequence continues at coordinate 10,914,627 of OZ035994.1, read as the reverse complement.
CACTCAGCTCATTCAAATTGGAAGCGTTTCGCCATTCAAATCAGTTGTACTAATTAGTTGACTTTGATGGTTTGTGTTTAGTGATTTTAAACCAAGGGCTGTTGGCTCCATTTTAATAACTCTTGAATACGACCCATCAAAATCGCACAGTTTAAGCTAAGACTAACGGTGCAGTCTCTCATTTCATGTCTCATTCTGATTCGACATATGTGGTATGATCACCATTTTGAGATATAATGGTTTAGGTAAATATACAAGTATTTTGACTTTGAAAGGCAGTCTCGTATGAGACTCTGCTTTAATTGAATTCTTTTGGTTTTTGTTCGTGAATCGTGATTTGTAGAATTTACAAATATTGCCCTAAGGCCACTATTAACACTTGTAAGTTTTAATACGAGTGAGTCGAGAATCGTATACAAATCTTAGTTTTGTAAGTAACTTACGCTACTGACGTAAAAACTTTCAGGTGTGTACGCGGCTTTAGGCTCAGATAGTTCCCACAGGATGTTCCGAGTATTTGTAAACTAGCCCTGAATATGAAGAATAGAATATCACTATCACAATAATATATCTGTTTCTTTCCCCAGATCGGCGAAGACTTCTTCCCTCTCGCGGAGGGTGCCAGGAACCGCCTCATCATCCCTTACGACCTGCCTCCCACCAAGTACACCAGTGATATGACACCCTGGGTGCAGGACTATCTGCGCTGAACACACCCACTCACTGACTCACTCACTCACTCACTCACCCACTCGCTCATGAACGCCCTCGGCGCAAGTGAGCTGAAATGCGCAGAGGTTTCGATTTAAAATGTAGACAGGGACTGAGGCGGATGTTTCGTTCACACAGGGACAGGAGTAAAGCCGCGGGCGGCCGCTGATCATGTTATAATATTATTGAAATAAACTTTAGTGAAAATACAATCGAAGTCAAATGAATATATGTATATTTTGTTATAATTATTGAGTATTTGGTTTTATTTGTAGAGGAAAATATCCCCTGAACACCTCGCACTGTTTCTTTGAGATTGACCGACGCGGCTGAAAATACGGATGTTATTAATATCATACTCCTTCCTCCTGGCCCGCCGCGGCGGCCGATTTCCACTGATCTGCGCGGGAGATTATGGCGCACAAGTGTGTGCCATAACATAGGCGCACTCTATTCCCTTACTCTCATAACCTGATGGGCTGGAAAGTCCCGGTTATTTATAGAAGCAGGGGATGTACACCATCAAAGTCAAAGTATATTTATTAGAAACTAGATGATGCCCGCGACTTCGTCCGCGTGGACTGTTTTTTCGATTCCCGCAGGAGCTACCTAATTTTCCGGGATAAAAAGTAGCCTATGTCCTCCCCGGAGATACAACCTATCCTTGTACCAAATTTCATCAAAATCGTTTGTGTTCACCTGTTTGTGAGCTGTGAAAGCGTAGCAGACAGACAAACAGACACACTTTCGCATTTATAATATTATATATGGATTGGTACCTACACAGTACACCCCATCAACTCCCTGACTCCGGGCTCGTCCTGAGCATTTCTCGTCAGAAAACCCAATAGCTAATTATATGGCCTAACCCGGTAATCGAACCAGGGACCTCGAACATCCGTAATCGAACGTGCCAACCACAGGACCAACGGGTGATTTAATGAGTATGTACCTGGCTGCGGAGACTGGATCTGCCGCACGAGGCACCAACTACAACTGCTGCAGTGTGCCAGTCCGCACTCGGCCAGCGTGGTGCAACTCCAAGCCCAGCTCAAGTACCTAAACAAACCTGGGCAGTTGACGTGTTGACGATGCCGATGAGTACGATGTGGAAGCACACTATACTGTACTATTTTGGTCAGCCCTAACATAGGCTACGGTATATTTGGGCTGCAAATTCAAACGCCAGCCTGTTTTATTCTAGTGCTTTGGTATACAAAACTGTGGTGTAGTTAACCAACTTCTAAAAAAGGAGGAGGTTCTCAATTCGGTGCGTATCTTTTTTTTTATGTATGTCGGTGCATATCTCCGTTGTTTCTAAATCGATTTGGTAAAAAAATCCAGTGGTAAGAGGAAGCTCGCAAGTTGGACCCTGAGAAAAATTCTGACTCCTAATCCCCAATCCTGATACTGTAGGTGTACCGTACTAGGTACATAAAATCCTCAAAACTAGAGTTAGGAAATTCTGATGGTGAATTCATATTAAAGTAGGTATCAAGTCACGTCTATATGATTCGACTCTGAACCCAACTCCTCAACTTTGATGCTGCAGGGTACAGGACTCCCTATCAATAGCGATTTAGTATTTTCTATGGTGAATTCATATTGTACGTGTCAAGCAACGACTTCATACTTAAACTCCTCAACCCTGATGCTGCAGGGTACTGCACTCCTAAGCCGTCGGGATTTAGAGTACACTAAACAGTTAAAAATAAAAACTCTTTCCAAAAACCGAATTCGGGCGTGTTTAACAAAGGTAGGCAAAGTTGACGCTTCAGGTTCGCCCGACTTCAACATAATGTGTAGAAATCAAAATTATTTTTGCTTTACAGTGGCTCTGGAAGTTGGATTTTTGGAAAGATTTTTTTTGTGCATTTTGTTCAAAGGCAATAATTTTAAAAATAAAAATACGTAGCGGAGGGTAAATGAAAGTCGCACAAACAGGTACACGTGTAAGTATATTGCTAGTGGTTCACGCTGCGTCACACGCCAGCGCGACAGGATCAGCCCTTGAACGCGAACGCGTATCCCGCGCCGAACGAGTGCGGTCCACCGCGACTCTGCTCCTCGATGTCGTTGTCGCGGTACTGGAACAACAAACAACGATAGTATAGCTCATACGAGTACAACAATACCTATAGGTGACGAAGCGGTAATATATGGAGTCGAGGATAGTTCTAACTTTTCGGAGTTACATGCGTTTTAAGAAATGAAATATCATTTGTTTTAAACGGTGCAGGAAACCATCTTGAGGAAACCTGCATGCCCGAGATAATGTTCTCGAAGGTGTGTGAATGAATCAGTTCATCCTTTCAATGACCATGACTAAAGCCTATGTTCTGCACATTCCGAGAGAAATGGAATAAACAAAAATCGATATGAGTGGCTTCAAACCAGCTGTTGCAGTCAATGGCCGACATAATAATATTAAGTCTTCCTTTATTTTCAGAGAAGGTCCATAATATCCTTCTCCTTAATTGTACCATAATATGCATCGTACCGGCGATGGGTGGGTTAAGATAAAGATGGGCGTCGGTATGGATATATAACAATGTGTGTAAGTCACCTGTCCGTCGTCGCGTCCCTCGGGCGCCCAGTTGGTGTTGTAACTCTGTTGCTGCCGGCCCGCGCCCTCTGCCTCACGGCCCTCCTGCACGGAAAGGGGGAATACTGCGTTACAGTAGATGGAGCATTTCTGATTTCTCAGTCTAATAATCTCTTATTACTGCTTTCGAATCGTCAAGTCTGCATACTATTTCTACCGAGAAGAACCAGCAAGAAATTGCAGACCCCCGCATTGCTGTAGCGAGTGAAAACCATGCTCTTTTATCATTTTGGGGGTCAACCATAACCACCGAAATCAAGAGTCGTCGTCGTCATAACTAACGCCCTATCATCCCCTCATTCCTATGACTCTCACCTTAAGGATTATAGTTTTAAGATATTATGGTCTAACTTGCGATGGTAGTAAAAGTGCAGCTAATCCATAGAGCTAGTTAATCCGATAAATTAGTGTCAGCAAGGTGGCAATCATTAACAGTCTGGGTGACTGGGCAACTACTCCGTCAACTTTAACGACGTAGTGACGTGATCAAATCCTAACAATGTTTTATTTAGAAGATAAAGTCTATCGTTATAATCCGCCGCAACAAAATCTATGTGGTACAACACGCTATTGGAATAATTTATACTTTGTGCAATCGACATCTCTTTGAGATGATCTGGTAATGCAGTGAAACATGGGTACGTTGAGAATGCTTTGATTGGAGTGGTGATGCTCGCTTGATCTTCCTGCTTTGTACCAAGATTTGTGTGTTTGGGCGGGTTAGAGCCCCTGGTTCCTTGTGTTATGGATGTGGTGGTGTTCAGCAAACGTTACGTCACCTGCTGCCACTGCTGCTGTTGCGGTCGCTGCGTGTTGTACTGCTGCTGCAGCTCGTACTGCCGCCGCTGCTGCTCGTACGCGCTCGAGTAGTAGTTGTCCGCTGCAACACGCAACCGCGTTAGCTGATGGCGCGCTGACAGAGCGTGCAGCGAATGACGTTCACCAAAGCGATGGTAAAATGCCCCCAGTGCCACCGCCGGAAACCGCCAATACGTTGCCGGCTTCGAAAGTAGTTTATTCGCCCCTTGAATAGCCCCATATTATTGTAGTTTTGAGGGAACATAGCAGGTGGAAGCTGGTTTCATTTGCAGGTCCGTGACAGAAAAGAACAGCAATAACGAGTGGCAGAAGGAAACCACATATGTAGGCGGTGGGGACAATGCCATTAGATAAGCTGTGTTAGCTAAAATAAGTCACGATGGTGATACTCACTCTGCGCTGGCGCCACGGGTTCGGGACTCTTCGGTAAGTGGCTGCCTTCAAGAATCTGTCCAAAGAGATGAGAAAGTTATAAAAATGATTGCTAATAGTTTGAGCATTTTAGATCTTACTTATGTGGGTGCAACTTGAGACTTCTTCATTACGCTCGTAAGTACACGGTTGTCGAAATTTAATTGTACTTAAATGGATGATGAGGAAGGATGCTTTTTTCACTCGCATAAAAAGATTATCCTTCTACGAGTTGTCACAGTAACTATATCCTCGAAGGCAAGATAAACACAAAAATAGGATATAAATAATAATAAATAATTTTACGATGACATAAGTAAACTAATTGGACAAAATTTTGCGCCGCCATGACCGTAAAAGCTTTCTACCGCAGAGCTTCAGTTTATAGAATTACGACAAGGATAAGAATTCAGCTATTGTTTGAAAACGCACGTTTGGCACGCATCTTTAACTTTTCTAGATGTTTGGAAACACATGTGAACTCTCAGATTTTTGGAAGTTTGCCAATCCGCACTTGTCCAGCTTGGTGGACAATATTTAAACCCTTCTGGTGTGCGAAGTCGGCCAACCACAAGTTCGGCGTTGTGCCCTAAACCTTGCTCATTCAGAGGAGTGACTCGTGCTCAGAGGCCCAATTGTGTAAGCAAATCGTAATCATTTGGCAGCTTTAAACGTATTACTCCAACTATTTTAGGAGTTCATACATGTTATTTGACGTGCAGACATCTATGAATTCCTTTAACAGGTCGAATTATATTTGACAAACGATTACAATTACGATTTCCTTACACAATCGGGGGACAGAAGTGGGAGTACCGGTGAACGAAAATATCGCGACGACACCTGAGCGTTTATCGTGATTTTATGAAGGCATGTGAAGTCTGTCAAGACGCGTATCGTCCGAGCCTGGTATCCGGGCATGATTGTCGCGTATCCTGAAATAAGGAGCTTCGCACCTGGAAGCCCTGCTTGCCGGCGCGGTACTTGAGACTGACGAGCTGGCCACTGGGGTCCTTGTACTGATAGGCGCCGACGCGCGATCCGTCCGGCTCGATCTGCTCGCCCGCCGCCAGACCGCTGTCCGATGCGTACTCGAACCGGAACGCGCCCTCTGCGCATGTACAACACACAGACACATTAGTGGGTGCAGCAGAACATATGTCAAACATCAAATTATTATGAAAAGGGTCTTCCAAAAGACGTCAACGTCCTCTGTTAGTTTTAAATTTGTAGTGAAAGCTGAGCGAAACTGGCGAGTCTAGAACCGGACCCGTACTGAGTAAAGGGGAACCATTGAGTCGACGCCATTGATAGACCCGGCAACCATGACAGTTGTATCTAGAGGTAGGTACGGCACTCTCACCTGTGGTTGAGAGAGGCAGGAAACTGCATAGTTACTAATTTGACTTAAGAGTGACAGAATTTTGTGCTGAAAATTCTGCCAGTTTCTTCCGTCCCATTCTCACTACCCTGCATCGTTCCGTCGAAAGACTGATAGGAAATAACGTACTTATCTCGTTAGATTGTGCTAGTGGGCTGGCATGAATGTATAGGTGTGTCACCTGAGCTGAGCGACTGCTTGTGGTGGAGGATTGCCGCTTTCTGCTCCTTGCTGGCGCCGTACGGCGGCCGCCATGGCTCTGGGCGACGCTCCTCCGTCCCTGGAGAAATCCATCATCAATAGGTAACTATAAAAGGCTTTGTCCTGAATGACTGACAGACAACCTACAGCCAACAGCTGATATTTGAAAATTTGAGAGAATATTCCTTGAGCACCCTATAGGTGTACTGAAGAAGGAATTTTCGAAATGCCTTCCTTAGCCTCCTTGTGGGTACAAGCAGGCTAAATATGGAGTGAAAGTGTAAAAAAGTTCTTTTTAAAAGTTAAATATGTGTGTGTATATCGCACCTCTGTTGTAGTTGTTATAGTTGTCGTATTGCCGCTCGTCGGTATTCCAGGAGCTAGGTGCGATAGTGCCCTGCGCCGCCGCGTCACCCGCCGCGCGGAACAGTGGCGCCTGCTGCCCGTCCCCGTACTGGGGCGCCACCTGCCGGGAGGGAGCCATATACACACATATAACATTACATATTTGATACACATATATAACAGGAAAAGGTGACTGACTGACTGATCTATAAACGCACAGCTAACCACTGAACGAGTCGGACAGAAATTTGGCATACAAATAGCAATTATGATGTAGGAAAAACGGGATCCGCTCAGAAAGGTTTTTTGAAAATTCAACCCCAAAGCGGGTAAAACAGGGGTTTAAAATTTGTGTAGTCCACGCGGAAGCAGTCGCGGTCAAAAGCTAGTACAAAACAAGTTCAAAAAATGCTTCACTATTTCTATGGTATAATAAATAGGTAATTAATTAATTGAATGTATTTCCCCGGGATCCAATCAGTGTCCAGTTATACCCATCGGAATCGGTTGAATATGTGTAGTTGGGCCGTGAAACCACCGAGCAGACAAAAATTTCGCATAGGTAGAACGACGGACACGATTTGCCTCAGGTACTGGACAAATAGGTACTTATATTATGTACTTACTACTTACCAATGATACTGACGTATGTTTCTAATTGTATGGTACTTACGTATTCAGCGTTCCTCTGCGAGGACGCCCAAGGCGAGTCCGCCGCTGGCTGGAACATCGCGCGAGGCGCCTGCGCAGTTTAAAACATGATATATATATATTATATTTCGGTTTAAAGATATTTATTTCTCTTAAAATAATACTGACTACTGTTCACTTAACAAGAGATTGAACATAAGTTTAGTAGTTACACAGAAGCATGCATTATACATACAAAATATTATAATTTAATTGTCTTATTACTAATTTACATTATTGCTCCAATTTCCTAATGTTAATGAGCTATATAAGTATACTAGCGGTCGCCCGCGACTTCATCCGCGTACAATTTCTGATTTCCTATAAGATTATCCCGCTGCAAAAGGCCTACTTATAGCAGCTTTAAAGCATCGGCAGGTTTTTATTATTTAAGACTAATAAGTCCTTAATGCTGACTTCAAAAACTTATAACCTTCATGCAATCTTTCAACCCCTATTTCACGTCCTTTGGGGTGTATAATCGTAAAATTGCTTATGCAGTTTATTATTATAACCTAAACCCTGATATTCAAGTCTCTAACTACAAAAATATAGGACTTGCATACAAATTTTCAACCCTCATTTCACCCTCTGTAGGGTAGATTTTCGTAAAATTGCTTATGCAGTTTATTAGTACTTAAAACTAATAGCCTTTATGCCGATTTTCAAGTATCTAACTTCAAAAACTTAGATCCCTCATGTAAGACAGATTTGCGATTTCGCGAGTTAGATTATAATAACGGTTTTTACAATCTTACGGTGACATATCTCAAGATTTACATAATATTATCCGCTACATATATCTTTTTCTTAAATTGCGAAGTATTATTACATTCTTTATTAGTATCAAGTAGGCTATTGTATAAGAGTGCACCCTCGCACGATATGTTTTTATTTCCATATGTTTTTGTCCGTGGTTGCCAAATGTTATTTATTTTTGCTTCGAAGGTTATATTTGATAGTCATAAATATGAAGGTTAAATTTGAGTGTATAGTTTTTGTTGTTCTAATAAGATGACATGTATCGTATGTATATTATTGAAGATATTTACTAACATAAGATACTTGTTTCAGGATAAAGAAATGAAATTTAAGAATGGAATACATTCCCTGCGATTAAGAAAAATAACGATGGTGTCAGAGACGAGGTTATAAAAGGATGCGTGCGCATCTGCTGGGGACTACATTGTCACCCGTCGTTGCGTGTCGTTCTTGTGTGATTTTATTTTCTTGCTGTAATATTTTTATTGTTCATGTTAATAAATGAGTCAGGAGAGCTTTTACGTCTTTCTTCTTCAAGTATCCTCTAGAAATTTGCAAGATCAGAAGTGGGATTCGGTATCAACGTGATGCCTAATCCTACCGGCTATTCTGATTCTATAATTCTATACTTGAGGAAGGAAGGCAAGAATGCCTGATTGTGATCGCGTGAATGTCGTAGAACTGGTCATAATGGTTGTTTGAAGCATGAGGTGGACGCGATACTAGTTCGCGTCAGGTGCTTTGAAAAGTCAGACAGCTACGCCTAATATCACCATCGCCTGATAGGCGTGCGTTGTTGGAAAAACCTCCGTCATGTTCTATGAGCCGGCGGTCATGTTGCAGCCGCTGGGTGCACCATACAGGGGTCAAATGTTGGGTGTTGAATCGGAATGTGTTGTAAGTGACGCGAATGCGGATATGCAATCATTTTGTTTGAAGTAACGAGTAAGAGTTCAGATAGTTACAGCACATATGTTGACTATGCTTGTCGTTCACTTCTTCGTTTGCGAATAGTGAGAGGGCTCAGTGTTGGGTAATTGATGTTTTGAAAAACTGGATTGCAGTCTAATTGTCATCGTTGCCTGGTTGCCGTGTAAACAGAAGATGTAAACATTGGGTGTTCAGGTTCTTATTCAGTTCTGCGCATATCAGCCATGACATATTGTCATGTCATGTCAATTATTTGTCTACTTGTGTTTATTTACTTTCGTGTAAAATTATTTGAAGTTTGACCTGTTAATTTTTGGTCGTTGTGTGATCTTGGTAAAGTTGTGTACGTAGAATAAAGTCTGGTTTGTTTGTTCGTATTTCTTTCACAGATAAAGGACCGCTGGTATGCTCACATTTATAGAGAGCACCAAAAAGGAACATTTCTACTTGTTCGCATTTAGAGAATGTTGTTCAAGTTAGTTTCGTTCGATGGATATGTTACGAAGTTATTACTCGAAATGTGGTTCATGTGATATGGCTTGTAAAGGTATTCAGAACCTGTGGCAAACGTGTGTGGTGTGGTCATTATCTGTTGTATGTCTCTTTCATATTCGGCGCTCAACACGGTGTGAGGCGTTCTGGACGCGCCAGGCAGCGCGCTCGCCTGCTGAGCCGAGCTGCGCGTCTACATGTCGCGCAGGGCTGCGCGCTTGCCTTGCTGCTGCGCGTCTACATGTCGCGCAGGGCTGCGCGCTTGCCTGCTGCTGCGCGTCTGCTGGTCGCGCAGGGCTGCGCGCTTGCCTTGTTGCTGCGCGTCTACATGTCGCGCAGGGCTGCGCGCTTGCCTGCTGCTGCGCGTCTGCTGGTCGCGCAGGGCTGCGCGCTTGCCTGCTGCTGCGCGTCTGCTGGTCGCGCAGGGCTGCGCGCTTGCCTTGTTGCTGCGCGTCTACATGTCGCGCAGGGCTGCGCGCTTGCCTGCTGCTGCGCGTCTGCTGGTCGCGCAGGGCTGCGCGCTTGCCTTGTTGCTGCGCGTCTACATGTCGCGCAGGGCTGCGCGCTTGCCTGCTGCTGCGCGTCTGCTGGTCGCGCAGGGCTGCGCGCTTGCCTGCTGCTGCGCGTCTGCTGGTCGCGCAGGGCTGCGCGCTTGCCTTGTTGCTGCGCGTCTACATGTCGCGCAGGGCTGCGCGCTTGCCTGCTGCTGCGCGTCTGCTGGTCGCGCAGGGCTGCGCGCTTGCCTGCTGCTGCGCGTCTGCTGGTCGCGCAGGGCTGCGCGCTTGCCTGCTGCTGCGCGTCTACATGTCGCGCAGGGCTGCGCGCTCGCCTGCTGAGCCGAGCTGCGCGTCTACATGTCGCGCAGGGCTGCGCGCTCGCCTGCTGAGCCGAGCTGCGCGTCTACATGTCGCGCAGGGCTGCGCGCTTGCCTGCTGCTGCGCGTCTGCTGGTCGCGCAGGGCTGCGCGCTTGCCTGCTGCTGCGCGTCTGCTGGTCGCGCAGGGCTGTGCCTAGAGCGCGACACTTCACGCTCGCCTGCCGCGCTGCGAGGCGTGACACTGCGTGTTCGCTAGTCACACTGGGAGGTGTGACGCTACGCGACTAACTGCGTGCAGGGATGCGGTGACTGATGTGGTTTCAGGTTTGGCCGAGCGCACTATTTTTTTGGGCTAAGTTATGCTAACGTCGCGCCTATGTCTTATGCCATGAAGTCGCTCTTTATACTTTTCTCAACGATGCCGCAACGAGACAAGCTAACGTCGCGCCTCTGTCTAACCAGGCTAAGTCATGCTAACGTCGGGCTTAATGACTTAGGCCTGTGCTGTCTGTACACTCTGGGCAGAAAAGCTAACGTCGGGCCTCTATCTTGCCGTACTAAGTTAATGCGAACGTCGTGCCTATGACTTAGATGTGTACTCTTCATCGTATCGGGCAGACAAGCTAACGTCGTGCGACTGTCTTGCCGGGCTAAGTCATGCTAACGTCGTGCTTAATGACTTAGGCCCAAGTTGTTCTAACACTGCTTACCAGTTAGGGTAAAACGTTGTGCCACTGTCTTGTCGTGGTAGGTTATGCTAACGTCGCGCTTAATGACTTAACCAGTGGCCGTAACGTTTCGAATTTTATTTATACGCCTAACGTGTCTTCTGAAATTTGAAGCGTTGTATTCGGTAATGGCCGTAAAAAGATATGTGAAGTTTGTTGTTTTATGTGCGCAGGTGCAGACAAGGACATGAGATGATCTTCCGGGTTGCCAGCAACCAACAACGTTCTGTGGTGCCGAGGCTTGCAGGTGCTTCTGTTGCGCCTGCCATTTAAGAACTTCAAGATTCTGTCTGTGTCCAACGGAGTCTAAGCAATGCCACTGCTGGACTAGAGGAGCTGAAATGAAGGAGCCCGGGGACGGTCTCGGGTCAGTCTGGCCGTATTGAAGATATTTACTAACATAAGATACTTGTTTCAGGATAAAGAAATGAAATTTAAGAATGGAATACATTCCCTGCGATTAAGAAAAATAACGATGGTGTCAGAGACGAGGTTATAAAAGGATGCGTGCGCATCTGCTGGGGACTACATTGTCACCCGTCGTTGCGTGTCGTTCTTGTGTGATTTTATTTTCTTGCTGTAATATTTTTATTGTTCATGTTAATAAATGAGTCAGGAGAGCTTTTACGTCTTTCTTCTTCAAGTATCCTCTAGAAATTTGCAAGAATATATAATTATTTAATGTTCATAAGTTTAGTTTTTTTATATAGGTAGTTCTTTAGTTGGAGTTAGGTAGTTATAACGGAATAAAGCCTTTATTAATTTATTTTGAGCTCGTTGTAGTTTGTTGATGTGAGTTTGAGCAGCTGATCCCCAGAATTCTACTAGATATTCTAAATGAGGCTTGGCTAGGGCGTTGTAGATAGTTTTCCGGATTTTGAGCGGTACGAAATTTGACACTTTTCGCAGTGCACCTGTGAGTGAATCTAATTTTGAGGTAATTTGGTTAATATGTAAGTCCCATAAAAGTGTGTCGTCTAATGTTAGGCCTAAATATTTTTCTTATTTAGATCTTTTTAAAATATTATCATTTATTTAAATATATAACCTAAGTATTACTCATGACTATTATCCTTATTACAATAAATTAATAAGAATGTGCAGTTTGGATCCAACACCGGATAACACCACGACGACCCCCAGAAGTTAACTGAGTAAGTACCAATATTTTAGTAATATCCTCGTTCAGCGTTCGGAATGGACAAACGTTTCGTACTGTCGCGCCGGTCTGGGCAGCCAGCTCAATGAAAAAGTACGAATCTGTGCTTTTACGTGGATGTTTTATGCTGTTCGATCTACTTATAGTCCTTTACAAAAAAAAATTGAAATAACGTTCTTAACAGCATGCTAAGGTACCAATTTTTCCAAATCCATACCAATTTGAAATACAAAAGTATGTTTGTTTGTTACTTTGTCCTTCAATCACGCCGCAATAGAGCAACGGATCAACGCGATTGTTTGTATGGGTATAGTTGAAGACCTGGCTACTTTTCATTCCGGAAAATGGAAGAGTTCGCCCCGGATTTTCTAAACGTAAATCCACGCGGTCGAAGTCATCAACTAGTCACACGTTTAGGGAAGAAATTACTATACCTATAGGCATGCTATAGGTGAACATCGAAGTAAGTACTTAGTTGAGAGGAAAAGTCAATAATAATAATGTAAAAACCATCGGCCATAAGAAAGTTAATTTGGAAGAGAGAGACGTCGAAGCGAGTCTTCTTGTTAAACATTGATAAATATACCAACTTTAATATTGTTAGTTGAATACTTAATGATTGAACAATGATTGGCCGTCATGAATTAGTGTAGCCCATGAACCGTGCTGCATATTATTATGATATAGTTTGTAGATATAGCGGGGCATAGCTCGCGGTTACTGGAGCGAAGCGAGCGCGCGACCAATTAATTGCAGCCGCCCGCTGCAATCACCCAAAGTTCCAAACACTAATTAGCTGATTGAGGTTGTGTAATTAATACGGGCACGTCTATTGGCTAACACTTTCGACTGCGGCTGATGAGGTTCGAGGATCGAATCCAGGCTCGGGCCATAATTAATTATTGGGATTTTCTGCCAAAAAATTCTCAGTACTAGCCCGGAGTCAGGAAGTTGGCGGTGTTTCACCCCCGTGCCTCCGAGAGCACGTTAAGCCGTGCCTACGCCTGATCTCTCTCGGGTCGTATCGGATTTTCCGTCCCATTGGGCTGTGAGAGTAACGGAACAGAGAGTGCACCTGTGTATGTGCACACACCTTGTGCACTATAGTATTATCTTTCGCGCAGATGGCTAATCTCTATGGAGATTGGTCGCCGTGGCCTAAATTTAGTCCAACATAATTATTATTAATACTGGCTCACAGGGCATAGGATCTTCCTTCCGCAGTCCAGTAACTATACAGGCTGAGGCTTAGTAGGTAGGTATATACTCGTATATTGAGATGCCGTTACATAAATTATGTCGTAAAAGAACACTTAATAAAATTCGACGCGGCGTTGTTCCGGAACGCTAATTTACCTGGCGGCACGTCTTTGCTAGTTGAGTGGTAACTAGCCACGGCCGAAGACTGTCACCACATTCTTTACTAGCTGATGCCCGCGACTTCATCAACGTGGATTGAGGTTTTTCGGTTACGGCAGGATCTCTTTAATTTTCCGGGATAAAAAGGATCCTATGTGTTATTCCAGATTATATCATTGTGCCAAATTTCATCCAGATCCGTTCAGCCGTTCTGGCTCGATTTTGCAACAAACATCCATCCATCCATACAAACTTTCGCATTTATAATATAACTAGCGAATGCCTGCGACTTCGTTCGCATGGATTGAGGTTTTTCGGTTCCAGCGGGATTTCTTCAATTTTCCGGGATAAAAAGGTGAGGTGAAAATCCTATGTGTTAGTCCAGATTATAATCTACCTCTGTGCCAAATTTCATCGAGATCTGTTCAGACGTTGGGGCGTTATTAAGTAACAAACATCCATCCATCCATACAAACTTTCACATTTATAATATAACTATAGTATTGTTAGTGGTCACCTGTGCGAAGGTCTGCGGCGCGTAGTACTGCGCGTCCTCTTGACTAGCGGCGACCCCCAGCGCCGCGCACCACAGGCATATCAACTGGAAAACACTACACTGTCAGAACTGGAGGGAAGAGCGCCAATCACGCGTCTCCAATATTCCTATTTTTTGAATACCCGACCCGACATGTTAAATCTTGGATTCTAGACCCACAGAAAACTTTTTCTTTTCCGTAGGTACGCTAGCCATAGAGCCCAGCCCATTCCCTTTCTTTTAAAAATAAACCATGACAGCTGGGTTCCAAGTTGTTAATTTTATTCTCAATCAATAATCAAACGAACAACCAATAACTAGAAACCTAAAACTAACTATTCCTAATATTATAATATTATCTATTGTCTTGGCATAATAATTATAGAAGAGGAGTTTAATCTTGTCAGTTTTTAAATCAGAAAAAGTAGGTTCCTTACACCACTTACCCGCATTCTGTCCTCAATAGATTTCACTAATATAGTAACGATCACTGTTCACACACAGACAGACAGACAGGCAGTGCGGCGAGCGTGGGCTCAGCTTGTATATATAGATGTTAGGGGCGCGATGGCCCGCGACCATACAGGTTGATACTAAACACTGGCGACTGTGAAATATTGACCCACTGCCGACCGATGGCAACAGCGGTGATAATGTAGTGGTCGAGACGTTACACCTACTGCTCAGATGGTCGCGGGTTCGATGCTAGAACACGCAGTTTCTGAGTTGTAACTATAAGTGCGTTTGAAGAAATTAAATATCACTTGCTTTAACTCGACGATTCAAAAGCACTTACCAAAATCTACTTGAATGAAAAAGATTTGATTTTGAAACAATAACTAACAATGTGAGGAAACCTGCATGCCTGAGAGTTCATGTTTCATAATGTTCATAAAGGTGTGTGGAGTTGCCGATCCAATTCTTCTTATTCTGAGAGTGGACTCGAGTGCTCAGTAGTGATCGTAATGATGATGGACAATACTTTCATTGGAATATTATTTGGAATTTGTATAATTTTTTATGAGCACGTAAAGCTTTCGGTCCTAAGCCTGATCTCTCTCCGGTCTTGTCGGATTTTCCGTTCCATCGGGCTATGGGAGTAAAGGGACAGAAATTGCACCTGTGTACGCGCACGCATTTGTGCACTATAATATATTATCTCCCGCGCAGATGGCTAATCTCTACGGAGGTCGGGAGCCGTGGCCGAAATTCTATCGGAAAGATAGAATTTCTATACTTTATAAGTAAGGTATAGATATAGGTAAGTTAGGTTTATTAGAGACCTATATAGAATAGAGTAGGATCGTCGCGAGTAGGTATGTTTACCTACATACCTACTCGCTAGTTTGGATGGCTGTCGGTAACACTACCCAAGCGGCACGAGTAAAAATTACAAAATAAAACCCGACTGCGGTCAAACCAAAGGAAAATTATGATTTAGTTGTAGTCTTCTCAGACTAGGGCGCGTCTGAAATCCTTGTAGCTTATCACTAACAGTTGTTAAATTAAACTTTTGTTAATCATACTAATATTATAAATGCGAAAGTGTGTTAGTTTATAGGTTTGTCCTTCAATCACGTCGCAACAGAGCAACGAATCGACGTGATTTTTTGCATGGGTAGGTAATTAAGGACCTGGACTGGGAATTTAAAAAATTTATTACACGTACATCAGCTAGTTACTTATAGATATCTATTTATTGAAGTTAAACAATAATATAACTTTAAATAATGTTTTTATATTTTGACTTTGACTATGTTCAGTCTTAGTAAGATCTTAGCGTAAATTCAGTAGAATAAAACGCGAAAATTTAGTTCATATACCCACATTTTATTAAAACAACACGACGCAGTACTCACAAAACAACTTAAAACTCACATGAAACAATCATAAAACATAGGTAACTTTAATATTAGCACCTAATATTTGATTGAAAGCCTACAATACATAACATTTAAGTATGAAATAAATTAAATGGCTAGAAATACATTACAAAATAATAAAAATATTGATTTGAAATAATTATTATTAATTAATTATAATTTTATAATGTTCAAAATACTTATATTATTTCGATCTTAATATCATTATTATTATTAATATTAAAAGCTTTAAAATATCACTAATGGCTATCACAATAATATTTTATTCATTCGGTATATTATAATTATATTAAAATATTTATTTGATAATAACATATAGAAGCTGTATATTTTACAGAGTTTCAAATTATTACTACCATACACTTGTAGCTCAGAGCTCATTTTTATAATACATCTAAACACTGACAGAGTATATTATTTTGTACAATAATAACATTACAACAAAATGCAAATATACAAAAAAATATATTATTTTAAATAACATTTTAAACTATCCTAATAAGCGTTTCAAATAAGTTGATATTCGGTCACTTCACTGCTGGACTCTACTAATTGTCAAAATTAAGCATAGCAGCAGTTGTTTATTTTTAATAAAAACTAAAAAACATGGAAATTTTGATTTTATATTAACAATGACCTGTTTATATTTTGACATCGTTCATCTTTTCATAAATTTTCATTATAATTTGTAGCAAATTGGACTATTTTGATTTGTATAGAAAATCTACTTATTTGAAACAGATTTTCAAACAATATTCAATATTAAAGTGAAAATTAATTTTATTACATAATAAAAATATCGTAAGCTATAAACCAACCGGTTTGATTGTCTAATTATTAACTAAACTTATATGAAACTTGGCAAGGACCCAAACCCAGCTATTGCTTATTTAGTTTTACAATAATTATTTTGTACATATTCCAAAAATAAGCATCAAATATGAATGATTAGTGTTACGTGAAAATGTAGAAAGTTAAAAGCCTAGTTCCTAACATTGTAGTGATAAGTCAATGAAAATTATGAGAATGTTACTTAGAAAAACAGCACTACCTTACTTTGTATATTTTAAATCAATACTATTTAATCACAAATTAAATGTTAAAATTACCTTTTATAATATTATGATGATAAAAAGCATGAAACGAATATTCCTCAAAATAAATGAATAAAAAATTCTTTTTAATATAAATATTAATTTATGCAGACATGATTAAATGTAATAATAATATAAAGGATAATACTAATATGAAATGCTGCTTATTATTATATAAATATAATTTTATTTAATTATATTATCCAAATATTTTTGCTATAATTTTCGCACTATACTTACTTGCGTTACTGGAAGTTTATGTGATTATATTTCTCAAATTGCTATTATAAACAGCCATTGATAAACACGATCAAACGATTGATTACCTTAACTACACACATAGCTTCTACATCATATTGAAACTTGAAATATTTCTTATTCTTATCTGCGGAATAAAGTATGAATTAAGATGGAGAAAAAATATTCATAATGTGAATTTGACGATGAAATATTTCAGCATGACAAATAATTTATCATACTTTTTATTGTTATTTGCTATCATTATATTAGTATTTTTATTAAAAAGATAGTACTAAATACCTTTCTAGTAAACTGAACATAATATGTTTATTGAATTGCATGAGTCATATGCTTTGTTTCGATATTAACTGTTGTTCATATTGAGGTCAAAATAAATGCAGTGAACAGTTTTTACCACCTGAATATCTTCTCTATCCACGCAGCCATACGCATATAGAGAGATAGTTACTCTAGAGTCCATAATGAATTTACTAAGTGCATCTCAAAAGTAAAAGTATGAATTTTATTACAATTGAAATATTATAAAATTATGTTCTTGTCTTATTTATGTACTATTTTCTTGACAATGGGTAAATAACATTTAATAATAATTATTATGTTAAATATGACTTTATGATCCTTATTTTGAAGACCTAATTTGAATAAATAAATATTAATTGATTGATTGAGAAGCGTGATTATAAAATTACCGTCAGTAATTTTAAAACAATAATTAATTATTTTTTCTTAACTAAATAATAAAAAAGAAAAAAAAATGCATAGTGATAAAATACAGTCCATTGCATTTTAAATATAAGTACTGATACATATCGTTATTAAATCACTACGAATATGAGAACCATGTAATCTTCTAAGAGTTACGATTTAAATAGTACAATAATTTAGTATACTAATTGTACTTTTCACACAAATAAATATTTCATACTTATAAGATACAATATGAGTTCCCTACTTTAACGCTACGGTCTAACTAACAAACAGCTACTAGTATAATATTGGAATGCAATTTACGATTAAGTATTCATATAATAATATTATCATGATAGTCCGAATAAAAGAATGAGCGGTGTTACGACTCTAAAAATATTATCAACTGTGAATGTGATATAAATTAATATAATAAGATAAAATACTTTAATGTAACTACAAATTGGATATACTTTCCATAGACTACAAATACGAATCTTTTTCGTTACCAAACTATGTATTATTGTAATTTTTTATTGTAATGATGATAATGATATAATGATGTACGATAATCATTCATATTTGACGAATTACACATAGGTAGAGATAATGATATATATTATGATACATTAATGCTGGCAATTAAAGTTTTTTTTACTTTTGGTCCATAATAAAACAATATCAATAATGTGCCCAAATAACATGTGTTTTAAAACATTATTGTTTTAAACTTATTGTCTTAATATATAAATATAATCGTCTTTATTAATTTATTGTTTTAGTTAAATTGCGATGCACAAAAAGTGGAAAGTGAAATAATAATATGCTAATCCTCATAATAATAACTTATTAATAAATGATTAATAATAATTATTATTATTATTATTATTCCAATGGAGACTGATAAAAATTATTGTTTCGAAAATGGAAGATTCCATGTGTGTAATAATATTGGCAGTTTCAGTGTTTCTGAATAAAATATCCCTTGTTCAGATTAGGCAATAAATTTATAAACTTATATAATATTAAATATTAGTATAGACAATAATATAAAAATACAATAAAATATTGTCATAGTCACGTATGCCAAATATTGTGAACAAAATATGTTTTGTGCTTTTTTAACAGAGGAATTGATCCAATGAAATCAGAATAATAGTACTATTATGAAACCACTTATACCTTAATTTCTTGTATATATATTATATTAATTATAAGTTAAATACCTACAAAATATTTATATGAATATTTTGATATTAATATAGGCATATTCATTATTTAAAGACACCCTGACTAAACGGCAATATGTAGATGTAGATATAACAATATTAATGCTAAACTACATACACAATATAAATATGTAAGTATTTATTTTTAGAGAGAACTGGTCAAAGAGTCAGAAAAATTGGTCAATGAATCAAAATATCATTGTGTTTTGAGATATATTACTAACTCTAGATGAATATTAAATATTAATAAACAATTTACAAAGATATACGAATATCAGCGGCAACTACAGTATATTTCAAAATATTATTTTCTAACACTACTTTTTATTTCTAAAATCTTAAGAGATTTCGTAGATATATCATAGTAATATGAATTTGTTATATATCTAGAGCTACGTTTAAAAACTTGTATATGTATATTATGATATATTTTATTAAAGTATATATTTTATTATCTCGTAAATATTTTATTATTCGTTACAGCTACGACACGTAAACGTCTCTACATTTTTTTGGTATTTTTTAAAAATATTAAGCATTTATTATTTCATACCTTTGTCTCAATAATTAATTTAAAAAGTTAGAATCGGGCGGGTCTCAAGATGGCGGCGTTGTCAAAATGGCGGGCTTATTCTTCTTCCTCGTTCTGGTAGCTGACGTAGCGCACCGACGACTTGTCGCTGATGATCAAACTCTGAACAAAAAGTAAACAGTTAATAATTAACTCATAAAAAACGAAGCAAGCGGCGACTGCTTGAGACGCCCGGACTCCTCAGGTGATCGGTAGTTCGATCCCCGGGCACACACCTCTAACATTTTAGTGCGGTTCAAAAAATTAGATATCACTAGCTTTAAACGATGAAACACTTGAAAGATAAAGTCAGTGCAGTGGACTATGACCTAACTCTTATCAGTCTGAGTGGAGACTCGTACTCAGTAGTGAGCCGGCTATGGTTTGAGATGATGATGATGAAAAACAAAGAAAATAAAGCTAAGTGAACAACTTAAGGTCGGTTAGTTAGAAAAAGTAAAGTAGAATATGACTATGTAGATGATGAAGCGGGTCCTGACGATGGCGATAGTGATGATCTTGATAATCAAGATGATGAATCTTGATGATCAAGGCGGCAATGGGCTGAAGTGATGATCAACTGACGATGAACGATTTGAGGATAATGAATTTTAATCTTAACACCCATGCAAATATGTTGCATATACCATATTCTGGCAAAAAATAAAATGATCATGATTATGATCCAAGCCGATGCGGTTCACCAGTGCGTGTCTGTATGTGGTAGTGAGGGAACAGAGACCTGCTTCTCGTCGCGCGCAGGCGGCGCGCGCAGCAGCAGCAGGACGGGCGCGTAGGCGAAGTTCAGCAGTGCGATGATCACCAGCATCCACTCGAAGCCGATGCTGTTCACCAGCGCGCCGGAGAACGCCGGCCCTGAGCACCAGCCGGTCAATACTCAATACTAGCTATTTGTTTATTTCAAATAGGTTGGTTAACATGATAATTAATCAACACAGTCAAATGCCTAAAATAGGTCACAGAAGGCACCTTATAGTATTGACATAGATCATGAGGAGACATTGAGAAGACGATTCTGGAGCGGCTATATCCAGGGGCAGCTTGAAGCAGTCTTTGATTTTCTCTGGGCTGGTCTGGTGGGATGCTTTGACCGTGGCTAGTTACCACCCTACCATCAAACACGGTACGATGTCGCGTACGCCCTAATCAGTCTCTACGTAGAGACTGATTAGGGGCATGGGTTTAATAATAACTATAATTAGGGGTATGGACCTCTAACAGGTTAGCGGGCTACTATCTTAGACTGTCATCAAGTACCAACTACCAACAGGTGAGATTGCAGTGAAGTACTAACTAGTAGTGAAATAAAACAAAAGACCACGTGCTCCAGATCTGAGGAGTGCCACTCACCGACAGCATAGCCCAAGCAGAATGCGGTATCTCCAATCGCGTACACGGAACCATAGACGGCGGCGTGGCGGATGTCCACCAGAAAGCCCAGCTCGGGCATCATGCTGGAGTCCACCATGCCGATGGCAAAACCCAGCCCAGCGTTGGGAATTATCAGGTGCTCCAGCTTACGAGCCATCGGGATCTGAGGAGATTAAAAAAAAATATGGCATTATGAAGTGGAAGCCGACACAGAACGATCTGTGTTGAGTACAGTGACTATAAAGAAACACCACTTTGCAATGTCTTGGAAAATTATAAACAGTAGAAGCAAAAGTGAGATTCTCGACCCAACCATGACAAAGGAGAAGACACAATAAATACAGAAGATCATCGAAAACTACTGTTCCATGTTTTACGGGGAATGAATCAATTGTCATCTTTCAAATAAATGGTTTCAATTATTTCCCCAAACTGAAGGAGATTCCCGAAACTTAATAGATCTGGTGTTAGCGTATATTAAAAATTTTAATATGAATAACTGGAAAGATAAACACAGGTGTAACTGACCAAAATGAGGCAGACTCCAATGATGAGCAGTCCGGAGCAGGCGGCGAGCCAGCGACCCATCTTGTGGCCGAGCGGCCCAAACAGGTTCGTTCCTGAGACACACGAACACACCAACCGTTCGCATCAGACGACAGGACAATAATAACTGCCTCGTTGGTCTAGCGGTTAGTATTGTCGACTGCGGATCACGAGGTTCAGAGGTCGATAGGTTACGTATTAGGTTTTTTCAGTTAAGAAATTCTCAGTGCCAGCCTGTAGCTGGCGGTGAGTCACCCGTGCCTCGGAGAGCACGTTAAGCCGTCGGTCCCAGTTATTGTCACTAACAATGATAATAGTCGGCAAAGCCCGCGAACCCGCATTGGAGCAGCGTGGTTGGTCTAAGTTCTAATTCCCTCTCTCCTGTGAGAATGGAGGCCTGTGCCTAGCAGTGAAATGTTAATGGGCTGTAGTGGTCTCACCGATGAGGTAGCAGATGCTGGCGGGCAGGAAGGCGACGCCCTGCTGCCATCGATGCGCCTGCATCGTGTCTGCCATCCAGATGGGCAGGCTCGGCTCCAGCATCGCTATGCCCACGTTCGCGAACGTTATGGCTCCTGAACACATTCACACAAGCTCATCAGCGGCAGCACAGTCGTCACTCGAGGCGTCACCAACTTAAGTATATCCGATTCTATATTCCCAAAATAAAACTAGATGGCGCTAATCGAATCCAAGATGAAATAATCATCAAATATAAATACTGAACACAAAAATGACAAGAATTATGGTGGAGTTTTAGCTAGTAGAAACAAGTCATAATTAAAAAAATTAAAAGACACGACTGCCCTGCCAAAAAACGAACTAAAAAGTTAAAAAACTAAATTAATCTAGTTATATTAAAATCTTATTCACATTTTTATTAAATGATATTTTTTTGTGAATCACTGGATATTGAACTATAGTGTTATATATTTTTGGCATCTACTCATCATTTTCTACATGATGATCATATAGTTAATCTTATTTATGAAATTTCACCCAGAATAAGATTCTATTCTAACGATACCACATTTATCAAAATCGGTTCAGGCGTATAGAAGTTATGGTGGAATATACAAACTCACATACATCCATACATACATAGAGTTCATAAAAAAACGAGTGCGCTTTAGACCACACGACTGAAGTAAAACTTAGTTATTGTCTATAAGAGAAAGAGAGAAAGAAAATGTGTGCTCGCACCTCTCTCTTGCCCCTACAGTAATATACGAAACCGTAACCCTCTCTCTTTCTATCTTCACTAACTTATACCTTCCATTCGCCTCGCTCGATCACACTTTTCGTAACGCTTCGTCACGCATTCACCAGCTTACTGCCCAAGTCAAGCGTGCGTAAGGAAGTTTTACTTCAAAAATGACAAGAAGTACGGCTGGAGTTTTCACACGGAAATGAATCGTGGGAGATCGCTAGTAGAAAACAAATAGTGTACCCGCAGCGACGATGATGTAGGGATCGGTGATGAGCGCGCGCAGCGAGGGCGGCTCGCTCTCCTGCCGCACCACGCCCGGCTGCAGGATCATCAGCTGCAGCACTGCACAACGACAACGCAAAGCGTACACTCACAATAACATTTGTAAGCGACAACCCAGAAGTAGGTATTAATAAAACAATTATAATATATTTGTACTCTCATTTAAAACTTGCACGAGTAAATTGTTAAACGTGTAGAGGTTCCACGAGAGTTTTAATGTAATTAGATTAAAGTTGGGTAAACTAAAAACAATATTCATTAGATCGCCACGATTGCTATCGTTAAGCTCTGAACCAAATTGCGATCTAAACACAGAAGTAACCATTCAGTTATCGCTGAGTCTGCCGGCACGAGACTGGACTACCATCGTCAAAACACTCGTATTTATACCAACCATTTTCAACATGGCGTCTGTAATGACATGAAACTAGTCAAATTGACAACCATGAATAATACCTCCTGTTTCATGAGATATAATGACAAAATAGTAAGTAGACTCATCATTTTAATTATTGAGATCGGTTTGCAACCGGTTGCAATTCTGCGACTAAGTCTGTCCGGTTTTTAGCTTATTCTAGTAACCATTAGCTACGGACTTGATATTTGGAATAGTTTTAAATAATGCCTATCCAACCTTACCGCAAAGAAATAATTAAAAAAAAGATTATTTTACTACTCTTTTATGTATTTGTCATGGTCCATATGTAATTGTGTTTTGAATGCCAGCAACCAGATATGCCTCTTTGATTTAGCGGGTCAAGGTCTAGGGTTCAAATATTGGGATTTTCTGACTAGAAATACTCAGTACTAGCCCGGAGTTAGGAAGTTGGCGGTGTTTCACCCCCGTGCCTCGGAGAGCACGTTAAGCCGTCAGTCCCGGTTATTATCACTAACATTTGATAATAATCATTAGTAACCTAAGAGTTGAATTAGTACTCTTAGTCGAGTCGTAAGCGGAAGGACCTGGGCTCCCACCGCATTATTATCCCAAGAAAACCCCTGCCGTTATGTAATCAAAGGAAAGGGGTCACGACCCTCAGCAATGAGGAATACGACGCAGAGAGAGATGATGTGACGTTACAACTCACGTCCGTCTCCAAGCGCAAGCGCCGAGAGCATGAGAAAGGGCGCCGTCTTGCCCACGAACTCGTACATGAGGCCTCCGAAGGGCGGGCCGATCAGCACGCCGAGCGCCAGCCCGCCCAGCGCTATGCCCATAGCGTTGCCGCGCTCCTGAGGGAAGACCATTCACACAGGTGTAACCGCCATAATCTAGTAACAGCGTCATATCGTGTGCGCAACGTGCAGACATCCTTTGTGGGGTCGAGTGTACGCTTTATAACATGGTACTAAAAGAGTTTCTGGATTTGCCATTGCATAAATTTGAATACTGTGTTAAACAGCATCTGTTAGACTTAACAAGAAGATACTATTGATGATTTTGTCAATGACAAAGTTGCATGGAAGCAACCGGCCTTGCATCTAGCAACCCACAAGTCAGTGTAATACTTACATATATTTTTCTGTTTATGAAAAGATCGTTTCTTGCCGGTTCTTCTCAGTAGTAACAACATATAACCGGTGAGTCTTGACGTATCATAAGTGACAAAAGTTGTCCTATGTAAAATAAACAAATCATTTATCAATGCATCGAGCTGGTACTTGGTAAAGCCATCCTATAAATGGCTGCAATACTCCATATAATTTCCTTAAGCCATTTTAAATTTTCCTTTACACATGTATTACAAGTCCATTTTAAGTATGCTCCTTACTAAGATAATAACAATGTCGAAGTTATGTAAACGATAAAAAAGCATGGATTTGGCACCATATCCATGCTTGCATGCAATGCATATAATATCA
The DNA here is from genome assembly GCA_964035005.1 of Erebia palarica. NCBI lineage: Eukaryota > Metazoa > Arthropoda > Insecta > Lepidoptera > Nymphalidae > Erebia > Erebia palarica. The sequence goes on along the minus strand of OZ035994.1, from coordinate 10,889,665 downwards.
ATTATATATTATAAGCAATTGTTCCAGCTATGCTCGGAACAATTGCTTAATATATCCTCATAATGACTGTAATTTTTGATAAAAAAGAGCAACCTAGTTTCTTGCTGGTTCTTCTCGGTAAGAATGTCATTCCGAACCAGCGGTAGATTCACTCGACGATTCAAAAGTATATTTGAATAAAGAAAGATTGAAGTTATACACGATTGAAATTGAGCTTTATACAAGTTAATTACGAAGCTGTTCCGGTGTAAAGTACCGCTTGATTTTGTTGAGGATGTCAAGTTTCTCGCCAGCTCACAGCTGAGTTTGCTTTGGATTCAATACTCAATACTTCATTTATTACATGTAGGACATACAGTTATTACTGATGTCTCTAATATTACGACATGTTTTGGGGTCGACCCCCTCGTTGGAAGCCAGTAGCTATGCTGGTCTAAATTATACCTCATAGTAACATCGTACATAGTAGTTATGTCTCATAGTAACATAGTTCTTCTGTATTAATGATAAAAGAAGCCTGACTCTACCACCGGTTCGGAAAACAGGTTCAACTAAGCAAGAATCTCAGCAGTTGCTCTTTTTAAAAAGCAAGACATTACAATGAGTAGGCAAAGTAGACAAGCTTATCGGTAAGCGGTCTAATTTTTCTGTCAGCAAAAGCCGCTGACCTGAGTTTCCCTGCTAGTGTCTCTATATGAAGCTTGCCCCTCTATTCCTCGGATAGACCACACTTACCTTGTCGTCCGGGTACCGCTCGGCCAGCATCCCCATCCCGGACACGGAGGAGCACGAGGAGCCGATGCCCTGCAGAGCGCGCGCCACGAACAGCACGCTGTAGGAGCGGCCGAACGCGAATACTGGCGGGATATGTGCATTGTGTCGTATTATATTATGTGCATAGAACATCTATCAGCCAAGTTTTTTTATATATTGAAAATATAATAAGTACAATAAGGCTACGTTTGCACTGCGAAAAATAATCGCACGCATTTTATAAGTCGCATATGCAAATAATTGCGAATATTCCCGCGAATTAAATAAATGTTTCTTTTTTTCGCAATTCTGAAACTCTAGAAAAGGTAGGTAGCGCCCCGTTTCTTTGGCACGTTTTGGTGGGGATACAACTTTTGCCTGCGGATTCGCTCACGTTCAAACAAAGCCCCATTTTACCCCCTTAGAGATTGAATTTTCAAAAATCCTTTCTTAGCAGATGCCTACGTTACAATAGCTATCTGTCTGCCTAATTTCAACCTGATTCGTCCAGTGGTTTGAGTTGTGTGTCGATGTGTGAGTCAGTCAGTCACCTTTTCCTTTTATATATTTAGATAACAGTAAAACTCACTGAGAGTGGAGAGGAACATCAGTATGAAGCCGGCGAACATGGGCACGCTGTAGCCGATCCTGAAACAAAACTTTACTTTGAAGCGACTGCTAATCATGCTCTGCCTCAAACTCAATACTGCTTCTTTCTTTTTTTTTTTTTTCTTTTATCCACTACAAGTTAGCCCTTGACTGCGATCTCACCTGATGGTAAGTAATGATGCAGTCTAAGATGGTAGCGGGCTAAACTTTTAGGGGCATGGCAGTTATAATAAACCCATACCCATATTCGGTTTCTACACGGCATCGTACCGGAACGCTAAATCGCTTGGCGGCACGTCTTTGCCGGTAGGGTGGTAACTAGCCACGGCCGAAGCCTCCCACCAGGCCAGACCAGGGAAAATTCAGAAATTATGTATTCCCAAATTGACCCCGCCGGGGATCGAACCCGGGACCTCCGCACATTAAGACAACAGCGCTACACACTGCGCCACGGAGGTCGTCAAAGGAGGAGGAGGAGGCTTTCGAATCTTCATGTGAATCTACCACTGGTTCGGAATGTCCTACCGAGAAGAAGACTGTTGGATATCAGACAAGTTACCAAGGATTGCAGCTCCCCTGTTCCTACGCTCCTTGGGAAGACGTTGCCCCCCAATGTCTTGGAGCCCTAGGGCTCACACCTACCTCTCTCCCACCTGGTAATGCTGCAGCGGCTAGTAGTATCTTATACTGCAACTGCCTCGTAGGTCTAATGGTTAGCATGCGGCTGACGAGGTACCGAGTGGGGCCATAAGTATTGGGTTTTGGGTAATACTCAGTACTAGCCCTGAGTTAGGAAGCTGGCGGTGGTTCACCCCCGTGCCTCGGAGAGCAACTTAAGTCGTCGGTCCCGGTTGTGATCACTAACATGATAATAGTCGTCAAAGCCCGCCAACCCACATTGGAGCAGCGTGGTGGGTCTAAGCTCTAATTCCCTCTCTCCTATGAGAGGGGAGGCCTTTGCCTAGCAGTGGGACGTTAATGAACTGCAGTGTGTGCAAGGAATAATTTTCTAACCCCTATTCGGTTAGGAGGACATTAGACTGCATAGCCCCGCACCATCCAGATGAGATTGCAGTCAAGGGCTAACTTGTAGTAGAGTAAAAGATGCGGGGTGATGCTGGCGACAGACACTAGTTACAAAGAGTGAGCTCACCGGTGCGTGAGGGGTCCGACGAAGGGGTTAGCCACCAGCTGCACGAGTGCCTTGCTCGCGAACATCACCCCCACTGCCACCGTCTCGTGCAGCAGCTCCTTGTGACGCTCCTCCATCTTTGCCGTTATGTTTACTGCAGCAGACAGACAAACAGACAGACATCAGCTTACGTTCACTACAGACAGACGAGCGAGCGTCAGCTGTGCGACGCGAAGGCATGACCATGCTTTACGTCTTGTGCCGCTTGCCCCCAGTATGACAATTATTATTCGAATACACATTCTTTATTAAACTTATTGACTACACTAGATGATGCCGGGATTTAAAAAAAACAAAATACTAGTTCTTCGCCCCGAACTCAGACCAAGCGGTATCCTTAAGATAGTTTTAACTATATTATATTGTAATAGTTAACTTTTAACATTAGACGCAAAAGAGCTAAAGAGTTATTGGAGAAACGAATAAACTTTTACAGAGCGCCATCTATTGACATCATTGTGAAGTTCTGTTAAAAATACTGAAGCTCATTAAAAATTAAATAATTTCGTTTCCTTATAATATTTATCTTATATTAGTATTTTTTGTTCAAGTACAGGATATAATTCAAATAATTGATCAAGTTTCAGGCTCAGCCTTTCAGAAAATGGTCTGTTCTGAGGTCAACTTTGGACGTTAGAAAATCTCCACTTTGAAAGCCCCCCATTTCGTCAATTTTATGGGGAAAAATTAAAAAAAAGATATTTTTGAAATCTATTCCTAATTATCTTTAAAATGATATACCGCAACCCTATGAAATGCTATAAAAATATTTTACTTCGCATTCGCTTCTATGAGAGCCCCCTGAAATAAAGATTTTTATAACTTTTTAAGTCATATTCAAATCAAAATGCTTTTTATTCAAATAAACTTTTACATTTATTTTTCAATCGTCGAGTGAATCTACCACTGGTTCGGAATGTCATTCGGCTGGAGGCCATTGGTTTACATATTTGAATAAAATTTGAAGTAATTACGTTCAGTAATTCAGAAGTTATAAGGCTATGACAGACGGATGGACGGACGGGCAGACAAATGCAAATTCACTCATGTAGACTCAGAGACCTTCGCTTCGCTCAGTCAATAATCGTCCGAAATCATGAGCTTGTGGTATTTACTTATAGCAGCAGAAGATCATATAATCAACTAGGATCCTATTCTAGTATTAGAAAACGGAACATGGTTGTTCCCCTGATATCGAGAGAACACATCTCGTGTTTCCTCATTATGTAGATTCCAGATTGATCTTAGTTTATGTACCGCGCTGTTTTCCGTCGCTCATGCTCTGTAGCCCTATTACGTAAAACCTGTATCAATCACTGTTACAGTGATTGATACAGGTACTCAATAGTTGACGGAATTTATGGTATATGGTCTATCTGCACCTAATGGGAGTCTGACAACGCTACGCTTTCTAGGGTCTCCATTTCAGCACCTTAAGACCACAACACCTATTGGTTCTTCGAACTATGTGCCCCGCCCGTTGCCACTTCAGCTTCGAAATAGACCGGCGGGCGAAATCAGCGAGTCGCAGGGAGCCGCTGAATCCAGGCTTATGGAAGTCCCTTCAAGAGACCTATGCCCAGCAGTGGACATCTATCGCTTGACGACCACGACAGTAATCTTGCTGCAACAGTGGATTTTGTCCAATAATGGAAGGTCGTTCGTTCGAATCCTTACATTATCAACATCGTCATCATTCTAACTCAGTAGGCTCACCACTGAGCACGAGTCTCCTCTCGGAATGAGGTTTTGTCCATAGTCCACCACGCTGGCCATGTACGGACTTCACACACCCTCGAGAATATAATGAAGAACTCTCGGTCATGCAGGTTTCCTCACATTATTTTCCTGCACCACTTGAATCAAGTGACCTTTCTTTACACACTCATAACTCTGTTCGATCCCCAGGCACCACTAAGATGCCCGGGGATCAAACCCGCGACCGCTAGCACCGCTTCACCCTGCACGCACAGCGTAGCAATCACTTTAACGCAATAAGCCGCCAGATGTCCGGCCACACAGCTGGCCGAGCGTGGCGGTAATCATTATTACGTCAATTGACTTGACCTTTGACTGGTGCGATACTTGGTTCGGACTAACATTCCAAAAAATTCTGAAAAATTCGTACTATATTTCTTTACTAGATGACTTCCTCCGCGTGGATTAAGTTTTTCCAATCCCCAAAAAAGGAACTCCTTAATTTTCCGGGACATAAAGTAGCCTATGTCTTTCCCCGAGATACATCATACAACCTATCCCTGTACGAAATTTCATCAAAATCGGTTGAACAGATGGGCCGTAAAAGCGTTGCAGACGGACACACTTTCGCATTTATAATATTGGTATGGATTAATTGCAATTCTATAGGTACATATATTCCTTAAAATATAACATTTAGTCAATAATAGGTAAGGTAGGCTAGGTTACCCAGTTCGGGTGTAGCAACAACAGTGCATTGCAGTAGGGAGACCGATTTTATTTGTGTTTGTACGTGTATCATTAAATTAAAAATCATAAATGGTGTAGTTAAATATATTTTCTTGTTCAATGTTTCGTAATTTGGTAGCATATTATGGCCCGAGGTGTGCAATACTGATCTTGATAGAAGAGAGAGGAGAGGCTTCCCTAGGAATAGATAAGATTTCTAATAGGTAATATAAAACCAGTTTGCCTGGTTATATTTTCCATTATGTATCTAACTATATCTACTTATAATAAAACTTAAAACTGCAACCGAACCATTTCTGTACATTGAATATTTTTAGATAATTTTAATTGGAGGAAGCTTTACTATCGAGTAGCTGATGCCCACGACTTCGTCGGCGTGGATTCAGGTTTTCGGCTCCCTCGAGATCTCTTTAATTTTCCGGGATAAAAAGAAGCCTCCGTATTTCCAGACTATAATCTATCCGTGTGCCCATCCAGATCCGTTCAGCCGTTCTGGCGTGATTGAGTAACAAACATCCATCCATAATCGTAAGTTTTGCATTAGTAATTTTTGTTTTGTATTATATCTGTGTCCTTTGTAACTCCAAGTTAACATTTATTTATTTGATATAGATTCCTTTGGGAAAATATTCCTATAAAGATTTCCACTTCGAGTCGAAATACAATAATTATTTCGGAAATGAACGGAATGGAAAGGTCTTAATGCAATTTTGTTTCAATTCACAAGAACCGTATTTTACTTAATTTTCCGTTCATAAGGGTTCGTTCTACACATTCCAATCATATTAGTCGTTTTTTTTAAATAAATTTATTTATTTATTACCTTTAAAAAAATTACACCACAATTTTGTAGACCAAAGCACAAGACTAAAACACAGCCAATTGGCGCTGGCGTTTGAAATTTGCAGCCTAAGTAGATATGTTCACAAAATATCATTGTAGGATATCTTCATAAAAATTCTCACTACACGTCAGAAAGGCAAGCATTTTTTAAAAACTCTACTACAGGTTATTGTAGTATTGTTGGTTATTTTTAAAGGTATGCAACGCAACACCTTTAGAATCGTGCATTGTCGAGTCAACATCTCCTGAGGATGCTCCGGTGTCGAAGTGACACTTACGCTGAGAGTGCTTTGGAAGATTTCTGTAGTGTGGTGTGGTGCGTAATTGCTTGCTTTGCCTGCGTGCTTAGGACAGGTGATACATCGCATACTGCACGCTGTACCACATAGATTTGTCTGTTTAGTGGATTATGGCGAATTCTTTTGCGATTAACTTCTTATTCGTCGGTCATCATGTACTTGTGCACAGTGACGCCTGCTTCTATCAAAATTTGCCCTTTGTGCGGACTATATATACCACTATTATAATATGATATACTCACGCTGCGTGTCGTTTTCCAGTGTTTGTCCGGTCCGATTGAGGCAGGGGCAGTAGGGCGTAGGCGCCGGCGCCGCGGTGGTCATGTCCTGCAGAGACATGGACAGCGGCTCGTCCGGGTGACGGATGTCGTACAGGAACTCCGGGATGATTGGCACTGGGACAAACGGACATACATCACTTTTGTTACCACGAGACATAAAGTTATTTTTTTTTTAAAACAACGAACTGCAGCACCGTGTGTAGTATGGCCGTTAGTTCTTCTCTTTCATCTTGGAAAGGTAGCTATGCAAGGCTCCTGGAGACCCAGTGTCACTTCGACCATTGACTGTAATAGCCACTGCGGTCAATTCTGTATAACACAATCTCTAAACGAAAATGACAGCTTTAAATCTAGTTCTGTCGCTTTCCGCAGGGAGTATTATGAAATAATTAGCTTTTATAATGCTGTCATTTTAGTTTAGAGATTGTGCACTACAGAATCAGCCCCATTGTCTCATCTAGAGTATATTGAAGTTTATGTGCATGTTGAACGCTCGTATTTGATTGACTGTTGACACGTCCCTATAATATTTTACAGCCACCATCTGTAGCAACTTTAGTTATATATCAAAAACAATTTATTACTGAATATATACCTACCGTCTACGTCTGTCGCTGTATAGGTATAATGTTCCAAATAGTGTCATAATGTGATACATTAAACCTCCCCGCGTCACCGCTTATCACGCTATGTTCCTGCTTACATCTAATAAACATAATACAGTGTGTGTGTTCAGAGGGTAAATCACTCCATAAAAGCTGTCTCGAAAGCGTATAAATATAATATGCGGGGTTACTGCGGGACTAACGACCTAAAATAATATCCAGATACCAGATACTGGCTGAAACACCCCGAATTGACTTTTGTTGAATATATAAAAAATATTTTTCTATTTCACAAAAAGTTAACCCTTGACTGCGATCTTAACTTGCACTAAGTAATGATATAGTTTTAACTCTTAGCTGGTAGCATGGATGGGTGTTATCCCCAGCGTGTCAGGGATTAAAAAACGTGTGGTGTCGTGGGACATCAGATAGGCACGAAGTTCTAGTTAAGTTTAGTTCTAGCCTTTCTAGTTACGGTTCATTTTTGGTAACCATAACACGTCTTTGAGCAGCCATATCTAGTGAAAGCCCCATCAACATGCGGGCAGACCTTCTCTACTGTCATCAGTGGAGAGCCTAGGACCCACCAAATACTAAATCAGCCTTTCTAGCGATAGTTTCCTAAAGTGTAACTATCTCCTATTATATATGGACTTCAGTTTAATTTTGATATGGACAATTACTGACTGCCTCGTTAGTCTGGTTCGCATGTTCGACTGCGGCCGATGAAGTCCCGGGTTTGAGTCCCTTGTCGGGCCCATAATCACGTATTGTGTTTTTCTGACAAGAATTTCTCAGTACTAGTCTAGAGTTAGGAAGTTGGCGGTGTTTCACCCCCGTGCCTCGGAGAGCACGTTAAACCGTCGGTCCCGGTTATTATCACTAACACAATAATAGTCGTTAAAGCTCGCAAACCCACATTGGAGCAGCGTGGTGGGTCTAAGATCTAATTCCCTCTCTCCTATGAGAGTGTAGGCATGTGCCCAGCAGTGGAACATTGTAGTGGTGGTGGTGGATAGGCAATAAAGTACACTGTCGACATCGAGTGATGTTCCCGGGATGATCGAGAGGGCGTGCGCGTGGCAGCTCATTGTGACTAGGGAGGGAACATATCGATATCTGATCATCCATAAAAATGATAGAAAAGTTGCCCTCGCAGACGTGGGACCTTCTCAGTGCAAGGCACGTCTGGAACTTTCGACGTAACTTTAGTTTCATGGTACCGTAATTAAGTCATCACCATCACTATTTTATTAATAATAATAATAATAGTCCGCCGGTTTCTCAACCTGTCCCCCTGACCCCCGGCCGTCTGGTCTCCCCTGCCGGGGTGTAATCCTCCACCCGCTACAACTATTTATTTGTGTATTTTTGTGTGTAAGTTTATTTATTTCTATTTAATTACGTAAGTTTATTAAACCTCTTTTGGCCTCATATATGTATTTATTTTGTATGCGGGTGTGAGAGTTAAATTCATAATAATAATAATAATATTCTTTATTATAAGGTACAAACCCAATACAATAAATATAGACAGTGTCCATTTAAAAACTAAAATAAAATAAAACAATAATTATTGTCAATGGCAATACTTGATATAAGTCATACATATTATATTATGTCAATATGATGAGCAGGTACTTAAATGGTACATTTATTGACGTTGAAAAGCGTACAGTGTAGGTACCTAATTTGAATTGAGACCCACGATTGGTTGATTCATTCGAAAGCAAATTATTAATGTATGGTATTTATATGTATTACTAGCTGATACCCGCCTACTTCGTCTGCGTGGATTGAGGGTTTTTTGTTATTTTATTTGCCGGGTTTAAAAGTAGCCTATGTGTTATTCCAGACCTTAATCAATCTCTGTGCCAAATTTTATCCAGATCTGTTTAATGATTGTGTAACAAACAGTCATCCATCCATACATCTAAACTTTCGCATTTATAATATTAGTATGGAAAGTATAGATTAATGTATGGTTTCCAACGTTTTAATTCAATATGATAAACGAAGTCGGGGCGGAGAAGCTACTGGAATTCATAATTTCCAGTCCGACATAACGCTTCAAGGCGTTATCTCAACGAAATAGCGAGAGGAACCCAATTACCCTGCCCGCGACATCAAAGAGCACTGGAGTGATCGCGGAACGCTGAATATGGCAATAGAAATGATACGTGTAGCAATAGTACTCCGAGAAAACTGAATGTATGTCACGGTTGCTGTGATGGGTTATAGCCAGTAGCGAACGAGTCGTCCTTGCTTCGTATTCCTCATTACTGAGAGTCGAGACTCCTTTCCATTAATCACATAATGGTAGGAGTTTTCTTGGGATAATAATGCGGTGGGTTCCCACGACCTTCGACCTAGACGAATTGACTATTTGAATTGTATTTAAACTCTAAGATTTTGTAACGATTAAATTACAGATGAAAGTGACTATAAACGGTACCGACCGCGGAGGAATCGAAAAAGCCAAATTTGAACCTCCAAATTCGGTTACCCGTCCAGTTACCGACTTGAATCAACGTTGCTTTTAACAATAGTGATCGACTGATACTCATTGGCACACTAAGCCACTCGTCCCTCATACGACATTTATATCATAATCATTATAATTTCATAGCCGAGTTGTGCGCTGGCCAAGTGTGTATTTTGTCTTCGCCGTTTAAACTTGCTTTAAAGTTTAAACAGTATTTTATTCCTTAAAACACACATAACTCCGGAAGTTAAAGGTGCGTGCAAGGGTTTTTTTTTTATCTAATATAAATTAGCCCTTGACTGTGATCTCATCTAATGACAAGTGACTATGCAGTCTAATTATGGTAGCGGGCTAACCTGTTAGGGGCATGGCAGTTATATTAAACCCATGCCCATAATCGGATCGAACCCCAACCGGACGAACAAGAGGGCGGGTGTCTCAACCACTAGGCTGTAACGGTTTCACTTGCACACTTCTATAGTGATTGTGAATTCAGTGGCAGCGTTACACTCACAGCAAGCGACGCGAACGCCGCTAACTCGATCATAGCCCGAGACGGGCGTTGAGTGTTGCACTAGTGAATTACTATGAATCTTAATGTCTTTTATCGATAAAAAATATGTATAATATACCTATTAACGATGTCATATACAACTTAGAATCGTATGTTAATAACTAATTTATCTATCGCATTACCTGTGAATAAAATCGATATCATTAAATATTACATAATGACCGCAGTTTTGTTCGCGTGGAATAAAATGTCGTTTGTTTTGTCGCTTTTGAGAACTCTTTGATTTTTTGGGATGAGAGTGTGTCCTATATAATTTGTCCTTCTCCGGGATGCTACCTGTCTTTGTGCCGAAACTCAGCCAGATATTTTAAAGAACTTTTAATTTCAATTCATTGTAAATCTATCCATATATATTACATATTATTTAATACCTTTAAACAAGCGATTCTTTTATATACTTATTTAAGCTGAATCTCGGAAACGGCGCCAATGATTTTCATGAAATTTAGTATGCAAAATCATATGGTTTCGGGGGCGATAAATTGATCTAGCTAGGATTCATTTTTAGAAAATGTCGTTTTATCCGTGTTTTCAGGCAATGAAAAACTGCTACAATTTCATTAGAATACGAAGGTAAATTGCGCCACCATCTACAAGGTTATAATAGCTCAGGTGGGAAATCGAGCGATCCCGAAACCAGAAAACCCCGGTTCGAATCGATTATTTATTTCCTTTTTTTAAATATAATATCATACGGTCATACAGATATTTATTATATAATATTATAATAAATATCAGGTAACGTAAATAACACAGTATTTAAGTGAGAGCAAACTAAGTTAAAGCGTTCTCGCTTTCAATGTGATTTCTGCTATGAATAATGTGATTAGTGATGCGCAGACCCCGCGGTAGCGCTGTCGTCTAGTGATGGGACTTATTTCATCGATACTCGAAACACGCTTTCATATCTTCTGAGCTTTTATGAGACCAATATAACAAAGGAAATTTTACCAACATTGACTTTTAAATTTGTTCATGTAACCTAACAAAAAATTACAATAATATGACTTGGTGACCCGTGACAACTTCGTTCGGCTGGAATCAAAATAAAAGATTTTTTATGTAAATAAACTTTCATATAAGTGCTTTTGATTGAACCTACATGCTATACTTTCAGTTTCGTTGTAAGTTTCAAGTAATTGAAATACCAGTTTACCAGATAGATCTTTTAGATAAATCAAAGATTTTATTTCAAGTAAAGCAAGGCACTTTTGTCTCGATTAAAACATTTTATAGTTTACAGAAATGAACTTTAAACGAAAGTAAATGATATATTTATTTCACGTAGGACAACTTGTGCCACTTATGATAAGTCAAGACTCTACCACCGGTTCGGAAAACTGATTCTAAGAGAGTAACTTTATCGACAACTAGACAGCAGTGCACTAAGGGCGGGACTTGTGATGAGGCCGCTAAGTGAGTTTCACTTTGATCAGACCGACGGGATCGCGCGCTAACCGACTTGCTATTAAGAGTGGTTATTACTTTAAACTGTTCACTTTATACCACTTGGTTGGTCCTACTTAATTTAAAACCACCTCTCTGGCGCTGTGGTCTTATAGCGGGAGGCGTATTTCCGTTTACGTGTTCAATAGAAGCAGTATTGCCTTGAACCCCGCACGGGTTTTATGTGCTAACTCTCTTTTCAAACTCGTGTTCAATATATGGAACTCGTCCTCCAATCGCGCACGGGTTGCGCCCTGATAGGCGTATTTATTTACGTGTTCAATAGTTACCATAGTTACCACCCTACCGGCAAAAACTGATATTTTAGCGTTCCGATACTATGCCGTGTACAATATTTTATACTTCTACCATACCTTTACTAATGTTTTAATCAAACTTTTGCGGGTCTAAAGTCAATCTTCATGCCCTAGGGCCGTAATCTAGTCGATCGATCGCCCAACTAGTTGACCAACCCCATACTGTAAATATGCACAACAGAGTCTAGGCTCCAGACTGGTCGACCAAACGATCGTACCATTTTACATAGAAGTTTTTAAACCAAGGAGTATGTGTACCTGCATAAATACTGGCAGCATGAAAAGCAAAAAGTTTGAAATAAAAAGTTTAATTTGTCTTTTCTTTTTATTATTTACTAGACCTATGTATCCTACTTACTATGATTTGCAGTAAATATCTAACCGTTACAGTTTGTTTTACTGTTATGGTAGAAGTATAAAGTAGAGTATACACCACCGGGATAAAGCAGTTTTTTTCTTGGGCGCTTGAATCCCTCACTGCACTCAGGACTCAATCTTAATTCCCTCCCTTTGGTCGGGAATTAACTTATAACTCCCGAGCGTACTTCGTTACGTTCAGGATTCAATGTAGCGCCCGTGACATAAAACAGTGCTTTATCCCCTTGGTGTATAATCTACTATAAATACTATATATAATTGCGTGTTTCTTACCGGCTCTTCTCGGTGGAATCTCCTTTCCGAACCGGCGGTAGAGGCAAAACAAGACGTTACATAAGAGACACCTGGCACACCTTTTCCTACCTGATACGAACCGCTAGGGTGCGGAACACCCTCCCAGCGCACGTGTTTCCTGCCACGTATAGCTTATGTACGTACCTTCAAGGCAAGGGTGAATTTATTGGGCATCTTCTAGGCAAGCGTACTCCAACTCAGACCTCATCATTGACCTAGCCTACAATTAAAAAAATGTCCTATCTATACATAGAATAAAACGTTGAATATTCATACTGTTCCTTTGTTTAACTTTTTTATGTTGTTTATAAGGAACGTAAAGTAATAACTTTCTGGAAACTTATCCTTTTATAACCGGGGGTAGAAGTCTTTGAATACTTGTCTAACAAAATAAATTGTAATAACGTATTTAGCCTCCGTGCCGAGGCAAACAAGGAGTAACATTTTTAAACCGTTTTTTATAAAATTTGGTATGGGGATAGTTTGTATCTCGGGGAAGTACATAGGCTTAACGAGTTAACCAAAAACCTCAATCCACGCGGACGGAGTCGCGGGTATCAGCTAGTAAAATAAACAGCTAAAGCCCAGTCCGTCTGTGCGCACAGACAGGGGGCTCCTTTGTGTAAATGAGGCCACCCCATGCCACCCCGCGACCCCGCGATCCCCGATCCGCGGCAATCCGCTGATGTCATGTATTATTCATACCACACCGAGAGGTGGACGCTACTATAACTCACCCACCCCGGCTTCACACGACTATAACGGTGCGTTTCCACCAGAGATGTGTTACGTTGCTAGGCTACGGATGTGTGTCAAACCCACCAATAGGAGCGCTTGGTTTTCTTTTTTTTTTTTTTTTATCCACTACAAGTTAGCCCTTGACTGCGATCTCACCTGATGGTAAGTGATGATGCAGTCTAAGATGGTAGCGGGCTAACCTGTTAGGGGCATGGCAGTTATATTAAACCCATACCCCTATTCGGTTTCTACACGGCATCGTACCGGAACGCTAAATTGCTTGGCGGCACGTCTTTGCCGGTAGGGTGGTAACTAGCCACGGCCGAAGCCTCCCACCAGGCCAGACCAGAGAAAATTCAGAAATTATAAATTCCCAAATTGACCCTGCCGGGGATTGAACCCGGGACCTCCGCAAGTTAAGACAACAGCGCTGCACACTGCGCCACGGAGGTCGACAAAAAGTCGTCGGAGGTTTCGTAGCCAAGATCGCTGATTTGCCAATATCTTGAAGTGAAACTTCTTTTAAATCGTGATTTGAAAATATTGAACATATATAAGATTTAGCCTGCGAGAGAATGAACTATAAATACAAGTTATATTTATCTCATTATCTCGTAGGCTTTCTTTTCTGAAGTTTCACTTCTGCCGTGTGTGAATTGCACACACGCACTTTTTTAATTTCTCAATAATACAATAGAATCTTAAGCTATAAGTAAATCATGCCCGCATGGAATGGTGGCAATAATGCTGGCTGCATTTCCGCGCTGGATAGCCAGGCAGATCCTTTGCGCAAAAAATAAGTCAGCATTTCTGTCACCACATGAGGGAAAATTATCGCTAGATGTGCGATCAAGCGCTCCTATCTGTGGGTTTGACACGTCACAACGATAGCTTAGCAACGGAGCACATCTGATATCTGGTGGAAGATCAGCCTCAGAGCTATACTATAAGGAATAAATGCACAAATGATAAATGATTTATTTATTTGACGTAGGACAACTTGTGCCATTTATGATAAGTCAAGACTCTACCACTGATTCGTAAAGATGTTCTACTGAGAAGAGCCGGCAAGAAACTCAGCAGTTGCGCTTTTCTTAAAGAGAAAAATGTTATGAGTAAATAATACGTATATGTTACGTATACGGGCTACTGAATGCGAGGCCGGTTGCTTCCATGGAACTTTGTCACTAAGAAAATCAACAATGGCAAATGGCGAGTGAGCTAGGCCAAGTTCACTCTCTATTCGTAAATTCCAAACCCCTAAAACCCTCTAGGTTGAATATATCAATAATATTTTATTTCTTAGCGTATATCTTCATAGGGCATCCACCACCACCACCACCACTACAGCCCATTAACGTCCCACTGCTGGGCACAGGCCTCCACTCTCATAGGAGAGAGGGAATTAGAGCTTAGACCCACCACGCTGCTCCAATGCGGGTTGGCGGGCTTTAACGACTATTATCATGTTAGTGATAATAACCGGGACCGACCGGCTTAACGTGCTCTCCGAGGCACGGGGGTGAAACACCGCCAACTTCCTAACTCCGGGCTAGTACTGAGAATTTCTAGTCTGAAAAACCCAACACTTAGTATGGCCCGACCCGGGACTTGAACCCAGGACCTCGTCAGCCGCAGTCAAACGTGCTAACCACTAGACCAACGAGGCAGTTTCATAGGGCATATGCGGGCATAATATTATATCTGAGACAATAGGAGTATGTGTAATGTGGCTGCACACGTGATAAGTATCAGTTTATCTCGGAGGCCCACGTAATATTACACTTCGATTCATCTGAAGAGGACCTCTGACAATTCTTAAAACTTAATAAAAACTTGCTAGAGTGAATCGCCTGTGAATCTACGGAGATATGCACCGACATACCTCATCCTTTTTTGGATGTCGGTTATAAACATGGAGGTGTACCAAATATTGTTATATTAAAGGTATAATAGGGTATGCTTATATATATTATACTTAATTTTTATTAACAAGTTCGACGGCAGCCGACGAGGTCCCGGGTTCGAGTCCCGGGTCGGGCCTTAATTAAGTATTGGGTTTTTCTGACTAGAAATTCTCAGTACTAGCCCGGAGTCAGGAAGTTGGCGTTGGTTGGAGTAGTAGATTTATTCAAAATTGTTACCTACACAGTACACCTTCTGAACGTCACGTTTACAAAGTATTTAAGACGTGATGGTGATAATTAACCACGGTATCTTAAAAATAAAGCTACGAGGGTTCCAAGCTCGCCCTGGTCTAAGAAGAGTCCACAAAAAACTCAGCTGTTTTTTTAGTATCACGGTCTTACAAATATCGTAGATTAATAATAATTAAATAACAATTTACATAATTAGCCGCTGGAATAATTCATGTAAATTGTAACCAATGCTTTTTTATCCTTTAAATGTAAACCTTTGCTAAAAAGATTTTTCAATTAGTTTAAGTTTTACAAAAACTACAATATACCTTCTAGGAGTTTAATAAAAATGTATAAGCGTACAAATGAATTACTAATTTAACAAAGTCTAGTAGCGGGAACTACAGTTTTATTCTTATTTCTTGTGTTAAACAGTGACAGCACAAAGGTACCGCATCTCCGGTGTACGGGTATACGGGTGCACGGGTGTACGGGTGTACGGGTGTACGGGTGCACGGGTGCACGGGTGTGCGGGTGTGCGGGTGTGCGGGTGTACGGGTGTACGGGTGTACGGGTGTACGGGTGTACGGGTGTACGGGTGTACGGGTGCACGGGTGCGCGGGTGTGCGGGTGTGCGGGTGTGCGGGTGTGCGGGTGTGCGGGTGTGCGGGTGTGCGGGTGTGCGGGTGTGCGGGTGTACGCGTGTGCGGGTGTGCGGGTGTGTAGGGGTGTACGGGTGTATCACTCACCGACGGTGGTGAGCAGCATGTTGTCGAGCAGCAGCGCGATGGCGACTATGACCAGCACCAGCTTGCGTGACTCGCGGCACGCAGCCACGCGCGCCGCCCAGCCGCCCGACGCCGCGCCCATGCTGCTGCAAACAAGCGAACCGCTGCAAAGAACCACCCAAAGGTGGCGCCGTCTGTATCGCGCTAACGAAGTGCGCGCCGCTGAATGGCGACTAATCTTAAAATGTCACCGTAAGATTGGAAAAACCGTTAGATTATAATCTAACTCGCGTAATTGATTTTTTATTGAAATAACCAGTTCATATTATTTTATTATTATGACGGTAAGATTGAAAAATATTTTTTCTTAACTCATCATCATCATTCATTAGTAGTTATTTGTATTTAAATTTAATTTCCAAAAAACACGATTTACCAAAAAAAAATACCGAGCAAAGCTCGGTCACCCAGGTACTATAATAAATAACTAAGATAAAAAAACACAAATGTTGTTCATTCGAATAAACTTTTTGAAGTGAAACTTCTTTAGAATAGAAATGATGCCCATATCAAAAATAAATTATGTCTAACTGATTATTAAATAGAGGGTCTTCCAAAAGACCTAAAATTCACATCCTCACTAGTTTTAGGTAGGTATGATAACCTTTTTAATATATAGATTAAAGAAAAAAGTGCGTTGAAATTTTATGACGTCACAATGGTGAAATTTATACAACTTCCATACTAGAAGTGCGTTTTTAAGTTTAATAAAAAGTTGCTGATTTGGTTGAGTTGTCATCATCCCTATTGTTGTGATTTGAAAATTCGACGAAACGAAAAAGCGAGACCAAAAAGAGACACATAAATTCATAATACGATTTAGCCTGCGAGAGAATGAGATACTTTTCTGAAGTTTCACTTCTGCTGCTTTTTAAAAAATATTTATTGTTAATTGTAAACATGCTTGCAAGTGGTGATGCAGCCTCCTGAGGTAGAGCACGCTTGCCTAGAAGATGCCTATGCCTTGTAAGGCATATTATTAGAATATTTTATCCTTCTTCTCCATTAAAAATATGTACTCAAGTATTAAAAACCGTTGACGTTTTATAATTTTAAAATACTTGTAACTCACGGCGAGGTCAAGATTTCCAGCTTTTCGCTCAAAATGAACTTTTGGCTTACATTAACTTTGCAGAATACAATTAACTTTATTAATACTAAGCCGCAGCGCATGGCAACTTGCTCTCAAATTAATCCTTGATTTTATTTGACTGCTCTTTTCCTTAAAAGTAAATTTTAAAGAAAGATTTGTTATCTAGGACTAGATGATGCCCGCGACTCCGTCTGCGTGAATTGAGGTTTTTTGGTTCCCACGGGAACTCTTTTATTGTCCGGGATAAAAAGTAGCCTATGTGCTATTCCAGACTATAATCTATCTTCGTACCAAATTTCATCCAAATCCGTTCAGCAGTGGCGTTGATTGAGTAACAAACATCCATCCATACATCCATCCATCCAAACTATACCATCGCATTACAATATTAGTATAGATTTAATTGTTTGATAAAGTCCTACATATCGGTTTTACTGGCTTGTTAGTTTGTCCTTCAATCAAACCGCAACAGAGAAACTTATCGAAGTGATTTTATACATGGGTATAGTTTAGGACCTGGAGATCGACATAGGTCACTCTCCATCCAGGGGAAATCGAAGAGTTCTGGTATTTTTAAGACTCAAATCCAAGCGGAAGAAGACGCGTGCATCATCTTATTGCAAAATTATTTTAATACAAGAATATTACTATAATTTTGCACAAAGATTTGGTACAAGAAAAGTTGGTGCAAAAAATCTATTGTAACCTACAATTTCGCAAATACTGGTTATTGGGTATTTGACTGTTGGTGAAGATTTTAATTGAAGTGCAATAAATAAATAAGTATATGTCACAGACATCTTTTTAAATATGTTCATTCCTAATATATATAATCCTATATCCTATGAATATAACTAGTGGGCCCGGCAAACGTTCCGATCTTCCTCGCAATTTTTTCATATTTTTTCACCGTTTAAACCTTCCCTGGACTACGACAAACATTTCAAAACCAAAATCAGCTAAATCGGCCCAGCTGTTCTAGAGTTTTGGCGAGACAAACGAACAGCAATTGATTTTTATATTTATATGAATATTAATTAAGAATTTTTATGTCTTCCTAACATTGACAACTATTCAAATAAGTAAATTATTTCCGAGTTATTATTAAAAAGAGGATATCTCCCAAAAGTCGTAATATCCACGTCCACGTTGGTTTTATGTTGAATAACCATTTTAAACTATTGTTTGAAGTAAAAAAGGGCTTTCAGTATAATAAGCGCGCGTTATGACGTTTGAAAAAATTTTGTAAAAATTTTAATAATACCACGTTCTACGGTGCTACGCATCACAGCCGTAGGGCCTAGAGTCTATATCGCTAGTTAATCTTTCTACTCCTTTCTCAAGGGGCACTATGACGTAAAACCTGCATCAATCATTGCTACAGTCTCTATTGTTGCGATTGGCTGAATTTATGGTATTCTTGCTGCGACAGTGGAGTTTGTTTTCATTGCAGGTGATTGCGATCGTAACATTTTTTTATTCCACTTCAAGCTAGCCCTGGATGGTACGTGATGATGCAGTCTAAGATGGTAGCGGCTAGGTGCCGTATGATCTGCATCATTACTTACCATCATGGGAAATCGCAGTTAAGGGCTAACTTGTAGTAGAACACAAAAAATATAAAATCCCAATTTGCCTCTGCGGGGGGTCGAACCCGGGACCACTTATAAGACCAGTGCGCCAGGCAAGCAGGGTGAGGTCCCTGAGGGGAGGGCGACGGAGGAAATGGAGGAACCCGCTAGGTCTCGACGCTAAAGCGCCGCAAATTGCCCTCGTCAGGGCTTTAATAGCCACTTAGGACGTACTCACTGCTGCACCTGACTCTGCTTGAATACGTTAATATTCCCTAATAGATGAATATGTATTAAGAAATATTCAAGCAAGAGAAGGAAAATAAATCCATTAATAAGAATTTAATTATCTAAAGCTTACTGAGAACACACTACCTGATACCCGTGACTTCGTCTCGATGGATTTATGTGTTTTAAAAATATTACATGAGAAGAACTTTATAATGTCCGGGATAAAGATTAGCTTATAATTACGTCATTCTCCAGGTTTTTGGCTGTAGTTATTGATGCAAACAATCAACTGGGCAACGTATCAGCGCATTGAACCGTTACGGCGTGCTTGAAGAACATAGCAATAAACAAATACACATTCGCATTTATAATATTAGTGGGGGAGTCGAAATAATCCACTTTTTCACTTTTCTACGCTCTTTATTAAGTTTTTGGTACAGAATAAATAGGTAATAATAAAAATATTTAGTTGGGGTACTAACGTTACCTACAGTTTTTAAATCGGCTCCAATTTTTTGTGCAAATAAATTCCTCAACTTTCACTATGCTTTTTTTCCGAACCATAACATTGGAGGGTCGTTTGAAGCCACAGGTCTCTGCGCTGTGAATGGTTTTTTGTTTAACGCCACTACAAGCCCTTGACTCAGATCTCACCTGATGGCAAGTGATAATACAGTTCAAGATGGTAGCGGACTAACCTGTTAGGGGTATGGCAGTTTTATTAAACCCATAGCCCTAATCGGTTTCTACACGGCATCGTTTGGCGACACGTCTTTGCCGGTAGGGTGGTACCTAGCTACGGCCGAAGCCTCCCGCCAGGCCAGGCCAGAGGAAATTCAGAAATTATAAATTCCCAAATGTCCCGCAATCAAGATTTATTTATTAATTAATACTTTGCACACAAAAACAAGAATTGGGTTACAAGAAATAAACATAAATCAAAGATTTGCAAGCAAAGGCGGTCTTAAAGGACGATTTATTGAAAAAACTAGCGACCGCCCCAGGCTTCGCTCGCAAATCCATTCTTACTCCTCGTCTACATCTATACTAATATTATAAATGCGAAAGTGCGTCTGTCTATCAATGATTGGCGTTAATGAGTCAGTCAGTGAGTTATTTGACACTTTTCTTTTATATTGTAATTTAATCTAATCTAATCTAGCCTGTACTGTCCCACCCCTGGGCACAAGCCTCCCTCCGATTTTGCCATGTCTCCCTATTTTGTGCCTCTTTGAGCCACTCTATATTGTAAGTATAACCAAAAATATTTTATTCTATATTAGATTTAACATTTAACTTCGTTCACGTGGATTAAGATTTTTTATTCGGGCGACCTCCTTAACTTTCCGAGATAAAATGTTGGTTAAATCTCCTTCCCAGAGATGCAACCTGTCTCTATACAGATTTTCATATAAATCAGACAGACAGACACAGTTTCGCATTTATAATATAAGTATGAATTATAATCGTTTACCTCGTACTTAAATTTATAAATGCGAAAGTTTGTCTGTTTCATTTATTACCGACGGTTACTTTTGAAGTTTTAAATAACAATATGGAGAGTTTGAGTAGAAAAATATTTAAAAAAAACTCCAAAAATAATAATCTATGATACGGAAGAAAATTAAATTACTCAATGAATTAAATATTAACTATTATATCATTAAAATTATTCTTTTCGTATATTTTAAAATTTGTACGTCTGTGAAACTAGAGTTCTAGATAATGTTCATAAAGGTGTCTGAAGTCTGCCAACCCGTACTTGGACAGCGTGGTGGACTATGGCCTGAACCCTTCTCATTCTTAGAGAAGACTCGTGTCGGTGATGATGATGATGATTGAATAATTGTGGATTTTTTTAAATAAAGAAATATTGTTAAATCGTTCTCACCTTAAATACCCGCAGCGCAGTCACCCATCTTGGTCAGAAATAATAAAATTAAAATATAATTATAATTAAAATCAACCAGAACTGTCAGCATGGACGTCCTCCCCTCACGGCGGCCGAGGACTGACTGACTTGGTCTCGAATACGAAATCTGACTTCAGGAAGCAACCAGACAGAATGACCCCTGATATATACCTAGTAAGCCCCTTTATAGAGCACTTGAAACACAAACCAGGGGAGCGAGGGAGATCTACATAACTGGTCAGTGTTTATCATACAATTATCCACACCACGAAAAATTCAGCCCTATTTCCATAACGCTGAAGTTCATTTTCCGACACATCAGTTTGCAGTCCTTTAGCAAGTACTAGTGCAAACAAATTTCGACTGTATTAAATTTTATCAAAGTTCAATTTACATTAAACTTAGTAGATGGTCTTTAATATACGATAGTGCACGCAAATTTAAGCTTTAGACCCTAAGAAATAAGGCTGGTTTTGTGTTGGAGTGTGTAATGAAAGCTACAGGTTCTCGATAAAGTTCCCGCTGAAAGTGCGGCGTGAAGCGTGACGCGTGACGAGCAGCAGGATGGAAGTGATAATTCGTTTTAAAAGGACGAATATGAAAATGTAAGCTCAAATTGATTTCTCTGTTTTTCTCTATTTCTGAGCCAATTTGCGTGATGCTTGGATTATTGGGCAGGAAAAATGTTGAACTTGTTACCAATGTTACAAATTTGATGAAAACACGAAAAGTGTTTTTGGAGTTTACCTCGATTTTCATATATAAGCCCGGGGTATACAAATTTATGGGGAGTAAAATCAAACTTTCCATGGTAACACTGTTCGTTAGACGTAAACTCAAGTCGTGTGTCGTTTTTTCTACGGACATCAACTTTAGGTATAAGACGTGATTCTAATAATTTTATATTGGTATATTAATACTAAAGCTACGAGGTTCCAAACGCGCCGGTTTGAGACTACTTTAATATATTTTTGGTGTGCTATGCCTGAAATGCTCTGAATAGCGAATGAAACACAACCATTGTAATAGCGAAATAAAAAGTAGAATAGAAAACAATGAATTTATCCGTCTGAATATGTGTTAGGTACAATGATGGTTACGGTATGAAAGTATGAAAAAGCGCAGCATATCCAATTAGGCAACCTTGACGTACAAATTTTTATGTAGTTTGATATAAATAAATATTGTCTTGAATAATTAATTACAAATACAGGCTTTGTAGACGAAGTAACATTTAAATTACCTACACTTTAGATAAGCCCACCCGTGGGGCGAACTATTCAAGAATAAGAATACCAGAATCTCACGTACAGACTTCTGTTTTCAGATCATCACGAGAGGTCCTTAATTTCTATCTCCGTCCCTCTCGCTCGCACAGCGCCCGCTATTTGCGTCTCACTCGTCGCTAAGTACAATTCTACGCGCTTTATGATCTTCACACACTTGGAGCCGCGGCTTTGTCTGAAAGATTACAAACTTATTTCTTTTAAATACTTATATAATAATTATACAGAAATTACAGTATAAAGGCGAAAGTTTGTCTGTCTGCCTGCTACGCTTCGGCCATCTGTTCAACTTTTTTGACGATTTTGGACAAAAACCTAAATCCACGCGGGCAAAGTCACGGGCATCATCTAGTTATAATAAAAATGTCCTGTCGACCCAATTTCGGCCACGGCAGCAAATCTCCAGAGAGATCAGCCATCTGAGCGGGAGATATTATAGTGCACAAGTGTGAAGCAAGCGCATACACAGGCGCACTCTCTGTTCCTTTACTCTCATAGCCCGATAGGACGGAAGATCCGACACGAACGGAGACAAATCAGGCGCAGGACCGACGGCTTTACGTGCTCTCCGAAATTGGAGACCCCCGTGGGGCTCCGGGCTAGTACTGAGAATTTCTGGTCAGATAAACCCAAAATTTGTTATGGACCCGGGACTCGTACCTGGGACCTCGTCAGCAGTAGTCGAACATACTAACCGCTAGACCAACGAGGCAGTCACAACATACAAATAAATACAGAGACAGACAGACAGTACAATTGTATATTAATATACTTACCTATTTCATTCGCCCTCTCAGTGCGGACGCTTCGCTTCATTTCGTTGAGTTCTTTGTGCGCGAGACTAGCTCTACATCTGGCTTCGTTCGTTCTATAATATCCCCTTAAATATCTATCTAATCTCTAATGTAACTTACTTTAGTGAGTTTGTAGTAGGCTTCTTGCGCGTTTAGAACCCTCGTAGCTTAAGTTAATTTACGAAACTATTTATTACCATGACATCACTTTTAATTGCTTTTTTAACAGTAGAACAGCTTTCCAAACCGGTGGTAGAGTCTTGATGTATCGTGACACAAGTTGTCCTACGTGAAATAAATAAGTAAATCATTTATCATCTAACATCTTAAATTCAACAATTATTAGTGACGTTCCAAAATTGGAACTAAATTTAATGCCTCTTTATTTTTGGTTTTTATTTTATC
The DNA here is from genome assembly GCA_964035005.1 of Erebia palarica. Taxonomy (NCBI): domain Eukaryota; kingdom Metazoa; phylum Arthropoda; class Insecta; order Lepidoptera; family Nymphalidae; genus Erebia; species Erebia palarica. Next base: position 10,866,185 of record OZ035994.1, on the reverse strand, counting down.
TTTATATATGTCACCGTAAGATTGTAAAAACCGTTAGATTATAATCTAACTCGCGAAATTACACTACATATACACTAGCGACGCTGTCACCGGGTCAGAAAAGTTTGACGGGCAATTGACTTTTGAATTAAACTTTTGAAGTGAAACATCTTTAAAATTGTTGTGATTTGAAAATTCGACGAAACGAAAAAGCGACACCAGAAGGAGACAAACGTATTCATAAATAAATAGGATTTAGACTGCGAGAGAATGAAATAGAATAAAAGTTATATGTGTACGACCAATAGATGGCGCTGTACGATATTTAGTCGCGTTACTGCTCCATTGTGCTCTAAAGGGTATACAGGCTGGCCCAAATAGTGACGTCCAAAGAAATATTTTAGATTCCTCGTATCGAGACCTATCAGAAAATACCCCATATATGTTCACCGATTTTTGGTAGTTTTCGAGTTATAATTTTTTTAAGTTTTCCCATCCCATTACCATCACGATTCTCCCAAAATCCTCGGAGCTATAGTCAAAAATACGTCTCAGGCGATTTGCATCTGATAACCATTTTCAATGGTTAAACTTATTCCAGGCGGAAGAAGTCGCATCAGCATCGGTATCAGCAAGTGCTCAAATATTGGCAGTAGCGTCTAGGTCGCAGCATCCCACGAGATAAGCTAAGACGAATAAACATACAGGCTACCGCTCATTAGGCCATCAGTCGCATATCAAATATCTAATCTTGCGTGTTGTCGCCGTCCCGCTTTCACGCACCACCCGATGCCTCTCGCTCTAGCACTTAAACCGACCCCTGGGCCCGGGGAGGACGATAAAGTGACGTGGAGTCGAAATATTATAAACTAGCTGATGCCCGCGACTTCGTCCGTGTGGAATAAGTTTTTTTTAATTCCCACGGAAACTCCTCAATTTTCCGGGATAAAAAGTAGCCTATATTACTCCAGGTCTGGGACTATAATACCCATGCAAAAATCACGTCAATCCGTTGCCCCGTTGCAGCGTGATTGAACAAACAAACCAACGAACAAACACACTTTCGTATTTATAATATTATAGTACGCTGCGAAAATTTGGATGGATGGATGGATGGAAGTTTGTTGCTCAATCACGCCAGAACAGCTGAACGGATCTGCATGAAATTTGGCACAGAGATAAATTATAGCACATTATTATATATAAACATAATTATAGGCTAATTTTGATCCCGGAAAATGAAGGGGTTCCCGCGGGAACCAAAAAACCGCTACCCACGCGGAAAAAGTCGCGGGTATCAGCCAGTTTTATAATATATTTACTCTTAAAGAAGCTCTTACATTATCGTTTTCAAAACAAAAAAAAATTTTTTTCTTTGTTCACGACGTTGATAGATCGCAGTAACCTTCTTCTTTTGCATTTAGAAGATGTAAAAGTCCGTCAAACTTATCTGACCCGGTGTACAAATTGGAACTAATTTTATGCCTGTTGAGTTTTCTTTTTAATTTTATTTTTCATATCTACTACACTAGCGGCACGCTATGATGGCCGGTTTGATACATTACAATAGTGATGTGGAATGTCAATTTATTCTCGAACAAAAAACAATTAAGTTTTGTTTTTGTACCTGATTAAATAGGTTTAATAAAACAAAAATGTATATGTTTATTTAATTTATTTGAACGAACTGAATATTTGAACGAAAATGAATATACATACTTTATATGCACACAAGAAACATATGAATACAAAAGATACCAAAAAAGGTGCCACAAAAGGCCATAATTAATCAGATTCGTCCATACTACTATTTTCACTGTCGTCACTGCTATCATCACATACATTAATAATTATATGTTCGTTTTCTATAATATTATCTATTTTCACATCTCTTTCATAATCTTCCCTTATTAATTTAACAGTTCTATTCACAACCTTTTCCCAGTCTCCTTTAGTCACATGTTCACAAGCTTCTTCTAATAATTTTAGCATTTTTTTTGTGGTAAATGGGGGTTCTGTATTGTGTCTTGCAGCATATCCCTTAATTTGAGCCCACACCAACTCAATCGCATTATACTCACAATGGTAAGGCGGTAACCGTATAACTCTGTGCCCATGTTCTAATGCTATTTCGTCAATGACGTATCGGATCTTGGTTGGTTTGTTTTCTTTTAAAAGACGTACTAATTCCGCTTTTAACATATTCATGTTTGCATCTACGCCATTTTTACGAAGCCATGCGACGATATCAGCTTTCTTTTGGGATTGGGCAGGTGGCTTGTCAATTTGCATCGAGTGGTATGGGGCGTTGTCCATAATTATAATAGATGGTTCAGGGAGGCTACACAACATTGAGGTAAACCATTCAGTAAATTTTTCTCCATTCATGTCTTCATGATAGTCTCCAGTGGTTTTTGACGCAAAAGCCATGAGAGAACCTTCGACAAACCCGTTGATGGTTCCGGCGTGACGAATTATAAGTCGCGATCCTTTTCCTACAGGAACTTTGGAAGTAGATGCTGCTGTGTCATCGTTCCAAGAACGGCCTACAGTATGGTTAGCATTAAGCCATGTTTCATCCAAGAACACAACATTTTGCCAATTTTTGATTTCTTTCACTTGCCGTAAAAAAGTATACCTTGCCATCGCTATATCAAATCTTTCCATCAATATTTTGCGTTTGTTACATTTTTTTATCGAAATCCAATGGTCTTCAAAATCTTCGTTAAAGAACTTTCCCCACCGAAGAATAATCCAGCTTCCTTCAGTGAATGCACCAACTTTTTTCTTGTTGGATACTCCTTCTGTAAATAGTAGCCGTAAACATGTCTTCGGATAGCATCGGCATCAAAGCTATCGATGCCTACGACTGGTTTTGCTCGTTTTCTCTTTTTTGGTGTGTGAAGTTTATTTTCTTCTGTGCCAGTCTCGCCATATTTTTTTTTAGTTATCCGTCTAACAGTTCGTTGTCCAATATTAAGCGCATCAGCTACGCGTTCAACCACTGACGTTATAGGTAAAATTGGCCCTCCATTTTGAGCTTCACGATCGAAATAGTTACGAAGGCGTATTACGAACTCACGTGTCTGACTATTTAGAACAGTTCTCTGCGTACGTTCGGTCATATCGACGAAATCCACAACAAAGGGCTTGAACAGAGTCCAAATTAACGAGCAAGGGTCAACAGTAATGCAGTATCAATATTTGAAATCCAAAGCCAGGTCAAAACTATATCACAATCGCATTGCACTGACAGTTTATACTTTTCGAAGCAACGTCAATTCGAAACTGCTTTGTTTTGCATTGAGCATTGACGCGAGTTTGCCGGAGGTAGTAGTTGTGCTAGCCAGCGATCCTATGTAACGATCGTATTAGATTCCATTTTTAAAAATTTATTGATATTTTTTTGCGATTTCAGAGGTTTGTCCACATAGTGAAAATTGTTCATATTCACAAGTACATTCACCCCTTAAATGGTGCAAACTGATTTTTCTACACTTGTATACATTTAAGAAATCAATTTAATAAATAAATTTTGAGTCCTAAACCTAAAACTACATTCGATAAAATTTATGAATCTCTGCACATCACTATCGTCAATAAAGTAATACAATTATTTCCTTCAAAGTCGTTATCAATTAATACGGAACTTCATGAGAAACTACATTCGATAAAATTTATGAATCTCTGCACATCACTATCGTCAATAAAGTAATACAATTATTTCCTTCAAAGTCGTTATCAATTAATACGGAACTTCATGAGCGGACAAACGTCAAACCGGCCATCATAGCGTGCCGCTAGTTTAGCGACGTTGTCACCGGGTCAGGTTAGTTTGTGGGACTATAATAATTTTGACGTATTAACGTCTGCTCCACAGGTTCCGTGTCGGCGGTAGAGCGCACCCGGCTAATCTGCGGCGGCCATCACAATTATATCATTCTATATCAGCCGACTGTGCCTATACAGACTACTAGATGATGCCCAAGACGATTGAGGTTTACATAAACTCCCACGAGAAGCCGTTAACTTATCTGGATCAATAAGCCTATGCCCTTTGCCCGAGTATTTGGTTATTCTTCCATGATAAAAGCCTATGTCCTTCATCGGGACACAACCTATGTCTATATTAAATTTCATCAAACCGGTTGAAAAGATGGTCGGGTTGAACACAGACAAACATGACTTCCATAAAATTAAGAATGTATATTGATACAGCTAGCTAACGTGCGGCGACGTCACTGGCGAGAATTTTAAGAATACCCTTTTTTAACTGAGAGTCTACACGTCGTAGAGGAAACCTACATGCAATGAAAATTGAATGATTTTACGTAGGACAACTTGTGCCACTTATGATAAGTCGCAAGAATCAACCACCGGTTCGGATACCTGATTCTACTGAGAAACGCCTGCAAGGAACGTATGCATTGTATATTATTTATTTGTAAATAATACGTTATACAATGCATACGTTACGTAGCAAGTATTAAGCCGAATTGCGGGCTACTGGATGCGAAGCCGGCTGATTCCATGCAACTTTGTCATCGAGTAAATCATCAATAGTAAAATATTATAACCTCGTGTTAAAAGATGTTCTTTAAATGTATGCAATGGCATTTCTAGAAACTGTTGGTATCATGTCATAAACCTGTCTCAAACGTCTAGAGACTAGACTCTGCGCCCAGTGATTTGAGTTGATCGTAGGCGTGTCAGTCAGTCAGTATTTCTTATGAAAGGATATTCAGCGCCCCCTCCCAGCTCCTTTCTATTTTCTTTCCTTTCCACTTTTCTTTCAACTTTCAAAGCTCAAACTTGTTCAAAGTGTTAAAAATTATGCAAGTAATTTAAAAATTAAATTCGCGTATTCACTTTTATATAACACATATAGCACAGACTAGCGCGACAGGACAAGATATGGTTGAGTGCATTTTGATACGTCTCTCTCTGCGTCGTATGCTGAGGGTCGTGACCCCTTTCCATAAATCATATAATGGTAGGAGTTTTCTTGGGCCAATAATACGGTGGGTTCCCACGTCCTTCCGCATACGACTATACTAAGAGTTAGATTTTTGTAACGATTATTCAAAATACAAATTCGGTCACCCATCCAGGTACCGACTTGGGTCAACGTTGGTTAACAATTATTGCAATCGACTGATATGCGTTGTCACACTTAGGCCACTCGTCCCTCATAACGTAACCCCTAATAAATAGCGTAGCTTGTAAAACCGTAGCACGGGAGTAAGCTCTGTCACGTAGCTCTCGACGTAGCTCCCAGCTCTACGGAGTTCATGTAGCATTCTGCTACGGAAACTTGAACGCTACCAAATAAATGAGTTTCTAATGCAAACTCAAATAAACTTGAGACAAAGTGCTTTTGAATCTTTAAGTGAATTTATCACTGGTTCGGAATAGCAATCCTAACGCGTTTCTAATAGAAGCGTAACACACTACGCGACAACAAGTTTCGCGCGAAACACTCACCTCGTGTGGGGAACACGTTTCACCCTGTCGCAGTAGTCTCCGCAGCTTAATATGACAGTGGAGCATGACTTTAAGTTTTTTTTGTCCGGGTTTTTTCCCTTTTTATAGACCTGTTGAAGCTTAATAAAACTTTATAATAAATATGTGCATAAAATCATTTTTTTTAATCTGCAATCTCACCTGATGGTAAGTGATGATGCACTCTAAGATGCGATGCACTCATTACAAATTCCCAAATTTAAGCTGCCGGAGTTCGAATCCGGGACCTCCGCACGAAAATATAGATGGGATGGGGCGCAAAGTTCCAAAGAGTTATATTGGTACCCCAAGGTGATGAAATGGCGACCCCGAAGAGGCCGTGATAGCGCGAAAAAATGAATTTTTTTTTAACGTATGAAATTGAACTTTAGACATTCTCAAAATGTACCTACCGTTATACTTTAGGTTTAATTAACCGACTTTCAAAAAAGGAGGAAATTCTCAATTCGGCGCGTATTTTTTTATACATTATGTCGGTTTCTGAACCGATTTTAAAAAGGGCGGGTATAACAAATATATAAGCAAAATTGACGCATCAGGCTCACCCGACTTCAACATAGTGTATAGAAATCAAAATTATTTTTTACTTTACAGTGGCTTTGGGAGTTGGTTTTTTGGAAAGAATTTTTATTTTAGCTATTATATTAACTGAAGTTGGTGCGTTAGTGAAGTGAAGTGAGACGCAAATTAGTCAAATAATGCGAACGTCACGCCGCGCCGCTCCCCTCTCGCCTACAGGCGATATCTCAGGGACATTGACATTCCAGAGTTAAGACTCGAGACCCTCCTGCTGCGTTGGTTTGACCTGTAAAATGGACTTTGGTTCGATTCCCGTCTGGGTTCAGCTGGTTGGTGGATGCTGGTTCGCTACTCATACATTAAGATTAAGTATACTCTTTATTTGTGTGTACAAATAACAATACATAATGAAGAACACAAACGTAAAGAAAATACAAAGGTGAAAGAAACCATAGGTTGTCCATAAGAGATTGTTTCACCAATAAGACCGTCTTCGCACGTTTCTTTGTAGTTTTACTATCTACTTATTTTTAAATTGTTTACTGTATATTACGTGTGTGCAATAAAGACAGAAACCTTATCGGTTCCGAATTTTTTTAATATTTGCCATCGCACAAACGTGTAAATCTAAAAGCACAAGTTGTTGAATGGAAGCCTTTACACAATTGACAAATTTCTTAGTGACACATTTGTATGGAAACTTTTATAGGCGCTGCATCCAGCGGCCACCGAAATAGTGTAACAGCTTTTTGTATAATGCAGATAATGGGGCTGATTCAGTAGCGCTCAATCTCTGAACTAAACTAAAATCACAGCATTTAAAATATTAACAATATTTTCCTACCCATTCATAGGATGGGGACAGAAATAGATTTAAAAGTGTCATTTTTGCTTAGTATCCACATTACCTGTCACCATACATTTACTCTTAATATTTTTACCGGTTTCTTCCCGCGTCTTCTCTGTAAGTATACTTCGAACTTCAATGTTTTTATTCTTATTTATGTTTTAATACTTTCGTCATAGTTAAATAGATAAATAGTCATGTTTTTAAAAAAACTCTTAAATGTAAGTAAACAAACTCTCGTCTATTTATTTACTTTTTGCTTAGTAGCTAACAATAACTTTAAGAAAACTCACTGTCACAAATTTATTCATTTGTGAGAAAATCTGTTATTGGCCATTATTTCTGTTTTTTAGGTTATAAAATCTGTTGATGGAATCGCTGTTATAAAAATAAAAGATAAACTTTTACAAGCGCTTTTGATTCGTCGAGTGAATCTACCACTGTTTCGGAATGACGTCCTATAGAGAAGAGCCAGCAAGAAACTCGGTGGTTGTTCTTTTAAATCAAAATTACAGTCATTATAAGGATATAATATGTAACCGCAGTCCCAAGCATAGGTAGCTGGAGCGAGACAAATTCATGCAAGACTCTATAAATTGCTTTCCGAACCGGTGGCAGAGTCAAAACAAGAAGACGTATTATCTACACAAACAAATTGATTAGTGCCACAAGAGTATCCTGAACACATCCTTTCAGATGACATCCACTACGCCGACCGAGTGCGGTTTGGCAGACTTCATACACCTTTGAAAACATGATCAAAGTTTAGACAAGTTGATATAGCTTCGAAAAAGGTGCGTGCCCGGGAGTCGAACCCGCGACCATTTGAACAGGAAATAGGGTTAGGTTAGGCTACTATTAGGCTATCACTCCTTGACTCAGCATATCTATATACTATCAAGTATTCTGTGATGTCACTCAGAAAATAATGCAGATAACATAATCCCTTTCCCCTGTAACCCCATTATATTATAAACGTCTTCATTCTATCATGAGCATTATCCACATTTGTGCTGGAAACTTTGAACAAACAAAAAGTGACCGTATCTCACACCATTAGAGTTCATAATATCTTGATATAGCTCATACAACTCAATTCCGAAGAATCGGTTAAATAATACGGTGGAAAATATACTCTAAGCATATTTGAGTTTAGGTGCAAATTTAATCGGTATGGGAAAAATTCAAAAGGATCTGTAAGAAAAATTATTCAATGGAATGTGTACTTCATATCACTTGGAATAAAGTTAATATTTAGCTGGTATTCGCTAATATATTTATTTGAATTGTAGATTGACTCTAATTCAAGGAAAAATTAGGACATTTAAGGGTTAAAACAATTTAAGTTAGTAATTAATTTCGAAAATTAAGTAATATAAAAGGTATTTAGGACTTCCCTGGGAGGTCTTAGATTTTATTGAAGTGAAACTTCTTTAGAATCGTTGTGATTTGAAAATTCGATAAAACGAATATGCGACACTAAAAAGAGACAAACATCATCATCAGAATCATTTTAATTATTAAAAAAGGAAATATAATAATTAAAATGATTACGAAAATCAAAGATAACTTAGCACACGAGTTACTGTTATGAGGGTTCAGGCTGGACTGCCGTGAAAATTAAAAAAATGTTCAAATAACTTTTATGGAATTGTACTACAAGTTAGCCCTTGAAATGAAAGCGGGCTAGCCTGGTATGGGCATTATTAAGTCCATAATATGCCTGATCGGTTAAGACAAAGCATCACACCGGAACGCTTAATCGTTTGGCAGCATGTCTTTACCTACAGGTAGACATGCTGCCCTACAGGGTAGTTAAATGTAGGTTTAGTAGGGATTAAACTAGAATATCTCCAAAAGTCCTTCAGTAGTCGAGTACGTTTGCTTAAGAAGCCAATTCTTAAATGCATCTTTGTAATTATGGTGATTTAAAGAATGCAGAGAAATAATTCTATGCAACTTATTATAGAGGTGAGGTCCAAGTAAGACAAAAAACCTACGACGAAAAGCTGTCTTTAGTTTACTATAGCTAGCAAGCTGAGGTCTACGACGGGGGGAATGGCGGAAATGGCGATGATAATGCCTGCGACTTCGCACGCATGGATTTAGATTTTAAAATTCCGCAGAACTCTTTCTGGGATAAAATATTATTGGGTATTGATGGTCGCCCGGCATGCGCCGGCACGCAAAGCCCGCGGGTTATTTAATAAGCGACGTGCCACCGCCGACACCCTTCGGCATTCCGCCCGACGAGCGGCACAGAAGGAATACGCATACCAATGAACAAGAAGCGTATTGGTACGCAGAGAAATGTGTGGTACGATGTGCAGCGTGCCATATGCACCGACCGCCCAACCCGCCCGCCTATAACATGCATCAGAAGCAGGGAAACAAGCGAACGATACCCACTATAGCACATTAATGTCAAACTGCTGGGCACAGGCCTCCACTGTCATAGGAGAGACGGAATTAGAGCTTACAGCCACCACGCTGCTCCAATGCGGGTTGGCGACTGTAACGAAATTATCAGGTTAGTGATAATAACCGGGACCGACGGCTTAACGTGCTCCCCGAGGCACAGGGGTGAAACACCGCCAACTTCATAACTCCGGACTAGTACTGAGAATTTCTAGTCAGAAATACCCAACACTTATTAATTATGGCCTTTGACGATTTTTTAAATACCGTAAATCTAAACAGTGGAACAAATGGGCTATGAAAATTTACTGCACATTCACACGTTCGCAATCATAATCTTAGAATCCATAGTACCTCTATGATTAGAATCAAACAGATATCTACAGTCATACTAATATTATAACTGGCTGTCTGTCTGCTACGCTTTCACGGCCCATCTTTTAAACTGAGTTGGACGAGATTAGATGCAGAGATTAGGTATGTTTCATCCCGGGGAATGACTTTCATAATGTCGGAAAAGAGTTCCCACGGGAGCCGGGACTTTTCAATAACCTAAACCCACACGTATAACGTAAGTCTTTAGTATATCGAAGTCATAAGTAACCTCAAAATAAACGGTTATTCATTTATTTTAAAGCACATCCATACTAATAATATAAATGTGATTAGGATGGATGTATGGATGGATGAATGTTTTTTACTCTTTCACGCCAGAACCGCTGAACGGATCTGGATGAAATTTGGCACAGGCTTTTTATTTTTTATCTCGGAAAATTAAAGAGTCCCCGCGGGAAGCAACAAAGCCTCAATCCACGCAGACGAAGTCGCGCGCACCAGCTATTAATACTAGTTGAAGGGTCGACCTCCAATACCATTTTCCGTGTGAACAGGACGCGAATGATTAGTTTTCCATTACCCTCGAGTGGAGAACTCTACCCCACAATAGATCATCCGCGCTTCACGGATCAAATTGATCCCGTCCCTGACAGACATCCACGGCGATAATTGTTGGTGTCACAGACTATACGAAGAACAGAATATAGACATTGAAAAGATACCAGCACAAGGATAAATCCAGTATAAGTTTATTTGAAAAAAACAATTATGTAAGAATGGTCTATTCTACTAGATGATAAATGTATGGTATGGTATGTGTGTATGATGGTTTTTCCTTCAATCACGCTGCAACACAGCAACGGATCTACATAATTTTTGCATGGATATATTTAGTCGAAGACCGGACACATACAAATTGGAGGCCAGACTCCACCTACACCTTCGCATACACCTCCAATCTGCATACATAATTTTATACTAGATCTACAGAATTTTATATAGAAATTCTGCCAGATTAGATTCTCCATTTTGCCGTTGTCATCCAACCGATAAAATTAATTTTCACTAATAAAAGTATGACAATCCTATACCTAAAGGACGATTTATGGTTGTTTTCAAAGATTCCACATCGAATTTGTCTATAGTATAGACGTTTCTGTCGAATAACTAAAGATGAAAGAAAAAGGTAAAGATGAACTTATACTTAGTTTGTCAAACTTATCTGACCCGATGTCAGCGTCGCTAGTATATTTAAATGGGAAATAAAATAAAAACATAAACCAAACAGTCATAAATATTAGATTGTTCATCAAGGGACTAAAATGAGATTCAGACTCAATGACTATTTCATACGAGGTGTTTAGCTTCGAATTAAGCTTTAGATTAGAATGGCTTTTAGTCCCGTGGTAAACACTCCACTTTTCACGTCGATTGCGAGAAAATAAAATAAATAACGATTTTTAATTATTTCTTTGCCTTTTTGTTAGATTTTTCATAATATTATGAGTAAGGTCTTTATTTTTACTTGATGATATTTAACAAATAAATAGTCACATTCACTTTACCTGCCTTCACCTTGTATTACGTGTTGTGTTTTGAAATGGATTAATTTAATTTTCATCCATAAAACATCCATTGGGTATATAAGATAATTAAGTAGGTAAGATAAGTAAGTAAGGTAAGATAAGTAAAGCGAAGTAGGTTGATGGGTACTCTGGGCCGGTCCGGGACGTCGGAAACTAGGGTCACCGGAAGAACAGCGCTGGAGTAGTGCTAAAACACCACTTCAGCATTACGATGCGATGCCCTTTTTGGGATTATTTGTGGTACAGTTTAAAAATTTAAGTTAAGTTCTAGCTTTAATTTGGTCTTTTTAAAATTTTTGTTTGTTCTTTGTTTTAGTGTTTAAATCCCAAATAAAGACTTTAATCATTTATTTATTAGAAAATTTTGTGGGTGTAGAGTGTAGTACTATGTAGAGGCATGTCATATCTGCTCAATAAATGTTTACTCTGTGAGCATCGGGCGCGCTATGAATGCTATGACAGGGATAATGCAGCCACCAAGCCCTGACGGCGGGCTTACATGCCGCCGCACTGAGAGATCAGCCTTGAGCCTACACCTGCGTAGCGGGCGACACATCAACACCCATTGCTAGCTCTTCTCAGAATAACCCGTTGTCCTAGGAGAACGACAGAAGCGACGCGACGACATAGAAAATGACAAACTTGTCTACGTACGCCACGTGAAGGGTCTGCTACTGTTTGGTACTGTCTCATCGCGTCGCGTTTGTCCCGCATGTAGGACAACGGGTGAGATGGGTTTGGCCATAGTCCACAACCCAACCAGGTTCGGAATGGCAGACTTCCCACACCTTCGAGAACAGCAAGTCATATTTTACCTCATATAAACAAAGAATTACAATTACACTTTTGCCTCTTGCGGAGCCCACGTAGATCATCTTGGCCACCTCGGACTTACCTGCTCCTTGGGCGCCGGCCGCTTTTCACGCCATGCCACACTCAACGACATCCTAAGAAGGGCGCTCGTCAGTGCTAACGTTCCCGCCGCACTGGAGCCCCAGATTGTGCGCAACGATGGCAAGCGTCCCGACGGGATGTCGTTGATCCCATGGAGAATGGGCCGTGCGCTAGTTTGGGACGCAACGTGTGCCGATACATTGGCGGCGTCCTACTTACAATCTACTAGTGTACGAGCCAGGGCTGCAGCTGACGCACGCGAGCGCCAAAAGGTAAATAAGTACAATTGTCTTAGCGCACAATATGAATTTGTTCCGTTTGGCGTCGAGACACTGGGCCCGTGGGGCAGGGGTGCTAAAAAGCTCCGCAAGGAGCTTAGTAAACGCGTCAGGGAGGCAACAGGCGACCCTCAGGCGGGCAGTTATCTCGCGCAACGAATTTCTATAGCTATTCAGCGCGGGAATGCTGCCTGCGTGTTAGGCACCTTACATAGGGCACAAAATTTTGATAATGATTTTAATTCTTAGTTTTAGTTAGGCAGGTATACTAGTACTTATAAGTATGTTTGTACACGTTTTAGTAAACAAAATAAATTTTATATTATCATTTATCAGTATATAATATTGAAATAGATCTCATCTCGAGTATGCCGCATCACGTGCGATGTGACTGACTGATAGTGATAATTCTTTGTTTCACCTTACATGTGCAAATACAAAATATATTGCAAGAATTACATAACGATAAAATTATAAACTACAACTTTTTACTCGCCAAGTGTGATTCGGACTCGCGCACCGATGGTTCCGTACAAACCTGTAGTAAGTTTAAAATTATTAAATATATTTTTATTATATGATGTAACAAAAAATTTATGCTTTTCGCAATGTTTCCTTTATCTGTGCTATAATTCGTTGCTTCGTACCAAATTTTAAGACTCTGAGTTCACGGGAAGTACCCTGTAGGTTTAGATTCTCTTGCGAGTGTCGAAAATTTGCAGCATAAACGGCTGTATCTTTTGATTGCGTTGGCTTAGAAGTTTGATTTTTTCACACCTCCAAGGGACAGTAGACCTGAGTATTTCATATGAATTTCAGCTTGATGCGTTCCTGAGAAGATGGGTCTTGACAAACGATGGACAACAAAGTGATATGAAGGGAGAAAGTCCTATAAAGGTTTTTTCTTTTTGAGGTACGGAACCCTACAAATACATGCCGTCCAAGTGATCGTTAATGAGCATGGTGCCCAAGGACGCTATTGCCTCGTTGAATGGCGAGGCCAAACCGTTGGGCTAAAAATTATAATTAATTAAAATTAGGTAGTGATATTTAATTGCATTTATCGTACGTAAATACAATACAAATGCGTAAAATATTATGATCCGGTTCAAATCGATTCCAGTACCTCGTCATCTGCAGTGGAACATTGGAACTGCTCGCCAACTGCAAGGTTGCAGTTGTGTAGCAGTTTTTGTGCGGTTTGCAATTCCCCTTGCATTCGGAGTGCAGTTCTTATATGGAAATGAACAAGCTGCTGTGTAATTCTATTGCAATTGAAATGCAGAGGCCATACTTCCAACGCTTACAGCCATAATATTGTTGGCTTTTGTGTTGTAGAATTACAATCCTTATTTTTAGGAACGTCAAGGTACGTGACATCAAACTGTCATTTTGAGTAATATTGCTTATGTATTGCTCTAAGTGTTGGCAGTGTGCCCCCTGTTCTAATGCAGTCTGTTTGTCTAGTTCTAGACCCTAAACATATTGGACATAAGTTACGTTATGTTTTGAATCTACCACCGGTACGGAAAACAGATTCTGCTGAAAAGAGCCGGCAAGAAACTCAGCAGGTGCTCTTTTTTTTAAAAAACAAGATATACGTAGGTAAGTATATATAAATTAAATACTAATAATATTATAGTGTAAGTTATTACACTATCCTGTGGGGAGCTGGACCCAAAGTCTTCCAAAGCTTCCATGCAACTTTGTCATTAAGAAATACGCACAGTGGACGCCTGCGTCCAAGTATGGGAAATAATCCCAGGATACAAAGAATAAGAAGAAGAAATTCGTCAATTGTATAATAAATAGCCTCGACTCAACAATAGTGTTTTTACGGCAAAAGTAACAGCTCCATGTAGTCGTAGCGCCACGTTCAACAGGCGCTGGTATAGTTGGTGGGCGGTATTGTTCGCGTATTGGAATTCAGCGCGCGCCGCCTCGCGTCATTACCGCACACCCACCCCCTCGCACCCTCTCACCCCCTACACTGAGCTCTCACCAGATGATGAGATGACAAAAATACGGCTCCCGATACGTATCCATAGCTGGACATAGCAGTCAGTTCGAGGTCTCTCCCGGTCGTTCGACGCAGGCGTCTGGACAGAGCGACGCTACGAGGTGACAGCGACGTGACGGAGGACTCTGTCACGATAGCTGGGTCTGTCAGTTGCATGGGCGCCGACCCACTGTATGATTATTATATACTAGCGTCAGTCACCTTTTCGTTTTATATATTAACTAGATGCCCGCGACTTCGTCTGCATGGAATGTGGTTTTTTTGATTCCCGCGGGAACTATTTTAATTTTTCGTGATAAAAAGTAGCCTATGTGTTAATCCAGACTATAATCTAATCTGTGTGCCAAATTTGATCCAAATCCGTTCAGCCGTTCTGGCGTGATTGAGTAATAAACATCTATCCATGCAAACTTTCGCATTAGTTAGTTTCGCATAGGTATATTAGTATAGAAGTCGCGAAATTCTAAACTGTCGAAAGATTGTAAACTGTTCAATGTTGTGTAAATTTTTGAAATATTCATTTTATTTACGTTTTCTTGTCTCTTTTTTGTAGGTTAGGTTAGGATTCGACACAAATAATCAAGTAGTGCTCGGCCGCAGGCCGGTCACTTAGGTTTTATCGGGTTTAAATACCTATCAGATAACAATCTACCGGAAAATAATGCGTTAAATTCTAATATTTCGACAGTTTAGAATTTCGCGAATTAGATTATAATCTAACGCTTTTTACAATCTTACGGTGACATATAGATTAAGTATATAAGAAGACTTACGCTATGTTATTATAGAAGTATGGGTAGGTGTACGGAACGAATAAAACAATAGTATAAAATCAATTGCATTTACAATAACGTACTATATAGACTTTATGAATCCAGTTTGCTATCGATCTTATTATCAGTACGCTATCGCCTATCAGTCGATAATAAAACAATATTTTTGTATCAATGATTTTAGTTTTCGTGCCATTTCCGTAGCGCTGAGCCGTATCAATAATTATCATTAGTGCGATATCTAGATTTTGTGTAAATTGCTGTGCATAATGTAAAACTACCATACTACATAGGTACCTATCGGCGTAAAATTTATAGATTTGGTGGGAAAACTATTTATTGAAGTGAAAACTTCTTTAGGCGCGTTGAGCAGTTTTTGGTAGGGGGTAAAAATGTAGATTCGTGTGACTCTGACCGACATGCTCGCGAATATATTAATATACTACATTTGTAATTAAACTTTAATGCCTTAGTGTTAAGGTTTATATTTTAATAATTTTAATTAAAATTTAAAAAAAAACATATTTTTACTTCTATAAGTAGGCCCTATGACTGAATTTTTTTTTAAATTTTCAATCGATCGTCCGTGATAATCACTTCCGTAATAATATGATTGTTGAAAGCCCGGCATTAAGAAGGAAACCTGTGTGCAATATTTCTGTTTTACAAGGGTTCGGGCTGCGCGTTGATGAGGAGTGAGTGAATGAGTTTAATGTCAGTGAGTCAGTCAGAACTTTTCTTTTTAGATCGAGATACGTATTGATAAATGGTTGTCTGTAAAATATCATTTAACTATCTAAGTTTATTATTAAGTGTAAAAGTTTGATTACGCAACAACAACTGAACCGATCTGGGTGATGTTAGGTATAGAGATAGCTTATACTTACCCTGAATTAATACACAGACTACTCTTGTATCCCCGTGCCTCGGGGAGCACGTAAACACGTCAATCCGGCGGCTGATCTCTCTCCGGTCGTGTCGGATATATTTTCCATCGGGATATTACAGTGAGGAGTGAAAGAACACTTTGGTTGTACACAAACGTCATAATAATAATCTTTGTGGAGAAACCTTAATTTACATAAGACGATGCGATTTCTATGAACCATATAGTACTAGATTCTAGAACGTAGGTACCTGTACTACCCTTGTTATTTAAATATTTAACTACATATGTACACGGTTGCCTGACAGGATATGCTACGCATTTTCATACTGTAATCATCATTGTAACACATATTCAGACAAATAAATTGATTTCATTTAATATCATAGTTTATAAATTCAAAGTTCTGCCGGGAATCGAACCTGGGATGTAACCACATATAACCTCAGCGCTCACCATTTAGGGACCAGGGTTGTCGCAACTAACAAAGAATATTAAAATTACCCATCCACACCCCGACCGCGGTCAACGCTGCTTGCCTCACTTGTGCCAAAGTGCGAAGTCAACAGCGCGCTGAGTGATATCATGATATAGCCATTATCGACTATCTTATCGGTGAGATAAACACTCAATTATATGAAAGGTGTCGGCCACAGTACACTGTTAAAGTTCTTCGTTGATATGTAAGTAGCTACTTTTAAATATTGTTTTTTTACTACACAGCAAATTGCCATATCTCCTGAAGCCGTCTAAGATGGGAGCGGGCTAACCTGTTAGGGGTACGGTAGTTGTATTAAACCCATAATCGTTTGGGGGTACCCACCTAACTAGTTACCAACCAGGGTGGTAACTAGCCACGACCAAATTCTCCCACCAGACTAGACCATAGAAAACTAACTAAAAACTTTTCTGGGTTATACGTGCGATTTAAGAAATTAAACATCACTTTCTTTAACGGTGAAAATAAAGATCAAGAGTAAACCTGCATGTCCGAGAGTTCTTCCTAATGTCCTCAAAGGTGTATGAAACTGCTAATCCGCACTTTGGTCAGGGTGGTGGACTAGGGCTAAACTCTTCTCATTCTGAGTCGTGCTTAGCCACCAATGGGTTGAAATCATATTGCCTAGTCATGCTAATATTATAGATGCCAAAGTATGTCTGTCTGCTACACTTTCACGGTCCATATTTTCAACCAATTTTGATGAAATTCGACTCGTCGGCTTGTATTAGGTGAAATAGGTTACATTTCTAAAAAAAACAAAAGAGTTCTCAAGATTTTTCAAAAACCTAAATCTAACTGAAAGCCCCTTCAGCCAGTTTATTTTTTGTTGTTCCAGATCGAACACAATGTCAGAACAATCGCCAGCAATAGAGTCTGAAGTACCAAGACTACAGCAGTTGCGAAGTATTACAGAAACCACACTCGAGAAGCCTGAATGGGACAGCACTGATAAAAATTCTGATGATGTGGTAGTCAAAAGTAATGATGCTAAAGAACCAGCTACAGAAGGAATCGAAAACACCATGCATAATAAAATGTGTCTTAAAACACCTACAGATAAAGAGAAGGCCAAAGATAACGCTAAATTGTCTGATACGGAAGAAAAAGACAATTTCACTAGTAATAAAGTTCCCAGTGTCATTATTTCAGCATCTGAAGAAAACGCAGTAGCTGGAAAAGCTTATTTTGTCTATTCACCAGTAATAACAATGACTAAAGAAGAGTCGACTTTGACGAAGGGAGATCTGAAGCTTCAGAAAGTGGTCGTCTCGGAAGATATATCGGTAAGATTCGAACATTTGTTTAAGAAGCAAAGTTCTCCGGGGAAAACAGTCATGCAGAAGTTCGAGTATGGATTTAAGAAATGATATTATTTGATATATTATCAAAAATAATTTATTACATAAATTGTGATTAAACGTACTTATTATATAAATTGTGATATTTTCTTAATTTGCTGTCTTTCTTCCTTTTCAAGATAAATTTATTGATATTTTTAAAGATTTTAATTAAATCCTACAATATTCTGAATGACCAGTAACTGGTTTATGAAATTTTTTGGAATATTGAAATTTAATTATTTTTATATTATAAGTATTAAGTTATTTTTTTTATATGGAAACTTTTTAAATCCCAAGCTAACTTTTCCATGTAAAGTATATTTAAAAGAGGGTTTTAATTAAAGATTATCAAAGATAGAAGTTTTGTTTTTTAGGATGGTTCGGCGATCAAGAATGTGGCAGTAAGAGTTGAAGAGGCTTTTAGTCCTCCTGAAGTACACACTAAAATACGAAGCGAAGTTTTAGCTGTCTCGCTTGGGACAGATCAAAACTCCTGTGGAAATAATGATAAACAAAAAAATAATGGTAACTTATAATACTTAAATACTTTATGAGATTTTAAAGACTTGAAGATATAATAAATGTTAGTTACTTCAAAATAATGAATGA
Source organism: Erebia palarica (assembly GCA_964035005.1). Classification (NCBI taxonomy): domain Eukaryota; kingdom Metazoa; phylum Arthropoda; class Insecta; order Lepidoptera; family Nymphalidae; genus Erebia; species Erebia palarica. The sequence goes on along the minus strand of OZ035994.1, from coordinate 10,847,675 downwards.
GCTTGATAATTTACAGATGCGGGCCAAAAAGATTCGAAGAAAATTCAAACCAAAATACCAAAGCTCAGATTGAAACAAGTAGTTGAACGAATAAGAAAAGAAAAACAAAAAAAACTTAATGCTAAAGATCTTGAGGTAGAGTTTTCTGTATTTTCATTTCACGTGGTAAGATGGGTTCAAACTTTTATTATTCTTATTTTTTTCAGCCTTTTTCAGAACAAAAACGACGTTCATCAATACCAAGACTAAAAGATTCCAAAAACACACCACTTGATGTCCAAGGGAATATAATTCCAGATAAGCAAGATAAGGAATTAGAGCCACCTAAAGTAGATGATGAATTTGATAAAATATACGAAGAAATCATCGAAAGCGAAACTTCTAATAACGTTCCTTCACCAGAAAAAATCAGCAACCCAATTAAACTAGAATCTAAGTTTGAAGAAATAATACACGCCTACGACGATAATAATGTCCAACCGATTGATACAGAGAAGACCAAAAGTAAAATTCCATTACTTAAACGTAAAAGTGAACACGAGATTGAAATACCGTCGACATACCAACCACCACATGTAAGCCATCGAAAATATTCATTTAAGAGATCGAATACTGAAGATTACAAAAACAAAACCCCAGTAACGATATCAATAGAAAAATCTTTAAAGTCTGATATTGATCCTGCTAAACATAAGAACAGTAGCACACCTCAAACAAATAAAACAAATAGTGACGATACAAAAGTTATTCCAAGGAACAAAACTGGCTCACTCGGTAGTGTTAACACTGCTGTATATAAAACAATTAAAACTCAAGAACTTAACAATAATTCGTTCACGGGAAACTTAATACATTCAGAAAACGCCAGTAGTGACAGTGAAAAAGAGTCTACAAAATGCAACATTCCTGTTGCATTAAATGCCAGAGAAGGTTTAGACATAAAAATTAACTCGGCAACTCTAAACAAACATCCAACGAGGATAAATGTTAACGCGAAAATATCTCGCACTAATCAAAAAGATATAGTAAGGGATGAAAATATTAAAACATCTCACTCACAAAATCGAATAAATGTTGAATCATCTGCAGTTCTTATAGAGAAAGGACACCCCGTCAAACAAGATGATGAACATAGTATTGACAAAAAAATTATAACGGATCTTACAAAGAAAGAAACAATATCTTTAGAAAACCACTCCAGTCCACTATCACATACATCTGCTATGAAAATAATGAATGCTTATAAACCTTTTCATGAAGTTTCTGATTTGACCAAAAATAATAATGTAAAATCACTACCTGATCAAAATAAAATACTGTCTGTACTTCCATCTCAAAATCAAAATAAAAACAATAATATTGATAACAATACTATAGAAGTTAAGGAGGCTAAAGAAAATCCAAAATCCAATGAACCATTAGCGTCAAATATACCACAATTGAAAAATGCAAACGAACATAACCAGCTCGATTCGACTCGAACCAAAAATTTCCCAGAAGATGATAAAATTACTAATGAATCAAAGGAAATTAAAAAAGAAAACGAAAAAGATCTTCACATAATTGAGCTGACTTTGGAATCCCCAATTAGAACAATTATAAACAAAACTGATACTATCACAGAAACTAATTCAATTTCTCAAATTATAACTACGCCTCAAACCGTATCAGAAAATGTTACTTTAATTAGGCAGAATCGATTAGATGACAAACCTACTAATACTTGTGATTTCAAAGCTATGCCAATTAAAGAATCTTTAGTATCAAGAAATACTGTAGCTTTAATGACAGACAATCATCAGATTGATTTGGTGACTAAAAAAGTTGCCAATGTACAAACTGTTTCAGAAACAAAAAGTTTAGGGGGAAGTACTTATAAATTGGAAGATTTACCTTCAAATATAGAAGAAAAACCAGAAGAAGATATAATTACGTTGAAGGGTAAAGTTAACAGGGTAATAAGAAGGTTGGATTCTAAGGATAATAAAACAGTCAAAAAAGAACTAGATGATGTACCGAAAGAAATCTCTGTGATATCTAAAATTGCTATTTTTGAGGTAAATTTATTTTCTTTTTTTAGTACAGCAATCCAATGTTAATATAGAGTATAGACAAGCATTCTTTGCTATCGTTAAGTCAGTGGGGAAAAGCTATCACACAGCTCAAACCACTGGACAGATCGGCCTAAAATTTGGCATGCAGAATAGCTATTAAGACATAGACATCCGCTAAGAAAAGATTTCTGAAAATTCAATACCTACGTGATCTACGGGATCTAGGGGTTTGAAATTTTCTGTCAATAAATATGAAACTTTTCTGTCCTTATGTCAAAAGTAAAATATATAGGTTGGACAGAATTTTTTAATTGAAATAATTATCAATTAAAAACTCTAACCTTCATTTATCATTTTATATTTCCAGAGAAGTGAATCGAAAGACGCATTATCGAAAAGCAGTGAAGATATTGGATCACGTGAGCAAGCCGTGATTAATGATAAACCTGAAATAGTTAATGAGGTTTTAAAGACAGACATCAACCAAAATGAACTTTACAGTGCAGACGAGTCAATGAACACAACTGCTTCAGAAAAAACAGTGAACGATAATAGAGCTATAATAAGAAATGATTTGGAGATTAAGAAAGACTATAAAACAAATGAATCGAAAACCAAAAATATTTTGTACAAAGGTAAAAAGATTAATCGAACCATTTCAAGTGGTGTGAACAACGAAGTTTTTGGAAAAGATGATGAAAAGTCAAGTTTGGAAGTATGGAACGAGTACAGAAGGAGAAAGGTACCTATACCATTATTTGTTCGTGTAACTTTTACGAAGAAAATAATCATTCTATTGGTGGATGATGAATTAACTGACTTTAGGTGGCTGTCACTCCACGTACAGCTAGAACAGCTGGGTTTAGCTCGTAATTTATGCTAAAAGTGCTGTAATTCATACTAATAATAATACGAAAGTCTGTCTGTCTGTCCGACTCAATTTCTGTAACCTTTTTATGACTGTTGATTGATTGATTGACTGACGACATTTACTGTACAAAGATAGCTCGTATCGTAGATCCATGTGGATTCTGGGAACGGTCATAGGCTTCCGTAGGGAACTAGTTGATACCCGCGACTTCGTTCGCGTGGAATAGGTTTTTTTTTATTCCCACGGGAACGCCTTAATTTTCCGGCAAAAAAAGTAGCCTATTTCACTCTCCAGGTCCTCAACTATACCCATGAGAAAAATCTCTATCGCGTGAATCTACTAAAATAATTAATAGTTTTTGAAGTGCAAACTTCTTTAGGCGCGTTGAGCATTCTTCAGACAAAAGGTCTTAAGTAAAATATATAGTACATTCGTAACTAAACTTTAATACTTTTGTTTTAAGGTTTATATTTAAAAGTGATGTGTAACCGTGACTGACACCTCGCGACACCATTCTTCCTATGATAACAGGTCTTAAGTATAAATAATAGTGTGGTACAGCGTGTAGCTTGCAATATTCACCGCCCAAATGCTGGCTTATTGCTGACGCTGTACCACATAGATTTGTCTGCTATGGCGGATTATAGCGTATTAAGTTTCTCGTTTCTTGATTATCATGGACATCTGCAAAATAACGCTTGGTTGTATCCAATATTTTAAGGAGGACTCAGACATGCGCAGGGCCAAATCTCTCGCGGAGCTGGACCTGGGCGACGCGGTGAGGGGGCGAGTCAAGCAGTTGGTGGTGCGGATGAGCTCCGTGGACAGGGGCAGAGGGGAGCAGGGGGCTCGGGGGGAGTGGGCGGAGGGCAGGGGGAGGCCCCGGGGGGGAGCCGTGTCGGAGAAGATCGCAATGTATGAGGTGAGCAGTGCTGCCAACTGTTATAATTCTGTGGTTCTGCGTCGGTCTCCACGTACACATACACTATACGACTACAAGACGCTAGATGGCGCTACGCGTACCATGCGAAAGAATCTTATTTAATCTTAAACCTGGGATGTTATGCATTTCCGTAACAGTAGTATCCGAAACTACCGGATATCTTCTAAATAATAAGTCATTTATAAAAAAATCTTAATATTATAATTTAATATAAGATTGGTTCCACACCCCTAATCAGTTTCTATACAGCATCGTGGCGGCACGTCTTTGCCGTTAGGAACTTAGGGTAGTGAAATTCTAATTCAAAATTATAATTACCCAAATCGCCGTTGCCGGGGATCGAACCAGTGACCTCCCACTTTGTAAGTGGGCGTAACCGCGGCGTTCACTGCTGCGCCTGGGTGATAGTTTCAACAGTGTGATTTCAACAATTCCTGCGGACGAGGAACTACCTTCTACCTCCCAGCACGTGTAGCCTGTGTGGTGCTAAACGAGCGACGAACTTGCAGGCGAAATAAGCGTTATTTTAATAAAAACACTTAATTATTGTACGATTAAATAAATACGTCATACGATTAAATAAATAAATAAATTTCACCAATTTATTCTTATGTTTAGCTTTCTATACCAGCCACCAGGTGAACATTAACTATAGAGGCAAAAACCAACTCTTGTACAGTCCCCTCAATATCAGGGTCCGTCTCACAGCAAACACCTACGAGTAGTTTCTTGGAGAGAACTAATTATAGTAGTTTTATCGATTGTCACATTTGAAGTCACGCGTGCCGCCACGAATTAGTAATGTTATTATAATTTGTCTGCAAACTCGGACGCACGTCCTTACAAAAACAGTTTTTTACTAAATTAATTATTTTTTATTACTAAGCAGTTTATTTGAAAATAAACAAAAATGGGATTATGTTGAATGCTATGATAGAAAATTAATAAAGCCAGTTAATTAAATAAGAAAAATATAAAAGTCATTTGGTTAGGGAAAAATATTATTAAAATGAACTAAAAAAATACATATAATTATGTATGTGCTTCTGCTTTAAATACATTTTACAGAATTTAATTTAGATTTTTTTAATAAGCCACCGATGTTTCTGAATATTATATTCAAAGTGTTACGCGTTTTTTGTGTATACGCGTAATTCATAAAGGTGTAGTTACCGTTTTGTATACATTTAAAAACTCCAGATTTTAAAAGATGCAGTTACTGTGTATTATATTATTTATACTTTTACATGTAAGTACGTACTTGTGCTCTCATTTTTAAAATACGCTAATATTGAAACTCAACTTAGCATAAACTTCTGGTATAGCATGACCAAGTTATGTATTAGTTATTTATTATATGATGTTATAAATAATTTATCTATTTATTTCACGTAGGACAACTTGTGCCACTTATGAAATGTCGTGACTCTCCCACCGGTTCGGAAAACAGATTCTACTGATAAGAACCGTCAAGAAACTCAGCAATTGCTCTTCTAAAAAGAAAAAAGAATGTTACATTGTATAGGTACATAATATAGGTACAATACGTACGTAATGTAACAAGAATTACATGGACTTGTGGGCTGCCGAATAAAAAGCCAGTTTATTCCTTTTTCTATTAGCTATTAGCACATAATTAGTTTACCAGGGACAGCTGTTAGTGTTTCAAAGATATTTGGTTCGATGTCCACTTAGGATCATTTTTTTCAGACTTTTTAAAAATCCTTTATTTTTAGTGCACCCTTGAGTGTGAGTGGTAAGTGATGATCCAGCTCCCCTATTTTGTAACTCAGTGGCTATCGAAAAATGAAAGCCACTAACACTATGAAAAAATGAAACAACATTTCATAGCAAATCTTCAATGGATAAAAAATATAAGTTAGTGGCTTTCATTTTTTGATAACCACTGAGTTACAGAATAGGGCTGCTGAACGCTAAAGATGGAGTAATTATTAATTCCCATAATGATCGAACCTGTGACCTCCCACGTTTAGGATAACGAAAAAGATTTCGATATTTTTAAAACCCTTTGATTTTCTTTGTTAAAAGTTTCTCATTCATCTTCATTAATTCATTCTTCTCCTGGATGCAAATGATAGTATTTCGTTAAAATCAGTAAAGGAAAGGCCGTGAATAGCCATTTCACATAGATATACAATAATTATCAAGAATAGATTTGTTAAAAAATGTGAGCAGAAAATATTTGGGCCCATTTACAATCATTAGTAAATGTGGGTTGTCATTACAATGCACGTTCCCATTAAACCCAATTCAAAATAGTTGCGGATAATTTGAAGGTGGAGGTAATAACGTTACAGTAGCTTACACCCACCACGCTGCTCCAATGCATTTATCGTACCTAGTAAAAGTAGCACGATTCGTTCGTGCTCATATTCCGTTAGTTTCACGAATCTAAGGATTTATTTAAAGTTGTGTGAAGGCGAACTACTCTGAGTTCATTAATTAATAATGTAATTAATAGTTAGGTACTTAAATAAGCGTCGCTTTTTATTAAAATGAGAGAGCTTAGCGAATTTCTGTGGCAAGATTCAAGCGACGCCGTAGATTACAAACTAAAAACGCTTCTCAACGCATTCGATTCACCGTGTACTTGACAACCGCCTTAGCTTGTTACATTATAATATGTACAAAATAATATGTTTAATCTACGTTTGTAACATTTTGCTTGTCGAAAAAAGCAACTTCTGAGTTTCTCGCCGACTCTGCTCTAATCTCTTTTCCGAACTAATGGCAGAGTTATTTTTTACTTTACAGTAGCTTTTAAAGTCGGTTTTTTTGGAATGAATTTTTATTTATAACTTTTTAGTGTCAGGATTGAGGATAAATTTGGAATCAGAATTTTATGGAACCACCTCGAGAGCTTCCTTTAAGGACCGAAAAAAAATCAAATCGGTTCAGAAACCACGGAGATATCCACCGACATACATTTAAAAAAAATACGCGCCGAATTGATAACCTCCTCCTTTTTTGGAAGTCGGTTAACAAGTCGTATCTTATGCGACAAGGTTATGGCCTTGTTTTGAGTTTATTTATCATACACAAGCCAAATAATATTATTTTGTACGCATTAAAGTCTGTTAAACTTAGTGCTCCGTAGGCGAGTATGAATGTGATAATTAATGTGAGCCGTATGCCGGATCGGATCATGGATGGTTGCATTGGAAACGGTCCTAAAACCTTATAGAAATATCAGATCTTAAGGAAAATCTTAACAGTAATTACTTGCATCTACTTACTTAAGAATGTAGGCCAATAGGCACTAGGCAATAATTATTAGCCTCTAAGATTATAATACCTACTAGCTGATTACCGCGACTTTAGGTGCTCGAAGATCCTATAGGATCTATTTGATTTTACGGAATAAAAAGTAGTTTATATCCTTAACCTACCTTGTTCTTTCTTATCTGCGAAATTGGTTGAACAATCATATTCATATTCATTTATTTGGCAATTATTGTTGTAAGTATTCAGGACATAATGTTATATGATATAGTTCATTCATACTGCAATATTGGAACCCCAGTGGGGCACAACAAATCATTGATGTAGTAGATAAATAAAGCTTTATTTATCTTCATAAAAAATCGTTTATTTTGCTCGTATTTTTATCTTACGATGGGTGTGAAAGCGAAATAGACGGACACACTTTCGCATTTATAATAGTAGTCGGGCATCCTCTCGTTATAATCGATAGTATTTAATATTATAAATGCGAAAGTTTGGTTGGAGTGACAGTTGAACGGATCTGGATGGAATTTGGCACAGAGATAGATTATAGTCTGGAAAACACATGCTACTGTTTACCCCGCAAAAATTAAAGAGTTCCCGCGGGAACCAAATAAAACTATCCACGCGGTCGTAGTCGCGGGCATCAGCTAGTAAAAAGTCAAAAATAAAATTGATACGAGCATGTTTTTTTATTCAAATTTTTAAAAAGTGCTTTCATATTTCATAGTCTAATGAATTTACCACAGGTGCCAAATCTTACCGAGAAGAACTAGCAAGAAAATCGGTGGTTGCTCTTTTGAAAAAAAAAAATTACAATCAATGTGTAGATCCGGATTTGTTGCAGAAGAAGTTAACCCCAGCCCGTGGCGACGCCCCGTCCGTCCGACCAGTGCCGACACCCGTCACAGACAGACAGACAGAAGCGAAGAACATCGACGAAGAAGAGCTGAGAAGTAGGATAGAGAAGCTGAAGGGTGCGCGCGCACAGTACGGCCGCCTTGAGGAGACAGGGTACATCGAGCTGGCTGATGGAGGCAGGATGCCTGTACTGGTGCTGGGAACTGCTATGGTGAGGGGCGTCTAGCATTACACTTATTTATTTTACAGTGACAAAATTCTTATGGGGGAAGAATGCACGGTCGAAGTGAAAAGGAACTATCAGGTACACGATTTATTTGTTTGATTTTATTACACGATTTTAAAGTGCATTACCGAGCCAGCATTTGAAGATGCCTCGGTGTGGAAGTGAAACGTACGTTGAGATTAATTTGGAAGATTTGTGTGGTGTGGTGAATATCGCAAGTTACAAGTGCAAGATACTGTACCACATCGATATATCTACTGTGGCGTACATTATTACTTATTGGATAGAACCAGGCGTTATTTAGTGGAAGTCCATCACTATTGATTATTGAGGAAACTAGAAATTTAATTCGCTATAATCCTATTGTCTATTGTAGCGGATTATAGCGAATTAAACTTCAAGTCCCTTCACAAACATAATAATGAAATAAATAAATTATTATGTGACTAGTGGGCCCGGTAGACGTTTTCCTGCCCTATCTTCCTCGCAATTTTTCTATATTTTCTCACCGTTGAAACATTCCCTAGACTAGGACAAACATTTCAAAACCAAAATCTGCTAAATCGGCTCAGCCGTTCTCGAGTTAAACGAACAGCAATGGATTTTTATATAGATGTCACCGTAAGATTGTAAAAACCGATAGATTATAATCTAACTCGCGAAATCGCAAAGAGTCGAAAGGTTACAATTTAACGCATTATTTTCCGGTAGATTGTAATCTGATAGGTATATAAACCCGATAAAACCTAAGTTACGATTACCTAATTATTTATATCGAACCCTAACCTAACCTACAAGAAACAGACAAGAAAACGTAAATACAATGAATATTTCAAAAATTGACACTCAGAACATTGAACGGTTCACAATATTTCGAAAGTTTACAATTTCGCGAGTTAAATTATAATCTAACGGTTTTTACAATCTTACGGTGACATATTTAAACGAGAAGATGCCGTGATGCTGAGTAGGTAAAAGTGAACAATGACAGTCAGCTATCAAACGGCGGTAGCCAAAATTGGAACTAATTTTTATGCCTGTTTATTTTTTGTTATTATTTCATATTTCATATATACTAGCGACGCTGTCACCGGGTCAGATGAATTTGTGGGAGTTATACAAGTGTATCCTGTGTCCCAGTTGGAGCCAGCGCTGCTGAGGCACGTGATCCACGCGAGCATCGAACTGGGGTACCGCGCGTTCGACTGCGCGTACATCTACGGCAACGAGCGCGAGGTCGGGCAGGCCATCCGGGACAAGATCCAGGATGGCACCGTCACGCGGTACGAGCTCTACTAATCATTGTTGACGTCAGACAAAGAGACCTCCATAGAAGTTACTATTAATTAATAATTGTAAATGTGAAGGTTTGGGTGGATGTTTGTTACTCGATCACGCCAGGACGACTGAACGGATCTGGGTGAAATTTGGCACAGAGATAGGTTATAGTCTGAAATAACACATAGGCTAAAGAACAGTAGTAGTAGCACAGTAAAAAACAAAGTAAACAATTTACAGATTTTTCATATTATGTACTATCTTTACTTAAATGTAAATTAATTAAAATTAGTACATTTTGACTGTTTAAAGCGGTCTGTAATTCCTTTAAATCAATTTTAGAATTTCAAAAGGCCTAGGTCTCCTCAGTTATCGATTTTGAACGAAATCTATTCAATAACAAAGAAATTCAAAATGGCGCTGATTTTTATTAAACTAGCGGCACGCTATGATGGCCGGTTTGACGTTTGTCCGCTCATGAAGTTCCGTATTAATTGATAACGACTTTGAAGGAAATAATTGTATTACTTTATTGACGATAGTGATGTGCAGAGATTCATAAATTTTATCGAATGTAGTTTTAGGTTTAGGACTCAAAATTTATTTATTAAATTGATTTCTTAAATGTATACAAGTGTAGAAAAATCAGTTTGCACCATTTAAGGGGTGAATGTACTTGTGAATATGAACAATTTTCACTATGTGGACAAACCTCTGAAATCGCAAAAAAATATCAATAAATTTTTAAAAATGGAATCTAATACGATCGTCACATAGGATCGCTGGCTAGCACAACTACTACCTCCGGCAAACTCGCGTCAATGCTCAATGCAAAACAAAGCAGTTTCGAATTGACGTTGCTTCGAAAAGTATAAACTGTCAGTGCAATGCGATTGTGATATAGTTTTGACCTGGCTTTGGATTTCAAATATTGATACTGCATTACTGTTGACCCTTGCTCGTTAATTTGGACTCTGTTCAAGCCCTTTGTTGTGGATTTCGTCGATATGACCGAACGTACGCAGAGAACTGTTCTAAATAGTCAGACACGTGAGTTCGTAATACGCCTTCGTAACTATTTCGATCGTGAAGCTCAAAATGGAGGGCCAATTTTACCTATAACGTCAGTGGTTGAACGCGTAGCTGATGCGCTTAATATTGGACAACGAACTGTTAGACGGATAACTAAAAAAAAATATGGCGAGACTGGCACAGAAGAAAATAAACTTCACACACCAAAAAAGAGAAAACGAGCAAAACCAGTCGTAGGCATCGATAGCTTTGATGCCGATGCTATCCGAAGACATGTTTACGGCTACTATTTACAGAAGGAGTATCCAACAAGAAAAAAGTTGGTGCATTCACTGAAGGAAGCTGGATTATTCTTCGGTGGGGAAAGTTCTTTAACGAAGATTTTGAAGACCATTGGATTTCGATACAAAAAATGTAACAAACGCAAAATATTGATGGAAAGATTTGATATAGCGATGGCAAGGTATACTTTTTTACGGCAAGTGAAAGAAATCAAAAATTGGCAAAATGTTGTGTTCTTGGATGAAACATGGCTTAATGCTAACCATACTGTAGGCCGTTCTTGGAACGATGACACAGCAGCATCTACTTCCAAAGTTCCTGTAGGAAAAGGATCGCGACTTATAATTTGTCACGCCGGGACCATCAACGGGTTTGTCGAAGGTTCTCTCATGGCTTTTGCGTCAAAAACCACTGGAGACTATCATGAAGACATGAATGGAGAAAAGTTTACTGAATGGTTTACCTCAATGTTGTGTAGCCTCCCTGAACCATCTATTATAATTATGGACAACGCCCCATACCACTCGATGCAAATTGACAAGCCACCTGCCCAATCCCAAAAGAAAGCTGATATCGTCGCATGGCTTCGTAAAAATGGCGTAGATGCAAACATGAATATGTTAAAAGCGGAATTAGTACGTCTTTTAAAAGAAAACAAACCAACCAAGATCCGATACGTCATTGACGAAATAGCATTAGAACATGGGCACAGAGTTATACGGTTACCGCCTTACCATTGTGAGTATAATGCGATTGAGTTGGTGTGGGCTCAAATTAAGGGATATGCTGCAAGACACAATACAGAACCCCCATTTACCACAAAAAAAATGCTAAAATTATTAGAAGAAGCTTGTGAACATGTGACTAAAGGAGACTGGGAAAAGGTTGTGAATAGAACTGTTAAATTAATAAGGGAAGATTATGAAAGAGATGTGAAAATAGATAATATTATAGAAAACGAACATATAATTATTAATGTATGTGATGATAGCAGTGACGACAGTGAAAATAGTAGTATGGACGAATCTGATTAATTATGGCCTTTTGTGGCACCTTTTTTGGTATCTTTTGTATTCATATGTTTCTTGTGTGCATATAAAGTATGTATATTCATTTTCGTTCAAATATTCAGTTCGTTCAAATAAATTAAATAAACATATACATTTTTGTTTTATTAAACCTATTTAATCAGGTACAAAAACAAAACTTAATTGTTTTTTGTTCGAGAATAAATTGACATTCCACATCACTATTGTAATGTGTCAAACCGGCCATCATAGCGTGCCGCTAGAGTAGTACCAGTTTCCTGTTATGCGATCCTAGGGATCCTCAGATATCGATTTTGAACGAAATAAGTTCAATAACAAAGAATTTTAAAATGGCGCTGATTTTTTAAAATTTTGGCACCAGTTTCCCGTTTTGTGATCCCAGGGATCGTCAGATATCGATTTTGAACGAAATCGGTGCAATAACAAAGAATTTCAAAATTGCGCTGATTTTTTTGAATTTTAGTACCAGTTTCCTGTTTTGTGATCCTAGGGATCCTCAGGTATCGATTTTGAACGAAATCAGTTCAATAACAAATAATTTCAAAATAGCGCTGATTTTTTTAAATTTTGGTACCAGTTTCCTGTTTTGTGATCCTGAGGATCCTCAGATATCGATTTTGAACGAAATCGGTTCAATAACAAAGATTTTCAAAATGGCGCTGATTTTTTAAAAAATTCTTAACAGATTCCTGTTTTGTGATCCTAGGGATCCTCAGATATCGATTTTGAACGAAATCGGTTCAATAACAAAGAATTTCAAAATGGCGCTGATTTTTTAAAATTTTGGTACCAATTTCCTGTTTTGTGATCCTAGGGATCGTCAGATATAGATTTTGAACAATCAGCTCTTTAATATCTTTTGGCAGTGCATTAATAGTACATTATTGCAAAGGCTGGGAAATAGGCAATTGCAGGTCGAGTATGAGTTTGAAGGCCGAGCCGTAGGCGAGGACTTCACTAATACGAGACAGGCAATTGCCATTTCCGCCGAGGCATATATAGTGCTTTTCTCAAAAGAATGCAGGGAAATAAAACATACTTTTTTACCTTTGTCGCTAAATATATGTCATCTGGGGCTTTAATTAAAAATTGCTTTATGTTTTCGCCAGTAAAATTGTTCGATTTCTCGCTTTTGAATCCGGTCGATTGTCGTTTAAGAAAACAACTAAGTTCCCATATTTTTTCAAGTTAATGCCGTTTTTAACATGAACTGTACATTTCAGCATGGAATAAATTGCCTATAATGTAGATGACTTTTTAGTTTTAGAAATCTCATTAAAATACGCCAAAAATACTGTTTCGGAGAAAATGGTCACTTTTTTCTCGTTTTTCCAACTCATAAAATTTTCATATACTTTCATGTATTTTTCTTTGGACTTCGCTGGAAGCAGGTTTTCCATTGCCAATTTGGCTTCTGATCTTAAATCTGGTGGAGTACAATCAATCTCCATTTCACTCTCTGAACCGATGGAACTCATTTTACTTATTATTAAATTTATATTTATTAAGTATATACGTAAATAACAAATCAAGACGAATTTTCAGCTTTGCCGCCAATTTTTTCTTTATCATCTGTGCCGACACGCAAACGCATTTAAGGCTATACAGCCACCAATTTGTACTAAGCAAAGAGACTATGGTATGCCAAGAATGACAAAAGAGATCCGATCAAAGAGTATTTAATAACCCCAGCACGCCGTTTCATACAACATTGCAGGAGCGTTGTAATGTTCCAAATTCAAAAAACGCTCCTGCAATGGATTTGATTTTCTTGGTCCGAAAATTCGATACTTCGCGTGTTCTTTTTTCGAAAATTACCGCACATCGCACGTATGCATTTTTTTTGGGCAATAAATGCTCTTTCTAATAAAACCTCGGTGTTCAGATTAATATCAACTTTAATCTCCATCAATTAATATAAAAAAGCACAATGTAAATACCACCTTTTTCCCAAACTTTTCTATAAAATTTTAACATGAGCCGCCATAGATACTTCCTCCTTTTTTTCCTATGTCTTTACTTTGTCTTTTAAATGCTGTTGGAAGTAATAGTTTATGTTCACATAAACTATTACCAATAAAGAATATATATTCTCCAAATAATGTAAAACAAATCATTATCACATTTATACATAAAAACAGGTAAAAGGTACAATGCCTAATCCTCAACTGCACATCAAAAAGGACCCACTCTACTATCCGTGCCCGTACCACAGACTTATTAAAGAAAAGGCCCGTACCCAACATCTCTAGATAAGGAACTAGCTATTATCTGTGGTTACTTTACATACTTATTTATATAATCTGTGGTTACTTTATCCTCGTAAATAATCATATGCTAACATTTGTATATTAGTAGAGTTGCCCCTTATTATAAGTCCGTATTTTAAAATTGATTATACGTAGCCGTATTAAGCTGTGCGTAATGTTTGTACAGACTTGCCTTGACTTGTGTTTGCCTTAATTTACAGCACATATCTGAATTTATATACTTTATTACATACCTTTTCGATCTGTGGTTTCCAATTACAATATTTTTCTAGGGTTATTCCTAAGAGAAGGTAGTTTCGTCCACCTCTTTAATTGGTTGACCATTATAGCTGAGTAATAGTTTCGCTTCGATTTTACTATTATAGTTGCAAAATTGTATAAAGTTTGATTAACCGCTAAATTATTGTCAGTCAACCATTTTATAATTAATTGTATTTTATTATTTTTGTCATTTTGGGATTCAATATGATTGTTTGGGTAGGTCAAAATTAGAGAAATATCATCAGCATATAAAATACATTTGTCAGAAATTATGTCCACCACCACCACCACTACAGCCCATTAACGTCCCACTGCTGGGCACAGGCCTCCGCTCTCATGAGAGAGAGGGAATTAGAGCTTAGACCAACCACGCTGCTCCAATGCGGGTTGGCGGGCTTTAACGACTATTATCATGTTAGTGATAATAACCGGGACCGACGGCTTAACGTGCTCTCCGAGGCACAGGGGTGATACACCACCAACTTCCTAACTCCGGGCTAGTACTGAGAATTTCTAGTCAGAAAAACCCAATACTTATATTGGCCGGACTCAAACCCGGGACCTCGTCGGCCGCAGTCGAATATGCCAACCACTAGACCAAAGGAAGTTAAAATTATGTCCGGAAAAATTATGTCAGGAAATTATGTCCGGTATGTACAATAAAAATAGGAGGGGGCCAAGTAAACTACCCTGAGGCCCTCTATAGATTCATTCAAATGTTTGGCTGATTTGTATTCGGTAACAACAATTTTTTTGTGAAGTTTTGTTATTTGAACAGATTGCGTTCTACCCTTCAGATAGCTTCTAAACCAATCTAAGGCAGGTCCACGGATTCCATAGTTTTCAAGTTTATTTAAAAGTAGGTCATGGGATACGAAATCAAATGTCTAGTCATATCAAAGCATATCACTGTTGGTCTCTTAGAACTAGTTATCTAGGTGAGTAATAACAGAATTTACAAGTTCAAAACATGCACGAGTAGTTGATTTATTTTTTGAAACCCATATTGTTCTTTATTTATTATGTCAAATTTTTCAATAAATTCTAACAACCGTTTCTGCATAGCCTTTTCAAATAATTCAAATAAAATTGATATAAGCGTTAAGGGTCTATAATTTTGTAGACTTTTTTTGTCCCCCTTTTTGTGAATAGGTTTT
This sequence comes from Erebia palarica, assembly GCA_964035005.1. Lineage (NCBI taxonomy): Eukaryota > Metazoa > Arthropoda > Insecta > Lepidoptera > Nymphalidae > Erebia > Erebia palarica. Next base: position 10,832,145 of record OZ035994.1, on the reverse strand, counting down.
ATAATTGCACATTTTAGGGCCATCGGAAAACAACCATTTTCAAGTGAGCAATTAATGAGGAATGTTAATACAGGTGCTACTTCGTTCGTTCGTTCGTTCTTATCTTACGTTTCGCATTTATAATATTTGTATGAATTAGTTAGTAGTGTAGTAGGCGTGGATGGATTCTGTGGTAATATGGGTTGTTCGGTAGACTATATCTGTATATGTTGTGGACCAATGCTTGGACGAATTAACCACGGGACGCGCGATATCGGCCATATTCGCCTTACCCCTCTAGCCGCGAACTGTGGTAGTTTCGCCATTAATTATGATATGGTGTTGTCATAGTGATCGACTTTTACATGTACTAGTGTCAATAATGACAAGACACTTCCCCTCGCCCCGCAAAAGTTAGTCGAACGTGATTTCATACATTTTTCTTACGTTTCCTATCCCGTGTTTGTTTCATCCAAGGACCATTGGTATCGTGCTGACTGAATGCTATACATCCCGCAGTTCAGAGCTGTTCATCATCAACAAGCTGTGGAGCACGAGCCACCGGCGCGACCTGGTGCCACTCGCCTGCCGCCGCTCACTGGACGCCATGGGGCTGGACTACTTCGACCTCTACCTCATACACAACCCCATGTCGTTCAAGGTATGGCCTGCACTGTCTACACACACGCAAACAAACTATACACACACATGACTTTGTAGCGGTTACAGTGTAAACTGGATGACGCTGATTGTGTCTACATCACGGGATAGTTAACCGATTTATAATAAGATACATACAAACCTGAATCGAGATATCGAAGTTTTATGAAAATAGCGCTCTATATAGACCGTTCAAACATACAATGGTCTGACCAGAAAGGACCCCGGGCACTTGACACCAGCCCGGAGGAAGATCTTACTATTGGTGCGGTACATCACTCACTCGTCCCACAACTTCATATTATGAAAATCTTTCTTTAAACTTAGATAATTCAATCCCACAATGTCTTGCTCGCTGGAATCCCTAGAGCACCGAAGAGACGTTAGTTCTCTCTGTGTGTTCTATCGACTCTACAACGGGGAGTGCTCTGAAGATTTTTTTAATCTAATACCACCTTCCGTGTTGCAAGTCGCACACTTCGTCGCAGAAACGATAAACCTCTAAAGCCGACAACGCATTAGCGGTTCCTGTGGCGCTGTAAATGTTCATGGGCGGCGGTAATCGACTAACATCAGGTTAACCTGCTCGTTTGCTCGCTATTATATTTTTAAAAATCCCCCTTATCAAAACTCAACCTCGAACCGTTTAAGCTATCACACCATTGACCGCTTCCAACACCAGCCTGTGACGGTTTAGGAGTCTATAATAATTACTAATCATCAGACAAGGAAAGTCGAGGAACTGTCAAATGATCGGGCACTCATAAAATACGTCGGCTATAGCCATTGATGTAGAATTTTAGATAACAATCAAAATAACAAAGTTGCTTGCAAGCAATCGACTCTTTGTAGTCGCGCATAAGATGTTAAGTGCAATAAGCTGACAACTTTGTTAAATTCCTAGACCATAATAGGTAATATATTAGTTGCCACAATATTGCGTCATTTTGCGTTTCGAAAACAGTTTACTGCCGACTTTTGCCTTCTTGTCATCGTAATTTCACATTTATCCTACTAATATTATAAATGCGAAAGTTTGGATGGATGGATGGACGTTTATTGCTTAATCACGCCAGAACGGCTAAATGGATTTGGATGAAATTTGCATAGAGATAGATTATCGTCCGGAATAACACAAAGGCTACTTTTTTTCTCGGAAAATTAAAGAGTTCCCGCGGTAACCCAAATACCTCAATCCACGCGGATGAAGTCGCAGGCATCAACTAGGAAGTACTTAATCCAAGAAACTGCACCACAAATTGAGTTAAAAATGAAAACAATGCTACCCTCAAAGCAGCTGTTCTGTTTGGCGGCCATTTTCCTCGGAAATGCCTGTTAATTAGGTACTTTCGTCTCAAAAACGATATTGTGTTTACCGCTATACTAGCATATGCAGCATATATCGGTTTCGTACATCACGCTAGCATATTTATAACTTTGTAATCAAAATATAGGCCTAGATATACTTCAAAAGTTTATTTCAATGACGGCCTAATCTTCCAGGAAGGTCCAAACCCCCTGCCCAAGATAGCGGGGGTCCTGCAATACTCTACGCACGACTACCTGGAGGCCTGGTTCGGCATCGAGGGCCTCATATCGCGGGGCCTCGTGCGCCGAGGAGGCCTCAGCAACTTCAACTCGCAGCAAGTCGACAGGGTCGTGGAGAAGGCCAGGATCAAGCCCGTCATCAACCAGGTGACCGGTTAACAGTTAGAGAAGAAGAGAGAAGGGTTTCTTGCTGGTACTTCCCAGTAGCATCTGCTTTCTGAACCGGTGGTAGCTAGAATGTTGACATATCTGATACATCTGATATATTTGACGACCCCCACACGTACATAGCATAGTACCGGAACGTTGAATCGCTTGACGGTACGTCTTTGCCGTTAGGGTGGTAACTAACCACGGCCGAAGCCTTCTAGATCAAAGAAAATTCAAAATTATAAAATTGATCCTGTCGGGAATCGAACTCGAGACCTCCTACTATAGGGCCACAGCGCTCACCACTGCACCAGGGAGGTTGTCAAAAGTCAAGTCTACCAATCCGCACTTGGCCAGCGTGGTGGACTATCAGGATACTAACCTAACCCCATAACACTCTGATAAATCGCATAATGTTGAATGATAAAGAGCGTGGATTTGAATCGTTCCATTGTGGAATTGGATGAAAGAAAGAAAAAAGAAAAGAGCAACCGCCGAGTTTCTTGCAGGCTCTTCCCAATAGAAAAGTCATTTCGAGCCAGTGGTAGATTCACTCGACGAATCAAAATCACTTGTAAAAGTTTTATCGATACGAGGGCGGCACTGAAAATTTCGGGAATCAAGGAAGTGACACAACATTACTATTTAAAAATGTATTTATTGCTTTTCGAAGTATTCTCCGCGAAATTTCACACATTTTTCCATACGATGGAACCAATCATTGAAGCAACCATTCCATTCGGAAGTTGGGGTCTCCAAAATGGCCGTTTTGTAGGCGTCCACAGCTTCTTCAGGTGATGAAAATCTCTGACCACGCAATTTATTCTTTATTTTAGGGAAAGTATAGAAATCATTAGGGCTTAGGTCGGGGCTGTACGGCGGATGGTCTAATAATTCTATGATTTCTTGCTCTAAAAACTCTTTTGTTCTGTGCGCGGTGTGAGAACTCGCATTGTCGTGATGGAGGATGATGCGGCGGTTGCAGCTCTCTTTACGGAGTTCAGAAACGACCTTTGGCAAACAAATGTTAGCATACCATTTTGCATTAACCGTTCTTTGTCCCTCAGAGGAATAGTCGCAACATGGCCGGTTTTGGAGACAAACGTGGCCACCATTTTTTTTGCAACACTCCGTGAACGAACAATTTTTGTTGGCTTTAACTCATTTTCGAACACCCAAACTCGTGACTGGTTTTTAGTTTCGGGTTCGTACGCGTATATCCAGGATTCATCACCTGATGCGATGTTGTATACAGCATTTGAGGATCCTGCGTGGAATCTTTCGAGAGTTCTGACGCACCAAGTAACGCGAGCCGCTTTTTGCTCTTCACAGAGCAAATGCGGTATCCATCGGGAAAACAACTTTTTTACACCTAATTGTTCCTGCAAGATTATTTGTATTTGACTCATGCCAATGTCTAAAGTTGCCTGAATTTCGCGGTATGTCACATATCGATCTTCCTCAATCAGCTTACGCACAGCATCAACGTTTTCTTGGGTGACTGCAGTTTTTGGACGACCTTGACGGGGATCATCACTGAGCTTGACACGTCCACCTTGAAATTCAGCAAACCAGCGATAAATTGTGGTTTTGGATGGGGCTTCATCACCAAATGCAGAAATCATCCGGTCAATACACTGTTTTTGTGTTAAACCACTTCGAAAGTCATAATAAATCATCGCTCTAGAATTTTCTCGAGTCAATTCCATTTTCTCAACGACTAAACAAGTTTGACAAGACCTTGTGACAAGACCGAGAATCTTTTTTTAAATAAATAAACTTTTTTTAAATTATAAAACCAAGGAGTTTTAAATTAAAAAGATTTTAATATGACAGGAACAGTGGAAATATTCCATTCCCGATACTTTTAGTGCAGCCTATGCACAAACCATTTGACTTTGACTTATACTGTTGAAGATTATGTAAATGATAAAAGAGCATGGATTTGACTCGCTCCAGCAATGCTTAGGACAGCGGTATCTATCTATACATTGATGTAATTGTAAAAGATTTTTTTTAAATGAGCAACCACCTAGTTTGTTGCTGGTTCTTTTCGGTATAATAATTTCATTTCGAACTAGTGGTAGATTCACTCGACGATTCAAAAGCACTTGTAATAAGTTTATTTGAATAAAAAACTGTGTGTGTGCAATTCATAAACGGCAAAAGTGAAAAGTAGCCCACGAGAGAATGAGATAACAAGTGAACATAATTTAACGAATTAAAAAATACGACTGCCCTGCCATATTATTTTTGGAGTTTACCTCCATACCAAGCGATTTGCATAGCCATTGGAATCTTATTCACATTTTTATTAAATATTTTTTTGTGAATCACTGGATAACTGTAGTGTTACGTATTTTTGGAATCTACTCATAATTTTCTCGATGATGATTATATAGTTAATCTTATTTTCGATTTTTTTTTCAACTTTAGTCTTTAATGCGGGACCATGGTCATCCCATACTTTTTTTTAAATTTTACTAGCCTATGTCACCCGGAATAAGCTAGGGATTGTAACAATACCTCATTTATCAAAATCGGTTCAGGCGTATACAAGTTATGGAGGAATATACAAACTCACATACATACATACATACATACATACATACATACATACATACATACATACACGCACGCACGCACGCACGCACGCACGCACGCACGCACGCACGCACGCACGCACGCACGCACGCACGCACGCACGCACGCACGCACGCACGCACACACACACACACACACACACACACATACACACATACACACATACACACATACATACATACATACATACATACATACATACATACATACATACATACATACATACATACATACATACATACATGAACTCTGAAAACAATATACTCCTTCTTTCAGGCAGTCGTATAAAAGTAACGTGTATTCTATCTGATTCTCTCGCAGGTTAAATCTATTATGAATATGTTTGTCTGTTTTTGGTGTCGCTTTTTTGTTTTATCGAATTTCCAAATCACAACGGTGCTAAAAAAGTTTCACTTCAAATAATATGAGTTTGAGTTTGAATTGGTACTGTCCGCAGGTGGAATGTCATCCCTACCTCACCCAACTACGTCTAGAAGAGTTCTGTTTGTCGCGTAACATAAAGCTCAGCTGCTTCGGAGTGCTGGGGTCTAAAGGGACCCCCGCAGAGCTGACCAGCGGCCTCGAGCCGGCCATAGACGACCCCCTGGTGAAGGTCATGGCTGCGGGGCTGGGGGTCACGCCTGCCCAGCTACTCGTCAGGTATATGGTTCTAAAGTATATCACTAAACTCTTATACTGTTCTGCTTGCCTCATACTTGTAATCTTACTAGCAGTAGGTAGAGGAACGAGTGAGGGACGAGTGGCTTAGTTGTGACAATGCATATCAGTCGATTGCGATTGTTAAGCAACGTTCACCCAAGTCGGTAACTGGATGAGTGACCAAATTTGGGGGTTCAAATTTGGTCTTTTCGTTTCCTCCGTGCCTCGGAGAGCACGTTAAGTCATCGGTCCCGGTTAATATCACTAACATCTGATTATAATTAAGAGTTTAAATACTCTTAGTCGAGTCGCATGCGAAAGGACGTGGGAACCCACCGCATTATTATCCCAAGAAAACTCCTACCATTAGTTGATTAATGGAAACGCCAGGAACCTAAGTATTGTAAATGTCAATGGGCGGCGGTAATCATGATCTCCCCGTAGTAAATATGTTCCTTGGCCCTGATCACTTCAAACTGACAGTTATTATACAATCACAATCGACTTATAGAGTATAAAGCTCTATTTACTACTTAAAGTAACAACTAAGCTTTACCACAAAAAGAGGCCTAGTAATTTAGGTATAACTGAAAATTCTCGCGCTCGCTCCGCTCGTCACAACGATTTTCTTAATGACAAATTTGCATGGAAGCAACCGGCCTCGCATCCAGTGACACACAAGTCAGTGTAATACTTGTAACTTATGCGAGTTATGAAGGGCGGCTGTCCCGAAGCAGGTTCAGGAATAATGAAGTCCTTTTTGGTGTATATGAATATAATAAAGTGGTTTACATAAGAATATGGTACAAAATGTAAGATAGGTACGTCCGTTCGTTCCGATGTTAGGTATACGAAGGCGGCGAGTATAGTCGGAATTGGATCTTCTATGGAAGTTGAGAGGCGCGGCATACGTGCTGACGAAGCGCAGTCGTCCAGCGTAACATGTGTTGTATTGTTTACTTATTGTAAACTGCCGCATCTTCTCAGTAGAATCACCGAACCGGTGGTAGTCTTAACGTGTCATAAGTGACACAAGTTGTCCTACGTGTGATAATCATTTGCTTTCATTTGTTTACCACGTGCCAGCTACCAGCTGCAGCTGGGTCGCAGCGTGGTGGTGAAATGCTCTAGCGCACAACACCTGGCGCAGGCGCGCGCAGTGGCACCACCGTTGTCCTCCTCACCAGCTCCGGTGACGCTGGAGGCTTCACACGTGGCGGCGCTCAACGCCCTCAATAGGAACAAGAGGACATTCACATTCAGAGGGTAAAATCTCATTATAAACTTGCCTTAAGAAATTATCTTGAAAAAAAGCTTATTGTACTTACTGTTGAAAATTATATAAATAACTAGATGATGCCCAGTTTTTTTATTCCCGCGGGAACTCTTTAATTTAACCGGGATTAGAAGTGGCCTTGCTCTGGATACAAACTATCCTTAAACTAAAATTTCATCGAAATCGGTTAAAGAGATTATTTCTTTGATTCCCGCGGAAACTCTTGAATTTTCCGAGATAAAAAGTAGTACGGATAAAAGAGCATGGATTTGACTCGCTCCAGCAATGCTAAGGACAGCTGTTACTTTTCTACACTTTGATGTAATCTTTCTAATATTATAAATGCGAAAGTTTGGATGGATGTATGGATGTTTGTTACTCATTCACGCCCCAAAGGCTGAACGGATCTGGCTGAAATTTTGCACGGAGATTATAGTCTGGAATAGCACATAGGCTGTATATCGCGGAAAATTAAAGAGTTCACGCGGGAACCAAAAAAACCTCAAACCACGCAGTCGCGGGCATTCGCTAGTTGTGAATTTTTTTTTTTCAAAAAAGTAAACACCAAGTTTCTTGGTGGTTCTTATCGGTAGACATTCCGAACCAGTAGTACATTCACTCGACTATTCAAAAGCACTTGTCAAATTCTACTTGAATAAAAAAGATTTGAATTTGAATTTACTTTTATTATTCTCAGTTCAGACCCACAGTACTCTTGGCCGTACCTCTGGTGGTACAATGGGTATTTATTTAAAAGTTAAACAATACCCCCAGCTAAATCTAATAATATTGTAGGAAGGTATCACTAGTTAAAAACTTAAAACCATTTCAGAAAACAAGTCTATTTTAGTAACTAACTCGCAGACTAAGGATTATCAAGATAAAAACTAAGTAGGTCTTGAGTCTAGAGAGGTACGTGCTAGAAAATAGGAATCAAATCTGCATACACGTGGTGAAAATACAATCGTTTTTAACCACTTTACCACCGGGTTAAATTGAAGTTAATATATTAATTACGAGGTGTTTTTGTTTTCAGAATGGGCGATACACACAAAAATTATCCCTTTAGAATTCCTTTTTGAAGTATTTAAGACAGGTACTTATGTTATAAGATTTTTAGGAGTTATTAAAATTAATGTACGTAATTTTTGAATTAAAATCAATACAGTAGTTAAGCACTTTTACATTATTATGTTTGTATAATATTATTGTATTAATTTTTAACTAAGTTAAAAGAAAATTGTTATAAGTATAGAAATAAAATCACATTATTTCTGATATAATATCGCTTTATTTATTACATTCATCATTCATTTCTTATAAAATTGAAGGAAACTTATAGGAAAACAATTAATATAAGAACAAAATCATTAAAACTAATACACTCATACACTCTAACAATTAATTATAGGTACTTATCGGAAAAATTAATAAATATTAAAAAAAAACAGGATCGACCCGCAGAAATTAAAAACAATAGTTTCTTTTTTCAATTATCTTCCTTTTGTGCAATGGTTGAATAGGTAAACGTCGTTTTCTCTCTTTCTGTCACCAGTAATGTGACACTGATTAGAAGAAGACAAAGCTTTAGGTATTGTACGCACTCGAGTAGAATGTAGTCGGGGCCTGAGGTGACGGGCGGGAGCATCTCCCTCCCCCGTCCGCCCTCACCCCCGTTGATAATGTTGTCAAGTGCTGTCTTTGACTTCTATCGTACGACATACATAGTAAACGGAGTGATTTATATTATGTTAAAGTTGTTAAAACCGTTAAAATGTTCACATTGACGCTGTAATATCAACATTAACGTATCAAATCCGTTAGAGTTGGAATAATTGTTTTCTTGCTCGTGCTACCTAGGTTATGTAAGTTGACATTTCCTAGATAATACGGACAATACGGAGTTCGGGATTTTTTGTCAAACGGCCAAGCATTCGTTAGAGTTGAGAAAATAGGTTGAGTTGATGGTGGTAGTGATGGATTGTCTCAAAACCGAATCAGCATAACCCGACTCAACTTAAGTGTTTGCCCTACCCCTAGAGTGTTTTTATAAAGTGTGAACCCAGAAGCTCGAGAAGGAGGTCCTGAACGAAGCGAGGTGAAGCTGAATGAAGGGGCGACGATGCGAGTCTTCTGGTGTAGCCCATTTTTTTTACTTCTATATTTTTATGGACATCCAACATACGTTTGATCATAATATAATAAATTAATTAGGTGATCATTCTTGATGAAAACTATGGCCATTCAATGATATACTTGATTATTTCATGAAATGATTAATTCTATATGATTTCTCGATTTAACAGTGGAGGGACCGTTAATGTTTACTATTCCTAGATAAAATTCTTTAATCATCTCATTGACGAATTTCGAGCTCTAACGTATCGAAAACGTTCATATCGACATTTCCTAGAAAATGCTGACACATACATACTCTTTGATCGAACGCTTGTTGCTTGTTTGCCGCTTAATAATCAAGTTGCTTTCCGTGTAAATAAAAAAAATTACTGATTTAAAAGGTTCAGTAACAATAAACGTGTTTTTATTCATCGCCAAGCACGCGAAATGGCGAAAAAAGCTTTGGATATGTGTACTGAAGAAGGCCAAAATAACTTTTTGACCTTGCCATTAACGGCAGACCGAGTCGATATACCGGAGTATCAAAAAGAACAGTATGTCCGAATGATTTAATTTTCTTTACGTAAACTTAACTTTACTTAAGAAATGAAGTAAATTTTGGACTTCCAATCAATATTTTAAATGTTTTAAAAATAATATAACCACTGCTTGTTTTTGTAATTTATCGATATGACTGCCAGTAATAAGGTCACAGCACTAGCACATTCCTAAGCTCTGCATTCAACTCAGGTGCGAATAATAACTAGATAACCAACCATCAACGTTTTATAGTATAGTCCCACTAATGACCCGGTGGAAAAAATTGGAACAATTTTTTATGTCTGTTTAGTTTTTTTTTTCATGTATACTAGCGACGCTGTCACCGGGTCAGACAAGTTTGTGGGACTTATAAGGCCGCTATTTAAGGAATAGGTTCGATGAAAGACGCTCAATTCTGCTTCACACTTGGTATTTTGAGTAACCCTAAAAAAAACAAGAAACATTTTTTTTAAATATTACAATCTGACATTATACTGTTCTTTTGACAAAATTAGCGTAGGCAGGTAATGTTATAGTGCACAAGAGCGTGCGCAGGGAAAGGTGCACTCTCTATTCCCTCGCTCTCATACTCCGATGGAACGGAAAATCCGACACGACTGGAGAGCAACCAGTCTTTACGTGCTCTCCCGAGGTACGGGCTTGTAACACCACCCCAATATCTCAACTATTACTGAGAAATTCTTGATTTCTGAGGATTATATAATAATAGACAAAGAGATAGCTGCACTATTGGTAACTATCGCCAGAAAGGCTGATTCAGTATGAGGTGGGTGTAGGGATCTCCACTGATGACGATAGTGAAAGTCTGCCCGCATGCGGATGGGCCTTTCACTAGATATCAGCTCTCAAAGACGTTATAAATTTACTTGTACTATAAATAATTATTAGCAATATATTATGTCGTCACGTTGATTGCTATTAAAAAATATGAAGGCGTAAAACTAATTTCTGGCCTATTCTTACGCCTTCATAATTTTTAATAGCAATTAGGGCAAGAGTCATACTCCTAACAACCTAGCCCACTACCATCTTAGACTGCATCGTCACACATCACTAGGTGAGGTTGCAGCTAAATTTTAGTAGAAATATAAAGGCTACTCACGTGGTATATTAGTGTGTTTCTGCAGACTTTTAGTGGAACTCTTGGAGCTGTTCTGGGTTGAAGACAATGAGGACTTATGCTTTCCTACAAGGAACAAGGAAAACTATTATAGACAAATTTTTTATTTTTCATCTCACTAGCTCGAAAAACGGCCTTTGTTGCTTAAAACCAGCGAGTAAAACTTGTTTTTGTTCACTCAGTATTTTAATTAAGAACACTGTGGATTGGACATATCTTTACATAGTCCACGAAACATTCAGAATCAGTTCGTATTTTCACCCTATTGAGATGAAAAGTTCACACAATAGCAAAGCTTTTTTTTCTTGTGCCTTTAAATCCCTCACTACGCTTAGGATTCTAACTTGAAACCACTCGCTACTCTCGTGATTTTTTTATAATGTCCTCCCGACCGAATTTCGGCCACGGCGGCCTATCTCCATGGAGATTGGCCATCTGCGCGGGAGATATTATAGCACACAAACGTGTGCATATACGGGTGCACTCTGTTCCTTTACTCTCATAGCCCGATGGGACGAAAAATCCGACACGACCGCAGAGAGATCAGGCGCAGGACCGACGGCTTAACGTACTCTCCAAGGCGCGGAGGTGAAACACCGCCAATTTCCTAACTCCAGGTTAGTACTGAGAAAACCCCAATACTTGTTATAACCCGACCCGGGACCTCGTCGGCCGCAGTCGAACATGCTAACCACTAGACCAACGAGGTCGTTGAAAGTACTTTGGATGCCGCTTGACGAATACACAAATGTCTCGTATGTACATACACGGCAATGGCAGAATACCCAACATTTTGAAATGCGGTTTGCCGCTGTCTAAGGAAACCATAATTTAGTACAAAGTTAGCTTAAAGAGTTAGTTTATATGGAGGAGATCACTTTTAGTGATAGGACCGCCTTTGCACACTTTTTATTTCTGTTGGCTTGCTAACTTTATTATTTATTTTTAATGTTTTGTGTGGCAATAAAGCATTTATCTAACTATCTTATAGAAATGATTCAAAAAAACAAATTTTATTCATGTTTTCATCAGTAGTGTCTGAAAAATTGTACATAATACACTAATATTATGGAATGAATGCGACTGTGTGCTTGTGTTTGTTTGTCGGTCAATCACGTCGCAACAGAAAAACGTGTCGACTGTCGACACGCAGACGAAGTCGCAGGCATCGGCTAGTTTATAACATTAGTATGATTATGTTAACTTGTTATTTCGGAGAGAGAGAGAGAGTGTGTACTTACTGGGACTTAACCTTAAAGGGTTCTTCATGATGGTTTTGGTGATCGGAAACCTCTTCTGTGGTATTTTTGATATTTGCTTGTTTCCCACATTTTCAGCATTCACGTCACTTAATGTTGCAAATTTCTTTAGGCCGAGTGATTTTCTTAATTTCTGATTATTTTGTGCCAGTTTATTATAGTTTGAATTAATTTTTGGCACGTTTTTATGTACTTTTACATTGTTTTGCTTTTCGATTTCAATACTTTTTGGTACTATTTTGTCTAAATTTTGTAGTTTTTCGTTATTTAATTCCTTAGTTATTTTGGGTTTTAACACATTTATGTTTGACTTTGTTTTAATTACTTGTAAATTTGAACCAACTTCTTTATTTTGATTGGATTTTGCATTGTTTTGAAGTAAATTATCCTTGGGTAATGGATTTTTATGTGAATTTTTGTTAGACTTTTCTTTTATATTTCTTGACTCGATTTCATTTTTCGAAAAACGCTCAGCTAATGTATGTGTATTTTGAACTGGAGCATTTTTTGAGTTATCATTTTTTGACTTTTTTAAACTTTCTTTGCTTTGAACATTTTTATTCGAAATTTTTTTTAAACCTTGATTTTCTTCAGCCTTCTCCTTTTGTTTAAAATTTGTCTGTTTTTTCGCAGATACTAAATTTTCATTATGATTTTTGTCCTTGTTAGTTATTGTTATTGGGTTTTGAATATTTTTTTGGGTTTCTTTAGCAACATTTTTGATATTTTTGTGAGACATTTGGATACTCTCTGTCCCTTCTTTATCTTCAGGTATATTTTTTTCTTTACTTCTTGGTTCTGTTATATCAGGGTTTTTCATAGGTTGTGTATCAACATTTTCGGAATTTGACAGGATTTTTTTATTGGTACCTGCTGATATTTTAGATTTTTTGGTTTCCAGTTCATATCCATCTTTAGGTTTAGTTTTAAGTTTTTTTTTAGAAGAAGCTTTAAGATTTGTATTTTGATTTTGATTCGCAGGAATGTTTTCAAAATTGGCAATATTTTTTTTAAGATTAGAGGGTTCTTTTTCAGCAGAAATTATTTTTAAGGCAACATTTTTATTTGGATTTCCGTTTTTTGTTTTCAATTCTTTTTCAGGGAGGTTCTTATTTTCTGCAGTGTTTAAGTTATCGTTGTTTTTATCCGTTTTGGCGCTAGAAAATATGTTTTCAGATGATTTAGCATCTGTTTTACCATTTCCAGGCTTACTTTTAGTTCGTGCACTATCTTTTGCTTTAACGTCATCAGAGTTTTTTAGAACTTCAGTATTATTGGCTTTAGTGTCAACTTCAGGATTTTTTTTAGTTTTTTTATTACCTTTATCAACATTTTCGGGTTCGTTTTTCGAAAAATATGTATTTTCTACAACTTCTTCATTAGAACAGTTTTTTGAATTAACATTATGACTATCATAAGATTTTCTATTACTATTTTTGGCATTTTTATCAATGTTATCGTTTGTACGATGGCTAGTTTTAGCTCTTTTCGCTGTGGCTTCTCCACGTCCACCATCACTGCCTCTCTTTCTCTCGTTAACTACGACATTTTCTTTTCCCTTAGCTTTACTTTTCTTTGGCAGAGATTTAGGCGGGCCCATAATTTCGGCCGTTTTTGCTGGAGCATCCATATCTTGGCCGGAAGGTCTTTCGGAGTTTTTGTTCTCGACATCGAATTTTTGATTAGCCTTTGAGTTTTGGCTGTCCGCGTCCGAGTCTGGGCCCATTTGCCTGCGCGCTTCGAGGCAGGTGTCTATGATTTCTGCGAGCAGTAACGTTCTATCGTCTGTGTCCAGCGCTGGGTCGCACAGTTGCTTATGGGCTTGCATGATTTTCTTGATGAAGGTTTCATCTGGAAAAAATACATATCTATATAAATATATATTTCTTCTTCGGGTTTATTCAGTTTTTTTTTAATGAAGAGCTTTTTATTGCGATTTCACCTGGCGGTCAGTCAAAATAAAAATGAATTTATTTGTTGAAATAGAGACTGTCCAATGAAAGCTGAGAATCGGATTTTTAGGTGCTAGCAACACTGACACATCCTACTGGAGCCTCAAATCGCTTGGCACGTCTTTACGTCACACTTTAGGGTCATCCATAAAGTACGTCACACATTTTGTGATTTTTTGACCCCTCCCCCGTCCTTATCATAGTTGGTCACATTTGTGAGGACCCTCCCCCCCCCCCCCCTCCCCAGTGTGACTGTAGAAAAACGACGAGCCGGTTTTGTTAACAGCGTTTAATCAAAAAAGGTAAGGATCATTTGAATAAGTAACATAATCTGAACAGTTAATATAATTACACGGATACGGTACACGGACGACGAGTATCGACATTCGCCATTAGAGAGAAAGGAATATGCTTAACTAGCGGAAATGGAACCAGAGATTAGAAATGCACAGAATAAAAATTATAAGGCAAGGGTTGCATTCACTATAGTCCAACAGTGACGTTACATATCTTGCAAGTTTACATCTAGAAACTATTAAATTAAAACAGCACTTCCGAAATTAGTTTTATTTCTATTACAGAGGCTGAGTTGGAAATATTTTAAAGTTTTTCGTTAATAGTTAAAATTTGTCATTTTAAAACTGATGTTTAAGATTTTGAAATGTGACGTCACGAAACTTAGGACCCTCCCACCCCTTGTCACAAAATGTCACACTTCGTTGATTAGCTGCAATGTTAAGTAGAAAAACAAATGTTACACACCCATATACTCGAGGTCGAACGTGAGTTTGTGGTAGAACGGCGCGACGGGTGACCACTTGTTCTGCAGCGTCCACGAAGCACGCAAAAGATTCGCACATTTCAGCACGTAGCCTCCCTCGGGCTGGGAATATACAAAAAACAGTTTAATACCAAAATATTAGTGTAAGCAGGCTTCTTCTGGCTGACTGATTTATCAACGCATAGTCTGAATTTGTGAGATACTTTGTACACATTTATTTGCCCGAGTATGGGTAGGTACATAAAAAGATACAATAATTTAACAGTTCCAACAGAGTCTGCGATTTCAGCATGTAGCCTCCCTCCGGCTGTGAATTTGCTTAAAACAGTTGAAAGGAAAACAAAAATAAAAAAAAAAGTTATAATATTAGTAATTATAAAGTTTTAAATTTATAATAAAGTTATAATATTATAAATTTATAATTTATCAGACTGAATACACATTCACGGCCCACCTGTGACCTGTTCAAATGATTTTGATGTAATTTGGTATAGTGATAGTTTGTGTCCCAAGCCTTCCCTGGGATCAATTGAACAAATGGGCCGTCAAATCGTAGCAGACAGACCGACACACTTTCGCATTTATAATATTATTATGGATTATTATGGGTAGTTTTAACTCTGGTATCGAGGCAGTAACGCACCAGTGTCTCCATGTACAGTGAGTCAGCGTACTTGTCAGCGAGCCGCGCCAGGGACGAGCGCCGCGAGCGATGAGCCGCTGCGTAACTGCGGACCACCTGACGTTTAGAACAAAGAAAAAAAAATTGCAGTCATCGGGACTACCGATAGAAGTGAAAACGAATATTTAGTATTTTTTCATTATTTTAAATATATATATGTCACCGTAAGATTGTAAAAACCGTTAGATTATAATCTAACTCGCGAAATTATAAAATATATAGAACACGAACAGCCTGCATCGCGATTACGAAGTTTTTCTCTGAATAACGCTATATTTATTGCTTATCATCATCATCATCAATGCAGCCCATTAACGTCCCACTGCTGGGCACAGGCCTCCACTCTCATAAGAGAGAGGGAATTAGAGCTTAGACCCACCACGCTGCTCGAATGCTGGTTGGTGGGCTTTAATGACATTATCATATTAGTGATAATAACCGGGACCGACGTTTAACGTGCTCTCCGAGGCACGTGGGTGAAACATCGCCAACTTCGGGCTGGGATTCTTAGTACTGGGAATTTATAATCAGAAAAACCCGATACATAATTATGGCCCGACCCGGAACTCGAACCCGGGACCTCGTCGGCCACAGGCAAACATGCTAACCACTAGACCAACGAGGCAGTTTAATGTTTACAAATCACTTTTAGTAAATAACAAGAAGGATATTATCATAATAACTCGTAACGTTTACAGACCACCTGACAATTACAGACAACAAACAAAAACATTCATTTACTAGTTCGTTCGTAGAATCATTGTGATTTGAAAATTCGATGAAACAAAAAAGAGACATTAACAAGTCATAATGAAAATAACTAAAAAACACGACTGCCGAAAGCCAAAAACGAACTAAAAAGTTAAAAATCTAAATTAATCTAGTTAAATAAAATATTATTCACATTTTTATTAAATTATATTTTTTTGTGAGTCACTGAATATTGAACCAAGGTGTTATATATTTTTGGAATCTACTCATCATTTTCTAGATGATGATTATATAGTAAATCTTATTTTCGATTTTTTTTTCAGTTTTCGTCTTTAATGCGGGACCATGGTCACCCCATCATTTTTTTTAAATTTTACTAGCCTATGTCACCCGGAATAAGCTATTCCGGGCGGATTCAACGATACCTGATTTATCAAAATCGGTTCAGGCGTATAGAAGTTATAGTGGAATATACAAACTCACATACATACATACATGAACCCTGAAAACAATATACTCCTTTTTCAGGCAGTCGTATAAAAAGAGGCAAAAATATTTATAACAGGATTAAGCCTGCGAGAGAATGAGACAGAACACAAGTTATATTTATCTCAGTCTCTTGTAGGCTATTTTTCTGAAGTTTCACTTCTGCTGTGTGTGAATTGCACACACACACTTTTTGAGGTTATACTTCTTTTGGCGCGTTAGGGAAAAATTATCAGAGTGATTTTTACGATGCGCGCGCACACCTACCGCCAAATTCGACACCCTGAAGTTAGTTGTTCAACTTAATAGTCATGCAGAAAAAGGCCTACCAACAAAATAAAAATAACTATATTCGAGATATTTATTATTTGCTATCAAAAAGTATAACTTCTTGCGTGCGTAAATAAATAAGTACACACACACTTTTTTTCTTTTTTTTTTTTGATTAGCGCTCGGCTGCGATCAGACTTGCTGGAAGTAATGATGCAGCCTAGGATGGAGAGCGTTTGCCCAGAAAATGTCTATTCACTCTTCATTCAAGATATCTATATGATACAGTGGTGCCGTGGTCTCACCTCCACAGCGTCGCTAGGGGCGGTGAGTGTGGGCAGCAGGGTGTGGGCGAGCTCCTTCTCGTGCACCAGCTTTGTGGGCATCACGCTCAGACCGCGGTACGACACAGCCGCGAACTGGCGACACTGTGTCACACACACAAACACACTGACATCATTATCTGTACCAATCTAAACTCTATATCTGTATATATAAAACACAAAAATTGTTTCTACCCTTTTTTCAAAAAGAATTTTGAAAACTTAACCCCTAAGAGGGTAAAATAAGGGTGTGAAATTTGTGTACTCCATAGTCAAAGAAAAATGGACCCACAATCTCTTGATTTGAAGTCACAAATTCACCACAACCGATTTTAATTTCTAAAATCGAAACATATCCTTTGGAGCGCTAGCTGTGAATGCATATACGAAATTGAGCTCTATATCAATCCAATTAAGGTTCAATTGTAGGTGTTAAGTAATTACCATTGCCAATGAACAGTTGCAGGTCCAGAGGATACGCCATGCCTATGCCTTGCTAGTTATTAAGAACTAGCTGATGCCCATGACTCCCATGGATTGAGGCTTTTAGTTCCAGTGGAAACTCTTTAATTTTTCGGGATAAAGAGAGGCATTTTTGTTATTCCAAACTATAATATATCTCTGTGCCAAATTTCATCTAGATCTGTTCAGCCATTCTGGTGTGATTGAGTAACATCCATTCAGAATTTTATCCAGATCCATACAGCCGTTTTGATGTGATTGAATAACAGAGATCCATCTATCCATCCATCCAACCTTTTGCATTAATAATATTAGTATAGATTACTTCACTCACAGGCTGGTGAGTGTAGAAGGTGATAGAGAAAGTGACTAGGTCTATCCGACACTCTGCCATCACCTCCCTCCACAGACCATCTTCTGTGATGGGCACCTCCCTGCAATACACACATACTTTATCTGATTAATCTAATCTCTCTCTGTTGTATTCTTCATTGCTGAGGTTGGTGACCCCTTTCCATTAATCACAAAATGGCAGTTTTCTTGGGATAATAATGTGGTAGGTTCCCTCAACCTTCTGTATACAGCCCGACTAAGATTACTTTTTAAACTCTTAGGTTACTAACAATTATTATCAGATGTTAGTGATAATAACCAGAACCGACAGCATAACGTGCTCTCCAGAGGCACAAAGGAAATCATCATCATAAATCATCCAGTTACAGCATTGGGTCAACTACATTTACCACTCTTACCTCACTAATAATCACTAAAAGACAATCTGTTTGAATAGTTGTCAAATATCCAATTAACCAAGTCATACCGAGGAATCTCACTAATCCGGCACTATTAAAACAGTGCTGGATTATTGGAATCTAAGGATTATTGGATTATATGGAAAAATCATAATAAATAAAATAAAGAATTTCATAAAGAGAATATGATATATTTGTATTAATGTTCTAAATGTCTTTGTTATAACAGTAACATATCTGCAGGTCATGTTTTGAGGTTAGACTGCTCGAAGACAACAGAGCGCGGTGTATGAGGCATAGGGAGGGCAGAGGGTGCAAAATTATTGGACATCTATCACTATCTATTGAATTGCTGGATTAGTGAGATTCTACTGTAATTATTAAATCTGCTATATATAGAACTATACCCTTCAAAAGTAGGCTGTGTGACCACAACATTGACTTCAGACTGTAAGACCGTCACATTGGTGAGCTCCTCGGTGGCATGCAAGCACGTCAGCAGCTGACTCTTTTCCAACTTCAGCTCCGTTATAGACATGCCACAGTTGATCGAGAACTCTATTTCAGAGTCTGAGCTGGAATTGATTGATGAATTTCTTAATGACAAAGTTAAATAGAAGAAATTTGCCTTAAATTCTGCTGCCTACAAGACAATGTCATTCTTCTTACATTGCGTATGTATTGTGCATCAGCTACATATTTTAACATTCTTTTTTAAATAAGAGCCACTGCTGAGTTTCTTGCTGATTCTTCTCAACAGAACCTGCTTTTAGAACCGATGGTAGAATCATGAAATTTCATAAATGGCACAAGTTATCTTACATGATAGGTGAAATAAATAAATTATTTATCAAAGCAAATACCTAATGATTTTATTTGAAGTAGGATAACAGGCAATATGTGATAGCCTTATGATTATGGTGTACTTGGCACAGATCTCTTCCTTTTAGGAGTTATTTGTATTTTAAGTAATTAAATGTCACTGCTTGCTTGCTGTTAATGAAAACTTCACGTTGAAACCGGCAAATCTGAGAGTTTTACATAATGCTCTTATCGGTGTGTGCAGTTTTCTAATATTTTGGGTTGTGTTTAAAGGGTTTTGAACGCTGTGAAGATTACTCATATATACCTAGGGAACGAAATACAACAAGGGCCGGCCACCCGCCACGCGCAAGTTAAGTACAAGTCTCGAAAAACAACAGTTTCAATTCGCAAGAACTTGGGCGAAACATAGTAAATACCTATCGTCTTCATAAAAACTCGGAATGTTCTTGCTGGTGCGAGCGTCTTCGATTCTCGTCTCGTAGTACTTTAACTCATTCAGCAGTTCCTCTTTACGCGTGAGTAGCTTTTGCTTTTTGTTAATTATTCTATTCGCCATGGTTCAACAGTATAGAGACACCATGTAAATTAATTCTTTAATATAAATTAACACAAACAAAATACAACAGCAGTTGAAAATTCAAAACTATCCTATAAATTACTTGCCAGTATATAAAATATCCTATATGTTACTTGTCTCTGATATAATGTACTCTGTGATTACTTGTCTCTGTTCAAAACGGTGAATCAAAAATTCAAAACCACAGAGTACATATCAAAACTCAATGCAACCAAAACAAGTAGTGATGTACCATCCGTATCGATATGCATATTCACAACTCGTAACTATGCATCCGCGACAAAAACTGAGCGACATTACGCACTACGCAGTTAGCAGCCTGGTATTAGTTTCTATTAGTTTAGTCTAGGTACAGGTTTAGGGTAGGTATACTTTTTCTAAAAGAAATTACTAAACTTAATGGGATGTAGTTTTTTATTTTCATCTTTATTATATCATTTCGCATAAAAAGCATAGAGAACCACAGACAACGTACCTATTTTTTTTAACAAGAAAATATGCAAAAATGACAATGGTCAAGATGTCAATTCCAAATTCCAATTGCAAATGTCAAATTGCATTTGGCTGTTTTGGCCTGGTTTTGGCATTTGGCAAGAATTTTAGAAAATTTGATAAAAACATTAGAATTAAAAATGCGAATCAATAGTACTCTGACAAAATATCGCGCGTATTACGTTTGATAGCGTAACAATCCTATAAGTATACCTAACCCAACTATTAAGTAAATAGATTCCAATCAGAATATCGATGTTGGAGCTAAGTGAATTTCATCGTGAAACCATGAAACTAAACGAAGTTATTATATGAAAACGCGCGTTTGTATAGTTCAGAGGTCGAATCCGCGAGCGTGGTGTAAACGGATGCTCGTTAGACTCAATTTAGGCGAATAATTTCAGTGATAACCAAGTACCAATCTTTTGTTTGTGTGTCGAATCTATGAACATTTTTGTGATAGTGCACAGTTTCCGGGTGAAATGGGGCAGACCGGTAGCGCTATGCCAGGTAAGTGATCTTATTTGTAGTTTAAACATGTATACATCGAGTTCTAACAAGATCCTAATGGGTGTACTGGGTGTTATTTGCTTAACATATATTTCTTACGTTAGGGTGACCCGAAGTTCGAACTAGTGCTATTTGAACGAGATTTCTTGTTAGTTTTGTTTTCATAACTTAAACTCATAGTTTTATGTAATTACTAGATAATACCTGCAACTTCTATTTATGGATTAAGTTTTTTATATCCTCGCGAGAACTCCCTAATTTTCCGGGATAAAACGTAGCCTTATGTCCTTTCCTACCTTCATTCAACCTATCCCTTTACTAAATTTCATCAAAATTGGTTGAAAAGGTGGGCCATGAAAGCATAGCAAACAGACAGACAGACACTTTCGCATTTATAATATTAATATGGATTATTGTTTTGTATTACTTAAGTAGTATAATTGGCCTGTGACTATTCTAATTATGTACTCAATTATATTAAGTTCTTAAATTAAATAAATGACAAAGTACCTATGTTAATAGGCTCTTGTTATTATAACTGGTAATGCAAGTAACAAAATGGGCAATATGTTATATTATGGTATAATGCTTGCTACTATGTTATCCCCATCACCTGTTTGGTCTACACTCTTTCCCAACTGGATATCCTAAATTCTCTATCCATCCAGGAGCCTTATTATGTACATAAAAATGACAGTCACAGTGTAATCATAATCACCAATCACAACCACCTCTGATTCGTTAAAACTTCTGCTATTGGACAAAATCCATTGTCCATCCACCGCAAGTGTATCATCATCTTCTAGAGCTATTTCATGCTATTACAACACATGTCATTACTAAATTTTAGTTTTTTCAGACTGTTTAATTCAATGGAATGTGGATTAGGGAATAAATTTCAATTCATTTTATTTTAATATATAGAAACATACTAGTTTTAATAACTAGACACAGAATTCTTACTAGTTAGACTGACTAGTTTGACTCTTCCCATTGCATATATGTGTATTGTGTACTAGCTCAACTTCGCCCGCGTGGTTTAAGTTTTTTGAGACCTGCGGGAACCCCTATCTCACTCTCCGGGTGCTCAACTATACCCATGCCAAAAATCACGTTGAGCCATTGCTCCGTTTAGGCGTGATTGAAGGACAAACCAACAAATAAACCAGGGGATGGGATTCTGAACCGGTGGTAGATTCACTAGACGATTCAAAAGAATTTGTGAAAGAATAAAAAAGATTTGATTTTGAGTTTAGAAGAGTGAGATTCAGTTCTGTTTTATAACACAAAGAAAAGAGATTTTCCTACAGAATGTAAGGTTGTTGATACTCTCTTCTCTTGAGAGAGTGAGCTTTAGCTTAAACACAAAGACTACACTGGAAAAACAAGGAATGTCAGGTAAAATCCTAATTAGAGTTAACAGCCAGAACTTACCCCATTTGAGTATACCTTTCACCCTGCAGATAAGTATTATCAACAACTGTTGCGGTCAGAGGCTATGAAGGTGTAATTATTACTTTATTTTTAATAATTTGAAGGAAATTCGATTTTAATCATACAACTGTATTCCTTTGATTTTGTCCGCATGGTATGAGTTTTTTAATTTCCACTACAACTCATTATCTTTGCGAGATAAAAGTAGCCTATGTCCTTCCCCAGAATACATCCTATCTCTGTACCTACCAAACATCAAAATCGGTTGAAAAGATGGGCTGTTAAAGCAGACAGACAGACATACTTTTGCATTTTTAATATTAGTATGGATCTTCTTCTTTTTCTTTGTATCCTGGGATTATTTTCCGCCATTGAACGCAGGCGTCCGTTGTACGTGAATAGTTGATGCGACTCCCCGCTGGATCACTCCAGCCAGCCGAGCTCACTCCAGAATCCAAGCAGGTCACCCAGGTCGGCGAGGACTTCCCGTAGTGTCGTAGTAGGCTTCTTGGTGGGTGGAAACACCGCTGCACTCGTGTCTCGTCTCTCTCCATGCAGGCTCTGTATAGAAGACTGTCGGTGATACCATATTATGTATCCTTCTTTTTCCCACTCTTTGTTGAAGCTAATGGTTATGTCCTCAGGTAACCCCTAAGAGAAATAGATCGAATCATTCTATGAAAGGCAAACATTGTGCCCAATTCTGTATACCACAATCTCTAAACTTAACTAAAATGAAAACTTTATATCTAATGCTGCTTCTTTCCGCTGGAAATGTTCTGAAAAAGATAGCAACAAAAATAGAGCTGTCAGTTTAGTTTAGAGATGGTATACAACAGAATTGGCCACAACGTGAGATAACTTATTGATATTAAGGTTAACCTAAAACTAAAGCTTAGGTGTTCTAAACTAGCCTTGGTTTGAGAAGAGCCCACAACATACTCAACGAAGAGTTCCACTGGGCCACAACTGTGCCACAATGCTTACCGCTGCACCATGAAAGCGGTCAAAATCAGGGCAGCAAGCTAACCTATTAAGCTTTAACAGTTTTCCTTCGAGCTTCCATTTGCCCCTCCTCTTTTAATGTAGGTGCCTTCCAATCAAGAGTGAATGGGCATCTTCTAAGCAAGCGCGTTCCACCTTAGGCTTCATCACCATTTGCAAGCAGGTCTGATTGCCTACATAAATAAATAAAAAAGTTTTATTTTTTAAATTCGAATGTTTATTCGGCGTTACTACGGCCAAAAACCTGACTGAGTTGGTTGTGGGCTCTTCTCAGATCAGGGCGCGTTTGGAACCCTCGTGGCTTTAGTTATAAGATACCGTCGTCAATTATCATCATCACGTCTTATACTATGTAAATTTGACGTTCAGAAAGTGCACTGTGCAGTTACCAATTTTGAACAAACATACTTTGAGTTTGAGTTTTTGAGTTTGAAACTCGGTGGCTGCTCATAGCTCAAACCCATCCATGCTCCTTATCGGGAACTGAAAGCACGTAACATCGTACCGGAACGCTAAATCGCTCCGCGGTTCGTCTTTGCTGATAGGATGGTTAGACCAGAGAAAATTGAAGAATAATAGAACCTCCCACTTATTGTGTAACTACTTTACAGTGATTACCACTGCGTCTAGGAGATGATGCCCATGAAAGTGAGGGAATAGAGAGTACCCCTTTACTTGGGCACTCACTTGTGCTTTATAATATCTCCTGTATGATTGTTTTTTCAAAAGAGCTACCACCGAGTTTCTTGCTGGTTCTTGTCGGTAGGACGTTATACCGAACCAGTGGTAGATTTACTCGACGATTCAAAAGCACTTTAAAATTTATTTGAATTTATTTATCTATGGTTTACTAGATGATTCCCGCGACTTCGTCCGCGTGGATAGGGATTTGGATTCACGCGGGAACTCTTTAATTTTCCGGGATAAAAAGTAGCCTATGTCCTTTCCCGGGATACAAGCTACCTGTACCAAATTTCATCAAAATCGGTCGAACGGATGAGCTGAGAAAGCGTAGCAAACAGATAGACAAACAAATACACTTTCGTATTTATAATATTAGTATGGAATTATTGGCTAGTTTCCGTTGGAATTGGCCAATGCTGCAATGGAACTCGAAATAGGTACCCTAACTATAGCCTGAAAGTCATTTTATGCCCAAAATTATAAGCAAAATCGAACCCGAGGCGTTTAGACATCACACTATGTGTCACAAAGGTTAACAAACCCTGTTATGTACCTGCGACAGCTGACAATCAGTTGTTCCTTTGCTAATTATTAAGCCCACTCAAATTTCAACCTTATTTGAATACACACTGAGTTCAATTTACTTTTTACATCTTGAAATATAGGTAAGCTGTTCTTTTGATGAATATTAAGCCCACTCAAAATTCAACATTACGATAATTTCAATACGAACTAAGTTCAATTAACTTTTTACATTTTTTCAACAAAGTTCACTGTTTTTTCAACCTTATGTCAACAGTTTAAAGTTTATTTTAACTAAAGAATTTTACCTGTTTTTCTTTTCTTTTTTCTCGGTTGCTAAGCAGCATTTGACCGAGCTCGGAACAGCTGGTGTTAGAAGTTGAAATTTTAAAAATGGAAAACAAAATGCTGGACCAATTTCGATTGACATTTCGGCTTTTGCGTTGGGGTGAATTAGAAAGCGAGCTATTTTTTGAGAAATCGTTGTTGTAAGTAGATGCTATATTAGGCGCTAGATTTTGCCCGCGACTTAGTCCGCGTGGACTACACAAATTTCAAACCCCTATTTTACCCTCTTGGGGCTTAAATTTTCAATAATCCTTTCTCGGCGGATGTCTACGTCATAGTAGCTATCTGTATACCAAATTTCAATCCTATCCGTCCAGTGGTTTGAACTGTGCGCGATAGATCAGTCAGTCACCTTTTTCTTTTATATTTAGAAGAAAAGATTAGGGCTTTATGGTGTTACTAGGTGGAGTCGGTGACTTCGTCCGCGTGAAATGAGTTCGCGGAAACTCCTTACTTCCTAATAATTACTCCTTCCCTGGGATACAACTTACAAGTTAGATACAACCCACATCTGTACCTGATTTCATCATAATCGGTGGAAAACATGAGCCGTGAGCGCGTAACAAACAAACAAACTCACGTTCACATATTATGCCTGCGACTTCGTCCGCATAGATTATTTTTTTAATTCTCGGGGGAACTCCTTAATTGTCCTTCCCCGGGATGTAACTTGCCTCTATACCAAAATTAATTCGAATCGGTTGAAAAATTGGGCCGTAACGACTTAGAACGTAGCAGACAGACTGACAGACACACTTTCACCATACTAATATTATAAATGCGAAAGTGTGTTTGTTTTTTGGTTTATTGGTTTGTCCTGCAACCACACCGCAATGGAGCAACGGATCGACGTGATTTTTGGCATGGGTATAGTTGAGGACCTGAAGAGTGACATACTGGGCTACTTTTTATGCCGGAATCAAAAAAACTTAAACCACACGGATGGTATCAGCTATTTTTTTATAATATTAGTATGGACTAACTAATACGAGTATTACGATCCTGGCATACGGTATTCAATATTCATTATTCTCTTTCATCCGCTTTTGTCAACTAAATCAGCTGACTGCCCATATGAATTCCGAAATAGAAAGAGTCTTTCGTAGGCACTTTTACCATTTCGTATGAAGTCAGCTGATCGAGTCAAAAAAAAAACAAAAAAGTATCAACAAAAACCTCTTTGCACAACCGAACTCTTCAATTGCACAAAGAATTATTTCAATAATATTGAAAATTAAACCCTATGTGCTTATGTATAGAGTTGAATTTTACTCTGTAATTCAATGTCCATTCCGTACTTGCCTTTTATATCGCGAAAAACACGTGCGTCTTGAGAAAAAATAAAAGAATGACAGGTAGTTGCCACAGCTGATCGTCAGCTGTTTGGTTAAGAGTGCTGAAATATTTTGTCTATGCTACAAGTTTATTGGTAATTTAAATTGAACTTTATTCATTTGGAAGAGAGTTTAAAATTGATTGAACAATAAGTAGTTATATAAGACTTTATAAAATTGGTCCGTTTTAAACAATTCTAAATTCAAATTTTCGAATTAGTAACAATGGCCAACTTTTACGTTTATATTTTTACTGGAATTCATACTTTATTTCGTGTGTATTACAGTTTATATTTAAAATTAATAGAAAATAATAAAATTGCAAGAAATACTTGAAGGTTCCAAACTCAAAATTTCGAAGAGAAAACTTTTTGGCCAATCGAAATACAAATATAAGTACAGAACGTTAAAGTTACAATTTTGTATCTACAACCAGTATATTTTTTTTCTCTTCAAGATTTATAGGCAAAACCTACAGCAAAGGAATAAAGATCCATGGGAACTTTTTTTTTCGGAACAAATTATTTCGAAGTCATTTTTTCCCCTCAACTCAGTTGCATTATTATACGTACAAGAAACTTTGTAAAGTGTTGTAACATAATTTTTGGATTATAAGTAAGTAGGTACTTACTTACTTATTTGGTTTAGAAAGCCAAGAACTGCTATGAAACTAAAAAATCTAACCCTGAGTATTTTGAATCAGACCTCGTAATAAAAGCGAAAGTGTATATTTTGTTTGTTGGTTTGTCCTTTTATCACGCCGCAACAGAGCAACAGATCGACGTGATTGTTGCATGGGTATAGTTGAGGACCTGGAGAGTGGCATAGGCTACTTTGATACCGGAAAATCAAACAATCCGCACGGGATTGAAAAAACTTAATCCAAGCATACGAAGTCGCGGGCAACATCTAGTAATTTTAGAAACACAGTGTGATAGAAAACAACAGTTTTTTTGGGGTTGGTTAATGAAAGAAAATATAAAAGTATACTATAAAACGTAAATAGAATGAATATTTCAAAAATTCACACTCAGAACATTGAACGGTCCACAATCTGTCGATAGTTTACAATTTCGCTAGTTAGATTACAATCTAATGGTTTTTGCAATTTTACGGTGACATATACTGTATATTATATTTATAGTACCTACTACAGTAAAAAATGTCGGTCACTCTCTCTATAGTTCTATTCTATACTCTAGTAATCATTATAAAGGCTTATTTAGCAATTATCATCCCCCACCTGTTAGGGCACCTGCCTAAGCGAAAAGGTCGTGGGTTCGATTCCAGTGCGTCTAGTTTTAATGTCTCCCAAAGGTTAGAGAGAAGATGAAAAAAGTTGCAGTACACATTCTTGTAGGAACGAGTGTATGAAGCCAAGTATTTCCAACTTGCAGATGCCCGCGACTTCGTCCGCGTGAAATAAGTTTTTTTTAAAATCCCATGGAAACTCCCTTTTTCGGATTAATACATATATAGTGTATGACACTCACAAATAATGTGGATTTCTATTGGTATCAGAATTTTCAAAATCGGTTCAGTAGATCCAGAGTACCCCTTACAAACTCAAAAACTTTACCTCTATATATAATATTATGTATAGATACATAACTAACTATTTAGGGATGATTGGCCAAACCCATATATATGTCACCGTAATATTATAAAAACCGTTAGATTATAATCTAACTCGTGAAATTATAAACTGTCGACAGATTGTGAACCCTTCAATGTTCTGAGTGTCAATTTTTGAAATATTCATTGTATTTACGTTTTCTTGTCTGTTTCTTGTAGGTTAGGTTAGGGTTCGACATAATCAATCAAGTAGTGCCTGCGGCCGGGCACTGAGGTTTTATCGGGTTTAAATACCTATCAGATTACAATCTACCGAAAAATAATGCGTTAAATTGTAATCTTTCGACAGTTTGCAATTACGCGAGTTAGATTATAATCTAACGGTTTTTACAATCTTACGGTGACATATATGTATACCCATATATTGGTTATACCCACCTTTATGCAACTGATAAGGTACTCGTTTGAGGGACGAGTGGCCTAGTTGTAACGACGCATATCAATCCATTGCGATTGTTAAGCAACGTTGACCCAAGTCGGTAACTGGATGGGTGACCGAATTTGGTAGGTACCTTTACTGTAGGTGTTTGCAGGTACAGTAGCCCTATTCTCTAACTCATTCATTTTTTACTAGATAATGCCCGCGACGTCGTCCGCGTGGACCAAGTTTTTTCGACTCCCGCAGGAACTCCTTAATTTTCCGGGATAAAAAGTAGCCTATCTCCTTCCCCGGGATACAACCTATCCCTGTACCAAATCTCATCAAAATCAGGCAGGCAAGGCAGTGAAAGCGTAGCAAACAAACAGACCGACACATTTTCGCATTTATAATATTAGTATGGATCCATTGAAGGTCTGCTATGACTCTTTTATCGTTTACATAATCTTCAGCAGTATAATATGCTTTTTTTAAGGAGCATACTTAGTGAAATTTACAAAACAAAACAACTGCACAGTCTTCAAATACCATACGTGGCTATAGTTAGAGTAAGTATGAAGTATAAACACACATAAAAGCATGTAAAAGCTTCAGGGTCGGGCCACGCGCCCCTCGCGTGCCGTAACGACAGATGCGAAAGCTTTTTTTTTTTAGTTTTTGTCGACGGAGTCCGCGACCGACCTTGTCCGGCCGCGGGGCGGAATTTCGCCATTTTTACCCCACTGCATACAATTCGGGAGGGTATGGTGTTTGCAGTTAGTATGTTTCACAGTTCACTTCACCACCACCACCACCACCACTACAGCTGGGCACAGATGATGGATGTTCAGATATCGATATGTTCCCCTCCCTAGTCACAATGAGCTGTCGCACGCAGGCCTATAGATCACAAGCTCGGGAACATCACAAGCCCGGGAGCATCACTCGATGTCGACAGTTTATTCTATTGCCTATCCACCACCACCACTACAGCCCACTACCGTCTTACACAGCAGCATAGGCCTCCACTCTCATAGGAGAGAGGGAATTAGAGCTTAGACCCACCACGCTGCTCCAATGCGGGTTGGCGGGCTTTGACAACTATTATCATGTTAGTGACAATAACCGGGACCGTATGTGCTCTCCGAGGCACGTACGGGGGTGAAACACCGCCAACTTCCTAACTCCGGGCTAGTACTGACAATTTATTTTCAGAAAAACCCAATACTTGTTATGTCTCGACCCGGGAGTCGAACCCGGGACCTCGTCGGCCGCGTCGAACATGCTAACCACTAAGGCAATCCAACGAGGCAATCTATAAGTATACATTATTATTCAGTAACTATTTGGCGATTTCTCTATCTCAGAAATTAGCTCTAAAGACACTCTTTATTTTTTTTGCACCCCAACTACAAGAAAACTAATAACAATCATATCCGCTTGACCGTATCAAGCAAGAATCAACTTCCCGAGTCTACCTCTAGTCTTTTATTTCCGTCCTTTTCTCTCCGAAAAAATAATTAAAATGGAATACTGGAATACGAAAATAATCGAACCTTACAATTGTGAAAGTTGGAAGTCGGCTGTAGAATCCAAGGTGTTTATCGGTACCCATTATATTTGCACTAGTGTTGTGCGCATTGTTTGGCGATGCGCACGCGCAGCCCTTTCGCGCGGGTCAGTGGCTCGGTGCGCGCGCGCACATGCCGCGCAAGGTGGCCGCCAGCATCTGCCGCGCGAGAGGACGCCATCTTTGACGCGCCGCAATTCCACCACTAGCTTTAGTAATATTTGATGGCGAAATTAACTAATTAGTATCATCCATCCATCAGCCTGCATGCATCCACTGCTGGACATAAGTCTTTTCGAGAACGCGCCACCACACACTGTCCTCCGCCTTCCTCTTTCTCCCGCTTCCCACCACCTTCTTCAGGTGATCGGACCAGCGAGCTGGGGATCGTCCTACACTGCGCTTGCCGGTACGTGGTCTCCACTCCAGAACACGTCTGCCCCACCGACTTGAGAAGCTCGCGAGGTGTGGTGTTTGATGACAAAACTAATCCCATCAAAAACATAAATGTAAAATGAGAGCCAAGTTCAAAATTGTGATATATTATATGCCTTGGTTGTTGACTTCAGCGACAAAAGAAGTGAGATCTAAATGGGTGCCAAGTTCAATGGTCAGTCCTGCAATTTATTTATCCCATCAAAAACATAAATGTGAAATGAGAACCAAATTCAAAATTGTGATATATATGCCTTGGTTGTTGACTTCAGCGACAAAAGAAGTGAGATCTAAATGGGTGCCAAGTTCAATGGTCAGTCCTGAAATTTATTTATAACAACATATAATATTGTATAACAACTTAAAATATCATTTCTTCTTATAACTTAGTATAAAATGTTGAAGACTAAGGCTTTGGCTTGGCTAGTTTTCATATCTTGTTCCCCCGTCACCTTCCTACTATCATGCCGCAAGGTCTCAGGGTCTGCATCCGTATACAGTCGAATTCCATGCGTACGAAGCGATTTGCATACTCGTTTCTGATTCGAAAGATATGGAATGCCCTCCCGGCTTCCGTTTTTCCCTCCGCTTATAATATTGGTATCTTCAAATAAAGAGTGAATAGGCATCTTCTAGGCAAGCGCGCTCTACCTTAGGCTGCATCACTACTTGCCAGCAAGCCTGATTGCATCCAAGCGCTTAGTCTAGTCTATAAATTAAAAAAAAAACTAGCATAAAGATACTTTGCGCCCAAACACAGGCTTCTGCTGTATAAAGCGCAAGTTCGGCCCCACATGGAGTACTGCTCTCACGTCGGCCGGAGCACCCCAGTACCAGCTCCTTACATTTGACCGGATACAAAAGCTGGCAGTTCGACTCGTAGACAATCCCAAAATTACTTGCACGCTGGAGTCCCTAGAGCACCGAAGAGTCGTTAGTTCCGTTTGTGAGTTCTATCGTCTCCCCAACGAGTGCTTTGAAGACTGTAATGCATTACTTATTAGCGACATCATACTCATATTACAAATGCGAAAGTGTGTTTATTTGTTGGTTTGTTATTCAATCACGCCGCAACAGAGCAACGGATCGACGTGATTTTTTTGCACAGGTATAGTTGAGGACCTTGGAGAGTGACATAAGCTACTTTTTAACCCGGAAATTAAGGAGTTTCCGTGGGAATTAAAAAAACTTATTCCGCGCGGACGAAGTCGCGGGCATCAGCTGGTTCTCTATAATATCAATTGTCGTTGAATGGAATCGAACCCGCGACCCCTCGCTAAACGAAATACGCACATGGCCCAAGGTGTTCGCAGCATCTTTGCGACGCGAATGTCAATAATACGAACGCACGTGTGATTTTTTTCTGTACTCAGCCCACTTAGGGGCGGCGCGGACGGGCCACTCGCCGAGTCGCCACAGTCGCTCGTGCGCTCAGCGACAAATTGTAGTGTTCTTTTTCGTCGTTTCCTCATGGCCTCAATACTATATTTATTTACTAGCTGATGCCCGCGATTTCGTCCGCGTGAAGTGAGGTTTATTGGTTCCCGCCGGAACTCTTTAATTTTCCGGGATAAAGTCTATGTGCTATGCCAGACTATAATCTATCTCTGTGCCAAGTTTCATCCAGATCCGTTCCGCCGTTGGGGCGTGATTGATTAGCAAATATACATCCATCCATCCAAACTTCAGCATTTATAATACTAGCATAGAAGTAAAGATAGATTACAAGTACGAAATACAGGTGTCTCTTAAGTAACGTCATTTTTTGACTACTACCGGTTCGGAAAACAGATTCCGCTCAGAAAAGCCTGCAAGAAACTCAGTAGTAGCTCTTTTTTTATTATACGAGTGCCTGAAAAAAGGAGTATATTGTTTTCAGGGTTCATGTATGTATGTATGCGAGTTTGTATATATTCCACCATAACTTCTATACGCCTGAACCGGTTTTGATAAATGAGGTATCGTTAGAATCCCTAGCTTATTCCGGGTGGCATAGGCAAGTAAAATTTTAAAAAAATTTGATGGGGTGACCATGGTCCCACATTAAAGACTAAAGTTGAAAAAAATATTCGAAAATAAGATTAACTATATGATCATCATCTAGAAAATGATGAGTAGATTCCAAAAATATATAACACTATAGTTCAATATCCAGTGATTCACAAAAAAAATTCATTTAATAAAAATGTGAATAAGATTGTAACATAACTAGATTAATTTAGATTTTTAACTTTTTAGTTCGTTTTTTGACAGGGCAGTCGAGTTTTAATAAGCAAAACATTACATTACTTGAGTAGGTATATGTAATATACTGTAAGTACTAAGTGTAAGTTATTTTGCTATCTTATAGTGACCGAGGATTGTGAACCGTGACCCGTGACCCTCTAAGACACTTGACTTTTGAGGTTCGCCGGGTAACTTTCAGAGTCAGGCTGCGTTTCCAGCGGAGATGTGCGTGCTACGCTACAAATCCGCCAATATTAGCTATGAAGCGTTCCTATCGCGTTCCATTCTAATTTCAAATTCAAATGGTTTTATTTTATTTTATTTAGTACAGAAAACTGACAGCTACAACAGAAATGGATACATAAATAAAGAATAAGTATAACGCCAATTACAATTTTCACAGATAGAAATAATAAAATTATTCAAATAATTTTTTTAGCTCGTGAATCGTCGAGTGAATTTACCGCTGGTTCGGAATGATGTCCCTACCAAGTCTTAAAAGCCAAACTGTGGCTCGTGGCCCGTCTGCGGCGATCTTAGCCGGTTTATTGTGCATCGGCGCCGCTTTCCAAATCATTTCCGGCCGAGAGCGGCGCGTGCGCATCTGGTATCGGGTGTGTGTTTGTTTGTTTGATGTTTGATGGCTCTTATTATTGCCGTTTCGATGCTAACGTCGCTGTAATACTTAGCACAGGAATACAGTGGACTGAGGACTCGTTTCGTAATACCTACACATTGTTACAATTTCCAAATTACGAGTAAACTCAAACTCAAATAATATATTTTATTCAAAATAGGTACCTACACAGTACAACTTCTGAAGTTCTGAACATCACGTTTTCAAAGTATAGTAAGTAAGATACCGCGGTTAATTCACCGTCACGTGTTGACGGTGAATTAACCGCGGTATCTTAAAACTTAAGCTACGAGGGTTCCAAATGCGTCTTAGTCCGAGAAGGACCCTCAACAAACTCGGCCGGGTACAGTACAGTTTATACATGTTACATTGCACCCCTAGTCGTTCGACGCAGCCGTCTAGAATTCTAGACACAGCAACGCTGCGGGGTGACAGGGACGTGACGTGACAGAGGAAACTGGCAGAATTTACAATACAAAATTCTTTCATTCTGACTTCAAATTAGTAGATATGCAGTTTCTACATCTTGAGGTGCTAGAACTGCCACGGCTTGGATGAAATAATCACGGGCTAGGAAACGTAAGAAAAATGACGAATAGGTATTCGATTAACTTTTGCGGGGCGAGGGGAGAGTGTCTTGTAATTTTTCTGCCCCATTATTGACATTAGTGCATGAAAAAGTCAATCACTATGACAACACAATATCATAATAATGGCGAAACTGCCACAGTTAGCGGCTTAGAGGGGTACGGCGATTAAGGCCGATATCACGATTCACGCGTCACAGTTAATTCATCCAAGTTCTGACATCAAATTATGTAGTAGGTAATGGTATACCATTTTTCCACCTATAGGTGCCACATTGTGACGGTAGCCGGATCTGTCATTTGAATGGGCGTCGACCCACTGTATAAACAATAAATACCTATACTTATGCAGCATTATTATAATATGGATTATTTCGGATGAAAAGAAACACGACAAAAGGTGGCACGCGCCATCTTGTGGACGTCCCGTTAGATGCAACAGATGTTAGAAAAGTAGCTAATGTGCCGTCCGAATACTATACTGTACCTACGTAAAGAGATTCACTCCAAAACTGTTTCAGTCTAACTTCTAATACATTTATAAAAATATGTTGCAACATGAGTTATTTTCTGATAAAGACATACCTATTTCATCTGTCTCTCCCTAAGTATAAATAAGGTATTAAAGATAGTTTGGCAAAAACCAACTAGGTAAATCATCAATTGTTAATCAGTATATTTTTCTGTTCTAATTTAATGTATAATATATATATATATATATATATATATGTCACCGTAAGATTGTAATGACCGTTAGATTATAATATACCTCGCGAGATTAGGAACTATCGAAAGATTGTGAACCGAACAAACTGCTTACAATTTAACGCATTATTTTTCGGTAGATTATAATCCATCGAAGTGAAACTTAAATTACAATCTGTCCCGCGTTAAATTCGTCAACTGTCCGAAGACTGTCCCTGATTGGTCGATCTTACAGTAGGCCGTTTTGTGTCCATAGAGTTGGGAATGAAACAGAGGTGTCAGTCAAATAAAATAAATGAACTTCAAGAATTGTGACATAAAGTATTTATTTATTATTTAGTAGGTAATCAATAATTCTTACATAACATGGTTTTTACACAAATTTAGGAATATTGAAACCGCAAATATAGGCACCACATATTTATGTTTCAAAGCGTGAACAATTTTGTCTCGACGTCCATGTCCAGTGGCAATATGTGCGTCGAGTATCGTTTGATAATACTCTTCCGTTGGAATTATTTGTACTACAGGATCTGAGATATCCTTTCTCGTAATTATTAAAATTTTCTGGTTCCCAATATTCATTACATCGTATTTTCTTGCATGATGGTACTGCGTGTTTGTTGGTCGCCTACCTTGAGATTTTATTGTGTTGTACTCCTCTAACAATTTTATCACACTTTGTATTCTTTGATTTGTCCATTCAAATTTTTTACTATTTTTATTATGCCCGCTGTAATAATTTTGCAACTCTATGGTTGCAATTCACCCTGATTAACAACAACTGGTATTTCTGAGTATTCTTGATGGATAAGCTCAATATCCGACATTGTAAATGTTATCAAATGAGATCACATAGCTTCATAAAAAATATTAAAACACGGAAAATGTCCGGAATTTAAGGCTATGTTCGGTGATTAATACTAACTTATTTATCATTCAAACTGCACTTCTATAGTTAATCACAGATTAATTTTAGTACCACAACAATTTTATATAACTATTTCTAAAGCTGTGAGTTATTTTCAACACGAAATCAATTTACAATCGCCAAAACACTGTTTGTTTACGTTCGACAACAAATAAATTATCAAATGAATATGGCGGCGCACGGCATATTCCGGTCAACCAATCAGCGCGCGAGGTGCGTTCCGTCGCACAATTTGACGGTTTCACTTCGATGGATTCTAATCTACCGAAAATTAATGCGTTAAATTGTAAGCAGTATTTTACGGTTCACAATATTTCGACAGTTTATAATCCCGCGAATTATATTATAATCTAACGGTTTTTACAATCTTACGGTGACATATATAAGTCTTGTTCCTTTAAGCGGCAATACGCAGCTATCCATTTGTAAAAATGTTTATAAAATATGTGCAAAAAATTCATTGTAAACTGTTATGGTTATACCTGTATTATATTTGTATTACCTATTGTATATTATGTTACTGAGTATGTTTTCAAAAAATAAATAAAATAAGCTGTCTCGTTGACCTAGTCAGCTAGTCAGCATGTTTGATTGCGGGTGACGAGGTCGTAAGTCCAATACCCGGGTCGGGCGGGACGCTGCGCAGGACGTGTACTGTAAGTTGTAATGTTTCTTTCGTAGTAGGCTGGTGTCTGTTGAGAAATGCTGTCGGGATCATTATTATTAGTAACTGCCTCTTTCGTCTAGCGGATAGCATATTCGACTGCGGCCGATGAGGTCCCGGGTTCAAGTCCCGGGTCGGGCCAAAAGAAGTATTGGGTTTTTCTTACATTGAAATTGTCAGTACAGAAGTTGGCGGTGTGGTCACCCCCGTGCTTCGGAAAGCACGTGAAGCCGTCGGTCCTGCGCCTGATCTCTCTTCGGTCTCCTCGGATTTTCCGTTCCATCGGGCTATGAGAGTAAAGGAACAAAGCGTGCACCTGTGTTTGCACACACACTTGCGCACTATAATATAGGCTAGGCCCTAGACTAGGCACTAGAGATAGGCCGCCGTGGACGAAATTCGGTCCAGAGGACATTATTATTAAGGTATCTTATGTCATTAACATTAACAATTGGCAACTTATCACACTGATCATACTAATAGGTATTTGAAATGCGAAAGTGTGTTTGTTTGTTCTTCAATCACGCCACAACACAGCAACGGGCCGACCTGATTTTTTGCCTGGGTATAGTTGAGTGACATAAGCTAATATTTATCCCGGAAAATTAGGTAGTTCTAGAATAATAATAAAACTTTATTTTCAATTATTTTTAAGAATTTGTAAGAATCCAAGTTTAAACCTGAGTCAACGTCACTTAACCTCTGCCATTGGAAAGGAAGTAGGTCACTAGTCACCCAGTGATGCTAATTGTGACAATTAACTAATGAACTAATTGATGCAATTAGTTAATTAATGCCATAAGGGGTCCGCTTACAGACAGACTGACATACAATGGCCATTTCTCTTTAATTGCACAATTACTTATTTGCTTATTAATCAATAATGATTAGGTTTTTAATTTTTAAATTCTGAGAATTATTATTTGTGTTTAATCTATTATAGTTACGTGCTTCTAAATTGAAACAAAGCATTTTTAATTATTCTTTTAATAAAAATTTAAGACCTTTTAGGCGCAATAGTTCAAAAGTAGTTCCCAGGAGGATGAAAGTGACCTAACTCAAAAAACTAACGAAATGGAGGAAAGGTTATAAGTTTTTGGTAAGTGAAATTGTTTGGGTAAGAACTATATTTGTGACACCTAGTTTCCTACTATCTGCACTGCTATCTATTAAAACATGAGTTTTATTTGTGCATGTTTGATGAAATTCCTATAACTTGCTGCAAATCGAACCTTGGACGTTGGGCTTACGGACGCGTCTCAGGAATTAAATTTTCTATTTGCAGCATTCTAAACATAGAACAAATTTCGCA
This sequence comes from Erebia palarica, assembly GCA_964035005.1. Taxonomy (NCBI): domain Eukaryota; kingdom Metazoa; phylum Arthropoda; class Insecta; order Lepidoptera; family Nymphalidae; genus Erebia; species Erebia palarica. Next base: position 10,795,000 of record OZ035994.1, on the reverse strand, counting down.
AAGGTACTCTACGCAGCCACCCTTCACACAAGTTGTTCTAAATTCAACTCCATCCCTTTCTCTTATTACCATTAAGAATGGGACAGCTATACAATAAGGCAGTCGGCAGCCGTGCGTGCGCATCTGCCATTTAAATTATATAACGTCACATTAGAAACAGAATAATACATTTAATACTGAGCTCCAACTCAACTGAAATAAAGTTGATTATGCTTTGTATGGAAGGTTAAGGTTCTACACAAAAGGCTTTATCGAAAATTGAACTCTGTGGACTAGCTTATATAGAGCTGGTTTTACAATATTAATTATTTTAATTGCAGCTGTGAATAATTGTTCATACTCCACAGCATTTCGTAGCTCAAGCTTTTCGAGCGTAGCTTTTAGACGCTACTCCGCCGGTAGGCCCCGACGCGAGCGGACGTCTATCGCGTCGCGTCTTCATTTATAATCGTAACAAACCACGCGTAAATAATAAAGTATAATTAATTCTAAGTGTTTTTGTGACTTTAAATAAAAATATAAGTGTTTCGTGTGTGGATATCTGCTATGGATTAAATAGTTGAGGATTTAATATATTTTTTGCGTCTCTTTTTGGTAATTTTGACCAATGATGGGTGTCAGTTGTATGAACGTACGGCAGGCTAGGGGCGGGTGCCACTGCCCCGCTTGTCCTAGGGCTTCGGGTCACGGAGCTCCGATGCCGCCCCAGACCCTTGTTTTGCCCCCAATGGCTTTGGAACCTGAAACGACCCCTGTCAAGGACAAAAAGGGGTCCAAAATGAAGGTGCTGAAAAAAATTAAGAAGAAAATTGGCTTAGGTGAGTTTATTTTGAATGCAATTTTTATTACTTTTTTTTTACTTTTTTTTTTAAATGTAGTTAATGTACACTATGTACTAACTAAAATCAATAGAGCTTATCTTATTCATTGATTTAAAATTTGATTCTGAAATTAATCTTATTCAAAATAACCAATCGATTCGAATCGATTAAAAATTGAAACACTTTGAAAAAATAAAAGTTTAGTTATGAAGCGTAAAATATACCCACTGAAGGGTGGATGGGCGCAGTGACCGTTTATAACCGTTTTAACGGTAACATTCTTTGTTATCTAATCTTTAGCTGCTAAATTTATTAAAAAAATAAGTACATATTTTTTTAACATTGACAAAGCATACTTTTGTATGTATTTGATCAGTTTCTAAACGATTGGCGAATGTCATTTTGATTTGGCACCAATTCTCGCACTACCTACTCATTTTTTATTGTAAGTGTTAGTGACGTTTTGACATTTTAGCACATATAGATTTGTCCGTTTGAAATTCAAATTGAAGACGTCATGCGTGCGACTTGAGATATTTGATTTTAAAAGTTCTTTCGTGTTTTTGACAAAAAAATTGTGATTATTAATTATCATTTATTGAAGTGATTTTGTGTAGAAATTCGCAATGACACTATACATTAAACGAAAAGTAAAAGGTGAGTGTTTATTTATGAACCGATTTTCTGACTAAAGCTTGAAAGCTTGGCTATTTGGTAGAAAATTTATTTTATTTGTTAAAAAAGTGCTTCTTTATTACTAGTTACTACTATTATTGATTTAGATTTAAAAATTACGTAAAAAGATCTTGTGGAACTAAACTTCAGTCTGCCTACGTTCTTAGAAGGTACACGAACTATGGTTTGTCTCATTTAGGATGAAAATTGTGACAGGTGAGAGGTGTATAGCAATAGCGAAGGACTAGAGTCAGACAGACTGAAGCAGTACTATGCAAACGGCATCTGCCATAATTATCATCCAAATACCATACTTAATCTTACATTATGTGGTATCTATCGTTTATCTACCGAGAAATCATGAAATATTTGAACTTTTGAACATGAATTTTCGAACTCAGCCGACATAGGACTGGCTTATATATGTCACCGTAAAATTGTAAAAACCGTTAAATTATAATATTTAATTCAATTTAATTTATTTGAACTACCAACAGAATTACAAGTAGTATGAATACAAAATGTTGAATGGCTTAGGCAATAGGTAACAAGCAATTCAATTTATAGGTAGTTACATCATGCACATAGGAAAAGTCGTACATAACTGACACAAGAATAGGTACATTGGGGAGCTATTAATAAATAATTAAGATTACTGATACAAGACTATAAAAAACTAATGAAAATAACTATCAATAATTATATAACATTCATTTTAACTACTGTTTAAAAAAAACTGGATAAAAAGTAAGAAAATGAGATGCATAAAATTTATAATAAGTACAGGGTTGAGAAGAAAACAAAGAGGATCATCTGACAATGTGATATTAATAGTCAATTATCAATTCAATATACCTAACTCGCGAAATCGCAGTGTCGAAAGATTATAATTTAACGCATTATTTTCCGATAGATTGTAATCTGTTAGGTTTATTAACCCGATAAAACCTAAGTGCCTGTCCTGCGGCCGGGCACTACTTGATTATTTATGTCGAACCCTAACCTACATGAAAGAGACAAGAAAACGTAAATAAAGAATTCTGAGTGTAAATTTTTGAAGTATTCATTGAATACTTCAAAAATTTACACTCAGAACATTGAACGGTTCACAATCTTTCGACAGTTTACAATTTCGCGAGTTAGATTATAATCTAACGGTTTTTATAATCTTACGGTGACATATATATAGGTTTGGCCAATCATCCCTAAATAGTTAGTTATGTATCTATATATAATATTATATATAGAGGTAAAGTTTTTGAGTTTGTAAGGGGTACTCTGGATCCCTATCTCTGGATCTACTGAACCGATTTTGAAAATTCTGGTACCAATAGAAAGCCACATTATTTGTGAGTGTCATACACTATATATGTATTAATCATAAAAGTGTTCTTCTTTCTTTTATCTATGCAAGATTCAATTGCTGGACCAATCTGTCCGGGAACAAAAAATAGCTCGAATCCTAAAGACAATGCATTGAAGATGCTTTTTCATAGAGGATTTTATGCTTGTAGATAAAGTCGTGGGCATAAGTTAGTTAAGATGGCGCGTGCCACCTGCCCCGCGCTGTAGGTAACGCCAATGATCTGCCTATTTGCCATGATAACACCTGTCGTTGCAGCTTGCTTATAATTAACTTAATTGCTTGCAGTTTAATTTTAATCACTAACCAACCAGTTTTGGTTGTACTCAGTACTCACTTCTAGTACTAAAAACCTACTTAATAATTGAAGTGGTAGACTTATCATACGGAGCTGTCGAGCCCAAAGCTTGGTCACCCATCTAGTTACTAACTAAAGCCTGTGTTGCTTTTTTAAATGTTTCGCATTTGCGGCCTTCGATAGCTCAGGTAGGTAAATACGGTGTATAATTGCAGCTATTTCGTCCTAAAACTTCATTTGTTTTGATGAAATTGGGTACATAAGTAGCTTGCAAATTACATCCTGAAGACAAGAAAATTTTTATCCTGGAAAATCAAGAAAAACTTAAATCCACAAGAAGCTTCATCTAGAAGGTACCTAACAATATGTACTAGCTGATGCCTGCAACTTCGTCTGCGTGGAATATATTTTTTGTATTCCCACGAAAACTCCTCAATGTTCCGGGATAAAATGTAGCCTATGTCGCTCTCTAGGTCCTCAACTTTACCCATGCAAAAAATCACGTCGATTCGTTGCTCTGTTGCAGCGTGATTGAAGGACAAACCAACAAACAAACACTTTCGCATTTATAATATTAGTATTATATTATGATTTCTATTAAAATTCAGAAATCGGAAGTAAAAGCTAATAGGTATGTCAATATAAGCATCTGGTGTACCGACTGAAGTGTGGCTAGACCGCGGCACTTCCGCCGCTGTTTCCGCCACATCTGGCAGATTGGGGGGTAACTCCACAATCGCATTGTGTTTACGCGCTTTTGTCTTTTTTACTTTCTTGCCTCTTTCTGCTCTATTGTCTTGCCAAATTTTGAGTCATGGCCTGCTCGGTTTAGTCATAGACATCTGTTACTTATTAGTTATTACAATCACAGTACACATGGTTTCCTACTCAGATGGTCGAACGATCGATGCTCGATTCGGGCACGCACCTCTAATTTTTCAGACGTTTTAAATAATTAATTATCACTTGCTTTGACGGTGAAGAAAACCGCCATATCCGAGATTACTCCATAATGTTCTCATTGACGTAGCTGCCAATCCGCACTTAGCCAGCGTGGTGGACTATGGCCTTGTAATTGTAAAATTGGACAGTTATCAAAATAAAACAATTGAAAACCATAAATTATTCTAGACATGCGTTAACAGCGATCGTTTTTACACGTAGCGTGATAATTACTTGGTCACGACATAACTATAACGCATAAGAAACGCGACGGTCACTGCACGAAGTAAGGTCAGCCGGACACAGGGCGCGCGGCGCGCGCGTTCTCGTGTTCGAGTTGTAAGTGATACAACTATAGTGGTCCAAGTGATAATTTGTAGTATGATAGATCACTGAACGCCTTTATCCAGCTTCTTGTGCGAGGAATCCTGCAATTTTTTTTCTACCCGCATCAGTTTCGCTACGGGCCTTTAGCCTCTAAAGGTCGTTCTTAAAAAAATGATGAAAAAAACATGATGCTCTCCAGACAGCTGTGCGTTTATTGTCGCTTTTGAAAATCGAACGCCGCGAGCAGCTGACTGTGCCCAGGGCTGCCAACTTCTAAGTTCTGAAATCCTTTTAGTACTAATTTTTAGCACAATAATACATTGAATTTACTAAATTACTTATTTTCTGACTATATCTTCTGCGTTCTGAACTTGTGACCATTTTCCACGTAATGGTAGCGGGTTTTTTAAGATAATAATAATTCTTCCACATTTAAGACTCATATTAAGACAAATATTAATATTAAGCAATAATGCCCAGGATCAACACAGCATAGAGGAAATTAAAAGGTTGAATTCCTTTTAAACCGTTAAAGTTGTTTCCCAATCCAGTTACCAACTTGGGCCAATGTTTCTTACTCAGCGTAATCTACTAAAAATGACGTCGCTACAAGACCACCTGTACGTTCCTTTTCTTATCTTATCGTTTTGAAGTTTCCTCGAAAAATAAAGGTTATCTCAAAATAATACATTACAATTTCGTGTATAAAGAATTAAAAAATGCGGAAGAAATACTAAATTTAATTAAAAATGATGGATAGAAACGAGAAAGATTAATTTTGATAGGCATAGATTAGCTGTTTAATCTTATCATTTATTTATTAATTATTTTACAATTCAACGCAGATTAAGAATATACTAATCATAATATAAAATATAGTTAAACATTTATTAAGAACCCATTACGTAACTTTAGTATACTTCGCATAAAAAGGTATTTGGGTTGCTTATGACTATCGCTAATTAACATTATTATTATAATGAGATGCCAACAATAATTCTAATCAACCCCAGTTATAAGAAAATTAGTTCACTGTGATAAAATAAACCTAACAAAAAACCAGTTAAATATTAAGTGAAATGCCTGTACAAATTAAAAATCCTAAGTAAATAATTTAATATTTTTCATACACTGGCAAGTGGCAACCCTGGTTGCAAGCGCAGGCGCACGCCCAGAAGGTCCCGTTTGCGAAACAGCTGGCGCTTGACAATAAGTGCGAGCGAGGCGCAACATACACCAACACCATGCGAGTGAAAGAGACGAATGACACCGTATGTTTGTTACTGATAACGCAGCTCCTGTAAAAATGATAAGAATTTTTTAATTCCAAATGGGGACGCTTTTTCGGTATTTTTTAACTTAAAACACTCTTCCCTATTTTCAGCAATTTATAGGGCAATTTTTTTCATACCCAAATTTTAATGGTTTTTAATAGTTTCTAGCTATATTGGTACTTAATACACACACAATACACTACACAATATTCCCGTCAAAGCACTGATTTCAGTAGTTAGTTAAATAGATTAATTACTTATATTATAGTTAATTGTACTGTTTTATACTAACGCCCGCCCGAAACTTTTGCTCCTGTGAGTATTGTGAACACATCCGTCGTTCCTTGTTCCTTGTTCATTATAAGCGGAAAGTGCAAATTTCAGCTCACCGGGTCCAAGGGTTTGGGCTGCGCGTTTGTAAGTCAGTGACTGAGTGAGGTTTCTCTTTATATTATGTACTTAGAGATTTGTTTGAATGGCAATAATTGTTCCTCCTTTGTCCATGTGTCATAAAAACTAGCTCAGAAGTAAGATCTTGTAGGTATATTATCTTCTTCGAAGATGCAAGAGAAAGCAAGTGGATAACAAATTAATAAGAATTAATATAATCAGTTGAGATCTTTCACCTACTTAGTACTAAAATTTAGCGTTAATTAGCATTCAGTACTATAATTATAATTTTAGCTACCTTAGTACTACATAAACTTTTCTAATACTTTCTTAACTTTTCTTTTAGTTTTTAGCCTTGTAAAGTTATAAGTTACAGTAAACCGACAGCTGTCATTTATTTCGTTTTGAGTTCGCTTTGAGCTCGTTTCGAGGCACATGACCAACTGTTCATAGGATCGAAAACACCATATTATTATTGATCAAAAGACGTACACACTAGTTACACATAATAAATTCATTGAAAAAAAAACCATATCAGCTGGCATTAAACACCTTTTGGTCGTATCTCTGTCATTCTCTAACTTGAAGACTTTCCTACCTTGCGTCTCTTTTCTACGTCTTGTAATTTTTTCTGTTATGATACCAGCTGCCTATGTATTAGTTCGCTCTTTCTATTTGTATATGTCTGGAAGAGATGGAGAGAACAGATGTAAGGTAACATTTGCTATAGATAGTGGATTTTGACCCCAAAATTATAATGTTTGCAAAAAATATGCCAAGTTTTTCACGGTAATATTAGTACGAAAATGAAAAAGATTAAACTTCCTGGCCTTAGCGTAGTGGTGGGCGCAGGTCCTTATAGTGGTAGTCTGATATCTCGGGTTTGATCCTCGGTAGGGTCAATTCGGGAATTGTTGGATAATTTTTGAATTTTCTCTGGCCTGGATTGGTGAGAGACTTCGGCTAGGCTAGTTACCACCTACCGACAAAGGCGCGTCGCCAAGCGACTTAAGAGTTCCTGCACTATGCCGGGCCGATGCCCCCTATACCGTAGACAGCATCATTAATTACCAGCAGGTGAGATCGCAGTCAAGGGCTTACTTGTAGTAGCATGAAAAAGCGTTCTTCTATCCAATACTTTTAACCTATTAAAAAGTAATAAATACTTACTAAATAGTACAAATTACTAAATACTGGCAACATCGCATACAAAATCACTCCAAAATTCGAATTAGAAACGTCGAGAGCTATATACATTCCGCACAGGGTTCTCACGATCATTAGCGCCGATGCCGTCTTCACAGAGCTTCGAAATTCGAATCGTGCGTGATCTCTACAGTCGCTCACTTTATCGCCGCTGGGCCACAAGGCATAAGCAGTGGCAACATAAAGTAGTGCGTAGCGTCGCGTTTAAAATTCCAGTTTTTGTTTATTAATTAAAAGAAAAGTCCTAACTGTCTTATCGATACGGCCCAATCTAAATACTACACAGCAGAAATCTGGAATGTTTCACAGAAGTTTAAAATGACGACAAGACAAGGAATAAGGCTGTGTTTTGAAATTACAACTACAACGTTAGAGCAGGCGTTTGCTAGTAAACAAACAAAAGTCCATTGCACTAACTCCTAGATCAGCTGTTCTGTGTGTCCGTTTTCGGCGGAAGTGACGTATAGAACTGCTTCCGTCCGATATTGCTTTAGGCGTTGGCAGTATGTCCCTGGTCTCTGTCTCCCGTCGCTCGTGCAACAAGGCCGTGGCCCCGCAGTCAGCTGGAGAGAAGTAACTTTTGTAACAGTCCTGTATCGGTAATTGCCGGTAAATTCGGCCTAACGCTCACTAAGCCAATTTGGAAAGCGGGCGTGCGTTGTTACCGATTATATTATGTGCGATACGTTGAACTTAGGAGTTTGTCTGTCGGCTGTTACTTCTTCTTCTTCTTGCCATTTTCACACTCTATTTGGGGTTGGCACAACATGTTTTCTTCTTCCACTCACTTCTGTTATCCGTCAACCTCTTATTCACCCCTCTTATACGCATCCATCTTTTCTTTTCTTTGTCTGCTGTTACTTATTACCTCTTTATGTTACAAGGGACCTCTTTCACTGCCAAGGGTCACTGGTAGTGATCTCTTGTAAGTACCTACATAATTAGTGCTTCCTTGTCCACAATTTTTTCTTAAAGTAAGTTTTGTTTTTGGGACGACATTTAAGTTAAAGTTGATTTAAATTATTAACAAGTAGCTGATTCCCGCGACTTCGTCCCCGTGGAATAATTTGTTTAATTCCTACAGGAAGTACTTAATTTTTCGGAATATAAAGTATGCCTATGTCACTCTCCAGGACTATGCAAAAAATCACGTCAATCAACGTTGCATTGTTGCGGCGTGATTGAAAAACAAACAAACAAACTCTCGCATTTACAATATTAGTATGATCTTAGTTTTAAAAAAATTATATGACGTCCGCTTTAAGGTTTTCAATTTCCGGGATGAAAGGTATCCTATCACTGGCGCTCTCTTCAATACCCATGCAAAAAAATCACGTCGTTCCGTAGTCCTGATTGAAGAACACACAAACAAACTTTTGCATTCATAATTGTAGTAATATATCGTAGCTATAGTTTTCGCAACTGGCAACACTATTACAATTCCGCGTAAGTTACGCAACGGCCATCGCGAGCGGCGCATCCCACGACCCCGCGACCTCTCGCGAGCATCCAAACCTGTTGCCGCCGTCTGCTCTCCTGGTACTTGTCTCCTGCGCTTTGTTTATTACTACTACACTTCTGCGTACAACTATAACGCTTGTAGTATGTTGTAGTCGTATAAAATATACTAATATAATAAATGCGAAGGTTTTGATGGATGTTTATTACGCCAAAACGCACGCTTAGAGACGGATTTTGTATGAAATACTTCCTTGTGACGTCATCGTCATTCGACGCACTTTTTTTCTTTAATCAATTGTTTAAAATGGTTATCAAGCATAAAACTAACAGGAGACCTTGGATTTACGTCCTTTGGGAGATCCTCTATTTAATCATCATAAAAAAACCAATTATATAGGGCTAATGTGCAGAGTTGTTAATGTTTTTGACGAACTCCGTAGCGCAGTGTGTAGCGCCGTTGTCTTAACGTGCGGAGGTCCCGGGTTCGATTTGGGAATTAATAATTTCTGAATTTTCCCTGGTCTGGTCTGGTGGCAGGCTTCGGCCGTGGCTAGTTACCACCCTACCGGCAAAGATGTGCCGCCAAGCGATTACGCGTTCCGGTACGATGCCGTGTAGAAACCAAACAGGGGTAAGGGTTTAATATAACTGCCATGCCCCTAACAGGTTAGCCCGCTACCATCTTAGACTGCATTATCACTTACCATCAGGTGAGATCGCAGTCAAGGGCTAACCTGTAGTGGAAAAAAAAATCTCCCTATTGAATGTCTTCATTTATGGTGTAAACTTGTGAAGTCTACCAACTTGAACTTGGTCAGCGTGGTGAACTATGGCCTAAACCCTACTAATTTTGGGAGGAGACTCGTGCTTGATAGCGGCTGGCGACGTGTTGAGCAATAAAATTATTTGAAAAATTGAAATTTATATTTTCTTAAAACCCGTGTGGTTGTCTGATTGTTTATCATTTCAATTTTTACCTAAAGATGTTTAAGTGTTAGACAAATCGAGAATATTTTGGGTAAACGCATTCTGTATGCTCCACACATTAGCACTGTATCGCTAGTAAATAAAAAAACGTGTTTCTAAAATTTCCCATATCAACAAAAGATGACACAAGAAAATACTTCTTTTGTTTTGAAAAATCTGCCCACCAGATGGTAAAGTTTATTGCAACTTGCAACCCTTTTGTTTTTTTTTTTAATTTTTACGAACTTCGCCCAAAGCTTCGATTTTCAACGCGTGGGAATGCAAACGTCCATGTAAAAATACAATTTTAAATATTCCACTTCCTGAATTACTTCTCGTTCGTGCTTACTTGTGGTAAAGTTTAAAATGGATTGGCATGGTTGTGAATAATAAGTTTGTCAATTTTGTGTACGATTTGTGAATCGCTAATTTCTTTGTATTTTCAACTTGCAAGATGTTTTCGGTTCCGGCTACTAAATAGAATCATTATTTATTACACCTGTTATGGTTTTAAGCTTGCCTGGTAGGTCCTTTGTATTATTTGACTAAGCTAGCGTTTTTCTTCCGACTTCGCACCTGTTTTTGATTATATTCTACCCTTTTAGGGGTGATTAAAAAAAAAATTACACCTTTTTAGGTAGCCATTTAAATACAACAATCTTAGTTTTTAATTTCTAGAATAAGTCAAATATTTTCTACTGTTTTAGGGGGTTGAATTTTAAAGAAAATGTAGTTATTTTGTAGTGACTAACTACATCGATTGTTCTAATATTCAGGACAAAATTTAAATCTGAACTTATGAAGTATGTTTCTTAAATTAAGAAAGAACTTGTAGCAGTTATTTGAGTCTTTAGGTATTGTACTTTTTTTTACTTATGGTAAATCGATAAATTTAGGTTGAGAGGAATTTTAGTCCTACACGAAACTTCACTTTTGGTTTTAATATTTTGTCAACGCTGAATAGAATCACAAATGACAAAACAAAAAAAAGCAGATATATATATATATATATATATATATATATATATATATATATATATATATATATATATATATATATGTCACCGTAAGATTGTAAAAACCGTTAGATTATAATCTAACTCGCGAAATTCTAAACTGTCGAAAGATTAGAATTTAACGCATTATTTTCCGGTAGATTGTAATTGTGATAGTTATTTAAACCCGATAAAACGCAGGCCGGGCACTACTTGATTATTTATGTCGAATGCTAACCTAACCTACAAGAAAGAGACAAGAAAACGTAAATAAAATGAATATTTCAAAAATTTACACTCAGAACATTGAACAGTTTACAATCTTTCGACAGTTTAGAATTTCGCGAGTTAGATTATAATCTAACGGTTTTTACAATCTTACGGTGACATGTATAAACCAAAAAAAATATGCTACCACAAAATTTATATTAATGTTTTGATTTAAAATGTTGATAAAACAAGCTACAATTTCGTATTAATTTCGCCCGATAAGCAGGTATAAAGTTTGTAAAGAATGAAAGCGTGTGAATCGAATGTTATAAAATACCTGAGTATTTCAGGTATCAAACGGAAAGCTGTCCTAGTGCAGGAAAATCGATGTGAAGGAACACACTCGACATTCCGATCGTTACTACTGGTTAGTTATGTGATCCTAGTACATTGGTGGAATTTGTACTAGCCCCTAATTCCACTAAAACTAAATTTTAACTAACTACACAGTATGAATAATGTAAAATACTGATATTTTGATTTTAACACTTTAGTACAATGATATTTATATAATATATAAAAGTATGGTTAGTTATTAAAAGTTGAGTTGACGAATTTTTTTTAATAAAAAAAAATAACTAGTATTTTGAGATGAGAATTTTTCCATATTATGAGATGGCACCTGTGGCAACTGTCTTCTTTATTGCTGAGAGTCGTGACCCCTTTCCGTTAATCACAATATTCACATGTTTTCTTGGGATAATAAATTTTAGTGATAGTAATCGGGACCGACGGCTTAACGTTTTCTCCGAGTTCCTCCGTTTTCCTCCGGAAACGAAAAGGCCAAATTCGGTCACCCATCCAGGTACCGACTTGGGTCAACGTTGTTTAACAATCGCAATCGATTGATATGCATCGTGGCAACTAATCCACTCGTCCCTCAACTTTCTTCTACATGGGTGGTAATTTTAGAAAATTTGGAATACCTCTAATGTTTTATTATAGTCAGGTCTGTTAACTTGTTTTGACTCCAAACACTTAGTATGTAAATATTTGGTCAAGTTCCTGTCAATTTGGTAACAAACCCGTCTGGAATCTCAAATCGAGAGAGTCCCGAATCGGGCGTCCAACTCGATGACAAAATGAATCGATACATACATCGCACGAAAAGGTGAAGTTCCCACGGACCGTGAGAGCGTTGGAGCGAGATGAGACATGTCGTTACACGCGAGAGAGAGAGGGACAGCGAATTACGTTCCAATTATGTAAACAGTTACAGTCTTGTCATTATGTCGAGCTATCTTAGATGCAATGATGTTTTAGTTAGAGTTTCTAATTGCTTAACTGTGTGCTGTTCGAATTTCGATGTAGGTACGCGAAGATCACCATACTTTAGGAGTTAATTATTGTTTCTATTGGTTGGATTTAAGAAACTTTTGGCGAAGTGACAGCCAATCGAATTTTTTGACTTAGCGTGGTACTTCATTTTAGAGGTTATTGTACTGTTGAGGATTGTGAGTTACGACCCCTTCCATTTTTCATATAATGGTGATGGTAATGTTTTCTTAGAATTATAGTTCTTTATTCTTCTTAGCTTACAAGTTGTGAATTGAGTGAGTGAATTAAATTTTCTTACAAACAACACAAAAAGATGCCCGCTACTTTTTGTAGATGTTTTTAATTTTGCGGGAAAATTTTGAAAATCTGTTATTAATTATTGTGACCTGTAGGTGGTCCCTTTAGATTTGGAATTGTAAAAAAAAGTGGGTATCTCCGTATATAAAAAGTTATGTAGCTTCCGTTGTAAACTTTAAGTAGTTTCAATGTATTTCGTATTTTATCTGTAAGGCAATAAAGCATAATTTACCGCACTAGTGCTGTAATCGATTACGGATGTGCCTGGGAAAATGCGTTCGTGAAACGAAATACGTATAATAGATATATTATGTGATTGTGTAAAATAGTTAATTTTTTACAGACGAGATTTTGACTTGAGAACTTAATTAGTAAAGTATTGTGCCATTTTTTCATTGCTTATAATAAAGTTATGGGTATAACGAACTAATAAAACAGACTTAAACTAACATGCCAATAAAATAATAATAAATACAAAAATATTAGTAAAGACTTAAATTAAGTACTAAAAATATTTTAAACATTTCCGTAAAAATTATTTTCCATAGCAATACAAATAGCCTACTGATTTAAATTCATAAAAGAGTTACCATCAGATGAGATCGCAGTCAACGGCTAACTTGTCGTGGATAAAAAAAGAAAGAATAAAAATATCTACAACAATAAAGTAACATAAGAAATTGTTTCATTCTACGTTTAATAATAACATACAAAATAATTGTAGCAAATGTCAATAAAACAATTAATGAATGTCAGTAGATACGGTAGTAAAGCCTTGTTAGGCTTCGATTATGTGTAACCAGGGGGGTTACCACCATCGCTTATAGCTTATTATTTCAAAGTGACTAGCAGTTCATTTGTTGGAAAGTGTCCGCTTCTATAATAAGCTCCCAGAAGACACGTTAAAGATGTCTCTGAATTAGTTCAAAGTTAATGTAAAACGTAAACTCATTGAAAAATCTTATTACCATGTACTAAGATTACTTAAGTGACAAGGAAACTTAGCAATAATTTGCTCTAATGGCTCTGATAGTTCCTTAATTTAAGATGATTTGTGAGATGGTGATAAGTAAAAAAAAACCCGGCTGAGTTTGTTGTGTGCTCTTCTCAGTTCAGGGACCCTCGTAGCTTAGTTTTAAGATACCATAACTGATTATCACCATCATGTTTTATAAGTATTGGACGTCAATAAGTGTACAGTGTACCTAATTTGAAGAAATAGATATTGATTGATTAACAAATTTAAGTCACGCACCTTAACGCCAGACAATAATTCTAAAACACGAATTACAACAATATTAAAACAATACTGCCTTAAGCGATGGTAGCATGCCTTGATAAAGCATGACTGAGGCCATAATAGGAGCTAGGCGACATTTATTGAAGGACCAATCATAACTGTACGACATAAAAACAATTGCAGATAATCATATTATACTGAAAGTGAAGCGATCCCACGGCGTTATTAATGGAAAATAATTAACAGGTAGGCTTTAACTGTTGTTTTGATGTGGGACAAGTTATTGATTGATTTGGTTTTGTAATTGTAACGAAATAACTTGGGACAAACAAGGGAATAATACTATTAATATGAATCAAAACCTATAAGTCTCAGAAATGTTCATTGATAAAATATATGCTTAACATGTCAAACCCCCGTATAAATTATTTCAAACGAAAGTAAAAGAATAAATCTGCAAATCCTACATCGCTATAAAAATCTGTAATATCTTTTAAAATATAATTAGTTTATATAGTTTTATGTATTTCTAAGTGGAAAAATTATACATTAAATGTAGTTGTTAAATCAGTAATTGCGAGTCATAAAGAATTCAATTCGTTCAAACGTTATGTTAAATTGAATTATACGCAATAAAACTATTTTAATTGTAGGTATAGTGAACTTTCAGTGTTTTAAATGAGTCTTAGTTTTACAGTCGTCAATTATTTAGTTCATCATATAAATGATAGTGATATCAAGAAACTTACGACCAAAGTGGTTAAAATGAAAAAAAGCTACTGGCCGATGTAAAAAGATTGTCGTGGGAATCGAAAACTGCTATCGTTTTATCGTTATTTTTTTCTGGACTGATCGACATGTAGTACTTACTGTTTACTGGCTAGATACAGATCACGTATGCAGCCTGTGATGGTTTTAGATGTACGTATTTTTTGTACGTTGTTTTTTGGTTCGGTTAAAAATTCTAATTACATAATTTGCGATGGTAATTTTTTTACTCATATGATTAATAAAACATACGGTTTTGTTAATTTTAATTTGCGTGCAAAGATATAGCCCGCCAACCCGCATTGGAGCAGCGTTGTGGGTCTAAGCTCTAATTCCCTCTCTCCTATGAGAGTGGAGGCCTGTGCCCAGCAGTGGGACATTAATGGGCTGTAGTGGTGGTGGTGGATATTTTATAGAATATTATTATTTTATATGTGTTTTTCCTCTTATTTTAAATATAGACTTTTTAAAATAGATAGGTATGCTAAAAATAAAACTAATCTTTTTTTACTTTTGTATGATGTGTTACATATGAAACATACGATCTACTTCAATAAAGATTGATTGATTGATATATAATAAGTACTAAAATAGAGCATATAATCATATCCCATACCATAGTACCTACCCTAACAATTAACATAATATCCCCTTTATATTATGTAGTCGGTTACAAAAGGAAACACGACGAGTAGCGTTAAGACTAAAAAACAGTACTCTTGTGACAATACGAGTACACCCGGTACGTCGTGAGATCGGATGTGGTACCGCTAGGTTTGTAGGGCGTAGGTATATAGCCTTTTTAGTTCCTTTTACCCGTGGGACGCTATTCCTGAACAACTTATTTTTAGTGGACCCTACAACCTTTACTCGTTCATTGGGTAGGCTTTTTTTTTTAGTTACTGGAACCGTATAGTTAAAGCCTTTACTGTATCTATAATGTGTCCAGGTAATACCTATAAAACGTATTTTTTCCTCTACTTCTTTTAATGGTAGTTAATGATGGCGTGTTAAAAAATTTAAAACTTAAGATGTGGTTATGTAATTACTTCTAAATTATTGAAATAGACTTTTGTTGGTAGAATATTTACCATTGAGCCGCAGATCTATAGAATATTACAATTTTTGGCATGGTTTATTTAATTTCCATATTGCATAAATAAATTTATTTAAAACTAAGTAAGTAAATATTTAGTTGGAAAAACAATGATTTATTTTTGTTTCTACATACCCCCTTTATGTACATATCCGGTCATTTTAGCTGTCTCAACATAATTATTTAATCATTTCAATATAATCATTTATGAAAACAATTTTTTTTAATGTATTTTTATTTTTTAACTTCTGATAGTTTGAAACCAATTCCGGAATTCGAACCCACGATACTATTTCTTTGTGGCTACATAATTCCATAAAAGTATATTTTCCTAAACTATATCTCACAACAAGCGAAAGCAAAGTTCTTTCAATTATCTAAAAATAGTCTACATTCAAGTTCATTCAACAACGAAGCCTTTGAACACGTTTTGAATATAAACTCTATTGTTTATATGAATTAAGTTTATTTTTACACAGCCAGTCACCGAGTCAAGTGATTCCCACGTTCGATGAATCATTATTAATTCAACTTTACTATTATAACCAACTCACAAAAAGGCTATATTGGGACACAACATGAAAATATACATACCAATAATAACATACTTGTTATAAAATAATGCAAATGCAAGTCTGTGTTCTTCAAGGCTTATTCGCTCAATCGCGATTATGATTTATGACGGTATTTGCCTCATATGTAACTCGAATCCCGAGCTTAGGCTTTTTGTGGTCCCGGAAAATCGAAGAGCTTCAACAGTAAAAAACTTAAGTCCACGCGAACAAAGGCGCAGGCGTCATTTATATCTGAATAATTTTGAATTGCGTCTGTTCCTACCGAATACTATGAAACGCGTCACGTTCTTGCAAAAAAAATTAGGACGATGTAAAAATTGACCTTTTGAATTAAAATCGTTTTAAAAAAAATCTTTAAATATTTTACTTAAGATTAAGTGCGTTTAGGTACCTCAAGTTTTAACATTTGTCATAATAAGTAGTATTTAAAAGTCTCCACGTATTTTGAATCAAATAAATAAAATCTTTAATCTTTTTTAGGACGGTCTCACAAATTTCTAAAAACTCTGGCGCGCCTACAAACCGGCAGTTAGCGGTTTTGATTATAAAGTAAGATTCGGTTTAAAGTTAAACGCTGGTACTCAACAAGCACGAATTACAAGAACGGTTGAAATCTCTCCCAAATCGTTTTTAGAGCTTCCATTATAAGATGATTGGGATAATTTAGCTTTATTTATTACTTATGCCTCGTTGGTCTAGTGATTAGCATATTCGACTGCGGCCGTCGAGCAGTGCCAGCCCGGAGTTGGAAGTTGGTGGTGTTTCACTCCCGTGCCTTGGATAGCACGTTAAACCGTCGGTCCCGGTTATTATCATTTATCACTATAATGATAATAGTCGTTAAAGCCCGCCAACCCGCATTGGAGCAGCTTGGTGGGTCCAAGCTCTAATTCCCTCTCTCTTATGAGAGTGGAGGCCAGTGCCCAGCAGTGGGCTGTAGTACTAGTAGTAAGCTCAATAAAGGATATATAAAAAAGTGTGTTATTTAAGGTCAAAGGTGTTCACTAAAACTAATAAGGTCTACACTAACATTACATTAAATGTTAAAGTCTTGTCGGTCAGTCACCTTTTCACGCAAAAAACGTTTAAAAGACGAAATTTGGTAACTTGTATCCCGGCTTCATTTTATCCCTAGAATACAAAGAGTTTCCCTGGATTTTAAAACTTAATCCACGCGGTTGATTTCGCGGAAATCATCTAGTTAAAAATAAAACTTGCAAGTATGAGATTACCGACGTAGCTTGCTTAATTAATTGCAAATTTCTTAACCTTGCTTGGTATAATAGTTCTAATTACCTATGTGTTATTATTTCGTAAAATATAATTCGAAGCTACTTCTAAAACTAGGGCAAAGTATATTTGAACACTAGTTACACCGCCCCAGCGTCACCTGATTGGAAATGAGTGGAACTTTTGAAATTCTATGACTGGGATGGAATTTGCAAAAATCTTTCGCTTACGTAAAAGGGCCTTAATATTAAAATTTAAAGTTAGAATTTAAAATTGAGTGTTGGTAGATCACAGTCTCCACAACTATTTTGAATCGACTTAAAAAAAGGATGTCATCAATACGACACGTATGTATGTTATATTATTATTGAAATGCAAAATATTCATATATTATGTTAATCTATAAGGGCTTCCAAACAAATATTTATGTGTACATTCATATGTTTCATTTCATATGTTTGTCCGCGGATTTCTCCGAAACTATTAACGGGTTCTGACCATTCTCTCTTTATTGGCTTACATTTACTTCAACTTAGGGAACAGTGCAATGTTCATCAAAATCGGTTCAGCCGTTCTGGCGTGATTGAGTATCAAACATCCATCGATCCATCCATCTACCCATCCAAACTTTCGTATTTATAATATTAATATAGATAATATAGAAGTATAGATATGGATTATGGATATAATTTATATCTATCCATAGATAGCGACTCTAGCTAGTGTAGGTAATGCGATTTCAGGCCGCGTCGGTTCTCACGATATTTTAGAACGGGTGACAGCTTTAGATAAAGCAACATACTGAATATTATATTAAAACGTATATAATGATATAGGTACACCTGCCGTGCTGTTACGTAATGGCTGTATTATAATCGCTGGATTTACTATTATCTCGTTTATTTGTTGTATAGTGGGAGATAAGTTGTGAATTATTAGTTCCTAAGATAATAAAGAAAAATTAAAAATATGTTATTCCCATTACATTACATTATCTTCTTAATATATAAAACAAAGTCGGGTTTGTTCGATCACTTATAACTCTATAACGGCTGGATGATTTTCGTGCTTTTTAATTTGTTGTATTTGTTTCCGTCCCGAATAGCAGAATAACTATTTAAAACATTGGAAAATTGACGAAAAATAAAATAAAAGAAAAAACATTTTCCCTTCATTTTCCCATAAAAAACCACGCGGACGAAGTCGCGGGCATCAGCTAGTTATGAAATAATATTAAACAATAAAGTAGACAGTGCTTGTCCCGTCACTGTCTCTATTCACCGGTCTCGAACCTAATCATTGTAAGTAATTGGGCACTATATCATATCATTACACTATACGCTTCACAAAGAAAGAGTTGTATAATTAGGCCTAGGTATACATATAAGCTGTATAGCCGTGAGAATAGCGCTCGAGGCTGTATAATGGCTGTAATGTCGTCATTTATAATATTATATGAGTCGTGACCTCTGCTGCTCCACCGTAGTTTAATAGCTACAGATCGCAATCATTGACTGATTGACTGACAAGAGTGACTGCTGTTTACTGACTCTTCTCAGTAGAATTTGCTTTCCGATGTATTTAACGACCTGCCTGGAGCAGTGGTGAGCTCTGTGGTGTTATAATTGGAAGGTCTGCAATCGATTCCCTGCAGGATCAATTTGGGAATTTATATTTTTTTAATTTTCTCTGTTGTGATACAAAAGCTTGGGCCATGGCTACTTATCTTAGCGATTTAGTGTTCCGGTACGATGCCGTGTAAAAATGCCATCGTACCGGATGTGTGTATGGGTACAGTGGCGTGCACAGGTTTTGAAGCTAGGGTATAGGCATTAGTTAGTCAGAACACCTATTTACTAGCTGTTTTGGTGAGAAACGAGCCCATTTGGGTAAGCAGTGCTTTTACGCCTCTATGAACTGCACGCCACTGTATGGGTATATGGATAGCCGGCTACCATCTTAGACTGCATCATCGTAGATGAGATCGCAGTCAAGGGCTAACTTGTAGTGGAAAAAAAACCATTCTAATATTATAAATGGAAAAATGTGTGAACCGATTTTGATGTAATATGCTACAGGGGTGGGATATATGCCGGAGAAGGACATAGGCTACTTTTTATCCCGGATAGTTTTAGAGAGTTCCCGTGGGAATCAGAAAACCTAAAAAGGCGTGGTTAACCATGCGGACGAAGTCGCGGGCATCATCTAACGTCAAGGTCAAACAAACATCAAACTGACATTTTGAGTAAGTATTGCTAGCGATTGCAGTATGCCACCTGTTGAGATCAAAATAGGTATTTTATTACAATCTTAGTGTCAACAATACAGCCCATTAACGTCCCACTACTCGGACGGGCGGCAGCATAGACCCACCACGCTGCTCCAATGCGGGTTGGCGAGCTTTAACGACTATTATCATGTTAGTGATAATAACCGGGACCGACGGCTTAACGTGCTCTGCGAGGCACGGGGGTGACGCACCGCCAACTTCCGGGGCCAGTACTGAGAATTTCTAGTGAGAAAAGTCCAATACTTAACTATGTCCCGACGTGGGACTCGAACCCAGGACCTCGTCGGCCGCAATCGGACATGCTAACCACTAGACCAACGAGGCAGTTATCTTAGTGTCAACACTGATGGATCATTGCGATTTTAGCAATGATTGATGCAGGTTTTACGTAATAGTGCCAATGACGCAGGAATATACAATGGTTGTGTTGGTAGACAAGTTTGGATGTTGTGCATAGCTCACTGACCGGTATAAACTAGCCGGCGCGGCGTGGTGGAATCGGTCAGGTTTCACATCCCGCCGCGCCCGAACCCACTGTACGGTACGTCCGTTTCCGTCCGCTGCGGTCAGCCGCGGATGCTGGGTTTTTATGTTTTATAGCTTTCGAAATCTTTTGGCGCAGTGGTGAAAGCTGTGATCTTACAAGAGAGAGGTCCCGGGTTTAATATTCGTATAGTCAATTTGGATATTTATAACTAGATGTTGCCTGCGTTGATTAAGTTTTTTTTTTAATTCCCGAGGGAATTTAAAAAAAAAACTTAGGGGGATTAGGAGGGATTAATTCCTTAATTGTCCGGGATAAAAAGTAGCCTATTTTCTTTCCTTGGGAAGTTGGGATACAAGTTATAACCTATCCCTGTTCCAAATTTCATCAAAATCGGTTGAACGGATGGGCCGTGGCCCGTGAAAGCGTAGAAGACAGACAGACACACTGTCGTATTTTTAATATTACTTAGTATTTTTTATTATATCCTATCACTATTCTATTGTATCGCGTTGAACTGAGACCGTTTAGGTATTCAATATTAGTCTATAATATCTGAATATATCTATACTAATATTATAAAAGTATTAGTAAAGAGTTTGTGACGTTGTAGGGGGTAATCTCTGGATCTACTGAACCAATTTTGAAAATTCTGGTACCAATAAGAAAGCCTCATAATTTGTGAGTGTCATAGGCTATACAAGGTGTAAGGTAAATGGTATAACATACCGGCGGCTACCCATGCAATTTTGACGTTATAAACACTACGGCAGAGTTAAAAAGTCAAAATTAATTATCAAAAACTTCGATAAAATATTAATTAGTTAATTTCGGAAAATAAATTTTGGCAACCCTGTGGAGATTACCATGGAGACCTTTGTTCCTTCTAAACCTAAAGCCAAAACTGTACTACAAGCGATAATAATTATTATTATTGTTTCGTTATGCAATTTGGCAATTCATTACAATTTACAAATCATTGAAAAAGCAAATACACAGAAAACCTCAACGAATTAAGTCGAGACATTAATCACAGAGAAAGGCGGTTCATAAATTAAGGATAAGGGACCGACTTCGACTTACGAAGTCCGAAACTAGTTGGACATTTTTTCACAACAATACGTGAGCTCTAGTCGGGCTTTTGCTTTGAGAATTTTATTTCATGTCGAATAATGATTACTTTAGTATCGCTACTGGAATTTATCGCAACGCTCGCGCTGGCAACGAGGCTTAACATGCGTCGTATTGTTCGCAATTCATTAAATTGAATCAGCTGTTTTAAGGGATGCCACCTGAACTTTTATGCTAAAATTTTGAAGTCCTCATAACTCCCCCTGGATATGAGCTACACGTCTCATGACATTTTTCTAACATATCTATATGTCACCGTAAGATTGTAAAAACCGTTAGATTATAATCTAACTCGCGTAATTGCAAACTGTCGCAAAATTACAATTTAACGCATTATTTTCCGGTAGATTGTAATCTGATAGGTATTTAAACCCGATAAAACCTAAGTGCCCTACTTGATTGTTTATGTCGAACCCTAACCTAACCTACAAGAAACAGACAAGAAAACGTAAATACAATGAGTATTTCAAAAATTTACACTCAGAACATTGAACGGTTCACAATCTGTCGACAGTTTATAATTTCGCGAGTTAGATTATAATCTAACGGTTTTTGTAATATTACGGTGACATATAGGTACACCATCTAACATGGGTAGCCGCGGGTATGTTATACTAATTACCTTACACCTTGTATATTATCCCGAAAAATAAGGGAGTTCCTGTGGGAATTTAAAAAACTTATTTCACGCGAACGAAGTCGCGGGCAAGTTTGCTAGTATAATATATTTTGGTATGATTTTTTCTATGGAAAAAATCGCGAGCATCAGTTAGTTATGTATAGTTTATTTTTCGCAAAAAAACTAGCTTAGTTTATTCATTAAAAACTTGACTTAGGGCTTTGTTCTAATTTCAAAACAAAAATAAACCGTGTATGGTGTAACCCCCAAGATGGCGGTTTCCCGCCACAAATACTACAACGCGGGGGCCATCTTTTCTTGGACGGTGTAGTGTATGGGGGCGAACATTTAGCGCGCATGTGGCGCGCGGCCCACGGGGATTTTATGGAGAATCACTTTTATCGTTGTACTGTCGTGTTGTAGAAAATAACTAACGCGTTACTAAATAAAACTTCAAAGAGTGTGTGTATCTTCAAAATTTGAACATAAAGAAGTTGTGTGTTGATTACTATGGAGTACCGCTTGGCCGGGACGAGTATGACCTCTGTGGCGCAATGTTGAGCGCTGTTGCCTTAACGTGCGGAGGTCCCGGGTGCGATCTCTGGCAGGGTCAATTTAGGAATTAAAAATTTCTGAATTTTCCTTGGTCTGGCCTGGCGGGAAGCTTCGGCCGTACCGGCAAAGACGTGCCGCCAAGCGATTTAGCGTTCCGGTACGATGCCGTGTAGAAACCGAATAGGGGTATGGGTTTAATATAACTGCCATGCCCCTAACAGGTAAGCCCGCTACCGTCTTAGACTGCATCATCACTTACCATCAGGTGAGATCGCAGTCAAGGGCTAAAAAACTAAAAAACTTGTAGTGGATAAAAAAAATTGAGGGTCGAGTGGCCTAGCTGTGACAACGCATATCAGTCGATTGCAATTGTTAACCAACGTTGACCCAAGTCGGCAACTGGATAGGTGACCGAATTTGGACTCTGCCTTCCTCTGTGCCTCGGAGAGGACGTTAAAACATTGCATAGCTGCCGGTTATTTAGTAAGAAACCTAAGAGTTTAAATAGTACTCTCAGTGGAGTCGTATGCGGAAGGACCTGGGAGCACATAATAATGCGTTATTATCCCAAGAAAACCCCTGCCATTATGTGATTAATGGAATCGGGTCACGAACACGACGCAGAGAGAGAGGGAGACTGATTATTATAGTATTTTTTCTAGGCCCTGGAAGAAAATATTCATCCCACTTTTTCACCATTTTGAGTAATACGCGGTTAATTAATTTTCGTTTATGTTTTATTTCATAATGCTTTATTCTTTTCATCCGCAGCCCTTAAAAATCATAACAATGACTAAACTTTTAACCATACTAAATAACACACCCCAATTTTTATCGGACACATTTTAAGTGGAAACGGATTTGTGATTCTTTTTTTCTTTCATAATATCGCTTTGGTTACTATCCTCAGTTGTAATACGATATAGTCACAAAGAGTGCATCAATATGTAACAGGAGGCGGGTAACTTTGCACGGCGCGCGGTGAGAGTGTTGCGCGGCGCTGCGAGGCGTGACGCGCGGGCGTACGGACGGACTACTAAACCATGGAGCGTGATGATGTTGCACGCACCCGCTATATACATAACAGCACTAGCTGATGCCCGAGACTTAGCGTAGAATAAGTATTTTCTAATTCCCAATAGAACTCCTTAATTTTCCGGTATAGTAGTCTATGTCATTCTCCAGGTCCTCAACTATACCCATGCTAAAAATCACGTCGATCCGTTGCCCTGTTGCGACGTTATTGAAGGACAAATCAACACACAAACACACTTTCGCATTTATAATATGTATTAGTATGATTTACTGCGTGCTGTTGTCTGTACGACATGGGACTTTATTGACTTGCTACAGTATTACTTGTCTTAAGTAATATTGTAAATGCGAAAGTCTGTCTGTTTGTTACCCATTATGAAAGGGTACTTAAGGCAAGAGTATCGTAAAATCAAAGATCCATCGAAAACGTATCGTAAATCCGCGCCAACGTAGTCGCGGGCATCATCTAGTGCAGGCAGACTAATCGGCATGTCCTTTAGAACAAAAGCCGTGCAAGTGAGATACCACGACAAATATAGTCACATTACAACAAAGAAAACAGAATCATCTCAGGGGGAGATGCCCACAATAGCGATCCATTTCGGAGAGATACGTGTCGTGAGTCACCAGAGAAAACGCATTTTCTCAATTCATAAAACGGTTTATGTCGAAATGATACCCTTTTGTTCGTGCGACCTTGGCTTTAATTGTTTTGTCATTGTTTACACTGAAGTGAAACAGTTAATCTTAAAGGTTGAGTCTGTTTTAACATAAAAAATTCTGAAATCTTGTTAGAAGTGTCTTCCCGCGGCTTCGCTCACGTTAGGCATGATTTTCATATAAATTTCAAAGCCCAGTTTAACGCAATTATGTAAATAGATAATAGATAGACTTAAACATTGGAGAAGAATACGAAAAGTTATGATTTGAATGTGTTCTTTTAAGACCTGATTTTAATTTCACGGTCTCTTAGACATAACTTTCTTTTCTTAATTAAGTATATTATTTACATGAAACCTCTGACCAATTTTTCTAATCTGCAAAACAATTGGTGCAGTTTGTTTACGTGGCTGAATGACATCTAGACTTTTGCCTTACTTTCAACCATAGCATAAAATAGAAAAATATAGTTACAAAATACCTTCAATTTCAGAAATGGAACCGTATTTAACAATATTTCGCGGTCTAATTCTGTGCGCGTAACAACATTAATTTAATTGTGGAATTGTGTCTATTCCAAGATGGTGGATTATTTTTAATCTGGCGTTACACTAGTTTTTGTTACGGTTTACCTTCGTCACGGTTTCCGAACG
Organism: Erebia palarica; assembly: GCA_964035005.1. Classification (NCBI taxonomy): domain Eukaryota; kingdom Metazoa; phylum Arthropoda; class Insecta; order Lepidoptera; family Nymphalidae; genus Erebia; species Erebia palarica. The sequence goes on along the minus strand of OZ035994.1, from coordinate 10,770,101 downwards.
GGTCGTAGACCTTGCTCGGCGCGTTCCTGAACGTTCGCTCAGTGTTGCCAGCTAACTGAGGCGGAAATTACAGTTTTTTTGCTAAAAAGTAAAAAAATGGCATTGATTAAATACAATTCTAATTTGCTGTCAGGAGGGTTACTTACTATCATTGCTTGAAGCGGTACTGTTTCAAAATGTCAGTTTAATGTCACGTACCTTGATGTTCCTAAAATAAGGATTATAATTTATTCTAAAACACGAACGTCAACAATATTAAAACAATACGGCTTTAAGCGATGGTGGTAGTATGCCCCCAGTAATTTATTTATTTATTTTGGGTTTTTTGTTGTATTCTTGTCTTACTTATAACTTTATAAACTAGAATTAAATTGCAAGGTTTAGGTATATATTCAAACTAGAAAATGCCCGCGACTTTGCGTGGATTAAGGTTTTAAAAAATGCGCAAGCCTATCTTGCAATTTGAAAAAAATATGGGCGAATGACTCACTTTCGCAAATTGATATATCACATCACGTGCTAGGTATATATTTTATTGAATTCCAACAAGTGTAGCTAATAACGACTTTTAATAAATAGCGTTTGACTTTGATCTGTTTTTGCTATAGAATCATAAACAACCTACTTCAAGTAGTTAATACAGTAAAAATATCGTAAATCTTCCAATGAAAATGTTACCCTAAAGTTTTTCGACTCCCCACAGTCCCTCACATCTAACTGTATCAGATGTGAGGTAACCCTCAAAACCGAACTAGGTATTAAGTTCAGTGGGTTATTTTGGGGAGTCTAATACTCCCAAAGGATTCTAAATCTCGTTAGAGGCCAGATGGCGCTCTTTGCGCTTTCACGGTGCACTTGAGGTTACGATATACATTGGGACAAGCGGTATTAAATATTCGAAACTAGATAAATAAATCCATACTAATATTATAAATGTGAAGGTGTGTTTTTCTGTCTGTCTGTCTGTCTGTGTGCTACGCTTTCCCGCCCCATATTTTCAACCGATTTCGGCGAAATATGGTAAAGAGGTAGGTTGTATCCCGGGGAAGGAAATAGGCTCTCTTCTTTTTATCCCGGAAAATAAAGACGTTCCTGCGGGAATCGAAAAAAAATTATTCACGCGGACAAAGTCGCGGGCATCATCTAGCAACTAAATAAATGTTCACAGGCTAACAGTACAACAATTTAATTACATGAAGTACATATATGCGGCGTACATACTTAAACTATGTGTGGCCAATCGGCCAGCCAATCAGCCGAGGATGATAGATGATGCCCCCCGACTTCGTCCGCGTGAATTAAATTTTTCGATTCCCGCAGGAACTCCTTAATATCCGGAATAAAGGCCAATATATAGCCCATGACCTTCCCAAAACAAAATGTAATCTATCTCTATACTGAATTTCATCAAAATCGGTTGAAAAGATGGGCCTTTAAAGCGTAGCAGACAGACAGACACTTTCGCATTTATAAAATAGTAGTTATGGAAGTAGGATGGACTATAAGTCGTTTACGCTTCTTCTCAAAATAATTTCTTAGTTTCCCGGGATAAAAGTAGCATATAATGTCCATACTTGAGTGGAGCTTTGAGGCTTTGACCCAGGAACTGAGTTATCTTTATCACTTATGTATAGTCTAAATATGGCTTATAAAGTTATAATAAACCCGATAACAGACGAAAAACAACAAGTTTGTAAAACCGGCCATTGTTGGGAACTTGTTTATATTAGAAGTTTCAGCGGGCGGGTAAACATTTTTATATTCGAAAGCGATCTGTAAACATCTCCAGATGAGTTACTTGAGTTTAGACGACATCCCTGGCGCAGTGGTCACCGCTGCGGTCTTATAAGTGGGAGGCCCTGGGTTTGAGCCGCGGCAGGGTCAATTCGAGAATTTCTGAATATACTCTCTTAAATTTTTTCTCAAATCTCGTCAAAATCGCAGCAGACAGACACACTTTTGCCTTTACAATAATACCGCTTCTTCGCTCACGTTAAGTTAGATTTTTGTACCAATTTGAATATGTAACGTCCTTAGGGGTTTTGAATATTCTAAAATCCTTTTCTTGGCGTATACCTACATCATAATAGCTATCTGTACGCCTAATTTCAGCCCGATCCATCCAGTGGTTTGAGCTGTGCGTTGATAGATCAGTCAGTCACCTTTTACTTTTATATATATTCAGATTAACTTAGATAAGTGTATGGGCTTAGCTGCATTTGCCTACTCAGCTAATAGGAGCCCTGCATACTGCCTAGATGTAATGTCAAAGATATAAACTGGGGTACTAGATGACCTACCTATCGATCGCTCCAAATACCTATATATAAACAAATCCACCCCATAACTATCGGTTTCGTAATCCTTTGGGGTCGGCAATGAAGCACCATTGTTGACGTGAGGGGGTAGATCTCTTTGATGGGATAATGAACATTGCATCTGGAGTGCGGGGGAGTTTGTCTTATTAATGCTGTGTATCGATTTTGATGTGAGTCAAGTTCATGACTGTACCGTACATTGTAGAGTTTCATCACTTGAGGTTACAAATTCATATGTTTTTAAATCCAAATAAACTATTTTAAGTACTTTCGGATCGTCAAGTGAATCTATCACTGGTTAGGAATTACTTTCCTGGACCGATTTGGCATTTTTTTTAACTTAAAATGTTCGTAGTTTAAATTAGATTTTTATAAAAAGAATAATTGTAAGAAAAGATACTCAGAAAATTTTCAAATTCAGGGTAAACTGATCGTTCTTTTTCTATGTATTTGTGAACTCAGTTCACTGAAACTTGGACAGGACAAAGCCTTTCGGGTCAGTGGGCAGTAGGTCTATTCTGTATTTATCTCAATTTGTAGGTTCTCTCAGGTAGTAGGGTAATATTACCCAGTCTTTGTATCGTTCAACTACACTACATACACATAACGAACGCTATATATTATAATGATTTCAGCTGTCTTTGTTACTACAATAGTATAGTAGTAAGAAAGCCAATGTACCGAGATTCCTCCACGCTCCGTGCCCACCCTGCGTGCCGTAACAAAGATCCCCTTTTCTAGGGGGAGCCCTCCGCGTAGCTACAGGATGCGTATGCGACGATGCGTGGCTCCGTACATTATTGACTGTCTATTATTGTTGTGGTTCAAGATATTCACATTAAAAACTTAGTGAGCACTTGTTAAAGTATATTTCTACAAATAATCAGCGGGTATAAGTAGTACCATCATACATACCAATTTTATTATTTTTAACGCTCTTTTTTCGGAGTTCTAATCCTTAGTTTTGAGGCGTCAAGGTAATTCTATCCTTGTTTCTTTATGACGTTCATGCGCCCATTTTGAGGTTTCAAACTCAAACTGAAAGTATATAAGTAATTCAAAAATTGGTACCTACACAGTACAGCTACTGAACGTCACGTTTACAAAGTATGATACGTGATGGTGATAATTGATGACGGTATCTTAAAACTAAAGCTATGAGGGTTCCAAACGCGCCCTGGTCTGAGAAGAGCCTAGTTTGAAAAAAGTTGCTGATTTCTCTCTCTTTGCTTCGCGTGTACTGAGGATCCTGACCCCTTTCCATTAATCACATAATGACAGAAGTTTTCTTGGGATAATAATGCGGTGGGTCTCCTGCAGTTTCCACATCCTTTCGCATACGACTTGATTAAAAGTTTTTAAACTCTTAGGTTTTTGTAACGATTATTATCAGATGACTCGGATGTTAGTAATAATTACTGGGACCGACGGCTCGACGTGCTCTTCAAAGCACGGGAGTGAAACACCGCCAACTTCCTAACTCCGGAGTCCGGGCTAGTACTGAGAATTTCTAGTCAGAAAAACCCAATATTTAAACTATGGCCCGACCCGGGACTCGAACCCGGGACCTCGTCGGCCGCAGTCGGACATGCTAACCTCTAGACCTACAGGGCAGCTAAATACCCAATAGGCATGATGACTGATTTTGTAAAATGGTCACATTATGTTCGGAAGTATCTACTATTTCGAAAAAATATCTTATTTCAGCAGAAAAATAAGGTTTAGTAGATAAAATTGGCATTTGAAATTTAAAAGTTTAAAAATCACGCCAAAACGTTCGCGGGTGTCATGGCGTCGTTTGTGACGTCACTATAGTTTTTACCAATGTACTCTAATGTACTGTGTGCAGTAAACAATAAGTCTTCGTACAGCAATTTAGATATTTTGTGTGAATAACATGAATTCTAAAGTGTGTAAGTCGTGTGCGGTCCCCCAGTGTGATAACACATCAAAATTAACTCCAAACAAGTTATTTATTCACGCCCCACTTATAAAAACAATGCGATCTAAGTGGCTTAATCTTGCACGGCGAGATCCTACAGCTATTGGGCTAAATTCTACTATTTATTTCTGCGAAGATCACATTGACGTAAGTTTTTGCTTTATTCTAACACTAGCTGGTGCCCGCGACTTTCTCCGCGTGGATTGAGGTTTTATGGTTCCCGCGGGAACTCCTTAATTTTCCTGGATAAAAAGTACATATAAATCTTCCTCTTGAATCACTCTATCTATTAAAAAATCCGCATCAAAATCCGATGCGTAGTTTTAAAGATCTAAGCATACATAGCGACAGACAGCGGGAAGCGACTTTGTTTTATACTATGTAGTGATGCTGTTTTGCTTATAACACAAATAACTGCAAAAAGTTAGAGATGCGTACCAAGAATCGAACCCCATACGCCGAATAGCATCCGAATAGGATCCGAATAGGAGGCAAACGTCATAGAAGGCAATCACCGCTCATATTAAGTTATACGGTATAGTTTTAAAAAACAACATTTCATACCTCTAATACCTATCATGAAGTGCTTAATAAATAAAATAGCAGATTTTACGGGTTTAAAACCTATAAATTATTATGCTATTATTGTACTTACATAGAAGTTTTGACGTTGCGAAATTCTGCTGAACAAAAGTCTTTGTTTGATGTAATATACTCAGCATCAACAAATCAATCCTGGGCAAATTAGAGCTAGTAGCTTTGGTAAATCCTTGATCCATGGCTAACGATTTTTAATTTCTTAACTTTGGATTCGGTAAAACAAAACTAGATTAAGGAAATGATCTTTGGGAAACAAAAAAACACGAAAATACTAGATAAACATTTAAAACGCCTGTACTTATAGAGATTGTTGGTTGATTGTCAAAGCTCGAAAACGATAGTGACGTCATTCGCTTCAGTGGTGTTTTATACAATATGGCGGATTGCTGTATTTCATAGTTTTATTTTATCAAAATAAATAACAATCTCACTCGAAATAGAAAAATAAATACGTTTTTTAAATTCCATGAATCCTATTTCATTAGATAAATTCATAATTTCATTGATTCTTGGATACTGTTATCATGCCTATTGGCATCTATTGCTTTTTGACGTCAAGCAAACGCATTGCGTTGGGGCGTGTTGGGAGGGCAGTCAAAATGTCAGGTTTTGCGTCACGCCGGGGCTTCCTGGTGCCACGCCGCCTAATCTTAGCGGTGTGACGTCAAACGTGATCTAGATCAGTATTAGTCTATTTGGTAATAGCGCTGCGTATGTGTATACTCGATACATACAGTGGGTCGACGCCCGTACAAATGTGACCGTACGAGTTCTTCCCGTTGTTTGTTTCCTTTTTATAATATTAGCCTTGACAATAGAAGACCTAAGGGGTCATCCATAAAGGACGTCACAACGATTTCGTAATTTTTTGGTCCCGTGAATTTCCCGTCCTTGTCACAGTTGGTCACATTTAGTTGCAGAAATATGATATAGCTGTCAGTTTCGTTGATGGTTAAAAATGATAATTATTAAGGTTTGAAATAAACAAAACATACTCTGACAGGATCGTAAGGCAACATCATTCAACGGGCAGAAAATCATCGTTTTCTACCCTCGGACAGAAAACGATCGGTTTCGGATTTCGGATTCGTCTGTAATTGACTAGTTTCGGGTGGCTCAACAGGCATTGAAACTCGCACTTTCAATGCAGGTTTTCTTTTTTATTATACATAGGCCAGCGCTTGGCTGCAATCAGACTTGCTTGCAAGTGGTGATGCAGCCTAAGGTGGAGCGCGCTTGCCTAGAAGATGCCTATTCACTCTTGATTTGAAGGTACCTAATATTAAAAGAGGAGGGGAACACGGAAGCCGGAAGGGCATTCCATATCCTAGCGGTTCTAAATAGAAACGCTTCGTACGAGCCCGCGGAATTTCGACTGCGTAAGGGTGCAGACCTTGTCGATGCCTTGCGGTTCGATTATAAAAAGGTGACGGAGGAACCAGATCGAATAGTTCCTGAGCACACTTTCCGAAATAGGCATATCCTGTAGAATACCGACAGACAGGCAACTTTGCGCCGATGTTCTAAGCTTTGCAGCTTCAAACTGACCAGCGCTTTATTACCAATAAGTCTCCTGGCGCCTGGTAGGTTATATGAAAAATATTTTATTTTTATCTATCCCGCGCGGAAATAAGAAAATGGCGCCCATTATCACGATTACAACGTACAAATCTCGCGTCAACAACGACACTTCCGCATTTACCTCCACTGAGCACAAAGAGATTGAGGGAACGGTGTGACACGTGCGGTTCCCCATGGCCGATAGAGGGTGATGCTATTACCATAATATACAGGGGGAGCGTAATGAGCGGAGAACAACCATAGGCCATATAGTATAATTATAATGACTTCCAAACTACATCCGCCACATTTGTCACTTTAAGTTTTGTGAGCTTTGAAGAATTTTACCAGTCTAGGAAATTAAATTAGGTTTTACTTTAAAGTTTAAACTAAAAATCTTTAAAGCTTAGTAATTCTGTTGCTTTGTGTTTCTTGCTGATTATTTTCGGTAGAAAGGCATTCCGAGCCAGTGTTAGATTCATTCGAATATTCAAAAGCATTTGTAAATAGTCTACTTGATAAAAATATTTGAATTTGATTTTGTTTGTTCTTCAATCACGCAGCAACGGATCAAAGTAATTTTTGCACGAGTAGGATATGTAATAATAATCAAAAGTTAGGTACCTTTAGTTGAAGAACTGGAGAGTGACATATGGCTAATTTTTATCGAAAAATATCAGAGTTCTCTGGTATTAAAAAACCCAGGGAGAAGATTAAGTCACGGGCATCATAATGTACCTACCTATTACAAGTTCCCAATTAAATATCTCATAGATAAATAAGTTTTAGTTTAAGGAAGTTGTGCATACATAAGTTATTCAGTAACGACAGGCAATCAAGATGTACAGGTCTACCTACTATATAGAAGTATCTTTTGTATAATGCGATAGTCATGCGCATTCTAAAATAGCTCAACTTTGAATGACAAAAGAAAACATCCCCTGAGAGGGCGAGGTAACTCGATAACACCCACGCACCCTCTCTACACCCTCCGACATGTGTGCGAAACAAACCCACCAACACCCACAATTAGTTGCGTGCAGCTATTTATATAGAAATCACCCATTTAATACTGAGCACGCGCGCGCCACGTGGCGCGACAGACATGGCCAAAACAAACTGATGTATCGGACATTTGACAAATATTCAAATAAACTATTTTACAGTGATTATTAGATAGAGGATCTCCCAAAAGTCGTAATATCCACGTCCCCTGTTAGTTTTATGTTGAATAACTATTTTAAACTATCGATCAAAGTAAAAAAAGTACGTCGAACTTTGATGACGTCACAATACAGTATTTCATACAAAAAAGCACGCTTTTTAACGTTTGAAAAAAAGTTGCTGTTTCAAATAGTTGTCAAATACCCAATTGGGCTGATAATGAACAGGCTGTTTTGTTTTGACTAATTTAGTAGATAATTTTGACGGATGGTATAAGATGGTAGCGGGCTAACCTGTTAGGGGCATGGTAGTTATATTAAACCCATACCCCTATTCGGTTTCTACACGGCATCGTACCATAACGCTAAATCGCTTGGCGGCACGTCTTTGCCGGTAGGGTGGTAAGTAGCCAGGGCCGAAGCCTCCCACCAGGCCAGACCAGGGAAAATTCAGGAATTATAAATTCCCAAATTTACCCTGCCGGGGATCGAACCCGGGACCTCCGCACGTTAAGACAACAGCGCAACCACAGTAAACAGATACAACTGTTTACTGTGGCGCAACACACTGCGCCACGGAGGTTGTCAAGAAGTACATAAATACATAACATAAATACATAATGATTCAATAGAATCATTATGTATTTATGTTATGTATTTTTGACTACCAACTACCTAGTAAGTACGAAAACATAGCTTATACTACAGTTTATATTGAAAACAATGCAGTAATCAAATACGCCGTTCACCATTCAAAATTCCAATCAAGTTAGGCCATATTGTAATAATTCCATTCTAATACCTCAAGATAGCCTTTGGAAGATTCTAGTACTTGTTCTAGACATCAAATTATTTATATAGTACTAAATGACCCGGCTTTGCACGGGTAGGCCTTACTTATATACTTCCTATTTAACTATGTATTGTTTTAAAATGTACCTATAGTCCCACCATCTTATCTGAACCGGTGGGCAGCATTTGAACTATTTTTTATGCCTGTTTAGTTTATTTTATTTTAAAGTAGATGATGCCCGCGACTTCGTCCGCGTAGATTAAGAATTTTTGATATGAAATATTAGTATGTAAATATAAGTGGTATATATCCATACTTAATATTATAAATGCGAAAGTGTGTGTGTGTGTGTGTCTGTCGGTCTGCTACACTTTCATGGCTCATCTGTTCAACCGATTTTGATGAAATTCAGTACAGAGATAGGTTGTATCCCTTGGAAAGACATATACTATCCCATATCCCGCGAAATTAAAGAGTCCCCTCGGGAATCGAAAACCTTAAACCACGCGGATAAATTCGCGGGCATTAGCTAGTTACCTAATAAGTGTGCCAATTTGCATTTAAACCTGACCAGTAATTTAAGTATCAAACATTTATACAAAAAATTAAATTATTCGCTTTCATCTCAAACAAAAGCTGACTTTAAAACTATACCTATAAGTACCAACTTAAGCTAAAAAGGAAAAAAACATTATTTGGGTATATATTTAGTTTTTTGTTGATTTTCAAAAAACCACTAAATCAATTTCGTTAAAATGTATACGGGACCACCTCTGAAGTATGATCTACCAAACAAAAAAAGAATTATCAAAACTGATTGGCGGAATGATCGCGTTACATGCTATAGAAAATCAAAAAACATACTGTAGAATTGAGAACCTCCTCCTTTTTTAAAGCCGGATAAAAAGCAGCAATATAATTAAAATGTACTTAGTTACATTCTACTGTGGTGTGCACTTAGTTACATACTGTGTTTCACACCATGAAGGGCACAAAATTCGTATCATCTTACACAAAACCCATCGATATCCTATATCCTCCCCCGAAAGCGGGGCATTTCGGAACAGCTTCGTAATACCGCGATCAGCTTCCGCCGGATGTGAGACCCTCCAGAAATTTAACTTTTCAAACTACAATCTACACCCCCGGTATCTGAACCACCTGGCACTTGGGAAGTACCCCTATTTTAAAGAGATTTTTAAAACGTCATGCATAAGCTGACAAATAAATCAGTGGAGGAAAACACGAAGATATTTACAACTTTACTAACTGTTGCCCGTAGTTTCGTTCACGTTAAGTTTCATTTCATACTTGCAAAACCCTATTTTACCCCCCTTAGGGGTTGAATTTTCAAAAATCCTTTCTTAGCGTATGCCTACATCATAAAAGCTATATGTATGCCAAATTTAAGCCCGATCCATCCAGTGATTTGAACTGTGCGTTGATAGATCAATCAGTCAATCAGTCAAATTTCCCTTTTAGGTTTCATTTCTATTATAACGTACTGAAGCATGCGCTAAGTAAGAATTATTGAAAATTCAACCCCTAAAGAATTAAAATAGGTGTTTGAAAGTATAAAAAACTAACTTAACGTAAGCGAAGCCGCGGGCAAAAGCTACTCTTTAAAACACACCTGTACTAGCTAAATTGATAATTCTGAGCGCCGCAGATGTGTTAAAAAAAATCAGTTTCCCAATAATACCTATAACCAAGTAACCTAATTTCTTGCAAGATGTTACCAATAAATACCCAATATTATAATTTATAATAGTAAATGTGTACCTAGTAATGTATTTATGTAGTTTCTAAATGAAATGGTCTTTTCATAACGCGCAAATGGCGGCAAGCTGCCACGCAGCTGCCAGGGGCAGGTGGCCATCTTTGAAATAGGGGACTGCTGTACCACCTGTGGCTCGTATGTACTAGGGATAAGGTTCTGTATCGCTTGGCGTTTCCTTATGTTAGAGTGTAGGCTGTAGAACGTCGAGGTTTTAGGTTATCTTTGAAATAGGGGACTGTTGTACCACATGTGGCTCTTATGCAATGGGTATAAGGTTCTGTATCGCGTGACGTTTCTTTGAGGTAGGGTGAAGAACGTCGAGGTTCTTATGGCAAAAGATTTGGAGGGCCTAAGTTTGCTTAAACTTATACATGGGTACTCAAATAATAAGTTGTTTGTATTCCAAATGTTATGGTAACACTGGTAGATAAGACCACCTATCATTGACTTTATTGTGACATCATTGGTCTCTCTCTCTCTCTCTGTCTGCGTTGTATTCCTCATTACTGAGGGTTCCCCCTTCCATTAATCACTTAATGATAGGAGTTTTTTTGGATAGTTCCTACAACCTTCCGCATGGTAGGTACATCTCTCATTTCCATTCAAATTCCTTTATTAAAACTCTCATTTCATTTATTTAAATCATTTGACAGTTACATAATAAAATATCTTAAATCTAAATATATAATATATAAGAAAAAGGCGATTGACGAACTGATCTATCAACGCACAGCTCAAACCACTGGACGGATCGGGCTGAAATTTGCCATACAGATATTTATTATGACGTAGACATCCGCTTAGAAAGGATTTTTGAAAATTCAACCCCTGAGGGGGTAAAATAGGGGTTTGAAATTTGTGTAGTCCACACGGGCAAAAGCTAGTCAGTCATATTCGTAAACTGTAGTTGTAGAAGTTACTGACATTACGTACGTTACGTACTCCAAGTTACCATTGTAATTATTTCTCATAATGTTCTCATGCATGAAGTATGCCAGGCCAGTGTGGTGAACTTATCCTAAATCCTTCTTACTCTGAGAGGAGCTCGTGCTAAGTAGTGGGCCGGCGATGAGTTAAGATGATGATGATTAACTATAGCCTCTTTACGCAGCAGCCCACGAGTCAGTGCAATATTTGTTACATGAATACTTCATTTGAACACTTCATTTGACTGTACAAAAATGCCCAATTAACGTTGCTCTGAAATAAAAAACTTCATTTAATTGTATAATAATGCCCAATTAACGTTTGCTCTCCGTTGTTGCAGCGCCGCGGGCGTCATGCACGGGCGGCGCGCCCAACAACCTGCCGCCGCTCAGCTTCCACGCGGTGCATGGCGAGAACGTGCGCGTGTCACGGGACGGGGCCACGGCGCGCCGGATCGAGTCCTTCTGCAAGGGCATCGCCTTCAGCGCGCGGCCCGTGCGCGTCAACGAGAAGGTGGGTCCGTGTGACGAGCGACCAGTACTGTACTGCCGCCGCTCAGCTTCCACGCGGTGCACGGCGAGAACGTGCGCGTGTCCCGGGACGGAGCCACGGCGCGCCGGGTCGAGTCCTTCTGCAAGGGCATCGCCTTCAGTGCGCGGCCCGTGCGCGTCAACGAGAAGGTGGGTCCCTCCAACCACCCATGGCCCCTCCAACCTCGCGGTTATATGGGCCGAATCGCGGGAGAGCGCCCGTTCGGTACTTGCTCTTGGCGTGTTCCCGGGGCGCATTCTTGACTCCCTACAAATTATTTATCCACTCCTTGTCCCTTATGTGCACTCTCCCCCCTTGGGGGCTTGACACCACAAGCACAGACGAGATCCCCACCGCTCTCTCGTGGCTCCTGCCTGGCATCTGTTCGCTCTATGCGTTTCTTCTCCTGTGCCACTCATGCGCAAACTCCCGCAGCCGGTTGAAGTTCGCCGCCGATGAGACGAGGTCCGTGTAGAAGACGGGTCCCGCCTCCCCGCGCACGATACCATCCAACATGGTGGCTCGCAAGTCCTCGTAGAGGGCGCACTCCCACAACACATGGTGCCTATCCTCGTGGCCATCACCGCACTCACATACCGGGCTCTCGCACAGCGTCATCCCATGCAGACGCGCCCGGAAACAGCCGTGTCCGATGAGGATCTGCGAGGTCTCGTAGTCCGGCGCAACCCAGGTGACCCCGAGTCTGCCGGACACGTCTGGGAAGAAGCGCCGCAACTCGTCGCCCCAGATTTCTGCGGACCACCGCTCCTGCCACATCGCTATCATGTCTAACCCGATTTCCCGCTTGCGCCTGCTCAACTCCTTCTTGGGCACGGACTGGCGCGCCTCATCGATCCTTCCAGCACGGATCACCTCCAGGTCGGCCGGCAACACACCCGCGAGCACCGCCAGAGCAGCGGAGCTGGCGGAGCGATACGCCTTGGTCAGTAGAATAAGGGAAGACCTCTGCGCCTTTATTAATGTCGACCGCACGACGTGAAGCGCCGCCCTCCTCGCCCATACCGCAGAAGCATACGTTATCGTCGCTACGAATGTACTTCGGTACAGGATGCGCAGCGCTGGGTATCGGATACCCCAGGACGACGTCGAAACTCTCGACATCTTCCCGAAGCATCTCGCCGCGCGCTCCCCGATCGACAACGCATGCTGCGCGAAGGACTGACTTGAGTCGATTGTCACGCCAAGCACGACAGCCTCCGTCACCCATCTGATCGAGCTACCACCGAGCTTGATTACTGGGGGACGCTTCCCGAGCTTGCCCTTCAGCGTCAGAGTTTGCGACTTGCTGGGGGCGAAGGAGAGCCGGTTGCGACAACCCCAGTCCTCAATCTGCCGAATGGTGTCGGCCGCGGCGGTCTCGATCGCTCTACGCGTGTCGGCCCCGATCAGAATTGTGACGTCGTCCGCGTACGCTACGACCCTTACACCCCCCGGTAGCGGCAACCGAAGCAAGTCGTCAAGGAGGACGTTCCATAAGGTAGGGCCCAGCACCGATCCCTGAGGGCGACCCATGGTGGACGTCTTCCACCGCACCTGGTTTCCGATGAATAGGCCGACTCGCCGGTTGGAGAAGTAACTCGCTAACATGCGGTAAATATTCGGAGGGCAGCCTCCCCTCTTGGATTTCAAGAGGATCATAGGCCACCAGGCGTTGTCGAAGGCGCCCGATATGTCCAAGAAGATGGCCTGTACGTACTTCGACTCAGTAGTTTTAGAGGTGCTGAGAACCGCCTGCAGCGCCGATACGGTCGACTTGCCCGGAGAAAATCCGTGCTGGAAATCCGAGATCCCACTGGTGATCTGCGGCGCGCATACGAGCATGACACGTTCAAGAATTTTCCCAAGAACAGGGAGGAGCGTGATTGGACGATAAGCCTTCGGGTCAGTGAGAGGCCTGTCGTTGCCCTTGGGGAGAACAATAAGCCTCCCATCCTTCCATACGTCGGGGAACACCCCCTCTCGCACACACGTAGCGTACACCCGGTGGAACTCAACGGATGCCGCGCACCAAACATGCCGAAGCATACGAGCCGTGATCCCATCAATCCCAGGCGCGGTATTAGGCAGCGACTTGACGATACCCCACAGAGCATCAATGAAGGTGAAGGACAAGGTGGGTCCGTGTGACGAGCGAGTACTGTACTGCCGCCGCTCAGCTTCCACGCGGTGCACGGCGAGAACGTGCGCGTGTCCCGGGACGGGGCCACGGCGCGCCGGGTCGAGTCCTTCTGCAAGGGTATCGCCTTCAGCGCGCGGCCCGTGCGCGTCAACGAGAAGGTGGGTCCGTGTGACGAGCGACCAGTACTGTACTGCCGCCGCTCAGCTTCCACGCGGTGCACGGCGAGAACGTGCGCGTGTCCCGGGACGGGGCCACGGCGCGCCGGGTCGAGTCCTTCTGCAAGGGCATCGCCTTCAGCACCGACGAGTGACCAAGCCCTCTAGCCGAGTTACACACGTTTCGTGTCTGTTCTCTTGTGAAAGCGATTGAAAACGCTAACCATAGACTATTAACTTATTTTTTTCTCTCCGCTAAGGCGATAACGGTTATAGAAAGAGAATAGATACGAAACGTATGAAACGGGACAGGAGGGTTTTACTGCTGTGGGCTGAGCCATCGGAAACAACTCGTAACTTGGTGACCACTGTCTTCATTGAAGGCAGAAACATCAATACTGAGCGCGGGCCCGTCGAAAACAACGTCAGGTTAATTGGTATAAACACGCGAACACCATCTAGAAGATCAGAACAGCTGAATCTAAAAACTTGAGATTTTGTACACCGAATGGACTTTCAGACAAAGAGGCAACTTCTAGGCAGACGTATCCCATCTTGTTACCACAATATCATCACTTTGTATCTTGAGTGGCTGTGGTTAAGCGTGTATCTATAATTAATCAGTTTCGTCATCATTATATCAAATTTGAAGTCCTAGTCGATCAAGAACTCGTTGTAAAATCGCCCGCTGAATATTTCATTTGCAATTTATTAATCAATCAATTTCTATTCCAGGTGTGTATCCGCTTCGTGGAAATATCAAACAGCTGGAGCGGAGTCATTCGCTTCGGCTTCACCAGCAACGACCCCACCACCCTCGCGCATGCGCTGCCGAAATACGCCTGTCCAGACCTGACCAGCAAACCGGGGAACTGGGCGAAAGCTCTCGGAGAGAGATTCTGCGAGAAAGACAATATCCTGTACTACTATGTGAATTCAGCTGGAGACATCCACTTCGGTATTAACGGTGAAGATAAAGGCTTGTTCCTCACTGGTGTAGACACCCGGAGTCCATTGTGGGCGCTGGTAGACGTTTACGGCAACTGCACAGCGGTTCAGTTCGCTGACCCCAGAGCCCCGAGCCAAGTTAGACGATGCACCCAAAGCCCTGTGGCTGAAGAAGACAGATTAGTCGGCGGGATGAGGTCACTGTGCGTCGAAGATCCGCTACCCCCACCCAGATACCAGAATCCTTTAATACCTCTAAGCTTACACAGAACTAGAGGACGCAACGTCAACTTTGTCAACGAAAGAGGCGTAGCGTCCAGAGCGGAGGCGGAATTCTGTCAAGGATACGTGTTTACCGCCCGCCCGATGCGTCCGGGCCAAACTATAGTCGTCCAAATCCTATCAACCGAAACCGCGTACGCTGGCAGTTTAGCTATAGGCCTGACCTCGTGTGACCCGGCGACTTTGAGACAGTGCGACTTGCCTGATGACGCGGAACAGTTACTGGACCGTCCGGAATACTGGGTGGTGAGGCGAGACGCTGCAAACGGATTAAGGAGAGGAGATGAATTAGCTGTGACCTTGACTCTGGATGGGGAAGTCCGTGTGAGCAGAAACGGATCTAATCCGATAACTGTGATGCATGTGGACCACACGTTGAGGCTGTGGGCGTTCGTGGATATATACGGCGCTACGCAGAAGGTGCGGATGCTAAGCTCTCAAGCGCTTCAAGCCCAGACGCCGCCTCAGCAGCTGCGCGTGCTGGCGAGCTCTGCAGCGCCGCTAGCGGCTGGCGGGGGCGGCACGGTGCTGGTGGTCAGCCTGCCGCCTCAGGGCTCGCAGCAGAACGGCGCGGGACACCAGCAAGGGCTGACGCTGGCGAGCGCACATTACATTGAGGTGAGCTTTGGTGTTTGATGCATTTGAAATCATACTTACTAATATTGTCATACTTAATATTATAAATGCGAAAGTGTGTTTGTTTGTTGGTTTGTTCTTCAATCACATCGCAACGGAGCAACAGATCGACCTGATTTTTTGCATGGATATAGTTGAGGACCTGGAGAGTGACATGGGCTTTTTATCCCGGAAAAATAAAGAGTTCCCGTGGGATTTAAAAAAACAATTCCACGCTTACGAAGTGGCGGGCATCAGCTAGTTACGCTATAAGATAAAATGAGATAGCTTTTTGAATTTGTTTTGAGCGGTTCTAGGGCAAAATTTTGTATTGAAAATGTGGTAAGCTCTAAGATGGTGGTCTAAAATTCTCGTGCCATATAACCATATATGATCATAACCACTATAATAATGATGATGATGATGAGTTAGTTAACAGTCAGTTTTCTTCTCCCGCAGCCAATCCAGTCGTCATCACAGATCTGCCTATCCAGTCTCCAGCAGCTACCTCCTCAGTCGTCGTGCTCATCGCAGCAGTTCCGCAGACCAGACCACTGCCCCTCCACCAGCCAAAACTCTTGCAACGAACAGCTTACCCTGCCCAATGGACACGCGGAACCCAGGGAACCCTCGAGAGAACCCTTGAGGTTAGAGCGGATCCCCAACAACCCATCCACTTCGCGGCCAATTCCATCCACATCCCATCACAATCAACCCATATACACTGTTATCGGTGAGGGAGCCCCCACTAATCTGACGGGCACAGAATGTACCATATGCTACGAGAACCCCATAGACAGTGTGCTATACATGTGCGGACATATGTGCATGTGCTACAGGTGTGCTGTGCAGCAGTGGAGGGGCAAGGGAGGCGGCCAGTGCCCCCTGTGCAGGGCACAGATCAAGGACGTCATCCGCACCTACAAGTCCTGAGGAGTGCTCGCGAATGGTGGATATTGGCTGCTTGAACTGTCTCTGTCTTGAAGTTCGGAAATTGAAGTTCAGAAATTATGTTAAATGAATAATTTTTTGTATTATTACTGCTTAGGCTGCTGCTATTTTTTTTAGAACGAATTGTTTGACGCCATTTTGGCGCTTTAGTTAATAGATGCGAGTGTCCAAGGAAGTGAAAACTTTATTAGCTCAGACAATATTTAGCAATATTATTGTTAGTTCTGAGGGCACTTGCATGTCACATCTGACTTAAAATAGGTCCTAACTTTAAAGTTGAAAAAACTGTAATTTGTTGCAGATCAGGGTCAACACGGCCAAAGTACAAAAATTACTCAAAATAACAGTTGGATGTGTCACGTACCTTGACGTTCTTAAAATGAGGATTATAATATCTAAAACACGAAAGTAATCAGTAATGAAACAATATGGCTTCAAGCGTTGGCAGTATGACCCCGGTGGTTTCGTATATCTTTGAACTGTCACTGTCTAAATCGATTTAGTAACGTTCGCGAATTAAGTTTATTTGTTTGGGAAACGAATTAATTTGATTGTTTGATAGTGAAACTTGGATCAAGTCTGGAGGTCCTAATATCTATTATATAATGGAATTACCTATTGGAGTTTGTCTGGTTTTTGAGTTGTAAGTTCCTGAGTTTAGACACTGACAGTAATAGTTTTTTTTTATAATTTACAGCTGTCATTATGTTCCGTAAATCGCGGTAACTTTGACAGTAATTGAAACCAGTCAAAACTTTCAACGTGGTGTCAGTTTTGACAGTGACAGTAGAAGTTTCGTTCTGAAACAGCAGACGAATGAATGATATTTGACTGAATGGTTAAAACTTAATGTTTAAGATTATAAATATGCCAAAAATACGTTCGTAAAAACGGAATTTGACGTGAAATAATATAATAATAATAGAAGTCCCCAAAAAAGGTTTGTAAATATATCATTAATAGTAGTTAACTGTAATCGTATTTAATTAATTATTATCTGTACAAATAAATACGCCACCATTAAATTTAGTTTTGACATTAATATAATTGGATAAAGCTGTTTGCACATTACAGTAATCGCCGCAAGCAACGCATTTTTCAGTATCTAATTCGTCTGATGTTTGGAGGTCGTAATCCGTTTCATTAATTACATAAAGCTGGTTTTGGAGTGGTGTCCTAAAACTCCCAGATATTTCCGAATTTCAACTATTTTCCAAGAGAGTATGAGCTGCTACACAAATGGCAATTTGGTTGTGATCTGTCATTCCATTCAGAACTGTAATTTTTAACGTTATTGCATCTATCGACTTGACAGCTTCTGTATAACTTTCTAATACTAAAATTTTAAATAACTTAAATTGAACGCATGCAGCTTTTAATTAATTTCTTTGACTCTGAAAGTGCTATTTTGCAAAATGAATTGCGTGCCGGACTTACTTTAATGTGCGTTCAGCATAATTTGGGCTGTTGAATGTAGGGTTATTATTAATTTAATCATTGTGTAGTGTAATATATTTTATGTTTAATATAATATTATGTACTTATTAATATATTAAATTCGTAGTATGATAGATAATGTACTCAAAGATTGAAGATTGCTCTGATTTTAATTTATAAATAAATAACATCTTTTATTGTACGGGAATTTTTTTTTCTGATTTATTTCTTTTTTGTCTCCGTAGTGCTATTTCATGAAGATAATGTGATAGCCCGGTAAAAATAGACATTTCAAATTACAAAAACTCCGACAGAGCTGAATTTTGCTAAAGACTTTGGGTACACCAGTAGCAATAAAGTGCCAAAAGTCCTCATCGATCCCATGTGTGCTAAAAATGTATTCAAGTTGAAAGGTCAAAATTTTCGGTTTTATGGATTTTTCTCGAAAACGGTAAGTTTTATCAAAATTATAGCTCAGACAAAAATTGTAGATCATAAAATTATCTACAAAAAAGTCCTAATAATTACAATTCCTAATTTCGCGATTCTAAAAGTTGAAGGTGGTACAGAATGTACCACCTTCAACTTTTTTAACATTTTATGCACACATTTCCACACCACCTGTGAGGTAGTATACTTGGCGCGTTTTTTACCCACGACGGAATGGAGACGGTATATGTGTTTGCCCTAAGAGGTTGTGTGTTTGTTTGTGCACTTTTTGTTACCGTTTTCCTAAAAACTGCTGGACCAATTAATATGCGGTTTTTTAGCATTCGATAGTTGACCTTTGACCTTGAATAACTTTTTTAGCACACATGGGATCGATGGGGACTTTTGGTACTTTATTACTATTGGTGTACCCAAGGTCTCTAGCAAAATTTAGCTCTGTCGGACTTTTTGTTATTTGATCACTATTTTTATGTCTAATTTGACTAAACTATGAGGATATGTCAATATCAGGAAATGATTTTACATAAGTATTACAAATGATTACTTACAAAGACATCAGATTAATGTAATTTAAATATTATATATTTTGTGTCTTCAAGATACTTTTGTGAACAATATTTGTCACCAAAGTTAGCAGCAATATGTCCATTTTTAATGTAAAACCAGAATATAAATATTCTGCCCTTTTAGATAGGGGGCCCTGATCATTTACTATATCAGGTCTTTCTAACTTCAATGATAAGTTTTCACAAAAAATTAAGCAAAAATTAATTTTGTGAGCCACAAGTACTCGTTATCGGAGTTGGAAAAATTGGACTGAGTCATTGTATTTGACAGATTACGCTTCAAATTTGACTTTTTACTGCAACTTTTTTGATAGATGTGAAAGTTAACTTAAATAGCTATGTTCATGATTCTCGACATAAATTATCTGTAAATTATTGACGTAATTTTGACAGTAACTGTAAAAGACGCGAGGCTATAGACCGTGTAGTGTTGCTACGAGATAGGTATTTGACAAAGCGATAGGGTTCCTAAGATTAGACACTGTAGAAATATAATATTATAGCTTATAGGATGGATCGTGAGGTCTTATCCCACTTCCGATGTTTGCACAAATCTGTGTTAGATACTTTCAAATAAGAAGGGGTCTGTCACTCATATAGTATGAAACTTTTTATTTCATTATTATTGATCTGCTTGTTTCTTATATTTTTCAGCACAAAAAAGAATGCTTATAATCATCTTGTGATCCATTCTATATGTTTATAATTTTATTTATAACTAAGCTGCAAAAACAATTTTATGTACGTCCAAGTAAAACAATTAGTATCATACAGTCATAGTTTATACATAATGCATTTAATTTAATGTATTTTTTTTTCTATGACGTGAAGTGTGACCAACGATGAAAAATGTACGTATTGTGTATAACTTTATTTAGTTTGTATTGTATGTATCTTTCAGATACATAGCAAAAATAATCTTAAAATTAAATGTATATTGAATTGACCTATTTGACATTTAACATTCACCTATTTGATGATTAATTGTACTAGTACGTTAAATAGCTTTCCAAAATAGTGGTAGAACACTACCTAACTTACTAATAACTTATTAATAACTTTCTCCTCGTTTCTCATACTTCACTTTGTTACCATCGTGGGAGTTCCTATCAAATGTCTTTACGATTTTCCCTTCAAATAGAACCTAAGAATTATTATACTTATTATAATATAATATTTAAATCCTTGTATACCCATTTAGTATGGACTTTGCGAATTATAAAAAAAAAACAGATTTTGTAGAAATATGTATAACTTCTTTAAATTCATCTACATTGTGAGTGAATAAGCATCTTCTAAGCAAGCCCTCTTCACCTTAAGCTGCATCACCATTTGCGTACAGGTCTGATTGCAGCCAAGCCTATAAAGTAAAAAAAAAACGGAATTTTTAAATTAGATTATATTAAAAAAAATATATAAAAATACATAAACATGTATAGAAAGTGATGCTTTGGATGTAATAATTTTCAAAATGATCGGATATTTAGTGAAATTCGGCCCGTAGATGACGTGCTATGGCGCTGTGTTGCCAGGACTAAATATCGCGCATCGAAATCTGGAAAGAATTACACAAGTATGTCAAATGATTTTTAATTTAAGTAATAATATTTTAGTAACATTAGATGAATTCGCTCAGTCTATACTATGTTTATAAAACAATTGCAACCTATTAATCTTCATTAACCAATTTTGAATTTAAGATATTAATATAATCAATTCCTTTATAATTGCTCAACCTTCTTTTCTTTAATGAAGACCTTAGATACGCATATCATATTACTCTTACATATCTCTCGGTGAGCCACGACTTTTTCGAATAAGCGACTACATGCCTTTTTGTCCCGCTTGTGCGATTAGGTCGTGGCCCAACGTTTAATATAAAACTGCATTTTTCTATTTTAATCATTCCTTTTTATAAGATTTTTAAGATTGATTTAGTGATTACCAATTTTTGTGTACCAAACTTTTGCAGCCAGTTTCGTATTGTATTTTGTTTATTATTTATTATTGAATTGTTAATTTTAAGTATCTGTATTATTTTTAATCTGTAGGGTTCTTAATTTAAAAAATAATTATTGTACTGGGAATATTTGCAGTGAATCTGGGTAACTTTGTATCCCGTATGTTTTTTGATACACTAATTAGATAGGAGGTCTTTAAACACTTTTATTTTTATTATCGAATGAGAATTCGTTGATTTAAAAGAAAAAAATATAGCAAAGTTTCTCTGATTCAGTTTAGTAGATTTATAATGTATTTATTTCATTATCTATAGTTTTAAGTACTTTTTTTATAACGGCTCTGGTTTCTAGCCTAAAGAGCACTATTATACCAAAACAGTGTGACCAGTAAATAAAGAAAAGGAACGATGTCCAAATCACTAAAAATGTAAAAGTTCTTTTCAAAAACATGTAAACGCATTTTGAAAGGATCTTTTATTTTCCGTCACATCTACTTGGAGAGTAAGTATAAAATTTTTTCATTTGTGATAAATAATTAATTTTTATGTTTTGGTGATGATTATTACTTTTTATTTGTTTTGATTTGGTCCGCGTATGTGTATATTGTTGTCATCTAGTCGTTAATTTATTTTTTGATTTAAAAATACCTTGATTTGAATACGATGTTGGGAGATTAGCTAAGTTTTGAATTAAAATGGTTATTATCGAACAAGTTGTGTTTTTGTTATATTTCAACCTCTTAACTCCATGGAATAATTACTTATCCATAAGAAGTAAGATTATAATACGAAACTAAAGATATAATCTACTATAGTTTACACGTCTACTATAATACACACCACACGGCCCAGCAGTGCAAATGAGTTTGATGAACTTTGGAACAGAGGTAGGATCTTTCCGCTTTTTCGAAAAACGGAATTGGGTATTTAACAACTAGTCAAATCAGCAACTTTTTTTCAAACTTCAAAACGCGTGCTTATTATGGGATTTTGTATGAAATTTTGAATAGTGACGTCATTAAAGTTCGATGCACCTTTTTTCTTTAATCGATAGTTTTAAAAAGTTATTCAACATAGAACTAACAGGGAACGTGGATATTACGACTTGAGGGAGATCCTCTATTTTAAATAATAATAACTAAAAAATAATTTATTTGAATAGTTGTCAAATACCCAAATCAAAATATAGTAGGTACTACGGTTACTTCGGAACGAGAATTCTCGGATTCGGGTCGGATGCAGTCCGGAAAGAGCCTTACGATTCTGAGACGGCTTTAGGACTGCTGCTGCTGACTTAGAGGATGATTTTTATTTCCAGATTGGGAAGGAGAGGAAGCTGTTACATCAGCAGAAGGTTTTGAAGATGGGGGATGGATTTTAGCTGCATCTGCATATGATATGCAGCTCTGGGCCATTGAAATTTTAAGTTTTTGCTGTCTTTCGAA
The DNA here is from genome assembly GCA_964035005.1 of Erebia palarica. Lineage (NCBI taxonomy): Eukaryota > Metazoa > Arthropoda > Insecta > Lepidoptera > Nymphalidae > Erebia > Erebia palarica. The sequence continues at coordinate 10,747,538 of OZ035994.1, read as the reverse complement.
TTCTGGACATAACTTACTAGTGGCAAAGTGGCGACCAGTGCAGTGGAAACAATGAGCATTTTCGGAGACAACGGTACAAGTGTCTGAGGGGTATTCATCCCTACATTTAAAGCAACGTGGCTTTGATCTGCATTGTATCTTAGTGTGTCCAAATTTGCAGCAATTGTAGCACTGTATGGTAGGAAAAATGTATAATATAATATAATTTAATTTATTTGAACTACCAACAGAATTACAAGTAGTAGGTATACAAAATGTTGAATGGCTTAGGCTATAGGTAACAAGCAATTCAATTTATAGGTAGTTACATCATGCACATAGGAAAAGTCGTACATAACTGACACAAGTATACATTAATAAATATTATTAATAAATAATTAAAATAATTAAGATTACTGATACAAGACTATAAAAAATTAATGAAAATAATTAATAAATAATAATAATAAAATAATAATTCAACAGAAAGAGCTGTATAGCACATGTACACCCTTTTTGGTAATATTTGACCATCAAACGTCAATACAACCATGTTAGTGTTAGTTACTAGAGCTGTACATTACAGTACAGCATGTACATGTACAGCTGTTACATTTTTTCTTTTAATTCGCCTCACCTTGATGATTTAACGACATCCCTTAGGAACAGTGATGTTTTCCTGAATTTCTTCCTTTGACCGGTCTTGGGGCACACCTTGACTATACCTATTTGTGTAACAGTGAAACTGGGAATAAAAACTTTGTAGGAAAGACTAGCTATTTGTGAGTTCTCCGTAAACAAATTCGCATCCTAATAATTGCTAAAATCCATCGCAACTCTATTTCTGCCTATACGTTTGAGGCTGCCATTGACGATGTAATTAATGTTAAATTTTTTAAATCTTTGCCGAACTGTAACTGTTCAAGGTCACAGGATCACTAGGTGATGAGGTTAACCTTTGGATGTGGACAGTGAAAGGTCCCGAATCAGTGCTAACATATTTTCTAGCTATTTGCGGTTGTGAGGGACCTGTCGAACTAAACCTCCAATGATCTACTTTTTATACGACTGCCTGAAAAAAGGAGTATATTGTTTTCAGGGTTCATGTATTGTATGTATGTATGTATGTACCATAACTTCTATACGCCTGAACCGATTTTGATAAATGAGGTATCGTTAGAATCCCTAGCTTATTCTGGGTGACATAGGCTAGTAAAATTTTTAAAAAAATTGATGGGGTGACCATGGTCCCGCATTAAAGACCAAAATAAGATTAACTATATAATCATCATCTAGAAAATGATGAGTAGATTCCAAAAATATTTATCACTATAGTTCAATATTTAGTGATTCACAAAAAAATATCATTTAATAAAAAATGTGAATAAGATTCCAAATGCTTCCTTATGGAGGTAAACTCCAAAAATAATATGGCAGGGCAGTCGTATTTTTTAACACGTTAAATTAATTTCACTTGTTCAAGTAATAATGAGAAACCGATTAAACACGTCCGCCAAATTAGAAGTTTCCCGCGCTTCTAAGTTTATGTTACTACAGTCTACACAGCTACTTTTGAGATAATTTGTGGTTACTTGTTTTGATTAATAGGCCTCTTACACTGTACGTATCACAGGTACTCTTATACTTGATTCAGTGTAGTGTAATAATATAATAGGGAGCAAGGATTCCCTAATTTGATCCATAATGCTGTGTAATAAGCGACGCTCTATTTAGCGGCCACGACGACCATTACCACAGGGCCCTGCAGTAAGTGCAGTGTAATAGGCCTATTGCATGTTACTTGTCTCTGGTGGGATCCGTAACCAGAGACAAGTAACATATGCATGTTACTTGTTGTGTTGTTGTATGTTGTATGGAAGTATGGACATTGGAAAAGCAGATGAATACACCTAATTATTATATAATATGTATGTTTTGCTGGATCAAACACAAAGTTAAATATTATATAGTTATTATTATTATATATTATAGTTTTTTTATATGATTTCGATGTAAGATTTTTGTTCATAATAAATTAATTTGATCCCTGAAATTTATTTTATTTTTGTTTTTGAAAAATTCAATAGAGTCTGGCTAACGAAAGTAGAGACTGGAAAAGAGCGGCAAATTTAAAAATTGTTAGTATGGCAAACTCAAAATTAGTGTGACAGACCTGGAGTAACCTAATTTGATACTTTAGAATTATTTTTCTTATTTTTGTTGAAACCGATTGCATACTAAAAAACCTACCACCTGCCTGAATGAAAAAACAACAATATTCAATAATAATTTATTTTAGTCACTATAGTCAAAATCTGAATCCAAAGCTTCTATCTGCAAAGATTCATCAGAGTCACTGGTGTCACTATTTCCAACGTTGATTATGAAACTTTCTAAATTTTCTTCAGTAATTCTATCTCTTTCTTTGTATTTAATTTCAATATGCATGACATGATCACACATTTTCTTCCAATCCTCTGATGTAATGCTTTCAAACGACTCTTTAATCATTCTTTCTAACTCTACTGTAGTCAAGGCTACATTTTTACTTGCCACTTTACGTTTAGCCAAACTCCATACAAGCTCAATAGGATTTAAATCACAGTGGTAGGGAGGAAGTCTCAAAACCTCATGACCATTCTGCTTTAAAAGTTCATCAGCTTTGTATACTGGGTCTGGTGTGTGCTGCTTTACAAAACATAGCAGCTCTGCCTTTGTGTGGTAATCTTCATACCGGATATCATTGAAAGTAAGCCATTCTCTTATCTCATTTTTCAGATTTTGTGTTGTTGGAGCTTTATTAACAATGACGGAATGATAACTTGCATTATCCATTACTATTACACTCTGCTCATTTAAATTGGGTATGAGCTTTTCTTGTAACCATTTATTGAAATTTGCAGCATTCATGTCATGGTGGTAGTCCGCCATTGTCGATTTTGTGCTAAAAACTAACAATGAGTTTGGCACAGGACCTTTCTCTGATCCAGCATGTACAATTATGTACCTTTTTCCCGTTGAAATATTTTCAATTGCACCACTCGTAGATGGACCTTGCCAAGACTTCTTGGGCTTATAGTTTTTGTGGACATAGGTCTCATCTAAATAAATAATTGGCTTTCCTTCTGAACGTTTCAAAGCTATGGTTCGTAAAAAACGATGTCTCCAGGCAGATACGTCATAACGTTCAATTAATATTGAACGTTCATTCTTGTTTTTCTTAAATTCATAACCATTAGCTAGTAGTATGCGGCGAAGAGTTTCCCGACATCCATTAAATCCTATGCTTTCTTTTAATTCCATTAACAGTGTCCTCAATGTAGGAACTTGTTTTCTGACAATATAAAAATCATTGATTTTGTTGCGAATAGCATCTATGTCGAAACTATCTAAGTTAGACACTGTGGGTTTATGGGGCCGTTTTTTTCCTGGGGTATTCCACACACCATCATTTAGCGCACCTTCCTTTTTTATTCTTTTTAAGTTGCAACACTTACTCCTGTAAAGAATGATTAAACAACGATTAGGTACAGTATTGACAATAGCAAATTATATTATTATTATACATTATATTTCTTGTGTATAAATCTTGTGCTTAGTAAAAAATTACCAGTAATTGAAGCTATTTCTTCCAAGTACTGATTCTGGGTTCTCATCCTGTCATTCTGCTCTAAATCAGTAAGTTTTTCAATAGTTCTCACTATTTCATCGACTCCTGCTACATCCTCCAGATTTTCTGTCAAAGAAAATAATTTGTGTTACAAATTAATAAATGTAACATTTACTTACCTACCACAACCAATGAAAAATAACCATTTAATTGGAAGTTGCATTTAGTAGGTATTATTAAGGTGTTTAATGAAATGTATAATGAATGTGGATGAAAATAGAGATATAGTTTTTTAAAAAGAGAAATATACAAACAAAGTATCAAAATAATGCGTCATACTGACTTAAAAAATCTAACACAACACGTAAACAATCTTGTTTTTGTTTGAATTTTGCAGCTTTCTCTCGTTGTTTTTCTTCAAATTTGGAAATCATGCAAAACAACATCTTCCGCACTCCACTTTTAATTGTTTTATTCATTCTTAAGCGCGTAAACGCTCGTAAACAAGATCACAACTAATCACTGCAAATCACCGACAACCACAGACAACCGCCATCTTGTTAGGGCAAAATGTAGTTGAGTATTGCCATATAAAAAGTTTGCAAATAATTCGAGCCTCTACTTTCGTTAGCCAGACTCTAGTATCCTGAATTACTAGCAAACCGGTAATTAGAAAAACCGGTATTTGCTAAATAAATCTAAAACCGATACGTTCAAATCACATCACTATTACCGGTTTTTCGCATAGGTTGCCCATCCGTAACTACTTCCGGTTCCGCTAATTGCGTCATCAAATGTCCCAGTTCAGTATGGAGGGTGGTTTTTTATTCTGAGTGTCAATGAACCAGAACAAAACTGCCATCACGAGAAAGAAAAATATATAACATTAAACGGCATTTAAATAATAATTTTAGAAAACCCCGTTTTTTTTAAAATTAATTTTGAAAAATATCGTTTATAGAAAATATTTTTCGATGGATGGCAACACTAAAACTTTTTTCATCTGGCATCTTGGCATCTGTTACTGTCACTTTAATGTCATTTTGAACTGCCGAATGTCAAATTCAAAATGCGCCGTTAGCCCGTTACCCGTGTTTATTTTGGATGTGTAGGATTTTAATTTTTCAGTGAATTAGCTTATCGCAACGAATTGTTTATTTTACACTCCAATTGGTCTACTTTGCGCATTTACAACCTCTAATGTATAATAATTACCATTCATAATTTTTTACGCGGAATAACTTAGCACCTACCTTCGAATTGAAACTTCTGCACTCAAAATGAATCAAAAGTGACGAATGAGCCTAGTAGATTGATAAAGAATGATACTAGTAGAGGCTGTCATGTGAACTACTGGTTTTTGTGTTTTAGATGGTGTGGAAAGCAAATAGTAAGTAGTGTTTAACATTTTATCAGTTTGTTTAAAAATAAGGCTTCTTTGCTTGACAACTTCTATTTATAGTAGCTCACGACTGTCAGCCTGCATTCATGAAGATTCATTTCCTTTTCTGATTACTTAGATATGGCTCACTGTATTAACTGTAACATAATTAAACCCGCAAATCAGCAGCATATTTATAATGCTGTAAGCATGAGTTCTGACATAATTACAATAATTGAAGAATTTATTGCACATGGGGTGAAATATTTATTTATTATGTGTTTAGAATGTGCTCACTAGTTTTGTTTTTAAAGTATGTACTTTAAACTAGCGGCACGCTATGATGGCCGGTTTGACGTTTGTCCGCTCATGAAGTTCCGTATTAATTGATAACGACTTTGAAGGAAATAATTGTATTACTTTATTGACGATAGTGATGTGCAGAGATTCATAAATTTTATCGAATGTAGTTTTAGGTTTAGGACTCAAAATTTATTTATTAAATTGATTTCTTAAATGTATACAAGTGTAGAAAAATCAGTTTGCACCATTTAAGGGGTGAATGTACTTGTGAAGATGAACAATTTTCACTATGTGGACAAACCTCTGAAATCGCAAAAAAATATCAATAAATTTTTAAAAATGGAATCTAATACGATCATCACATAGGATCGCTGGCTAGCACAACTACTACCTCCGGCAAACTCGCGTCAATGCTCAATGCAAAACAAAGCAGTTTCGAATTGACGTTGCTTCGAAAAGTATAAACTGTCAGTGCAATGCGATTGTGATATAGTTTTGACCTGGCTTTGGATTTCAAATATTGATACTGCATTACTGTTGACCCTTGCTCGTTAATTTGGACTCTGTTCAAGCCCTTTGTTGTGGATTTCGTCGATATGACCGAACGTACGCAGAGAACTGTTCTAAATAGTCAGACACGTGAGTTCGTAATACGCCTTCGTAACTATTTCGATCGTGAAGCTCAAAATGGAGGGCCAATTTTACCTATAACGTCAGTGGTTGAACGCGTAGCTGATGCGCTTAATATTGGACAACGAACTGTTAGACGGATAACTAAAAAAAAATATGGCGAGACTGGCACAGAAGAAAATAAACTTCACACACCAAAAAAGAGAAAACGAGCAAAACCAGTCGTAGGCATCGATAGCTTTGATGCCGATGCTATCCGAAGACATGTTTACGGCTACTATTTACAGAAGGAGTATCCAACAAGAAAAAAGTTGGTGCATTCACTGAAGGAAGCTGGATTATTCTTCGGTGGGGAAAGTTCTTTAACGAAGATTTTGAAGACCATTGGATTTCGATACAAAAAATGTAACAAACGCAAAATATTGATGGAAAGATTTGATATAGCGATGGCAAGGTATACTTTTTTACGGCAAGTGAAAGAAATCAAAAATTGGCAAAATGTTGTGTTCTTGGATGAAACATGGCTTAATGCTAACCATACTGTAGGCCGTTCTTGGAACGATGACACAGCAGCATCTACTTCCAAAGTTCCTGTAGGAAAAGGATCGCGACTTATAATTTGTCACGCCGGAACCATCAACGGGTTTGTCGAAGGTTCTCTCATGGCTTTTGCGTCAAAAACCACTGGAGACTATCATGAAGACATGAATGGAGAAAAGTTTACTGAATGGTTTACCTCAATGTTGTGTAGCCTCCCTGAACCATCTATTATAATTATGGACAACGCCCCATACCACTCGATGCAAATTGACAAGCCACCTGCCCAATCCCAAAAGAAAGCTGATATCGTCGCATGGCTTCGTAAAAATGGCGTAGATGCAAACATGAATATGTTAAAAGCGGAATTAGTACGTCTTTTAAAAGAAAACAAACCAACCAAGATCCGATACGTCATTGACGAAATAGCATTAGAACATGGGCACAGAGTTATACGGTTACCGCCTTACCATTGTGAGTATAATGCGATTGAGTTGGTGTGGGCTCAAATTAAGGGATATGCTGCAAGACACAATACAGAACCCCCATTTACCACAAAAAAAATGCTAAAATTATTAGAAGAAGCTTGTGAACATGTGACTAAAGGAGACTGGGAAAAGGTTGTGAATAGAACTGTTAAATTAATAAGGGAAGATTATGAAAGAGATGTGAAAATAGATAATATTATAGAAAACGAACATATAATTATTAATGTATGTGATGATAGCAGTGACGACAGTGAAAATAGTAGTATGGACGAATCTGATTAATTATGGCCTTTTGTGGCACCTTTTTTGGTATCTTTTGTATTCATATGTTTCTTGTGTGCATATAAAGTATGTATATTCATTTTCGTTCAAATATTCAGTTCGTTCAAATAAATTAAATAAACATATACATTTTTGTTTTATTAAACCTATTTAATCAGGTACAAAAACAAAACTTAATTGTTTTTTGTTCGAGAATAAATTGACATTCCACATCACTATTGTAATGTGTCAAACCGGCCATCATAGCGTGCCGCTAGTGTAAAAAGCAGTGATAGCCCAGTGGTAGACTACAGACATGCTTTATGTTTGTTTTTGGCAACTAAATATCACTTGCTTAGCGGTGAAGGAAAGCATCATGAGGAAACATCAAAGGTGTGTGAAGCCTGCCAACCCACGATCCGGTAGTAGTCCACGGCCAGTGTAGTGGGCTATGGTTAAAACCATCTTATTCTGAGAGCAGACCTGTGCTCTGTGTTGGACCTTAAAAAGGGGTTGAAACAGACTTTAAAAAGAATTTATTTAAGATTTACTTTTTTGATTTAAGTTGAAGCAATACCTTAAAGATTATTTAAACAATAAATTATGTTTCTCGTTTTTATTATTATTTTGTTTTTAGGTAACTGATGAAGATCGAATTTGCCAAGAATGCGTAAACATTTTGTTGATAGAATTAAACAATAGGAATAAGAGTAACATTGGTGGGCAACAATTTGGTCATGAAGCAGTTTGCATTACTTGTGGGATGTCCATCCATAGACAATCAGGCAGACGCTCACACCCTTACTAGAGGGACATCCTGAAACAGCTCAAATTATGGCCAACATCAACTCCCATCAGGTATATAACTATACTATGCTAATCATGTACTCTATGTTTTTTCCTTTGGGTGATCAGTTTAACTTTCGTGGATTTGTTTTAGAGTGCTTTATTTATTTTTATAATGTAATTGCTTTGTTCATAATGATTGTATTATTTTCTTTACTTTTATATCAAGATATCAAGATTAAACATAAATTCCATTTCAGGTCCCTGCAAATGCTCGAGCATGCCTGCTGGCAAAGCGCTCATAGCCAAGTTCAGCAACTAGTGGCACGACCAAGTACCCATGATGTTGAAAGGGAATCTAGTCCTATGACTGAACCTGTCAGTGGTACAAGATATTACCAACCAATGTTTACCTAGCGTTAGCAGAAAACCAGCCTGATACAAATTCATGTTGTACTTATATTATTAAAGCACATTATAATATAAGATTTTATTACTGAATTTGTAATGATATATACACAAATTGTTGTTAATTTATATTTTCTTATAAATAGATTAAATAAATTAAGACACTAGTAAATACACTGTTTTATTTATTCAGTTTGCCAATGGGATGCCTCCTTCAGGGCTCTCCATAACCATCTATCCTTTGCCATATTATGTTACCCGCGGTGCCTTTGATGTCATCCTTCCATCTCTGGCATGGGCGACCTTTTTTCCTTTTTCCTGTTCTTGGGTTATGCGCATTAGTTGTGATTATTAATATTCCATTTCGATAAACTACCCATTTTCCACTACATAGTGCAACATTATAGGATTAATAAATAATATTTTATTCAATCGTAAATTAGGTAAATTACAATAAAATAAGATAAACAAAACTGACAGTGACATTTGACAATCACCATAAGACATACGTGACGAAGACAACTAAGTTTTTTTTTTACTGTTAGGATTCAGATCAAGATCTAAAAAAGCCACAAAATAAAATAATATTTTTCTCCAAATTGGGGTCCTCAAAAAATGTGTAAATTATTCTATATGCCATATTTTAGGCTCTCTATTCACGTGTATTAAAATCATCTTGGTTCATGTTCAAGGCCCAATCTTGGACAAGTCCAAATTATGTATATCGAGTTAGAGCGAGTCGTTCTGGTCATGAATGAAACCCGTCGGAAGACGTAAGTTCGTAACATGATTTTTTAATGAATGAATTATAATATAGATGTAATTTACGTTCAACGTCACTCCCACTACTGTCCGTTATCTACTTCAAATCAGAGTTCAAATTGTGTCTATGGAATTGCCTGTCTATATCCTATATGTTACTTGTCTCTGATCCGTATACCGTAAATTGCGGTAATTTATAAATCAATTATTATAACATAAACCCTTAATGATTAGTTATTCCGAAAATATAATCTAAAAAGGGATTTCAGGAGCTATTTTAGATAGCAAAAAGTTAATAGATTTGCAGTGTACTCTGATAAAACTATTGGTGATCAATATTTTTCTAGTTACTTGGAGAAAACATTGTGCTGGATATGGATAAACGGTTTTGCGCACCCAATAATGGTATGTTGTATCACACTAAAATACGCGTGTGTTGTTTTACAGGCAAAACCAATTTTATAACCTTATTAAAAATAAAATATTCAAATTTTTTTTACTACAACATCATTAAGTAAAACACTTATTACATCTCAAGATAGATGACGACCGCGACTTCGTCCGCGTGGATTAAGACTCAATGTACGTGGGAACTAAAGTTTGAGGGATAAAATGTACCTTATGTGTTAATTTAGGTCTTACCTTTATTCCAAACTAGCAAGCCCTGCAAACGTTGTCCTGCCTTGAACCTAGAACCTAATTGTGACCCGGTAGGTGGTCCAATTATTGTGAACTTGTGGCATGCCGAACCAGTGGTCGATTCACTTGACGATTCAAAAGTACTTGTAAAAGTTTATTTGAATAAAAAACATTTGAATTTGAATTAAATGATGTCCGCGGCTTGGTCCACGTTGATTAATTTGTTTTAATCCCACAGGAACTTCTTTATCTTCCGGGATATAAAAAGTAGCCTGTGTCCTTTCCTGGGATACAACCTATCTCTGCGTCAAATTACATTAAGATCGGTTGAATGGATGGGCCATGAAAGTTTAGTAGACAGATAGACACATTCGCATTTATAATTTTAATATGGATATTAGTATGGATTTCATCCAAATTGGTTCATTTGTGTTAGTGTACGTCCAAACTTTCATACTTTCATATTTATAATAGTAAGATCAACTCAACAACAGCTGCTGGCACACTACTGAGCATGGATTTTCTCACGGGATGAAATGTCCAGTACGCTGCACAAGTGCTCATTGGCGGACTTCTGAAACTTTTAGATTATTATGGAAAACTCGCAGGGATGTAGGTGTCCACCCAATGTTTTTCATCACTGTTAAAACATCTGATATTTAATTGTTTACAATCCACCCCCACCACCACTACAGCCTAATAACGTCCCATAGGCCTCCACTCTCATAGGAGAGATGGAACTAGAGCTTAGGCCTACCACGCTGCTCCAATGTGGGTTGGCAGGCTTAAACAACTATTATCATGTTAGTAATAATAACCGCAATGCACATACTGAACTCTGAAAAGTTTGAGGTCAGAGATTGAAATAGGAGGGCAAAGTCTTAGGTTGCCTTTTCTCCAGATGTGCTTAGTTGCTAAGACTAGTGGCATGCATGTCATAGAGGCATTAAAGCACTGCTTACCATATATAATAGCCCAATGCCGAATTGTCATCATGCCCCACCAAAAAATGGCTATCTACATAACCAACGCCTACACTGGCTTCAAACCCTGTGCACACAAGCTAAGACATACGGATATGTGTCAAATCCACCAATTGCTTGATTTTCATAGCTAAGATCACTACATGTTAGACCAAGAACTCTTATTGGTGGGTTTGACACACATCTATTTCAAAACTTAGCAACATAGCGCATCTTTGGTGAAAGGGCACCCTTAAGCACAAGAATAGGTAGCTATTTCTATTTCTAATATTTCTAATCTATAAATACTAGTGGTTTGCACCGAACTGAGACCTCGTGGTATCCATAAGATAAATTCAGTGTATTAAGTATACTTGTTTAAAAACTACATGCACCAACTTGATATCTGTGTTATTTTATAGCTTAAATATCAGTACTACTATTCAATGCAAGGTGGCAGTAATAATCAGTTTGCATTAGTAATATGCAAGATATCGCGTTATAAAGATATAGTTAGTTCTAAATTTTGTAGGTATAATGAACAAACTTAAAATAACAATTACTTAGATTAGTTAACAATTACCTACTTTGAATCAACAAATATTTTGTCAAAGTAAATTAGTACCACATCTCGACGCAAGATGGTATTAATAAGCTAACCTAATTACATCGTAAGATTTAAAGGTGAGCGCGCACCTAGACGTGCCGCATGAGCCGCAGTTGGTTCTCATGGTTTCGAGCAGTACCACCACCACCACCACTGCAGCCTATTAACGTCCCACTGCTGGGCACAGGCCTCCACTCTCATAGTAGAGAGGGAATTAGATCTTAGCCCCACCACGCTGCTCCAATGCGGGTTGGCGGCGGTGAGCAGTACTACCTACATCAAAACTCGCAAATACGTGCGCTCAGGAACCGATCTTGAAACGAATAAGAATTAGGTCATTCGCGCCTCCCGCATCGTCCTCACTGCACCGTACGCATTAAAATGCGCTGAATCTGATGACGTTAATCATCATCCACTTACGTGGATGGGATACGTATATGTACAGTATTTTACTAAAATGCAGCTCGTTCGGTGAGCGGGTGTTACGTAGTATAAGATTTCATAAATAAAAAATATAAAACGTGATGACTGTGTGCTTGCGGTTCCTGCGGCAAGCATGTCTAGATGCGCGCTCATCGTGGCTCATCTTTACGTTCATAGACATCAGTTCTATCAGAAGACAATTTTTTTTATTCCACGTAAGATGGTGCTAACGTCTATTATTTGTAAGCAAAAACAAATAAACTATTACAAAGTGCCATCTATTGACATCATTATGAAGTTCTGTTAAAAAAACTGAAGCTCATTAAAAATTAAATAATTTCGTTTCCTTATAATATTTTACTATATTATAAAAAATAATTGCTATAAAAATATTTTACTTCGCATTCGCTTCTATGAGAGCCCCCCTGAAATAAAGCTTTTTTTATAACTTTTTAAGCCATATTCGGCTGGAGGCCATCGGTTTACATATTATATTTAAATTTGAAGTAATTACGTTCAGTAATTCAGAAGTTTTATGGCTCTGACAGACGGACGGATAGGGTTGGCAACTTTTTTGACTAAAAAAACGTTGGCAACCCCACGTTATATAACTATATTTATATTTATATAAACTATAGCGATCACAATAGATTGGCAACAGTCAAAGTGTTTACAATCGTGCATTGTAGAGTCAACATCCCCTGAAGATGCTCCAGTATCGGAGTGAAACGTACGTTAGATAGATAGATAGATAGATAATTTATTTATAAATCGCGGGCAGCAAGTTCAAGATACACACTGTACCACATAGATTTGCCTTCTGTGGCGGATTATACCGAATCAGAACTCTGAGAATAGCGAATTAAACATCTAGTTTTTTCATTAACAGTCAAAGTGATATCGGGTCTCTATACAGAGCCCTGCATAGCCCCGCACATTCCCGAGAATTTCTTTTTTCTTGGCAACGTTCTTTTGCACTGAACAGCAACAGGCAATATAGTTTTTTTTAATCCACTACGAGTTAGCCCTTCACTGCGGTATCCTATCTGATGGTAAAGCGTTGGTGTAGTCTAAGATGGTAGCGGGCTAACCTGTTAGGGGCATGGCAGTTATATTAAACCCATAACCCCTCGGTTATACCCCCCCCCCATAACCCCCCATAATCGGTTTCTACACGGCATCGTGCCGGAACGATCAATCGCTTGGCGGTACACCTGTGCCGGTAGGGGGGTAATTAGCCACGGCCGAGGCCCCCCACCAGGCTAGACCTGGGACAATTCAGAAATCATAAATTCCCAAATTGACGCTGCTGGGATTGAACCCGGACTCCGCACATTAAGACAACAGCGCTCAACACTGCGCCACGGAGGTTTTCAAAAGATTATATTTTTAAAAAATAGTTATTTTTATGACTAAATCATCCTTAAAGCTGAAATTTTGCACACAGTTTCCCTTTATAATATTGACAAGGAATATGTCTGTGTGCCCTGGTAATAACGTATGGAGCGGAAATGTGGACACTGACGGTTGGCTTCTTCCACAAATTAAAAGTCGCACAGCGTGCTATGGAGCGGGCTATGTTGGGAATTTCACTCGGGGATAAAATCTGGAACGAGGAAATTTTGAGAACTAGAGTGACCGACATAGCTCTGAGGGTTAGCAAGCTGAAGGGGCAGTGGGCAGGTCATGTCTGTCGCTGAACCGATGGCCGTTGGGGCAGACGTACTCTGGAGTGGAGACCGCGTACCGCCAAGCGCAGTGTAGGACAGTGATGACCTAAAGAGGGTGGTCGGAAGCGGATGGATGAGGAAGGCGGAGGACCGTGTTTGGAGGTGCGCTCTTGAAAAAGCTTATGTCCGACAGTGGATGTATGCAGGCTGATGGATGGATGGATGGATGATGTCTGGATGAATTTTTTCTGTGAATGTGCATACATTTTCAACAATGGGTCCAGCTCCCCACAGGATAGTATAGTAACTTACACTACCGTATATTATTAGATCTAATACCTTTAAACGAGCAATTCTTGTATTATATAATCTGGAGCTTCACTAACACTGAACTATGTCCTACATGTAAAAAAAATTATTGAGTACTAGATGATGCCTGCGACTTCGTCCGCGTGGATTTAGGTTTTGATTCTCGCGGAAACTCCTTGATTTTCCGGGATAAAAAGTAGCCTATGTCCTTCCCCGGGATACAACCTATCCCTGTACCAAATTTCATCAAAAGCGGTTGAACGGTTGGGCCGTGAAAGCGTAGCAGACAGTCAGACATACAGATACACTTTCGCATTTATAATATTAGTATGGCTTGAGTATCTGGTTTGACTTATTAAACAGACTATAGCACTAAATATTTTCTTATGCTTTTCTGCAGGGTGTCATGACAAGAAAGGGATACCAATACAATAAGTCCTGTTATTTTTTTTTAGTTAAGAGATTATTTCGGTGTCGTAGTCCTCATTGCCGAGGGTCGTGACCCAATTGCATTAATCACATAACGGCAGATTTCTTGGGATAATAATACGGTGGGTTCCAATTTCCTCCCGCATAGTTTAGAGATTACAAAAAAGATTTAGCCACAATTTCGCGTTTTTAATATGGTATGGATTCTAACGTATAACTTATTCTATGGTATAACTTATTTCAGAATTCCAGTGGCGTCAGTTCCTCAACAGACATTGAAATGCCCACAACCATAGAGGCGGCGACCAAGCGGAAAAATGACAACCCTGAAGGTAATAATATTGTTTATTATAATTGGCGACTTAACGTGGGAGGTCCCGGGTACGATTCCCGGCAGGGTCAATTCGGGAATTTATAATTTTTGATTTTTCTCTGATCTGGTCTGGTGGGAGGCTACAGCCTCTGGGGAAACAGTACAAATGCTCACGATCTCTGTATTACAAAAAAAGTGCATCCGCATTCTAGTTAATATAAAAACTACAGACTTGTTCCTACCACACTTCAAAGAATTAAAAATCATGACCCTACCTTCTATTTATATATTCGAAATGTGTAACTTCGTAAGAAAAAACTTACACTTTTACACCAAAAAAGAAAACAAACCTCGCCGCTTCATCGAGAGACACACAAACAAATTGATTCTCCCACTCAAAATTAGTACTGCATAGCTCGAGTCCCTACGTAATGACAATAAAAATGTATAACAAGCTATAAAAAGAAAAAGAGTTTAAAATACATTAAAAAACTATTTAAATTAACAAGTGTTACTACACTATCAATGATTTTTTTAATGGTACAGATAAACACAAATGAAATCGGTCTCCCTAATCTATTTAACTGTTGTTGCTACACCCAAACTGGGTACCCTAGCCTACCTTACCTATTATTGACTAAATGTTATATTTTATGGAGAAAGTGTACCTATGGAATTGCAATTAATAAAGAAAATTGAAATTGATACTAGGAACCCAAATCACACTTTTTAAAGGTGTGCCAGGTTTCCATTGAAGGCAAGGTGACAGCGTCGCTAGTATCTATGAAAAATAAAATTAAAACATAATAAACAGGCATAAAAATTAATTCCGATTTTGGCCACCGGGTCAGATAAGTTGGTGGAACTATATATAGCGGTAACCTGGTTTTATATTATTTTAAAAACACAGTGATTGTACAGACGGTTATATGGATTTGTTTATTTAGGAAACGATAAAAATGTAAAGTTTCCGTATGTGTGATGTAGGTAAAAACAAAAAAGAAAGAAAGAAAAATTATATTTCTGGCTTCGAGTTCTAGAGATTTGAGCCAAGTATGCAAGGATATTTGGTTGTCTATGTTGAAAAATATTTTAGTGGGTAGTTGTGTTATTTTTCGGGACATGTCAAAGTCAAAGTTACGTCATTGGGTGTTAAAATTACTATTTTGTTCGTCGACTCATGTTCGTGGGTTTTTCAGTTCCTATAGTTGAATTTCGTAGAAAATTTGTGCATTTTGTTGGAGTCAATTCGAAATATTGCATTCAAATTGTTATATTTAACAGCCGTTAGTGTTTTATGTATAGTTATCGTGTTTTGAGTTGATTTTCACCGGATTATACAAATGTGCGAGGTTACACTAAGGGAACTGAGTTTGAATGATGGTAAGTCAAGCTGTACAAGTTTTTAGACAGTTAAAAAATAATCTGATAAAATTACCTGCAAGATGACTGTTGGATGTTCATGGTTCATTTTATTAGGACTGCATTGTTTTTTGATAAATGCATATTGCATACCTACATACATTTGCAAGCCTATTCGTTTTTCTTCGGCCGACGCCTGATCGTTGTAAGAACTTTGAACGAATATATATAATAATATATTGTTTACTAAGTGTGGTGTTGTTTTGTAAATAAAGATATTATGATTATTGTATTATAGCATCGGTCATTATCAAATAAAATGAGTATACCTACTCAAAGGCTAAATTATTGCAAAATATTTTTCTTTCATGCACGTTTTCGATCGTCATATTTCCGAAAGTATTCGGTCTATTGAATAATAATTTCGTAGATGATTTCATGAACTTTCATTTTGTTCTTGTCGTTTTTTACCTAGCTCTGCATATTTCCAAAACTATTTATCCTATCATAATGATTTAAATGCCATTTGGTAGATTATTTAATGTAGATTATTTTCGCCACAGATGGTTTTTTGTATCTCTTATATTTTTGAGATAATTACAAAAAACTGCTGTCGGGGAGACGTTTAAGGGGAGTGGGGGGGAAGCCCGCGGCCTAAAAGGTGGGAATTTCGAAGAAGTACTTCTCAGACCCCAAGGAACACTTGTGCCAAAAATCAGCTTTACATTATTTATTTTAGGATTCCCATAAAAAGCTTGCATAAGTAGCCTGAGCTACATACTTTTACTGAATTTCTTAAACTTGTATAAAGGCAAGTTTTTACAAGTAGGCAGCGGAATTCAGCAGGGTCGCGAAAAGTAAAACCATACTAATATTATAAATGCGAAATTGTATTTGTCTTCTACGCTTTGACGGTCCATCTTTTCAACCGTTTTTGACGAAATTTTGTACCTACTGATTCATTGAGCTTGTGTTGTGCACTGGCTGATTCAATTATTTTTATTTATTAAATTTCCTAAACGCATCCCTAACTATTCGAAGTTATGTGCGTTTTGAGAAATTAATTATCACTCACCTTACCGAGTGTTCTACGTTATGTTCTCAAAAGGTGTGTCTCCCAATCCACATCCACAAAACTTCTTATTTTAAGAGAAGACTCGTGTGCAATTGTGAGCTGGTAATGGGTTGAAGCGACGATTAAATTTCTGAAACTTAAGCTGGAGGAATCGAACCCGTAACATCCAGTTGGAAAGTCTTACTGTACCGCTGTGCCACAGGAGTTCCTCTGCCGTAAATTTACCATAAACCGGATGTCTCGAAAAATTTTGCGATAGTATTTCGACGAATTACTGTAAATATGTTTTGTTAGTTATTGTTATGGATATTCAAACTTTTTCACAGTGTCAGATAGGACAAAGACAAAACTCATAAGAGCCATTTAAACCCAAAGAAAAATAAAAAACATATATTTGACTTCTTTCGAAAATTTCCAAGTTACAAAATAATAATTAAAATATTTATAAAAAAAGACAGTAGGTCTATTTCGATATTTAATATTTATGTATGTAATACGAACTGTTTTTGTTGCAAAGTAATGCATAAAAGGGTTGTATACTAACCAGTGTTTCATACTCACAATACAAAAGTGTTTGTCTGCTATTTAGTATGAGATCGGCCCTGTATCTCCGAAGTTTTTCGATCTGAAAAAAATAACTTTCGAATAATATCAAATATGACCATCATTTCAACTTCCTTTTTGAAGACATTTAAATGGTGTTGTTAAATTTTTCTTATAAAATTACTATTAAATGTATAGAGTTCTAAATTCAACAGTAGTTTTTTATTCAACGGAATTTTAATTATAAAATAAATTATGTCCAATAGCCGCTTTTTACTTAAGGTAAATCTCTCTGTTAATGTTATGAAGGTTATTAATTTTATCAAAATCGGCCACTGATGTAAACTTTGCAAGCTGTGGTTTCCTTATTATACTATATATCCTCATATATAACTATATAATAATTATATTGTCTGTATGTTCCTAATGAATATTCTATAATTCGTAAATTGTCTGCTCTGTTGCCTTCGTGCCTTCTCTAAAATCTAAATCAAGTATGCTCCATAGCGGACCCTACTCAAATAACGCTGACTGCCTGAATTACTCTTATTTACGTATTCATATAACTCGGGGCTCGAGCGAACTCTTTCATTTTCCACTATAAAAAGTAGTGGTAAATAAGTAATTAAGTAATCCATTGATTATCGTGAAAAGTCAAAAACAAAATATACTTTAGCATGTATAACATTAGTATGGCAGTATGGATAAGTTTTGTATTACCGACGTCAGGACTATGAACTAGTCTTATTCCTAATAACATGACAAGTTGAGATTAACGCACATATAGCTTGTAAAACACGTCGTTCAACTCAGTTCAATACGCAATTCTTATTAATACGTTCAGATATCTCAAAATGTTACTACCGCTGTACATTATCATCGCTGTGGTGAATATCGTCGCTAAAAACAACAATTATTACATAAAAACATCGAGAAATCCAGATTTTGATGTAAGAGTGAAGAGAGACGCTGAATTTTCTGAATTTGAGAATGAAGGAAACGAATATTCTGTGATATTAAATGAACTGATTAAATTGATTGAGATATATATCGATAATGATGAAAACTATACAAATTTAAGCAGGAGAGAACCTGAGAGACCCAGAAATGTTAGTGATGTGTATACAAGTGGCGGAGTCAAAGAATTGAGGAATAACGCAACAACCGAGAAGGAAGTAGCATTTATCCTTAATGAACTTATAGAACTAATCACTGAGTATAATAATTATGATAAAACACATGCAAATAATAGTAAAAGAGTAAAGAGAAATGTTGAAAGCTCCATACCTGTGACTGATGATCTAAATAGCAACTTCCTTTTGGAATTACAGCATAATGCAAAAGAATGGAGGGAAAGTGCGGCCAAAAATATTGAAAATGTATGGAACAACATTACGGCGGAAATGAACAAAATAGCAGAACTTATGGCGCAATATGAAAACATGGATTTAGATAAGAAAGAGAAAAGAGAAGTAGATCGTGACAAAAATATCAATAGTGATGAAAATATAAGTGGGGAAGTTACTGAATTGAAAAATAATACAAAAGTGTGGAAGAAAATAGCATCTGTAGTAGATGAAATTAAAGTTTTACTCACGGAATTTAACGATGACATTGGGGAAAAACCAAAAATCAGTTTTAGAGTCAAGAGAGTGGCATACAACGCCAAAATAAAAGAAAATAATGTAGGCACAAGTGTTGGAGTGACAGAACTGAATAATAATACAAGATTGTTGAAAGATACAGAGGCGATATTAAGTGAAATACAAGAACTTATCTCGAAATATAAAAAGAGTATTAGTGATATAAAAGAACCTAGAGAGAGACAACCAGATTCACGAGCTAAGCGACAAGTTGGTTTAGGACTTTTCGGCCGACTGGGGAATATATTCAGGTATAATCCTATAAACATAGAAGTTGGAGATACAGAACTAAAAGACAAAAGCTTATCACCAATCCCCTTGAAAAATTTAAAAAATACAGAACAGATGGTCCCAAAAAATCAAATAACACCGACAAAACATTTAAAAGAAAGACTTTCAAAGAAACAAGAAGAAGGAGTCGGACTGTTTAATGAACCAGTACAACCGGATCATATAGCTGAAAAAATACTTGGTAAGGAACATTATCGGAAAGACATACCTCGACAAGAAAAGTTAGAGATAAACAAAGATGAAATTGATAAGATCTCAGAAAATATACATACAGATATTCCTGAGAAGCCAATTAAAAAATTTGATACGGAAAGTGATGTAGAAAAAGTAAAACCAAATATTGGTTTCGAGAAAGATGATCATATCGACACAAAGAAAAGATGCCATGAATTCAAAAATAACGATGAAATGAAGACACTTAAAATCCTGAAAGCATTTGATGACATAGATGGTCTTTTAGAAATTCATGTTCTGGAAAGTAGCATTGAAGAAGAGAAAATAACGGACGACAAAAGTGTAATAAAACACATGGAATCTGGTCAAGAATATCAACTTGTAGTCGATTATACAGATGTACGAAAACCAAAGGATGTTTCGAATAATTGTGTGACACCAAAAATCAAAAATATTCGTTATAAAAAAAGTATAGAAAGAGGAAAACCAAAGAAATCATCACTAAAAACTATAACAAATAAAGAACAAAACAAAATTATAATAGATAACTCATTGAAGTTAACAGACACTGAAAGGAACTTATTTAATCCAGTATCAAGTGCAAAAGACAACATTAAAATACCAAAAAGAACTTTCTTAGAGATTTTGAAAGACTCAACGCTATCAAACAAAAAACGAGTTATTAGGGAAGCATCTCCAGGGAACAGTATTAGCAAATTTTTTAGCAATATTTACACAAAAATATACGATATTACGCACACAAAAAAAGACAAAGATGTTAACAGCAATCTATTACTTCGTGATGACAGCTATGATTCTTATGGCAATATGTACGAACAGAATAATATCAATAATAACCAAAACCGTGGTAACAATCAATTTGAAAATAGCCGCATAAATGATAATACATTAACGCACAGTGAATATACTTATATCAATAACAGCCCTGTCAATAATAATCCTTCTGAAAGCACTAATATGTATGGTTACGGATATGGATACAATACACCAACAAATGGGTATAACACTAATAGTACACCCTATAATATACCGACTAATGGTTTCAACATAAACGCATCCAGTTACAATTACGCGAATGATTATTTCTATAACCAACCGCTAAGTAACGGTTCTTTTTATTCTCCAAACGGTTACCCGTCTAACATATATAACGGTTACAACAATGGTTTTATAACACCGATGAATGGAAATTACTTGAATAATCCATCCGATCATAACAACTATGGTAATGGTTACGGATCGTCAAGTAATGCATACAGGTATAAACCAACCCAAGGTAACGGCTATTATTACAACACTGGTTACGGTTCTAATAATTATAACACGAAGCCAAATAACGGTTATGATTATAACACTGGTAACGGTTATAACCAAAACAAAACAACGCAAAATCGTTATAAAGTAACTGAATTCAACAATAACGGTACTAGTACAGAGCAGACCATAGTCCAAGGGTGTATATTTTGTGCTAATTATGGATGTCAAAAGAATTATACGTGGATGGGTGTTGCTTGTGTGCCGATAAAAAGAAAAAAATAAATCACATATACTTGAACTACCTGTTCAACTTATCTGACCTAGTGACAGCGTCGCTGTGTGTTGTTAATAAATATTAAAAATTAAGTTAAAACAAAACTAAACAGTCAATCAATAAAAATTGGTTCCAATTTTTGCCACCGGGTTAAATAAGTTGGTGGGACTCTATAAAAGCGAATGAATTTTTGTTTTTTTTATATAAGTAGTTACTGTAAGCACTTACTTAATGTTAAATAAAAAGTGTTTGTTTTTAAATCTCTTTAATTTTTTCTATTATTAGAACGTAGTGCTTTATATGGGACCTCGCCCGGAAAAATCGTACGTGACAAAAAAGTGTTAGACTCCGTCACCCTCCCTCTAGTATAGATGATGAGAGCATCTGTACTACTTTTTAGCACGCTTTTAAATACGCTATGCTATAACGCGCTTTTTATAAGAAAGCGTGTGGGCGACCGGCAGGCACGATATGACTTGCAGCACGCTAAATTTCGTTGCGCGCTAAATTTCGTAGCGAGCTTAATTTCGTAACACGCAAAGATGACGTTCACTCACAACAACGCGTTACGCGAGACTAACCATCGGCCAGCGGCAGCGCGCTACCGTTGAGCGGGCGCTTCTACAAGTCCTACGAAGCGCCGCGTGCGATCGCGTTATATTCATAACGCTGTAGCGTCATGGCGGCTTCTCACATAACACGTTATCCGCGCTACGGAACAATAACGCGCTTTGATATTGCGGTATGTGTTATATTTAGTATTGAACATTTGGAATACTACTAATCCGCAGCAGTCTGTGTAGTTCAGGGAAAAGAGCCGCGTCGTTGGTAAGATGTAGCCAGTTCGAATCCCAGTTACGAAAATCGCACATTTGTATCATTTGAGTAGCGGACGCCCGCGAATTTTTTCTCCCGTGGCATAAGTTTTTTAATTCCCACAGGCACTCCTTAATTTTCCGGGATAAAAAGAAGCCTGTGTCACTTTCCAGGTCCTCAACTATACCCATGCAAAAATCAACTCGATCCGTTGCTCTTGTTGGAGGTTGATACTTCTTGTAGACTGTTACTGGCTATTATTCGTAATCTGTCACATAGTGACTTGTGGTGTTTTGGTTGTCATGATTTAAATATGTTATCTAAAAATAAAATGTCTGGTGATAAACGGAGTTTCTGTGGTATACAATAATCATTTAAGATATCTGGCCTAGCCACTGCGGGGACTCTGCTAGGCACTTTCCATCAGGTTATGGGCCCAGGACCCAGATAATTGCAGATATCGTAAATTGTAAAATTGGGAAATACGCACTTTCGATGATGACGGATGACCAGAGCTCGTCAGGTTCCATTTTTGGAATAAGGAAGCTTGTGAGTGCAGATGGCTTCGAGGTTTGGAAGTTCCAAGTCCAAAACTACCTGGAATGTAAAAACTGGTGGGTGGCTGTAGAAGCCAAGGAAGTCACTGCAGAACTCAAAGATGCTGATCGACAGGCGCGTACTACCATGTTTCTACTGTTGGAGCCTTCATGTTTTTCGAATGTCTACAATTTGAAGACTGCGCATGAGGTATGGCACAAACTGTGTGGTGCATACAAAGATAAAGGCTGGGGTAGACGTATATCACTGCAGCGTCAATTATGGTCATGTAAGTTGGAAAACTTTCCGAGTATGGAGAAATACGTCTCAAAGGTACTATCCATAGCACAACAATTGGCTGCAATAGACGCGAAAGTCTCAGACGATTGGATCATTTCCATTTTGCTAGCCGGATTAACATCAGACTACAACCCGATGATAATGGCAGTGGATAATAGTGGAAAGGATATTAGTTTAGAGCAGATTAAAGCTAAACTGCTGCAGGAGGCTAATAGACAAGCTGAAACAGCTGGAGCTGGAGCTGGTGAGCAAGCCCTTGCCTCTAAACAGAATAAGGCACCCAAAAACCATGCTCGTAAACCAGTGCGCAAGTGCTTCAAATGCCACAAAGAAGGACACAAGGCAGCTGAGTGTAAGAAGCTGAATGCCGGTATCGTCAATGTGTGCATGAGTACGACGGATACCAAGGTCAAAAGCGATTGGTATGTAGATAGTGGATGCTCGACCCATATGACTTACGATGCGAAAAAGTTATGTAACTATCAGAAAGTTAAGGGTAACTTGACAATTAAAGTGGCCAATGGAGATGAAACACCAGTTGAAGGTGAGGAAATGCTATGCCAAAAGTTAGCGAAAGTAAAGATTTCACATTGAAAAATGTTCTACATGTTCCTCGTTTATCTTTGAACTTGATATCAGTGAGCGATCTTGTTAAGAATGATTTCGCGGTTAATTTTGGCAAAGGAGGTTGCACTATCAGGAATAAAACCGAACAAATAGTTGCGACGTGCAATGAAGTTGACGGAATTTTCAAGTTGAATGAAAACGTAAACTACGTCAACGCTGTATTGTCAAATGAACCTCTGTCAAACTTATGGCACAGAAGATTGGCGCATTTAGGACAAAATAACATGCTGATATTGAGAGATTTGGTAACTGGTATGAAATTCGACAGTAAACAAAGCATTGGGCCATGTATTCCATGCATAAAAGGTAAGACATGTAAAAGCCCGTTCAAAAGCAAAGGCACACGAGCAAAACAGATTCTTGAGTTAGTACACACGGATATCTGCGGTCCAATGGAAGAGCCATCGTTTGCTGGTTCTGTATACATGTTGCTGTTTATCGACGATTACACGCGCAAGATGCACGTTTATTTCTTAAGAAATAAGAGTCAGACTTTCGACACATTTTGTAAGTATAAGGCGGAAGTAGAGAAAGAGACTGGTAAGTTGATAAAATGCCTCAGATCTGACAATGGTACTGAATTTTGTAACCATGCCTTCGACAGATTGTTCAAGTCAGCTGGTATAAAGCACCAAACGACGGTTCCGTATACAACCGAACAAAATGGCGTAGCTGAAAGGGCGAACAGATCAATCATTGAAAAAGCAAGGACGTTGCTTTGTGAGGCGAATCTAAGCAAGAAGTTTTGGGCTGAGGCAGTATGTACCGTGGTATATTTGAATAATCGAAGCCCTACAAAGGCGGTCACGAATAAAGTACCTGAAGAATTTTGGTCTGGTAAGAAAGTAAACTTGAGTCATTTAAAAGTTTTCGGATGTTTGGCGTTTGCATTGAAACCGAAGCAGAAAAGGCAAAGGCTCGACATGAAGACTGAAGGTTTGATTTTTGTTGGCTACTGTGAGCTTACGAAAGGTTACCGACTGATAAATCTACAGACTGGCAATATAACTATTGCTAGAGATGTTAAGTTCTTGGAAAACGTGTTTCCTGGTGATGGTACGAATGTGACGAAGAACGCAGTTGTTCCTTTATCCATGGAGGAGGAACGAACTCAATCTGCGATATTGGATGAAGCTCCTGATGTTCACTCGAACAGTGAATATGAATTTCAGGATGCAGATATAGGAAGTACCGAATCCGCTACGAATTCAGAAGTGAGTACTAAAAACGCTGGAACGAGTACTGAGGCGTTGAGACGTGTATCGAGCCGAGATACAACCTGCGTGCACGGAAGCCGGTCGACTATTCAAGTACGTGCATCAATGCTCTCGCGGGAATTAACGACGATCCGACGACTGTAGAGCAGGCGCTAGCTAGGCCTGATCGTGAGCTATGGGGAAGGCCATGGACGATGAGCTGCAATCGTTGAAGGATAACCAGACGTGGATGCTAGTCGACTTACCAAGTGACAAGAAGCCGATACAATGCAAATGGGTCTTTAAGATTAAGCGAGATAGCGATGGTAAGGTCTCAAAGTATAAAGCTAGGCTAGTAGCGAAGGGATTTCCTCAGGTACGTGGCGTAGACTATAACGAAACTTATTCTCCGGTGGTTAGGAGCTCGACTTTGCGACTTTTATTCTCATTAGCTGTAGAATATGATTGGGATATAGATCAGTGGGACGTAATGACTGCTTTCCTTTACGGTAAACTAAAGGAAAATATTTATATGTTGCAACCTGTAGCTGCTGTCGTCAAGGGTCAGGAGACAAAGGTCTGCAACTTAAATAGGTCATTATATGGTCTGAAGCAAGCGTCAAATGCTTGGTTTCATGAACTTGACCGAGAGATACTTAGCTTAGGTTTCAAGCAATCGAAGATAGAACCCTGCTTATACCAAAAGTTGTTAGGGGATAAAGATAGAATAGTTGTAGTTATTTACGTTGATGATATTTTCATTTTTTATAGTTCTTTACACAAAAATGAAAAGGAAAAGTTGAAGACCGGGTTATTGAAAAAGTTCAAGGTCAAGGATTTAGGTCGAGCTAGACATGTTTTAGGCATGAGACTTAGAAGGGATGAAAACACCATTTACTTTGATCAAGAACAGTATGTTATTAACGTGTTGCAGGAATTTAAAATGACGGATTGTAAACCAGTCATTACCCCCATGGAAGCTGGTCTTAGACTGGAAAAGGCTTCTGATGCCGGTTGTAGGTTGCCATATCAGAATTTGGTAGGATGTCTGAACTACTTAGCCCAAAATAGTAGGCCAGATATCGCGCATGCCGTTAGCGTTCTATCACAGTTTAATTCATGTTACGATGAAATTCACTTTAAGTGTGCTAAACGGATGCTAAAATATTTAAAAGGGACGTCTGATTTTGCGCTTACTTTTCGAAAGTCAGGTAGATTAAAACTTATTGGCTACGTGGATGCGGATTGGGGTGGGTCATATGATAGGAAATCCTTTACGGGTCTAATGTTTATGTTAGGCGATAGTTTAATAACGTGGGAGAGTCGCAAGCAAAGGTGTGTTGCTCTGTCTTCTACAGAGGCAGAGTACATAGGTCTTAGCCAAGCTTCAAAGGAAGCGATTTATTTGAGGAGTTTGTTAAAGAGTTTAGTAAATGATAGTTGCGACAAACCTGTAGTCATTTATAATGACAATCAGTCTGCACATCATATTGCGAGAAACAAGATGAACCATAATAGGACGAAACATATCGATATTAGGTTTCACTTTGTTCGCGAAGCGATATCCAGTGAGGCGGTAGAGGTACAGTATGTGTCTTCACAAGAAATGCTGGCAGATATGTTGACAAAGTCTCTGTCAGGCCCCAAGATAAAGTTAGCTTTAGCGAGATTACGTACGTAATTAACTTAAGGGTGCGTACACATGTGGCAGATTAAGGGTGCGTGTTGGAGGTTGATACTTCTTGTAGATTGTTACTGGCTATTATTCGTAATCTGTCACGTAGTGACTTGTGGTGTTTTGGTTGTCATGATTTAAATATGTTATCTAAAAATAAAATGTCTGGTGATAAACGGAGTTTCTGTGGTATACAATAATCATTTAAGATATCTGGCCTAGCCACTGCGGGGACTCTGCTAGGCACTTTCCATCAGCTCTGTTGCGGCGTGATTGAAGGACAAACTCTCTATTTAACATCCTTGGATAGAAATTTCAAAATACGTTTCTTCCTTTTGTAACCGGTCGCCCAAATACCAAGTTTCATGGCTATAACTTCAAAACCGACGGACTTTCATACAAACTTTCAACCCCTATTTTAAGCCTTTGGCGATGGAATTTCGAAAAACCCTTTCTTAGTGGATACCTACTTTTCAAAAAAAACACTCTCCAGATTTCATGTCTCTAGGACCAGCGCGGCGGTTTAAGCTGTGCATTGACATATTATAATAAAAAATAAATATATGTTTAGTAAGCTTTACACGGATAACAATAAAATAGGAAAGAAACGCAAATATGAAAAATCTAAATATAGCTACAAGATAATTACTTGCTAAACTTACTTACTAAATACACACTTACTAGTACACTTCACAACTTAACTGGGTGTACGAATTAAATAAAAGACTGGTTCATGTTCACTTCCATAGGTTCGTCTATTAAAAAGCACATACCGATTTCTTAAACTAGCTGAAATCAGCATTCGCTAGCACGATACAATTTCATACAGCGCCATCTATTTTCAGGCCTGTACATGCCGCACACCATGAACCGACAGGTTCATTTAGTAAACAATAATTACATATCTAAACAATTGTGTACTGTGAATAATTACATAGCTAACAATAATTAAATAGCTAAACAATAAAAAAAACTATTTGACTAAACTATGGAGTCTCTCACCTCTGGGCCGGAGCACCCCGACAATCCCAAAATTACTCGCACGCTTGAGTCCCTAGAGCACCGAAGAGACGTTAGTTCTCTTTGTGTGTTGTATCGTCTCTACAATGGGGAGTGCTTTGAGGAGTTATTCAATCTAATACCACCTTCCGTGTTCTCCAGTCGCACCCTACGCCGCAGAAACAAATTTCATCCTCACCACCTGGAGGCCTGGTCCTCTTCCACCATCCGTTATTCCAGGTCATTTCTGCCTCGTACCCGCAAATTGTGGAACCAGCTTCCATCTTCTGTGTTCCCTCATGATTATAATATGGGGCTCTTCAAAGGGCGGATAAACAAATATCTCAAAAGCCAGGAACGCATTGGCGGTTCCTCTGGTGCTGCAAATGTTCATGGGCGGCGGTAATCACTTACCATCAGATGACCCGCCTGCTCGTTTGCTCTCTATACATATTAAAAAAAAAATTATGATAACCTATAAACTTAAGTTATGATGTACAAAATCACATTTCTTAGCTTACTAACATACTCATCGTTTACAGGAAAAGTACAAACTTTAGAAACCGGCCTGTGACTTGTGTACTACACTAGCGGCACGCTATGATGGCCGGTTTGACACATTACAATAGTGATGTGGAATGTCAATTTATTCTCGAACAAAAAACAATTAAGTTTTGTTTTTGTACCTGATTAAATAGGTTTAATAAAACAAAAATGTATATGTTTATTTAATTTATTTGAACGAACTGAATATTTGAACGAAAATGAATATACATACTTTATATGCACACAAGAAACATATGAATACAAAAGATACCAAAAAAGGTGCCACAAAAGGCCATAATTAATCAGATTCGTCCTACTATTTTCACTGTCGTCACTGCTATCATCACATACATTAATAATTATATGTTCGTTTTCTATAATATTATCTATTTTCACATCTCTTTCATAATCTTCCCTTATTAATTTAACAGTTCTATTCACAACCTTTTCCCAGTCTCCTTTAGTCACATGTTCACAAGCTTCTTCTAATAATTTTAGCATTTTTTTTGTGGTAAATGGGGGTTCTGTATTGTGTCTTGCAGCATATCCCTTAATTTGAGCCCACACCAACT
Source organism: Erebia palarica (assembly GCA_964035005.1). Lineage (NCBI taxonomy): Eukaryota > Metazoa > Arthropoda > Insecta > Lepidoptera > Nymphalidae > Erebia > Erebia palarica. The sequence goes on along the minus strand of OZ035994.1, from coordinate 10,719,133 downwards.
CAATCGCATTATACTCACAATGGTAAGGCGGTAACCGTATAACTCTGTGCCCATGTTCTAATGCTATTTCGTCAATGACGTATCGGATCTTGGTTGGTTTGTTTTCTTTTAAAAGACGTACTAATTCCGCTTTTAACATATTCATGTTTGCATCTACGCCATTTTTACGAAGCCATGCGACGATATCAGCTTTCTTTTGGGATTGGGCAGGTGGCTTGTCAATTTGCATCGAGTGGTATGGGGCGTTGTCCATAATTATAATAGATGGTTCAGGGAGGCTACACAACATTGAGGTAAACCATTCAGTAAACTTTTCTCCATTCATGTCTTCATGATAGTCTCCAGTGGTTTTTGACGCAAAAGCCATGAGAGAACCTTCGACAAACCCGTTGATGGTTCCGGCGTGACAAATTATAAGTCGCGATGCTTTTCCTACAGGAACTTTGGAAGTAGATGCTGCTGTGTCATCGTTCCAAGAACGGCCTACAGTATGGTTAGCATTAAGCCATGTTTCATCCAAGAACACAACATTTTGCCAATTTTTGATTTCTTTCACTTGCCGTAAAAAAGTATACCTTGCCATCGCTATATCAAATCTTTCCATCAATATTTTGCGTTTGTTACATTTTTTGTATCGAAATCCAATGGTCTTCAAAATCTTCGTTAAAGAACTTTCCCCACCGAAGAATAATCCAGCTTCCTTCAGTGAATGCACCAACTTTTTTCTTGTTGGATACTCCTTCTGTAAATAGTAGCCGTAAACATGTCTTCGGATAGCATCGGCATCAAAGCTATCGATGCCTACGACTGGTTTTGCTCGTTTTCTCTTTTTTGGTGTGTGAAGTTTATTTTCTTCTGTGCCAGTCTCGCCATATTTTTTTTTAGTTATACGTCTAACAGTTCGTTGTCCAATATTAAGCGCATCAGCTACGCGTTCAACCACTGACGTTATAGGTAAAATTGGCCCTCCATTTTGAGCTTCACGATCGAAATAGTTACGAAGGCGTATTACGAACTCACGTGTCTGACTATTTAGAACAGTTCTCTGCGTACGTTCGGTCATATCGACGAAATCCACAACAAAGGGCTTGAACAGAGTCCAAATTAACGAGCAAGGGTCAACAGTAATGCAGTATCAATATTTGAAATCCAAAGCCAGGTCAAAACTATATCACAATCGCATTGCACTGACAGTTTATACTTTTCGAAGCAACGTCAATTCGAAACTGCTTTGTTTTGCATTGAGCATTGACGCGAGTTTGCCGGAGGTAGTAGTTGTGCTAGCCAGCGATCCTATGTGACGATCGTATTAGATTCCATTTTTAAAAATTTATTGATATTTTTTTGCAATTTCAGAGGTTTGTCCACATAGTGAAAATTGTTCATATTCACAAGTACATTCACCCCTTAAATGGTGCAAACTGATTTTTCTACACTTGTATACATTTAAGAAATCAATTTAATAAATAAATTTTGAGTCCTAAACCTAAAACTACATTCGATAAAATTTATGAATCTCTGCACATCACTATCGTCAATAAAGTAATACAATTATTTCCTTCAAAGTCGTTATCAATTAATACGGAACTTCATGAGCGGACAAACGTCAAACCGGCCATCATAGCGTGCCGCTAGTTTAATTAAATAAAATACTGTTTCACTTCCAAAGGTTATATTAATAGGTTCTATTAATAAACACATACCGATTTCTTATACTAGCCGGAAATCAGCATTCGCTAGCACGATAAAATGCAAGAATTATGTTACAAAGTAACTATAAAAAATAAATTATAAAAATATAAGTCAGTCAGTCAGTCAGTCAGGAATTTGAATTTTATATATATAGATTTGTTAATTGTTTAGATAAAGGGGTTTCGGTTGTCGCGGGAATAAAGAGTATACGCCATGAACGGGAAACTTTAAGAATAGGTATTGAACAATTATATTGCCGTCACGCTGCTCCTCGAATAGAATTCCATGTCACGCGATAAAGACAACTGCAGCTTAGACCGATAATACCTATTAAAACAGTCGAATTCTTACCCTCGCATTTTTCTGTTTCCTCCTCCAAAACTGAACCGATTTTTTTTTCATGAGTAATTTAAGGACTCTGGCTATGTCTGTATGTTTTACTTTTTTTGATTATCTAAATCAAATTTGTTTGTGGGATGTCAAACTGTCAATGTCAAAATGTCAAATGTCAAGGAATGTCAAACAACAAATGTAAATATCCACGGAGAAAACAGATAAATACGCTTGTATGGGGAAACAGCCCTCTCGTTTCCTCTGAATTTCCCCACTACGGCAAAAGGAAGAGTTATGACTTTAGCAGTTTATGTATGATTGTATTTAGGTATGTATGTTCCACTGCACCGTCTGATCAGTCTGTTACAGCGAGTGTTTTCTTACAGACGACCAACCACCGGCAAAGAAACAAGCACCGTCCATCCGAGTCGACGGTGGATTCAAATGGAACTTGCAGGTGGGTAACTTTGGAAATCATATTCTCTTATTGATATGGCTAATTAACATTTCTGAGGTCCAATTGTTTATATCGTAATCGTTTGACAGCTAAAAACGTATTACTCGAAATGTTTAAGGAGTTCATACATGCTTTTCGACGTACAGGCTATATACACTACTCCATAAACAGGTCGAATTATCCGTTTGACAAACGATTACGATTTCTTTCCACAATCGGGGGGCAGAACCGTGTGCTGTGAAGACGTTGGGGCCAAGGAGCTTTGGTGTAAAAAAAACTTACATTTCACCGTTAAATTTGATTTTTGTTGCCTGATTAGAGCAAATGGCAAATTTTTTATGATGTTTCAAGGCTGCTCTTTACGACTAATTTCTAAAACAAACTTCAATAACATAGATTTATTTGGCCAGGCATTGGCCAAGGCGGCGGACGCGGTGGGCTCGGGCGGCAAGTCGCCAGTCTCGGCGCTCAACGAGCTGGGACTGAAAGTGCACTACAGCATCACGCGCCAGGGTGGGCCCGCGCATTGCCCCAACTTCACTGTCTCCGTCACTGTGAGTGTCTAACCTTGTTCGCTCGCTCGTGAAACCATGGTACAGTAATTTAGCCAGGTATTTACCAAAGCGCCAGGCTCGGTGCTCAACGAGCTGGGACTGAAAGTGCACTACAGCATCACGCGCCAGGGTGGGCCCGCGCATTGCTCCAACTTCACTGTATCCGTCACTGTGAGTGTCTGACCTTGTTCGCTCGCTCGTGAAACCATGGTACAGTAATTTAGCCAGGTTTTTACCAAGGCGGCGGACACGGTGGGCTCGGGCGGCAAGACGCCAGTCTCTGGACTGAAAGTCTAAGCTGGGACTGAAAGTGCACTATAGCATCATGCGCCAGGGCGAGCCCGCGCATTGCCCCAACTTCACTGTCTCCGTTACTGTGAGTGTCTGACCTTGCTCGCTCGCTCGTGTAACCATGGTACAGTAATTTAGCCAGGTTTTTACCAAGGCGGCGGACACGGTGGGCTCGGCGGCAAGTCACCAGTCTAGGCGCTCAACGAGCTGGGACTGAAAGTGCACTATAGCATCACGCGCCAGGGTGGGCCCGCGCATTGCCCCAACTTCACTGTCTCTGTCACTGTGAGTGTCTGACCTTACTCGCTCAGTCGTGTAACCATGATGCAGTAATTTAGGCAGGTATTTACCAAGGTGCCAGGCTCGGCGCTCAACGAGCTGGGACTGAAAGTGCACTACAGCATCACGCGCAAGGCTGGCCCGTGCATTGCCCCAACTTCACTATCTCCGTCACTTTGAGTGTCTGACCTTGCTCGCTCGTTCGTGTAACCATGGTACAGTAATTTAGCCAGGTTTTTACCAAGGCGGCGGACACGGTGGGCTCGGCGCCAAGTCACCAGTCTCGGCGCTCAACGAGCTGGGACTGAAAGTGCACTATAGCATCACGCGCCAGGGCGGGCCCGCGCATTGCCCCAACTTCACTGTCTCCGCCACTGTGAGTGTCTGACCTTGCTCGCTCGCTCGTTTAACCATGGTACAGTAATTTAAGAGTAATTTAAGGCGGCGGACGCGGTGGGTTCAGGCAGATGTGGCGGGTTTGTCGTGGCGGGTTTGTCCAGTCAAAATAGGTTTGGAATGTATTTTTGTCGTGGAAAATCTGCCTTGATAGATACCCTGATTATAAACTCAAAAACGATGTGCCAAAGTAATGAAATCCGAATATTTGTAGTTTCCAAGATAAAGCTGTTTAAAGTTCTTAGTGTACGACGTACGCCCTTAAATAGGTACTGTAAAAAACCCGTTGGTGAAAAGTATAAAAAATATATGGGTACCTAATATTTTTATCGCAGTATGGTATGATAAATTATAACATAAATGAGGTGTTCTAAGTTATATTGTAAAAAAATAAAGCATTGCTCGAACTCGCGAAAAACCTAAAATTTTTAATTTTGTACTTTTTAACCCAGGTTTCTGAACGAAGCGAAAATGGAACCAATGGTTTGTCATCATAAACTGTCATAATCAAATTAAGTCATAAAAACTTTTAATTTAGTTATTTTTGCGTTTTTGTTTTTGTGAAATGTGTTTTCTTAATCTAAAAATTACTAACATTTTTAACAAGTCCATAATTTTAAATCGAACAAGAAATAGTTATTTATGCAACAGTTGTGTAATAAGGGGTATTAAAACACGAATGTGGGTTTATCACACGACGCGAAGCGGAGTGTGATAATAGTATCATATGAGTGTTTTAATACCTAATTATCAACAGTTGCATACAAGACTTTATCTACTCCCATGCTATGAATCCTCTATAACAGATTCTGAAATAGTTAGCTTACTGCTAACATTAAAACATCCAGTCCTAGTAACCTAATATCTTTATAATTTATCTTACAAATAAACTAAGTATTGATGAAAGAATTATTTTTGTAGTAGTAATTAACATTTTGTATAGTGCAATTATTAAAATTCACTTGATGTTCTTTAATTTTGGAAGGTCGTGATCCCGATGTACTCGGCGGAATATTTATATTAACAAAACAATAAAAAAAACGAAGAAAAATGGCGGGGAAAATGCTAATAACCTACTTTTTTTTTATAGCGCGCGGCTTTCTGGTAGTGAAACGCGCGTGTATGACAATGTTCTTTTTTTGAAATTCGTATAGATGTTCTTTTTTTTGTAATTCATACAGATACCACGCATCGAGCAGATGTGGCTGTCTGTGGAGTAAACCCTTTGCGCAGAGGGGATCGAAAAAAAAAACAAAGGAGTGTTGTTATGAAATTCAGTACAACATTACATCACCCGTTTGGATGATGTTATGGTTATTAGGACATTGGGTGTGTTAATGTTGGCAATAAGCTAACTGTTTCAGAACCTGTTAGAGAGGATTTATAGCATGGGAGTAGATAAACATAATTTATTTACACTTTCCAATTAGTTTTTTTTAAATAACTGCCACGGTAATTAAAGTTCGCAATTCGGTCTTTGATTACTTAATTAGTTTATTTTGTTAAATAGAAGGTTCTAAAACAGTAATTAATTATTATTCTCGCAATTTGTCGATCGTAAAGTAAAAATAAAATTCGAAAGTTGAAAATCCAAGTAGGTAAGTACCCCTTACTTTTATTTCAACTTCTAAAGTGTTAAACATAACACCGTCGATAACTTAAAACACCTGCCGTCAGAATATCTAGTGCATTAAACTTCGTTACTCACAGATAGTGGTTATTAAAATTCAGTTTTTAGTAATTTTATGTATCCCATGGAAACTCTTTCATTATCCGTGATACAAAGTAGCCTAGCATACCGTTGGTTGTGGTTTAGTATATGTGCCGCGGCGGAGGGGGAAAGGGGAGGGGGTTAAACCAGAGCCATACCGTTCCCTGGGATGTATACTGTCTCTGTACCAAGTGAAGGTGTAGCAAACAGACAGACACACTTTCGCATTTATAATACGAGTGTGAATTAATTGTAACTCCAATACACAGTAATCATGGAACAAGAATCATAATTTGCTATAATCCGCCAAAGTAGACAAATCAATTGGTACAGCATGTAGCTTGCGATATTCACCACCCAGTAATCCAGCAATTTGCACCTCCACAACACCACACCTCACAAATCTTCTGAATTACTCTCAAGTTTTGTTTTGGCACTGGAGCATCTGCAGGAGGTGTTGGTAATGTGGCCAATTCTGTAAGTAAAAGTAAGCAAAACACTTTATTACACACAAACAAATAACAGAACAGAGGTAAAACGAATTGTGACAGCATTTACAACTTGTTATAGTGTATAACAAAAACTATCTCTAAGCAAAACTAAAATGACAGCTTAAAATCTAGTTCTATCCCTTTCTGCAGGGAGTATTATGAAATGGTTAGCAATATTTTTAACTAGCTGATGCCCATGTGGATTGAGGTTTTTTAAAAAGTAGCCTATGTGTTATTCCAGACTATAATATAATCTATAATCTCTGTGCCAAATTTCATCCAGATCCGTTCAGCCTGTTGTGGCATGATTGAGTAACAAACATTCATCCATGCAAACTTTCGAATTTATAATGTTCGTATAGATGCTGTCATTTTAGTTTATAGTTTGTGCATCATCCCCCAATGTACGATTATAACGAATTAAGTTTCTTGTTCCTTGATTCTCATGGACTTCTGCATAGTAACACCTGCTTCTATACAATATTCCACATATCAAAAAATTTAAAATACATGAAAGTAAGCAAAAATGTACAAAAAGCTGGAGAAAAATTTCCTACACACAAAACTAGTGAATCAGGAAGTCACAGTGTTACGAGTAGAAGCTATCAAAGACTCGGATCTCAGAACCAAGCACCCTATTAGCATACTGAATGAGTTCTGCACGACAAGCTTCAGTTTTGTGGACCTTGAGCACTCCGGAGAAGACCATAAGCCTGTATTCCGAACATCTTTACTGGTAAGTCATCAAACATCATCATTATCGTTTTTTTTGAAGTGAAAACTTCTTTAGCCGAATTGAGCACTTTTTGGTAGGGGAAAATCTTAAGGGTTCGCGTCACCGACATGCTGTGGCTTTTTTTTTATTATTTTAAATATTCGTATATATTGGCTTTGATTTTATAGTATTTTTTAAATTTTAATACTAAAATTCGAACTTATAAGTTTCCACTTCTATCAGCAGTCCCTGTGACTGCCAATTTTTTTTTGTTATTTCTATGCTATCTGCAATCAGTCATAATTGATTCATTTTTGTCTAAATCAGCCACTGGTCCACTGCCGAGTTGTGTGAATAAGAAGGGTAAAGGATATAGTCCACCACTCTGGCCAAGTGCAGATCAGGGTTAAACCCACTTAGGGTTTCATTAGGTTTTAGCTAGGAATTTGGTCACAGGCCTGTGACTAAGAGTACTAAAAGCTGTTGGTTCTGCACCTGATCTTTTCCTTTTGTTCTCCTATGAGAGTGAAGGAATAGAGAGTGCATACTGTATGAGTTCTGCACAACCAGCTTCAGTTTTGTGGATCTTGGTTGCTCCATAGAAGACCATAAGCCTGTATTCTGGGCAGTTCTACTGGTAAGGCAATAATCAACATTATTGTAACGCATCACTGGTCCACTGTTGAGGCAGGTATGAGAACGGTTAAGGCCATAGTCCCTCATGCTGGCCAAGTGCAGATTTGCAGACTTCACGCACATGTGAGAATATGGAAATTTCCCGGTAAGTAGGGTTCCTGAAAGGGTAGTATATCTTGATTTTGATTTGAACTTGGAATCAAAATGCTAATGAGTATTACCTTTATTTCATCTGTGGTTTAACTATCTAGAAATTGGGTATTTGACAAATAGTCAAATCAGCAACATTTTCTCAAACTTCAAAACGCATCCTATGTACGGGATTTATATGGAATTCTGAAATGTGTCATTAAAGTGCGAAGCACTTTTTAAATTTAATCGATTGTTTAAAATGGTTATTCAACATAAAACTATCACGGGACGTGGATATTACGACTTTTGGGAGATCCTCTGTTTAATAATAATCACTAAAAATAATTTATTTGAATAGTAATCAAATACCCAATTGTTGGGATGATGAGTTGAGAATTTTGTCACAGCCCTATGGTCTTGCGTCTGTCCTCTCCCCTGTTGTTTCGGATTGCCATCACATGAGAGTGAGGGAATAGAGAGTGCATACTGAATGAGTACTTCAAGACAACTTCAATTTCTGGGGTATTAAAAGCCTGTATTCCATGTAGCTTTACTGGTAAGTTTATTTGGCTACTAGATGATGCCCGCGACTTCGTCCGCGTGATTTCAGTTTTTTCGATTCCCGGGGAACTCTAACTTTCCGGGATAAAAATTAATGTCCTTCCCTGGGATACAACCTATTCCTGTACCAAATTTCATCAACATCGGTTGAACAGACGGGACGTGAAAGCGTAGCAGACAGACAGATAGACACGTTCGCATCGTACTAATATTATAAATGCGAAAGTGTTTGTTTGTTGGTTTGTCCTTCAATCACGCCTCAACAAAGCATCGGATCGACGCGATTTTTTGCATGGATATAGTTGAGGAGAGTTTTTTACCTGGAGAGTGACATAAGCTACTATATCCCGGAAAATTAAGGAGTTCCCGAGGGAATCAAAAAACTTAAACCACGCGGACGAAGTCGCGAGCATCAGCTAGTTAATAATATTAGTATGATACTTTGTCGTATCCAGGTAGCGAACATGACGTTCGAAGGCTCCGGTCACAGCAAGAGGGATGCCCGGGCCTCCGCCGCGCGCGCCTGCCTCACTGCGCTGCTGGCGCGGGCGGGTCGGGTGCTGCCCGTGCCGGGGCCGCCGCCCGACTTCACCAGCGACGAGCCCGTGCGCTGCCAGAGTAAGAGACGCATATTACTATACATGGCCTCTATACCACCACTATACAATCTATACAATCTCTATACAAGGGATGTTGCGGACGCCGATTTTTTCACATCCGCGGATGTAAATGCGGATGCGCATTTTTGAAGGCTCACATCCGCGGATGCGGATGTTTATGATCTTATATAAATATAGTATACTAACTGTCGCCCGCGACTTCGTCCGCGTACAATTTCTGATTTCCTATGAGATTTTCCCGCTGCAAAAGGCCTACTTATAGCAGTTATATAGCATCGGTAGGTTTTTAATATTTAAGACTAATAAGTCCTTAATGCTGACTTCAAAAACTTAGAACCCTCATGTAAGCTTACAACCCCCCTTTCACCCCCTTTGGGATGAATTTTCGTAAAATTGCGCATACAGGTTATTACTATTTAAATCGAATAACTTAAATCCCGATTTTCAAGTCTCTAACTTCAAAAATACAGGACTTTCATACAAAGTTACAACCCCCATTTCACCCTCAGTGGGGTAGATTTTCCTAAAATTGTTTATACAGTTAAACTAACTTAAAACTAATAACCTAAATCCCGATTTTCAAGTCTCTAACTTCAAAAACTTGGGAGCCCTTATGTAAGCCTCCAACCCCCATTTCACCCCTATTGGGGTAGATTTTCGTAAAATTGCTTATACAGGTTTTTATTATTTATAGCTATTAACTTAATTGCCATTTTCATGTCTCTAACTTAAAAAACAAAGGACTTTCCCACAAACTTCCAACCCCCATTTCAACCCCTTAGGGGTGAATTTTCTCAAAACCGTTTCTTAGCGGCCGTCTACACCATAGAAGGAACCTATCTTCCAAATTTCAAGTCTATATGCTTTATAGTTCCTGAGATATCGTGATGAGGTGACCTTTCGCTTTTTATTTTATATATATGTCACCGTAAGATTGTAAAAACCGTTAGATTATAATCTAACTCGCGAAATTCTAAACTGTCGAAAGATTACAATTTAACGCATTATTTTCCGGTAGATTGTAATCTGATAGGTATTTAAACCCGATAAAACCTAAGTGCCCTGGATTGTTTATGTCGAACCCTAACCTAACCTACAAGAAAGAGACAAGAAAACGTAAATAAAATGAATATTTCAAAAATTGACACTCAGAACATTGAACAGTTTACAATCTTTCGACAGTTTAGAATTTCGCGAGTTAGATTATAATCTAACGGTTTTTACAATCTTACGGTGACATAATATATATATAGATGAATAAATCGGCGGTGACATTGTTAATTAACTTGTTAGATAAATAATCTATCAATAACGGGAACCTCGCTGGAAAAATAAGGAATATTGTTATAAAACGATAAACTTTACCTACAATAAAACGTATTACCGGTGTAACATAATGGCATTTACCTGGCGATTTTAATTGAATAAGCTGAGCTAAGACTATTATTAAGATTTCCCAATAAACAATTATTTACGCACAATGATCACTGTATCACAATAACACTCAAAATATCTATCTATACAATAAGTAATCCACAGCACAAACAAACACGTCATGATTTATTTACAAGAAACAAATGATGCACCACAACAAATGCGCCGGATCTTGTCACCAATTTTTTCGCTCCCATTGGTCATTGTCACGTGCGAACGGTACGCGCCATTCGCCGGTCCCGCCTAATTTCTTTCTTGTCGCAACTTGTATTACATCCGCATCTGCATGAACATCCGCATTGATTATTGCGGATGCGGATGCAGATGTCCAAATCTATGCGGAAGGTTCGCATTTGCGGATGCGGATGTGAATATTTGCGATAGAACTGTTATGAAGCTTGGGACGTGTAGCTTGAACTTTGAACATTCCTGAGCTATGTAATGTAGGTATGCGTAAAATTCTGTAATTTTGCTTCCAGTTGCGGATTTCCAAAGCTATGAAACAAAGACAGTTCGACCACCAGAGGTTACCAAGATATCGCCGACACCAAGTACGTTTTTAACTGACTATATGAGTACCTACTGCCTCGTTGGTCTAGTGGTTAGCATGTTCGACTGCGGCCGACGAGAACCCGGCTTCGAGTCCCGGGTCGGGCCATAACAAGTATTGGGTTTTTCTGAAAATAAATTCTCAGTACTAACCCGGACTTAGGAAGTTGACGGTGTTTCACCCCCCTCGGAGAGCACGTAAAGCCGTCGGTCCTGCGTCTGATCTCTCTCCGGTCGTGTCGGATTTTCCGTCCCATCGGGCTATGAGAGTAAAGGAACAGAGAGTGCACCTGTGTGTGAACACACCTGTGCGCTATAATATCTCTCGCGCTGATGGCCAATCTCTGGTAGCCGAAATTCAGTTGGGGCAACATGTTAACTGGGCAGTAATGTACTTTATTATTATAATAGTACATTACTGCCTAGGCCGGAAATAAAGCAATTCACGGCTGAGTAATATTATAAGGATGAGGTGAAGCTGAGGACTTCCGAAGTGGTTTTAAAGGGCAAGGCGCTAGCCGAGGCCTTTTTAAGTAAATTGGCAAGGCCGTGAATTGCTGTTTTTTGGCAGTCATAGGAATCGAAGTCCCTGCCATTTTTTTTTTAATTTAACAAAATATTTTTCATTAAAAACTTCATTTTAGTCTGGGCAATAAAGCTAGTCGACCGCAACAGTAATTCCTCAGGCGACGAAAGTTTACAGTATGATAAAGTCTCATGAGTTAAACGTATATTATAAATATCCAATAAAAATCATAAAGGAAGTAAGGTTTTTTATGCTATACCCAATTGTCAAAGCAGGAAGGTACATTATCGCGTAAACGCAGTTTAGGTTTGATAATAAAATCGTTTTAAATATCGATGTTCAGCATGATTATTTCGTTAGATATTTCGGTGTTGAGTGTAAATAAAATACATACTATTATTTTAAAAAGAAATCGAGAAAATATTCAGTCATAAATATTAAGTTTTAAGTATAAAAACCTAACTTCCGCATGAATTTTATGTTGGATATTTTTGTATAAGTTATGTTTCATACCATACTATAACCCTGCCAAGTTTTGGTACGCATTGTAAAACGTACACTAGCGCTCCCTCAAACTGTATAGTTTTAGTACCATAAGTTTTAGTCCTAGCTTTTGATATTTGTAATTCATGTTTGTTACGTGTATAAAGTTTATGTGATTTAGTTGTAAAAGTATTTGCGAGGAAGAAACTTTTTTACATTGGCAATAGATGGCGTTGACTTACCTTAACTCACGCTAGTCTTGTGCTGTAGAGGCAATCATACTTGAATGTCTGAGGCCTTAAGAAAGAGAAAATATGAGAGTGAAATTTGATTTATTTCTAATAAACATGATTAACAATAAATTGTGGCTGAGGCCTTCTGTTAAGCATAAAAATACCTGTTTCAGAAGGCTTAGCTCTTCCAAATTTAACAATTACACTATGTAAGATTACTAAATTGATGGATTAAATTTTTTATTCTAATCATGCAGGCATGCAAGGGTTATAGCAAGTGTGTGTGAGTGGGTGAGTTAGTGTGTATGACTGTGAGTATCCGTAAGAGCTATTGTACGTAGTGTTTTTTATATAATAATATGATAATGCAATTTCGCGATTAAATAGACGAAAAATAGATTTAAACCAGGCTTATGATTTCAAAACGTATGTTTTTCAGATATATTCGGTCAGTCGTTGGTGCAGCCTTTATCGAAGAGTCCAATCAACATGCTATACGAACAATACCCGGGACTCACGTTCCAGTTCACTTTCGGAGATGGCTCACCGTTGGACTCCCTGCAGGGTAACTAATATTTTTTTTCACGGCAATTTGCCTACTAACTTACTACTACTAATCTGACCCGGTAACAGTGTCCCTAGTATATATTAAATACTAACTGATGACCGCGTGGATTAAGGTTTAGCCTATATGTTCTTTCAGACTATACTCTAGGTCTGTGTCAAATTTCATGCAGATCCGTTCAACCGTTCTGGTGTGATTGAGTTACAAACATCCATCCATCCATCCATACAAACTTTGGCATTTATAATATTAGTATAGATATAGATTATAATTTTCCAATAGATTATTAACATCTGCCTGGTATTGGTTTCTAAGCAACGGTTTGTTGGTAAACATTCCATATCGAGTATAGCCATATAGTAGAGGTAGCAATTTTGAATAAACATGCTTTTCATATAACCTGCATTGAAAGCGCGAATTTCAATGCCTGTTGAGCCACCCGAAACTAGTCAATTTCAGACGAATACGTTATTCAGCGGGTAGAAAACCATCACTTTCTGCCCTAGGGGGGAAACTGATGTATAATGTAGCAGCCCCCCTTTCAATCCTGTAAGAGTATCTTTTTTTTATTTCAAACCTTTAAACTTGTCATTTCCATCAACTAAACTGACAGATATCATATTTGTAAACAACAACCTAGCAACTAAAATAAATAAATACAATTTTAATAAAACTCGCACTTAATGCAGATTATATGAAAAGTAGTGTGTGCGCCGCGGGATGGAACACGATTTTAGACTTCGGGTGATGCCAGCCCTCCCAAAGTCGTCTTGTGTCACCCCTAGGCGCTCAATATACTATTGTCTTTGTAGTCTAATCACCAAATGACTGGTGCTCAAAAAGGGGTTTACCTGGAAAGTTTCTTTGGAGTTTTTCCCATTTTTCCAATATGGCGGTGCGAGCGGTAAAGATACGAGGTGGAAAAGTGAAAATTCGGAAAGAGCACGTGGAAATTTATTAATATGTCACCGTAAGATTGTAAAAACCGTTAGATTATAATCTAACTCGCGAAATTGCAAACTATCGAAAGATTACAATTTAACGCATTATTTTTCGGTAAATTGTAATCTGTTAGGTATATTAACCCGATAGAACCTAAGCTGCGGCCGGGCACTACCTCATTATTTATGTCGAACCTTAACCTAACCTACAAGAAACAGACAGAAAACGTAACTACAATGTATATTTCAAAAATTTACACTCAGAACATTGAACGGTTCACAATCTTTCGACAGTTTACATTTTCGCGAGTTAGATTATAATCTAACGGTTTTTAAAGAAAGAAAGAAAACGTTTTTATTTGATCACAATATTTAGTATAAGAGACTATCAAAATAGTTAAAGCAACTAAGTTGTGTGACCAAATATAGGTCCCCAGCTCAGCATCATGCTACAGCAGGCTGCAGCGCTGGTTTTCAGTGGAAACCTTAAAATTGGTGAAGTCACGGACGAACTATGAATCCAATATTTACTCTAATATGTTTATAGAAATCTAATAGTTAAGTAGTAGGCACATATAAGTATTACATTATTTATAAAATGGAAGATGCGGATCTAATATAAGAATAAAAAGTAAATATATTAAAAGAGAAACTAACTAACATTATAATAAAGATAAATGACAAATGATGGTATGAATACAAGCATAATGAAATTAACCACATTGAGCACAATGCGGCATAAGTGGCACTTAGTGGCCGCAAATTTAAAACTTCCCTTAAAAGATGCTGTTTTATGCCTTGGGGTGGACAGAAAGAGGTAGGAGTTCCGTGTTATGCGTGCTGCCTTATCACCAAACCAAATCAATTTTTTACGCACGTATTCTGGAATACCGTTTTTAAGTACGCCAAAGAGCAGAGTGGCAAGGTGTATGTTTGCTTCCATCTTCAATATGTTTGCTTCATTAATGAAAGGAGTTACATGTGAGCGTGGTGGGATATTAAAGCAGAACCTGGAACATGCGTTCTGAACGCGCTGAATAGCTTTTTTGTCCTACCCAAGAGTCGAGGCCCGTATACAGTGTCAGCATAATTCAGTCTAGATAACACAAGTCATTCGCACAAACGCACTCTTAGCTTTACACTGATATAGGGTCTCATTTTATAAAGTAGCTTTAGGCGATAGAAGCTATTACGTACGGCGTTAAGGACGTGAGTCGAAATGCAGTGCTGAGTCAAAGACTACTCCTAAATTTCGAGCTTCTTGTACCTTTTGAATTAAACTATTATTAATTTTTACTGTGGGATTGAGCATGTTTATTCTGGCTACAACAGTTTTGGAACCTGACACCATACATTGAGATTTACCCGAATTTAGTACTAAACAGTTCCTTCTTGACCATAAATGTATTTGCTCCAAGTCAGTGTTAAGCTTATATTCTGCTGCCTCTATGTCTGATGGATCGAAAGAGATATACATATCATCAGCATAAAGATGGTACAAGCAATGATTAATGCACTTAGTAATGTCAGCTGTATAAATTACAAATAGCAGGGGCCAAGAATGGATCCTTGAGGAACTCCTCTGATCACAGGAGATAGATCTGAGACTGAAAGTGTGCTGTCGCTGTTCATGACTTCAACAAACTGCGATCTATCGCTAAGGTAGCTATTAAACCATTTGACAGTTGATATGTCGAAGCCGTAATATGATAGCTTGGAAAGAAGAAGAGTCGTATTTATACAGTCAAAGGCTCTAGAAGTCCAACAAAACAAGCAGGGTACCTTTACCCTGATCTTGTGCCATCAGGATATCATCAATGACGTTTGCGATTGCGGTAGATGTGCTATAGCCCTTTCTGAAGCCCGACTGACAAATTGGCATGATCTTATTTTTTTCTACATATTCCATAACCTGATGAGCCACAACCTTTTCTAGAATTTTAGAGACACAGGGCAGGATACTGATAGGCCTTAAGTCTTTAAAGCTGAGTGGATTATTACCTTTTGGCAATGGTTTTATTTTGGCTACCTTCCACACACCAGGGAATGTAGATGTTAGTATAGACTTATTGACTATAGCAGTGATAACTTGTAGTGTTTGAGGCAAAGTCAATAAGAGCATCTGAAGAGATATATCGTCTACACCTTGTGCATTTGACGTCAAATTCTGAATAATCTTGGCAACTATAGTTTCGTCAACAGGATGCAGCATAAACTGACCATCTCCATACCGGTGAAATTCGAAATAAGTTTTTACATATTGTAAAAACTTACAACTTATGTACGGTGACAAATACACCAATTTTCAAAGCTCCCGAAAAACTTGCCAGGTAAAACTACCAAAATGACAGGACTATTGACTATGACTTTGATTTTGAGGTACAAATATGATATTTAGGTTTGTTGTCAACAGCGCCCCCGCAACTGAGCCACAGTATGAGGTTCAAAGTGCTGTGTCAGATAAAGGATAAAGTGTATGAGGGCTACGGTGAGTGTGTCAATCTATTTTCTTACCCGTTGTCCTATGTGGTCTAGTGGTTGGAATGTTCGACTGCGGCCGACGAGGTCCCGGGTTCGAGTCCCGGGTCGGGCCATAGTTAAGTATTGGGTTTTTCTGACTAGAAATTCTCAGTACTAGTCCGGAGTTAGGAATTTAGTGGTGTTTTACCTCCGTGCCTCGGGGAGCACGTTACGCCATCGGTCCCGGTTATTGCCACTAACATGATAATAGTCGTCAAAGCCCGCCAACCCGCATTGGAGCAGTGTGGCGGGTGTAAGCTTTAATTCCCCCTCTCCTATGAGGCGTGTGCCCAGCAGTGGGAAGTTAATTTCAAAATTCAAATGTTTTTTATTCAAGTAAACTTTCACAAGTACTTTTGAATCGTCAAGTGAATCAATCAACAAACGCGACACCGCGACTCGATACGATGCGACGCGACAGTATCAAACAGTAGCTGACCTTTCACGTGGCCCGCGTTATCGCGTAGATACGTTTGACATTTTCTATGTCGTCGAATCACGTCGCGTCGCTTCTGTCGCTCACCTAGGACAACGACAAACGAGTAATGATTCGTTTACACTTCCAATGGGGCTGATTCTATAGTGCACTATCTATCTATATTATTCCATAATACTCCCTGCGGGAAAGGACAGAACTTGATTCAAAGCTGTCATTTTAATTTAGTTTAGAGATTGTGGGTATGTTCCGATATACACTGCGAGCACTGTAAGGTGTGACGTCAATTAAGTATACTGCGAATCCGTCCCTTTATAATTAGCTATAATGGTTACTGTTTAAAACGGAACGCAGTCCAGCTGTTGATCACGTGACCAATCCACTGAGATCTATAGAGCGAACTTTGACTTTGCTCAGATTTTACTTAGAGTTAAAACGAGATGGACTTATGTGAGTAACATAAATCTGTCTTTTTTTAACCATATCTTAAGTCTAAGCA
The DNA here is from genome assembly GCA_964035005.1 of Erebia palarica. Classification (NCBI taxonomy): domain Eukaryota; kingdom Metazoa; phylum Arthropoda; class Insecta; order Lepidoptera; family Nymphalidae; genus Erebia; species Erebia palarica. The sequence goes on along the minus strand of OZ035994.1, from coordinate 10,702,079 downwards.
AAGTCAAAGTACTAAGGTTGTATAACGGCAGGTTCAAGCAAGAAGCTAGCCAAGCTGGCGGCGGCCAGGGCGGCCCTGGGAGAGCTGTGTGAGCGAGCCCCGGTCCACGTCGCCCCGGACGCGCTAGCGGAGACTTTGCCCCAACTGATGGCCGACCATATTGCCAAGTGAGTACCATCTCTCTCTGCGTCGTATTCCTCATTACTGTAGTCTTTCCCGTCAAAATCGATCGAACAGCATGACGTAAAATGATAGGTTGCATACAGATAGACAAACATCCAAACTTTTACATTAAATAAGATGAGATAATTCATAAATATACAGTGTGGGAAACTAAATAACATTTATAGCCTTACCTTACCTTGTGCACCTGTTTTCCGAACTAGTTAGAACTGTGTCTCGGAAGATAAGAAGAAAATAATCCTCTACATCGTATTCCTCATTACTGAGGGACGACCCTCAGGTTAGGTTTTGTCGGGTTTAAAAACCTATCAGATTACAATCTACCGGAAAATAATGCGTTAAATTGTAATATTTCGAAAGTTTAGAATTTCGCGAGTTAGATTATAATCTAACGGTTTTTACAATCTTACGGTGACATATTCATTCATTAATTTTCCTTGTTGGCAGGCTAGTGAACGAAAAGTTCAACGAGCTGATGCGCGGAGACCTGGTGCACTCTAGACGGAAAGTGTTGGCCGGCGTCGTGCTCACGCGCCATCTAGACACCGACACGGCGCAGGTACGCTCACCGGCCGCTCCCTGTCCTGTGTACTAGTCATACTAGCTACTATAAACTAGATGATAACCGTGACTCCGTCCGCGTGAATTGATGATTTTTTATTCCCGCGGCCCACGAGCCATCTAGACACCGACACGGCGCAGGTACGCTCACCGGCCGCTCCCTGTCCTGTGTACTAGTCATACTAGCTACTATAAACTAGATGATAACCGTGACTCCGTCCGCGTGAATTGATGATTTTTTATTCCCGCGGCCCACGAGCCATCTAGACACCGACACGGCGCAGGTACGCTCACCGGCCGCTCCCTGTCCTGTGTACTGGTCATACTAGCTACTATAAACTAGATGATAACCGTGACTCCGTCCGCGTGAATTGATGATTTTTTATTCCCGCGGCCCACGAGCCATCTAGACACCGACACGGCGCAGGTACGCTCACCGGCCGCTCCCTGTCCTGTGTACTAGTCATACTAGCTACTATAAACTAGATGATAACCGTGACTCCGTCCGCGTGAATTGATGATTTTTTATTCCCGCGGCCCACGAGCCATCTAGACACCGACACGGCGCAGGTACGCTCACCGGCCGCTCCCTGTCCTGTGTACTAGTCATACTAGCTACTATAAACTAGATGATAACCGTGACTCCGTCCGCGTGAATTGATGATTTTTTATTCCCGCGGCCCACGAGCCATCTAGACACCGACACGGCGCAGGTACGCTCACCGGCCGCTCTTTGTCCTGTGTACTAGTCATACTAGCTACTATAAACTAGATGATAACCGTGACTTCGTCCGCGTGGATGCTTTTTTATTCCCGCGGGAGCTCTTAAATTTTCTGGAATAAAAAGTAGCCCATTTCAGGAGTCCCTGGGTTTTATTCCCGCGCATTTTTATTCCTTAAATCTCCTGGGATTAAAGGTAGCCTATGTCCTTCCCTACAGCCAATCCCTGTACCAAACTTCATCAAAATCGGTGGAACAGATGGGCGGTGAAAGCGTAGCAGACAGACAGACACACTTTCGCATTTATAATATTAGTATGGATTAAGTGTGGATAATATTAGTATGGATGGATGGGGTTTTTGTACTCAATCACCCTAGAACGGCTGAACGGATCTGGATGAAATTTGGCACAGAGATAGATATAGTCTGGAATAGCAGATTTTATCCCTGAAGATTAAAAGTTCCCGCGGTAACCAAAAAACCTTAATCCACGCAGACGAAGTCGCCAGCATCATCTAGTAATTCAATAAGTGCAATGAGCTATATTGAATCGTTCTTGGTTATTTAAACCGTCAAACTCAAATTTTTTTGAAGTGAAACTTCTTTAGAATCGTCATTTGAAAATTCGATGAAACGAAAAAGCGAAACCAAAAAGAGACAGACATATTCATAAATACGATTTAGTCTGCGACAGAATTTATTAGAATTATATTTATCTCATTCTCTCGCAGGCTACTTTTTTGAAGTTTCACTTCTGCCTTGTGTGAATTGCACACACACTTTTTTTATAAGTTTGCACTGTGGTAACCTACTACCACCTCCACTAGTGCCCATTAACGTCCCACAGCTGGGCACAGGCCTTCACTCTCATTGGAGAGGGAATTAGAGCTTACACCCACCACGCTGCTCCAATGCGGGTTGACGGGCTTTGACGACTATTATCATTTTAGTGTTAACCGGGACCGACGGCTTAGCGTGCTCTCCGAGGCACGGGGATGAAACACCGCCAACATCCTAACTCTGGGCTAACACTGAGAATTTCTAGTCAGAAAAATCCAACACTTAATTATGGCCCGACCCGGGACTCGAACCCGGGACCACGTCAGCCGCAGTCGAAAATTCCAACCACTAGACCAACGAGGCAGTGTGGTAACCGCTACAACTATAACCATCGAAGGTGCAATCAACCCTATATGTTGTATATTTTTTCGTGTGTGGCAGGTGATAGCCGTGGCGACAGGCACCAAATGCGTGTCCGGTGAACACATATCAGTGAGAGGACAGGCCGTCAACGATGGACACGCTGAGGTGACGCGCTTGTCTACATACGAGTATATACTAGTGGTTCGCCCCGAACTGAGACCTCGCGGTATCCATAAGATAGTTTTATCTATATATTGTAATAGTTAACTTTCAACATTAGACGCAAAAGAGCCAATGAGTTATTGGAGAAACGAATAAGCTTTTACAGAGCGCCATCTATTGACGTCATTGTGAAGTTCTATTAATAATTAAATAATTTCGTTTCCTTGTAATATTTATATAATTTTAGTATTAGTTGTTCAAATAGAGGATATAATTCAAATTACAGCCTTTCAGAAAATTGAGTGTTCTGAGGTCAACTTTGGACGTTAGAAAATCTCCACTTTGAAAGAGCCCCATATCGTCAATTTTTGGGGAAAAATTTGAAAAATATGACCCATAAATAAGCAAATCATGGACACGCTATTTTCGTAATTAAAGCGTGCCGCATAAAGTATGAAGGAAAAAAGGATGGTATTCAGATCGAAAGTAAAACGCCCTTTAAATAAATAAAAAAATAGGTTCGCATCTTAGACTAAATTAAAATGAGAGTGCAACGACCACGTGTCTACGGCCTTGCACTGTATCAACGGCTGATTTCTTGTAGAGTTGCCTTAATCTTGTTTTTAAAACTAGATATCTTTGGTATTTTTGTGTAAAATAAAAAAATTAAAAGTACGTGTCTATTAAATTTCGTTGTTGTACAACATAAATTTGTGTACAACAAAAATAATCCATACTTAATATTATAAATGCGAAAGTGCGTCTGTCTGTCTGTCTTCTACGCTTTCACAGCCCATCTGTTTTTTGGCCCATTGGCCCATTTTGATGAAATTTGGTACAGGGATAGATTGTATCCCGGGGAAGGACATAGGCTTTTATCCCGGGAAATTCAAGAGTTCCCGCGGGAATCAAAAATCTTTATCCACACGGACGAAGTTGCGGGCATCATCCAGTTCCCTGTATAATGTGTTCCCCGCAGGTGGTGGCGCGTCGTTGCCTGCAAAGGTTCCTTTACTCACAGCTACTGATGTACGCGCAGTCTGAAGGTACACAACTGAACATTAAACGATTTCACTATTGGGTATTTGACTACTATTTCAAATAAATAATTTTTTAATGATTATAAAATAGAGGATCTCCCAAAAGTAACATCCACGTTCCCTGTTTTATTTTTATGTTGAATAACCATTCTAAACACTGGTGATGAAAGGACATTGACCAAATTCGCCTAAGAATCAACATGTTTAAAATATACAGTAATCCTTAGCTTATTTTATAACCTTTATTTCAAATATTAGAATTCAACGGACACTTCAAATTAATTACAAAATAAATAAATGGGTATTAAATTCATTACTATAAGTTTACGTCTCTCGATTAATAACCACAGATCAATAACTTACAGGTTAAAATGATATGCAATACCACCGCTTGAGCGCTAGATCTGTATCATTTGAAAGTATAACTAACGCCATCTGTAATGTTTATGATGAACTACGGCGACCCTTTTCTTATCTGCATACTGTATACAGCTCTATTACAATTGGATAAAGATGGTTTTTATTTGTTCAAGCAGATTGATTGTGAATGTTGAAATACCCTCAAAATTGAAAATATTTTTGATAATAAGTCATTTCTTAGCAAGTGTCCATTGTTTTAATCTGATCTCAAGTATAAAAAGGTATTTATTTGAAACCAGTAATCAATGTTTTATGACTGTTGGTTCTTTGTTGGTCGAACTTTGTATGGGGATGGAACAATGTCCTTTGGGACAGAGATATGTGCCAAATTTCATTCAGATCCGTTTACCCGCTCTGGCGTGACTGAGTAACAAACATCGATCGATCTTTCGAATCCATACTAATATTATAAATGCGAAAGTGTGTCTATGTGGCTGTCTGTCTGTCTATCTGCTTTACTTTTAAGGTCCATGCTTCAAACAGATTTTGGTAAAATTTGGTATGCAGGTAGGTTAGGTCCCGGGAAAGGACATAGGCTTCTTTTTCTCCCGGAAAATTAAGGAGTCCATAATATTAGCTAGTTATATTCAGCTAGTTTATAATATTAGTTTAATCCCCAGACCCCACTAAGATGATACCGGAGTCGGAACTGGAGCCGGTGCCGGGCGGCGGCTACCAGCTGAAGGAAGACAGGCGCGTGCACTTGTATGTGAGCACCGCGCCCTGTGGCGACGGACGCATATTCAGCCCGCACGAGAACTACAGCCCCGAGCCCGACCGACACCCCAACAGGTGACCGAACACGTATACATGTATAACAAAATACTCCATACTCATGTCACAAACACACACACTCATTTATACAAGTACAGTATAAATGAACTTACGTTAAAGTTTTTTGAGGATGGCTAGTGTGATACCCATAATATTAATGCATTTTTATCTTGAACAATAAAAAAAAAAGTAACAGCACTTGTGTCCGAAAACTCAAAACATACGCTTTTTATCATTTAAACACTCGCATTCATGTCGAAATACATCCTCACTCATATCGAAATATACACGCACTCATGTAATAATAATGTCCTCCCGACCGAACTTCGCACAAGTGTGTGCACATACCCAGGTGCGCTCTTTGTTCCTTTTACTCTCATAGTTTGATGGGAAGGAAAATCCGACACGACCGGAGAGAGATCAGGCGCAGGACCAACGGCTTTACGTGCTCTCCGAGGTACGGGGGTGAATCACGCCAACTTCCTAACTCTGGGCTAGTACTGAAAATTTCATGTCTGAAAAATTCAATACTTAATTATGGCACACACTCCCATATCCGTCCATCAATCCTATAATTAAACATGCACTCATGTCTCATGTACATCGGCACTCATCAAAATACATTGGAATTCATAACAAAATACATCAAAATCACATCACACTTATGTCAAATTACATTTGCACTCATGACAAAACATATTCAAATACGCTATTATTATAATAGTTAATTTTTTCAGTAAAACAATATCAATGAAGTTCCTTGTTTTACAAGATTTTAATAACATAAATACATGAATTGTTAATGAATTGCAATAAACTATTTAATAGAATGGCGCGCGGTCAGTTACGTACCAAGATCGAGTCCGGCGAAGGAACCATACCGGTCAAAAATAGTACCAACGTGGTACAGACGTGGGACGGACTATTGCAGGTCAGAAATCAACTTTAGTTTTACATAGTTTTATATAGTTTTACATAGAATTTATGTAGTCTCTTATCAACTCATTGGCGGCTCACTATTGAGCACTAGTCTCGTCTCGGAATGAGAAGGGTTTGGCTATACTCCACCACGCTGGCATAATAATGCGGTGGGTTCCCTGGTCCTTCTGCATACATACTAGGCTAAGAGTACTATTTCAACTCTTAGTAAACATTCTCTTAGCTAGCATAAATGATTATTATCAGATGTTAGTGATAATAACCGGGACCGATGGCCTCACGTTCTCTCCGAAACACGAAGGAGACGAAAAGGCCAAATTCGGACTTCCAAATTCGGTCACCCATCCAGTAACAGACTTGGGTCAACGTTGCTTAACAATCGCAACCGACATATGCGTTGTCGCAACTAGGGCATTCGTTCCTCGACCATTAATTACCGTTACCGTTTTCTGTTTTAATCCTTTAATGGCTTTATATACGTCAGCGTAAAATTCTAAATACCGTTAGATTATAATCTATCTTCACAAGATTGTAAACTATCGAATGATTGTGAACCGTAACATACTGCTTACCATTTAACGCATTATTTTTGGATAGATTATAATCTATTAGGTATATTAAGCCGATAGAACCTTAGTGCACTACCTGAATATTTATGTCTAACCCTAACCTAACCGAAGAGGAAGAACAAGAAGAAGTAAATACAATAAATATTTCAAAAATTGACACTCAGAACATTACAATCTTTTGAAAGTTCACAATCTCACGAGATAGATTATAATCTAACGGTATTTACAATTTTACGGTGACATATACATGACAATTTAATGACGAAGCCCACAAGTCAGTGTAATTCTTGTTACATTTCATATTAGCTACTCTTTACTTTTCTCTTTTTTTAAAAAAAGAGCATCTGCTGAGTTTCTTGCCGGGTTTTCTCAGAAGAATCTGCTTTCCGAACCGGTGGTAGACTCATGACATTTCGTAAGTGGTACAAGTAAAGAAATAACTATCTGAAATAGCTTGCTAAACGAAGTATTCAATGAGAAATATTGAATATGAAGTATTCTCCCTCGTAGCATTAGTTTTAAGATACCGTAGTTAATTATCATCATCAAGTCTTCTTTGTAAACATGACGTTCAGGTGTACTTTGTAGGTACCTATTTTGAATAAGTGTTTTGAGTTAAAGTTTGAATCTTTTGTAAAATTCAAGAAAAAATTGATCAAGCATTTTCTAGATTAACTATGATTGTTTTGTAAGTTGGTAGTTTCTATATTAGCTCACATGTACAGTACGTAATATGATTAAGCATAGTTTTTTAAAATTTTTCTCAATAAGTGACCTTTTGGTATTTTTTGTGGAAATAAACCTCTCTTTAAACCTTTAAACCTACAGTTTTTCAGCGCATGTATTTCTTGCCACGTATAACTTAAGTACCTTCAAGGCAAGAGTGAATAGGCATCTGCTAGGCGGGCGCGCTTCAACCTAGACCTCATCATTGCATTAAGCATGATTGTCGTCAAGCGCACGGCTATTTTCTGATTAAAAAAAACTTATATCACCTGCTCTGCCTCACAAAACTAAATAAACTATTATAATCGGGTCGCTTTATATACAGGGTGAGCGCCTGCTCACAATGTCGTGTTCGGACAAGATGGCGCGCTGGTGCGTGGTGGGGCTCCAGGGGGCTCTGCTGGGCCGGCTGATGCGGCCCGTTTACCTGCACTCGCTGGTCCTCGGATCCTTGCTGCATCAGCACCACATGTACCGGTGAGTGGTCATCATGCTTTTTTTTACGCCACTACAAGTTAGCCCTTGACTGCAATCTCACCTGATTGTAAGTGATGATACAGTCTAAGATAGTGGAGTATTGCAGTTATATTAAACCCATACCCCTAGTCGGTTTCCTCACCAGAACGCTGAATCGCTTGGCGGTACGTCTCAGCTGCTATGGTGGTAACTAGCCACAGCCGAAGCCACACACATACCAGACTAGAGGAAATTCAAAATTATAAATCCGAGACCTCCCACGTTAAGGCAAATCTTCATCAACACTTCTTCAAAAACAGCAATCAACACTGCGCCAGGGAGGACGTCAAATTCAACCCTCAGTACCGTTGCTCCCAGTTGTATCATTGCAATTTCGATTAATGGTATTCCAGTGTACAGACACATTGGCGTCAAAGTAAAATTGACCCAAAGCCCTTGATTTAAAGTTACAAATTCAGTATCACTACAGCCTATTAACGTCCCACTGTTGGGCACAGGCCTCCATTCACATAGGAGAGAGGGAATTAGAGCTTACATCCACCACGCTGCTCCAATGCGGGTTGGTGAGCTTTGACGACGATTATCATGTTAGAGACAATAACCGGGACCGACGGCTTAACGTGCACTCCGAGAAACAGAGGTGAAACACCGCCAACTTCCTAACTCCGGGCTGGTACTGAGAATTTCTAGTCAGAAAAACCCAATACTTAATTATGGTCCGACCCGGGACTCAAGTCCATAATTAAGTGTTGACACTTCTCAGGATTTTCCGGGCGATACATTAGGATTTTTAAGAGAATAACACATTTTATAAAAAAAATCTATTTAATATTTACAAAGTATTAAATTATTTGCTAGAAACCACACATAATATAATATATGAGTCACATAAAAATTCAAATTATGCTATTTTTTTTATTAAATATTGTTAATTTGACTGTCTAATCAAAAGCTACCTATTCTATAGAATATGGAGATTGCCTTCGTGTTGACAGGAAGTATTTTCCTCTTGCACTGCGGAATATACAAAAAAAAAATTAAATACGGTTAATTTCATAATAACGTCTCTTTATAATGCTGAAGACCTTTTTTCTACAACTTTTTAAAAAACAAACATCAACGAGTGTGCGTGTGTGTGCTTGTGTTAATACTTACGGAAGTAAATTTTTATTAACTAGTAGTTACAATCAATTTGTTTCCTTGACCTAAACCGAAAAATTTTCTCAAAAAGGTCTTTACTCTAGACTCGTTTGCAAAATCAAAGTTGTATGTACTAGATATTGGTTTTATAATTCCTGCATTATCACCAATTATATTATTCTGTTCCTTTATTGTATTTAGTGTTTCGCCGTTGGATGTTTTTATGATTGTACTTATCTCTCGTATTATAGATATTGTTGGACCTATTTTTTGACGATTTCTCACTAAGAAATCTAATATTTTTAATAGCATATTATTGTCATTATTTTGTGCATTTCTGAAAAATGGTATGAAACGACGTTGTCTATGGTGTGGTGTTTCGGTTCTTGAATTTGATATTTTTACTCTCTTTTGAGTTATGGTCTCTGTGGTATTCAGGGTATCAGACCTTTTTTGGTGATTTTTATTAAATTCATCACCTTCTATTGTTTGTGGTCTTGTAAAGAGTGGAGTGAAACGACGATGTTTTTTATGTGATAATTCGGTTTTTCGAGTTATTGAATGTGTGGCCTTAATGGCATCAGATCTTTCATGTTTTTTATTCAATTTATCACTTTCTGTTAATTGTGGTCTTGTAAACAGTGGGCTGAAATGAAATACTTTCTTTGATTTGTGACTTTTGATTGTAATACTTGATCTTTCCACTTTATTTTTTTTATTATTAATTTTGTCATTTCTAAACATCTTTTCTGCTATGTCAGGTTTTATATATTTTATAAACACTCCCTTTTCGTTTTGTGTTCTCTGTGGTTTCTCTAGTATTCGTTCAGTGTGTGGTCTATGATTGATGAATGTTCTTTTTGTTCTGTTTTCTAGTTTTTTCGGTTCAATAAATATATTTTTGATTGTTTCATCTGCTATGGTATTAGAACCTTTAAATGGTGCATGATATTTGGTATATCTATTTTCTTTTTCTTTTGTATGTGGTGATACATTATCATTTATTGCAATATTAGATTTTTCTTGTAACTGAAACACTAAAAAGCCGTTAGTTTTCGCAGCCTTATTACCTGGAAAGAATAGGGGTGCTGTAGGTATTTACAATGTGCAATTATAATGTAATATTTTACAATTAAGTGATTGTGCAGAGTTTTTATAGCCTAAAACAATCTAGGCACAGAGGCAATTCATTGTAAAGGTAAACCAACCAAGACATCATGTATCCAGCTTAGCCAAATCAAACCAATCCACGTAAGCTAAAGAATTGTCGTCGTCGTCTCAACAATAGACTTCCACTGCTGGACGAAGGTCCCCTGTATGGAACCCCCAGAGCCACCAGCGACCCCCATCTACTCGCTTGAGATCGTCTGTCCACCTAGTGGGGGGTCGTCCAACGCTGCGCTTACTATGCGAGATTCCTTCAATGTATACGATACGTTACTCTTTCTAAAATGGATACGTTATTCCTTCTAAAATGGAACACCCATCCCAAATGGACTCTAAATAGTGCAGTGTCACAAACCTATGATAAAAAATGTATAGTACCAACTCGTTGCCTGTGACGTCACCCGGGTCCCAACAAACGGGTTAATAATCAACGCCCGGCATTATGCATGCATTTGTAGGTGTGATACAGGGCACAAGGCTAAGCTGTACACCCATTCTGGATGGTGTCACAGACAAACATATTCGTATGTACAATTATTGTATGTTAAATGTTTGTCTGTAAAATTAAATAAAATATATATTTATTGCCAATATACCTGTATCGCGGAGACCATATTACGATTACCTAAGTTCTGACTTAACCGACGATAAACAAATTTAATTTTGCATTACAAGGTGAAACATTTCTACTGGAAAATTAACAAATAACATCTCATTGTAAAAAATGTTGTTGTAATATAAGTATTTTCTCTCTTTCTTTTCTTATTACTCCGAAACCCAAAGGTGTGGTGTGATTATAGAACCCTGCATCCATTCCAATTGCACCTATAATTGCAGTGTCGTAGTGGCAGTAAAATCAATCCAAACCAATCGATTCCGAAACGTATATGGGTGGCGGTTTCTGTAACAGAAAACTCCGCACCCACTACTTCAAAAACTAAACACTCATACCAAGTGCACCCACCCAAAGTGCACCCACAATTGCATAATAAAACCTACTTCCGATCGACGCCGAAACCCATATGGGTGGTGGGTTCATTCGCACAAAACCCACGCGTATACTCCTTCCACGAAGGGCACCTCGAGGCCACGAACGAATGTGGGCGCAACACTGACTCGCTGAAGAACATGTACGATCTCCAGTGGCTGCAGAAAACTGGAAACGGGGTTAGTTTGTTAATTACGTTGGTTATTGGATGGGTTCACTAGTTTTAATTTTACCTTCGCTCGTTTAATACTACCCTTAATTATCACCATCACGTGTTATACTTTGTAAACGTGACGTTCAAAAGGTACTGTGTAGGTAGTTAGGTACCTATTTGGAATGAGTTTGAGTTTATTTTTTCAAATAAATATTTGCTTTGTACTTTGTCATCATCCCTACTGATACTATACAACTAGAAGTGTGTGAAATAATATTCAATTCTATTCAAAACATATTTATTCAAAATAGGTACCTACAAAGTACACCTTCTAAACGTCATGCCTGCAAAGTATAAGACGTGATGGTGATACTCGTAGTTAACTTCGGTACCTTAAAATTAAAACTACGAGGGTTCCAATCGCGCCCTGGTCTGAGAACAGCCCACAACAAACTCAGCCGGGTTTTTTTTGAAGTGAAAACTTCTTTAGCCGCGTTGAGCACTTTTTGGTAGGGGGTAAACTTGTGGATTTGCGTCCACGGACACCGACATGCTCGCGTTGTTACGAAGACAAAAGGTATTAAATACAAATATACTACATTCGTAATTCAGCTTCAATGCTTTAGTTTAAAGGTTTATATTTCAATATTATTTTAAATAAAAAAAAGAAATGAAAAATAATAATAATTTAAATATTTGTTTTCACTTCTATCGGAAGTCCCTACGACTGCCATTTTTTTTTTATTATCACCATCTCATAAAATATCGGAAAGTACTTACTTAATTAGATTTATAAACATAATAGTGACATAATCAGCCGCTGGAACAATTCATACCCATGCCTTCCTATCTTTCAAATAATTAGTTTACGTTTTACAAAAACTTTGATTTTGTAATAATAAGTAGGTTAAAGTCCCTTACATTTGTTATGAAGATATTTCCTCTCACCCCAAGTTAATATACTATACTTACATTTATTCAGCACCAAATGTTTGGGAATGACCACCTCCAGCTCGCAGCCCGGTTGGGGACTGATCCCACCGTTGGGATAGACGTCCACGTGGCCCACTTGCTGATTGAAACCTAGATAGCACAACTTTTAGTTGCATGAAACGGTGTTAAAGTAAAATTGTAACTTTTAACTGGGAAATTGTGAAATTTAAGTTACAATTTTTCACTATCAAAAGTATTACTACCCTATAATGGACGATTAATGGTTTGTTTACAAAGATTCTACATCGAATTTGGCTATAATAGTTTGAAGGTGGAGAAGCTGATGCACGCGATTTCGTCCTCGTTGTTTGAGGTTCTTTGGTTCCCGCGGGAACACTTTAATTTTCCGGGTTAAAAAGTAGCCTGTGTTATTCTTGGCGTCCGTGTGAATCTCAGCATCCGTTTGGTACAATCTCTGAGATAAAGGCAACTTGCTAAATAGCGTCAAAGCCGGGTCCAGGCCCGTTATACCAGACCTGACGACGCAGATTAACTATAAAAAGTATCCACGTACCAAAAATGCCGGCGTCCGTGTGGATGACATCCACAAACTCAGCATCCGACGGGTCCAATCGCTGAGACAGAGGCAACTTGTCGAATAGAGGCAACGCCGGGTCCAGGCCCGTTATACGAGACACGAGACCTGACGACAATTAATAACAATTAGTCAGATTAACTCATAACGTGTTGATATTAGCTCGATATGGCAAAAAATAATTTATTTGACTGATTGTCAAATACCGAATTCTGCCCCCCGATTGTGTAAGAAAATCGTAATCGTAAACGTTCCTCAAACATATAGTTCGAACTGTTTAAGGAGTTCATAGATGCCTGCACGTAAAAAGGCATACTATGAACTCCTTAATTAGTCCGAGTAATACGTTTAAAACTCAAATGATGACAATTTTCTTAGACAATTGGGCCTCTGATAGTCTCCGGTTGTACCTGATTGTATAGACGCTCCCGCCACCCCGGCCGCCTGCGCCCCGAGACTGTGCCCCACCAGATGCGTCCTAGACAGCTTTAGACCTCTGGAAAATATACCATGTGTTTAAGATATCGTGATTTATTGATTTTCATGATTAACCTTAAAAATTTGAAATGGCAGAGGACCGAAGAAAACTCAATGTGTTTTATAGAATACAACGGGGAGTGATCTGAAGTTAATATTATAAATGCGAAAGTATGTTTATTTGTTCTTCAATTACGTCCCAACGAAGCATTGGATCGACGTGATTTTTGGCATGGGCATAGTTGAGGAACTGGAGAGTGACATAGGCTACTTCGAATCCCGGAAAATTTAGGAGTTCCCGCGGGAATAAAAAAAACTTACAAAGACTAAACTACTAAACGGTTTGTGTACACTGTACCTTGCGACTAAGTAGTCTATAAACTGGGCGGCTATCCTGCCAATGTACCAAGTGTTCTCAGCGGCTCTGACATACCACGGGCCCGCTTCCAGCCGCTGTGCGTCCACCACTATCACATTGGTGTCCCCGCGGTGTGTGTACGCTGAAACAAATATAACATAATTATTGAATAATAATAAATATTGAAATTATTGAATGCTTATCTGGTTCTTATTTATAAACTAAGAAATGCTTTGGAAAACAAAGAGTATTGCTCCGCAGTATATCTGGACAGGCTTTCGATAAGGTCTGGCATAACGGTTTGCTTTTTAAGGCGACGAGTCATCTTCCAAATAACCGTTTTATCCTCTTGAAATCATACCTGCATCAAAGAATATTCAGACTTCCATGATATTAAATCGGGGTACTCCAAGGCTCTGTTCTGGGACCAACATTATACCTCTTATATACTGCTGACATTCCATCTCGAACGATGTACTCGCTGCTACATTTGCTAATAATACTGCAGCACTGCAACAATAAGGGTCCAAGCACGGCCTCGGAAATATTGCAAAACCACCTGAAGAAGATGGATGACTGGATGACTAAATGGCGCATAAAAGCTAGCACGACGAAGCCGACGCCACATCTTTTACTTTACGAAAATACATCTGTACCCCAGTCAGACTTGGTCAAGATATAATACCTCATAGGGAGTCGGCAAAATATCTCGGGATGTACTTAGACAAAAAACAAACATGGAAGACTCACATAATCAAAATTCTATAAATTCTCCAGAGATTTCAAAAGTCCTCAAAAACATAGCGAATGCCCCATGGTTTACTAAAATGTCAGAACTTCATGAACATCTTGATAAAAAAACTATAAAAGAAGTGGAACACGGAGCAAAGAGCTATAAAGAGAGAATCAACGCCCACAACATCACACTAGCTTTGTCACTCAGCATCCCAATGGAGACCAGAAGGCTGAAACTCGGTTCTATTTGAGACTGCATCCACTAAAGTGAAAGTGGGGGAAAAAAGAGGTAGAGCCTTCAATTTATTGTGTTATAAACATACCCAAGCGTTTAAATAACTATTATTGTATGTATGAAAATAAATCATTTATATGCAACAGTACAGTAAATGTACATGAATCCGTCAGGTCATAGTAACCATCCATCGCCAAAGATGTATGATGCTTAAATAACACGGTAATTTGGTGCTCAAAAAGGGGGTTACCTGGAATGTTTCTTGGGAGTTTTGAAAATTGGTGTATTTTATAGATTTCGACGTGCTCGTTCCGAATTTTCACTTAGCCACCTCATATCTTTGGCGCTCGCACCGCAATATAGGAATAATGGCGCCCAAAAGCAGTTTTTTGACAATTCTAACGAGAGAGTATACGACTTACGAAATATCGGTTAAAAAGGCACGTCGTTTGACTATTGTAAAAAACGATATGGCATTTTTTTGTCTATGGTTGCCTGTCACTAATTATGAAACGTCATAGGCGTGTTTATGTCAAAAGTAAAATAAATGGTTGGACAGAAAATAGGCCACTCGTCCGTCACATTTTGTGTTTAGCTGCCAATGAAGATTTTTCTATTTCTATTCTCATACTGTCCAACGTCAGCGCACGGCTGTTATTACCTTCTCGAACTGAGAGCGCACTGCCATCGTCAGGGGTCTCCATGAAGGCGTGGAAGTATATCACTGTTGGATCGGTGAAGTCGATGCTGGAAGCGAACAGGCTCTCGTCGTCACCTATCAGCAGGCTGTGGGCCACTGTTGGGTTGTGTCTGAAAATATTAAAAACAAGTGAAATTAATTTAATGAATTAAAAAATACGACTTACCTGCCATATTATTTTTGGAGTTTACCTCCATAAGAATCGATTTGCATATAATATAGCCTTTGGAATCGTATTCACATTTTTTATTAAATGATATTTTTTTGTGAATCACTAAATATTGAACTATAGCGTTATATATTTTTGAAATCTACTCATCATTTTCTAGATGACGATTATTATAGTTAATCTTATTTTTGAATTTTAATTTTCAATTTTGGTCTTTAATGCGGGAACATGGTCACCCCATAATTTTTTTTTAAATTTTACTAGCCTATGTCACCCGAAATAAGCTAGGGATTCTAACGATACCTCATTTATCAAAATCGGTTCAGGCGTATAGAAGTTATGGTGGAATATAGAAACTCACATACATACATACATACATACATACATACATACATACATACATACATACATACATACATACATACATACATGAACCCTGAAAACAATATACCCCCTTTTTTCAGGCAGTCGTATAAAAAGTGTGGGTGTACTTATGTACGCAAGCAAGAAGTTATACTTATTGATAGCAAATAATAAATATCTTGAATAAAGTTATCAGTTCGCACCCAACGAACAGTAAATGTATTTATTTTTATTTTGTTGGTAGGCCTTTTCTGCAAGACCAATTAACTTCAGGGCAATATATAATGTACTCTGTGCTTCAGGGTGTCGAATTTGGGTGTCGGTGTGCGCGCGCATCGTAAAAACTCACTGATAATTTTTCCCTAACGCGCCAGAAGATGTATAACTTCAAAAAATCATACACTACTAGCTGATGCCCGCAACTTCACTCACGTTGGGTACTATTTTCATACAAATTTAAAATTCAAAAACCTTTTCTTAGTGGATGCTTACGTTATGATAGCTATCTAGGTAAGTATATGACAAATCAGCGCGATCCGTCCAGTAGTTTGGGCCGTGCGTTGAGATCAGTCAGTCAGTCACCTTGTCCTTATATATGTCACCGTAAAATTGCAAAAACCATTAGATTGTAATCTAGCGAAATTGTAAGCTGTCGACAGATTGTGAACCGTTCATTGTTCTGAGTGACAATTCTTGAAATTTTCGCTGTATTTACGTTTTCTTGTCTCTTTCTTGTAGGTTAGGTTAGGGTTCGACATAAACAATCAAATAGTGCCCATCACCGCTACATCAGAATATGAGAGTGACGCAATAGAGATTGGATCTGTTGTGCTTGCTCACACAAGGGTGCATTTTCTCACGCACAGAAGGCTAATTTCTGTGGAGATTGGCCGCACAACAACAACTTCTACCTAAATTTCGGTCAAGACCGAAATTTAGTTAGAACGTTGTCTATACCTCGTATACAGTTGGAAGACTATGTCGTTGTTGTCTCTGACGAATGGACATTTGCCCTTGTCGACGGGCGCGATCTGTAGCAGGGCGTTCTCGAACTGGATCCCCGGCGGCCCTGGAAAATTGTCACAATCGGTATATTGGATAGAAGCAGGCGTTACTTTGTGGAAATCCATGATGATCAGTAATCAAGAAGTTTAATTCGCTAAAATTCGCCAAAGCACACAAATCTATGTGGTACAGCGTGTACCTTGTATATTTCAACGTAAAATTGTAAATACCCATAAGATTATAATCTATCTCGCGAGATTGTAAGCCGTCGAAAGATTGTATTGAGACAAAATCTTATAAAGCGTCAGGTATCAGAGATATAATGTTGGTATATGAGCTCGCAGGGAAAAGAAAAGACGTCTGCACTGTACGACTGTCTGTTTAATAATAAAATATTGTACAGGCTACAGCAAAGAGCAAATGAATGGTGAATGATTGTTTAAGCGAGTGAAAAGAATGTATGAGAGTGACTGAAGGAATGAAGTATGAACTACGTCCATAGACAACTATTATGTTGTGTCATTACAGACTTTTATATCATAGACTAGTATTTTTGCTATATTCCAACATATAAGCTATTATATATTATATATATTCACTAGCTTATGCCCGCGACTTCGTCCGCGTGGATTGTGGTTTTTTGGTTTCCGCCGGAACTCTTTAATTTTCCGGGATAAAAAGCGCATAAAGCATTATATTCGCGACTCAACAGATGCTGTTTAACAGTCTTGGATGGATTGGTTTCATAGCCAATGTTGCATAGTTACGCAACATTGGATAGTCACTAAACTCATTTTCTTGTTAACCATACCGGTTTCCTTGTACGGTTAAATGCATGTGCATAATCAAGTGACGATATAAACCTAACCGCGAGAGTTTATGTTGTTACATAAGTAGCAAGCGAGATAAGATTTCTATATCTAGGGAAACCTCTGCCTGAGGACATTGGAAAACTTAGCTTTTATCCCACTAATATTATTTAATGTAATTAGGGACGAGTAGCTAAGTTGTGACAACGCATATCAGTCGATTGCGAATGTTAAGCAACAATGACCTAAGTCGGTAACTGGATGGGCGACCGAATTTAGAGGTTCAAATTTGGCTTTTTCGTTTCCTCCGTCTCTCGAAGAGCACGTTAAGCCGTCGGTACCGGTTGTTATCACCAACATCTGTTAATAATCGTTACAAAACCCTATGAGCTTAATACTCTTAGTCGGGTCGTATGCGGGACGTGGGAACCCACCGCATTATTGTCCTAAGAAAACTCCTACCATTATTTGATTAATAGAAAGTGGTTACGACCCTCAGCAATGAGGAATACTATGCAGAGAATTATTTAATGTAAAAGTTTGGATATTTGTATGTTTGTCTATATGGCTGTCTGCATGCTACCTTCGCATTTACGTCTATGTGTTCGATCGATTTTGCCGGGAAAGACTTTTATTGCGCAAAATAAAAGAGTTTAATGGGTATACCCAACGTTTTCTTTCTTTCTCACTTTCTATTCTTGGTACAAATGCTTTTAAGTTTAATAGTAAATAAACTATACTCTAATACTCTTTTTGGTGTCGCTTTTTCGTTTCATCGAATTTTCAAATAACAACGATTGTAAAGAAGTTTCACTTCAAAAAAAGCTAAGACCAGATGTGAAACCAACTTAAAATGTGTTTTTATACCAAGCTAAATTCTACCAAAATACTGAGTTATTTACTGTTAAGAAGGTTACGTTACTAGAAGGTTGAAGAAGATAACTTCACAAGAATTTACTACCTAATACTAAATTAATATTCAATAATGTTCCGCTATCAATTATACCAAGTATTACTGCTTATTATACTATATTTTAAGTATATAGCTAAAGTAATAATTAGTGCATATCGCGCTAGCATAGCCAGTTGTTGCCAAACAATAAATTAAGTGCACTAAAAAGTTATCGTGTCGCCCGATTGCGACCACCACGCTCTGCTTACTATATTACACATCATTTTAATATCTTCCGTCGTGTTCCTCATTACTGAGGGTCGTGACTCTGAAAATGAAAAGAAATGCCCAATCCACAGCGTTCTGAATTCAAAATTCTGAGTGAACTCACTGAGTGAACAAAAACGAACTTTGCTCACTAGTTTCAAGTAGCAAAGGTGCGCTTTTCGAGCTAGAGTATAGTCCCACAAACTTAACTGACCCGGTGGCCAAAATAGGAAGAAATCCTTGTGTTAGTGTTTTTTTCATAGAGTCACCGGGTCAGATAAGTTCGTCGACATTTTTTTTTGTATCAAAAGAGCAACTGCTGCGTTTCTTGCCAGTTTTCAGTAAAATCTGCTTTTCGAACCGGTAATAGAGTCCTGACATACTTGCAAATTTTGTCCTACATGTAACGAACTCAAATTTCATTTTTGTCCTTTCATTTTTTGTTCATTTCAGGTGAAGATAATAATAAAAGCGTGCTAAAACAACTGGATACTTACGTATTACTGACAGAAAACAAGCCAAAGGTACCGCTGCTTCCATCATCTCTGTCACTTAATATTTAATATCAGCTAATTAAGATATACAATAAACTAACTTATAGCCACGAAAGTTTAAAAAAACGCGTCTCAAAATGTTTTTGGAAAAGTTAAAATCGCGTAGAATTTTTAATTTTTCCTCAGATAATGGGAAAAATGCTTACTGAAATTACTTATATTTTAAAAACAATTTAAAAATTACGCGATAAAAGAGTTAAAACTCATTATATTTAAAAAAAAATGCAAAAAAAGAAATACGATAAAAAAATGGAATTTAGCGCGCTTATTTGCGAGCGCGTGGTGTCACGAGAAAATAACTCAGTAATGGCGGCGCTGGAAGCGCTTTCCCGCCACTTTTCCTCGACTGGTAAATACCTAATGTTGTAACGTTACGTATTGATAGCTAGAGGAATGTAGGGTAATGTGTTAGGGTGCTTACATGCTAATACTTCAGCGTAACTATGCATATTCAATACAGTAAACCTATTTAATAATTAAACTTGCCTTTACACAAGTTTAAGAAATCCATTAAAAGTATGGTCCTGAGAAAAGCTTTGGCCATGCGCCATAACAATATAAGGGTAATTGTAACCATAAATGTCGGCCGTTTTGCAATAATAATTGTTATCATCATATTTTTGGAATCCAATGTGTTATAGGCGGCAGGAGGATGAGATAATTTTAATCTCCCATTTATTTGTACACATTTTTATAAAATTATTTCTAAACACGTTTTACATAAATTTATAAAAATACTATAGTTACATAAAATATTTTTAAAAATAATCCCATAAAACTTCCACCCTTTGCGGGGCCTTCATCAAGCGAAAGCTTCTTGAGGTGTTAATCGAAACTTTTCGCAATAAGACCGTTAACTGATACTACCATCGGATAGACAATTTTTATTATTATGGTTTTAAAAACTGACTATTTGGCTACTCCCATTTGGAACCTTTCAAGTGCGGGGAAGTTACCTACCCTTAATCTCTGTCTCTATACGTCAGCGACCTCTGCGGGCGCGTAGAGCTCCACATCTCGTCACTGCCACCGCCCTACCAGCGGCCGCGTACGCACGGCCAGTAAAATTAGCCATTGATGAGCCTACACATCCCTTTATCATATTAGCCTAATGGTAGGTAATGGTTGTCTTATCTAAAAATAAACGCGTCCTCAATATTTGACCCCATGAATACGGTGTATTGCGTTTCTCTAATGGGCTACTAATATTTGGAACCCCTCAAGTGCGGGGGAAGCCAACATTTATTTTACCTACACCCTTACAAAAGTCTGTCTCTACACGGCAGCGCCCTGTGCGGGCGCGTGGAGAGCCACATCTCATCACTGCCGCCGCCCTACCAGCTGCAGCGGCCGCGTTTAGCGCGCGCAGCCAGCATGGAGGCCCGGACTCCGGCGCGTGCGCCCTGCTTCAGCGTGTGCTGGGCTGTCACCTCGCCTGTGAGTACCGTCTGCACAACCATTAGTGTATGTTCAAATTATTAAAAAGAAAGACTGGTCATGAAAGAAGTAGAAGTTTAATTCGTTATTATCCCCCACAGTAAGTAAATCTATGTACGTATGTGTTTTGAGATACTCACTACTCTACACAAATCTTCCAAATTAAGTAATTGGAACTAAGTTTATGCCTGTTTATTTTTTTATTATATAAACTAGCGACGCTGTCGTCGGGTCAGATAAGTTTGTCGGACTATATGTTCTTGCGGGGTCCAACGGCACGTTTTTTTTTTATCAACCACCAGTGAGACTCGGTGAATGTCCCGTGTTTCAGAGTCCGGAAGTGATAAACGCGACTACAGGCAAGCTGGAGAGCGGTCACCCGTCCATGGTGTGTAAACAGAGCATGTTCGCGCGTTGGCAGTACCTCGTCAAACGACTGCCGCTATTGCCGCAGGTGAGTCTAAAATGTCTAAATTATAGATGTTGGGGTCTGAAGAGTCATTGGGGTACGCCGTCAAACGACTGCCGCTTTTGCCGCAGCTGATTCTAGAATATAGACGTTGGGGTCCCAAAAGTTGGGGTGTCAAGAGTCGTTGGGGTACTGTGTCAAACAACTGCCGCTATTACTGCAAGTGAGTCTAGACTGTAGACGTTGGGGTCCCAAAAGTTGGCGTGTCAAGAGTCGTCGGGGTACTGTGCCAAACGTCGTTGGGGTACTGTGAAATGCAATTAGAGACCGGTTTATTTACATCAATAAAGCCTGAGTTCCACCTTGAAGAGATTTTCCTTTAAATTCAACTGTCTTTATCGATCGACTGTTGTTGAAATTGAAAATATCTGTACTAATATTATAAATGCGAAAGTTTGGATGGATGGATGTTTGTTACTCAATCACGCCGGAACAACTGAACGGATCTGGATGAAATTTGACAGAGATAGATTATAGTCTGTAATGACACATAGGCTACTTTTTATCCCGGAAAATTAAAAAGTTCCCGTGGGAACCGAAAAACCTCAATCAGTTATATTTTTCCCAGCACGAGGACGGTTCGCCCCCGCCGAGTCTGCCGCAGGACTTAGACCACCTGCTATACAACGAAGCCAAGCTACTCTGCTCGCCGTACCAGGTAAACAAAGAATTCAATTTCAGATTAAAACGTACAGTTTAGTTATTATAAGTTTGTCTATGGTTGTAACTCACTTTTGTTGGAAAATGTCCGACTAGTTTCGAACCCGTCCGAGGCCCTTATTCATGAGCCTGGTAGCGCGACGCGGCAGCTGAACGATGACTGCGGGCTGCCTGCCGTAACGCTTGTTGCGAGGGGTGTTGAGGTGGAGGGAGATGTATACTTTCGTTTTTACTTATGATGTTAAAATACAGTTTCTTTCCCTTATCTTTGAATTTGAATGCAGGGAAATATCTAAAATTATACGAGTTGTTATTTGAAATGATCAAAAATAAAACAAAATGTCTTAGTAGTAGATTTTTTATAAAATGAGCACACAGTCCCAAATAAAAGGGATTTATCTTGAAACTTCAAGAATAATTTGATCAAATAACTATTTATCTGTTTCCAAGCCATGAAGTCACAAACAGACAAAAACAAGTCGCTGGCATCATTGATCAAATCAATTCAGTCGGTCAATCAGATTATCCCTTTATATGTATAGAATAATTTTGCTTGCAGGAAGCCAAAGATTGTTTGATCAACGCCTTCGATCGCGCTCAACTAGGAAGATGGATCAAGAAGCCGATCGAGCAGGATCAGTTCCAATGCGAGATCCTCAACGCAGACCCGGCCGTCCTGTTCGCCTAGGCGGGTAGTGGTCACGGCGGTAACGCTATGCAGATTTCGGCCGTTTCAGCCGTTGAAAACGCAAAAAATTGCACCAAAATCCATGATATAGCACCTAAAATTGATAAAATTACGACTTTGGCACTTAAAACTGATATTAATTGTACTAAAAATGAGAATTTTACAACTAAAAATGATGATATTAAAAGTTTGGCACATAAAATCAATATCAATGGTACTCGTACTCGTAAAATCGATATCAATGGTACTCAAAATGATGATCTAGCACCTAAAAATTATAAAATTACGAATTGTGTTTTTAAAAGTAATATAAATGGTAATAAAATTGATTATGTAGCACCTAAAATTGATAATATTACGAATGTTGCTTTTAAAGCTAATATAAATGGCAATAAAATTGAATATGTACCACCTAAAAAAAATTATAATACGACTTTGGCATTAAAAACTAATTTAAATGGTTGTAAAAATTATGATTTGGCAACTAAGAATTTTAATGTTTCGACAGCTGCATTTAATGGTGGAACCAATGTAAAAATAGACCGTAAAGAAAATACTCCATTAAATGCAAAAACTAATGCGTTACGTCGACCGAAAAGCGTTGCAGAAAATGATTATTTCACTTTTGAAAAGTATGAAAGCAACATTAATAACTCTCAATCTAATAGGCTAAATTCAAATATAAGGTGCATAAAAGATGATTACAAAATCGATATTACCAGTTTAGATAATAGAGTAATTAAAGAAGCATCATTCGATATCAATAATCATTTTAAACATCAAATTTTAGATGCTAAGCAAACTATTAAAAGTAGTTTTAACAGTCGTCTGATAATAGACGTTGGCCCGCTAGACACAGATGTTAGAGGAAATAGTTTAAACTTAGTTGAAAATAGAAATAGAAAAATAGATGGAAAGAGAAATAGGGAAACGAATGCTCTGACAGTTGGGAGAAATAGTTTAAACGTTGTCGGAAATAAAAATAGGGAAATAGATGGAAACAGCAATTTCGGTCAGTTTGAAAACGAAGTCAGTAATAGTGTGATAGATTTTAGAAACAGAAATATGGAAACAAATTCTCCAACAGATAGGAGAAATAGTATATACGTCGGAAATAGACATAGGGAAATAGATGAAAACATAAATTGGGGTCAACGTGTCAATGAAAACAGTAATAATGGAGTAGATGTTGGAAATAGAAATAGGGTAACAAGTGATTCATCAGACGTAGTACAAAATAGAAATAGGTTAAATGAAAACAGAATGGAACAAACGGAAGGTGAAAAAAATGTGAGTTTTTTTCTGGAACGAAGATTAGCTGCGTATAGAAATTCACAAAAATTCTTGAGGCCATATTAATGGTTATTTTTGACTTTTTTTCTTAATTTTCTTGTTTCTGTAGTGTTTTTAAGAGCGAGAGAAAATATGATGTTGTTGAGATAGTATGCTTAAGCCTTAAGAATACCTTACAACGTATTGTTTTTTGCCATTATTTGTAGTTTTAGGATTCCGTATGAATATTAAAAGTAGTCCAACCCCTCGTTGAATAGATATTTATAAATCATCACGAAGTTCCTTAGGTTTCTTACATTGTTGTAAGAATAAACACTACTAATTACCTAACAAAATGACCGTCAATATTTTAGGTAAACAGCATGATGACGACCTCCATGGCGTAGTGTTGAGAGCTGTTGTCTTAACGTGCGGAGGTCCCGGGTTCGATCCCCGGCAGGGTCAATTTGGGAATTTATAATTTCTGAATTTTCCCAGGTCTGGCCGGGAGGCTTCGGCCGAAAAAAAAACACCCTACTGCCAAGCAATTTAGCGTTCCGGTACGATGCCTCGTAGAAACAGAATAGGGGTATGGGTAATATAACTGCCATGCCCCTAAAAGCTTAGCCCTCTACCATCTTAGACTGCATCATCATTTACCATCAGGTGAGATCACAGTCAAGGGCTAACTTGTAGTGGATAAAAAAATGATTACGGAACCCTAATGCGTGTAGCAACGCACTTGACCTTTTTTGAAATTGGCTAACAATTTGTCTAATCTGCATGGTGTTATCAGCAATGGCCGCAATCAATTTAGGCGGCAGGTGGGGTGAGATGCAGTGGCGTAGTGTGGGACACATATTGACACTAGGGGATCTAATGGGACACAATAATACACGAAGATACTTTAAGACACAGTAATACACAAAGATACTTTAAGACACAAGAATACACTAAGATTCTTTAATGCGCAAAAATACACTAAGGCTGCATTTTCGGTGGGCAGCGGTGAGCAAAAGCGGAATAAAATACGCAGCGTTCAGCACTTTTTTTCTCGGTACTTATCTCTAAGTATAGGAAAATTTCTTTTTGTGCACACGACACTAACGTACCCGAAGGGCCACCAAGTTACACTAAAGAACACTAAATAACACGAGCAAACACTAAAATACACTAAATAACACCGTAAGCCACTGAAATACACAAACACACAAATTAACACGAGTATACACTAAAATACACAATTATACCCGAAGTAGCAGACACTAAAACACAAACGCGAAGGAATACCATCAAACACTAAAACACACAGACACTTAGTTACCCCAACAAACAAATTGACACGAAGGCACACTAATATCCCACAACAGACAAGAATAACACCAAGACTCACTAAAATACACGAAAACAAAAAACACATCAAGGGGAGCTATGAAACACCAAAGTACACTAATAATAAATTATAGAGATAAATCCACGCTACGCCACTGTCGTTGGGTCAGTGTTTAAGGCCGTTTAAGTATTGTTAATTATAATGTGTATTTTTAGGGAAAATATGTGATTTTTGTTTGTAATTTAGTTAAGCGCACAAAACGTGGTTCTGTTATTTTTCTGTAAGAATTTGCCTGAGAAAAGTTCAAATTAAATTCATTCGATTCTACGAGCACTTCCTTGTTTTATTTATCACTAACTAGCCGATGCCCGCGACTTCGTCCGGGTGGATTGAGGTTACCGCGGGAACTTTTTTTATTTCTAGAGACTTTTCCGGGATAAAAATTAGCCTCTGTGTTACTCCAGACTATAATCTGCCCCTGTACCAATTTCATCCAGATCCGTTCCGCTGTTCTAGCGTGATTGAGTAACAAACATCCATCCATCCAAACTTTCGCATTAATAATATTAATATAGATACTTTATCCTAGATATATTAAAAAATTGATGATTCCCGCGACTTCGTACGCGTGGTCGAACTTATACTTCGAACTCTAATTTTCCGGAATAAAAAGTAGCCTATGTAGGCCTAGGTTGTATCCCGGGGAAGCATATGTGCATCAATTTTCATCAAAATCGGTTGAACGGATGAACCGTGAATGCGTAGCAAACAGAAAGACAAACAGACTTTCGCATTTATAGTATTAGTATGGATGCGACGCGACAGTGTTTTGGTTTGTCTTTCAATCGCGCCATAAAGAAGCAAATGATCGAGTTTTCTGCATGGGTATAGTTTAAGACCTGGAGAGTTCCAAAAGCTAATTTTTATCCCGGAAAATCAGGAGTTTTAAAACCTACATTCACGTGGACGAAGTTGCGGGCATAAGCTAGTATTTATAAAAACTGACTTTAGACCGCGGCTTTGCTTACAATATGGTGCGATTTTGATTGGTTTTAAAAACCCTATTTTGCATATAATGTACTCTGTGTTGCCCCCTTTGGGGGTGAATTCTCATAAATCTTTTCTTAGTGGATGTCTGCGTTCTATCTGGATCCCAAACAGCCCGATCCGTCCAGTGGTTTGAGCTGTGCGTTGATAGATCAGTTGGTCACCCTTATCTTATACTAGTCGAATATAATATATATGTATTTTAGATATGTGTGTATGTCTTTGCACACTCACATCATTCCTCTGATTGAGCTGAAACTTTGTGCAGTTGTTGTTGACACTTGCATATGTTTCTGGTATAGTAGGTATTTACTGACAACTTACTTGGTGGCGCGTAAGTTGCAATGCATGCCGGGATATTTAATAAGTAGATACAATGCGTTTAAATATGAAGAAACGTCATATATCATTAAACTAGCTGATGCCCACGACTTCGTTCGCGTGGTTTATTTTTCTTTATTCCCGCGGGAACTTCTTGACTCTCCGGAATATAAAGTAGCCCATGCCACTCTCCAGGTCCTCAACTATACCCATGACAAAAATCACGTCGATCTGTTGCTCCGTTGCGACGTGATTGAAGGACAAAACAACAACAATCACACTTTCGCACTTAAGTATAATATTAGTATGATTAAGTTATATTTTGAGATTTCTGAACACTTTTGCTTGTTTCTCACGTACCGTCTGTCAAATTTAGCTGTCAGTGGTCGTAATTGGGATAAATTTTTATGCTTAGTTTTTTTAAAATTTTATTTTTCATATTTACTAGCGACGGTTTAACCGGGTCAGATAAGTTTGTGGGACTATTTCTTGTGTTAAAAAAATAAAAACAGTAGGTAAGTTATAAACCAAGCGGAAGACAGAAGTGTTACAAAATACCCGATGGTCTTCTCAAAACGCATAGTAGGTACGTGTTATGTATGGGTTTAATAAAAGTAAACAGGTAGGTATATATTATTATTTCCAATAATATATTTTATAATTATTACATTATTAAGACACTAGATACGACATTGCAAGCCACTTCGCTTGATCTATTTTTATACTAAATAGCTTTTATTAGCTTCACGAATACATAAATGAATGATACGAATTTATTGGAATTTAAATTCATTACATGGTCGATTGATCTTAAGAATATGTCTAGTGAAAATTGAGACCAAAATGGCGGGAATTTTAATCAACGACCAACGTGGTTCGGGTATCCCAAATTGATCCCCAATCCCCCAAAATATACTAGCGCCACTTTTAGTGACTCCTTTCGTGACCGCGACTATAATTTTTTTGCCATTTGTACCTATATGGCGAATATGGTGAAATAATTGACTCTCAGCTGTCACTAGACTACTCTTCAACATTTCGCACCTTCGGTAGAACATCAAAAATTGCAAAAATAAGTTAAGTATGCCAAAATGCTTTAAAAGTACTCTTTCAACTGGATGAACAAAGCTAAATTCATTGAGTTCCTTCAAAAGCCGCCCGGGGAAAAATATTGGCTTTGTCTTATTCGCGCCTTTTTTTTACTCTCTTGACGCGACTAGATAAGTGTTTCCCTTTGACTGATGATCGACAGTCTAACTGCCTTGACATTTACCGAGTAACTGCGGATCGACAGTCTGAAGGTCGAATTACAAAGCGTTATCGGCCGCTCCGCAGAAGACGGGATAACGATATGTTTGGGAGCGCAGTTTGGGAATTTTTGGTCAGTTGCGTCGTCGGCGGGTAGGGAGGCAGTCGATACCGGAGCGCTAACGCCGTAAAGGTCCTAATATACCCTATGATGTTTTTGATTTCTGAAACGACATTGGAGGGACTAAGTCGTTCTGAAAGTTGTGCTCGTATCTGTACCATATACTTATTGGTGGAACAAGGTGACAAATGCACCCCTTCCTTCAAAAAAAATAATAATAATAAAAAAGTTTTTAATTCTTGATAACTACTTGCCTAAAAAGAATATAGTTTATGTCATGCAAAGAAAAACTACTTTACTGCAATATTAACAGACCTAAAAAAACCTAAAATGGCTCTCCTGTAAAATTGCAAAAACTGGAATTGTGCCCTTGTTCTACCGTAGGTACGATTTATAGTTAACTAGCTGCAGATGTCAGCGTGGATTGAGGTTTTTTGGTTCCCGCGGGAACTCCTTAGTTTTCCGGGATAAAAAGTAGCCTGTGTTATTCTAGACTATAATCTATCTCTGTGCCTAATTTCAGATCCGTTTAGCCGTTCGGGCGTGATTGAGTAACAAACATCCAACCATACATCCATATGAGCATCCATACATACAAACTTTTTATAATATTTATTTGATAAGTCTATGTTATTTAAATACGAGTACAACCAATAAAGGAAAATAAAATGAAATTTATTGTTTTCGATATAATATATTGGAATATTAGTTATATATGTACCTGCTTGTAAAATACTTATGAAGGCACTTGGTTACGTAATCTTATCTTTTACTTATTATCTATAAATAAAATAACAGTTTTCTTAGTTAGGTATCTATCTACTTATTTTTTTTTTGTATCCACTACAAGTCAGCCCTTGACTGTAAATAACGATGCAGTCTAAGATGGTAGCGGGCTAACCTGTTAGGGGCATGGCAGTTATATTAAACCCATGTCCCTATTCGGTTTCTACACGGCATCGTACCGGAACGCTAAATCGCTTGGCGTCCCGGTAGGGTGGTAACTAGCCACGGCCGAAGCCTCCCACCAGGCCAGACCAGGGAAAATTCAGAAATTATAAATTCCCAAATTGACCCTGCCGGGGATCAAACCCGGGACCTGCGCACGTTAAGACAACTGCGCTTTACACTGCGCCACGGAGGTCATCAAAATAATAATAATAATTGATAAGTTTTTGTTTTATCACAACATAATTTTATCAGGTGTTTGAAGGCCATGATCTTAAACCAAACATTTTCATTGCATTTTTTTCAATAATACATTATAATATGAAACAACTAGGACTTAATGAAACTACTATACTGTTTATTTATGTAATTCTCACTAAATTATTATTCGTTATTTTAACTGAGTGAGTAAATTATCATTTTCGTATCATTTATTGGTGTTTCACCAACGAATAAATAAATTTTCATTTTTTTTGTCATCTGCATCCGATGTTTGTCAATTTTCACCAGACTGTAATTCCAATGAACGAATTCGTAATTTTACAATAATTTTTTGCACCACATTTTTACAAATTTTCACCAGACATCACTTCCACCAGTAGTCTTCTCATCCCTGTCTCCTCAAAGCCATCTCCATCAGCGTCATCAGGTCCCGGTACAGCATTTATCTCCTGCTCGAGGGTTTGAAGATTTGTGTCATTTTAACCATATTTTTTGCCAGTTTCACCAAGTTGTTTGTAATTTCGACCAACGAATTCGCATCTTTACTATAATATTTTGTCAATTTCACTACATTTATGCTAATTTTCACCAGATTGTAAGACGAATTTGTAATTTAACAATAATTTGTTGGCATTTTCACCACATTTAAATAAAAACACCAGACATCACTTCCACCAGTCTATTCTTTCCTTTCTCCTCAAGGCCGTCTCCATCAGCGTCATCAATTCCCGGTACAGCAGACACCTGCGGCTCGAGGGTTTGCAGATCTCCCGGTGGTCTACATCCACGCCGTTCAGGGATCCTATTCCAGGGTCTGGAATTCCAGAAATCAGGCAAAATATAGCATAATCACAAATAAATACTTATTACAAACAAGTAACAACCAGTAAGTATTACTTTAAAAACTTTAAGCCGACTACGAAAAAGTTTAGCACCAACACTTTTTTAATGTAACATCACCTAGATCATAATATAACGAATCGATCATCAAAATCATGTTTAATTTCGTTAAGTTATTTATAGTTAAGACCTTTTGTATTCGTAAACAAATCATAATTAAAAAAATTAAAAAACACGACTGCCCTGCTAAAAATCGAACTAAAAAATTAAAAATCTAAATTAACTTAGTAATCTTATTCACATTTTTATTAAATGATATTTTTTTGTGAATCACTGGATATTGAACTATAGTGTTATCATGTTATGTATTTTTGGAATCTACTCATTTTCTAGATGATGATTATAAATAGTTAATCTTATTTTCGAATATTTTTTTTAAACTTTAGTCTAATGCCGTGGTCGCTCCATCATTTTTTTTTTAAATTTTAGCCTTTAGCATAGCCTATGTCACCCGAAATAAGCTAGGGATTCTAACGCTACCTCATTTATCAAAATCGGTTCAGGCGTATAGAAGTTATGGTACTATATCGATATATTGAGGTCATTGCATAACCAGGAATTCTCAGTACTAGCCCGGAGTTGTGAAGTCGGCGATGTTTCACCCCCGTGCCTCGGAGAGCACGTTAGGCCTCCGGTCCCGCGGCTGATCTCTCTCCGGTCGTGTCGGATTTTAAGTCCCATCGGGCTATGTCGGACTATGGAGTAAAGGAACAGAGAGTGTATATGAGTTTGCGCACACACTTCTGCACTATAATATCTCCCGCGCAGATCGCTAATCTTTGAAATTCGGTCGGGAAGACATTAATGTGACCTTACCTGCAGAGTCGACACTAACGATGCGCAGATAGAGTACGGACATCAAAGTTCGGCAAGTTTCCACCAAGCTCCGCACTGGCGGCATGGTGGAGGCGGTGGCCACTGACCAGCTCTCTTGTAGCGACAAAACCAGCGGGCAATCTGGATACATGAGCAATTATCATTATTAAAAAGTTAGTTATTTTACAAAAAACTAAAAATTATTTTTCACGATGTAGGTAAGTAAGTATACTAATATTGTTTAAAAGTAATAAATAGTTAATTATGTACCTATTATTAAATGGGAAGTTCAAGAAATAAGAATACATTAATTTATCGTAAAATAATTGATAAGTTGCTAAAATTTCTTGTTCATTCATTCATTTTTAACATTTAAAAATGTTAAATAATCAGAAACTAACGACTCGCGTACAAATGTACGATCCTGAACCCTTGTTCAATCTAAGCACTATACCCATATTTATTTAAATGTGTATTTAATATAGTATTCATTTGACAATTCAAAAGCACATATGAAAGTTTATTTGAATAAAAAACATTTGAATTTTGAATATCCATGAGTATTGTGCTCTAGAATGATGCCCACGACTTCGTCCGCGTGGTTTAAGGTTTTTGATTCATGCGGAAACTCCTCAATTTTCCGGGATGCAACCTATCATTTTATCAAATTTCATCAAAATTGGTTGAAAAGATTGGCCGTTACAGCGTAGCGAACTTATAAAAAGTAACCCTATGCATGATTCCAGACTATAATTTATCTCTTTACCCATCTAGTTCGGTTCAGCCGCCCTGGCGTGATTGAGTAACAAACATCCAACGATCCAAACTTTCGCATTTATAATATTAGTATAGTGGGGAAGACGGTCATTTCTATCACGCTACCCGTCTTGCTCTCATCACTACCGACAATGCACCCTACACACAAACACCTATCAAACACAACGTCTTAGCCGGCGAAGCTGAGGACCCGTTCGTCACCCGGACGTGGTCTTAACCCACGGCCTCGGGGGCGTGTGGCTTAATCTAGTCCAACCGACCTTCCTTTCATCGCAACGTCACCCTAAGCCGTGGTCCGAGCCTATAGGAGGCGCCCTTAGGAAGACGTTGCCCCCCCCCTCCCCCCGAAGTCATCAAGCCCTAGGGCTCTTTTCTCGGCGACGCCTAGCGCTCGCCCATCCCCCCGGTGACACTGTAGCGGCCAGTAGGGCCTATGCAGCATACTCAATCCGAAAAAAAAAAGTCCTGCTCTCGAGCCTTTGTAGGCAAGCGAGGGTAGCGCGGATTAATTATCGATTGTTAGATATTTGATCAATAATTTAACTTTAAATTAATTGTTTGGTTTTATTTTTATTTTTAACTGGCCTCATGATTTAATTAGAATTAATTTTATTTTTTTATTCACCTGTACAATCCTTAAGTATAACTAGAATAATTGATTAAGTAGTAATAATTAGTAGATATATTTAGTTAAGAAGCCGTGGCGTCACCTGGAGTAGGGCTCCAGCTGAAAATCAGCGCAGAATGTTATTGTTATATTTTATTGAAAGGCTTTCTGCTAAGCTGAGCTGATGCCTTCTTTCAGGTTGTGCCACACACGACAAGTGTTGTCAGGGTGCCTCTAGGACTTGGCCATGAGTTTAATGCTCAAGTGCTGGAGGCGCCATGGTAGCATTGTAATGTGTGGCACAATGGTGAGAATAAATAGATTTTCTTTCTTTCTTTCTGAATTGAAATAATAATAGGTCTTTACCTATGAAATTGCCGTTTTGTAAGGGAGGGACATAGTCGATTTTTTTAAAATATAATATATTTATTTAATCAAAGTATCATTGAGTAAGTACCATTGCTATCTATGTACTTTTGCCATCACATAGGTAGTTCATTGATCCCTTTACTAAAAAAACCATTCGGACGGGAATCAATAAAATCTTTGAAGGCGCTTTGGACTGCCCCATCGGAGTTGAATTTTTTCCCTTGCAAGAAGTTATCCAAATTTCGAAAAAAATGGTAATCTGTTGGAGCAAAGCCCGGGGAGTACGGTGGATGTCTTAGACATTCCAATTGAAGCTCCTCTAATTTGGTAGCCGTCTGTTGTGCAGTGTGTGGTCTAGTGTTGTCCTGAAGCAGCAGTGGCCTAGAGCGATTGACGAGCCTCAGTTGTTTAGCAGCTAGCTTTTCCATCATGGTTTGCAGTTGCTGA
This sequence comes from Erebia palarica, assembly GCA_964035005.1. Taxonomy (NCBI): domain Eukaryota; kingdom Metazoa; phylum Arthropoda; class Insecta; order Lepidoptera; family Nymphalidae; genus Erebia; species Erebia palarica. The sequence goes on along the minus strand of OZ035994.1, from coordinate 10,669,141 downwards.
TAATAGACATCCGCCGTAATCGTCTGGCCAGATTTAAGAAAGCTGTAGTGAACGACACCGGCACTAGTCCACCAAACGCTCACAAGTAATTTTTTTTGAGTCAATTTTCGCTTGGGGCAGGATTTGGCTGGTTCGCCAGGGTTGAGTCATTGCGATTAGCGTTTCCGATTATCGTACAGGATCCACTTTTCATCACAGGTAATAATTCCATTTAAAATCCCTTCATTATTGTGCCGGTTGAGTAATGTAACGCAGCAGTCGACGCGCGTTTGTCGGTTTGCTGCACTCAATTCATGAGGTACCCACCTTTTAAGCTTTTTCACCTTCCCAATTTGCTTCAAGTGGATTAAAACAGTTTTATCACTAACACCACAACCTGCAGCTAGCTCGGACGTGGTTTGGAATGGATCCGCTTCCACAATAGCCTTCAATTCTTCATTATCAACTTTGGTCTCCGGCCGTCCTTTGTTCTGCAGGTCCAAATTTCCAGAACGAAAACGTTGGAATCAAAAACGCACTGTGTTTTCTTTTGCGACACCGCCGCCATACACATCATTAATCCTTCGAGCCGTTTCTGCAGCACTGGTACCACGATGGAACTCGTACTCGTAAATAACGCGATATTTCAAGTTTTCCATTTTGTAAACTGAGTGACGCAAAGAAAAAACCAAAAGAGGAAACAACAAATGTATGGGGGTTTTCAAAACACAAAAGCATGAGTAAAATAGCTGTATAAATTTGAAATTGAAATTCCTAACCAAAGATAATTTCAATTGCAATGCAATTTCATATGTGAGGACCTAATACTTTACTTTTGTGATAAATGTTTCTTTTTAGTAAAAATAGTAAGTATCCGCGTAGAATAGATGAATAGGGGTGACAGTTAACCTTTGCATATCTCCATGAGCTCGACGCTGCGTGCCGTGATGGGGGTCTTGATGTCGGCGAGAGGCGACCCCCGGTGCGGCACCGAGTAGAACATGAACCCCGCACTCGCGCGCCACAGACGCGCACGTTTCAACCACTGCGCTTCTGGAATGTTAACACTGTTTCTGAAACGGAGTGTCTTATAATTATTTTAAGTAAGCTGTAAGCTGATGCTACGACTTTGTCCGCCTGGTTTCAGTTTTTTTTTAATTCCCCGAGGAATTGTTGGACTTTCCGGGGCAAAAGCCTAGCCTATTCCACTCTCCAGATGTTCAACTATATCCATGCAATAAATCACGTCGATCCATTGCTCTGTTATAGAGTGATTTAAGCACAAACCAATAAACCAACAAACAAACAGACTTTCGCATTTATAATACTAATATGATATGATGCAAGAGTGTGTTTGTTTATCGGTTTTTTGGTTAGTCTCACAATCACGCCGCAACAAAGCAGTGGATCGACGTGATTTTTCGCAATTGTATGGTGGAGTTGGAAAGGGACATAGGCTACTTTTTATCCCAGAAACTTAAGGAGAATGGGAAATAAAAAACCTTATTCCATGCGGTCGAAGTCGTGGGCCTCAGCTAATAATTTATATTACGTAAAAACTAAAAACGTAAACTTGTTGTTGTGAAAAATCCTATTACAATGTAAAGGATTATTTAAATGATCGAAAAAGCATACAATGAATTGTTCAAGCGATTTTGATAATTCTACTAGGTAGGTTTAAGATGTTTTTTGAGATGGTGATAATATAAAAAAAACTGTCTAGAGTTTATTGGGCTCTTCTCAGACCAGAACGCGTCTGGAACCCTCGTTGCTGTAGTTTAATATACCGTACTTAATTATCACCATCGCGTCTCATATTTTGTTGACTTAATGGACAATATCAACATCCATCACCACTCCTGAGTACGAGTCTCTTCTTAGAATGAGAAGGGCTTAAACCATAGTCCATCATGCTGGGGAAGTGTGGATTCACACACCTTCGAGAACATTATGAAGAAGTGCAGGTTTCCTTGCAATGTTAAAACAAGTGATGTTTGATTATTGTTAACGCATACAATTGTTTAAAGTAGTAACTTTTATTTAATCAGTGCTGAAATTTAGAAGCGCGTGGTCGGGAATCGAACCCGGCATAATAAAAATACAAGAATAATACTTACCATTTAGAAGCGATTCGTTTTCTTCTTCATCATCAGGAGTTGTTAAATTAGGAATGTTTCCATTTGTATCACATTCTTCACAAATATTATTGTCATCCAAAACAGACTCATGTCCAACTTTTCTATTATTCCTTAAAATATTACCAAAATTGACACTATTTTCTACATCTCTCGTACCTATATCACAAACTTTATCATTAAATTCTTTACAATTTCCATTATTACTACTAAAATCTTCATTTATTCGATTATAGATTTCATTTGATTGATTTAAACTATCGTCATTATGTACATTTCCATTCATATTGTCTGTCTGTTTGTCTCTACTGTGGTTTAACTCATTATCGTTTCTGCTTTCAGTCGTATTTTGTTCGCTTGCAGGTTCCCTTTTATCTTCTTTGGTTGTTTCTTGCTTTGTGAGTTTCAGGTGGGCTTCGTATGCTGTAAATGATTTAAACTTTATAATTTGCTACCGAATTAAAATGTTATGCAATAGCATGTATCAAGTGATCGCCGGCCAACTACCGAACACCAGTTTTCTCTCAGAATAAGATGAATTTTGGTCACAGTCCACCACGTTGACAAAGTGTGGATTAGCAGACTTCACACACCTTTGAAAATATTATGGAGAATCCCAGGTATCCAGGATTCCTCATCATGCTTTTCTTCGCCATTATACTCAATTGGTTCGATGCCCTAAAGAAGGTGGCGGGAAGCGGGTGGATGAGGAAGTCAGAGGGCCGTGTTTATTTTTTTTATTTATATAAAAACAAGGAAGTATACATTTCCAAATAAAAGTTTACAATATTTGTTACGGTGTAAAAAAACCTGATCGGGTTTATCCGTAGTCCTCGTGTTCGCTCATTCCAATACGTTTGGTGGCGTGCTCAAGACCTATGTCCAGCAGTGGATGTAGACTGATGGATGGATGGATACTCAATACTCTATTTATTTCATAAAGGGCATACAGGTGTCTCTTATGGCTCTAGTCTCTACCGTCGATTCGGAAAGAAATTTCTACTGAGAAAAACAGGCATGACACTATGGAGTTGCTGTTTACAACAAGCAAATTATTATATGTATTAAGTAGGTATACTGATACAGTATGGTAAGAAATGGTGATAAATTATTATCATTATAATCATGAGTCATGACTTACCTTCGCAATACATCTTCTTGATAAAAAGCCCTCCCTTGGAATGCCCCACCCAAATAATGGGTCTCTCCCCCACCCCTAGTTCTAGTAGTTGCGACATCATCTGTTCCGCTCGCTCGTGAAGACGCAGCCTAAAATATAATTTCATGCGTTAACAAAAATTTCTCAAAAGTTAACATTTTAATAAAATTGATGTTAAATCATCAGAAAATAACACAAGACTGAGTTTTTTTTTAAACATTTTTTAAAACACAAAATATTATAAACGACTATGCCCGTGACTTTGTCCGCCCTAGTCTATGTTTTTGCGGTATAAAAGTAGCCTAAGTCCCTTTCCGGGATGCAAATCTCTGTACCGACTGTCGTCAAATTCGGAAAAAGATAGTAACAGGCAGACTTTTACATTTAAGCTCGGCTTACGCCTGTTGAACTGTACAGTGCTAAGAGAGCTGACAATATTGTAAAAAATATTACCTTTTGCTTTCTTTAACCCAAAGAGGTCTCCACAAATAAGGGTCGCTAGTATAGTTGATAGAAATCACCCTCGCGCCTGGATAGTCAACCCTTATCCAATCCTTCGGCCAGCAGGGCGAATAGCAATCATCACAAATGCATCCACACCCTGGTTCACACTTCACTTCACACTTGCAATCACCCGCTTTCACTTCTCTTTCACTTTTCCCTTTTCGTTCACTTTCACTTTTCACTTTTACGCTATTTTGGAACAAATCCTTAACGAATTGCGCCTGAGTTTCATAGCTTCCCATATCTACGTCATCTAAAAGTGTGTTGTTGTAAAATTTCTCGGTAATAAATAAGTTTTCTTTGGGTAATATCTTTTGTATGTTATCGTATAGGTTAGAATTATCTTCTATATTTATTATATCTTCACCTGAACAGTTGTAATCTTTTTCAATATTTATATCTCTTATATATCCTTGAAGCTTAGAAGATGGTATTCGGACATCGAAATCTTGTATTTTATTAGTTAATTCGTCGTTTTTGTCACTATATTTATCATTACTTAAATTATTTTCGCTAATATTATCATTTCTTCCAAGATTGCTGCCGGTTATTCGATTAACAGTGTCGTCGTTTAAGTTTTTCCGTCTCAAATTATCAATTTCATCATAATCTTCATTCAAAGGGTCTTTCTGTCGAATCCCATTATCTTTGTCAACCCTGTTTCGTTCTCTTACACTATCATCTATTTCATAACTTTCATCATTAATTTCATTTCTATCCTTCAATTTATCATTTTTATCACCACTACTATACCGCATTTTGTCATTATTTTCATTCTGTTTACTTATTTTATCAGTTTTGGCACTTATTTCATTAATTTCATCATTAACTAAATTATTTTTGCTATCACTACAGCGGTTATCTTGTTGGTCTGCACATTGACAAGTAGGTATTGAATGTGGACGACGTAGGGGTACTTTATTTGGTTGTTTATCGTATTTGGTCAGCCATTCGCCTTGTCTCCAAGTATTACCAAGAGAACCTGTGAAAAGAAATAGAAAATCTTTTTGAATAGAAATTTTGTACTAAGGCATACAACTAAGTATAATCAAGGGAAACTTATTATACTGACAATTATTACAAGACGTTTACCACGACTTCGTTTGCGTAGAAAATCCCGTGGGAACAGTGTTATTTTCCGGGATAAAACAAACATGTTTTATGACCTCCAATTTTCCGGGATAAAAAGTAGCCTATGACCTTCCCCGGGATGTATCTTATCTCTGTACCAAATTTCATCAAAATCGGTTGAATAGTTGGGCCGTGAATTCGTAGCAGACAGACAGACAGACACACTTTTGCTTTTATAATATTAGTATGGATTTGTCTGAATATGTGTTACAATGATGGTGACATCCGTAACCCGTTGACAGTTTTACATTGCGTAGTGTATTATTTAATAGAATGAAAAGCCCGTGGGAAATAGTTACGTAGATAATTGAAGTCGTAGGACTGTCTGTTGTTTAGACGTAGATCCAAAGTCAAGGTTACGTGAGTGACATATTTCTGCATTAAAGGGTTGAAAAGGCTTCCCTGCACTAGTGTCAACGCGGAAACTATGACAATGTTCTGAGTCATCATTACCATTTAATGGGCCTATTACACTGCACTTTTCTAAGGACCCTGTGGTAAGGGTGGGCGTGGCCGCTAATTAGAGCAAGCGAGAGAGTGGCCCAAATTAGGGACCCTTACTCCACTACATCATTTACACTACACTGATTCAATTTTAAGGGTCCCTTGCAAAAGTGTAGTGTAATAGGCCTTTATGGCTTCTTCAGAGCTAAAAATTGACAAAACGGAGTTTTTGAAGTGAAACTTCTTTAGCACCATTACGATTTGAAAATTCTATGAAAGGAAAAAGATGAAATGATAAAGTGACACCAAAAAGAGACAAACATGTTCATGAATAGGATTTAGCCTGCGAGAGAATGAGACAGAATACAAAACAATTTTTCTCCCCATAGAAACTCATAATTTGTCTAAAATATTGCACAAAATTTATATTTATAAATCTATCTTAGACATCTGCGCGGGAGGTATTATAGTGCACCAGTAAACAGAAGTGCACTCTCTGTTCCTTTACTCTCATATCCCGATGGGACGGAAAATCCGACACGACCGGAAAGAGATCAGGAGGACCGACCGCTTTACGTGCTCTCTGAAGCACGGGGGTGAAACACTGTTAACTTTCTAATTGCTTAACTATGGTCCGACCCAGGATTCTAACCCGGGACCTCGTCAGCCGCAGTCGAACATGCTAACCACTACACCAACGAGGCAGTTAATCTACATATATATTACTACGTTGCCAACAGTAGTCCAAAGCCTAAAGTCATTTGGCGCCATGACATTTTGGCCGTGAATGTGAAATCTGCGCCATGGCATCAAGCCATCTGTAGGAGGCCCCGTCGATGGAGAATTCTAAATTTGAATGTCATTCAGAGGTATGCAGAGCACGTTAAGCCGTCGGTGTCGGTCATTATCACTAACATCTAATATCTAATAATCGTTAGTAGATAGCCCAAGATTTCAAATAGTACTCTTAGTCGAGTCGTATGCGGAAGGACCTGGGAAACCACCGCATCCCAAGAAAACCCCTGCCAATGTGATTAATGAAAGGGGGTCACGACTCACGACCCTCAGCAATGAGGAATACGACGCAGAGAGAAGAGCGATGCAAAGAGTGGCGTAAGGCATTTAACTCAAGTCAAATGACTTATCATCAATTTACGGACGGCTTTAATTTAATCCGCCGCTGTAGTACACTGTTAGTATAGTATGCAAAATCGAACAATTTTGCTTAATACAAGCATCAACAATACTACATCCTACGAATTGTTTGACTTACGATGGAAGTACGCAAACGCTGCTAAGTAGGTACCTACTGCATTACATTACACAGTTAGTTCGAACTTCAAATTAAATCTTTTATTTAATTTAAGTAGATGGTGCCCACGACTTCGTCCGCGTGGATTAAGATTACTGGAATTCCACGGGAACTCCTTAATTTTCCGGGATAAAAAGTATAGCCTATGTAGTGCGTAATCTATCACTACACCAAAGGACATTGACCAAATTCGCCTAAGAATCAACACACGTTTGAAATATACAGTAATTCTTAGCTTAATTTATAGTCTTTATTCCAAATATCAGAATTTAACGGACACTTAAAATTAATTAAAAAATAAGTAAATGGGTATTAAATTGATTACTATACGTTTCCGTCTCTGGATTATTAACCACAGATCAATAACTTAAGTTTTAAATAATATACAATACCACCGCTTAAGCGCTAGATCTGTATCGTAAGAAACAAAATAAAAGCTGCATAAAGTGCTAAGTGCGCTAGTATTCGGAATCTCGCAACGCCATCTATTGCAAGTACAATAATTTAATATTTTTAACGCCATCTGTGAAGTTCTCGATGAACTATGACGATACCTGCATTATTAAGAACGCCATCTGTAATGTTTTTGATGAACTACGGCGAATCTAGTCTTATCTACATACTGTTTACAGCTTTATTACAAATGGATAGAGGTGATATTAATTTGTTCAAGTAGATTGATCGTGAATGCTGAAATAAACCCAAAATTGAAAATATTTTTGGTAAAAAGTAATTTTCTTGCAAGTGTCCGTAGTTTTAATCTGCTCTCAAATATAAAAAGGTATTAATTTGAACCCAGTAATCAATGTTTTATGATGGTTGGTTCTTAGGCGAACTTTGTATGGGGACAGAACAATGTCCTTTCATCAAAAATCGATTGAAAAGATGGACCGTTAAAGCGTAGCAGACAGATAGACACTTTCGCATTTATAATATTGCATATTTATGATTTTGCTGTCAAAAGTAAAATATTTTTTACTTATTATTAATCATATGAGAAGTCGAAAAGTGCGTCGAATTTTGATGGCGTCACAAGCATAATTCATACAAAGTCCCCGCGTTAAAAAAAATCCTTATTTGACTAGTTGTCAAATACCCTATTGAGAAATAATGATCCTTATAACCCGTTGTACCTACTAGGTGAGCAACCTACGCGGCAACGCAACAGTATCTATCAGTAGCTGACCTTTCACGTGTCCTTTAACGTTGTCGCGTAGATACGTCTGTCATTTTCTACGGTGTTGCATCGCGTCGCATCGCTTCCGTCGCTCACCTAGGACTACAGGTTGGTATTGCAGTGGTCGCGACCCTCACAAACGAGCTCACCGTACAGTCCGTGCACGAAGATGACGTCAAGCGTGTGAGTGTCGGGCGCGTGTAGGACCTCGCAGTGGACACGCGGCTCCGGGTGCAAGTGGTCATTGCTTGCCGGACGGGTTCTAGTCTGCTTGGATGCTGGAAACACAGATAAGTAGAAGTATTTGATAGAAGCACACGTTACTTTGCGGAGGGCCACAATAGGTAAATCTACATGGTACAGTGTGTAACCCGCACTTGTAGCTTGCGATATTCACCACACCACACAAATCCTCCAAATTACTCTCAAAGTCTCAACGTACGTTCAATCCGACACCGGAGCATTTTCAGGTGATGTTGACTGGACAATAAACGATTATAAAGGACTTTACAATTAGAATTCTGGTGTGTCTGTCAACTTATCTGACCCTGTGGCCAAATTTTTATGCCTCTAGCTTTTCTTTTCTTGCGCGGGGAACCTGGACTTGACATCCAACCTCTCGGAGACCCTAAGCCATGATGGCAGGCCTTAGCCGAATATATTATGTGTCGGCTTGAAGAAAATTACCGGGGAAGCGTTCTTTCCCGCGGACATACCCGGGTACGGAGGCACTGCCTCAAGGCTCGCACCCCCGCTTGGCGAGAGAAGTCCACGCTCTCTAGCTTTTCTTTTTATTTTAGTTTTCATAGATACTAGCGACGCTGTCACCGGGTCAGATAAGTTTCTCGGACTATATCTATGGCATGTGGGCAGGCAACGCGCTGCCCGGACAGTTAAGCCACTAAGGTGTTTTATTGAAAATTGGGCATGAAAATGAGATGAAAATTGGGTATTTGACAACAGGTCAAATTTTTTTTTTCCGAATTTTAGGTTCCGTACCTCAAGAGAAAAAAGGAACCCTTATAGAATTATTTGTGTCTGTCTGTCTGTCTATCTTTCAACCACCTTTTTCTCGGGAAAGCGTGGAGATATCAAGTTGAAATTAATATCAAATGCTGAGTGTTAAAAAATCAAGCTTCTAGTCAACGCAATCAAAAGATACGGGCTGTTTATGCCGCATAGGTATTTGGCATATTTTGACACTCGCCAATAAATCGAAATCTATAGGGTACTTCCCGTTGACCTAGAATCATGAAATTTGGCAAGAAGCAAGGTCTCCCAGCACAAGTATAGGAAAAATACGAAAATCCTTAATTAGTGTTCCGTACTCATAGGGTTTCGAATTGTTTGTCAGGCGCTAGCAGTTTTGCGCCATATGTAAGCCAGTTACGCATTTCACTGCTGATTACGTGTTGTTATGACATCTTTCTTGTTGACTAAAAGGATTTATATTGTGTGGTGGTACGGAACCCATTGTGCGCGAGTCTGACTCGCACTTGACCGGTTTTTTACCTACCTTTGACTTGTGGGATCGGCGCCGTTATAAGTCTATGCAGGATGACGGTTGCAGTACTCCAAAAAGACGACACACACCAGCGTCTGAAAAGAAGAAAAACTCTGATTTTCATAAAAAAACTGGGGGTGGTGAAGCCTTCTCATATTACAAGCAATGTATAATTATTTGACATTGCAATATTATTTACAAAGTGTAAAAGTAGAATCATTAGTTAGTAGTGGCTTCTCAGTAGAATCACTTTCCGAACCGGTCGTAGATTCTTGCAACTTATCATAGGTGGTACAAGTTGTCCTATGTGCGTGTCGTCATATTCAGTTTTATTAATTTTTATTGCAAAGTGAGTAAACCAATATAAAAGGGTTACGCTCTAAGGCGGTTAGACTTAACTAACTTATGTATTAAGTATCACGTAACGTGTAAGAACTAAAGTATATATTACTCGTGGGTATTCGCGACCTTGACAATGATCTAGACGTTCTATTGTTGTTGCTGATATTATAACAAGTGATTCACATTTAAAATAGTATGTCAAATACGTAAACAAACATGAAAAATTTTCATGAAAATCGAAAAATAATACCCTTATTTATTTTTTATGGCTATTAGTTATTTGAAAGTTTAGTTAAATTAAAAATGGGCTCTGGTTTAGTATATGTGCTGCACAGTAGGCATTTCATATTTTGTTTTACAGAAAGAATGCTTCTGTCCATTTGCAAAAAAATGATTTGGGTTTCACTGCGCAGAAAATCCCAACAGGCGTTTGGCCTTTACCTTGCCCATCGGAGACATTCCTGCGCCTGGTACTCCCCGATCGCAGTGTCAGATTGCCATCCCTTCCCATAAGGGAATAGAGATATTACCAGTGTTTGCTGTGCTGAACTCGAACAGTGTTTTTGTGTGTTCTCTTGGTGTTTTTTATTTTAATTTTAATTTGTAAATATAATAGTGTAAGTTTTATGCCTTTTATAGATGCGTCGTCCAACTCAGAGCTACTCGAGTGTTCCATTTGTGTCGACGGCAAGCTGTATAAGGGCCAACGCGGTCTTAATATACATAAAAGCCGTCGTCACATCCCGAATTTTGCCCAAGTTTCAGAGCATGCATCAGGTATTTTTTCAGATGCATGTTGTGGGGGTGGGCCCTCATGTAGCTCTCCTTTATGGGTGAGGCTCGCAGCCTTTAAGCGCGGGATTAGGTTGGTCAAGCGCATCCCTAGAGGGGCTCGACCCTCAGTCGCTCGCAGCCTCAAAGAGTGTGTTGCTAGGGCCTCGTCTGAGAATTCACCTGAAGCGTGGGAGTATTTATTAACGTTCCCATATAGAGTCCTGAATATAGAATCCGGCATTGAAACAGTTACATCCCTTACAAAAAAGATAAAACTTAATATTTCGAGCAATACTATTCCTACATGCAACAGACTTCTAAATTGCCAATCATCAATTCAAAATGTATCCAAATTAATTGAACACAAAGTAAGTGATGGGAACGTTAAAAATGCTGCCAAATTGCTTTTTTCAGACGATGTCTTGGCCGCGGACTCTTTTGAGACTTTGGCTGCTCTCAGGGAAAAACACCCTCTGCCTTTACCTTCGTCCCGACTTCGTAACCTCCCATGTAGTGCTACCATCAATCCGCTACGTGTGACGGAAGATGCAGTCCGTTTTGGAATCTTTGGATTCCCAAACGGTTCTGCAGGAGGATTAGATGGCCTGTCACCCCAACACCTTAAAGATTTGAATGGGTCCTCCTTCATGTGATGAAAGTAAATCTCTTTTGAAGGAGTTGACCGGTCTTATCAATTTAATGTTATCTGGTCAGGTGCCTCAATATATTGTTCCAGTCTTATACGGAGCGAACTTGGTGGCCTTGACCAAAAAAGATGGGGGGGTTCGTCCTATTGCTGTCGGCAGCACATATCGCAGGTTAGCATCGCGTATGTGTTGCCGAGCATTTAAGGACAAAACAGCGGCCATCCTGAAACCTAAACAACTAGGTTTCGGGGTCAAGGGAGGGTGCGAGGCAGCGGTACATGCTGCCAGAACTTATTTAAATTCAAGTGATTATGACGTCTTCATAAAAATTGATGTTCGTAACGCTTTTAATTCGGTCGATAGGGGAGCCATGTTAGATGAAATTCAAAAAGAGATACCTGAGATATTAGACTATTTGTGGCAATGTTATGGCTCTCCCACAAAATTAATGTTTGGGGAAAAAGTTCTGGATTCAGCAGTAGGTTGTCAGCAGGGTGACCCACTTGGTCCCGCGCTTTTCAGTCTCGTTATAAATCCTATTATTTCGTCCCTAAATTCAAAATTCAACTTATGGTACCTAGATGATGGGTCATTGGCAGGAGATGCGTCGTCAGTTCTTCAAGATTTAAGAACAATCATACAAAAATTTTCTTATATTGGGCTAAATCTAAATTTTTCCAAGTGTGAGGCTTACTTCCCAAATTCAATTCCCATTGAGAAGAAAAATGAAATTTTTCATAATTTGAGTTTTTTGATACCGGGTATATCTACAGTTTCGAGTCAAAATTTAACCCTTCTTGGTGCTCCAATATTTGATGAAGCATTTCCCTCTGTAATAAATTCTAAATTAGAGAATTTCAATAAATTTTCGCATCGCCTTTTAGACATAAAGCCACACATGGCCATTTATATTTTACGGTTATGTTTATTTGCTCCTAAATTTATGTATCTGTTAAGGTGCGGCCCCTTTTGGAAATACCCTTCTTTGATCTCAACTTTAGATGTGTCTCTTAAAGACACTCTATGTAAAATTCTAAATTTACAATTTGATGACCGCACCTGGACCCAAGCGAGTCTACCTGTGAAATACGGGGGCCTAGGCATACGTTCCATCTCAAGTGTAGCACTCCCGGCTTTCTTATCTTCCGCTTCTGGCTCTATTACACTCATCAGTCAGATCCTTAATCTGTCTAGTCGGACTGATGTTGTGGTTGAGAGTCTGTCGGAAGCGAGGCTGGCCTGGAGTGCTTCTTGTCCTGAGGAGAGCTTTCCTTCGGCTGTGGAATGTCAGGGTCTTTGGGACAAACCGCGTGTTGTCTTGACACATTCGGATCTCGTAGCACAGTGTACCTCAGATACGGATAAAGCCCGTATTTTAGCCGTATCCGAAAAAGAGTCAGGTCACTGGCTTCACGCTCTGCCATCTCATAGCCTGGGAACGATTCTCGACCGGACAGCGCTTCGTGTGGCAGTTTGCTTACGCTTGGGAATAAAGGTATGTGAGCCTCATTACTGTCCTTGTGGCAGCCGCGTAGATCAGTTTGGTTACCATGGACTCAGTTGCATTCGGAGCGCAGGCCGCTTGTATCGCCACGGTGCTCTTAATGATATAGTCCGTCGCGCTCTGGCCACTGCCTCCATCCCTGCACAACTGGAACCCTCCGGTTTGTTCAGGGATGACGGCAAGAGGCCGGATGGGATGACTATAGTACCATGGTCGATGGGTCGTGCACTGGTGTGGGATGCAACCTGCGTTGATACGTTGGCAGCGTCCCATCTATCAGGCTCGTGCCTAAAGGCGGGTGCTGCTGCTGAATCTGCTCAGTTGCTTAAGCGTCGCAAATACTCAGCCATTACTAAGGACTACGTTTTTGCGGCGCTTGCTTTTGAGACTCTGGGCCCATGGTCATCGGACACGAAGAATTTTATAAATGTTGTGTCCCAAAAACTGATCCACGCCTCTGGTGACCAAAGAGCTGGCGCTTATTTAGCCCAACGGCTTAGCCTTGCCATTCAACGAGGTAATAGCGCCAGTATTTTGGGCACCATGCCCATTAACGATCACTTGGATGGCGTGTATTTTTTGTAAATATAATTAGTTTTTAATTTAGATTTTAATTTATTTCTTACTTTTAATTCAAATAGTAGTTTGTGATATAAGAGCGGTAAATAGGTTTTTACATACGAGTTGACTAATGTCAGCCCGATGACGCCAGTCGAGGGCTGACCGTCGTCACGAGTATGTAGAAACCTTAACGCCCGTGTATCACACAATATTTTTCAATACATTTGTGAGAAAAGTTGAAAATAAAAGTCGAGTAGGTAGGCACTAGGTGCTCACTAGAAAATGGCTTTTCACGCCCATACTTATTTCGAGATTTTTGGCGGCTAATAAAAGCGCGATTTTTTTCTCAGATCTAAAATACCTAATTGTTGATTTAATTTTAAAATTCCACATCACATCTACGACTCATATTTATTGATAATTTATAAGAAAAATTCTATGACTATTTTAACTACGGCGCGTTGTTGTAATTGCGTTTTTTTTATTAAATTCATGGCTCTAGGTTCTAGTTCTTAGCTCCCAGCCTTTATTTTTTTGATTTTTAAAACTCAAATCAATTTTAATAAATTATATTTTTTATTTTTTTATTTTATGAATTAATTTCATCAATTCACATCTAAATGTCATTATTTTTAAGGTTTTCTACATACAAAGTCAATCTCATTATGAACCTTCTTGCAAGAAAACTTTTTATTTATGAGTAACGTGGACTAAAAAATTAAAAAAAAACTGCAAATTTACTGCACGAGGGCAGTAAATATTTACTGCACGCGGGCAGTAAATTTAACTTACAAGCCCTGCTTACTGCCTCTGTAAGTGCATTTTTCGAGCACTCGGGTTCATGTAAGGTTTTTAACGATATATAACGATATGCAAAAAGAGCAACCACCGAGTTTCTTGCTGGTTCTTCTCGGTAGGAATGGCATTCCGAATTGTATTAGTGGTAGATTCACTTGACGATTCAAAAGTACTTGTAAAAGTTTATTTTAATAAAAAACATTTGAATTTGAATTTGAATACCCCACACTTCCAAATCTGTTCAGGCATTTAGAAGTTATGGTGGAATAAAGAAACTCACGTAGGTACATACATGAAGCCTAATAACATTACACTCCAATGATGAAACTAGAAGTTTAATTCGCTATAATCCGCCACGGAAGGCAAATCTATGTGGTACAGTGCGTATCTTGAACTTGATGCCCTCGATATTCACCACACCGCATACCTAAAACCTCAAAAATACCCTCAACGCACGTTTCTGAAGATGCTCCGGTATCGGAGTGAAACTTACGTTGAGGGTATTTTTGAGGGTTTGCGAATTAAACTTCTAGTTTCTTAATTGTCATGGACTTCCGCAAAGTAACGCCTGCTTCTATCCAAACATTACACTCCTTTTTTTGGGCAGTCGTGTAATCTATACTTCTATATCTTTAATAATATTAAATATACTAAGACTATATATACTTAAGTGCGAAGGTTTGTATGGATGGATGGATGTTTGTTACTCAATCACGCCAGAACGGCTCAACGGATCTGGATCTAGCACAAAGTTAGATTATTTAAATCTCGAATAACACATAGGCTAGGTAGGTACTATTTATCCTGGAAAATTAAAGAGTTCCAAAAAACCTCAATCCACGCGGCCGAAGTCAAGGGCATCAGATGGTTTATAATATTAGTATCGACAAGGCACTCTCCTCTCGACCCGCAAAACAGGTGAACGTGATTTCATACATTTTTCTTACGTTCCCTATCCCGTGTTTATTTCATCCAAGACCTATACATGCGAAGTTTCCAAACGTATGGTCACGTGTTGAACATTTCTATACTTGAAGCAGTACGTCGCGTCACAATCGCTATTTCGCAAGAGGCGTGCGGGTCACGTGCTTGACCCCCGTCCTTTGTTCCCGGTGACCGATAGCACCGCCGATAGCACGCATGTACTATGTACCTACGTGTTTGTATACCTACCTATTTGAAGTTAACCAATCGTTGCTCTACTAACGTATCAATCACTAAGCTCGTATATCTACACTTCTATACCTAATATTATAAACTAGCTGATACCCGCGACTTCGTTGGCGTGGTTTGAGTTTTTTTTATTCCCGCGGGAACTCCTTAATTTTCCGGGATAAAAAGTAGCCTATCTTACTCTCCAGGTCCTCAATTATACCCATTCATTTGAATTATTCATTTGATTTGAATTATTCATTTGAAGCAACATGACCAAGTAGTACCAGAATGGGTGCACGTGCAGTCGCCGGAAGTGGCTTGTTCAGTGATAAATCGCATGATTGTGGTCATGTGTGTAGTGTAACTATATGATTGTTATGTTTAAAAGCGTGTGTGTGTGTTTTAAATAGACAGGCATCGATGTTTAACGATAAAATAAATAAATCATAATTTATCAACTCGCCCAAAAACCAATCTGCCCCCCTATTAACACAGTAAACAGATACAGTGCTATTAAGTAAGGAAATCGTAATCGTTTATCAAACGTATAGGTAATTCTACCTTTTTAATGAGTTCATAGATGCCTGCACGTCAAAATATGAACTCCTTAGATAGTTCGAGTAATAGGTAGGTACGTTTTAAGTTTTCAAATGATTACGATTTGCTTGGACAATTGGGCCTCTGATTTGCAAAATTTAGACAAAATTAGATTGGTTTTGATGATATTTGTAAGTCTGGAGGCCATAGAATAATATAACCCCCAGCTAGCATGCGACAACGAAAAAATTATGTCTGCCCGTTATATCTATATAGGTATTTGTCTACCGAAGAAACATGGTTGATTGTCTCGTTACGTCAAAAGTAGTGATAAAAGTAATATTTCTTATCTGTGGCAATTTTCTCTACGAACCCTTACATGCCGACTATTGTTTTCTTGTAATAGGTATACCGGATTTTGTGCATGTAAACGAGAACACAGCCAGCATCGACATTTCTCTCTCTCTCATCGCGAAATATCTCGTTGTGCGCATTCAGAACCTGCTGGAGGCCATAAAATAAAAATGAAATGATTTATTTCTTGACAACTTGAGCCGAGCCACTTATGATTAAAAAGTCGTAAGAATCTACCACCGGTTCAGAAAAATGATTCTACTGAGAAAACCCGGGAAGAAGCAGTTGCAGTTGCTCTTTTAGTAAATAGAAAAATGTTTCAATATGTGCATACGTTACGTAACAAGTATTACACTGACTTGTGGGCTGCTGGTTGCAAAGCTGGTTGCCTCCGTGCAACTTTGTCACTGAGAAAATCATCAATAGTACCTATATTTTAACCTCGACGTAACAAATGCTGAAGCCTCCCACCAGGACAGACCAGAGAAAATTCAGAAATTACAAATTCCCGATTTGACCCAGCCAGGGATCGAACCCGGGGCCTTCCAATTTTAAGACCACAGCGCTCGCCACTGCGCCTACGGAAGGTAAAACAGTTAAACAAAAAGTTAAACGAAAATAAGTACTATTTATATAAGTAATCTATACTTAGGAGTTAGGAAGTTTTATCAGTGATGCGATTATAATACTTATAGTACACGTAAGTAAGCAATTAACCCAAAAGATGTGTCTATTTTCTATAAACAAAATTAGGTCAAGTGGGTCTAAAAAGTATTTTTTTATCGATATCATTTCTTTATTGATAAAGTGCGACCTGGTTAAATCAAAACCAGGCCGGTTGCCACATGGCGAAAATAAACATACAAAAGTGAACTACAAGCAAGTTTATAATAATAGGTAGGTATATTTTAATAGTTCGCTATCAATTTGATTCTGCATTAGGTAGGTACATGGGTTCGATCCCCGGTTCGTTCGATATCTAAATTTTTAGAGCTCTATGTGCGTTTTATGAACTTAAATGTCACTTTTTTTTAATTCCACTACAAGCTAACCCTTGACTGCGATCTCACCTGACGGTAGGTAAGTGACGATGCAGTCTTGATGGTAAGCGGAATAGCCTGTTAGCAGTCCCCTCTTTCCCACTAGGCACTCTGGGCAAGTGCCCAGGGGCCCCGCAATCGATGGGGGCCCCTTTGGGGCTAGATCACCAACGGACAGATAACAGATATACATACATATATTCATTATCGATAATTATACACTATTATCGATAACTATACACTCATATTACGTTCAAGATATACCTTAATTATTAAGTTAATCAGATTTTAAGTTGAATAAACAGATCTTGAAGTTATTGTAAAGTAACCGTTTAAAATAACAGTTGAATCTACAAAATCGTTTATTTACTCTTTAGGCATATGCCTTTTGATAGGGGCCCCTTATACTTATGTGCCCAGGACCTCCCAATAGGTTAAAGACGACCCTGCCTGTTAGGGGTATGGCATTAATATTAAACCCATACCCATAATCGGTTTCTACATGGCAGCGTACCGGAACGCAAATCGCTTGGCGGTACATCTTTGCCGGTAGCCGGTAGGATGCTAACTAGCCAGACCAGAACAGAGATAATTCAGAAATTATAAATTTCCATGACCGTGCCGGGAATCGAATCCCGGGCTTCTCAAGTTAAGACAACAGGCGCGCTCAATACTGCGCCAGGGAGGTCAGAGAGGTATAAATTGAAATTAAAATTGTGAGGATATGGGATGACTAGCTGATGCCCGCAACTTCGTCCACTTGGTTTAAGATTTTTTGATTCTCACGGGAACTCCTTAATTTTCCGGGATAAAAGCCTACGTCACTCTCCAGGTTCTCAACTAGGTATACCTATGCCAAAAATCACGTCGATCCGTTACTCCGTTGCGGCGTGAGGACAAACTAACAAACAAATACACTTTCTTATTTATATTAGTATGAAGATAAAACACGAAATAACTCTCAAAATACGAACTCAAAATTAGAAACACATATTCAGTCAGCCTAACCCTAACTTACTTTCTTCGAGTAACAATAATGTTACTTAACGTGAGTTAAGGCTACACTAACGTAGGTAGGCTAACTTGAGGCTATTTTAATCCCGGAAATCTAAGTTCTCCGGGATTTTAAAAATGTCAATAATAAGAGATAAAAAATGGTGTCGAATTCAGCGCACAACGACAGCGTCACAAAGATTATTACAGAAATAAAGATCTATTTTAAAATTAAAGATTTCATCTCATTTCACGTGCTATAAACGCGGATTAAGGATCTGGACAGACGAAATGCGTGACACACAGAAGAACAATACACTAAAAGCTTGTAAAAGAGCAACCACCAAGTTTCTTACTGGCTCTTCTTGGTAGGAACGGCATTCCGAACCAGCGGTAGATTCATTCGACGATTCAAAAGCACTTTAAAAAGTTTATTTGAATAAAAAATATTGAAGTTTTAAGTAGGTATGATTTGTATCTAATACTGGCGCGGCGATTCAAAAATTCAGGGCAAATCATACAAATATTATAAATGCGAAAGTGTGTTTGTTTGTTGGTTTTTCCTTCAATCGACGTGATCTTTGGTATGGGTATAGTTGAAGAAAATTATGGAGTCCCCGTGGGAATCAAAAAAACTAAAACCATGCGGACAAAGTCTATCAGCTAGTTCTGTATAAACACGTTTTTATTTTTATTAAAATGAAGACAATGTTTCACTGGCGACACTCTACATACTAGGTATCTACAGTCTAAATCTACACGCACGAAATGTTTTGTGTGCGATAAAAAATTATGTTCTTAAAAGTGACGTACCTACTTGCATCTACTCTTTAATCCACTAATAGGAGAGTCTCTGTGCGTCCTATTCCTCATTACTGAGGGTCGTGACCACTTTTTCCATTAATCAAATAATGGTAGGAGATTCTTGGGATAATAATGCGGTGGTTTTCCAGTTCCCACGTCCTTCCGCATACGACTCGACTAAGAGTATTTAAACTCTTAGGTTTTTGTAATGATCATTATCAGATGATCATTAGTGATAATAACCGGGACTGACGGCTTTACGTGCTCTCCGAGGCAAGAAGGAAACTAAAAGGCCATATTTGAACCTCCAAATTCGGTCACCCTAGTTACCGACTTGTCGACTGATATGCGTTGTCGGAACTAGACCACTCGTTCCTCGATTCAAATAGGAGAGTATTTTTCATTAAATCCTTACATAACGCGTACCTAGTTGTCTACGTCATAAGAAGCACCTTAATATCAACAATTCAAGCTTCTAACTCCTGCAGCTTAAGCTGTGCGCTGATCGATCAATCAGGTAAAGTCTATTTTAAGTAGGTAATACCTAACAATTGTATGAGATTACAGGCACCTGTAATTCCGTAATTATATAACGGAGTGGTACCGGTAAGCGTAGTGTAGGACGACCCCCCAGCTCGCTGGTCCGATGACCTAAAGAAGGCGGAGGACCGTGTGTGGTGGCGTGCTCTCGAAATAAAGGCCTATGTCCAGGTCTGCAGCGAATGCATGCAGGTTGATGGATGGATGGATGATAATTCCGTCACGTATCGCGTTTGTCCAAGCCTTTAAGGGTTGGCCATGTGCCATGTCAATGTCACAGGGTCATCGAACCAAGATGGTGGACTCGTGTGCACTAATTAAGGCAAATTATCACTGAACGAGAACATTATACTATGTCATACCTATTGTGTATGAGATAATAGATAACAATTTAATAAGTACTTAATCGTTATCCAAGCGGCAACGTGACTACAACAAGTTTTTATACTTCGTCACAGAAACCGTAGTTAATCCATACTAATATTATATTTATGCGAAAGTCTGCCTGTCTGTCTGTCTGCTACTCCTTCCCGGACCACCTTTTCAACCGATTTTAGATCGACTTCTGACGAAATATAGTACAGAGGTAGGTTTCATCCTTGGACGAAACAAACGTTGCATCTCGAGAAAGAACATAGGATACTTCTTATCCCTCAAAATTAAACAGTTCCCGCGGGAATCAAAAACCTTTACTCAAGTGGACGACGCGGGGTATCATCTCGTATAGGTAGTGGAATTCCGAGCCAGTGGTAGATTTACTCAAAGATTGAAAAGCACTTGTAATGAAAACCTTTCATTATATTTTTTTTTTTACGAAATTATTTATATTTTTTGAAGGGAAACTTCTTTAAAATCGTTGTGATTTGAAAATTCGATGTAACGAAAACGCGACACTAAAAAGAGACAAACATATTCATCATATGATTTAGCCTGCCATAGAAGACAAGCTATATTCTTAAATTTTTCTGAAGTTTTACTTCTGCCGTGTGTGAATTGCTCAGACACACTTGCACGTGTGGTATATGGTAGCGGGCTAACCTGTTATATAAAATTATATTATGGCAGTTATATTAAACCCTTTTTACAATAGTTAAATATAAAACATTGAAATGAAATTAAAAATGATTTAAGTAAATTTCACGTAGGACAACTTAACTGCCACCTATGAAATGTCGTGACTCTATTATAAACCAAAAAACCTCAATCCATTCGGACGAAGTCGCAGGCATCAGCTAGTAGGTATATGAATAAGAAGAAGGTATAACTATATATTTATTAGTCAGCCGACAAATGGGTGGGGTTACATAAGAATTAGTTTTACACCGATTTAATTTTACGTAAGATAACAATTTGCAAGGTTTGACTACAAGCCTCAAGATCGAAATTCGTATATATATTTTGTAAAATACCCACAATTGCTTTATATTGTTTGATGTCTCTGCTAAGTCGCACATGTCCTGTATGGTGGACTATGGCCTAAACTCTTCTGATTCGGAGAAAATTATAGTTGACTAGCTGATTGAGGTGTTTAGGGGTATGAAAAATAGATAGTAGCCGATTCTCAGAGACCTACTGAATATGCATATAGAATTTCATAAAAATCGGTCAAGCCGTTTCGGAGAAGTATGGTAATTAACATTGTGATACGAGAATTTTACTATATATAAGAAAGAATTATGGGACTAATGTTTGCAAAAGTGCATCATACTAATATTTAAAATGCGAAAGTGTGTTTGTTTGTCCTTCAATCACGCCGGAACAGATCGACGTGATTTTGTGCATGGGTATAGTTATATATATCCGTCTGTTTACTGTCCTGTTTTACGATACTCTCAGGTTTCTTTACGAACCGAAAAAAGAGCAACTTCTGAGTTTCTTGCCGGTTCTTCTCAGAAGAATTTATTTTCCGAACCGGTGGTAGTCTTGACTCTTGAAATATCCGAAGTGATAAAGTTGTCCTACGTGAAATGAATCATTTCATTTCACGTTCCTACGTGTGAGACTTTTAAGTATTGTAAAATACAAAAACTTACACTAGCGCCAGTAAATATGGATGCTTGAGGCCATCTTGGAATGTGAGGTCAGAGGTCGCCATGTTGGAATATCACATCGTGCCACCTGCAACAAATCATCATCTTCAATATCGATATTTCGGGTATTTGACATCTAGCCAAATCAGCAACAGTTTTTCAAACGTCAAAACGCGTGCTAACAATGGGTTATCCCTTTGACTGCGGAGCGACAGTCTAACTGCCTTTGACGTTTGCCGGGCAACTGCGGAAGAGCAGTCTAAAGGCCTCGGAATCAGCCGGGAAATGGTCGCGTGCCAGTTGAAGGGATGAAATTCTGAAATCAGACGTCATTAAAGTTCGACGCACTTTTTACTTTAATCGATTGGTTAAAATGGTTATTCAACGTAAAACTATCAGGGGACGTGGATATTGCGACTTTTGGGCGAGCCTCTGTTTAATAATCACAAAAAAATAATTTATTTGAATACCTAGGTAGAACGTCAAAACCCACACCCACTTCAACCATCTCTTCTCAGAATGAGAAGTGTTTGAGTCCACTACGCTGGGCAAGTGCCGATTGACGACGTTGCATCCTATTTTGAGCACATTATGAAGAACTCTCGGACATGCTTATTACAGTTTCTATTGTTATGATTGGTTGGCTGAATTTGTTGTATTCTTATGCTGCGACACGACAATGTATTTTGGATATTTTTTTGCAATATTTTGAAGAGAAAACTTTAGCCGCGTTGAGCACTTTTTGGTAGGGTGTAAATGTAAAAATGTGGATTCCCGTCACCGTCACCGAAATGCTCGCGTTGTTACGAAGACAAAAGGTCTTAAATATAAGTATACTACATTCGAAATTAAACTTTAATGATTTAGTGTTAAGGTTTATATTTAAATTAAGTATTTATGTATATTATATTATATTGTATTTTTAGTTTTATTTATTAAAAAAAATTAAAATATTCGTTTTCACTTCTATCGACAGTCCCTGTGACTACCCATTTTTTTTAGGTAACAGGTTAGGTTTTTTTAGGTTTTCAAACCCAGGACGCGGGCATCCGCAGTCGGTTAATGATTTAATATGTAACAACTAGCCCAATGATAAAATTATTGTTATAAAAAACTAGATGATGCCCGCGACTTTGTTCGGGAACTCTTTTATTTTATCCTATCTATCTCTTATCTTTGTGTCAAATCTCAACAAAATCTGTTGAAAAGCTGGTCCGTTAAAGCGTAGCAGACAAACAGACAGACACACTTTTGCGTTTAAATTATTAGTTTGAATATCGTAGTAATCTAACGACATTTTGATTTCCTAACTACATTGAATAGAAATTAGGACGTTAAAGACAAATGTCTATGATCTAGGTTAATAAACCTGCCTGTAAAATTAATAAACGTGCCTGCATACATAATTTATGGCAAAAAAATACTTAGGCAAGACGCAAATACCTACTGATATGTGGTCTTATAAGTGGTAGGTCCCCGGTTGGAATCCCGGCAGAAGCAATATGGAAAACCAAATAGGGGTGAAGCTATGACAAAAAAAAATCTTACTGTTTATTAAATAGACTAGAGGGTCTTCCAAAAGACCTAAAATTCACATCCTCGGTTAGTTTTAAGTTTGATAACCATTTTAAAGCATAGATTAGAGAAAAAAAGTGCGTTTATATTTGATGTCGTCACAACTATGTATTTCATACAAACTTCCATAATCGAAGCGCGTTTTTAGTCTGAATAAAAAGTTGCTGATTTGATTGAGTTGTCATCATCTCTGTTGCCGATCTTTGTGGGGGGCTTTGGCCGTGGCTAGCTAGTCCATGACTGCCACCTAATGATGCAGCCAAAGACGTTAAGCAAATAGACACGACGACCTCCCTGACGCAGTGGTAATAGGCCTATTACACTTCCCACAGGGCCCTGTGGTAAGGGTTGGCGTGGCCGCTAGTTAGAGCGTCTCTTATTACAAAGCAATAAGAGTCAAATTAGGGACTCTTTCTTCCTGAATCTTATTACACTACACTGATTCAAGTGTAAGGGTCCCTGTTAAGGTGCAGTGTAATAGGCCTTTAAGCGCTATAAAGCTCGCGATATGAACTGAGGCGTTGTGCCATAAATGTCAATAACAATAGGAATGTGCAACGCTTTGCGCCTTATCGATAAAGTACTCAGGTAGATGAGCGGCGCAAAGGCGTTGCTCGCTACCTGAGTCCGCCTTATCGCGGCGGACAAAACTACCTTCATTAGAGTTGATACTTGTTTACGTTTAGTACCTACGGGTAACAAGGATATGACCTCTGTACATTTTTTCATTTCTATTTCTCACTTCCATCTCGATAGTCGTGTATAATGGAAAATTCATTCCCTAACGTGGATTTCAAAAAGTGCAAGCTCGAATAGTTATTAACAATATAAATATTTTTGTTTTTAAATGAATTGAAAAGTGATCCCGAAAAAATATCCCAGCTTAATTTTAATAAAATACGGGAAAATGTTGCGATAATTTGTGGTATTAGCATAGCGACAGTTGATCGAAAAAAAGCGGAAATATCTCAATCCGGCAGCCCAGCTACAAGGAAAAGTTTTAAAAAACCAACCACAGTTACCAATATTGATAATTTTGATATAAGTATGCTAAAAGACACTATATCTACTATGTATGAAAACGGCGAGTATCCATGTGTGGCCAAAATCTGTGCTAAATACTCTGGATTGATGCCCGATTTTAAATGCGGGCCAACTTCCATGAGGAAAATATTAAAAGATATTGGATATAAATTTAAGAAAAATGCGGAAGGGCGGAAATATTTAATGGAAAGATATATTGTTTGTGCTAGAATGGATTTTTTAAGAAAATTAGACGCCTTAAAAAAAATAAAAGACCAACGGCCACGATTTTACCTTAATGAGACACGGGTGAATCAAAATCATACCAGAAAATATATGTGGCTTGAAGAAAATGATGTAGGTGATTTTAAAAATCAAACAGTGGGAAAAGGACAGAGACTGATTGTTTGTCACGCCGGTTCTGCAAAGACTGGTTTTATACCTGAGGCAAAATTGATATTCAAGGCCGTAAAGGCCGCTGATTATCACACTGAAATGGATGGCGAAACTTACAAGGAATGGTTTACTGATTTTTTAAACGTCTTAAAAGAACCTTCAGTAATAATCATCGATAACGCCAGTTATCACTTTATGCAAATAGAAATAATACCAACATCTGCTACGAAAAAGAAAGACATTCAGGAGTGGTTGACGAAAAACAACATCAAATTTACAAATAATGAAATAAAAGAAGAACTTTTATGAAAAGTTAAAGAGAGTAGGCCTAAATTTTTTTATTTAATTGATCAGTTGGCAAATGAACATGGTCATGAAGTGATGCGACTGCCACCATATCATTGTTAATATAATCCTATTGAGCTCATATGGGCTCAGGTAACACGAGAAATTGCAGCGCAAAACCATACTTTTAAAATAGCCAATGTTGAAGTTCTTCTGCATAGAGAAATAGAAAACGTTACCAGGGAAAACTGGGTTAAATGTGTGAAGCATACAGAAAACCTCCAGGAAACTGATTTGGAAAAAGCTTTTTTGAGAGATCAAGTTGAGCCTTTGGAGTATAAATCTACAGGAAGACGATAGTGACACAGATGAAGAAGATAACTTTTATTTAGTCTGTAGTATATAATATAATATAATTTAATAATATATTATATATATATATTTTATATTATTCTTATAATATTATATTATTAATATATAAATAATATACTTAATAAAATAATTTTGTTAAATGTATGTTGTCGTTAAATGTTATCGATATCAACTACCTGCTGTTACGCACCTCATTATGATGCTCCATAAGCCTAATGAGTGTGAGCGAGATAGACTGATTAGAATGATTAGATATAGCGGAAGGACCCGGGTTCGATTCCCGGCAGGATCAACTTATTAATTTATTATTTGTGAAATTTCTTTGGTCTGGTCTGGTGGGAGGCTTCGGCCGTGGCTAGTTACCACCTTCCCGTCAAAGACGTACCGCCAACAGATTTAGCGTTCCGGTACGATGCCGTGTACAAGCCGATTAGAAAGAAAAGAAAAGAAAGAAGGAAAAATAGTTTATTTAACAGTGGTGTCACAGACAAAACTAGATTCAAATATAACACTTTCGTCTGTGACACCACCTAGAAAGTGTGTACAGCTCAGCGTTTGCTTTCTTTCATAAATGCATATGTCACCGTAAGATTGTAAAAACCGTTAGATTATAATCTAACTCGCGAAATTCTAAACTGTCGAAAGATTGTAAACTGTTCAATGTTCTGAGTTTAAATTTTTTAAATATTCATTTTATTTACGTTTTCTTGTCTTTTTCTTGTCTTTTTCTTGTGGGTTAGGTTAGGGTTCGACATAAATGATTATTTTATCGGATTTAAATACCTATCAGATTACAATCTACCGGAAAATAATGCGATAAATTGTAATCTTTTGACAGTTTAGAATTTCGCGAGTTAGATTATAATCTAACGGTTTTTACAATCTTACGGTGACACATACAAAGCAAGGCGCTGATTTTCTACTGTGCTCCGGGTGACGTCACAGTTACATCAAAAAATTAAAACCAACCAAAAGTTAAAAAGGAAGCAAGCAGTAAGTACAAAAAAAAACATAATTCGCTATTAATATGAATTATAATAATATTCGCTATACCTACCTACTACAGTTAAGAAGAAATACAAATTAAATATCTTTATAAATATACGATCATCATCATCATTAAAGCACTGAAATATCTGCCGCTATATTTTCGAATTCAGCAAAAATCTTTTTAACTTAATTTTCTAGGGTTTTTGCGTTGATGAGTGAACCAGTGACTAAGGACATTTGTCTTTATAATTATTTTGTAGAGACACTTAAATTCCAAAATTATCTCTAGCAGCAGCAATATACAATAATAGCAATAGCTAATAAAAGTTTAATTAATACTTTTATACCACGTCGTATATTAGGTAGGTACTAGGTAGGTATTTAATCTGAGTTTAATAGAGACAAAGCATAGACAAAGAGACTTACCTTCACGCTAGATCGGTCAAGCCGGCCCTAGTTAACAGCTGTTTGGCTGGTTTGGTATTTGAATTTCGAACCAATATTATATTTTACAAATTACTCTGAACAATAAAACAAATGCACAAAACACAACTAATTTACACACGCAATCAATTAATAAAATACGATTTTATGTTATTTATTTACCTAATTGTTAATAATAATACTGTTCATTTTTTTTCCTGTAAAGAAAATTCTGTTTTTTTAATCAATGTGCAAACGCAGCCGATCGCTACGCGCTTTCCCGCGCAACTGTTTGTCAAAGTGATCGAACTTTATTAGAGAATAGTCTTAAATGACATCAATTTCCATTAAAATCAACTGTAATAAATTACAATAGAGTCGAAATTCAGTTGAGGTAGATCTTATTCATAACCCTTTTATAAACATAGTATGTGTTTGCATATAGCGACAAGGAAAAATTATCTTTATAGGATTGAAATAAGCTTTGTTTTACAATAGTTTAAAGATGTAGAGCTCAATTTATTGAACAACCTTCGCAATCGTTGGATGATGAATCAAAGCAAAACTAGTTTGTCAAGACTCAAGTAATCTCATTCTAGTTTAACACGCAATTTAAGTATCTGCGATTTATAAAATTATATACTCATATAAATGACGTAGGTATCCAAGACGACCTACAGTATCTTATGGGTTATATTCTCTTTGTACAGTATATTATGAATTCAATGATATTTTTAATGTATGACGTCTTTAATTGTATGAGTATATTCTACAGTTACTTAGTAGGTATAGTCGAAATAAATAGATAATAATATTATATAACATGAAATAAATCTTGGACCTCTGTCCCAAAGGAATTTGATTTTCGCTCCGAAGGGATATAATCTCCACTCCATTTTACAAACAAAAATGGGTCATTACATAATAATGTATGAAATGAAACTATTTTAAACAATCATTTTGTTATAAAATAGGTAATATTTTTTTGAGTTCTTATTAAAACATTTTTAAACTTTAATAACTATTTTATCACTATGTTACAAAATATTTAAAAATATGTTTTACATGAATCCGTTTGCTTGAAATGGAACGTGATATAATGACATGACAGCTTTGACGTTTCATCCGTAGGCTGCCACACTTAAAAAATTTCCCCTAATGTTAGTAATTGTGGCTATCCCACAAGGAAAGGCTATCCTGATGCTAACGTAAAATAATAAAACGAAGACCATATTTTAGCTACACGTAAACACCACCTTAATATTCAAATATTATAGCTATTAGGAAGTTTTACATAATATTGTAAAGTACTACTGTGGCAAACACAAATTATAGGTAGATATAGAGATAAAAATAATCTTAATTAAAATGTAATAAATCCATAGAATTTCATTTTGTCTGGTTACTGGTTGCAGTGCTGCAACCGCGGTAGATGCATATTGCATCTGCAGCTATGCCGTCATTGTCAATGTTTTGGCTCTATGACTCTATGTGGATAATTTTGATATTTCTTTAGAAAATATTTTCAAAGTGAAAACTTCTCGATTTTGAAGTAAATTGTGAATATTATGAAAAATATTACTCAACTCTTTATTAATCTTTATAAAATATTACTCGACTCTACTATTCGACCTTTATTATTAAAAAATTGGACGAATCATAATCAAAGAGCAAAAGTAGTTATGAATTATGGCAACATTAAAAATGACTGCCTTTGGGGTTCAGTCACGCGAGAAAAAAATGTGAAATATAAATCTTGTAAATCGTTGTTTTATGAAGTAAATAAACTTTTTAGTGATTAATTATTAGTGGTTAAAACACGGAAAACGTTTTATTGTTATAATCAAGATGTTAAAAGTTCAGTTTTGTTGGTAAAATGTTGTTGTTTTTTATCGCTAATTTGGTGTTGATATAAAAACTCGCTTTTTTACGAAGGCGGCCGACAAGTTAAAGGTAGGTACACATTTTTCAGTGTATTGATTAATTTTTTGCCGTCGCACTGTGTGAGGACGTCAATTATATGAGTAGCCTCGCTGAAATCGTGAATTCTTTGATTATTTATTCAAATGTAACGATTAATCACTAAAACTACTTGTAAACCGACTTGTTTGTATGTTTTATTGAGTAAATATTCTATCTTACATGAGTATTTACCATATTACAAAGTATAAAACAGATTTTCAGTCAAAAAAACAGCTTCAAAGTATGTTTAAAGTATTTGTTTATGTTCTGAGATCTATACAGAACCACTTGTAAAATCATATCTTCATATATCTTTAAGGTGTATTGCACACTAACGTAACTACATTTGAAAAGAGTTTCAACATCATGTGATGTTTTATATTAGGTACAAATGAATACTGCCAAACTGTTATAATATCATTCTTGTAATATATATTTTAAGGAAATTGCCTTTTTCCATGTTTTTGATTCCTTGTCACACACACTTCAAACCAAACCCGGTGTGCTACTGAGCATAAGTCTCTTCTGTGAATAAGAAGGGTTTGGCCATAGTCTACTACACTGGCCCAGTGCCGATTCGCACACATTTGAAATTAGGAAGCTGCATCTAGACTACTCCTCTTTAACTGGTTTTAATGTAGTTATCTTTAGAGATTGCTGGCATCACTACATATTATAAAACAATGTCCCTCTGTCTGTCTGTCTGAACCCCATAAACTCAAAAACTACCTTACCAACTTTCACTTACCAAATGGCTTGTTCCGGGATTCAAACCTAGGACCTCGTCGGCCATAATCGAACATGCTAACCACTAGACCAACGAGGCAGTATGCCTGTCTGCCTGCTACAAACTCGGCCCATCTGTTGAACAAGTTTCATCCCAGTGGCTATTTATGCCCCAAAATCAAGGAATTCTCAATGATTTTCATTTATTTTTCAGTTGTAATTTTTGGTTTTAGATTTCAAAATGAACAATCAATTGGTGCCGGAGCTTGACCCACTGAGCTCATATAATTTGAACAACTTTCCCAATTTGGAAAACTTTGGAAATCCATCGCTACCATTCGAAAATCCGTTCCCATATTCAGTTAAAGTGGAGAACTACCAGAATCCCAATTATTACAATTTACCACAAGGAATACCACCAAAATGTTCGCAAGATACAACTAATAATAGTAGTGTAACACTAAATACTTCCAAAGATACAGGTAATGAAACGCAACCAATTACTGTACCAACTCAAGATAACGAACACCCAAGTAACATTGATAACACGGAGGAACAAGACATAAAACCGGATATAACAGGTAATAAATTGCTGAACAGTAGAAAAATTAAAAAGGAACGGAGTAAATACTTTTCGGAGAAGATCACGGAGAAGGATTTCAAATTCTATGGTTGTTCTGTGTGTAATATTAATTTCAAGGAACTACAAGAGTTGGATAATCATGTTTTAACACATAAAGATAGATTGACGAGTTATGATTGGAGAGTCAAGAATCAGATCAAGAAGAAGAAGATGAAGAAGGAGCTGAAGAAGAATAAGAAGTTGAAGAAGAAAGTCAAAGCTGAACCTGAAAAGGTGAGCCTTGAAGTGGAAATTAAGCCAGAGGAAGGATACATAGGTAAGATATTTATATCACACTGGCTGATGCCTGTGACTATGTCAACGTGGTTTAAGTTTTTTATTCCCACGGGAATTTTCTTCATTTTCTGGGATAAAAAGTAACCAATGTGTTATTCCAGACTATAATCTATCTCTAAATTTCATCTATATCCGTTCAGCCATTCTGGTGTGATTGAGTAACAAACATACATCCATACATCCATTCAAACTTTTGCATTTATAATATTAAGTAAAGTATAGTATAGAAGTATAGTTAGTAAGACTGATAGATTTTTAACTACTAATATATTTTTACAGGTAACGAAAAAGCATCAGACTTTGTTAACAACACAGAATCAGACAACCAGAGTTCCAAGGAGAATAATGGAGAGAAAAGCAAGAACAAAGAGGCAAACACAAAGGAAGCCAACGGTGCCAGCAAGAAACAGGAGATGCTGAATCTACAGAAGATATACAAGTGTTTTGCGTGCCAGAAACAGTTCACCCTGAGCTACTATTTAAAACTGCACGTCAGGTCGCATACAGGTAATTTGTTGTTTACTAGCTGATGCCCGCGACTTCGTCCGTTTGAAGGTTTTTGAATCCCGTGGGAACTTTTTAATTTTCCGGCCTATGTGTTATTCAAGACTACAATCTATCTCTGTGCCAAATTTCATCCAGATCTGTTCAGCCGTTCTGGCTCAACTGAGTAACAAATGTCCATCCATTCATCCAACCAAACTTTCGCATTTATAATATTAGTATAGATAGTATAGACTAATAACCATATGTGGGACGACGAGTGAGTGATATGTACTCTTCCGCAACAATAGGAACATCTTCCTCCGGGCGGGTATTGTGCTCGGGTCCTTTCTGGTCCGACTGTTATAAGTTTGAATGTTCAATGTCGTGTTTTAAGCTTGTATGTAACTTATAAAGTTTTCAGTTGATTATCTTATCCTGCGGTGTAGATACAATTAGCGCCATCTAGTTTGCACTGTGATAACCGCTACACCATACATATAAACCTGGTTACAACCATAATTATGTTGAACTTATAATTATTATGCTTAGGTGAAATGCATGAGATTGAACCTCCTTGATATGACCACAACATGGGTGACAAAATTAAACTGACGCTATACTAATAAAAAAATAACAAAAAACCAAATATAAAAAAATTGGCAGTCATAAGGACCGATAAAAGTGAAAACTTATAACTTAGAATTTCAGTATAAAAATGTGAAAATAATGTAAAATTTTCAAACGCCAATTTAAAATAATAAAGATATAAAATATATGAACCTTAAAACTAAGGCGTTGAAGTTTAATTACGAATGTGGTATATTTATATTAAAAGAACTTTTGTCGTCGTAACAACAGCATGTCGGTGACGGTAATGCGAATCCACAAGTTTACTCCCCACCAAAAAGTGCTCAATGCTTTTTTTTTCTATTATTGAGTACCAAATAACAGGGGTGCTCAATATAATTACAATCTAGCCAGACTATTTGACTAATAAGTAATTTTTCTTTAACCTAACCTTATAATAATCTTCTATTATTGTCTTTATTGTTGCTAATAGACAATTTGTTACTTGTTTGTGTTTGTTGGTGTTTGTTGTTACTACAATGCTAAAGTGCTCAATGCTAAAAAAGTTTTCACTTCAAAAATAATTAAAGGTTATTTTTTTTTTATGTCATTGTTTTTATGATTTTCATCTAAAAGTTCTTTTGCATCTTACTACTTATAATACCATTCCTATCGAGAAGAAACAGTAAGAAACTCGGTGGTTGCTCTTTTGAGGTTGCACAGTTTATGTGGCGTGCGCTGCGTAAATAGTAAAAGTTACACGAAAACAATGTCCGCGATAGTACATATCTATCGTTTATGCTGGGTATATGTACAGATAGTATAGATTTCACCTTTGTACCTCAGACGAGAAGCCCTACACTTGCCCTGAGTGTGGGCAGTCCTTCATCACAGCCAGTAAACTGGGACGCCACAACAAGAGATTCCACTTAGCTATACGATACCAATGCCGGATATGCTACAGATACTTCTCTAGGTAAGGACCTCCTCTTTTAACGACCTCCCTGGCCTCGCTGTTGTCTTAACGTGCGGAGGTCCCGGGTTCGAGCCCCGGAAGGCACAATTTGGGAATTTGTACATTCTAAATTTTCCCTGGTTTTGGCTGTGGCCGTGGCTAGTTGCAAAGACGTGCCGCCAAGCAACTTAGCGTTCCGATACGATGCCGTGTAGAAACCGATTAGGGTTTAATATAACTGACATGCCCCTAACAATTCAGCCTGTTTCATCACTTACCATCAGGTGAGATTACAGTTAAGGGCTAACTTGTAGTGGATAAAAAAAACACGACTGCCCTACCAAAAATTTATATCCAGTGTCACTCGGGACGATGTAAGGATTCTAACGATACCCCATACGTCCAAATCTGTTCAGACATTTAGAAGTAATGGTGTAATAAAGAAACTCACATAAATACATACAATATGCACATATAACTTTTCGGAGTTATGTGTGTTTTAATTAAAAATACATAGACTACAAGACTAGTAATGAAGTTTTTATGTAAATAGTTTTACTACACTTTTACCCTAATAGCCCTATTTAATTGTTAGGGCACAAGTTATTAACAAATATTTTTTTACAGATTTGAATTCTTAACCCGACATTTTGACAAGAAGCACCCCGATGACAAACTAGAGGGAGAGCCATATGGTTAGTTACATTTTATTATCGAAGAAATATTTTGACAAGAAATTATCAAAGAAAACTTCTTGTTTTTTTTTAAATTCTTCTGCACATTATAATATTAAGTAAGAGAACGAGTGTCCTAGTCGTGACAACGCTTATCAGTCGAATGCGATTAGGCGAATGTTAAGCAACGATGACCCAAGTCGGTTACTGGATGGGTGACCGAATTTGGAGGTTAAAATTTGGCCTTTTAGATTCCTCCGTGCCTCGGTAAGCCGTCGGTCCCGGTTATTATCACTAACATCCGATAATAATCGTTACAAAAACCTAAGAGTTTCATACTCTTAGGCCGAGTCGTATGCGGAAGGACGTGGGAACCCACTACATTATTATCCCAAGAAAACTAACATTGTTATTAATGGAAAGGGGTCACTACCCTAATTAATGAGGAATACGATTCAGAGAGAGAGCAATCCATTTCGTCACTAAATTTCGTCAAAATCGGTGGAACAGACGGGACGTGAGACATAGCAAACAGACAGACACACTTTCGCATCTACTATCTAATAATTAATTATACACCAAATTCACAGACTTCAACGCAATACTACCATATCTGAAAGAGTTAGAAGAGCAACTGCGCGAGAAAACCGAAAAGGAGAAAGCAGAATCGAAATCGGACGACCCTTGGTCCACCACGTTCGAAGTCGAAGCCAAAACCGAACCGGATGTCAAAGAAGAATCCAAGGACAATATAGAGCATAATATATCTGTGACCATAGAGCAAGTGAAGGTTGATATGGATGAGGTTGAGGTGAAAGTTGAGGGTGAAGAGAAAGGGGTTGATGACGGTGATGGCGATGGCGACAGTCGCAATGATGACGATTTTCATGATGATGTTAAGGATGAGAGTGATCATATGAAGGATGAGAAGTAAGTGGTGTTTTTCCCCACTACAAATTAGCTCTTGACTGCGATCACACCTGATGATGAAGTGATGATGCACACTAAGATGGTAGCGAGATGATAGCTTGTGGGTGTAGTTTTTACTAATTTCTGCGGGAAATCCTAAATTTTTCCGGAATAAAAAGTCCTTTGCAGGAATACAACCTATCTCAAATTTACTTATCTCTATATCAGATTTCATCAAAATCAGTTGAAAAGATGGGCTGTGAAAGCATAGCAGACAGACAGAAATTACATTGACATTTTGCATATACTTATAATATTATAGAATAGAAACGATATTTTTTCTGGTGTTTTTAAATTAATTGTATAAAGTTAATGTTTATGTGTCCCTTTTTAATGAGTATCATATTAATATTGTAAATGCGAAAGTGTGTTTGTTTGTTGGTTTGTCCTTCAATCACGCCGCAGCGGAGCAACAAATCGACGTGATTTTTGGAATGGGTATAGTTGAGGATTTGGAGAGTGACATTGGCTACTTTCTATCCCGGAAAATAAAGGAGTTCCCGCGGGATAAAAAAACCACGCGGACGAAATCGCGGGCATCAGTTAGTTTTCCTATATTTTATTACTTATTATCTTACGTTTCTCCACAGCCTCTCAGACGAAGACTATTTCCCCTCAAACACGTGGGCAGCAAAACCGGAAATAGAAGACCCACCATCCCCAAAGAGACTGAAATCCGAAGACCGAGTCAAGTGTCCGGTCTGTGAGAAGAGGTTCAGCACAGCTTCATACATGAGGATCCATATGCGGACTCACACTGGGGAGAAACCCTTCAAATGCTACATATGCAATATGGGTTTTATCACTTCCAGTAAGATGCATCGCCACGTGCTCACACATCCCGAGTCATGGGCAGGTAATTATTCAAGTACAAATTCGAATTGAAGGTGTGTTAAAAATGAAAAGGTAAAAGTATATTTAAAATTAGAGACCCTCATTTATGACACTTTTTTACCTTCAGCATATTGAATGAACTAGGAGTTTAATTCTCTATAATCCGCTACAGTAGACAAATCTGTATGGTACAGTGCGTGTCTATCATCTGCAGCATGCGACACCCACCACGCAACATCTTCACAATCGTGCATTGTCGAGTCAACATCTCCTGAAGATGCTCCGGTGTCGAAGTGAAACGTACATTGAGGGTGATTTGGAGGATTTGTGTGGTGTGGTGTTGTGCCTGTGCGAACTGCTGGGTGGTGGGTGTCGTATGCTGCAGGTGATAGACACGCACTGTACCATACAGATTTGTCTACTGTAGCGGATTATAGCAAATTAAACTCCTAGTTCATTCACTATCATGGACTTCCGCAAAGTAACGCCTGCTTCTATTCAATACCTTCAGCATATGTTACACACTCCCCTTCATAATAACAGCATCTTTCATTCTGCATACACTTTTACCCTCATTTAACTTCATTATTGGTACATATTAGTACAGTACAGTGTCTTACATAAGGATCCACAGGCGGACTCACACCGGGGAGAAACCGTTCAAATACTATTATGTATCCAATATGGGCTTTATTACTTCAAGCAAGATGCACCGCTACATACTCACATATCCAGAGTCCGAGGCAGGGTAATTATTTTATTTTATACTGTTCGGAAAACTTACAGCTACATACAAACAAAAGAGGATAGTTGAATATAAAGAATAAGTATAATGCCAATTACAAGTATTCACACATAGAATTTACATGAGATAGAAATAGCTTGCATGGGTGAAAAAAGTAAATATTAACATATGCTACATTAATATTGAAGGTGTCGTCAAAATGAAGGCAAAAGTGTATTAAAGTGTATTAAAAATGAGAGACCCTCATTTATATGAGACTTTTTTAACCTTCACCATATGTTACACTCCCCTACATAATAAGACCATCCTTCAATTCTGCGTACACTTTTCCCCTCAATCATTGGTACATAATATTACATATTAGTACAGCACAGGGTCATACATAAGGATCCAAATGTTCCGCTTTTATTCATGAAATTCAAAATTCAAATGTTTTATATCCAAATAAACTTTTACAAGTGCTTTTGAATCATCGAGTGAATCTACCACTGGTTCGGATTGACATTTCTACTGAAATGAACCAGCAAGAAACTTGGTGGTTGCTCTTTTGAAAAATAATAATTTACAATTTCATTCATTTGTAGATACCGCTGTCAAACGACCTACTGTAAGAAAACTTATTTCCTTGGATATCTTTAACGAAACAAAAACCTAATATTTTCAGACGATGAAGTCAAAGAGGAGAAAAACGGAGAAGAAGAGAAGAAGGAGGGAGCCGACATCAAAACCGAAGAGGAAGCCGACACAGAAGAGAACAAGAAAGCGAAGAAGAAGTGAGCATTAATTATTCATAAAACTAGCGAAGGCCCGCGACTACGTCCGCGTGGATGGAGGTTTTACGGTTCCCGCCGGAGCTCTTTCATTTTCCGGGATAAAAAGTAGCTTAGGTGTTATTCCAGACTATAATCTATCTCTGTGCCAATTTTCATCCAGATCAGTTCAGCTGTTGGGGCGTGATTGAGTTACAAATACCCATCCACACATCCATCCATACATCCATAAATCCATCCAAACCTTCGCATTTATAATATTAGTATTAGTATAGAAAATTCAAAGTCCGGACTGACTCACTGGTCTATCAACTCACAGCCAAAACCGCTGGGGTGAGAAACTTGAAATATTGACAGTAGGTTCCTTTTATAACGTAGGCGCTCTCTAAGGAAGGATTTTTCAAAATTCCACCCCCGAGGTGGTGAAAGTTTGTATGAAAGTCCGTCATTTTTCAATTTATTACCATGAATCTTGGTATTTTAAATGAAGAAACACGTGTTTCACAGTCTTTCAGAAATTCTACCCCTAAGGGGTAAACTGGGGATGAATGTTTGTATGAAAAATTATTAAAATTAAATTAATTATACATTCATTATTTTTATATTTTGTTTATCACCATTGATTCGAATGTACTAATATTAAAATATTTTTTTTCCATAGATTAAGGATGAAGAAGGGCCTGGCGAAGTTCTCCAAGAAGTCGCGAACAACGGAGAAGAAGAAGAGAATGTATCAGAAGAGGCCGCATTCCTGCGAATACTGTCACAAGAGATTCCTGCATTTGGAGACTTTGCAGGTCCGTGGTTGTTGTGGTTCATTTGTGAATCTGAGTCTCTTGCCGGCTCTTCTCAGTAGAATCTTCTTTCCGAACCGGTGGTAGAGTCAAAACATGTCGTAACATAATAGACACCTGTATGTCCTACATGTCAAACTAATATTATAAATGCGAAAGTGTGTTTGTTGGTTTGCCTTTCAATCAAGCCGCAACGGAGCAACGGATCGATGTGATTTTGTGCATGGGTTTATTTGAGGACCTGGAGAGTAACATAGGCTACTTTTTATCCCGAGAAATTAAGGAGTTCCCGCGGGAATAAAAAACTTAAACCACGCGGACGAAGTCGCGGCCATCAACTAACTAACTAACTAAGTCTTACTCGCACTTGACTGGTTTCATTTATACTGCTATAAATAAAACCAATCAAGTGCGAGTCAGACTCGCGCACAAAGGGTTCCGTACCTATATAAATTATTTTAGTAAATAACAAGGGAGATGTCATAAACAACTCTGTATCAGCTGTGAAATAACTGGCTAACGTATGGCGCTACTGACAAACAATACGACACCCTATGAGTGCGGAACCCTAATTAACGATTATCCGATTTTTTCCTATACTTGTGCTGTGAGACCTTGCCTCAAGAAGCAAAGCCAAATTTCATGATTCCAGGTCAACGGGATTTAGGTTTGAATTATTGGCGAGTGTCAAAATATGCAAAATACTTTTGCGGTATAAACAGCCTATCTGTTGTTTGCGTTGATTTAGAAGCTCGATTTTACAGTTTCAAGGGACTTAAGCATTTGATATTGAAGAGGTGGTTGACAGAAGGACAGACGAACTATCCTATATAAGTCTATTCTTGAGGTACGGAACCCATTTTCTTGGGTATATATTATATAGTATGTATATGTCACCGTAAGATTGTAAAAACCGTTAGATTATAATCTAACTCGCGAAATTCTAAACTGTCGAAAGATTAAAATTTAACGCATTATTTTCCGGTAGATTGTAATCTGATAGGTATTTAAACCCGATAAAACCTAAGTGCCCTGGATTGTTTATGTTGAACCCTAACCTAACCTACAAGAAAGAGACAAGAAAACGTAAATAAAATGAATATTTCATAAATTGACACTCAGAACATTGAACAGTTTACAAAGTTTCGACAGTTTAGAATTTCGCGCGTTAGATTATAATCTAACGGTTTTTACAATCTTACGGTGACATATATACTAGCTAATGCCCGCGACTTCGCCTGCGTGGATTGAGGTTTTTTGGTTCCCGCGGGAACTATTTAATTTTCAGGGATAAAAAGTAGCCTTTGTGTTATTCCAGACTAAAATCTATCCCTGTGCCAAATTTCATTCAAATCTGTTCAGCCGTTCTGGCGTGATAGTGTAACAAACGTCCATACATCCATACTTACAAACTTTCGCGTTTATGAACAAATGAATGAACCAACTTTTTTTTTGTGCAGGTCCACAAGAAGTGTCACGAGGGTGAGAGCGTTGTTTACAAGTGCACGTTCTGTCTGGTGGAGCACCCCGACGAGGCGGCTCAGAAGGCTCACGAGGCTTCGCACCAGGGGCCGAAGCCCTATCTGTGCACCATATGTGGCCGGGCGTACAAGAAGCGAGAGACTATGGCGAGTATTTTGATTTAGTATTACATCTAGCTGATGCCCGCGACCGCGTTGTAAAACTTTTTCTAATTCCCGCGGTAACTCTTGCATTTTCCGGGATAAAAAGTAGCCCTGTCCTTCCCCGGGATATCACCTATCATTGCACCAAATTTCATCAAAATCCGTTGAACAGATGGACCCTGAAAACGTAGCAGACAGATAGACAGACAGACGCACTTTCGCATTTATAATATTAGTATGGATGATAAATGTTATTGATGATTTAGTGAGAGGCACGCGTTATGTGCACTGATTTATTGCTAAATTAAAATATGTATTACGAAAAGTAGGTGAATGCTGACAGAGCAAATTGGGTATTTGTACTACTATTCAAAAATTACGTTTTGATGATTATTAAATAGAGTATCTCTCAAAAGTCGTAATATCCACGTTCCCTGATAGTTTTATGTTGAATCACCATTTAAAACAATCAATTAAAGTAAAAAAATGCGTCGAACTCTAATGACGTCACATTTCAGAATTTCATATAAATCCTATACTTAGGACGCGTTTTGACGTTTGAAAAAAATTTGCTGTTTTGACTATTAGTCAAATACCCAATTGAACGGTTGGTCTGTGGGTACAGCTTTTATTTCCGGCCCGGGCAGTAATGTATAATTTCCATGGTTTACAGATATACCACCGCAAGAACCACAAGCCAGACCGCGAGTTCATCTGCGACATTTGCACTAAGAGTTTCAACGCGCAGTGCAAATTGCAGCGTCACATTGTAAGCCACCGCACGCAACGGTACGCATTTACTA
This sequence comes from Erebia palarica, assembly GCA_964035005.1. Taxonomy (NCBI): domain Eukaryota; kingdom Metazoa; phylum Arthropoda; class Insecta; order Lepidoptera; family Nymphalidae; genus Erebia; species Erebia palarica. The sequence goes on along the minus strand of OZ035994.1, from coordinate 10,629,824 downwards.
TTTTATTACTACAAAAAACACGAAACGTAGATAGAGATCGCAGTAGGCTTGTGACTCTCTCGCTCCGCCTCAAAAAACTCCTGAAGTCTTAACTAAGAAACTGCAGCGCCACATGGTCAGCCACCGCACGCAACGGTACGCATTCACTGTTATATTACTACAAAGAAAACTACATAAAAACAACGATTCGTGATGTTTACGAAACGTAGATAGAAATAGAAATCGCATAGGCTCGTGATTTCCTCGCTCCGCCTCAAAAAAGTCCAAAAATCTTCACTAACAAACTGCAGCGGTACATAGGAGCCACGGCACGCAGTGGTACGCATTTATTGTTATTTAACTACTCATAGAAACTGTAATAGGCTCGCGATTCCTTCGCCCCGCCTCAAAGAGTCCGAAAGTCTTTACTAACAATCTACAGCGGCACATAATGAGTAATATGTAATTGAGCTCTAAACTGAACTGGCCTGGTGACCAAAATTGGAACTAACCTTTATGCCTGTTTAGTTTTTTTTATTGAGGGACGTGTGGCCTAGATGCGACAAAGCATATCAGTCGATTGCCATTATTAAGCAACGTTGACCCAAGTCAGTTAGTGAATTTGGCCTTTCCGTTCCCTCCGTGCCTCGGAGATCCATCCGATAATAATCGTTTCAAAAATGTATGAGTTTCTTAGTCGAGTCGTATGCGGAAGAACGTGGGAACCCACCGCATCATTATTATCCCAAGAAAACTCTTACCATTATGTGATTAATGGAAAGGGGTCACGACCCTCAGCAATGAGGAATACGACGCAGAGACAGTTTTTGTTTTTATTATAATAGCAACACTAATGTGATATTAATTAGCGAAGCTGTCACAGGTACAGAAAAGTTTGTGGGACTAATACTAATATTATAAATAAGAAAGTGTGTTGATTTGTACTTCAATCACGCTGCAACGGAGCAACGGATCGACGTGATTTTCTGCATGGGCTTAAGCTTGGCTTGGAGAGTGACATAGGGCTACTTTTTATCCCGGAAAGGTGTTCCCTTGGGATATAATAACTTGTTCCACGCGGATGGAGTCGCGGGGATTAGCTTGTGACTATATATTTTAGTGTCAATTTGGTTTCTCAATTGTCAGTTTATATTAGAGACACTAATTATTACGGTGTCCTTTCAAAAATATAATGGACGTTTCAATAAGTGTACTTTATCATTATATTAGAAATCAGCTGCATACATACTAGCGTAACGAAGAACATGTTAGCGCGAGTCAACTTAACACAGCGCCATCTGTCGGCGGCTTATATTAACCACACCTTAACCTATTGCCGGTCGTAATCAAGGAAAATATTTACTACGGGGAGAAGAATGACAACTCCATACAAAAAAAACGGCATTAAAAATAGCGCCATCTGTTGCTGACCCCCAGGAAACTGCCGAATGCGGGAAATTTAAAAACTAGCGGGAAATTCAAAACAAGCTTATTTTTAAATATTCATTTAAAGGCTACCTGTCCACAAAAGCAGAACTGTGAAACTAACCAGTATATTAATAGTAAATTGCACACTAATTGAATTATAAAATAAAAATAAATTAAATTATTGTGCAATTTCACTGATTAACATCCCAGCTTCGCTTTTGTGGACAAGTAGCCTTAATTTATAGAAACAATAATTAATCATTATTCTTACTAGTAATTAATTAAAAAAAACAATATTTTGGCTCTAAGTTGGAATGTCTTTATTTTAACAATTATAATATTATGATAGAACAATAAAACAATATTATGCATCTAGCTAACAATATGTAAATGGGCAGAAATATAATTAAATATTATGAATCCTATCAACAACATTTCCACATGTTTCATTTTAGTATTAAAGTTTTATAAAATGATACTAGTACTGCCAACTAATTAGTAAAGGTGGTGTGCTTTTAGAACCTATAAATTTGAGTGATTGTAAAAACAATTTCATTTCAGTTATAAATGTAAACTGAGGAGATGAAACTTTTAAATTGGTTGCAAAAGGCTTCCCTCTCCTCATAATCATTAATATGCTATTTAATAGGTGAGTACATAGCAAGTTGTTACAATAGTATAGTTACGAGCCACAATCTGCCAATCATATGGCGTGCAAATTGTTACATTATATATGTCACCGTGAGATTGTAAAAACCATTAGATCTAACTCGCGAAATTGTAAACTGTCGACAGATTGTGAACTGTTCAATGTTCTGAGTGTCAATTTTTGAAATATTCATTGTATTTATGTTTTCTTGTCTCTCTTGTAGGTTAGGTTTTAGGGTTTGACATATATAATCAGTTGTATCGGACTAATATACCTAGCAGATTACAATCTACCGCAAAGTAATGAGTTAAATTGTAATCTTTCAACAGTTTGTGATTTCGCGAGTGAGATTATAATCTAACAGTTTTTACAATCTTACAGTGACATATACAAAAAATACAATTAAAACACATAAGCATATTATTATGATGGGAATAATTCATTCATTCAACCACTAATAATTATTATTATAATAATAATCTTCCTCAATCTAACAATCACTCTTATTATCATGCAATCTACTCAGATTCACTGTATCGCTGTTCAGAGTGTCAAACAGCTTGTCCATTTTGGATATAACGTCCGCCGTCACAGCTGCATCAGCAGTTAAGTGATCTGTAACAGAACATTTCATTTTACTTTGGAGATTTAAAATATACCTATGAGAAAATAAGAATATTGTATTAATTTTGCGACTATTGCAGGAACTTTTGCGGGATAAAAGTAACCTTCCTCACTCTCTTGGTCACCAACTATACCCATATACAAAACCACGTCAATCTTTATAGTGCCAATAGTCTCAGCATAAATATAACTGTCTGTCTGTTTTTCACATTTGGTTACAAAACTCTAAGAACATCTAGGAAATATGCTTTATTGCATTATTGACCAATACCTTGCGCTATTTTAGCAAACATGCCAGCAACAACCGTGTGTTTTTGTTAAAATCATCTAATTTATCCTAATTCATTTGGGGTTGACGGTTCCAAACAGAATCAATCAATCAAGCCTCAAGAGTCAGTCAGTCAATTAATCAATGAATATAAAACAAAATCATAAAATATAATAAGTACTAACTGATGCTTGCGACTTTGTTAGCATGAATTGAGATTATTTCCCGTAGGAACTCTTTAATTTTCTGGGATAAAAAGAAGCTTATGTGTTATTCCAGACTATAATCTATCTTTGTGCCAAATTTCATGCAGATCTGTTCATTTGGGGTGTGATTAAGTATCAAACATCCATCCATCCATCCAATCTTTCGCATTTATAATATTAGTAAGAGTTAGTTAAGAAGATAACAAATGTTTCAGTGTTTTAAATATTTTTTCTTGAAAGAAAATGAGAAATTAGAGCACTCAATTAACTTACCTCTATATCCGGAGAGGCAAAACGTCTCAATTTCTTTAATGGAAAGTTGACAAATGCTGTTTCCTTAAAATGTACTTGTCTTTGAACTGAAAGTCTATATATAGGACCATTGTTTTTCTGCAATATTTTGCCCACAATTCACAACTGCAACAAATAAAATGAATGAATAATTTTAAGAAAATTCCAATTTATCATTTGCTTCAAATGGTGATGAAAACCATCTTAAAGAAATCTGCAAGCCCGAGTTCTCTGTTGTCTGAAGTCTGCCAATAAACACTTGGCAAGCATGGTGGACCATGGCCAAACACTTCTCACTGCGAGAGGAGACTCATGCTCAATAGTGAGCTGGCAATGGATGGGAATGATGTCGATGATGATGAGTACAATATAAAACTAGTATGGTACAATAAGGGTACGTTACCCTTAACGCATGGATCTAACCTAAAACAAATTATATCAAATAATAATAACAAATAAATTATAAAAGTAGGTACGTACCGCAGACTATTAGTGGTACCAGGTTTCGGAAATCAAAATAATGAGGTTTCACGGTCATCGGCAGGCGAAGAACCACACTTAAAACGTTTCCTTTTATTCTCCTTCATAGTTAGGTAAATATGCGTTATTAGTCTAAGCTTAGTTAATTGAAAACACAATAGAGCCACTATCTCGTAAACAACAACACGGGTGATGTTTCGGTTACCGGCATTCAATGGACGGAGGAACCTAGTTTATCAGAGGTTGCATTAATAGATTTTCACACACAAGAAATTACATCACACACCGGCAGACATTTTTATTTTCCTTTTGTTTTCCTTGTGAAGTTAAACTAGCGGCACGCTATGATGGCCGGTTTGACGTTTGTCCGCTCATGAAGTTCCGTATTAATTGATAACGACTTTGAAGGAAATAATTGTATTACTTTATTGACGATAGTGATGTGCAGAGATTCATAAATTTTATCGAATGTAGTTTCTCATGAAGTTCCGTATTAATTGATAACGACTTTGAAGGAAATAATTGTATTACTTTATTGACGATAGTGATGTGCAGAGATTCATAAATTTTATCGAATGTAGTTTTAGGTTTAGGACTCAAAATTTATTTATTAAATTGATTTCTTAAATGTATACAAGTGTAGAAAAATCAGTTTGCACCATTTAAGGGGTGAATGTACTTGTGAATATGAACAATTTTCACTATGTGGACAAACCTCTGAAATCGCAAAAAAATATCAATAAATTTTTAAAAATGGAATCTAATACGATCGTCACATAGGATCGCTGGCTAGCACAACTACTACCTCCGGCAAACTCGCGTCAATGCTCAATGCAAAACAAAGCAGTTTCGAATTGACGTTGCTTCGAAAAGTATAAACTGTCAGTGCAATGCGATTGTGATATAGTTTTGACCTGGCTTTGGATTTCAAATATTGATACTGCATTACTGTTGACCCTTGCTCGTTAATTTGGACTCTGTTCAAGCCCTTTGTTGTGGATTTCGTCGATATGACCGAACGTACGCAGAGAACTGTTCTAAATAGTCAGACACGTGAGTTCGTAATACGCCTTCGTAACTATTTCGATCGTGAAGCTCAAAATGGAGGGCCAATTTTACCTATAACGTCAGTGGTTGAACGCGTAGCTGATGCGCTTAATATTGGACAACGAACTGTTAGACGGATAACTAAAAAAAAATATGGCGAGACTGGCACAGAAGAAAATAAACTTCACACACCAAAAAAGAGAAAACGAGCAAAACCAGTCGTAGGCATCGATAGCTTTGATGCCGATGCTATCCGAAGACATGTTTACGGCTACTATTTACAGAAGGAGTATCCAACAAGAAAAAAGTTGGTGCATTCACTGAAGGAAGCTGGATTATTCTTCGGTGGGGAAAGTTCTTTAACGAAGATTTTGAAGACCATTGGATTTCGATACAAAAAATGTAACAAACGCAAAATATTGATGGAAAGATTTGATATAGCGATGGCAAGGTATACTTTTTTACGGCAAGTGAAAGAAATCAAAAATTGGCAAAATATCCGATACGTCATTGACGAAATAGCATTAGAACATGGGCACAGAGTTATACGGTTACCGCCTTACCATTGTGAGTATAATGCGATTGAGTTGGTGTGGGCTCAAATTAAGGGATATGCTGCAAGACACAATACAGAACCCCCATTTACCACAAAAAAAATGCTAAAATTATTAGAAGAAGCTTGTGAACATGTGACTAAAGGAGACTGGGAAAAGGTTGTGAATAGAACTGTTAAATTAATAAGGGAAGATTATGAAAGAGATGTGAAAATAGATAATATTATAGAAAACGAACATATAATTATTAATGTATGTGATGATAGCAGTGACGACAGTGAAAATAGTAGTATGGACGAATCTGATTAATTATGGCCTTTTGTGGCACCTTTTTTGGTATCTTTTGTATTCATATGTTTCTTGTGTGCATATAAAGTATGTATGTGTTTCGTTCAAATATTCAGTTCGTTCAAATAAATTAAATAAACATATACATTTTTGTTTTATTAAACCTATTTAATCAGGTACAAAAACAAAACTTAATTGTTTTTTGTTCGAGAATAAATTGACATTCCACATCACTATTGTAATGTGTCAAACCGGCCATCATAGCGTGCCGCTAGTGTAGTAATTGGGGCTACCAGGTTAATACAACAAAATGGTACAATTCTAATTTTGTAAAATTTATATATCAACTTTCAAAGAACGTATCTCTATTTTATATTGCATGACTATTAATTTTATTCCATTGAAGTAGTATTAAAATTGAATACACATGCTGAAATATTATTTCAGGCGTCAGATACTTTATCGATGTAAAATGGCTAATGGTAGCTTTTAAACTTCTTGGCACCCACGATACATGACTATAATTGCCAACTCTAAAAAAAAAACATTAATAGAGACCGAAATTTCGGTCTCTCATAATGGAAGAGTTCCTGGCAACCCAGTTCTGACCCCCGTAGGTATTCCAAAGCTTGCCTACAGAGACGACCCCGCCTGGTCGTTATACTGCACGAGCCCCCCTCAGAATGAGAAGGGTTGGGCCATAGTCCACCACGCTGGCCGAGTGCATATTGGAAGACACAAACCTTTTAGTAAAATTCAATTCAATATTCATTTATTCAAATTAGATACACTGCACACTTATTGACATCCAAGTACTTATAAAACATGCACCGTTATAATCAGTTACGGTATCTTAAAACTATATCACTGATTAGGGGTACAACTACCATATCCCCAATAGGTAAGTCCGCAACGATCTTAGAGTACTTACATCATCACCCACCATCTGGTGATATTGCAGTCAAGGGCTAAGTTTTGTACTCATAAAAATACTATGTAATATTATTGCTCATTATATGTATTTATTTTTAAAATTGGCAGTCAGGCACTGCCGATAGAAGTGGAGACAATTTTTTTTTAATTTTAATTAAACTTATTATAATATAAACCTTAACACTAAGGCATTAAAGTTTAATTTCGAATGGAGTAAATTTATATGTTCGCGAGCATGTCGGTCACGCGAATCTACATTTTTAATCCAATAAATAAATAAATATTAGATAAGATAATATTAAATAAAATACATTTTAATTAATAGTCCAAATAATCAAACACTTTTTTTATTTGTTGTTTTCGAGCCGAGAGTGCGAGTGACGGCGATGGCCGCTCGTGTCGGGGTGCAAGTTGGTAACTGTATGGGTGACCGAATTTGGCCTTTCCGCTTCCTCCGTGCCTCGGAGAGCACGTTAAGCCGTCGGTTCCGGTTACTGTCATTAAAATGATTATAGTCGTTTGGGCCGCCAACCCGCATTGGAGCAGCGTGGTGGGTCAAAGCTCTTATTCCCTCTCGTTTACGTTACGTTAATGGGCTGTAGTGATGATGATGGTGATAGTTTTTTTTTTATCTACTACAAGTTAGCCCTTGACTGCAATCTCCCCTTCGGTTCATCATCTACACGGCATCGTATCGGAACACTAAATCGCTTGGCGGCAAGTTTTTGCCGGTACGGTGGTAACTAGCCACCACCGTAGCCTCCCACCAGGCCATAAATAGTATATAAAAGTATCCTTTTGGTTCCAGTTTCGTACTGCGCTACGAGTGCCCTGTATGCGCGCACATGTTTCACACAAAGTACCACGTGCAAATGCATCTCACCACACACCAGAAGGAGGGCCTGTGAGTATATATGTCACCGTAAAATTATAAAAACCGTTACATTTTAATTTTTTTAAAAAATTGCCATTTTTTGGCATTGCCATGGCAATTTTTTATCAATTTTTTTCAATTCAAGGTGAAAACGAATATTTTTTTTTTTTGTTTTTAATAAGTAATTTTTAACGCCAATACAGTGTACCTATATTGAATAAATGCTTTGATTGATGGATTGATTTACATAATCTTCAACAGTATAATAAGCTTTTTTCAGGAACATGTACTTTTATAGGACTTCTTAAAGGAGGATGGCGAAAATGCATGTATTTTGGGACCCACTGAAAAGGGTAGCGTTCATCATGGAAACTTAGTAATAATTGTAGAACGTAACAAAACTAAGAAAAGAGCAAATAGTAAGTGAGTCTTAAAATGTGGGAGAAAAAAGATACACCTAAAAGTAAACTCGCCGGCATATTTAGCGGAACATAAAAAAAGGTCCATAATTAAAAAAATATAGTTTTATTTTAAAATCTACTTACTACACTTCTTTTGTTATTTAAAGTTTCATTTGTTTTACTTAAAATGAGATCACATTAAGAACAGATTTTGCGAGTAAAGGCTATTTGTGAAAAATGGTACATTTTTGAACTTTTGCATGTAACCGGGAAAAGTGAAAGAACAATGGCGAGCTTGGACCCACATAATTTAAAAATTAAGGAGGCATCGTTCAAGTACAAGTTTATATTAATTATAATCTTAAGTTTATATGATGTTTATATAAAAAATATTGAGACTCTGAGATACGGGATTCAAAAGAAAGAAATTATTATAATTTATTAAAAAATAAGTCATCTTGCACTAACGGAACGCAATTGACATAAATAGACATTTTGTTGACATGACAACACATGTCATTATTTTTTATTTTCGTAGGGATGTTCCGACACCATGTATCACCGATACCTACTGAAATGAGTATTCTTAATATTACTATCGTCTTGTGATACTAACACGAGTACTTTAAAAGTATCGATACGATTAGGTATCAATACTTTTAAAGTTATTTTTAATTTTTATGTAAATGTTTTTATCAGTATCAGTGATCACTACTTATATGGCTAGCTGATGCCCGCGACTTCCTTCGCATGAATTTGGTTATAAGAGAAACAAAAAATCTCTCATAGGAAAAGTAAATAAGTACTTAATGCAAGTGTTAATCAAAGTATATAGAGGAATAAAATGCTTAATGTAAGGAAGATCAGGCTAAAGAATGGGAAAACAATCTGAATTATTGGTCAGCGAATCACTTCAACTTGGGCTATAGGTGTCAAAGAATTCACTGGCCAGAATCCGCATAGATGTACCAGTGGTGCAAAAGAGATCTATTTTTTTGATATTATTGTTACTCAATTTGTTAAAAGATAAGAAAGATTTAAGCAGATAAGAGTTATTTAGAAATATGGTGTGAGTAGAATTATTGCGGAATTCTCGCGGATGTCAGTACCTACCTAATTATAACTAGGTATAAGTACCTACCTACTAGTAGTAATAGTTTTTGATTAATAATTTTTAGGTTATATTCTCCTTTTAGGTGTATCTATTTTCTCCCACATTTTTAGACTTACTTACTATTTGCTTTTTTCTTAGTTTTGTTACGTTCTACAATTATTAATAAGTTTCCATGATGAACGCTACCCTTTTCAGTGGGTCCCAAAATACATGCATTCTCGCCATCCTCCTTTAATATTAAAATAACAATTAATTAAATTAGAAAAATGGTGATTAATATCGCGTATTTCCTCCACGTGCTCTTATTAAAGTTTCTACCCATCTAGGCATACTAAGAATGATGTTATCGATGGTCTCCTGGGATAGTCTCCGCCATTCCTCAACTACGGCGATTCGCAGTTCTCCCACGTTGGCAGGAGCTGGAATTCTGGACTTAACTTTTCTTTTCAGCAAGTCCCAAACGTGCTCTATTGGGTTCATATCCGGTGATCTCGCCGGCCACTCCATAACAGTGATATTCATATCATTAAGATAAGCTTGAGTTACCCGAGCGGTATGCGGCCGAATGATAGAAGTTTTGTTGGGATAATAATGCGGTGGGTTCCCACGTCCTACCGCATACGACTTGACTAAGAGTATTTAAACTCTTAGGTTTTTGTAACGATTGTTATCAGATGTTAGTGACAATAACCGGGACGGCTTAACGTGCTCTCCGAGACACGGGCGTGAAACACCGCCAACTTCCTAACTCCGGGCTGGTACTGAGAATTGCTAGTCAGAAAAACGCAATACTCAGTTATGGCCCAACCCAGGACTCGAACCCGGGACCTCGTCGGCCGCAGTCGAACATATTTACCACTAGACCAACGAGACAGTTTTAACACACTAGAATACGCTAAAACTATCGACATCACCCACATCACATTACTAGAATATGGTTTAACTATTAAAACATTGATAGTTAAACCATATTCTAGTAGAGACATTAATATTTTCACTGTTTAACATTTGAATTTCCAAACATTTAACATTAATGTTAAATAGGCAGAAAATCTTGCTAAAGTATGAAAGTTTGATATTACGAGGGACGAGTGGCCTAATTGTGACAACGCATATTATTCGATTGCGATTGTTAAGCAACGTTGACCCAAGTCGGAAACTGGATCGGTGACCGAATTTGGAGATTCAAATTTGGCCTTTTCGTTTTCTCCGTGCCTCGAAGAGCACGTTAACCCGTCGGTCCCGGTTATTATCACTAATAATCTGATAATAATCGTTACAAAAACCCAAGAGTTTAATACTCTTAGTCGAATTGTAAGCGGGAAGGACGTGGGAACCCACCGCATCATTACTATCCCAAGAAAACTCCTATCATTATGTGACTAATGGAAAGGGCTGTCATCACGACCCTCAGCAATGAGGAATACGAAGCAATGCGAGATGAGAAAGGACAGTCGTGCTCAGTAGTGATGATGATGAATGCCAATATTCCAGGATCCAAGAGGAAAACCGCAACGAGATTCTCGCGATGGTGTTGCAAAATGCGCGGAAAATCCCCAAAACCGCAGACGCGCCGCAAGCGCTCACAGACATCGCGCCCAGCGACGAGCGGAGCCGCGTGTGCAACATATGCGGAGAGGTGACACTTTATATTGTTCTTAGTGTATGGTCCAGGGACAACCAGGGGTAGTATTTTTGATTACGGATTTTGAAGTGAAACTTCTTTAGAATCGTTCTGATTCGAAAATTCGATGAAACGGATGTTGTCGCCACGTCACAAGTGGAGCCACCGGATGAACGTGTATATGTCACCGTAAGATTGTAAAAACCAAAGATTATAATCTAACTCCCGAAATCGCAAAGTTTCGAAAGATTACAATTTAACGCATTATTTTCCGGTAGATTGTAATCTGTTAGGTTTATTAACCCGATAGAACCTAAGTACCTCATTATTTATGTCGAACCCTAACCTAACCTACATGAAACAGACAAGAAAACGTAAATACAATGAATGTTTCAAAAATTTACACTCAGCACATTGAACGGAACAATCTTTCGACAGTTTACAATTTCGCGAGTTAGATTATAATCTAACGGTTTTTACAATCTTACGGTGACATATACAAAGCTTTCCATTTTTGTAATTTTCTGTTTGAATGTAGTAATAGAAAGTCTGTTTTGTTAATGGTTTTTTATGTTTTATTTTAGTCCACCTATGGTTAATAACACGAAAAACGAAACGACAAAGCAACCAAAGAGACAAACATATTCATAATAGGCTTTAGGCCGCGAGAGAATGAGATAGAATATTTTATATACTACTCTCGTAGGCTACTTTTCTGAAGTTTCACTTCTGCCATGTGTAAATTGCACACACACAATTTTTTTTGTTCTTAGTATAATCTGAGATCAGTCCAAGGACTATAAGCAAACTCCGCGTCCGCGTGGTTTAAGTTTTTTTGATTCCCGCGGAAACTCCTTAATTTTCCGGAATAAATAAAAAAAACACGTCGATCCATTGCGGCGTGATTAAAGGACAAATCAACAAACAAACTCACTTTCGCATTTATAATATTAGTATGATAAGTTTGACGAATAGTTTGAAAACCTCTCTGGCACAGTGGTTCTGTTGTGGGAAGTCCCGTGTTCGATTTCCGGTAGGGTCAATGTTGGAATATATAATTTCCGGATTATCTCTGGTCTGGTCTGGGTCTCGGGAGGCTTCGGCCATGGCTAGTTACCACCCTACCGGTAAAGACGTACCGCCAATCGATTAAGCTTTCCGTTACGATGCCTACGTAACGGACGTATGACGTAGAAACCTTTAAAATGTGTTTAATATAAATGCCGTACCCCTCTTAGACTGCATCATCACTTACCATCAGGTGGGATTGCAGTCAAGGGCTGACCTGTAGTGGAATAAAATAAAAAGTAGTAAAATGTCGTTTAGAGGAGATCCTCTTATAGGAGTCACACTTATAATTTAACCCAAGTCGTGTATGCTTCTTCGTTTTAAGCGTCTTCGATAATCCTTTTACTAATAACATAAACTTATGCAACTTTTTAAATTTTTCACCGTATTAATGTGTTTTCAAATACAAATACGAAACTTTTTTATTCAAGTAGAATTTGACAAGTGCTTTTGAACGGTCGAGTGAATCTACCACTGGTTCGGAATAAGTACCAGCTATAATTTCGGTGGTTGCTCTTTTGAAATAAATAATTTACAATTACATCAATGTGTAGATACATAAGTAACCGCTGTCCTAAGCATTGCTGGAGCGAGTCAAATCCATGCAGTTTTATCATTTACATAATCTTCGACAGTATAAGCTTTTTTCAGGGGCATACTTTTAATGGATGACTATTTATTTGTTTTTCAGGTGTTCCAACACTTCTACTACCTAGAAGAGCATTTGAAGAGCCACGGCTCGAAAATAGCGATAGAAGACAGCGAGAAAAACGAGGAGAAAAAACATGTATGCACCGTCTGCAACAAAGGATTCAAACTGCACTACTACTTGAAACTGCACAGCTTTACACACACTAAAGAAAAACCTTTCATTTGCCAGCAGTGTGGCAAGGGCTTTATAACACGAGGAAAACTAAAAAGGCACATTGAAACGCACACTGGTCTGAAAAAATACCAGTGTCATATTTGTTACAAGTTCTTCACTAGACCTAGTTACTTGAGAATCCATGTTAGGACTATTCACGGCACGCAGGATTACAACTTTAGGCTGGAAAATAGTTTTGGCGGCGATTACACGCCGTGATTTGTTGATTTCTGAACGTTTAACATTTGATGTTAACTTTTCGGAAGATAGTTTTTACGTGATTTTTGTGAGAAATCAATACTGTGTTTTTGAATTGACGAATTGCGGCTTATGTTAACTTCACAGTAATAAAAAGAACATAACTCGGAGTAAACTAAAAGGAAATCGGAAACATATACTTTTCTTAACCAATGTCATATTTGGTATATATGGTAACATTGGCAAGCAAGATTTTAGATTACTAATTTTAGAATAAAAGTCTTCGCGCGGCTTCAATTTTTAATTTCTGAACGTTTAACATCAATGTTAAATTTTAAGAAATTCATGTTAAATAGATGAAAATAATTACTTTATATGTTAAGGCGCGGGGACTAGATGACTTTTAGGTATTTGAGGGGGTGAAGCAGAAGGGTTACGGGGTAGGAGTCCCCGCCCACTGCGAGGCCGCGTACGAAACGAGCGTTGCAGCCCGCTGTTCTAATCGGGAAGCGATGAGGCACTCATACACTCGGTTTTTTTGGGCACTATAAATATATTCAGGAAACTTGGTATTTGGGCTCTTGTAATAAAAAAATATGTGATTCACAGTTTTTGTAAATTCCACCCCCAAAGGGGAATAGGAGATCAAAGTTTGTATGGGATTTAAGGAACTAACTAAATAAAAGCTAGTTTCATGATAAGATTTTATTAAATAGGTATAAGTAGTTAGTTCGGTACAGCATTTTTATTTTTAGGGTTCCGTACCGTTTTTTAGCGAGACATCACGCGACTTCTCCCAGCCATCAAATATATTTTGAATATTTTATAAAATACTCCACGACTTAATATTATAATTACTAAAATTCGTCAAAACTTAGCTTGCTGCTGCAAGAAGGGTTATTTTCTTTATCATCGTCATATGGAGATGTTAGGAATTCTTTATAAATTCGTTGTCTCTTAGGTAGAGAAGAATCCACAAAAGTTGATACTAATGAAATTTCTTTTTCTCTTAGTGGCATACCGCGCGCTCGTCGTGAATCAACTATTTCAGGCAATAGCCAGTCCATGTAAAAAGTCACTAGCTTTTCCTTCATCATTTTCTCCCAAAAATTATCATCTTTTTTTATTATCTCAGTTTTGAGTGGCTTATTTTCACCACTCCAAACTGCAAACAAACACTTTTCTCTTCTTGATACATGCAGCTGCCCTTGAATCTGATAGAACCAATTACTGTTCTTATTCAGTTCAATCACTTTATTTTTTTTATTGTATCTCCATATCTGAATTTTGTTTGCTTTTATAGACTCTTCTACACTGTTTTTGAACGCCACTAATGGACATTTTATTTCCACTATTGTGTCTTGTCCTATTAAGCCATCTGGCGTAGCCCCAATAAAGGGGTATTGATGGTCAACGAACAACCCACAGGGCTCAATGACGACATTTTCTTGAATGGCAAGTTGTTGCAGAGCTAGGTGTTCGTTTTCCACGCCATGTGCGATTGCAGCTATTTTACTCAGGTTAGATTTGTACAGAATATTTTCTACTAATTTTGCCTTACTAGCATTTTCTCTTCTTTTTACTACTAAACCGAAATTCGATGCGGTTATCATATTTTTTCTTAACTCAATCCATTCATCACTATCTCTTTGATCAATAGTAGACAGTTGTATTTTGTCTTTGTTTGATGTAAATTTTGTAAGATTTAACAGAAAAGATTCTTTAGCCTGATTTAATTCATCTACTGTCAAATCAGGGGTCCTGAGCTCCATAATCATTTTGAGCAGTAACTTTCTTAAGCAATCGGTTTTTTTATGAGGGTTTGCCTTGTTAAATTTTCTTTTTATCAGTCTTCTTTCTTCAAAATGTTTGAGGATGCTTCTTGGACTTCTCCCTAAAATTCGTTTATGGAGTAGATGTCATGGATGGGAGTTATTAAAAGTCACGACTGCAGCATTGCAACGCGCGCGGTAGCCTCGACGAAGCGAGAAATTTATTCTCTTTCCTCCTACAACCTTCCCAATCACACTGTAGAAGCGCTCTACTACATTAGTATCTACATCTTCAAGCATGCTTCTTGATTTTGCAAGAACTGATTGCATTATCGTCTGCATCCTGAACCAGATCGTAGTGGTTTGTATTTCCATATTGCTCTGTGTACGACTCGCAATAATACGACTCGCATTTTTCATGGTCACCGAAAGCATGATGGATAGAGTTTTGTACTCCGTTCCTAAAACCTATTATTGCCTCTGGTTTATCTTTTTCTGTCTTGTACTTTTTTATTGATGCAATAACTACCTTACGAATACTCATAATCTTCAATTCTGTTAACGCTTTTCTGAGGGACAACGCATATTTCGTATCTTTGGCCAATGCTCTCAATTTGTTACACATATTGCGGAGCATGTGATTTCGACATTCTACCTTTTGAACTGTGTGCGTTGGGCAAGGATTACGTGCTAGTATTTTGGCGTATGTAGCAGAGTCTCCGTCAGCAATTAACCTTCCATAAATTACATTGTACATCGCTACTGATGTTTCGAATCCTTGGCAAATGATTTCAGATTCCATACCGCTAGAGGCACCCGTGTAATTTTTGAAGCAAACTTGTTCCGGTGTCGCCGTTTGTTTTTTCTCCGCTCGAGCACATACTAGGCAATATTTGTTTTTAATGCCTATAAATAGCACTTCACCAAATCTGCGACCAACGATTGCTGCGGCACCGGATAATGCTTTATAATTATTGCCATAGGATCGCGATGACCAACAGCCATCGGCATATACGTCTATTAGTGGTGTACCGTCTTTGCTCAACTTCCCTTCTACTATCGCTGCATCACGCTCTCGCATAGCTGCTGCTATCATCGTTTCAACAGCTGTTGATTCCCATTTTTCATAAACCATGTTTTGAATTCCAGCATAAGTTGATTTTGTGAAAATAGGAACATCCATATACCTACGCTGTTATTTCTTCAAATTGCGGATAGTCAGGAATACTGAAATTATTCCTGTAACCGCAGCCACGTTAGCATTGACATTATGTTTGCTTGAAAAATCTTCGCTTGTAATAATAAAGTCTTTGTTACACATTTTACATCTAAACTTGTATTGCGAGAACAAACCTGTCCTTTTTTCACCAATAAGTATCATAATATGCGAGAAATTACAGTCAATTATGGAACTATGGTTGGATACAGTTTGCAACTGCTGGATAAAGTGCATTAAATCAATAACTCTTCGACCTTGAACTGGTAAGTATTTATCTTGAGATTCGGTGTCAATGCATAGATCGTCTTCGGTAGCTTCTCTGAAATTAAAA
Organism: Erebia palarica; assembly: GCA_964035005.1. Lineage (NCBI taxonomy): Eukaryota > Metazoa > Arthropoda > Insecta > Lepidoptera > Nymphalidae > Erebia > Erebia palarica. The sequence goes on along the minus strand of OZ035994.1, from coordinate 10,613,611 downwards.
GAAACGATACTTTAAAAAAGGTTGAATTGTGAAAGTCATTATATATTACTGGTTTAGCTATAATAGGTAATAATATAATAAGTAGTTTTAGATTATCCAGAATTCGGTTTTTGGATAATGTCTGCTTCTCCCGAAGTTTGATTACCCACTGTTGGCACGAGTGATAATATTGTTTCAGGTTCTGAACTCGGAACATTTTTTGATTCTCTGTAATTGAACAAAAATTTTTGTGGACGTAAATTTATCATAGTGGGTAGGTACAGTCCGACAAGAAAGGCTAGAAATATTTGTTTGCTTTGTTTGTTTGTTTTATTTGCTTCTTTATCTATCGAGATTGCAGTCTGAATAAATTTTGGTATTGTAAGTGATGTTCCATCGTATTCGTGCTGTGAATGCTTGCTCTAAAAATAAAACAGTAAATAGTAGTAAATCATAGATTTTGAACGAAATCGGCACAATAACATGGAATTTTAAAATGGCAATGACCTTTTTGAAATTTTTGTAAGAGTTTTCTGTTTTGTGATTCCAGAGATCCTCAAATATAGATTTTGAACAAAATCGGTACAATAACAAGGAAATTCAAAATGGCGCTGACCTTTTTTTAAATTTTGGTAACATTTATCTGTTTTGTGATCCCAAAGATCCCCAGATATCGATTTTGAACGAAATCAGTACAATAACATAGAATTTCAAAATGGCGCTAATTCATTTTTACGGTTCCGTACTCAATGGGTGTCAACGGTACCTACCCTATTACTAAGCCTGCGTCCGTCCGTCCATCTAACAAAAAAAAACATTTAGCGGGCTGTTTCTCCTAAACCGTAATAGGTTAAAGAGTGTGAATTTCTATTGCCGCAATAACAAAAAATAATAAGGAAAAAACAAACACAAAGGGGGCCCCCCTATACAAGAAATTTTGAAATATGTATTTTATGGTACGGAACTACGGAACTCTTCGTGGCGAGTCCGATTCGAACTTGGTCGGTTTCCTGATTCAAGGCAAACAGGTATCTATTACTCACTCTTGCAAAACTCCCGTAGATGGTTCTTCAGAATTGATCTTCAATCGTCTTTTCTGACTGAAAATTAAATATGATATTATTGTAATTTAGTAATTCACAGGAAATATTTTATTTGAAAAAAAAAAGAAAAATGCAATGATATGAAATTTCCTAGAGATCCAAACCCATAACATAACACTTCTCGCCGCTCAACCAACTGAGCTATACGTCCACTACTAATAATGATGAAAATAAGGTACAGTAAAGACACAGTCTAACAGTACAATATAAACCTACATATTATATTGCGTAATAAAATATTGATAAAAAAAAAATATAAGTACCTACTTAATTTACAACTTCCATCATGTGTTTTTGTTGGTTTTTATATTTATTTTTTTTAGATTTTTTTCTGGGGTACATTTTTAAAATATTTCTGATTGATTTTATTAACAAAATTGGTCTATACAAACTTATTTACACTTAAAATTATGCACACTATATATAACATATAATTACGACTGCACCTAAATAAATAAAATAGTCTTTAGCATGAAACAAAAACAATTTTCAATTATTATGATTGACAAGAAATTTGCGGGGTGAGCTAGCGTAACGTGCGACAGCCACAGGTCCACCTAGCAGCTAGCGATTACTATCTAATTGAGTACGAGTGACAAATAAGTCGCTACTGGAGAAAAAGTTGCCAAATGAGAAATCATAATAAAAATCATTAAAAAATGTAGCAGTCGCAATATTAAAATTTAAAACAGCCATTTGCTTTATTAACATACGACAAACAATCCTGATTAATTTTATTAAAATTAATGTATAAATAAAGAAGAACCATGTGTAATAGTGCATTTGCAGAGGCAACTTTGCCATTTTTTTCTATCGAGTAAAGTTTGCGCAATCGGGTTTTGGACACAGCCGGTCAGAAATACGATCAATTATAAACACTTTTTTTTAATAATGATATGCCTGATAGATTTTACTCAAGAGAGTTCAAGACCATCCTCATTCACCTCGATTTGTCTATACACACGCCTTAATAAATGATGTTTGCCTACGGAGTTACGTCAATTTAGAATTACATACCTATGTATGATGTTAAATAAGATTACCCCATCAAGTCTCGATAGAAGAAGAATCAACAAGTTTAAAATTAAAAATATGAAAACGAACAAATAGTTTTATTATTGTGTTATCAACGTAATAAAGAATAAATAATGTAATAAAGAATTGTTAAATTCAGATAAATCTAACATTTTATTGTTTGGAAAATGAAAATTTTATATCATCTGCTCTCGCATATGCATGTCGGGCCATAACAAGTACTGGGGTTATCTGACAAGAAATTCACAGTATTAGCTCGGAGTTAGGAAGTTGGCGGTGTTTCACCCCCGTGCCTTGGAGGGCACGTTAAGCCGTCGGTCCTGCGGCTGATCTCTCTCCAATCGTGTCGGATTTCCATCACATCGGGCTGTGAGAGTAAAGGAACAGAGAGTGCACCTGTGTATGCGCACACACTTGTGCGCTATAATATCTCCCGCACAGATGGCTAATCTCTGGAGATTGACCGCCGTGGTCGATATTCGGTCAGGAGGGTATTATTATTACATTTAAACAGAGTTCTTAAGATATAACCTTGATGTTAGTTTTTTGGAAAATTATTCAATGTTTGACATATAAAAAAATTATAGTGAAAATTACAATAATTTTGAAATTGAAAAAATTTTGTCAAATGTGTTTTTATTAATTTTGATATGTTAAAAAAGTTAAAAAAAGGAACTGGGAACCTCATACTATTTGTAAAGTCTCTTAAAAATGTAAAATGTAAAGGTGCCTCAAAATTAATATTTAATTTTAATAAAAACAATTGGAACAATTAATACTGTTAATGTAAATAGTGATGTAATATAATCTTAAATAGTTGTCGGTTTACATAAAAGTTACCACAGTTTCATTGAAAAATCTTTTTCACAATATTATCTTTAGATTTTTTTCTGATGTAATTTCTAAAGTCTATTAGATAGACTTTTTTGTAATAGTTATGTCAAAATTTTACTTGATTATGGTTTTTGTACTTATTATATATTTTGACACCCTATATTGTAAAGGTTTAAACGAATTAATGAAATATGCATTTTTTTGTCATGGTTTGGTTTTTTAATCAATTTTAGTTATTTTTTAAGGTTTAGGGAAAAATATGGTGCGGTATTTTAATTTCTGACACTTTTGTGTATATTTAGCTTTTTTAACGATTGTAAATATGCAATGGTTAAGTTTAATTCCTAGGTAAGAATGTTATTTTTTGTACAGTTACATAGATGTCAATTGTCAAATAAATGAATTAAATTTTTTACTTTGTTTTTTTTTGTAGAATACACTCAGAAGAGTCTAACCAAGCCAAGATATTAAAAAATTATAAATTCCAAAATTGCCCATCGGAAATCAAATTAGGCATTTTCTTATAGGGAAGCGCTCATCACTACACCAGGGAAGTCGTCTTAACTTTGCTATTTTTTTTTCTTAATTATCAAGTTAACAATTAGGCTTACAAAATAACTTTTATCCTACAAAACTTCACAGTATGACTAGGAATACGGTCTCAATATATATTTATAATACTTAATACTATACATAATTACTTAATATTTATTACTATTATTACTAACTCAATATGTTAAGGTAGCCAGTGCTTATTGTCATGTATGATCTGCACGCCACTGCCGGGAATCGAACACGGACCACTGCGCCAAGCGAGGGTCCTCTCCGGTTGGCCTGAGGGCCAAGCGGGGGTACGGGCTTGGAGGCCTGGCCTCCTTATCCGGGCGGGGCGCGGGGTAACATTTCGCCGGGGAATGTATTATGCCGTGTCGACTCGGGCTTGTCTCGAAGGCTATGGGCCCCGGAGCCCTGCGCCGAGGACGATGTCAAAAACTGATATTGTAAGCCACCGATAGATGGCGCTGTGTGGAGTTGAATCGCGCTGGCACATCGCGTTGTTAATAGTATGGATAGTTGTTTCGACAGTAAGACTTTAAGCAGTTCGGGCGCCTAATGCGTTCCAGAGAATTTTTAGCATAAGCACCCTTTCTGGTGTTTGTTATGTACAGTCTATTTGAAGGACAGAATACTAAGGAAATAAAATATGCCAGTCACGATCATATTTATATTTTATGTATGGTTAATGGTCAAGACATTTCAACTTTGCTATCATCGCAGAGTACTTTGTCTATCATTTATCACTGTTGTATTTCACAAATCACTCACAAACGTCTTATTTTCTGAAGTAAAACATCAGTAACTGCCTCGTTGGTCTAGTGGTTGGTATGTTCCTGCGGCCGACGAGGTCCCGGGTTCGAGTCCTGGGTCGGGCCATCCGCCATAATTGAGTATAGCCCGGAGTTAGGAAGTTGGCGGTGTTTCACCCCCGTGCCTCGGAGAGCACGGTAGGCCGGTTATTATTACTAACATGATAATAATCATTAAAGCCCGCCAACCCGCATTGCAGCAGCATGGTGGGTCTAAGCTCTTATTCCCTCTCTCCTATGAGAGTGGAGGCCCGTGCCCAGCTGTGGGATGTTAATGGGCTGTAGTTTATCAGTGATCGAGTGACCTACATCATAAAAATAATTGTGTGTGTCACCTCCGACGTACGACTGGAGTTTACTCTTTACGAACTATTATAAAATAAATGAGGGTAAATGAACGCATTTTTTATATTACTGAAAGCATGCTTGATACATTTATTTATATTAATTACTTATGTACTTTATATTCATCAAAATACATTTCATAGTCATGGAAACATAATCAAGTGTTACCATGGAAACATGTACATAACGTAACGGAGAAAGTTTGAATTCACTCCCCATACATTTTCATACCCCGGGCACAGTAAACAGATACAAACAGTAGTGAAACTACCTAGAAACGCTCGAAACAGCTAACTCACACAAACATGCGCATCGACGAGACCTCTAAGCGGTCGTCGCAATGCCGTCAGTAGTGAGCATAATGTATTCTGTGGTAGTGAGTGTCGCGTCATGACGAGTGTATATTTCCGCGATCTTTTTAAAAATACCAGGAGTGTTTTGCATATTAGATACTATGTATGTTTGAACTCTTCTTCAACAAAACCGGAAATATAGTTTTTTAAATTCGTTTAAAATCGATATTTGGGACTCCCTGGGATCACAAAACAGGAAACTGGTACCAAAATTTTAAAAAGTCAGCGCCATTTTCAAATTCTTTGATAATGAACCGATTTCGTTCAAAATCGATATTTAAGGATCCCTAGGATCACAGAATAGGAAACTGGTACCAAAATTTTAAAAAATCAGCGCCATTTTGAAATTCTTTGTTATTGAACCGATTTCGTTCAAAATCGATATCTGACGATCCCTAGCATCACAAAACAGGAAACTGGTACCAAAATTAAAAAAAATCAGTGCCATTTTGAAATTCTTTGTTATTGAATCGATTTCGTTCAAAATCGATATCTAAGGATCCCTAGGATCACAAAACAGAAGACTGGTACCAAAATTTTAAAAAATCAGCGCCATTTTGAAATTCTTTGCTATTGAACTGATTTCGTTCAAAATCGATATCTGAGGATCCCTAGGATCACAAAACAGGAAACTGGTACCAAAATTTAAAAAAATCAGCGCCATTTTGAAATTCTTTGTTATTGAATCGATTTCGTTTAAAATCGATATCTGAGGATCCCTAGGATCACAAAACAGGAAACTATTACGAAAATTTAAAAAAATCAGCGCCATTTTGAAATTCTTTGATATTGCACCGATTTCGTTCAAAATCGATAATATCGATTTTGAACGAAATCGAAATCCTCACATAATATGTGAGGATCCCTATGATCACAAAACAGGAAACTATTACGAAAATTAAAAAAAATCAGCGCCATTTTGAAATTCTTTGATATTGCACCGATTTCGTTCAAAATCGATATGTGAGGATCCCTAGCATCACAAAACAGGAAACTGTTACGAAAATTTAAAAAAATCAGCGCCATTTTGAAATTCTTTGATATTGCACCGATTTCGTTCAAAATCGATATCTGACGATCCCTAGGATCATAAAACAGAAGACTGGTACCAAAATTTTAAAAAATCAGCGCCATTTTAAATTTCTTTGTTATTGAAACGATTTCGTTCAAAATCGATATCTGACGATCCCTAGCATCACAAAACAGGAAACTGGTACCAAAATATAAAAAAATCAGCGCCATTTTGAAATTCTTTGTTTTTGAACCCAATTAGTTCAAAATCGATATCTGACGATCCCTAGGATCACAAAACAGGAAACTGGTACCAAAATTATAAAAAATCAGGGCCATTTTGAAATTCTTTGTTATTGAACAGATTTCGTTCAAAATCGATATCTGAGGATCCCTAGGATCACAAAACAGGAAACTGTTACCAAAATTTTAAAAAATTAGCGTCATTTTGAAATTCTAAAATTGATTTAATTAGGGAATTACATACCGCTTTAAATAGTCACAGTGTACTTATTTTAATTAATTTAAATTTTAGTAAAGATATATGAAAAATTTGTAAATTGTTCTATCTAAATCTAAATTGCATCCGCCCGAAGCCGGGGCGGACCGCTAGTCAAGAATAAAGGTATTTTTTACTTTTACTACTACTATTTACTAAGTATCAGACGCATTTTTGGGGTTGAAACGCGGTACGGTTCAACCCGAAAATGCATGACAAACACCTGAAAACAGAGCTCATGAGCCCTGCCCGCGCGCCACTTGCGGCACCTACCGCGCGCCCAGCCGCGGCTCGCGTACGCTCCCGCCAAAACATGTCAAAGGTTACGCCATAATGATATGGTAATGACCTACAAAAAAAACAAAGATCTACAAGTTGTTGTGTGTCAATATTAAACTGTTTTCCGTATTTTAAACTATCGAGATTAACCGACGCCATGAGATACTTATTTAAATTTTATTCGTAAACTAGCTATTTCAATTCGATTAATTGATCACTACAGAACATAGAATGTTTTAATTAACAAAAACAAAATTAAACCATAAAAGTTACAACCCTATTGCTTCAATGGAGCGTAGGTAATTATTTTATCAACTGGGCTTAGTTTCCATACTGGTTGTATCTGTTTACTGTGCCCCGGGCTTATATTATATGAAAATTGATTTACAATCGACTAAACCTGCTCTTATCATTTAGTGTGAGATCTATAGAGAGAACTTTGACTTTGCTTAGACTTAAGACATGCTTAAAACGAGATAGATTTATGTTACTCACATAAGTCCGCCTCGTTTTAACTCTAAGTAAAGTCCACAGATTTATAAAGGGAAGCAGATTCAATATATTGAAAAAAAAGGCGTGGCAATTTTAAACACACGGAAACATTACGCACACATAAACAAAACACAGGGCCGCACCTTGTTGCTGCATAACACATTATTATGTAGGGTTAAGTCGTGTGGAAAAACAACGACATAAACGTTACCTATCATTTGGAAGCTATAATTTGTAAGGGTTTTAAAAATAATAAGAGGTCCTTTTATGATTTTTTCATCACAAGCGATCACAACTGCAATGTAGTAACAAAATTGAAAATTGTAATTTCATCTAGCTTTTGCCCGCAGCTTCGCTTACGTTAAATTCAATTTTCATACAAATTTCAAATACCTGTTTTACGATGGGATGAATTTTCAAAAATATTTTCTCGGCATACGCTCCTACCTTTTAACCGGTTTGTAGTTGGCTAAGGCTTGCCTTGATATGATAGAGACCTGTGCCAGATGTCTATTTCGGGCTTGCGTCCGCGATGATAATCACCACCACGTGCGTGTAAATTTCACACCCACATAGACATATTGTGTTGTCATAATTTTTTTGTGAAATTAGGAGGTTTATTAGCCAATGGTGCCGATTCTGTAATGTAACATCTCTAAACTAAACTAAAATGGCAGCTTTAAATCTAGTTCTGTCCCTTTCCGTAGGGAGTATTATGAAAGGGTTAGGTCCGTCGCTTTTACGGACTGATGTCCGTAAAAGCGACTGCATGTGGTAATCAACAAACAAACACACTTTCGCATTTGTAATATTAGTATGATGCGAAAGTGTGTTCGTTTGTTGGTTTTTCCTTCAATCACGCCACAACGGAGCAACGGATCGACGTGATTTTTGGTATGGGAATAGTTTAGGACCTGGAGAGTGACATAAACTACTTTATATCCTGGAAAATTAAGAATTTCCCGCGGGAATAACAAAAAACTTAAACCACGCGGACGGAGTCGCGGGTATCAGTTAGGTATATAATAAATTTATCGATCAGTTGAAATTGGTCATCGGGTAAATAAAAAGACTTGAATCAAGAAGTAACATTCGTTTAATCGAGTATAAAACCAACTTAAATACAGACGGTAACAAAACAATAAATAAACTTAAAATACTAAGAGAAATTAGAGCTAAAATTTTGTGAGTTGTAAGTCGAGAGTACCCACGAAGCTATAGTCCCACAAACTTATCCGGCCTGGTGGACAAAATTGGAACAATTTTTTATGCCTGTTGAAAACTTCTTTAGCCGCGTTGAGCACTTTTTGGTAAACTTGGTGGATTCGCTCGACCGTGACCGACATGCTCGCGTTGTTGCGAAGACAAAAGGTCTTAAATATAAATGTAGTACATTCGAAATTAAACTTTAATGCCTTATTGCTAAAGTTTATAAGTTAATATTTATTTTATTAAAAAAAAAACATTTTCACTTGTATCGGCAGTCCCAATCTATGACTTTTTTTAGATTTTGTTTTTATTTTTCATATACTAGCGACGGCGTCACCGGGTCAGATAAGTTTGTGGGACTATAAGTATAGGTAAAGAAAAGACGCGATGCGACAGTAGCTGACCCTTCACGTGGGCTACGTAGTCGCGTAGATACGCCCGTTTTCTATGGCGTCGTTTCGCTTCTTCCGCTCATCTGGGAGTGGGACAACCAACGACTTCAATAGACGGGCCCGGTCAACAAAGAATGTGGACCTATTTTACTAACACCATCTAGTCTCAAAAGCGGGACAGCGCTACAGGTTGGACGCCCAATTTTTTTCTATGAAAGGGCCCATCTTGACGTATAAACGGTCAGTCCTCAATAGACATGGCTTTCACACAGCTTTGGTGAAATCGCACCCTTACACCTCGGTTAAAGATCCAGTCTCACGAAATACAAGATAATATACTCATTACATTCGATATTATACTAGCCAAAAGCCGTTGCATTTAATGCAAACGACAAAAACTTCCTTTGAAGTGACGACACGACATCGATACGATATTTATATTAAATCTCAATAAAAAATATTTTATTACGAAAAATGATTATACACTATAATCAAATTTTATAGTAGTTTCGCTCCTATGGGAATTTTGAAAAATCTAGTCTTATGAGAACCGCTGCGCAAAATTTCGGCTTTCTAGGTACCAAATGCTTAGGCTGGGCGCTGATGTCGGTCAGTACTTTAGTAACTATATGTATAGATTTGTCAGCCTGACTAGCCTATCTGTGAGAGAGCTAATCATAAAAACTAGTAAAATAATTGTTTTAATTTTTTGTAAAATAATTTTATTTATTTTAATTTTTGAAGAAGAACGGCATTCTTAGCCAGTGGTAGATTCCCTCGACGATTCAAAAGCACTTGTAAATGTTTATTAGAACAAAAAACATTTGAATTTAGTCGGATTTTTTACACTGTACTAACTTTATAACTTGAAGGAATGATTTGGCCAGTAGAGAGCTAACTAGGCGCAGCCGAATCATCCCAATATTGACGATATATAAATAAGAAACATAAATAAAACCAAAGCATAAATATTTTGATATGTCGTATATTTGTTGAATAATATCGCTATCGTATCGTCGCTTCTAAAGGAAATACCAATCCATTATTCATTAAAAATTTAAAACTTTCTACCCACATTATAAATACGCAAGTGTGTCTATCTGTAACCTTTTCACGGTCTATCCTTTCTACCGATTTTGATGAAACTTGGTATAGAGATCTTACATCTCGGAGACGCATTGATTATTTATTATTTAAAAAACTAGCAGATGTCCGCAACTTCGTCCGCGTGGATGGAGGTTGTTCGGTTCCCGCGGGAAATCTTTAATTTTCCGGTAGCCTACCGGAAAATTAAAGAGTCTGCAATAACACATAGACTAAAGTAGCCTATGCGTTATTCCAGACTATAATCTATCTCTGTGCCAAATTTCACCCAGAACCGTTCAGCTGTTGTGGCGTGATTGAGTAACAAACATCCATCCATACACACATCCATCCATCCATCCAAAATTTCGTATTTATAATATTAGTATAGATTAAATCATTCCCAATAGAATTTTTATAAAAAGGTTATTTTCTTGTAGTAAAGTAAGTACTTACATAAAAGCTTTAATTTTTTTACGAATAAGGAAAGGTCATTAACCTAAATAATTACCATACAAACGATTAAATGTTATATAAATTTATTATCATTATCATTGTTATCGATAAAAACGCCTACAAGAATATACGGAGCCCGAGAATTTGCCTCACAATCGAGCAATCCAAAAATATATTGCTTCATTTCCAATTTCACACCGCCTTAGGCTATACTCCAATCACATAGAAATGTCCAATCCATATGATTGAAAACCTTAGAATAAAAGATAGCAAGCCTAGTATAATTACGATACAAATGATGCCACAAGAATGCTTGCGGCGTTTCTGCGCTGGACAGTCAGGTTGGTCCTTTGCGCAAAAAATGAACCAGTTTTTCTGTCACCAGATATCATCTATATTCTTTAACTATTGTGATATTGTATATATAGCTTTTTTTAAATTTATAGGCCTTGGTTGCAATCAAACCTGCCCGAAGACAGGTTTAGTGAAAAAAACTGTAAAATTTTCAAAATTTGACATTTCTATGTGACCTCAATTTACATAATAGTTAATACACAGGTATATTTTTAAGAGATAGTATTATTACTAAAACAGATACATTTTTTCTAAAATCTGAGTAGTTTTATTTTATGGAATATTGTAGGTTAAACAATATTTCAGGAAACGTCCAGATTTTTAAGTTGAAAAAAATTATGACGTACTTTTTCACCGAACGTTTAAACGAAATATGTTAAACTGCGGAATTTAGATATTTTGACAATTTTGGTACTTGAAATCCGTTAAAATTACGGATTTCTGACCTATAGCTTTGTTTTTAACATTTATGTTTCCCAACATTTATCTAATAAACAGACACGTATTATGTATTTAAATGTAAAATAAGCTACCATAAATTATTATTAGTAAAATCGTAGTAAATAGCTTCATTAAAATAATTAAATGTAATTAAGCCGTGTTTAATGATTAACTAGATACACATTCAAATTCATTACACTTTCAAACCAATCACAACAGTTATCACTGATATATAATGATTTTTACATTGACGAATTTTACTAACAGGTTTTACATACCATAATATTACATATAACAATATTACAATTTTGTTGTAAATTACACTAGAAAATAAACAAGCTAAATTTGTATAAAATTGTAATTTTAATTAAGCATACTGTAACTGTAACGTTAAATTATTGTAACTATGTTATTGTAAATCAGTTAAATGTAATATTTTATGCGAGGATTACAAAATGTCGGTAGTTATTTGTGTAGTTTTTCTATAGATTATTTTACACTGGAGATTTAATGTGTTTAATATTTTTTACACATAACACATTGTAAACGGTATTTTGTAAAATTAAAAATATTCATTAAATTATTATTATAATGAAATTCTATACATTAATATCTACGATCAATATTTTTAACGAAATACTTATATAAAATAAATTAGGTTTTAAAGAATATTTGACTTTATTTTGAATTCAATGCCAAAAATTTAAGTATAATAAAACTTAAAATAACCTTTTTTTATTTTGGAGTACATGTAAAGCCTATGAAACAAAAAACGACTTAAACATAGACCTATTATAAAAAAAAAGAATTTAAATTATATGCCCTAACAGTGATGTAAAAGTTTTATAAACCAATATTCTAGCCCATGGTAATAGGAGAAATATCAGGTTGCACAATAGGATCCAATATCCCGCCGCATTAACATCACAAGAAACCGCCCTATCATTATGTTATTAATGGTAAGGGGCCACGACCCTCAGCATTTAGGAATACGACGCAGTTAGAAATAGAGAGAGTAATAATAATTTACTTATTTTAACCTTCAACATTTCCGTACATTTGGTAGGAATATTTATTTACACGCACGCAAAAAAAATACAAAATCCATTTTATTTCGATTTTGTTCGATAATCAATAAGAATGACGTAAAATCTAATAAATGCCAAATAAGAAAGCTGCCGAAATAAACGCATATTTGGTAATTTGGTAGAAAAGCTTTATAAAATGTAAAATTAACCGTTAATAACTGTCTATAACTAAGTGTCATTTTGCTATTAAAATTACAGAATTATTAATGAATACCTAGAAATCTAGCTATATATTTTGTTAAAAATTATCACCTTTCACAAATCGACTATGATCAGAAATTTCGTTACAGTTTGTTACTAACAATAAGAAAAATGCTGTTTTGTACAACTGTAAGTAATAATTTTGATGAGTTTTACATTTTTGAAGTAAAACTTGTTTACGCACGCTTGACTTGGAAGTAAGCTGGTGAATGCGTGACGAGAGCGTTACGAAAAGTGTGATCGGGCGAGGCAAACGGAATATCTGAGGGAGATATATGTTAGTGGAGATAGAAAGAGAGAGTTACGTTTCGTATATGTAAGGCAAGAGAGAGGTGCGAGCACACATTTCTCTCTTTCTTGTATAATCATATATTTAAACATACATATTGACGGAGCTAAAGAAGTTTTACTTCAGCCATGTGGTCCAAATCACACTCGTTTTTTTAGTAGAAAAGTTTACAACAACTAAACATTTTTAGAACCATATGACAAGTGTACAACAATATATAATACACAAATATATAAAAAATATATTTTTACATCAATTACAAATATTCACTATGTGATTGCGAATTTTTTTTTACATTTTGTTTTACACAGTTGTATAACTTAGAAAAAAAAGATAATTTTTTAATAAAAACTAATAGCCTTTCATACATAGGATTATACAATATTAATAACTACAGTAAATATGTCGCGACAAAAACCTCTATTCCACGTATTTTATAATAGAAGTTAAGCAATCTAGTAAATTAAGACCTAAGAAAAAGGTCCTAGGGTCATTTCAGACGTACCACAAAATTTTCTCTAGGCCCAAAATGTATCTCTAGTCTACATGGCATCGTACCGGTAAGCTACTTTTAATTACGGCAGTGGCGTGCACAGGTTTTAAAGCTGGGGTAGGCATTAGTTGATCAGAATACCTATTTACTAGTATTTCCATTTGGGTAAGCATTGCTTTTATGCCTCTATGAACTGCTTGCCACTGAATTATGGTACTGTTGTCTAACACACAAAACAAGTGTCATTTTAGAAATTAGTTTTCAACAAAGTTCGTAAGAAGAATCGAACCCAGAATGTGAGTTTACAGCCACAGTGATCACGACTGTAGCAGGGACGTCGTAGAAAAGCTACTTTGGCTGGAATATTTCATCTAAATTTATATAAATAGACAGATACATAAAGCTTAAATTAATCGAAAACGTAACTTTAAATCATTGAGACTATTTATGAACATTTTTATTTTTTTGCTATAGTTGTGGTGTGGTCCGTCCGAATGGACACCTACAGAATTGTATGTATTTAAGGACCCACGCCGCTATAGTGTGAGTTAAACCTTTTTTTTTTAATTCCAATAAACTTTTACTAAGTGCCTTCAAATCGTTAACTTGTCGATTCCAAATGACTATACATGTTAAACACAAGTTTATTTTGACGAATGATAAACTATAGATCTACTTTAAAATCATACAATCTTACCACAAAAAAAAATTGATAACTAAATTGACAGTTTTCGCATGCCAAATCTGTCAGGTTTAAAGTAAACACGCGTTTAACGCTTGTTTGATTGTTTGTGGTGAGACTGACTAAATCTATTGCAATACCAAAATTTCTACAACTTCCCCACTCAACTAATGAATGTTGTTCAGTAAAGTGATGCCACAATTGTCCCGAACTTCATCATACATCACAAATTAATGTTTTTTTTTTCTGTGAAACGATCGATTCGATTTATTCGCCTTTTAATCTCTTGCTGAACTCCTCTTGCTGTAACTCTCGCCATTCTTTCTTCGCCTTCATTCGCTTCAGTTGGCCGTCCCTGAAATAGATAACAAAATTTTGAACTCATGTTTATTATTAACCCGGGATATAGTCAAATCAGAAAGTTTTTTTTAAAGCGTCAAACACGAAATTAGCGACGGCCGAGCGACGGCGACAGCGGGGCGATGTGGTACGAGAGTCTGCGACGAATTCTGGGAAGGCCCTTTAGTTAGGCCAACTGAAATTGTGAAAAAATATAATTTCGTCAACTGGAAAATCCAGTCCTGCCAGTCAGGTAGACCGTTTGCGGTTATTTCTCTTCAAAAATATTTTATTAAAATTCCCAAAAAATATACTTTGGCAATTGTGAATGAGCTAGAAGTTTAATTCGCTATAATCCGCTACAGTAGACAAATCTGTGTGGTACAGTGCGTGTCTTTCACCTGCAACATGCGACACCCACCACCCAGCAATTCGCACAGGCACAACACCACACCACACAAATCCTCCAATCACTCTCAACGTACGTTTCACTCCGACACCGGAGCATCTTCAGGAGATGTTGACTCGACAATGCACGATTGTGAAGTGACTATCGTATCGCAAGTTCCAGCTTATATACCTTTTTGGCATGGCTCATACTGAAGCCCCGCCCCCTCCCCTATTACTGTATAAATTGAGTAAAGGTGAATTGGTCACGAATATAAAAGATCTGATTTTACCTGTCCAATGTATGCTGTTATCATTGGATGTAGAAAGTTTATTTACTAATGTACCAGTGGGTGAAACTTTAGAAAATTTAAAGGGATGAAATGGCTCTAATGGCTGAAATGTTCATGGATAACTTTGAGAATAAACACATAGTGAATGAGAACAGTATTTTCTACTACTACAGATACGTAGATGATATAATCATATGTTGGACGGGGACAGTGAGACAACTGGATGTATTCGTTAAAAAATTTAATAGATTGCACCCAAAAATTAAGTTTAAGTCAATTAGAACAGAGCAAATCTTTGAATTTCCTTGACTTGACTATATCCCGGGTTAATAATAAACATGAGTTCAAAATTTATCGCAAGCCTACATTTACTGACACAACTATACCCGCATCGTCTTGTCATCCTTGGCAACATAAACTCGCAGCATTCCATAGCTATGTACACAGGTTATTGTCCATTCCACTGTCAAAAGAGGACTATAGGAAAGAATTAGAGGTTATATACCAAATTGCGCATTCAAATGGATACAATCAGAATATTGTTAATAATATAATTAAAAAACAGCAGTCAGCACAAATTAGAAAAGATCTTTACATGGCTACATCGGATAAAATTAGTAAATATAAAGCCAGTTTGACGTATTTTGGACCTATATCTGAGCACATTGCAAAGACGCTCAGATCACATGATGTGCATGTCGCGTTCCGGACAAATAATACACTTCGGAGGATTTGCAATGGAAAAGATAAATTAAAGAATCATCAAAAATCGGGTGTTTATAAGCTTGAGTGTCCTGAATGTGGTGCCACATATGTTGGTCAAACTGGACGCAATTTTGAGACGCGCTATAAGGAACATATGTCTGCTTATAGGAACGATCAACCACAAAGGTCCCACTTCGCTAAACATATTTTGGACAGTGGGCATGAGGTGGGCAATAACCATTCATATAAAATCCTGCATAAATGTAATAAAGGGTTACGAATGTGCGTTTGAGAGCAATTAGAAATAATTAAACACAATAATAAAGGATTTGAGTTGCTAAATGAACAAATAAACGTATCAAATTCACCTTTACTCAATTTATACAGTAATAGGGGAGGGGGCGGGGCTTCAGTATGAGCCATGCCAAAAAGGTATATAAGCTGGAACTTGTGATACGATAGTCACTTCACAATCGTGCATTGTCGAGTCAACATCTCCTGAAGATGCCGGTGTCGGAGTGAAACGTACGTTGAGAGTGATTTGGAGGATTTGTGTGGTGTGGTGTTGTGCCTGTGCGAATTGCTGGGTGGTGGGTGTCGCATGTTGCAGGTGAAAGACACGCACTGTACCACACAGATTTGTCTACTGTAGCGGATTATAGCGAATTAAACTTCTAGTTCATTCACCATCATGGACTTCCGCAAAGTAACGCCTGCTTCTATTCAATATACTTTGGCAATCTGAAATTTTAATCACGTATTTATTGAGTAATTTCAATAATACCTGCAAATCGCCAGACAAATTTTGCGGATTTAAAAGTGAATAAAGTTTTCAAATGAAATTGAAAAATTGCGGCGAAATTCGTCGCCTGCTCTCCGACTAATCGCATCGCCCCGCTACTGCCGTCGCTCCGCCGCCGCTCATTTCATGCCCGTACACTTGATGATAAATGATTTATTTATTTCACGTAGAACAACTTGTGTCGCTCATGATACGTTAAGACTCAACCACCGGTTCGGAAAGATCTACTGAGAAAAGCCGGCAAGAAACTCAGCAGTTGCTGTTTTCTTTAAAAAATAAAAAGGTTACAATAAGTAGACATATACAACACATATGTTACATTGACTTATGGGTAACTGGATGCGAGACCGGTTGCTTCCATGCAACTTTGTCATTCAGAAAATCATCGGTAGTGTAATAACCTCGACTTAACAGATGCTGTTTAACGCAGTCTTTAAATTTATGTAATGGCAAATCCAGAAACTCTTTGGGAACATGTTATAAAAGAGTACACTCGAACGTTTTAAAAAGTCAAAACGCACGCTTGCTATGCAATGTTGTATGATGAAAAACTGAACTGTCGACATCAAAATCCGACGCACTTCTTTTATTTTAATCGATAATATAAAATTGTTTTCGAACATAAAACTAACAGGGGGCGTGGATATTACGACTTTTGGGAGACCCTCTATTTAAAATAATAATAATAATCACTAAAAAAATACATGACGGGTAGTGAAACGTGGCCTAGCGGTCAAAGGCGTTCCGGGCGCGATTCCCAGAGAGACGTAGGTACAAATCCTGCCGGTTCCACAATTTTAGACATGTATTTGAGTAAGTTTAGAAACTTTTCTAGTGTGTGAAGCACTGTAATAAAAATATAAAAACAATTGTTTATTTATAGACTCACCTCATGAGATCGACTAGTCCCCCGCGCCTGGCTATGGCCCCCTTCACTCGTTTAGCGAAGTCCACAGCGGACTCGCTGGGCGCTCGAGCCATGGCCGGAAGATAAGCTTATCATGTTGAGCAGATGGATAGATCCACACAGAAACTCACCACATTATGGAGACTTTTGGAGATCCAAACTATGAGAAAGGCATCTAAGATTTAGACACATGTGAGGATCGCACCCAAGACTTAGACATACACGAGGAATACACTTCAAAGACTCTGGCGCAAATGAGGATGACAATGGAACGACAGAAAGGTTCTGTACACTCACCACATGAGATCAACTAGTCCCCCGCACCTGGCTATGTTCACTCGTTTCGCGAAGTCCACAGCGGACTCGCTGGGCGCTCGAGCCATGGCCGGAAGATACCACACGTCGCAGACGATGGCCGATGAGCTCATCATGTTGAGCAGATAGATAGATCGACACAGAAACTCACCATATTATGGAGACTTTTGGAGATCCAAACTATGAGGAAGGCATCTAAGACTTAGACACACAAGGAACAAACTTCAAAGTCTCAGGCGCACATGAGGATGCCAAAGGAACGACAGAAAGGTTCTATACACTCACCACATGAGATCTACGAGTCCCCCGCGCCTAGCTATGGCCCCCTTCACTCGTTTAGCGAAGTCCACAGCGGACTCGCTGGGCGCTCGAGCCATGGCCGGGAGATACCACACGTCGCAGACGATGGCCCATGAGCTCATCATGTTGAGCAGATAGTGCAGCATCCCGTAGCGAGAGCTGTTCCAGAACGCGTCGCCGAAGCGCGGGTCGTATCTGCACCACAAAACCAACATTGATAT
This sequence comes from Erebia palarica, assembly GCA_964035005.1. Lineage (NCBI taxonomy): Eukaryota > Metazoa > Arthropoda > Insecta > Lepidoptera > Nymphalidae > Erebia > Erebia palarica. The sequence continues at coordinate 10,595,357 of OZ035994.1, read as the reverse complement.
ACATTCGTACCTTCACGACAAAACCAACACTGAGATGGCGATACACACTAATGTTCATAAGCTGCATGTAACTTCATTGCATTTGCTTCTATAATTAAAGGTTGTCCGGAGGAGATCTCCTTTTGCCTTTTTGCTTGTCAACTTTTTGAGGTGGAAACTTCTTTAGCCGCGTTGAGCACTTTTTGGTAGGGGGTAAAAATGTGGAACGGTGTCTGTCATGCGACACCATTCTTCTTAAGACAAAAGGTCTTAAGTAGTACATTCGTAATTAAACTTTAATGCCTTAGTTTTAAAGTTTATATTTTAATTATTTTAAAAGGGCTGTGTTGTTATTTTAAATATTCGTTTTCACTTCTATCGGCGGTCCCTATGAGTGCCAATTTTTTTTTAATGTTTTGTGTGGCAATAAAGCATTTATCTATCTAAGTATCTATCTTTATATCTATCTAATGTTGTAAAAGCGAAATATAAATAAAACCGGGATAAAAAGTAGCCTATGCCCTTCCCCGGGATGTAAACTATCTCTATACCAAATTTCATCAAAATCGGTAGTTCGGCCGTGAAAGCGTAGCAGACATACAGACAGAAACACTTTCGCATTTATAATATTAAGTATGGATTCCACTAAAAGTTAGCGATATCACCTGGTAATTGATGATGCTGTATAAGATGGTAGTAGGCTAACATGTTAGGGGTGCTAATTATGATTATTTTTTTGCCTGACATAGACTATATTATTATAAATGTAGATAGGTAGATTCACTCGACGATTTAAAAGCACTTACAAAAAATATTTGAATGAAAAATATTTTAGTTTGAATGGATTACAAAGGCAATCTAAGTATGCCAAGCTCTTATTACACTAAATCTAAAATTTAAATATAAAACAAATTCATAACAATTAATGATTTTCACACTCGATTGTTCACATTCAACAAACTCTATCACATAATAAATTAATAACACTAAAAAAAAATCCAATTGTAATTACAATTATTCGAAGCAAGTGAACACTAATAAAAGTTGTGACTCACTTGATTGGTTTATCTTCAACGTAATTTATATTGGTAATTCATACAGGTTGTCAGTGTAAATATATAACAAATGGCTACCACAAAAGCTATTAAGCTTTATTAAGAATCAAAACACTCACGGAGATATGAGATTGAGGGAATAGTCACTTGATAGCGACGGGGCAATGCTACGTAAAAATCGTTAAATGTAAAACTTTGTATTTATTGTTATCTCGTGTTAACGTTAGTGTAAAAACCGTTAGATGTAAAACAATTGACTACCGCAAAAGTTAGTGAGCTTTTCAAACAGTAGTTATAAAAGGCTTTGTCCCGGGTTACTGACAGACAACCTGCCCAAATGACTGAGCGTAGAAATTTGAAATATTGAGAGAAAATTCCTTGAGCACCTTAGAGGTGTACTAAGGAAGGAATTTTCGAAATTCCACCCCCAAGGAGGTTAGATAGGAGGTTCAAGTTATATCCATGAAACTTGGTATATTGTGCTTTCTGTGTAAAAAATATTTTTAAATGTTTTTCACAGTTTTTGAAATTTCCTTTCTTTTGAAGTCGCGGGAAAACGCCAGGAGCATATAATAATATGGAGATGTGTAAAATTCGTTAAATGTAAAACAACTGTCTACCACTAACGTTCCAGGGCTATTCAATCAAAACACTCACGGTGGTATGAGAGTGCGGGAATACTCACTTGATGGCGACGGGGTAGATGGTGCCGCCGACCTCGAAGCTGCCCTTTTTGAACTGCATCACCGATGTGTTGTTGATGCAAGTGCCCTCAGGGAAGATCAAGATCGGAGGGTTATCAGGTACTGAGATGTGCTCCTTTAGCCTGTTCAGATTAATAGACAATTAGATCACCACATTATTTATTTATTTATTTAGGACGACCAAAAAATTTATACATTGAAAAAAAAAATACTTTTATAGAAAGGTGTCACATCATGCGCCTTATATGACCAAAATTGTAAAAATAAAAAGCTTACACTGGGATATAAATCAAAAATGCGTAAAATAAAAACAAAAATTGCAAAAATTACAAAAATTCAAGAAAAGTATAGAAAAATTAGAAGTAAATTTTAAAAATTAAATAAGTTATTAAGAGAGAGAGAGAGAAAATAAATACTTATAATACTTAATTACGTTATAACCTTAATAGTAATTATAGTATTAAGACGACCTTGACAATCTTAATATTTCTTTTTTGAACTTTGGCAGCGTCTCATGGAAGGCATCTACCTCTTTACTAATAGAATTATAGATTTTAGTTAGTCTAGATTAATTATATATTTTAGTTAGTCATTATCAGAAATATAAAAAACAAAAACTATAAGTAAAAATTTGTTCCAATTTTGGCCACCGGACCAGATAAGTTTGACGGTCGGTCGGATAACGACGGTCACACTTCTGCCGTGTGTGAATTGTACACACCCACTTTTTTTATTGTTAAAAATTCAAAAAAATTTACCTCCTCGCCACTGCGTGCCTGTCCTTGACCTCGGACCTCTCAAACCAGATGTGGGGCGAAGCCCGGGCAAGCGCGCGCTGCAGGAGCCCTAGGAAACCGTCGTGCCTCTGACCTATCTGAAAATGTTACAATGTTACAGCCCAACTAATCCTTACTAATAGTATACCCAAAATAAAATCCCAATGTTACAACCAATCCTTACTAATATTATACACGCGAAAGTTTGTATGTATGGATGTTTTTTGTTAGTCTTTCACGCCAGAACGGCTGAACGAATCTGGATGAAATTTGGCACAGAGATAGAATATAGTCTGGAAAAACACATAAGCTACTTTTTATAGGTTTACATTTTATCCCGGAAAATTGAAGAGATCCCGAGGGAACCAAAAAACCTCAATCCACGCGGACGGAGTTGCGGGCTAGTTAATTATAATTATATTATAGGTGTGTGAAATCCTGCCAACCCGCACTTGGACAGCGTGGTGGACTAAGGCCATACCCTTCTCATTCTAATGACTATATGCTTCGATATTGCAACATATCGCTACTAGATGGCATTAACAGTCGCATGGACTGGATTCAAATAGATGCATGTCTCCAATTTCGGTACTGACGGGTAAGTGAAACGTTGCCTAGCGGTCAAAGGCGTTCCATGCGAATCCCAGAGACGCAGGTTCAAATCCTACCGGTTTCCGCTACTTTTGATATGTATTTATATTTTATACATTACTAGCTTATGCCCGCGACTCCGTCCGCGTGGATTGAGGTGTTTTAGGGGTATGAAAAATAGATAGTAGCCGATTCTCAGGCCTACTGAATATGCATATAAAATTTCATAAAAATCGGTTAAGCCGTTTCGGAGCAGTATGGTAAGTAACATTGTGACACGAGAATTTTATATATAAGATTATAATAGTTTAAATGCATATATTTCGTCCAAAATGAAAAAGCCCATTTAACAACTAATTAAAATATCAAACAAAACATGCCCAATTACAATAAATGTTCAAAATTGACGATGATTGCGATTGCGACTGCGTTGCGTAAAAGCATATTTCCTTTACGAAGAACGGACGTCACAAAACAAGAAAACCCATACATTTGATTACTTACTTGAAATCAAGTTAGACCACTCGAGCGAAGCGAGCGGAATAGGGATTTGTGTATATGTAATTTTTAGTACTTTTTAAAACCTAATTTAAAAAAATACTTTTCACTGTACACTCTAGACCAGGGATTCCCAAACTATTTTGGGCAAGAGACCCCTTTTCCAAAATGAACTCTCAGACCTCAGACCCCCATAGCCAAATTACTAAAATCCAATCTCTAGTTTTTTTTTCTATTGATACAAAATACTTACCAATTGAAAAACTTGAGTAAAATCACCATTTCTTCATCAAAATTTAACATAATAAATAGACATAAAATTCAGTAAATATCAAGTGTAATTAATAATTATTAATACAAATTACATAAAAATACTTTAGTAGGTAATTTTTTTTTGAAAAAAACATTAAAACAGGTTTCAAATTTTAGACTTCGTCGACCCCCAAGATCACTTTTCGTTTATGTCGACCCGTGGGAAACCAAAATCGATCCCAAGGGGTCGATATCGACCACTTTGGGTATCCCTGCCCTAGACGATCTTCAACTCCGTGTTCGCAGTGGGCAGTAGTCGACTATTCGAGCGATATCAGGTCGCCGCGCGCCCACCGCGTGCCGTGTGGAGTAATGCTGTCTCAGAGCAGCCAATTTGAATTGTGATTTAAAGAAGTGTGAGTCTTTCTACGTATTTTAAAAAGTCGTTCAATATTACGCACAGAAGCTCAAGAGTTTTTTTTTTTAAATTAACCCTATATTTTTTTATATTAGTTATTCATCCATGCTGACGTGTGGTTAGTGTCTATAAGACCGTCACTTACCAGCGAATAGCAGCTATCGCACATAAGCACCAGCACATCGATCGGGCTCGTGTGATTCGCGACGCATATCCCGTTCCGAGGCTTGTAGTCACTGTTGTGGTAAGTGATCACCGCGGAGATGCACCGCGACAGAAAGTTGAAGCACATTAGCGATAGAACGTTGTTGACTCGTTGCTTGAAGGGGCCATCTGGTAGCGTGCCCACACACGCTGTACAGACGATCAGCCACCATACCTAGTTGCGGGGTAGAATGGGGCAGTAATGGGGTAAAATGGGGTAGTGTAAAGCTTAAATATGGATGGTGAACCCGAAATGGTTGGAGCGAAATTTGTTTAAACTACTTTTTTGTGGTACTAATGGATAATTTCCAAAACTTAGCAGTTGCTCTGTTTTTTAATATGGAAAATAAAATGAAAACAAAAACTAAACAGGCTAAAAAATTAGTTCCAAAATTTTGTCCACTGGGCCAGATAAGTTTGACAGACTACATCAAATGAGCAATTCCAAAAATTGAGTTGAATAATACAATAGTGCGAATTTTAATATATCGAATATTGTACATTGTGTAGTTTAAACATACCCGCTCACATTAAACCAACATATAAGTAACATAGTTAAAAACTTAACATTCATATATTATAGAAGACGTTCACAAGAATAAAAAATATAAGAAAAACAAGCACATTTTTCCCAGGACTGGCTATATCTTGCCAAGAAAACTCCTTAAAATCAAACCAAAATGGTAGAAAACAAGCACATTTCTCCCAGTACACTGGCAATACCCTAAACTCATACCAATACTATAAATTGGTAGGAGACAAGCACATTTTGCCCGATACACTGGCAACATCCTAAAAGTTCTACCAAAAATATAAATTGGTAGAAAACAAGCATATTTTCCCCAATACATTGGCAACACCTCAAAATCCTACCAATGAGAAACAAGTGTTGACGCTCAATACCCCCACGTCAATGGGGCTCGTGTGGTTGGCAACACAGAAGCCGTTGAACTTCGGCGAATGCTGCACGTCATGGAAGTTTGTGACGCACGACACGCTGCGCACCAGAGTCCTCATTGAGATCTTGTAAAAGATGACTGCCAGCCAACGCTGGACTTTGCTTTCCGGCAGAAATCCGATGAGCGTCAGCGACGTTATCATCGTCACGACCTGGTGTTGCCATGTTTGTTTAGTAATTTTTTGTACTAATTGGTAGAAAATAAAGTTGGCATAAAATTCCCTCTCTCCTATGAGAGTAACGACTGATGGGAGGCCTGTGCCCATCAGTGGGACGTTAATGGGCTGTAGTGGGGTAGAAAATACAAATTAATTTTATCTGTGCCAAATCTTTCATCCCAAATGATTTCCCTTAAAAGTTTTATTAGTTTTTAGGGTTGCCATGTTATATTAAAAAAAATTGAAATAATTTTTCTACTGTTCCATATATAACAGAAATCTATTGCCTATTCATTAAAACAGAAAATTTGTATTTAATTTGTAGTTAGCTGACTAATATTATTATGATTTTTCTGTAAATAAGACTAATAACACAAGAAATATTCGGTATATGGTGTTTTCTAGATTGCCAAAAGGGATTCTTTTATTAGAGCAAAAAAAAAGAAAAGTTAGTACACAAAGAAAACACTTTCAAATAGGTCCTTTGAATACTCTCATTAATATTTAAAATACATTTAAAATTACATTTTAGGCAAATTCTGATAATATATTTTGATTTTGGACATCAAAAGGTAGAACCAATTTTTTCAAAAGAAAATTAGATATTTCTAAAATGACCTATTTAAAAGTAATATACACGAAAGAACATTATAGAATCCATACTAATAATATAAATGCGAAAGTGTGTCTGTCTGTTTGCTATGCCTTCATGACCCATCTTTTCAACAGATTTTGACGAAATTTGACACAGAGAAAGCTGGAATCCCATGGAAGGCCATAGACTAAGATCCCAAAAAAAAATTACCCGGGTAAAGAAACCAAAGCCCACGTAAACGAAGTGGCGGGCATCATCTAGTCTAAATATATAAAAAAAGACTGACTGATTGATCTATCAAAGCACAGCTCAAACCACTGGGGGGATCGGGCTGATATTTGGCATGCATAAGAAAGGATTATTGGAAATTCAACCCCTAAGGAGGTAAAATAGGGGTTTGAAACTCAACGTGAGCGAAGCCGCGGGCAATCAGGTAGATTTAGAATTCTAATTATACGTTTAATTAGTTAATAAGTAGCCAAATATAATACGTACATGATAAAAACCAATTGAAACTGTTATCAAAATAATTAATTAATGCTTAAAAATAGAACTTTCGTTATCAGCATAATTATTCGTGGGGTATATTTGTAATAACATGCTTTTTCACTAATTATCCGATACAATTAATGTTTCCATATTATAGCCGATGCCCACGACTTCTTCCGCTTGGAATAATAAGTATATTTAATTCCCGCGGGAACTTCTTAATTTTCCGGCCTTTTTCACTCTCCAGGTCTTCTACTATAACCATGCAAAAAATCACGTCGATCCGTTACTCTATTGCGGCGTGATTGAAGGAAAACCAACAAACAAACATACTTTCACTTTTAAAATATTAGTATTGACTGTGTCTGTCTGTTACCTTTTCAACTAAACCGATTTTAAAGACGGAGACGGATATACGCTGGGGAAGAATTTCAGATTTCTAGGTCCTAGGGTTAGGGCTGGGCGTTGATGAGTCAGTCAGTCAGTGAGTAACTTCACTCCATATATTATGTTACTCAAACCTAAACTCATATTTTTTTATTTAAATAAAGTTATTAAAAGTAATTTTGAGTCGTCAAGTGAATCTACCACTGGTTTGGAATGACATTCCTACCGATAAGAACCAGCAAGAAACTTGGTGGTTGCTCTCTTTAAAAAAATCATTTACAATTACATCAATGTGTAATCTTATGGGAATAAAAACTACTTCTGTTCTATTATAATAAAGTTTTTAACTCACCCCAACAATAAAGATGAATATCCTCAAGGGTAACAGGAAGAAATATCTGACCACAAAGCCCATGAACCATATGATTGTCAGACGCCACGTTAGGAACTCGTACTGTCTGGAAGAGATGAAGATAACCCAAAAAAATTAAAATAATTTATTTTAATTAAACTTAATCAAGTTTGATTACGAGTGTAGTATATTTATATTTAAGACCTTTTGTCTTCGTAACAACGTGGGCATGTCGCTGACGCGAATCCACAAGTTTAACCCCTACCAAAAAGTGTTCACTTCACTAGATAGTATCTCTTAGAGATTACGTGTTATTATGTTTGTTTACATGGTACACAAAAAAAGGAAATAACTACAACATTTCAGATGAGTATAAAATGATAGAATTAATCTAAGTCAAGGTTCTAAGTTATAACCCAAAACATGTGCACGCATCATGACTTATACACAAAATATATAAATAAATAGAAAAGACTAGTGAATGGATGAAGATGGAATGAAATATCTAAGTGTTTGAAGTGACAAATACAAATCAGAGAGTTATAACATCTTTCTCGTTATTTACTAAAATAATTTACATTGCGTCGTGGTCCGGAACCCTTTGTGAGCAGGTCTGACTCGCATTTCTAAAAACAAGCTTGATGCGTCACCTATGTTGAATTTAGTGTGACGTCATTTTAAGTCTCGTATTCTTCTCAGCAAACCCTTATAATTGGTACGCATATTATGGAGGTGCATAGAAAGTAACTAATCCGACATCTCTAGTAGTCCGCCATATTTGATATTGAATGACGTCATTTAGCTAACCATGCATTGTCATCCAAGTGAAACGTGTATAAGAAATTTCAGCTCAATCGATTGGGACTAACTGTTAAAATCCAGTTGCAAAGTTTGACCTGAACAAACTCACATACATCGCAAATTAAATAAAAGCTTGTAAAGATTACTAGTCCATATGTCTGTCTGTCATGACCCCCTGTCTCAGAGAGGCATGGAGGTATCAAGTTAAAATTAATACAATATACTGAGATCTAAAGTTTCGAGCAAGTCAACACAAGAAAAATATATGGCAATTAATGCAATATATTTTGACACTCGCCAGTAAATCAAAACCTATAGGGTACTTCCCGTCCCAAGCAAGGTCTCTCAGCACAAATAAAGGAAAAAGTCCGAAAATCATTAATTTGTACTTATATCACGACTTCCTTTTGACTTTCCCCCACTCTCTCTCTGTGCGTCGTATTCTTCATTGCTGAGGGTCGTGACCCCTTTCCATTAAGCACAAAATGGTATGGGTTTTCTTAGGATAATAATACTTTGCCATAGTAAAAATTAAAAATAAAAATGCCATACCTATTGGTCCTAGTGAGCAGGTTCCAACTCCTCAACTCCTCGGCCTCGAAGACGGAGGTGACCTGGTCTTCGATGATGGACTCCATGCCTGCCTTCACCAGATCCATACAGTGGTGGAGGTGGAATTCCAGGTTTGTCTGAAAATTCAAATTCAAATCTTTTTCATTCAAGTTGACTTTGACAAGTGCTTTTGAATAGTCGAGAGAATCTACCACTGGTTCGGAATGAGTACCGAGAAGAGCCAGCAAGAAACTCGGTTAAAAGGGGGGGAAATACTTCAAATTCAAATGTTTTTACCCGACTACCGTAAAGTAATAAGGAAGCAATATTTTAGCAGTTTATTGCATTTATGTTACACTAGCTGATGCCCGCGACAACGTCCGCGTGGATTGAGGTTGTTCGGTTCCCGCAGGAACTTTTTAATTTTACGGAATAAAAAGTAGCCTATGTGTTATTCCAGACTATATATCTGTGTCAAATTTCATCCAGATCCGTTCAGCCGTTCTAGACATGTAAATAAATATGCCGTATTACCCATTTGATTGACAGTGTCTGTAGATGACGAGGATGATGAGGATGACGACGACAACGATGATGACGAGTTTACTTAATACTGTAACAAACCATGCACGCGCGGCTCGGGTATACTTTCCTGCTCACACATCGACGAACCATCTCGCTCGGAGCGCTCCGACCAACGTGTCTCTGCGAAGAACAAAGCAGCGGAGCCCTATATAAGCCCGAGCGCAACAAAGATATTAATTCCATTAGCTAGTTAGCGACCGTACTAGCAGAAAACCGCTGCAGTCGCCAAAACAGTCGAGTCTAGGCTCCGGAGCACGACAGCCAGTGCAGTTTAATCTCACGTCTAAAGCTAGGGAATCTAGGATTTAGCTAGATTCCGCCATTCATTATAAGTGTTAGACTGAAATTGGCGGATCTATCTATGGTCCATCTATGGTCTGATTTCCTCTACAGCGCCCTCGACCGTGACGGGCGATTGGAGCGGGATGTAATGGCGGGAAATAATAATCTATGTTGGAATGTCAAGCGATGGCGGTACAATGTTTGTGTGTAAATTCTAATAAAGTATGATTAAAATGGTTATCGAGTGTTTATATCTAATAGATTCAGAAGTGGGATGGACTTTCACGCGCCAAATAATTATTTATCGGTCCGATCATAAAAGTGATGTGAATTCAGTAAAGTAATAGTAATAGTAGGTACTTGTACTTGATGCCGCGACGCAATATGTGTAACAAAAGGAAAGGTTGTTAATGATTCTTCATCATGAAAGAAACATGAAGAGAATCATATGAGAATGTGCCTATTAGACAAACAACTATCTCGTCCTGTGAAATGGTCGTAAGTACTTAATTTGTATCAAGAGCCGAGGATGTGTACCTAAGCACATACATTGTTGCAATCGGAATTGCTTTGGAAAAATGGCATGGAAAACTTAAAAAGATGTATTCAATGGAATAGTAGGTACTTATCAAGTACTTGCATACAAATTACCAAACGTAAATAAGGTTGTATACTATGTGTTATCTAATCCTATCTGGGACTAGGTAAGTTTACCATTTACATATACCTAGTACTGTGGTTAGGTAAATGAGTTAGATAAAATACCTATATAATTGAGAGAAATGATTAAAGGTTTATAAAGGTATCTACAGGTTGTATTTACTTACATTTAAGTAAGTTGTATATGAAAATCATAGTGAATTACATTGGTAGGTGGTTCATAACATGCAAGCTACCTATGAGGTATTCAAACATTTAAGTTAACACTAATAGGTCAAGGGATAGTAGTTGGTCGACTACATAACATGGTATAAGTAATAAGTAACTTATTGAAGAGGTATTTACTAACCTATTCAGCTGGGAATTAGTTTCATTGATAATCTTGTACTTAAATTGAGAGTGAATATTCAATTTATCCTAAGAGTTATTGAACTGAGTCATATATGATATTATTTATATGAACAGAGGTTAAGAGTAACTGTAATATTATGATACATTCCATTAAAGCAAGCATAACCTGATAAAGGTCCTTACAAGTGAAAATTGCATTTGTAGAGGGAACGGATACTCAGTTAAAATAGCGGGTAAAAGAATAGCTGCCTAGTATTTAAAATAAGGTGTTACAGGGGTTACAACAATAATATAACTGAGTACATTATAAAAGATTGTGTGGCATTGATACATTAGTTCAGGTGTATAGTTGTTTAGTAAAATGTGAACTGAAATAAACCAAAGAATAAAATTGAAATAATAGGAAATCTGCAGGGATGCTATGACTGGTTTTGAGACCCTGTTCAACTGAAGTTGGTATTTAATAAGTGTGTTGTCTGTCTCAAGTATTTTACAGTGGCTGTTTGAAGTGGTGTGCTTATTTGCCTGGTAGAGCACATGACCATAATATGACCTGCATTTGACTTCTAATTATGAGGAGATACTGAAGAGGAGATATCACATCAGTGATTGTGCTTGGGGTAGCATGATTTATGGTGCTATGTACTGGCTAATGCTTGTTAAAATAGCCGAGGTGTTGAAGAGATAATAATATTATTTTTAATTTTACAGGTGTGATTAACTAATTAATTCTTGATTTTTAGTGAGGTCTTATTCTATGGCGAAGACCAAAAGCTAGTGGCATATTATAATATATTATGCTGGTTGCCTAACTTGCACCTTGAATGACAATGGTATGGATAATGTCTATGTTGACTATCGCATCTTGTAGTCATGTAAGCAAATAAATGCAAAATGAACCAAGTGGTAATTCTGGTAAAGTCCAATTTAATTGTAATGATGATGAGGACGAGGAGGACTCTTTAGTCAAAAGGGATAAGTTAAAAAAAATTAAAAAAAAAAAAGAATTAAAAGGAGGATGCCCATTTTTAGAAAAAGGAAAATTATGATTTTTGTTTGGAGGGAAAGTAAAGGAGATATATATTTTATTTTGTAAAAGGCGATGGTACCTTTTAGTGCAAGGAGATTTTTTATATTCATCAGATATTGTGCAAGAAGGTACAAGAATAATGCAAAGTTAAGATTTAACTTTTATAGTTGAAGAGTCAAAGTTAAAATATATTTATTTGAAGTTGGTACTTACACAGTACACTGAATGAACGGTACTGGTGAACCGGTAATAATAATATTGCAAATAATTCATATGGTTGAGATGAACAGGCTGTATAATGTGAGAAAATAACAGTCTTTTGGGAGTGATATTTTGGTTTGATTTTTGTTAAGATAAAAACAAAATAGAAACAAATATGCCTGCAGGGCCATGGGTCCATTTCAGGAAAATACCTAAAGGTGAAGTACACTTACTATAAATATCATACGCCTAAGGGGCTTCAAAACAAATAAATGCATGCACCAGCAGGGACACAGCAGATAAGTTTTAGTTAAATACCTAAGGTGGGGTACACTTACTGTAAACGCCACATGCCTAAGGGGCTTCCATTCAAATTAACGCATATGCCGGCAGGGCTGCACAGCAGAACAGTAAATGTAACATGCCTTAGGGGCCTCAGTACAAACTAATGCATAGACTTGCAGGGTTGCAATTCAGTTTCAGGAAAATGCCTAACAGGGGCCTGTGGCACAGTGGTGAAATACGCCTAAGGGGCTTCAGTGCCAGTCCATGCATATGCCTGCGGGGCTACTGGTCTGTTTCAGAACAAGCCTAAAGGGGCTACAGCGCAGATAATCCAACATGCCTAAGGGGCTACAGAACACATGTCTTAAGGTGCTCCAATGCAAATTATAGCATGCGCCTCTGGGGCGACAGAGCGCATACCATAAGGGGCTGCAGTACGTATAGCGTATGCCTACTGCGTAACGGATCAGCTTGCTGGGCACACAGCTGATAGAACATGTCTGAGGAGTAATCCTATAGCTATCATCACATGCCTTCGGGGCTTCGTCATGTTTTACACCACATGCCTGCGGGGCTACTTCACACAGACTGCCTTCAGTATAATTTAAATTACCTTTCAGTAAAGGGGCAGTTGGCCGTTGTGGGTATCGCCTTGCCTTCGGGGCCAACGGACTTGCCTTCGGGGCCAACGCACTTGCCTTCGGGGCCAAAGCACTTGCCTTCGTGGTTAACGCACTTGCCTTCGGGGCCAACGCACTTGCCTTCGGGGCCAAAGCACTTGCCTTCGGGGCTGACGCACTTGCCTTCGGGGCCAACGCACTTGCCTTCGGGGCCAAAGCACTTGCCTTCGGGGCTGACGCACTTGCCTTCGGGGCCAACGCACTTGCCTTCGGGGCAAAAGCACTTGCCTTCGGGGCTGACGCACTTGCCTTCGGGGCTAACGCACTTGCCTTCGGGGCTAATGGACCTTGCCTTCGGGGCTAACGCACCTTGCCTTCGGGGCTAATGGACCTTGCCTTCGGGGCTAACGCACCTTGCCTTCGGGGCTAACGCACCTTGCCTTCGGGGCCGACATACCTCGCCTTCGGGCTAATGCACCTTGCCTTCGGGGCTAACGCACCTTGCCTTCGGGGCCGATGAACCTCGGCTTCGGGGCCAACACACCTCGCCTTCGGGGCGGACATATCTTGACCACGGGGCCGATATTCATGGCCTACGTGGCTTAGAGACACCTGCCTTCGGGGCTGAGGGATACATTGCCTTCTGGGCTGAGATAAATAATACTACTCTCGGAGCTGACGCAAGTTAATTTCAGGTCTATTGGAAATGCTTCAAGGCTGAAACAGGCTTTGCCCTCGGGGCTGTGAAATTATACCTCTGCAAGAATGGACACAAGCTGCCTTTGGGGCTTATATTATAATACTTTCAAGTGTGGACACTAGCGCCCCTGGGGCTGGGATGAATATCCTGTCGGATTCTGAGTAGATGGTGAATTACTAGTAAGTTACACGTGGAGCTCCTGTACGTTGACCGCATCACTCATGTGGTTGTTTCTTGCCCGTGGGGCTCACCGCTCATGTAAGTTAATTCCGTATCACTTATATTTTACTACATTTTGAATATATCGCTGGTGTGGAAAACAGGGGTCATGATGCCAGTAGACTTGGAAAGTCTAGCCTGCGGGGCTGCTACGTTTCGATTTCCTGTAGCGAGAGTTGCAAAATAAAGCAAAGCTTAGGTAACCTGCCCACGGGGCTAGACAGGCTTATTGAATCTATTACTCTCCATTGGTCGCATGATAGTATGAAAGTAGCAAAACAGCTGTTTATCAGGCGAAAGCGCAGTGATGATGATACTGGTTAGTGTGTGTCACGGTTAGGTGATATAAAGGCTTAATAGGTCTGTAAAATGCGCAGATGGTATTGACTGATTTCAACTATTGTTATAATGCGAGGCATTGAGTGGCTAACAAGTATTGTAGCCGCCGTGTAAGTTGAACTATGCACAGAAACACATTCCGGGTGTCAAACGAAGTGCGGTATGAGGTACGTCACGAGGGGCCGCGCGTTACCATACCTCTCGCTCCCCGCGCATGCTACGCATGGTCCTGTAGTTCAATATACCTGCGCAGACGACCACCATTTTGGGTCAAGTTACGGGACGCGATTTATATCAGTTGAGCGATGTAACAAAACATCGTGTAAAGAGATTTACTTATCGTGTAAAGAGACTCGCTCTATGATGTTCCTTGGGATATTCATTTATGAAAGTGATATGACTACCAGAATTAGATTGAGGAGGAACAGTGAAAAGTAAACAAAATATTGAACAACCAAGTACACTATTACACATTTATATTTTAATAACATTATATTATATTTATATTATGATATTAAATTATATTAATATATGTTTTCACCACATTATCACTACTGCACAAATCAAAATGATATTAGTGGCCAAGCAGATGCCAAGGTATAATGTATTGCATAGTATCAACATTTGAGTTCGGTTTTACGAAGCGTCGAAATTTGGCAAGAGCTGCCTTCATCACTATCTGAGTTGAATTGCCTGTTGTGTTGTGTTGTGTTAAAACGAACAATACCATTCAGGTCCACGGTATAATGTTAATCTATTCTTCCGGTGGGAATAAGGTGTATATGAAATTTCAATATTTCAAATTAAATTAGGAACATAGAGATTTGCTCAAAAGATGGAGCATGTGCAAAGTATACGAAATGGCTCATTATAGAGAAAGTGGTTCGGGTCTTCGAGTTTTAGTGAGTTCTGTAACTCAACTGTCACCGATTGTCAGATAAACATTCTTGGATTATAACATAAGCTAGCCTGGTTGAGGCTTACAGATTAGGTATAAGTCATTTACGCCATGTGTAAAGAGGAAAGTATAATTAGGTGTAATGAATGAGTAGGTATTAATAATCATTATGGAAAGTAACAAGGTGAACATGAGTATACTCATACTCATAGGAAAATGAATTATAGGTGTATAATAATACCATTAGACTATAAGAATCTAATTATCATTTGATCAAATGATGGCATTCTCATATCTGTGAGAATATTGAAATTGTTACGAATTACCCTTATCGAATTAAAACTTTGGGTTAAGTGTGAGAAAATGTATGATGTTATAGATCAGACAAAGTTAAAGTTAGTTCCTCATTTAGATCCCTAAAGACTAATTATCATTGAATTGCATTGGGTTAACCAAAATGAGTAAGGGAAAGTTATTACTTATATTATGTGTTTGGGTAACTAGCGAAATTCTGTAACGCTGGGGAGCTTCTTCTGAATAAGTGAGTTCACAAATGTACATGGTTGGGAAGCTTTTGTTGTATGTGAAATATGGCGATTCAATTGCTCCAGAATGTTGCCGCACTCAAATCCATCAGAGTCAACTTATCTAGAATACATAATATTATGATGAGCTGTGTCATGGGTGATAAATCCGTACTTACTTATTAGATGATGTCTTGTAATGTGAAAAAAAAAGCGATGAAGACTGATGCTCTTGTAACCTCAAATATAATATTGCTATCTGGACCTGAACTTAAAGGTTTATGAAGTCAGTGCCTTAAGTGTAACCTTATACGATAAGGACCAATATCAATACGACTATGGATAGAGTAGCATCAGCAATCACCGTGAGTTCAATTAATTAAGTGTTCAAAGTGTGACGGGTGTAAACTTCGAGGGCGAAGTAAGGGCAGGATGGCCGAACTGTTAGACTGAAATTGGCGGATCTATCTATGGTCCATCTATGGTCTGATTTCCTCTACAGCGCCCTCGACCGTGACGGGCGATTGGAGCGGGATGTAATGGCGGGAAATAATAATCTATGTTGGAATGTCAAGCGATGGCGGTACAATGTTTGTGTGTAAATTCTAATAAAGTATGATTAAAATGGTTATCGAGTGTTTATATCTAATATAAGCTAGGAGGTGGTAGCCGTTGCAGTCATCTCCGATGTTTAATCTATGGTGCAATACATACGAGTAGTAACTCGACGTTCACGTTTCTTTTACTTCTACCCTAAAATACTTAATTATTTTTATGTAGCTCATGCTCGCGGCTTCGTAGGCGTGAAATAAGTTGTTTTTCATTTCCTTAAAAAAGGACCCATACTTCCATGCTAATATTAAGTATCAATGCGAAAGAGTGTCTGTCTGTCTGTCTGATACGCTTTCCCGGCCCCTCTTCAACCGATTTTGACGAAATTTGGTATTTAGGTAGGTTGTATACCGGAGGAGGACTTATTTGGATTTTGCTTGTCACAAATGATAAATTATTTATTTCAAATAATAGGTGCATGTGATCAAAATAAAGATACAAAAATGTTTGTGACTTCTGAACGTCACAAACGTCAGAATTCCACGGAATTAAAAATCCAAGCATACATAAAAAATCAGGGATCTCTGAACTATTTTCCTAGTAGGGTTGCAGTTTTTCAATACTAGTCAGTATTGCAAAACTGCAACCCGTCATCTAAATATATAAAAGGAAAAGGTCACTGACTGACTGACTGACTGACTGATTGATCTATCAACGCACAGCTCAAACCACTGCATTTTGCTTGTCACAAATGATAAATTATTTATTTCAAATAATAGGTGCATGTGATCAAAATAAAGATACAAAAATGTTTGTGACTTCTGAACGTCACAAACGTCAGAATTCCATGGAATTAAAAATCCAAGTATACATAAAAAATTATTTTCCTAGTCGGGTTGCAGTTTTTCAATACTGACTGTCATCTAAATATATAAAAGGAAAAGGTGACTGACTGACTGACTGATTGATCTATCAACGCACAGCTCAAACCACTGGACGGTTCGGGCTGAAATTTGGCATACAGATAGCTATTATGACGTAGACATCCTTTAAGAAACGATTTTTGTAAATTCAGCCTCTAAGGTGGTAAAATGGGGGTTTTAAATTTAATTAGTCTAAGCGGACAAAGTCGCGGGCATCACTTAGTAATGACATAAATAACAATAGACTGCTAAAATCATAATCCTTCCTTTAGACTTTGCTCCGGTGAAATGAATGAAAACGTTTAGAAGTTGCTTCGCCATTTTTCTTTGTCAAAAACTAGGTGTATTGTTTTAAGTCAGCGCTATATTTAAATTCTTTGCTAATGGACTGATTTCGTTCAAATTTTGCCATTTGCGATTCCCTGAGATCACAATTCACAAAAGAGGAAACTGTTACTGAAAATGCAAAACTTAGATTAAAACTTGTTGAGCTCACCTTCCCTTTGACCTCCGCTGTGAGCTGTCCATTCCGTAGCCTCTCTTGACTCTTGTTCCTCTTGTAGTTGAGCTCAGATGATGGGCCCAGGATCTCTTGCCGCTCTATGCGCTGTTCTCTATGTATAAACCTATCAGAATGCGAGCTTACCTCCCCTTTAACCTCCGCAGCCTCTCTTGATTCTTGCTCTTCTTGTAGTTGAGCTCAGGTGATGGGCCCAGGATCTTTTGCCCCTCTATAGCGCCGTTCTCTATGTATAAACCTATCAGAATGTGAGCTCACCTCCCCTTTGACCTCTGCTGTAAGGTGTCCATTCCGCAGCCTCTCTTGACTCTTGCTCCTCTTGTAGTTGAGCTCAGGTGATGGGCCCAGGATCTCTTGCCGCTCTATCACGCTGTTTTTTGTGCCTGCAAATAGAATATTATTACAAGTGACTGCCTCGTTGGTCTAGTGGTTGGCATGATCGACTGCGGCTGACGAGGTCCTGGAGTCGAGTCATAGTTAAGTATTGAGTGTTCCTGACTAGAAATTCTCAGTACTAGCCCGGAGTTAGGAAGTTGGTGATGTTTCACTCCCATACCTCGGAGAGCACGTAAATTCCGCACTATTTATCACTAACATGATAATAGTCGTTAAAGTCCGCTAACGCACATTGGAGCAGCGCAGTGGGTCTAAGCTCTACTTGCCCCTCTCCTATGAGAGTGGAGGCCTGTGCCCAGGAGTAGGACGTTAATGGGCTGTAGTGGTGGTGGCAGTTACACAAGTACCTCGTTGGTACTCAATAATAGGAAAAAAGGGCTAACTAGTAGTGGTATACAATAAATGTATGTTCATAAGTCACCGTTGACGCCGTTCTCCTTGATGATGGCTGAAGGTGGTTTGTCGTCAGGAATGGGAGGCTCCTCCTCATCAGAGCTGTCGGTACGCTGCAGTTTCTTCGCCACCTCGATGTGCTGTCTGCCATACTGGAATCATACACACAACATATGTACTTATTTATTACACATACATAAATGATTTTCTATTATTTTTTTGAAGTGATAACTTCTTTAGGTAAAGGTAAACGGTAAGAGGTAAACTTGTGGATTCGCGTCACCGACATGCTCGCGCTGTTACGAAGACAAAAGGTCTTAAATATAAATTTACTACATTCATAATTAAACTTTAATGCCTTAGTGATAAGGTTTATATTTTAATTTTTATTCAAATAAAAAAAAATAAAAAAAAGGTTAAATATTCGTTTTCACTTCTATCGGCAGTCCCTAAGACTGCCAATTTTTTTTAATCCACTACAAGGTAGCCCTTGACTGCGATCTCACCTGATGGTAAGTGATGATGCAGTCTAAGATGGTAGCGGGCTAACCTGTTAGGAGCATGGCAGTTATTTAAACCCAGATTCGGTTTCTACACGGCATCATACTGGAACGCTAAATGGTAAGATGGTAACCAGACACGGCCGAAGCCTCTCACCAGGCCAGAACAGGAAAAATTCAGAAATTATAAATTCCCAAATCGACCCCGCCGGAGATCGAAGCCAGGTCTTCCGCACGTTAAGACAACAGCGCTCAACACTGCGCCACGGAGGTCGTCAATGTTGTTAAACACTATTCGCCGATGACAGCACAGTAGGTACTTTTATTAGGTGACAAACAAGATAATATATTTAAATTTAACACAAGACATATTATTAATTAGTTGACTTCTAATAATCCATACTAATATTATAAATGCGAAAAGGACATTGACCAAATTCGCCTAAGAATCAACATACGTTTGAAATATACAGTAATTCTTAGGTTATTTTATAGCATTTATTCCAAATATTAGAATTTAGCGGACACTTCAAATTAATTAAAAAATTAATAAATGGGTATTCAATTGATTACTATACGTTTCCGTTTCTAAATTATTAACCATAGATCAATAACTTACAGGTTAAAGTAATATACAATACAACCGCTTGAGCGCTAGATCCGTATCGTAAGAAACAAGATAAAAGCTGCTTAAAGTGCTGAGTGCGCTAGTATTCTGACTCTCGGTACGCCATCTATTGAAAGTACAATTATTTCAATATTTTTAACGCCATTTGTGAAGTTCTCGATGAACTATGACAATACCTGCATCCTTATTAATACCGCCATCTGTAATTTTTTTTGATGAATCTTGTCTTATCTTCATACTGTTTACAGCTCTATTACAAATGGATAAAGATGATATTTATTTGTTCAAGCAGATTGATCGTGATAGCTGAAATAACATCAAAATTGAAAATATTTTTGGTAATTACTAATTTTTAGCAAGTGTCCGTAGTTTTAATCTGCTCTCAAGTATAAAAACGTATTAATTTGAACCCAGTATTCAATGTTTTATGACGGTTGGTTCTTAGGCGAACTTTGTATGGGGACTGAACAATGTCCTTTGGATGGATGAATGGATGTTTATTACTCAATGACGCCAGAACGGCTGAACGGATCTGGATGAAATTTGGCACAGAGAAAGATTTTGGTATGGAATAACACACAGGTTACTTATGCTGAGATCTATAGAGCGTACTTTGATTGGCTCAGACTTTACTTAGAGTTAAAATTGGATGGACATATGTGAGTAACATAAATGTCTCGTTTTAACCATGTCTTATGTCTAAGCAAAGTCAAAGTTCGCTGTATAGATCTCACATTTAGAGTTCCCGTGAACCGAAAAACCTCAATCCTCGCGGACGAAGTCGCGGGCAAGCTAGTAAGACAGTTTATTAACTGGTTGCCAATCGACATGTAATAAGTTAAAAAATCTTGACAAAACAAAATTCATGACATTTGAAAATAAGAGAAATAAATTATCACTGGACATTCAATATGTAGGTAAAAACATCTGTGAAACTACACAAAGAAAATCTTTAGGCCTCTATGTTGACGATTGCCTCAATTGGGTATTTGACTACTATTCAAATAAATTGTTTTTTAGTGATTATTAAATAGAGGATCTCCCAAAAGTCGTTTCATTCAAAAGAATTTCATATAAATCCCATACCTAAGACGCGTTTTGACGTTAGAAAAAAAGTTGTTGATTTGACTATTTGTCAAATACCCAATTGGAAGATACATATTGACAAGTAGATGATGCCCGCGACTTCGTCCAGATGGATTAAAGTTAGGATTCCTGCGGGAGCTCCTTAATTTTCCGGGATTTTTTATCCCGGAAAATTAAATCCCGGTTTTGACGACCTCCGTGGCGCAGTGCTGAGCGCTGTTGTCTTAACGTAGGAGGTCCCGGATTCGATTTCCCGCAAGGTCAATTTGGGGATTTAGAATTTCTGATTTTACGCTAGTCTGGTCTGCTGGGAGGCTTCGGCTGTGGCTAGTTACCGCCCTACCGGCAAAGACGTGCCGCCAAGCGACTTAGCGTTCCGGTACGGTGCCGTGTTGAAACCGACTCGAGGTATGGGTTAATAATTATTATAACTACCATACCCCCTAACAGGTCGGCCTGCATCGACACTTACCATCAGGTGAGATCGCAGTCAAGAGCTAACTTTTAGTAAAAAAAAAAAATTGCCCAATCAATGCGCAGAAACCGAATTTTAACTAGATACCAAACACTTCAAAATATTCGTGTTCTAAAAAGCCAACAAGTGTGAATTATCAAAAATATAAATAGGTAAGCCAAAATCATAAAAACCAGAGCCAGTTCAGTACTTTCATGAATCTATTCGAAAACTGTGGATTTGAAAACATAGAAATCTGCAGAGATATCTAGGGCAACAAAAATTTTTTTTTAGAGCTGTGTAATCTATACTTACTAATCAATCAATCTAGTATCTAATCTATCTATATATATGTCACCGTAAGATTGTAAAAACCGTTAGATTATAATCTAACTCGCGAAATTGCAAACTGTCGAAAGATTACAATTTAACGCATTATTTTTCGGTAGATTGTAAACTGTTAGGTATATTAATTAACCCGATAGAACCTAAGTGTCCGGCCTGCGGCCGGGCACTACCTGTTTATACTATATGTCGAACCCTAACCTAACTTACAAGAAAGACAAGAAAACGTAAATACAATGAATATTTCAAAAATTGACACTCAGAACGGTTCGCAATCTGTCGACAGTTTACAATTTCGCGAGTTAGATTATAATCTAACGGTTTTTACAATCTTACGGTGACATATACATATAAAAGCGAAAGGTCACTGATTCATCACATCTCAGGAACTATAAAGCATACAGACTTGAAATTTGGAAGATAGGTTTCTTCTCTGGTGTAGACGTCAGCTAAGAAACGGTTATGAGAAAATTCACCCCTAAGGGAGAAATGGAGGTTGGAAGTTTCTATGAAAGTCCTTTGTTTTTGAAGTTAGAGACATGAAAATTGACCGTTAAGTTAATAGTTATAAATAACTAGCGACCCGCCCCGGTTTCGCACGGGTGCAATGTAGATTTGTAATTTTATCGTAAAAAAAAACAAAGTAAACAATTTACATTTTACATATTATGTACTATATATACTTAAATATAAATTAATTAAAATTAATACTTGTAAATATTATAAATGCGACATTTTGGATGGATGTATGGATGTATGTTTGAAAAAAACTTAATCCACGCGGACGAAGTCGCGGGCATCTTAATAAGCTAAAATACAGTTTAAATTTCATCGCAATCGGTTGAATGGATGGGCCGTGCGTAGCATACAGACAGACACACTTTCGTATTTATAATATTAGTATGGATTAAACGATCTCGTATCTTGAAAATGAAATAAGGAACCAGTTTCTTTTTAAAAATATGTTCCTATACAAAAAATACTAACTTTATTTAATTTAATATAAAGTACGATTGGATTTCTATAATAACGTCGACCTTACAGCGTGATGCAAGACCTTGGGTAAACAGCTATAATTTCGAAACGACGTAAAAGATACCTACTTATCATAATCACGCACATCGAACCACGTTGGTTTAGTGGTTAGTCATAGGTTCTCAACCTGGGAGGACTAAACCCTTTAATTGAAGTGAAACTTCTTTGTAATCGTTGTGATTTGAAAATTCGATGAAACGAAAAACGATACGGAAAAAGCGACACCAAAAAGAGACAAAAATATTTATAATAGGATTTAGCCTGCGAGAGAATGAGAGAATACAAGTTACGACACTTTTCTGAAGTTTCACTTCTGCCGTGTGTGAATTCACAGACACACTTTTTTTAGGATTCAATTTTTTAGGATTGCCTCGTAGGTCTAGTGGTTAGCATGTCGGATCGGGCCATAACAAGTACTTCTGAACTACAACTACAAGTTTTTCTGACAAGAAATTCTCAGTACTTACTAGGAGTACTAAGAGGTACCTGGAGTTAGGAAGTTGGCGGTGTTTCACCCCCGTGCCTCGGAGAGCACGTAAAGCGTCGCCGGTATTCCACTAACCGGTCGTGTCAGTTTTTAAAAAAAATATATTCATATAGGTATATAGCGAGCAAACGGCAGAACGTCACCTGATGGAAAGTGATTACCGCCACCCATGAACATTTGCAGCACCAGAGGAACCGCCAATTTTAGATTTTGCGTCCTCTGGCTATGAGAGTAAAGGAATAGAGAGTGCGCCTGTATATGCGCACAGACTTGTGCACTATTATATCTCCCGCGCAGATGGCTAATCTCTCTGAAGATTGGCCGCCGTGGCCGAAATTGGGAAGGCATTATGATTATTAGTACGGGTTTTATGCCGAGATCTATAGAGCGTATTTTGAGACTTATGTGAGTAACATAAAGCTGTCTTGTTTTTAACCATGTCTTAAGTCTAAACAAAGTCCGAGTTCGCTCTATAGATCTCACACTTAGAAAAGCGCCGCTGTGTCTCAGTCCAACTACGCAGGTGTGCGTTGTGCCTAAGGCCATTAATTATTATCGATAACATCTAAACGCCAGCTTTAGATAATCTTTGCCTCAACAAAGTCACGAAAGTACACCCACATCGGATTAGTCACAGGTTCGATGCCCGGTTAAGGGGTTAAGAAGGCCGAATGACCTTGACGAAACGCAGACCAGCGGGACTTTTGCCGACGGTAATGCCGTATAGCGGCCACGCCCGGAACTACGCAAACTAGGCCAAAGACTATAGACTGCAGAGGGAACAAGTGCTATTTTATGGGATAATGCCTATATTTATGTTTGCGCATAAATATCATAGGTCACAAATACGTAAACTTTCTTTAATACCTACCTTTAGCTTTACCGTGCCATGTAATGTTCGATATCGTATCCGATACTAAATATTGTTTGCGCTTGTAGTAGGCACAGATTAAGGTATAGGTACAAGTAATAATATTTCGTATTGGATCAATGCTAAAATGTAGGTAGTTCAAGTTAGTGTTGCAGAACTATCGATAGTTGACATCAAGCTAAAAGTTTTGAAACGTGCTACCTCCACCGAGGGATGAGTGGGGTACAGGGAGAGGAGATAGAGAATCAGGTACTAACTGCTCACAATAAACCCCACTTGCCGGAGCTGCGTAGTTTTTTTGTGAGTTTACTCCTTTAGAATCAATTTTCATATGTATGAGCCTGTGGTATGAAAATTTATGTGCAGTACTACGTCATGCGCAGCTCTGAGCACAGAGTCACTTAAAAAAAAGTCAGCGCCATTTTGAAATTCTTTGTTAAATAACCGATTTCGTTCAAAATTGATATTTACGGCTTTCTGGGATCACAAAACAGGAAACTGTTACCAAAATTTAAAAAAGTCGGTGCCATTTTGAAATTCTTTGTTAATTGACCGATTTCGTTCAAAATAGCATGCGCACTACGAGTAAAATTATGTCTACCCGTTATCTCTCTCTGTCTACCGAAGCAACATGGTTACTTGTCTCGTTACGTCAAAAGTAGAGATAAAAGTAATATTTCTAATCTGTGGTATTTTTCTCTACGAGCCTTTACATGACGACTACTTTTTTCTTGTAATATACTGCATTTTGTGCATGTTAGGGTAAATGAAAAATTTGCCGGCAACGACAATATCTCTCTCTCTCGTCGCGAGATAATCTCGTTGTGCACATCCTAGACCTACTGGGATCACAAAACAGGAAACTGTTACCAAAATTTAACAAAGTTAGCGCCATTTTGAAATTCATGTTGTTATTATGTTTCCATGACTATGTAATGTATTTTGATGAATATAAATTTTACCTACATTTTAAGTTTTCATGTTTGTTCTTTTTCATACATACATACATACATACATACATACATACATACATACATACATACATACATAAGTTACTAAAACAAAAGTTGTTAGAAGACACACTAGGTTGTTCCTCATCAAAATCATCTTGATTTGAATTTTTACAATCACTTGTCACTACAGAACCTTATTTAGTCTTTGCACCTACTTTGCACACTTAAAAAGTTAAATTCTTAAAAAAAATATATTTACACCTACTAATTTACAGATAAATACTGAACTAAGTATTTCTAAAATTTTAAATATGTACAAATGAGTATAAACCCTTCAAAATCGAAAATTAACTTTAAAAAATTCGCTCCGACACCGACGTGCGGTCCACCTTCGACAATGTCCCGAAACGGACTGCCGAAGGGCTCGCGGGTGTTTACAGGGCGACGGAGCAGCCACGTTCTCACTAATATACTTAAATTTCGGGGGAAAATTACTTTACACGAATGTTATAGGGAGTAAAAATAAAACTCTACGTTAAAAATATTGTAATTTTTAAGACCTATTTTTGTGTGCAAGAACTAATTAAAAAGCTTGTGCCGTTTTGCAGAACATTTTCAAAGTATGACAAAAGTAGATACTCTTTGGGGATTTTTTTCTGAAAGAGGGTTTGAAAAAAGTAAATTTTTTTTACAGTAGAAATGTTTATTAAGCCTATATCTTCCGTTACATATTTTTTCTTTACGGATTCAACTATCAGTTATTAAGACAATTTGACTTAAACATCCTAATACTGAGGCAGTTTGTCATCTCTTAAAGCCTTAACCTGTCATTATATAATTATAGTAACAACGTCATAAAGGAAATACTTACATAGTCATTTGTATTATTTTTAAAAAAATCAGGCACCTTAAGCATTGCCGGCTTAGAGTGCGTTTCCACCAGAACTAGATATTATGTATTCTGTTGTTAAGCTAGTGTGACAAACCCACCAAAAGGAGCGCGTATATTATTTACATATTGTAACACTAGCTTTTGCCCGCGACTTCATCCACGTGTTTTTTTTTCATTTCGCGATTCCCCAATTCCCTCGGGATTTCTTGAATTTTCCGGGATAAAAAGTAGCCTTTGTCCATTCCCGGGATACAACCTATCTCTGTACCAAATTTCATCAAAATTGGTTGAACAGATGGGCTGTGAAAGCGTAGCAGACAGACAGACACACCATTGCATTTATAATATTAAGTATGGATTACATTTTATCTTTGTAATTGTATGAAAAGAGCAACTGCTGAGTTCCTTGCCGGCTCTTCAAGTAGAACGCTTTTCCGAACCGGTGGTAGAGTCTTGGCTTATCATAACTTCATAAGTGACACAAGTTGTCCTACGCGAAATGAATAAATCATTCTAGTAATTAGTCATGAGTCAACAGTACGGACTACGTTTACACCGTGATAACTCAGGGGGGATGGACAACACAGTTTGATATGACATACCTTGACGTCTATAAAATAAGGGTTATAGTTCCGAAACAGGAGCATCAACAACATTAAAACAATACTGCTTCCAGTGATGGTAGTAAGCCCCAGGCTACCTAATACCTACAACGTGATAGGTCGGGTCCACCGTGGGTCTAAAGTCAGTGTCATCGATATCGCTATCGCAAAGTGTCGAAAGATTACGATTTAAGGCATTATTTTCCGTTAGATTGTAATCTGTTAGGTTTATTAACCCGATAGAACCTAAGTGCCATGTAGGTAGGTTAGGTTAGGGTTCGACATAAATAACACTACCTGATAATCAGGTAGTGTTATTTATGTTGAACCCTAACCTAACCTATATGAAACAGACAAGAAAACGTAAATACAATGAATATTTCAAAAATTGACACTCAGAACATTGAACGGTTCACAATCTTTCGACAGTTTACAATTTAGCGAGTTAGATTATAATCTAACGGTTTTTACAATCTTACGGTGACATATACATATCGCCACCTCCATGGCAAACTTACGAATCTGCAGTTTTAGTGAAATCAATATTTCCATGAATAACCGTACCAAATGTAGCACTGTGGTAAAGTTACGTATTTCTGTCACTGAATTTGAATTCTTTACCTATCAGTACCAGAAATACGTAACTTTACTTCGTGTGCAGTACTACATTTGGTTACGGTTACGATTTTTCACTAAAGCTAACGCGCGCTGGTCTGAAAAGAGCCCACAAAAAACTTAGCCGGGAATTTTTGCTATCATCAATAGGGATGATGGCAACTCAATCAAATCAGCAACTTTTTATCAAACCTAAAAACGCGCTTCTAGTATGGAAGTTGTATGAAATATCCAATGTGACGACATAAAATTTCAACGTACTTTTTTTCTTTAATCTATATCCCTATTCTGCAAACATACTTAAAAGATTACTAATGGTGTTGTTTAAGAGCATTGTAAACTAGCAGACTTGCCCGCGACTCCGTTCGCGTGAAATAAGTTTTTTAAATTCCCACGGGACCTCCCTTATTTTTCGGGATAATATATAGCCTATAACACTCACAAATAATGAGGCTTTCTATTGGTACCAGAATTTTCAAAATCGGTTCATTAGATCCAGAGATTACCCCCTACAACGTCACAAACTCACTAACTTTACCTTTTTGTAATATTTATTGTAAATAGGTACCTTGTTTTTAAGACAGTGTAGCTTCATTAAATAATGAATGCTAGTGAATAGATGATCGTGAGTGATTACCCCAGTCGGAATGTTTACATCACAGTTAGTTTAGTGCTTACGTAACCACCATCATAAGTCATGTACTCACATCTGAGAACTATTATGTAGTCAACAAAATAAGACTGCATTATCGTGGAATTTAAGGTTTAGTGGTGAAGACTATGGCTTCTTATCTGGGGGGAGCGGGGTTTTAATCCCTAAAATAAATATTTTTTTACCTATTATCTCGTATACCTATTTAAAGCGTAGGAGACAGACAGACACACTTTCGCATCTTACTTCTTACTAATCTTATCTTACTAATATTACTAATACTATAAATGCGAAAGTTTGGATAGATGTATGGATGTATAGATGTTCGTTACTCAATCACGCCCCACCGGCTGAACTGATCTGTCTGAAATTTGGCACAGAGATAGATTATAGTCTGGAATAGCACATAGGCTACACAATTTTTAATCCCGGAAAATTAAAGAGTTCCCGCGGGAACCAAAAAACCTCAAACCACGCAAACCGTAAACGTAGTCGCGGGTATTCGCTAGTTTATAATAAAAATATCGAAGTATGGAAACAATAAATTAAAAAGGGTGAAGTAAGATATTATTTTACTAATCAGTTGGATAAATCTATACTAATATTATAAATTTGAATGTTTGGATGGGATGGATGGATGTTTGCTACCTATCTAAGCAATATTTGTTCTACATTCTTTTTATTCTTGATGTATATGTCACCGTAAGATTGTAAAAACCGTTAGATTATATATAATCTAACTCGCGAAATTCTAAACTGTCGAAAGATTGTAAACTGTTCAATGTCCTGAGTGTCAATTTTTGAAATATTCATTTTAATTACGTTTTCTTGTCTCTTTCTTGTAGGTTAGGTTAGGGTTCGACATAAATAACCAAGTAGTGCCCGTTAGGTTTTATCGGGTTTAAGGCCCCTTATACAGATATCATACTTTTTCAAGTACCATTTATAGATAAATGGAATAACAGCTGTTGGGATATTATGGTATTAAATTAAAGGTAATGTATTCATCTCTAGTTAGACCCCATAAAAAATGCACACTCCCATACAAATTTTCGGAATAAATACGTTTCTACGAACGCAAGAACTGCTGAAAATGACGAAAAATGGGGTCTGGATAGGAACCCATAAAGCTAGATCAGCTACATATTTTAACTTGAAAATAACAAAAGAGTGGGGCTTATATAGTCCTCTACCCAAATGCTGGAACATTATGCATACAAATAAATACTTTGTCATTTATGTGTCAACACAAAAAATTCTTCATACATTTTCTATGGAAAGAAGCCGGCCGCTTGGCGTTTGGCGCTCAGTACGCGCTGAGATGCGCTCGTGAACGGGTGGGTGTATCGCTTTTTTGCATGAAATTTATTACGACAAAATTAACACCGTGTTGTATACTGCGCTCGATAAAACTTGATATTGTTTACGACACAAAGAAGAAAGTTCTCAATTACCCTTTTTTTTACCCGATTACAGCAAAGCCAAAAGGAAAGGGTACGAGATTAGGAGTCTATGTATGCCTATGCGTGTGTGTGTGAGTGTGTATGTATGTTGGATGTATGTATGAATGTATTAATTGAAGTCTATGACACTCCAGAGCCCTTAACTACACTCAATTATTATTATAGCCAACTATACCTATGCAAAAAATTAGGTCAATACGTTAGTCTGTTACGGCGTGATTGAAGAACAATCCTACTAACAAACTTTTTCCCAATAATTTTAGTACGGTAAGCGCCATTTTGAAATTCTTTTTTATCGTCCTGATTTCGTTCAAAATCGATACCTGGTGTTCCCTGGGATCACTGAACAGAAAACTTTACCGAAAATTAAAAAAAAGTCAGCGCCATTTTGAAATTCTTTGTTATCGTACCGATTTCGTTCAAAATCGATATCTGGGGTTCCCTGGGATCACAAAATAGGAAACTTACCAGAATTAAAAAAAAGTCAGCGCCATTTTGAAATTCTCTGTTATTGTACCGATTTCGTGCAAAATCGATATCTGAGGATCCCTTAGACCACAAAACAGGAAACTGTTACCAAAATTTTAAAAAATCAGCGCCATTTTGAAATTCTTTGTTATTGTACCGATTTCGTTCAAAATCGATATCTGACGATCCCTGGGATCACAAAACAGGAAACTGGTACCAAAATTTAAAAAAAGTCAGCGCCATTTCGAAATTCTTTGTTATCGTACCGATTTCGTTCAAAATCGATATCTGGGGTTCCCTGGGATCACAAAATAGGAAACTTTTACCAGAATTTTAAAAAAGTCAGCGCCATTTTGAAATTCTCTGTTACTGTACCGATTTCGTTCAAAATCGATATCTGGGGTCCCCTAGGATCACAAAATATGAAAATTTTACCAGAATTAAAAAAAAGTCAGCGCCATTTTGAAATTCTTTGTTATCGTACCGATTTAGTTCAAAATCGATATCTGGGGTTCTCTGGGATCACAAAACAGGAAACTTTTACCAGAATTTTAAAAAAGTGAGCGCCATTTTGAAATTCTCTGTTATTGTACCGATTTCGTTCAAAATCGATATCTGGGGTTCCCTAGGATCACAAATTATGAAACTTTTACCAGAATTAAAAAAAAGTCAGCGCCATTTTGAAATTCTTTGTTATTGTACCGATTTCGTTCAAAAGCGATATCTGACGATCCCTGGGATCACAAAGCAGGAAACTGGTACCAAAATTTTAAAAAATCAGCGCCATTTTGAAATTCTTTGTTATTGTACCGATTTCGTTCAAAAGCGATATCTGACGATCCCTGGGATCACAAAGCAGGAAACTGGTACCAAAATTTAAAAAAAGTCAGCGCCATTTTGAAATTCTTTGTTATCGTACCGATTTCGTTCAAAATCCATATCTGGGGTTCTCTGGGATCACAAAACAGGAAACTTTTACCAGAATTTTAAAAAAGTGAGCGCCATTTTGAAATTCTCTGTTATTGTACCGATTTCGTTCAAAATCGATATCTGGGGTTCCCTAGGATCACAAATTATGAAACTTTTACCAGAATTATAAAAAAGTCAGCGCCATTTTGAAATTCTCTGTTATTGTACCGATTTCGTTCAAAATCGATATCTGAGGATCCCTTAGACCACAAAACAGGAAACTGTTACCAAAATTTTAAAAACTCAGCGCCATTTTGAAATTCTTTGTTATTGTACCGATTTCGTTCAAAAGCGATATCTGACGGTCCCTGGGATCACAAAGCAGGAAACTGGTACCAAAATTTAAAAAAGTCAGCGCCATTTTGAAATTCTCTGTTATTGTACCGATTTCGTTCAAAATCGATATCTGAGGATCCCTTAGACCACAAAACAGAAAACTGTTACCAAAATTTTAAAAACTCAGCGCCATTTTGAAATTCTTTGTTATTGTACCGATTTCGTTCAAAAGCGATATCTGACGGTCCCTGGGATCACAAAACACAAATTCAAAATGGCGCTGATTTTTTTTAATTTAAATACCAGTTGCCTGTTTTGTGGTCCTAGGGAACCCCAGATATCGATTTGGAACGAAATCGGTACAGTAACAGAGAATTTCAAAATGGCGCTGACTTTTTTAAAATTCTGGTAAAAGTTTCCTATTTTGTGATCCCAGGGAACCCCAGATATCGATTTTGAACGAAATCGGTACGATAATAAAGAATTTCAAAATGGCGCTGACTTTTTTAAAGTTTGGTACCAGTTTCCGGTTTTGTGATCCCAGAGAACCCCAGATATCGATTTTGAACGAAATCGGTACGATAATAAAGAATTTCAAAATGGCGCTGACTTTTTTTAAATTTTGGTACCAGTTTCCTGTTTTGTCATCCCAGGGATCGTCAGATATCGATTTTGAACGAAATCAGTACGATAATAAAGAATTTCAAAATGGCGCTGACTTTTTTTAAATTTTGGTACCAGTTTCCTGTTTTGTGATCCCAGGGATCGTCAGATATCGATTTTGAACCAAATCGATACAATAACAGAGAATTTCAAAACGGCGCTGACTGAAATCGGTCCAATAACAAACATTTCAAAATGGCGCTGATTTTTTTAAATTTTGGTAACAGTTTCCTGTCTTGTGATCTTAGGGATCCTCATATATCGATTTTGTACGAAATCGGTACAATAACAGAGATTTTTTTTAAATTTGTTACCAGTTTCCTGTTTTTTGTTCCCAGGGAGCCCCAAATATCGATTTAGAATGAATTTAAAAAACGATAGTTCCGGTTTTGTTGAAGCAGAGTTCAAACAGCCGTATACTACGCAATACACTCCTTGCATTTTTAAAAAGATCGCGGAAATAGATTTATACGTGACCACTCGTCATGACGCGGCAATCACTACTGACGGCAATGTCGATGCGCATGTTTGTGTGAGTGAGCTGTTTCGAACGTTTCTAGGTAGTTTCATCCGTTTACTGTTGTCTAGCGTAGAGTATACGTGCTTGCAGAAATATTTTGTATTGTGGCGAGTTAAATACCTACAGATTTTTACTATAGGGATTTAAGAAACACGTGTTTCAGGATTTTTGGAAATTCGACCTCCAAGGAATTTTTAAAAATTTCACTCGAGCGAAGCAGGGGTGCGTCTGCTAGTATTTACTATAATAATGTGGCGCGGAGGCATAGATAATAATGTGTAGTAAATAAATAATCAAATATTTCAAGTTACAAAATTGATTAGTTGGCTATAAAATCGAGCGTAGAGCGTAGTGCTATATATGCGTACAGATATATGCTGTAGTGTGGCGAGTTATATACCTAAAGTTGGCTGCGGCCTGATTGTATAAGGACCCTTAAATATCTATCAGATTACAATCTACCGGAAAACAATGCGTTAAATTCTAATCTTTTGACAGTTTAGAATTTCGCGAGTTAGATTATAATCTAACGTTTTTTACAATCTTACGGTGACATATATAATGTCACAAAATAATATAAAAACGTCCAAAAGCTATGATGTCATTGTAAGACATCAAACATCTTCATACATACATACATTTCATTCTACATAAAATCTACACTAAGGAGTTCCTTATATATGTCACCGTGACATATATAAACCCGATAAAACCTAAGTGTCCGGCCTGCGGCCAGCACTACCTGATTATTTATGTCGAACCCTAACCTAACCTACAAGAAAGACAAGAAAACGTAAATACGATGAATGTTTAAAAAATTGACAATCAGAACATTGAACGGAACACAATATTTTGACAGTTTACAATCAAACGGTTTTTACAATTTTACGGTAACATATTATATTATATTACATCCTTGCAAAATAAAAATTGTAATTCTAACGGCTGTACGGACATGAATGAAATTTAGCACAGACATAGATTTTAGACTGAAATTACACATTTCGTTCTTTAATTTTCCCGGATTTATCGAAGAGTTCCCGCGGGAATCAAAAAAAACACAATCCACGCGGACGAAATTGCGGGCATCAGCTAGTTATATCATACATTTCGCGTCACAAGCAAGTTATGCAGTAAACAAACACCCCAGTAATCATTGCATTACATGTTATCGCAGCTAATTTATTGATAGCCTGATTAAGCCTGTAAGATTAGCCTTTGACTTCGGCTCTGAGCTGATAAGTGCAACAGTGTAACACGGGAAATCTACCAATTTTCCTGCTTACCACTACTCCACCACCACTACAGCCCATTAACGTCCCACTGTTGGGCACAGGCCTCCACTCTCATGGGAGAGAGGAAATTAGAGCTTCACGTTGCTTCAATGCGGGTTGGTGGGCTTTAGCGACTATTACCAATAACCGGGACCGACGGCTTAACGAGCTCTCCGAGGCACGGGGGTGAAACAACGCTAACTTCCTAACTCTGGGCTAGTGCTGAGAGTTTCTAGTCAGAAAAACCCAATACTTGTTACGATCCGACGCGGGACTCTAACCCGGAACCTCGTCGACCGCAGTCAAACATGCCAACCGCTAGATCAACGAGGCAATTACGAGAGATTGTAAACAAAATACTAGCCGACCCGTTGACCTAGGTGAGCAACAAACGCAACACCGCGTCCCAATACGACGCGACGCGACAGTATCAAACTGTAGCTCACCCGTTGTCCTAGGTCAGAGACGGAAGTGAAGCGACGCGATGCGAAGCCACAGAAATCTGACGTACCAAGTATCTACGCGACAACGGTTGCGTATCTACGCGACAACGCAGGCCACGTCAATGGGTCAGCTACTATTTGATCCAATTTGATACTGTCGCTCACCTAGGACAACGGTCAACGGGTTACCGTGCTATGCAATTTCTCAAGTTAAAACGCACAAAAATCTGAAAAGTTAGAAGCGCGTGCCCGAGAATCAAACCCCGGCCACCTGAATAAGAGGCCGATTTTTTAATGCGAAAGTGTATCTGTCAGTTTGTATCCTTTGCTTCTTGCTTTAGGCCTAGGCTTGTAGGATAGGTTGTATCTCGTAGGGGCAGGCTACTTTTTCTTCGCGCGGACGAAGTCGCGGGCATTAGCTAGTCAGGTCAGTCAGTCTATAATACAAAAGGAAAAGGTAAGTGATCTATAAACGCACAGGTCAAACCATTGGACGGATCGGGCTGAATGGCATGCAGATAGGTTTTATGTCGTAGGTATCCGTTACGAAAGGTGAAAATTCAACCCCCCGAAGGGTTCAATAGGTGTTTGAAATATGTATCAAAATTGTTACTTAACGAAAGCGAAGCTGCGGGCAATAGCTAGTCAATTATCATCGTCCAATTCATTTTTTTTAATATATACAAACAGAAATCATCAATTACTCTTTTATTATGAGTATAGATGGATGAATAATACACTAACTTATCCAGGAAGCGAATCTGGGACCCCTTCCAGTTAGACCACGTCACCGGCATCGAGTCAAAGTTCATATACCTACCTAACTAGTAACTACTCTTTTGTTTTTCTTCAAACAAAGTTTAGTTTCCTAACAAAGGACATTGTTTAAAAACTTAAACTTCAAACAAGGGAATGTTAACAAAGTAAAATTCAACAAAACGTTATTTACATATTGTATAGGTAGGTACGTGCCTATAATATTATGAATATCTATATCAATACTTAATCCATACAAATTATTTATTTATTATAAACTAGATGATGCCCACGACTTCGTCCGCGTGATTTAAGTTCTTTGGATTCCTGGGGGTACTCCACAATTTTCCGCGATAAACATCTTGTGTCCTGATGTAACCTACCCCTGTACCAAATTTCATCAGAATCGGTTGAATAGATGGGCCGTGAAAGCGTAACAGACAGATACACTTTCGCATCTAAAATATTAGTATGGCTATAAAAGTGTGTGTCTGTCTGTCTGTTATTTTCGATTTCAGTTAAACCCTGCTGAGTTTGTTGTGGGCTCTTCTCAGACAAGGGCGCGTTTGGAACCCTAGTAGCTTTAGTTTTATTATAGGACATCAAAAAGTGTACGGTGTACCTAATTTGAATGAATAATTTTTTATTAATTGATTGGTTACCGGTTGGTCAGACTTGAATTTTCAGAAATTCTGTTCTTAAGGATAATTACTTAAATAGTGGATGAAAGTTTGTATAGAGCTCTCAGAAACTGTGGACCTGGGAAGGGAACCGAACCATTATGAATTTATTAATGATAGGGATAAACGTAAACATATGTTAATATTTTAAGTATATATATCACTAGTTATCTAGTCATTTTAGACTTTGGTATTTAACATTATGCTAGTAATCTCCAAAGATAAACAAATTGATAGTGTGAGTTCATTGTTATTTGACTTGCCCTAGTAACAATGAGGTGTTTAACATTGGCACAAACATATTGAATAGATCTGATAATGACTTTGTCACAATCAACTGCGTGGATTAAGTTTTTCAGAATCCTGTGGAAACTCCTCAATTTTCCAGGATAAAAAGTAGGCTATGTCCTTCCCCAGGATGCAACCTATCTATAGAGATGATAATAATAATAATGTCCTCCGGACCGAATTACGGCCACAGCGGCCAATCTCCAGAGGGATTAGGCATCTGCGCGTGAGATATTATAGTGCACAAGTGTGTACACAGGTGCACACTCTGTTCCTTTACTCTTATAGCCCGATAGGACAGAAAATCCGACACGACCGGAGAGAGATCAGGCGCAGGACCGACGGCTTAACGTGCTCTCTGAGGTAGAGATGATATAGATATTACCAAATTTCATCAAAATTGATTGATAACATGGGCTGTGAAAGCGTAGTAGACAGACACACTTTCATATTTATTATATTACTAGCTAACTGCGACTTACTTGCAATAAGTAATAATTAGTTTATAAGTAGCCAAGGATAATATGTAAATCTCGCTTAAGTGATAAAAACAAATTGAGACCAATATCAAAATTAATTAGTGCTTAAAACTGGAAACTTTCCATATCAGCTTTATGAATCGCGGGGTATATTTGAAAGTAGCGAATGCCCGCGACTTCGTCTGCGTGGTTTGAGGTTTCTATGGTTCCTGCAGGAACTCTTTAATTTTTTGGTTAAAAAGTAGCCTATGAATGAATGAATGATACTTTTATTGTACACCAAAAAAACAATAACAGTAAACTTAGCTAATAACAAAGGAAGTATACAATTTGGCGGCCTTATCGCTTCACAGCAATCTCTTCCAGGCAACCAATGGTTTATGGTGCAGAAATAACAAAATAAATAAAAATATTTATATAAAACTACAAATTATAATACATATATATAATAAATATAATATAAAAACCATAAATACTACACATATAATATATAAATAAACACATTTATATATACTCACAAATAAATAAACTTAAAACAGGTGGTATCAAAATATATAAAAATAAGCTACTAGATAAATAATATTATTGTGAGAAATAGTAATTTTTTACAAGTCTTTTAAAGATATTTATCGATTGAGCCTCTCTGATGTCAAGAGGCAGTGCATTCCACAACTTAACATGCTTGTACAGGAAATGATTTATGGAAGAAAGAGAAACTATGAGTAGGTGTCACTATGTGTCTATGTGCTATTCCAGACTATAATCTTTCTATGTACGAAATTTCAGCCAGATCTGTTCAGCCGTTGGGGCGTAATTGAGTAACAAACATCCATCCAAACTTTCGCATTTATAATATTAGTAAGATAACATTACATGCTATTCACTAATTATAGGTAGAAAATGTTTTTTTCTGGTATAAAAAGTAGCCTATGTCAATCTCCAGGTCCTCACTGTATGCAAAAAATCACATTGATCGATGCTCTGTTGCAGTGTGATTGAAGGACCAACAAACACACTTTCACATTTATAATATTCTCAAGATGCAAACTAGGATCTCAGTGGCAAAGTTTAACAGATGGGCCACATTTTCACATTAATAATATACTAGCTGATGCCCACTACTTAATTTTACAGGATAAAAGTATCCTATGCGTTATCTACCTCTGCCAAATTTAATTTAGTCCATTCAGCTGTTCTGGTATGATTGAGTAACAAACATCCATCCAAACTTTCGCATTCATAAAATTATGTAGCATAGACAGTACATTATTAGTATGTATTCTCTTAGCAGATAGCTTGGTGTGTCGATAGTGTCTTATCAGTTATCAAGCACATAATACTGTCTACTGCTAGGTTTATCAACAAGAGCTTGACTTAATAAATTTTTTTAGCTTTGACAACTAACTATTCTATCATATCTGTTGAAGGCACTTCAATAAAATTTGGTAAAATAGGTTGACCAGAGCAGGACATAAGCTACTTCATATCCCAAAAAAAAAGCGAAGCGTTTTTAAGGATTACTCATAACCTTTAAGACCAAGTCGCGAACATGACCTAGTTTCTTATAAACGCA
This sequence comes from Erebia palarica, assembly GCA_964035005.1. Classification (NCBI taxonomy): domain Eukaryota; kingdom Metazoa; phylum Arthropoda; class Insecta; order Lepidoptera; family Nymphalidae; genus Erebia; species Erebia palarica. Next base: position 10,558,138 of record OZ035994.1, on the reverse strand, counting down.
CTGAGAGTACCTATGTTACACTTTTTATTTGTAAAAAATTACTGCTAATGACTAAAGCTTCAAATTAATTGCAAATTTAATATTTCTAGTAAATGTAACTACCAACAGCATAATTTTCGAAAGATATGCGACAGAAATGAAAGTAAGAGCCCAAAATGCCGGCTCAAACGTACTTCGCACCTTGCATATGTTATCTTGCCATAATGTATCTAATTATCTACTTTAAGTGCGTGAGGTCATAGAGCCGTTTGTTATATTTTACGCGCTTATTTATTATTGTTTATGATTGATAGAACACAAAAAGCACTTTGGTAAAATATGAGCTTCGATGACCAATCAACTACGTCTAACTAAAGATTTGTGTAAATTGTAAACATATACGTACATAGGTAAAAGTTATTGGTGTTTTATTTAAGTAAATATTTACATACGACCTTAGAGCCTATTAAAAATTAAACAACTCACGTTGAGTATTCAAAAATGCGGGTTACAATATCGTAATCATTAGAAAAATTGCCAATACGTACCTCGAAAAGTTTGAGCAAAATATTCACATAAAGTCTCCGTACACCCAACGATTTTCCAATGGAAGCGAGAAATATCACACACAGAATTAGAAGTAGGAACGGCGTGTATAATATCGAGACCGCCACGGACACAAACGACACCATAAGCGCCATATTTGCGACTGATTGATTGAAAAAATCGCGAAATTTTCAATCTAATTGATGAATGAATATGACTCCAAATGACCAATGAAAATGGCTGTTGTGACGTCATTAAATTGAAGTTTTCATTGAAGGCTGTCAATGTCATTAGTGTTGCCATGCATCAAAACGTGAAAGTCCAGACTGTTCCATTTCACGCAGATTCTATAGAAATTGAGAATTGAATTTTAAAATAAAATATCTGAATAAATTCAGCATGAAAACTGAATATATTTTAATGCTTTATTTAAATCCATCTTGATATAATATTTAAACAAAGTCTTCATACAAATAATTTATTATTTTTTTTTTACATATTTATGTTACTTAATTTTTTTAACACATTAAACGTAAGAAGGAACACAGTGAAACATATGTAATTTTTTTATTCTGGTAACATTAAAATATAACCTCTTTGCAGCGAAATTATTTTGGGCTGATTTTGGGTTTTCGTGAAAAATCCTATTTGGATTTTAATTATCCCAAAAAAATCACTATCATGTCTAATCTTCCCTACGGCCCTCCCGTAAAAATCTCACCTTTGATCAAGGTAAGTTTTTGGTTTGTTTTAACTTTTACAAACGTATAATTATGTAACAGTGTTTTCGAACTATGATTCTTTTTTCAAATATCCCCAATTTCTTTGGGCATAATCAAGATCACGAATTATTTCAACTCATAGCACATATTAGGCTTAGTTTGTAAGTTCAAACAACAAACGATTCGATTGCGTTCAGATCACGAGATGCTTTTAGTTAAGTTGAGCTACTATGGAGTCAAAGACACTGCGCTTGGCCTCATTGCTTCTTACCTCAGTAATCGCATTCATACAGTATGTATCAACGATGTGAAGTCATCCGGATCTGCACGATAGGCAAACTAGAGGCCGTAATAGGCTCGTGACTCCATCGCTTCGCCTCAGCAAAGTCAGAAGGTCATTTGTGGGAATGAGCATTCTTTTGTATAACAAAATTCTACAACCTATTTTAAACTTGCTTAAACACAAATTTAAGAAATGCATTAAAAGTATGCTCTTGAAAAAAGCTTGTTTTACTGTTGAAGATTATGTAAATGATAGAGGAGCATGGATTTGATCACTCCAGCAATGCTAAGGACAGCGGTTACTTATGTATACATTGATATAATAATTGTAAATGTAATATTTATTTAAAAAGAGCAACCACCGAGTTTCTTGCTGGTTCTTCTTGGTAGGAATGGCATTCCGAACCAGTGGTAGATTCACTTGACAATTCAAAAGTACTTGTAAAAGTTTATTTGAATAAAAAACATTTGGATTTGAAAACATTTGAATTTGAATTTGAAACGTTAAATCGATCGGTTTGTAGTGACTCTACCACCAGTTCACAAATTAGATTAAACTGAGGAGAAACCGGCAATTAAGTGTCTCAATTACTTTGTTTTTCATAAAGCAACAGCTATATACTAAGTATCATACCAATATTATAAATGCAAAAATGTTTGTTTCTTGGTATGTCCTTAAATCACGCTGCAACACAGCAACAGATCAACATGATTTTTTGCATAGGTATAGTCAGTGGCGTGCACTTAATAGAGGCATAAAAGCATTGCTTACCCATAGAACTCCACAGTTTTTTTGGACGTGACCTTGGATAATAACCTTCAATGGGGCAATCATATAGAGACACTAGCACGAAAACTTAGCTCGGCTGCTTTTCCTGTCAGGAAAATTAGACAGTTTACCGATATTGAAACAGCTAGGCTTGTCTAATTTACTTACTTTCACAGTGTCATGTCATATGGCATTTTATTGTGGGGCAGAGCAGCTGATATTCAATCAATTTTCATATTGCAGAAAAGAGCCATTTGTTCTATTCATAAACTTGGATCACGCATATCACTTTGTGAAAAATGTAAAGAGATTGGTATTCTTACAGTGCCTTCACAATACATATGGAATAATATAGTCTTTGTTAGGCAGAACATTAATCTTTATAAGTAAATAGGTGATACTCACAATCAATATACTAGAAACCGCTAGAAAAAAATCATGTGCGCAAGGTGCAGAAATCCTTTGTGAGGTCGAGTGTACGCTTTTATAATATGGTTCCCAAAGAGTTTCTGGATTTGCCATTACATAGATTTAAAGACTGTGTTAAATAGTATTTGTGAAGTCGAGGTTATTACACTATCGATGATTTTATTAATGACAAAGTTGCATGGAAGCAACCGGCCTCGCATCCATTGACCCACAAGTCAGAGTAATACTTGTAAAGTGTTGTGTTGTCTACATATTGTAACCTTTTTTTTTGTATGAAAGGAGCAACCGCTGAGTTTCTTGTTGGCTCTTCTCAGTAGAATATCTTTCCGAACCGGTGTTAGCTTTAACGTTTCATAAGTGACACAAGTTGTCCTACATGAAATAAATAAATCATTTATCATTTTCTAGCTGATGCCCGCGACTGCGTCCGCGTGGATTGAGGTTTTTGGGTTCCTGCGGGAACTCTTTAATTTTCCGGGATAAAAAGTAGCCTGTACTCCAGACATCTATCCCTGTGCCAAATGATCATTGTTTATCATATATTACTTTAACTATTACCAAAGCAAACTTTATACCAAAAAAATATATTTTCTTTTCGTTTATGTGCATAATTAATCGAAAAATCATAAAATAAACTTTAGGACAAAGAACGTTTTAAATCTGTTATAATATCTTCGGAAATATTCATTTAAATTGCATGCTGCAAAGGGCCATATTGATCTATATTATATGCACAATGTATTTATGGTACTTAATTGGATAAGGATTAATGCTGTATTGCTTAAAATCGCTTCGTAAATAAGCCATTATTTCTCGTAAAAAGTAAAGGATAAAAAATGGTTATTAATACCAGAATGGTTATTAAATTATTTATGAGATAAGTAGACATAATAATATATACTATCGCGGACTTTTTTGTAGACCTTTATAAGGTGTTCAATACTGTAGTACATTATTTTGATCTATCTTGTATGGTTTCGAGAGGTTGCATTATATCCTCACAATTAAAAAAAAATCGCATCAAAATCCGATGTGTAGTTTTAAAGATCTAAGCATACATAGGGATAGACAGCGGGAAGCGACTTTGTTTTATACTACGAGTATGTATTGATTTATCATTATGGAAATACATCAATGCTCGTTTTTCATCAAAACAGCTAATAGATAGGTATTCTGACACATAGTGAATGAGAACAGTATTTTCTACTACTACAGATACGTAGATGATATAATCATATGTTGGACGGGGACAGCGAGACAACTGGATGTATTCGTTAAAAAACTTATTAGATTGCACCCAAAAATTAAGTTTAAGTCAGAATTAGAACAGAGCAAATCTTTGAATTTCCTTGACTTGACTATATCCCGCGTTAATAATAAACATGAGTTCAAAATTTATCGCAAGCCTACATTTACTGGCACAACTATACCCGCATCGTCTTGTCATCCTTGGCAGCATAAACTCGCAGCATTCCATAGCTATGTACACAGGCTATTGTCCATTCCACTGTCAAAAGAGGACTATAGGAAAGAATTAGAGGTTATATACCAAATCGCACATTCGAATGGCTACAATCAGAATATTGTGAATAATATAATTAAAAAACAGCGGTCAGTACAAATTAGAAAAGATCTTTACATGGCTATATCGGATAAAATAAGTAAATACAAGGCCAGTTTGACGTATTTTGGACCTATATCTGAGCGCATTGCAATGACGCTCAGATCACATGATGTGCATGTCGTGTTCAGGACAAATAATACACTTCGTAGGATTTGCAATGGGAAAGATAAATTAAAGAATCATCAAAAATCGGGTGTTTATAAGCTTGAGTGTCCTGAATGTGGTGCCACATATGTTGGTCAAACTGGGCGCAATTTCGAGACGCGCTATAAGGAACATATTATGTCTGCTTATAGGAACGATCAACCACAAAGGTCCCACTTCGCTAAACATCTTTTGGACAGTGGACATGAGGTGGGCAATAACCATTCATATAAAATCCTGCATAAATGTAATAAAGGGTTTCGAATGTGCGTTTGGGAGCAATTAGAAATAATTAAACACAATAATAAAGGATTTGAGTTGCTAAATGAACAAATAAACGTATCAAATTCACCTTTACTTAATTTATACAGTAATAGGGGAGGGGGCGGGGCTTCAGTATGAGTCATGCCAAAAAGGTATATAAGCCAGAACTTGCGATACAATAGTCACTTCACAATCGTGCACTGTCGAGTCAACATCTCCTGAAGATGCTCCGGTGTCGGAGTGAAACGTACGTTGAGAGTGATTTGTGAGGTGTGGTGTTGTGCCTGTGCGAATTGCTGGGTGGTGGGTGTCACATGCTGCAGGTGATAGACACGCATTGTACCACACAGATTTGTCTACTGTAGCGGATTATAGCGAAACTCCTAGTTCATTCACTATCATGGACTTCCGCAAAGTAACGCCTGCTTCTATTGAATAACTCTATTGCAATCTAAGACAGCCTTCGTGGTGCAGTGTTGAGCACAGTTGTCTTAACGTGCGGAGATCCCGGGTTCGATCCCAAGCAGGGTCAATTTGGGAATTTATATTTCAGAATTTTCCATGGTCTGGCCTGGTGGGAGTCTTCGGCCGTGGGTAGTTACCACCCTACCGGCAAAGACGTGCCGTGCAGAAACCGAATAGGGGCATGGGTTTAATATAACTGTCATGCCCCTAGCAGGTTAGCCCTCAACCATCTTACGACTGCATCATCACTTACCATTAGGTAGGTAGGTCGCAGTCAAGGGCTAACCTTTTGCAGAAAAAATAACATAATTGAGGTTTTTATCTGTGGGTAGTTTAATTTATAGATCCAAAAAAACATCTTTTAACCATGGTAAAATGCTTTGTTTCCAGTTTGGGCGCTGGTCGTTCCTAGCTACAGGCATCGTGTACGGAGCGTTCCACCAGAACAGGCTGTCAAAGAAGGAAGCCAAGCTGCGGGAGATCGAAGCCAAGGAGAAGGTGGTCCGCGATGAGAAGCTCCGCAAGGAGAAGGAGCTAGCGTCAGCTGGTAAGATATATATAAATATTATAAATGTGAAAGTTTGATGGAATTTGCAAAGGATTGATGCTTTGATGGATGGATGGATGTTTGTTACTCATTCACGCCAGAACGGATGAACTGATCTGAATGAAACTTGGCACAGAGATAGATTATAGTCTGGAATTACTTCCAGACTACTTATTACATAGGCTACTTCTATCCCAGAAAATTAGAGTTCCCGCATGTAACGGCATTAGGGTTATAAAGTATAACATTCAGTAGGTAAACTATCATACCTTAAAGCAATATTATTTTGAAATTGACGTTTTAATTGAAGAACCTTAACGCCCCTAAAATAAGGATCATTATTCTGAAATGAGAGCGTCAATAAGATTAAAATAATAGTGCTTTAAACACATTGGCTAGTAAGCCTCCAGCACTATTCTTAGTGCCAAAAACTTTTTCACTGCAGTTAATTAACTGGGACAATTGCCCCAGTTAGCTACGGTAGACAAATAGTTATAACGCGAGAAAATGGGTAGCCATAATTATCTCGTAGTGCTCATGCTAGGCAGGCTGGTGACAAACTGACTCATGTTTTGCGCAACGGATCAGCCTGGCTGTCCAGCGTGGAAATTCAGCCAGCATTCTTGCCACCATTCCACGTGGGCATGATTTATATATCTAGTAATAATTTAATCTAGCTAGCTTTAAGTTCTATTATATGGTTTCAAATAAATGATTGTCGAGAAAAAAAAGTGTATGTATGCAATTCACATAATATGGCAGAAGTGAAACTTTAGAAAAGTGGCGTATGAGAGAATGAATAAATATTACTTGTATTCTATCTGCGATTATATTCGACTGCCTCGTTGGTCTAGCGGTTAGCGTAGTCAACTGCGGATCACGAGGTCCTGGGTTCGATTCCCGGTCGGGCATAAAAAGGTATAGGGTTTTTCAATTAAGAAATACTCAGTGCCAGCCCGGAGTTGGAAGTTGGCGGTGTCTCACCCCCGTGCCTCGGAGAGCACGTTAAGCCGTCGGTCCCGGTTATTATCACTAACATGATAATAGTCGTTAAAGCCCGCCAACCCGCATTGGAGCAGCGTGGTGGGTCTAAGCTCTAATTCCCTCTCTCATATGAGAGTGGAGGCCTGTGCCCAGCAGTGGGACGTTAATAGGCTGTAGTGGTGGTGGTGGTGGTATTCTATCTCATTCTCTCGCAGGCTCAATCCTATTATGAATATGTTTGTCTTTTTTTGGTGTTACTTTTACGTTTCATCGAATTTTCAAATCACAACGATTATAAAGAAGTTTCCACTCAAAAGATCATAATTTTTTTTTTTGTTTATTTTCAGCCGAAATGAAAGCACTCGAAGAAATGGTCTCCGGCAATAAATAGAGAGAGCAAGAAGATTAGTTCATAAGTATAATAGTGATACCAGCTAAAAAGTTGCCATTTTGAAATCAGTGTTGCCATTGGAATGAAATGGTTTAATATAAAAAGATCTATACCAAATGAACAATCGAGAAAATGGTGCAATTCCATCTTTATAAATAATGTAATTTATGAATTAAATAGGTGAATAAAAAATAAAATCACTGTGTATTTTTATTGAATGGCCTAGCTGTGACAAGGCATATCAGTCGATTGCGATTGTTTAGCAACGTTGACCCAAGTTGGTAACTGGATGGGTGACCGAATTTGGAGGTTCAAATTTGACCTTTACGTGCCCTCCGTGTCTCGGAGAGCACGTTAAGCCGTCGATCCAGGTTATTATCACTAATATTCTGACAATCGTTAAAAAACTAAGAGTTTGAATACTCTTAGTCGAGTCGTATGTGGAAGGACGTTGGAAACTCCTTCCATTATGTAAGTAACGGAATGGGGTTACGACCTTCAGTAATGAGGAATACGAAGCAGATAGAGAGAGATATCATTCTCGGTCTTTAGCTAAGTATAATATATGTAGTAGCAATTAATAATAAATAGCAATTTTGGCGACCGGGTCAGAAAAGTTGGCGGGACCAAGTGGTGGGTTTAGTCTTTGTTTTTATTTTATTTTTAATAGTCACTAGCAACGCTGTCACCGGGTCACATAAGTTTGTCGTATGGAGATAAGGAGTACCTAACATCTTTGAATACAAAAAGTGTCCTTCGAAATGCATTAAATTGGGGGCGTCACTTAACCATCAGGATAAATTTAAAAGGAAGCGCCAAATATTATTAAAGTAGGTTTAAGAAATAAACAAGGAAAGGAAACATTCATAATTATTTTTTACAACGTAAGTTGTTGAAATTTTCAATAATTAATACTTTACTCGACAATAATATATATTTTTTTAAACTCTGCATATTTCACCTCATCTACAATTGCTACATTCATACCATACCCTTTGCCTACACCAGCGCCGGTGTGGAAGGTTTTTGAACTGTTATTTATAGCAACCACTGGACACTTTCAACTTTTGTGTTACTCTACCCTCCATAGTTTGTGGGACTATAGAGAACAGCGGGTCTGAAGGGCCCATCGATAGGTATTCGAATCTATGACCTCTAAGGATCCACACTCAACCATTAAGCCACTACGATTGCAAAAACGACCGCAAAATACCTAAAGTTAATATATCCGTTGTAAACATTATAATGTAGCCCATAAAATGCTAAATCCGCCATTCCCACCTCCCATTAAATTACACCACGAAATCGTTTAAATTTTGACGATCTTACGTCTGCACTGACCTGGCGTTTTCCAAGTCCTTGACCAGTACTGACGGCCTAACGTGCTCTCCGAGGCACGGGGCTGAAACACCGCCAACTTCCTAACTCCGGGCTAGTACCTACCTACCTATTGAGAATTTCTAGTCAGAATTAAATTCTAAAACTTGCAAGTAATGTATTTATAACTAGCGAATGCCCGTGACTAAGCCCGTGATTTCGTCGGCATCGACTACATAAACAAACGCTTATTTTACCTTCTCAGGTTGAATTTTCAAAAATCCTTTCCTAGTGGATGTCTATTGCCTATGTCATAGTAACGATCCGTCCTGTGGTTTGAGTTGTGCGTTGATAGATCAGTCAGCTAGTCAGTTAAACCTTTTCCTTCTGGACCTACCTACACATACTTATTTAGAAGAATAGATTAATGCTAATGGGCTTTATGGTGTTACTAACTGATGCCTGTGACTTCGTCCGCGTGAAATGTTTCCCCGTAAACTCCATAATTTTCCTTATTTTAAACAGAAGCCTATGGCCAGCCCCGAGTCCTACGTAAGTAAGTCAGAACCTACCCGTACCTAATTTCATAAAAAACGGTAAAGAAAATAGGCCGTAAAAGCGGAACAAACAAACAAACATACAATCACACCATACATTTGAAGACCACATTATTTGTGAGGTCATATATCCATATTAATATTATATTGTCTGTCTGTCTGTCTGCTACGCTTTCACGGCCCATCAATTCAACCGATTTTCGAAATCGTTGTGTTAGTGGGAACTAACTGATGTAATTATTTCACTAAGTATAGTGACTTTATCTAAATAAATAAAATGAACGTTATTGGGGCCCGACAGGAATCGAACCCAGGGCCTCGAACACATGCTCTCTAGACCAAGCTGACGATTTCCCTGGTGCAGTGGTGGGCACTGTAATATTATAGTGGAAGGTCCCAGGTGCGATTCCCGGCATGGTCCATTTCGGAATGAGGTACAGAACCGAGAAAAAAAAAGCGATTTTAAGTATTCAAATCCAAAAAAGAGTTCAAAAAGAGTTTCAAGAGTTTCAAAAACAAACCAATAACAGACATTTAAATCACTTTAACAGAGTAATTTATCGATTCCACTTCAATCTCTATTTTATAGTAAGGTGGTTCCACTCACTGTCAACCATTAAGATTGTAGCAGACGCTAGCGTGAAGCGAGTGATTTATTTTTACGCCGAGGCAAATAGAGGGGTGTTTTAATGTCCTAACGACCGAATTTCGGCCATGGCGACCTATCTCCAGAGACTAGCCATCTGCACGGGAGATATTAGAGATAATATTATAGTGCACAAGATTTAGTGTGCGCATTACATAGGTGCTTTGCTTTGCTCTCATTGCCCGATCCAATGGAACGGAAAATCCGTAACGACCGGAGAGAGATCAGGCGCAGGACCACTGAATAAATAAAATAATTAAATAAATCGTTTTAAATTTCCCAACCACTGAATAGATAACCTTATTTATCTAAATACTAGTAGATTCCCGCGACTTAGTCAGCGTGGTTTAAGTTTTTTTGGTTCCCGCGTTTTTCCGGGGTAAAAAGTAGCCTGTCACTATGTCTTCAACTATACCCATGCAAAAAATTCACTTCAATCCGTTGCTCTGTTGCGGCGTGGTTGAAGGACAAACCAACAAAAAACAAACTTGCTTTTAATATTACTATGGATGATTCAGTGTGAACGGATGAACCTATTTTGGTTTAGTTTTTTTGTTTCTTTGAAAAGTCTTTATCTTTTTTTCATATAAATATAGCGAGCAAACGAGAAGGCGGTCACCTGATGTTAAGTGATAACCGCCGCCCATGAACATTTGCAGCACCAGAGGAACTGCGAATCCGTTACCGGCTTTTGAGATATTTGTTTCTCCGCCCTTTGACGATCCCCATATTATAATCAATAGGTAACACAGTTAGCTGGTTCCATAATTTGCATGTACTTACGTGGCAGAAATGATCTGGATTAACGGGAGGCGGAAGAACACCAGGCATCCAGGTTCTAGAGCGTTCTTAGCTATGATTCAAGAAAATTGTACTGTCGTCAGTCTATCATTTTCAGAGCCTCATTAAAGCCGACGCAAGCTATCTAGTTTTTATATTAACACACAATTTGTTTCAAAATATCATCATCAAATAATGATATTTATACAAATAGCTAAACGATTCGTCTGTCCGTTGGCATTCGTCCAACGAACGTGTTGCTTTAAACTTCGATTTTATCATAAAAACCATGCGCTAGGTACCTACTATATTTTCATTACAAATTATTGCTACCAACATCCTAATACATGACTCATCTAATAAATGCGAAATTTTGTCTGTCTGTCTATTTTTTATTTGTTCATGGCCAAATTATTGAACCAACTAGCTGATGGCCGCGACTTCACGTTCACCCACATGGAATGATTTTTTAATTTCCACGGGGACTCCTTAATTTTCCGCGATCAAAGCCTCTGGTCCTCAAATATACCCATGCAATAAATCATGTCGATCCGTTGTTGTGTTGCGGCGTGATTGAAGGACAAACCAACAAGCACACTTTCGCATTTATAATATTATTAGTATGAAGTAGTACTAGTAGCTGATGGCCGCTACTTTCGTTACCTGTCGTTACGGTTCCCGCACCAACTCTTGAATTTTCCGGGACTAAAAGTAGCTTATATATTATTCCAGGCTATAATCTATCTCAGTGCCGAATTTCATCCAGATTCGTTCAGCCGTCGGGGCGTGATTGAGTAACAAACATTCATCCATCCATACATCCATCCATCCAAACATTCGCATTTATAATATTAGTATAGAATTATAGATAGACGATTGTTTAATAAACTATACATATATATTAGAATTAAAAGTAAGAAATAAATTAAAATCTAAATTAAAAACTAATTATATTTACAAAAAATACACGCCATCCAAGTGATCGTTAATGGGCATGGTGCCCAAAATACTGGCGCTATTACCTCGTTGAATGGCAAGGCTAAGCCGTTGGGCTAAATAAGCGCCAGCTCTTTGGTCACCAGAGGCGTGGATCAGTTTTTGGGACACAACATTTATAAAATTCTTCGTGTCCGATGACCATGGGCCCAGAGTCTCAAAAGCAAGCGCCGCAAAAACGTAGTCCTTAGTAATGGCTGAGTATTTGCGACGCTTAAGCAACTGAGCAGATTCAGCAGCAGCACCCGCCTTTAGGCACGAGCCTGATAGATGGGACGCTGCCAAACCGGAGGGTTCCAGTTGTGCAGGGATGGAGGCAGTGGCCAGAGCGCGACGGACTATATCATTGAGAGCACCGTGGCGATACAAGCGGCCTGCGCTCCGAATGCAACTGAGTCCATGGTAACCAAACTGATCTACGCGGCTGCCACAAGGACAGTAATGAGGCTCACATACCTTTATTCCCAAGCGTAAGCAAACTGCCACACGAAGCGCTGTCCGGTCGAGAATCGTTCCCAGGCTATGAGATGGCAGATTGTGCTAAAATTCATAGCAGAATTTATGAGGCAAGTACCTACATAACATACACTAAGGTAAAATCGTACTTCATACTACCTAATATTATAATTAAATGCGAAAGTGTGTTTGATGTTGGTTTGTCCTTCAATCACGCCGCAACAGAGCAACGGATTCTTACATGGGCATAGTTGAAGGGAGAGTGACACAGGCGACTTTTTGTCCCGGAACATTTAGGAATTCCCGTGGGACTTTAAAAAATCTTATTCCATGCGAAGTCGCGTCCATCATCCAGATCAATATAAATAGGATTCTAGAGCTAATAGGTACAGTAAAATTGATCGGAAAGTAAAGTCGTAAACATCAATGTATTTTGACGGTGTTTTGATGGCGACATCAAACCCAGGTTACGAGTCGCCACGGCAGCTAAAACATGTCGTAAAACAGGTGTTTATGGATACTAAATCGAAATTCTACTATTACATCATAAAAACTGCCGTAGGGACCTCAGAGGCTCAGTTAGCTCGCTACCATCTTGACAGCATCAACACTTACAAGGTGAGATCGCAGTCAAGGGCTAACTTGTAGTGGATTAAAAAAAACCGTCATCCAGCCACAGAATAGGGAATAGTACTGAACCAGCTGCGAACGTATATTAACTGCGAATCATTTTACAGTAAACAAATGAGGATCACACGTACGAGTAAAATGTTTTGGAAAAACTGGGATAACCTTAGATGCCGACGTCAATGCGTTGTGTTTCAGAACGAAAGACGAATTAATATTGACTCGAGGGAATTACAAACACGTCTAATGGACTGGGGTTACCACGGACTGACGCTGTAGAGTTATTATTAGTTAGTAGGTACCTACTAGATGATGCTTAGAAATTCTTAACACTAGCCTAGAGTTAGGAAGTTGGCGGTGTTTCGCCCCCGTGCCTCGGTGCCCGTGCCGTCGCTCCCGGTCCCGGTTATAATCCTAACATGATAGTCGTCAAACCCGCATTGGAGCAGCGTGGTAGGTCTATGCTCTCCTATGAGAGTGGAGGCCTGTGCCCAGCAGTGGGACGTTAATAGGCTATAGTGGTGGTAGTGGTATATAGTTCTTGCAGTTCATGAGCGCGCGTGAACTTAACTTGTCGTTATATGTATCTATTGCGTAGGTGTGCGTGTACAAGCACACATTTACACGTTTACAAGTGTATATGTCACCGTAAGATTGTAAAAACCGTTAGATTATAATCTAACTCGCGAAATTGCAAACTATCGAAAGATTACAATTTAACGCATTATTTTTCGATAAATTGTAATCTGTTAAGTATATTAACCCGATAGAACCTAAGTGATTACTTGATCCACTACTTGATTGTTTATGTCGAACCCTAACCTAACCTACAAGAAACAGACAAGAAAACGTAAATACAATGAATATTTCAAAAATTGACACTCAGCACATTGAACGGTTCACAATGTTTCGACAGTTTACAATTTCGCGAGTTAGATTATAATCTAACGGTTTTTACAATCTTACGGTGACATATACAGATAGAACTTCTACACAACCGTGAGCCATGCGCAATCGGCAATCGTGAATTGCAAGAACTATATCTACTCATGTTAAACTACACTCTACAGCTTTCTAGTAGGTACTTAGAGCCTCCGAGCTAAGCCGCGGACAGACGGACGGCATAGCAAAACTATACCTAAGGGTTCCCTGTTGACTACAGAACAACTGGGCAACCGCGTATCTCTGACAGCTACAGTGTGACGATCGCAATCACCTCTGATTGGATAACACTCTTCCACTATTGGACAAAATCCATAGACGCAGCAAGAATACCATAAATTCAGCCAATCACAATAATTGATACTGTTACAATGATTGATGCAGAGGATACGCGGTCGCCGTGTAGGTCTAAGCAAATCGTTATCATTTGACAGCATAAACCGGACAGTTTATGGAGTTCGTACATGCTTTTTGACGTGCGGACATCGATGAACTCCATTAAGGTCGGATTCTAACCGGGGGCTTGAACATGATAAGAGACAAGGAAATCATTAGTTTCAAAATCTCCATTATCCGTCCGCTCTAACGAGCGAAACACTCTGAAATAGCCACCTGGCAATTAACCCATCAATACGGTTTACAGTTCGCATGATTAAACATGAGATTTCCCCAATACTTTACAGTATCGTTATTTTCGGCTCACCCGCCGCTCCCGAAATACACCTATATACAATACTAGAGGTCGCCCCCGACTTCGTCCGCAAAGATGAAGTTTTTGAAGTGAAAACTTCTTTAGCCGCGTTGGGGGGGTAAAAATTGTGGAAACGCGTGACCAATACCTCGCGTTGTTACGAAGACAAAAGGTCGGTTCGCCCCGAACTGAGACCTCGCGGTATCCTTAAGATAGTTTTGACTATATAATTGTAATTGTACTCAAAAGAGCTAAAGAGTTATTGGAAAAACGAATAAACTTTTACAGAGCGCCATCTATTGACATCATTGTGAAGTTCTGTTAAAAATACTGGAGCTCATTAAAAATTAAATAATTTCGTTTCCTTATAATATTTATCTTATTTTAGTATCTGTTGTTCAAGTAAAAGATGTAATTCAAATAGGTAATTGATCAAGTTTCAGGCTCAGCCTATCAGAAAATTGAGATTTCTGAGGTCAACTTTGGCCGTTAGAAAATCTCCACTTTGAAAGACCCCTATTTCGTCAATTTTAGGGGAAAAATTTAAAAAATAATATTTTTGTACTCTATTCCTAATTATCTTTAAAATAATATACCGCAACGCTATGTTACGCTATAAAAGTATTTTACTTCGCATTCGCTTCTATGAGAGCCCCCATGAAATTAAGATTTTTATAACTTTTTAAGCCATATTCGGCTGAAAGCCATCGGTTTACATATTTATATTTAAATTTGAAGAAGTTATAAGGCTCTGACAGACGGACGGACAATTAGTGCAAATTCACTCAATTAGACTCAGAGACCTTCGCTTCGCTCGGTTAATAAATATAGTACATTCGCAATTCAACTTTATGCCTTAATTTTATGGTTTATATTATAAGTATTTTTATTATTATCTACATGAATTTAACTCTCACACCCGCATATCAAGACACGCGGAAGCGTGTCCAGCCAAAGTTCAAAAAAACTGGCGAGCAGCACCGTGTGTTATATTACACGAACCATTTGGAGCCACTTTTGACCCCCTCATAACTCAAAAACTATTACACATAAACATGTCAAATTTGGCGCATATATTGAGATTTGAGACCCGTGAGATACATATGTGCTCCAAATTTCATAAGTACACCTCAAATGGTTATTTAGATATAAACGTACAAAAATCGTCATTTTTATGCTCTACCTGGGTATAGATCAAAACTCTGACACGGGGCATACTACCATTGCTTAAAGCCGTATTATTTTAATATTGTTGACGTTTATGTTGTAGTGTTATAATCATTATTTTAAGGACGTCAAAGTACGTGACATTCAACCGTTATTTTGAAACAATACTGCTTTAAGCGGTGGTAGTAACTCCGTCGTCCACTTCCTGCGGCAACTTGCATTACATTCTACGCATAGTGCATGCACAACTAAATAAAACAAGAGTTGTTAAGTAAAAAAAACTCCGATTACATAAATCATACTGCAGGTCTTTGTTTAAATTCGTTATTTTGTGTTTTTAACTATTGAAAATGACACATAATTATTATTTTAATGTAAATAATAATGAATAATAACATAGTTGCATTAAAACCTTACCTTCGTATTCATGCATTTTGTGCAACGAAACGTCATTGACAGAAAAGAAGAAGAAACGTATTTGAAGTCGTCAGTTCAAGCTGTCAGTCATTGTGATTTGTATTCATTGTATAGAGTGGTTTTAGTGATATCGACTGTTTACCGTGCTTGTTTTCAATGTTTCACTAAAAACTTTTGATTTTGAACTTTTGCAATCAAAATTGATGAGATGCAGAAATGTGCTGTAGAGTTAGTCTGACCATAGATGTAATCTGTCAATGTCAGTGTAACTCTAGGTACACTATATATTTTTCTTGAGAATTCTCGTCTTTAATTATCTTGTACACTGAGTCGTACAATAGAATCACTGGTGGGTGACACACTGACCTTATACCGAATAATAAGTACCTACTAATGTAAAACGTAAACTAAACTAATAGAAAAGTCCTATTACAGTGTAAAGGATTATTTGAATGGTAGCAAGGCATGGGTATGAATTGTTACAGCGGTTGATTATGTAATGTTATATTATAAGTACATATATATAATTTCAAATATTTGTGAGATGGTGATAATAAAAAAAGTGGAGTTTATTGCGGGCTTTTCTCAGACCAGGGCACGTTTGGAACCCTCGTAGCTTTAGTTTTAGGATACCGTAGTTAATTATCACCATCACGTCTTATGCTCTGTAAGTATGACGTTCAGAAGGTGTACTTTGTAGGTACATATTTTGAATAAATATGTTTTGAGTTTGAGATTGAGTTCAATAATTTCTGTACAAAAAGTAATGATATCCCATCAAAAACATAAATGTAAAATGAGAGCCAAGTTCAAAATTGTGATATATATGCCTTGGTTGTTGACTTCAGCGACAAAAGAAGTGAGATCTAAATGGGTGCCAAGTTCAATGGTCAGTCCTGCAATTTATTAATCCCATCAAAAACATAAATGTGAAATGAGAGCCAAATTCAAAATTGTGATATATATGCCTTGGTTGTTGACTTCAGCGACAAAAGAAGTGAGATCTAAATGGGTGCCAAGTTCAATGGTCAGTCCTGAAAACAATACATATATGAGGGCAAAAGAGGTATAAATAATAAACTTACGTCAATAAATAGAAATAAATAAACTTACATACAAAAATACACAAATAAATAGTTGTAGCGGGCGGAGGATTACACCCCGGCAAGGGAGACCAGACGGCCGGGGTCAGGGGGGCAGGTTGAAAAACCGGCGGACTACCCTAGCCGAGTCTAACAACACCGCTTTCTGCATCCTGACTGCGAGCGAACTGCCACGGAACCCCAGTCGCCTCAGATGGTGAGGGAGGCTGACTGGGATTAACCCTGCAGATATGACGATTGGGATGGTTTCGGTGGACTCCACATGCCACGTGGCGGAAAACTCGTGAGCCAGACCTAGATTCTTACGTTTTACATATAATTTTTTTTATTTTTTATTATTTAATAAATTCATTTTCACTTCTATCGGCAGTCCCTATCACTGCCAATTTTTTTTATTCCCGCGGGAAGTCCTCATCTTAATAATGTCACTCTCCAGGACCTCAACTATAGGTACCCATGCAAAATATCACGTCGATCCGTTGCCTTGTTGCAGCATGATTGTACAAGAAACAAACATACACACTTTCGCATTTATAATATTAGTATAATTCTTTCTTTCTTATCAACCCTTTGCCGGCTCACTTCTGATCACTCTCTCTTCTCGGCATGAAAAGGGTTTGGCCGTAGTCCACCGCGCTGGCTAAGTGCGGATTGGCATTCGCACACCTTCGAGAACATTATGAAGCATTCGGGCGTACAGGTTTCCTAACGATGATTTCCTTTACCATTCGAAGCAAATGATATTTAGTTTCTTAAAACGCACATATCCTCGGAAAGGTGTAGTTTTCTTTTATACACTACAAGTTAGCCCTTGACTGCGATCTCACCCGATGGTAAGCGATGATGCAGTCTAAGATGTCAGCGGGCTAACCTGTTAGGGGCATGGCAGTTATATTAAATATTGGATAGAAGCAGGCGTTACTTTGCGGACATGACAATGAAGAAACTAGAAGTTTAATTCGCTACAATCCGCCACCGAAGGCAAATCTATGTGGTACAGTGGGCATCTTGAAGTTGATGCCCTCGATATTCACCACACCACATAAACCCTTCTAAAATACCCTCAACGTACGTTTCACTCCGATACCGGGGCATCTTCAGGAGATGTTGACTCTACAATGCACGATTGTGTGACTTCGCAATCAAGATACGCACTGTAACCACATAGATTTGCCTTCTGTGGCGGAATATACCGAATTAAACTTCTAGTTTCTTCATAGTTATATTAAACCCATAGTCGGTTTCTATACGGCATCGTACCGGAACTCTAAATTGCTTAGCGGCACGTCTTTTCCAGTAGGGTAGTAACTAGCCACGGCTGAAGCCTCCCACCAGAACAGACCAGAGATAATTCAGAAATTATGATAAATTCCCAAATTGACCCTGCCGGCAATCTAACCCGGGACAACAGATCTCGTTAAGACAACAGCGCTCAACACTGCGCCAGGGATGTCGTCAATACGTGCCCACTCAGTGATCGAACACACAACCACTTACTGTGACACAACCCCGTACAGAAGGTCGGGTATCTTAACTAGCTATAGCTATAACCGCTTCTATTTCTCCTATATTTTTATGGGAAGTGAAGTAGGTATTTCGAGCCCTACCAAATACGTGGGCGGATTTTTCGTGGACGAACGCCAGGTCATTGTGAAATATTGTAATTTGTTACTCTACATTTATTAATAAACCACAACTTGGAAAGAGATCTTTCTGTCGTGTTTTTTATTCTTAATCTTCTTGTTGAACACTGAATAAACTCAATTAATTTATAAATTACTAGCTAATGCCCGCGACTTCGTCCGCATCGTTTTCTTGATTCCCGCGGGTACTCTTTAATTTTCCGGGATAAAAAGTAGCCTATGTCACTCTCCAGCACCTCAACTAGTATCCACAGGCGGGGTCGTCTCTGTAGGCAAGCTTTGGAATACCTACGGGGGTCAGAACTGGGTTGCCAGGAACTCTTCCATTATGAGAGACCGAAATTTCGGTCTCTATTAATTTTTTTTTTTAGAGTTGGCAATTATAGTCATGTATCGTGGGTGCCAAGAAGTTTAAAAGCTACCATCTGGTAGTTTTAGCCATTTTACAGCGATAAAGTGTCTGACGCCTGAAATAATATTTCAGCATATGTATTCAATTTTAATACTACTTCAATGGATTAAAATTAATAGTCATGCAATATAAAATAGAGATACGTTCTTTGAAAGTTGATATATAAATTTTACAAAATTAGAATTGTACCATTTTGTTGTATGTACTTGGTAGCCCCAATTACTAACTTCACAAGGAAAACAGAAGGAAAATAAAAATGTCTGCCGGTGTGATTATTTATTTTGTGTGAAAATCTTTTTTTGCAACATCTGCTAGGTTCCTCCGTCCATTGAATGCCGGTAACCAGACCGATAACCGAAACACCACCGTCCACCCGTGTTGTTGTTTACGAGATAGTGGCTCTATTGTGTTTTCAATTAACGAAGCATAAACTAATAACGCGTATTTATGTAACTATGAAGGAGAATCAAAGGAAACGTTTTAAGTGTGGTTCTTCGCCTGCCGATGACCGTAAAACCTCATTATTTCCCACCACTAATAGTCTGCGGTACGTACCTACTTTTATATTTTGCTTTAGGTTAGATCTATGCGATATGGGTAACGTAGTACCTTACTGATATAAAACTAATATGGTATTGTACCATATTAGTTTTATATTGTACTCATCATCATCGACATCATTGTAACCCATTGCCAGCTCACTATCGAGCATGAGTCTCCTCTCGTCTCAGTATTTATTGGCAGACTTCAGACACCAGAGAACTCGGGCTTGCAGATTTCTTTAAGATGGTTTTCATCACCATTTGAAGCAAATGATAAATTGGAATATTCTTTAAATTATTCATTCATTTTATTTGTTGCAGTTGTGAACTGTGGGCAAAATATTGCACACAAACAATGGTCCAATATATAGACTTTCAGTTCAAATTGTACACAGAACACAGAATGCTATGACATTACATTTTAAGGAAACAGCATTTGTCAACTTTCCATCAAAGAATTTGAGACGTTTTGCCTCTCCAGATATAGAGGTAAGTTAATTGAGTGCTCTAATTTCTCATTTTCTTTCAAGAAAAAATATTTAAAACACTGAAACATTTGTTATCTTCTTATCTAACTGTTACTAATATTATAAATGCGAAAGTTTGGATGGATGGATGGATGTTTGATACTTAATCATGCCCGGAATGAACAGATCTGCATGAAATTTGGCACAAAGATAGACTATAGTCTGGAATAACACATAAGCTACTTTTTATCCCAGAAAATTAAAGAGTTCCTGTGGGAAATAATCTCAATTCATGCTAACAAAGTCGCAAGCATCAGTTAGTACTTATTATATTTTATGATATTGATTCTGATTCATTGATTAATTGACTGACTGACTTTTGAGGCTTGATTGATTTACTCTGTTTGGAACTGTCAACCCCCTAATGAATTAGGATAAATTAGATGATTTTAACAACAAACACACGGTTGTTGCTGGCTTGTTTGCTAAAATAGCGCAACGTATTGGTCAATAATGCAATAAAGCATGTTTCCTAGATGTTCTTAGAGTTTTGTAACCAAATGTGAAAAAGAGACAGACAGATAAATTTATGCTAAGACTATTGGCACTATAAAGATTGACATGGTTTTGTATATGGGTATAGTTGGTGACCAAGAGAGTGAGGAAGGTTACTTTTTATCCCGGAAAAGTTCCTGCAATAGTCTCAAAATTAACAAAATATTCTTATTTTCTCATAGGTATATTTTAAATCTCCAAAGTAAATTGAAATGTTCTGTTACAGATCACTTAACTGCTGATGCAGCTGTGACGGCGAACGTTATATCCAAAATGGACAAGCTCTTTGACACCCTGAACAGTGGATCTGAGTGGATTGCATGATAATAAGATTTTTTGAAGATTAATGATTTTTATATCGAGGAAGATTATTAATATAATAATAATTATTAGTGGGTGAATGAATGAATTATTCCCATCATAATAATATGCATAAGTGTTTTAATTGTATTTTTTGTATATGTCACCGTAAGATTGTAAAAACCGTAAGATTATAATCTAACTCGTGAAATTACGAACTGTCGAAAGATTACAATTTAACGCATTACTTTTCGATAGATTGTAATCTGTTAGGTATATTAACCCGATACTACTGGTTATATATGTCAAACCCTAACCTAACCTACAAGAAAGACACAAGAAAACGTAAATACAATGAATATTTCAAAAATTGACTCTCAGAACATTGAACAGTTCACAATCTGTCGACAGTTCACAATTTCACGAGTTAGATCTAACTGTTTTTACAATCTTACGGTGACATATATAATGTAACAATTTGCACACCATATGATTGGCAGATTGTGGCTCGTAACTATACTATTGTAACAAATTGCTATGGACTCGCCTATTAAACAGCAAATAAATGATTATGAGGAGATGGAAGCCTTTTGCGACCAATTTAAAAGTTTCATCTCCTCATTTTGCATTTATAACTGAAATGAAATTGTTTTTACAATCACTCAAATTTATTGGTTAAAAGCACACCACCTTTGCTAATAAGTTGGCAGTAATAGTATTATTATATAAAACTAATACTAAAATGAAACATGTGGAAATGTTGATGGGATTCATAATAATTAATTATATTTCTGCCCATTTACATATTGTTAGCTAGATGCATAATATTGTTTTATTGTTCTTAATATAATTATAATTGTTAATAAAGACATTCCAACTTAGAGCCAAAATATTGTTTTTTTAAATTAATTACTAGTAAGAATAATGATTATTTATTGTTTCTATTAATTAAGGCTACTTGTCCACAAAAGCGAAGCTGGGATGGTAATCAGTGAAATTGCACAATAATTTAATATAAAGGATATTAAATTAGTGTGCAATTTACTATTAATATACTGGTTAGTTTCCCAGTTCTGCTTTTGTGGACAGGTAGGTAGCCTTTAAATGAATATTTAAAAATAAGCTTCTTTTGAATATCCCGCTAGTTTTTAAATTTCCCGCATTCGATAGTTTCCTGGGGGTCAGCAACAGATGGCGCTATTTTTAATGCCGTTTTTTTTGTATGGAGTTGTCATTCTTCCCGTAGTAATTATGTTCCTTGAGTATCCATATGGCAAAAATCACGTCGATCCGTTGTTCCGTTACCATAGATAATACACTATATACTTGCTATAGATGAGCAACGCTGGATTTTATTTGAAAGCCATGATCCCACCGTCTAAAGATGGCGTTAGTATTGAAACTATCTTTCAGTACCCACCCTATGACCGATAGATGGCGCTTTTCAGACCTATCGACCCGTTGGGTACCTACCGTAGATAATTAAATGGATAAAATATAAATTAAATAATCCGTTTTAGATTCAGACCGATTTTCCTTGAAATATAATTTGGAAAATCGCTATGAATCATAAATCAGATTATTTCAATTTTAAAGAGTAGAAATAAAACACAAAGGTATTTATTTATTTTTATATTTTGTATGACTTAAGTAATACCTATGTGCATGTTCTTTTATTACATCATTTTTATTAAATTTTGTAATTTTACCTTTTAATATTTTATTGACCCCCATACACCAACTGTTAAGTATAAGTTTAATCGTCAATGAAACAATAAATTTATTAATATTTGAAAAATGGGCTTCACACTTAGTTAAAATATTAAAATCACAATACATATCAATATGAAACTGAATTGCATCCAACAAGAGCCGGGACTCTGGCGATTCCTGTAGGCACCTAGCAATTGAACGAAAAATATCATTCATCATTAAGAAAATTCTTTGCTTGGATATGTAAGTGATTTTTTCGTGTAATCTCTTTCATATATATATGACGATTCTGGTCTTTTTGTAGATATCGAAATTTCGGTGCATACAGGACAGTTTTTAAAAACTTTTGCTTTCGCTTTTTTTAATACCCAGCCTGCCACATATTTTTTTGTTTCTAAATTTATTATATCTTCATCTTTCCCTTGGCTTGGGGCAGGCTGAGTAGGAGTCTCCAACTCTTGCCATAAAACATTTATATTTTGTATTTTTTCATCAATCACATTAGCGCATGTTTCTTCCTTTAAGAAATTTTCCATTGACTGAAATATTACACTATTATCATCCTCACAGTTGGCGTTTACAGAATGAGGGGTTGCAAAACTATTAATAAGTAAAGTTTTGTATGCATTTATAAATTGGTCACACGTAGGGTTTGTGTTTCTTACACCATTGCTACGAATTTTACAAAAAAAAATTTCAAGCGGATCTTGATTTAAATTTCTTGGGAGCAGGCTTGTTATTTTATAATTTTTCTGTAAATAAGACCACATCTCTTTATAAACATGAATGTTTGAATTTGAAACTTTGATTTGACAAGTGACGTTTGACAAGTATAAGCTCGACCATGCCATCTAGTTATATTTTTATACAACTCCTTAAAAGTTACGCCCCCACGGACACAAGAGGTCGTTAGTTTATTTGAAAATTTTCAAGACGGAATTTGTATGACTGTTTCATCCCACTGTCCGTTACGGCGTGATTGAAGGACAAACCAATAAACCAACAAAAACACACTTTCGCATATTTTATAATATTAAAGAATAAGTAGGTATGATTAAAACTTGACAGTATAAAAATTTGTACGAAGATACTTATTTTTGAGTTTGCTCATTTTTTAAAGCTATATATATTGATCTTTGATTTTGAATATGGGCACTTCTCTGAATTGTCGTAAAATACGGGTGGGGGTAAAAAACAATATTTTTTTCTAGTTATTGATATTATAAATATGCTTTGACAAAGGGGTACCTCATGTAACACCTCTCATCAAGGCCTCTATCAGAACCTGGTTTTCTTGGAGAAATAGCATATTGGTAATTATGGTGTGCATGGTAGTGATAAATTATGATTTGGTAATGAGCTATGGTGTATGGTGATTAGAATTGAGGTTATGGTAATTTAGTATACCTATGGTGATGAAAAATTCTAGAAATCCATATAACGAAATTGAGGATCTTAGATCTTTGCACTCAGTCTAGGAAGTTACTAACCCACAAGAAATAAACCCAATCGTTCAAACCCCCTAAAACTTTCAACTTGGACTACAAAGCCTTTACAATTGATAGTATCCTTCATCTAAGTAAATCTAAGATCTTGGGAGAAGGGAAAAGTGCTATGATCAGGTGCTATGATCAAAAGATTGATGAAGATATAGTTAGAAGTCCCATAGGCAGCTAAATTGCCCTGATCACCCAAAACTGACAAAATCTAGTCAAAACCCGGTAAATACGCCGGCCACGCCGTTCTGTTCTGCAAAATTATCATGCTTTAAATTGAAGATTTTTATTATTGCTTGCCCCGTCCTGCTGCTGAGCCATACCTATTCTAAGTTATTCGTGAGAGAAAATTATAAATCTCACTTATTAGTCGAATTCTGAAAGACCCCACAAAATTATACAGGATCAACACGCTGCTGAAGATACAGAAGACCGAGTAGGACCCAGGCTATATTGCTAAGCATTTGTGGACAATATGATTGGAAACTGGAATCTTTTAAAGTCGTTTCAGAGTTGCCAACGCAATCCTGTCAGTGCATAATTATACTGGACCAGACTATTATACCAATCCAACTACAGAGGAGGAAGCTGCGGTTGCTGAAAAATTAACATCAGAAAGACGAAATAATGCCTAACACTCACATCTCAGTCCACCTAATAATCATTGGTTGAAATCCTTCCTTTTGAATTTTTTTGTAGACCTTGGACGCGCGGTACAACCGTGTAGGTCAAATTTTGAAAAATAAGTTAGCAGCTGAAT
This sequence comes from Erebia palarica, assembly GCA_964035005.1. NCBI lineage: Eukaryota > Metazoa > Arthropoda > Insecta > Lepidoptera > Nymphalidae > Erebia > Erebia palarica. The sequence goes on along the minus strand of OZ035994.1, from coordinate 10,533,405 downwards.
CCGACTCGACGGGGACTGAGCAGCGTTCAGAAAGCTTGGAGATGTATTTTTCGACTTCGATAGTTCGAAGAACCAATATAGGTTGGGGCCCCAAGGTACTGGACTTCTCCCTCACGACGTGGATAGATGACATGTAGCAAGTCGCAGAGACCCGCTAGATTCAGCGCAAGACCAAGGCGCAGAAGTCCTTACGAAAGGCTTATGTCCAGCAGTGGACGTCGACAGTTGACGGCTTAGGTACAAATTAACTACTAATTTAAATCCTTGCCTGGTTTTTTCACCACTTGTTATCTCAAAAGTCAAACCGGATTTAAGACATGCACCAAAAGGACCACTGTTGACGTTCCATTTATTATATTTACTCTGTCGATGTTCTATCAAAAACTACTGAATGGATTTTGATGCAATTTATTGCATTCAGTAGGTATTACTTCAGAGCAAATTTTAAAATATTCTTTATATTTATAAAAATAAGAAATATTTTTAATCTATAATTTTCTAATTTTTACTGATATTTTACTGAATTTTTCATATTTATATAGTTACATGATCCAAAATTTTATTTTTTCGATTATTTTGAATATAAAATATGTTAATGTCCAGCTATTTTTTATAAATATTGTGCCCATAAATATTCTTAATTTCCTTATAAAATGCTTTTATTTGTTTCTTGTTGCCATTTTTGTATACTTTTATAATTTTAATTTTTTAAACGTCTAAATATTAAATAATGCAAGTAATTCTTTAAGCTTATAATAATTAAAATCTTTCCTAAAACTAAAGAAATTTGAGATATATCTCGCATTTAATTTTAAAATAATTCAAAATGGCATGGTAATTACGGTAATTAGAATCATGGTAATGATAATTTCGCTATTTTTAAATTATTTAAAAATTAACAGACAAATTTTAAATTTTGCAGGCTATGTTTGTGAATTAAAAACACATTTTATATCTTACGAAAAAATAACAAGAAAATATAACGTGTATTTTAAAAGTGGTGATTTTTTTATTAATTAGATAGGAAATTTGACAAAGTGCAGAATATCAACATTACTTCCCTACATATTCTAAACGCTAAGACATGTGCTTAGCCTGTTACAATAAGTTCTTCAAACACAAAAGCCTTATGTACGTATTAATGTTATCATGATGGATGCAGTACATAATATATTATCATTGTTATGATAGTGTTTGCATCGGGTCATGTAAATTAGGAAAAAGTCGTGGGACAGACTTTAGTATCTAGTAATATTTTCATTTTTCGTTATTTTGTTGCATGTTACTTCCAATTTTATAAGTTTATTATTTATTAACAATATATATATTTTTAATATCTTTTAATCGATAGTTTTTTAGAAAAAAAATGATGTTCCCAACAACTTAGGCAGTGGGACACTGTCCCACTGACTGCATGGTAGTGAGAAATTTGAGGTTTAAGATTTTTTTAAGACTGATCTCGCCTCTTTTATAATCTTTTTCTTGATGGATGATACAGAGGACACTGTCTAGTGTCTACAAAAAAAAACATAAGCCTGAATTAGTTTTAACATACGTTCTCCAGCTTGGGACACGCTTTTTACCCCATTTCGGAGAAGCATCCATATAGCATCGATAAAATCCAAAAATAATTACATCGAGTCCGCGTGGCGCGCTTTTATCCAGTCTCCAACCTGGAGTCGGCCATGATGGTTTGACAAGCGACCATCTTGGAAAAATACAAGAAAAACACATCCTAAAACTTATTTGAATATTTTTGTGCTGTGGATGAACAGTGATAGTTTAAAAAAAATATACGGTAAATTTATTCGAAAATATCCACTAAGTATTGAAAATACTGAACACGAAAAATATGAATTAATAAATAGAAGGAATATTTTTTATTAAAAAAATTGAAGAAAAAAAAATATTTTGGTGAATAAAATAAATACCTAAAATTTGAGACTGAAGTATAAAAATGGCAACTAAAAAGACATATCGAAAACTGTCTGTGCTGGTTTTGATGGTGTTTTTGTGCGTCCAAGTCAGAGGAAAAGCTTCGGAGGAGAGCGTTGAGGTCAAAACGAGTAAGGTAACATACAAACCATATTTACTTGTTGTATATTTAGATCCCCATAATAATAATATGTGCTACTGATTTTTATAAAAAATAACATTACATCGAGTCTTCTCCGTCCATAATTCTATTCAAGTATGTTTCTTGCTACCATATAAAGAAATATGAAAATCACATAGAAAACTTTTTCACGATACTTGAATGAAAAGTAACTTTATCTATAAGACTGCGGTTACTTATCTATCTACACATTGATGTACTTAATTTTAAATGTTTTTTTTAAAAAGAGCATCCACCGACTTTCTTGCTGGTTCTTCTCGACGATTCGAAAGCACTCATAAAAGTTTATTTGAATAAAAAAATATGAGTTTGAGAGTAATAACTCATTTTATTCATAAAAATTCATCTCTATTTTTCAACAAACAAGTATAAGTATGATATTATTGAAGAATCCCGACATGTGGAAGTTCCTCACATCCCTTCAACATGAATTATAGAAAAGAGCTGTTGATCTTCAAACGACTGAACCGATTTCCTTGAATTGAATTCCTTCGATTTCATAGCTAATAACACTCAATCAAGTCACTTTTCAAACAAAAAGACATGAATCAAAATCGGTTCATCCGTTGGGAGCTGCGATATCATAACACCTTGCTTTTGGAGTTAAAAGTGCAGAGGCCATACTGCCACCGCTTACAGCAATACTTAGGCAATATAACTCAAAATTACAGTTTGATGTCACGTACCTCGACGTTCCTAAATTAGGATTAATATAATTATTATTCTAAAACACGAAAATCAACAATAATGAAACGCGATGCGGTGCTTTTTAAAACGATGGCAGTAGTTAGGGCCCCTTTCCTCTTCAAAAATGAATTAAGTAGTTGTCTACATAAAAATCTGAAATCGCAAAATCTGTGAAATCCGAAGTCATAACATTCAATCAAAACATTAAATATCATTTTGTTACATTAAAATTATTATTTTCGTGTAACATTCGCCTAAATTATACAGACTTCCACGCTGCCAACTTGCCGAGATACTAAAAAAACTTAATAATCGAATTATTCGGGAAGGAGTGCGAATTATTTTCGTATTCTGGCAACACCTACAACAACAGCTTTCTTTTTAAAATTACGCACAAAGTCGAGGTCGTGCTTTATTGTTATTACTTTTTTTTTAGGATTCCGTAGCGGAACTTATTTTTAAACGCAAACTCATTGAAAAATCCAATCTTAAAATGTTAAAGGATTATTTAAATGCCAAGAAAGCTTGGGAATGAGTTCTAACGGCTCTGATAGGTCTAATTATGTAAGACTAGATGATGCCCGCGACTTCGTCCGCATGGATTATTTTTTTTCGATTCCCACGGGAACTCCTTCCCCGGGATATGACTTGTGCCAAATTTCATCAAAATCGGTTAAACAGGTGAGCCGTGAAGGCGTAGCAGACAGACAGACACACTTTAACACACTTTCTTATTTATAATATTAGTATGCATAACTTTGTGAGATGTTGATAACTAGTATGAGAAAACTGATAACGAAAAAAACCCGGCAGAATTTGTTGCAGGCCAGAGCGCGTTTGGAACCCTCGTATAGTTCCAGTTTTAAATGCGAAACTGTTTGTGTGTTGAATTAGTCCTTCAAGCACGCCGCAACAAAGCAATGAATCCACGTGATTTATCGCATGGGTATACTTCGTCACACCACAGAAATCTTGAATATCGTGGGCTTTAAATAAGTACGGGATACACACTTTACCACATAGATTTTCGTATTTTCGCGGATTATAGCAAATTAAACTTATAGTTCCTCAAATTTCATAAATTCTCCTTTCGTCAATATCGGTTAACCAGATGGGCCAAGATATTGTAGACGACAGACAGACAGACATTTAGGTATTATAGATTTTATAGTCTTTGGTATGGTGGTAACTAGGCCACTCAAAGTCCCTATAATCAGCACTGAATTTATATTTCTTATAAAACTCATTTTGCTTTGTTAGTATTACGTCAAAAACATAAATTATATACATTTTATTGCGACTATCCTAGATCCAATAACACAAATCTGTCCGACCGTCCTTGTGTTTGTCGAATGAATATTATACTACAGGCTGATTTAATCATTTGGAATAGAAAATATTCGATAAAGAAATAATCGTAGAAATATAAATATGGAACCAGCTTCCATCTTCTGTGTTTCCTCAAAGGGCGAATAAACAAATTTCTCAAAAGCTGCGGCAACGCATTGGTCGTTAATAAGTGTACCTATAACAGTGTATAAGTACCTAATTTGAATACATATCTTTAGTCGAGTCACTTGGTAGTTTTTCCCTGGAAGTTTTCCGGGAGTTTTGAAAATTGTTGATTTCATAGATTTCGACGTGCTCTTTCCGAATTTTTACTTTGCTACCTCGTATCTTTGGAAAAATATATTGGGAAAATGGCGCCCAAAAACAGATTTTGACAATAACTCCTTTCCGACTCATTTTACGATGAAAATAGTTATGTACTTAATAAATTAAAGTAGAGAGAATTTCCTACAGTTTATGTGTTAATTTTTTTTTGTAGAATCAATAGTGTTAGCATACGAGCACCGCAAAGCATCGATATATATGTAGGTACTAGATGGGCCCTTTCATAGAAAAAAATAATTGGCAGTCATAGGGACTGCCGATAGAAGTGAAAAGGAACAATTGTTTTTATTTATTAAAATTATTTTAAAATATAAACCTTAACATTAAGGTATTAAGGTTTAATTTCGAATGTAGTAAATTTATATGTTCACGAGCATGTCGGTCACGCGAATCTACATTTTTACCCCCTACCAAAAAGTACTCAACGCGCCTAAAGAAGTTTTCACTTCAAAAATTGGGCGTCCAACATTTAGAGCACACTCCTAACCTGTAAAGCCCTGTCCTTGCCCCCGCCATAGCGCTGTCCCACTTTTCAGACTAGACGGCGTTAGTAAAATAGTCTACATTCTTTGTTAGACAGGGCCCGTCTATGTAAATTGAGGTAGTTGCTGCGAAGTCAATATTTTTGAAAAAACAGAATTAGCTGCACTATAATTTTTTATTTACTCGTACTGCAGATGCCACCATACAAAATACTAAAAAATACTCTACCTCATGCTGGTGTGGAAATGAGTTACGCGATCAACTTTGAAAGACCACATCAAAATCTATAAAATCACCAACTTTCAGATCTCCCGGAGAACTTTCCAGGTAATCCCCTTTTTGGGCACCAAATGACTGGGCTACTAGAATATTGATTGATTGATTGAAAGAAAAACATTTATTTCCCAGTTCTGACACACATTTCCTTACCTCGAGGTAGGTATGCTACCCCGGCGCCTGCATCACTACCATCCAACAGCAATGAGTTAATGAATGATTAATTTCAAAAACTGTACAAGTACTGTGTACTGAAAACAGCTTTTGAGTTTGAGTTCAGATACCTACAAACTTTACCAAAAACTCAAAAAAAAACGTTAAACACAAAAATAAATAAGAACCCCCTGTAAAGTGTAGATAGATAATAATACATATTATACATACGTAGAGTACGCAGATCACGCGCTCGTATTTTACGACCATAATATTTTAGTCGCACGGAAAAATTATACCGAATATTTTATAAAATTAGAGCATTATTGTTCCTAGTGATAAAAGAGGCGATAGCCTTGAGGGTCGAGACTGCGACCTCCCAGTCAGGTTCCTAGGCAAGAACCTGTAACTTTTTGTATTTTAAATATGCGTTTTAACTTTTAATCAATAAAATATCACTTGCTATTTAACGGTGAAGGAAAACCTGAAAATGGAAAATCATGAAAAAAAAAATCCATCATGAGGAAAACTGCGATCATTATATCAATAATTATTTATTTAAACTAGGCACACTGTAGACTTATTGACGTCCAATAACTTATAAAACATTATGGTGATAATCAGTTACGGTATCTTAAAACATAAGCTAAGTACGAGGGTTCCAAACGTGCCTAGAGCCCACAACAAAATCAGCCGGTTTTTTATTATTATCACCATCTCATAAATCATCTTAAATGAAAGAACTGTCAGTTCTCCATATAGTGCCTCTGTGTTAAGTCTGTCAATCCGCACTTGGCCAGCGTGGTGGACTATGGCGAAAACTCTTTTCAATTCATACTCTTTTCTTGGGAGTGATTCCGCTAGACATACTCTACTTATAGTAGGGAGGTACTAGTAAATACATCTTGTAAGAAATGTTAAATTCGCATGTTTATGGTTGGTGTATCATGTAGGTATATATGTATTACTAGCTTTTGCCCGTGGCTTCGCTCACATAAAGTTCGATTTTCATACTTCGAACCTCTAATTTATCCTCTTAGGGGTTGAATTTTCAAAAAATCCTTTCTTATCGGATACCTACATATTTAAAAGCTATCTGTATGCCAAAGTTCAGACCGATCCGTCCAGTGGTTTAAAGTTTGAACCTTGCGTTAAAAGATCAGTCTGTAATCTTTTCCTTTTATATATTCAGATGAACATTTGAATATTTTTGCATGCGCACACGCATACAGATACAATTCATCCCATAGTGCAGACACGGTGTAAATAAAGGTAAAGCGCAAAAACAAACCCGCTACAAGTGGTTAGGTATAAATTGTTTCGCTATATTTACTACGCCCACGCGCTCCCAACGCGTCAGGAGAGGGTATTGATTTAAACTCAGTTTGTACAAACGACGATAGTTAACTAGCTGATGCTCGCGACTTAGTCTGCGAGTGAATGATGTTTATCTAAAGACTAGCATGCCCGCGACTTCGTCTGCGTGGTTTAAGTTTTTTAACTCCCGCAGTAGCTCCTTAATTTTCTGGGATAAAGGAAAACCTATGTTACTCTCCAGGTCCTAGACTGTACCCATGCCAAAATCACATCGATCCGTTGCTCCGTTGCAGCGTAATTGAAGGACAAACCAACAAATAAGTTACACACTTTGGCATTTACAATATCAGTATGATAGAGTCATTCTCATCGTTGCCGGGTCAAACTATTGAGTTGTAGACGTCCACTGCTGCACGAAGGTCTCCTGCATGGATCTCCACAGAGCACGGTCTTGTGCCGCTTGTTTCCAGCGGCTCCCAGCCACACGCTTGAGATCGTCCGTCCAGCTAGATGAGGGATCGTCCAACGCTGTGCTATCCGGTGCGCGAGGCCGCCATTCAAGCACCTTGGGTCTCCAACGCCTATCGGTTCTTCGAATGTCTCGCTCTTGGATGAAATAAAAACGTTAGGAAACATACGAAAAATTTATGTCATCACATTGGACTAACTTTTGCGGGGCGAAGGGAGAGTGCCTTGCCATTTTTCTGTCCAATTATTGACACTAGCGCATGAAAAAGTCAATCAGTCGGCTAGAGGGGTGAGGCGAATATGGCCGATATCACACGTCCCGTGGTTAATTCGTCCAACTTAGAGACTTCGAGATATATACCCACTTACACTGTGATAGTACCTAGGTACTTGTTACAAAAATCTCCATTCACACCGCTAAAAATAGTAGAAAACACAGTGCATCAACCTTGTCTACACTCTGAGTGACTTCACTCCCAAGTCAAATGAAACGAAGATTCCTCCAGGGCACAGTCAATAATCGAACCCTGGAACACGGCCAGCGCGTACAATCTTATAAATAAATTCACAAGTGCCACGGGAACGTTAAGCTTTGCATCATATCGGAATGATAAAATGGAATCGCTCGAGATTTACCTAATGTTCTGCAGTTATCATACGAATACAGGATGATGCCAATGGCTGCGTGGAAGTAAGATTTGAAAATTCGATGAAACGAAAAAGCGACATAATAGATCGCCTGCGAGAGAATTAAGTTATTTTATCTTTGAAATCTATCGTGGAATACTGGAGTTTCACTAATGCCGTGTGTGAATTGCACACACACACTTTTTTTCGGACATTAGTTATTAGTATGTATTTAAAATCTAACTTAGATCGGACATAAAATAGCTGATGCCCGCGACTATGTCCGCGTTGATTGAGGTTTTTTGGTTCCCGCGGACGCTGCAAACCGTTTTGTAACACGTCCTTTGTAAAAGCTTTTATCGTCCGCCACATTGAATTTAGTGTGACGTCATTTTAATTTTTCGTATTCTTCTCAGCAAACCCTTTTAATTGATACCTTCCCGTATTAAAGGAGTGCATAAAAAATAACTTATCCGCCGACTCTCGCCATATTGGATTTAGAGTTACGTCACTTAGCTAACCTGTCATCCATGAACTAAGTCAGCAAAAAACGGCTAATTCCGAGACTTCATAAAGTTTTAATCGGTCTACATCATATACATAATAAAATATTATGTTTTATTTTTCAGAATGACGTGTCGGGCCTCCTGTTCGCTGATGAGCTGAAGCAAATCATCGAGAGGTATATGTTCGGCATCTGCCCACAGCCCTACAAGGTACCTACTTACCTACTTTGTATTAAACGGAATTAATTTTCCGAGATAAAAAGTAGCCTATGTAATTCCCCAGGATTCAACCTACCCCTGTACCAAATTTCATGCAAATCGGTAGAACAGATAGGCCATGAAAGCGTAGCAAACAGACAGACAGACACACTTTCGCATTTATAATATAAGTATGGATTTAAAAATTGACGTTTTATATGATGTACCTTCTCTGTATCTCTGCGTCGTGTTCCTCATTGCTGAGGGTAGTGACCCCTTTCCATTAATCACATAATGGCAGGGATTTTCTAGGTATAATAATGCGTTGGGTTCTTCCGCATACGACTATATTAAGAGTAGGTACTGTTTCTAACGTTTATTATCAGATTTTATGGATAATAACCGGGACCGACGGCTTAACTTGGTCTCCGAGGCACGCAACTCGCAAGAAACGAAAAGGCCAAATTCGAACACCCATCCAGTTACCGACTTGGGTCAACGTTGCTTAACAATCGCGATTGACTGATTTCTCGGTTTTACCGAATCGAAAGTATTAATCGGATTGTGACCATTATTTTTTGATTGGCTAACATTTACTTCAACTTAGGGAATAGCGCAAGTTTCATCAAAATCGGTTCAGTGGTTTTCAAGACGTGGACTGTTATGTGTGCGGTAAAGTCGGTTTAACTTTCAATATTTAAGATTATCACTTGTTATATTACCTAATGAATCAATAAGGCAGTTCACCTAATGTAATAATATTATTATGTACCTACCTATTATGTGATTTTAGATTAAAAATCACATTCTAACGCCACCATTATCTGCTGTCAAGTACCTACTTTTGAAGCATTACACTATAATGTTTTGAAGAGTTGGACTGATGATTCTTTCAGTGATGCCATAAACTATTTTTTAATTACCTTGTCATATTTACCCATGTAATGTGATTTATTCTTTGATTATGTATATAGGATTTATTGAACAGATTCAACCACTACATAAGTCCCACAAAATCTGACTGACAGCGCCGCTGTTATAATATGAAAAATAAAATAAAAACAAAAAATTGGCAGTCATAGGGACTGTCGATAGATGTGAAAACTAAATCCTTTAAATTTTACTGCACATAAACATTTGAATTTCTGACTGAGAAATGTAGAAAAAGGTATTAGGTATAGGTATTAGCAACAACTTCAGTTAATTATGCACCTTAGAACTAACACATAAAGCTACATTACGATTGGAAATTATTAATTTTTAAGACGTTCTGTCATCAGAGAAAACGTAGGAATAACCTTTCAATTCAAAATAAAGCCATTTTTAAAATATGTACAAAAATATTAATTATAAAATAAACCTTAAAACTAAGGCGTTCAAGTTTAATTACGAATGTAGTATTTATATATAAGATCTTTTGACTTCGTAACAACGCGAGCATGTCGCTGTTCGTGAGCATGTCGGTCTTCGCGAGCATGTCAGTCACGGTCACGCGTATCCACAAGTTTACCCCCTACCAAAAAAGTGCTAAACGCGTCTAAAAAAGTTTTCACTTCAAAACTAAACAGGCCTAAAGAATACGACATAAGAATAAGTTCCAATTTTGCCCACCGGATCAGATAAGTTTGTGGGACTAAGTACCTATATAGACCGTTGTGGTGCAAGGTTGATTTGCCTTTTTAGATAGGTACTTATGCTTGTTTATGTGTGGCACAATTTGGAAATAATTGTTTAAAATGAAACTTCTTGAAAATCGTTGTAACTAATTTAAAAATTCGATGAAACGAAAAAGCGACACTAAAAAGACACAAACACATTCATAATGGGATTTAGCCTGCGAGAGAATGAGATAGAACACAAGTTACAATTGTCTCATTCTCTCGTAGGCTACTTTTCTAAATTTTCACTTCTGCCGTGTGTGAATTGCACACACACACTTTTTTTCTCTTTCTTTCTCTTGATATGTCGTTGTTGTACAGTTGCGTTGGTCTCAGATGGTGGGCCAGGGAAAGAAGAACGTCACCGCCAGTGGCTGCGACCTCGATACTGACCAGCACGAGTTGGCTGCCAGGTGAGGACCACTTCTTAAATATACAGTGTAGTGTACTAGAGGGTAGGTGATAAAGATACAGGCGTCATTCTGTAGCACTCAGATCGGAAGATCAAAATATCTGGACATAATTTGAAAATGTCGAGATTTTGAGGTTTTTGCTGGGAGAATAAATAAGAAAAATAAAGTTTATTTTTTTAATTAACAGGCTACCTAACATTGTTGAGACAACTAATTCAAGTAGATGTAGATTCAGGTAGATTCACTCGACGCGATTCAAAAGCACTTTAAATAAGTTTATTTGACAAAAAAAATATGAGTATGAGTAAGTCAGTACCTACATTTAATTTTTAGGTTGCTACATGTGTTTGGCATTGGATTAATGTCATCTGTCGGAGCATGACGTTTGACAAGTGATAATGTAACGTTTCGTTACTACAACTATCAACTGTTCGCAGCAGCAATTATGCTCCCCGTAGTAATTATTGTTCCTTGGTTCGCAGACTGGCAACGCTAGCGCTACGTGCGCACTCGGCAGCGCGGGCGGACTGCGCGCGGTTTGGCGCCGCGCTCGCCAACACGCTCGGTGAACTCGCTCGCACCGCTTCCAACAGGCAGGTGCTCGCAGCCGGTGAGTTTACGCATCACTACATATTACATTGAATAAGCGCGGGACGTATTAAATACGAGAGGCGTAGCGGCGGTGTGGCCTTGGAAGTTAGAAAGCAGTGTCCGCGCCTCGCCGCCTCTGTATACCTGGCGTCCCGTCGCGTCGCTTGCATGTCACTGTTTACTGTGCCGTAAGATTGTGAACTCCGTTAGATTATATGGTGACATAATATGTACATTTATATATATGAAATATAATAGAAGTGGCACCTCGCCCGCGCCCGTCGCCTCTCTTGTAATTAGGTATATCCCGCGCCTTACCACACCGCCAGGGTCTGCAACGCCCTTCTAGCGACGGTGTTAGGTACCTGTCAAGTACGACTTGACAGGTACCTAACACTTTCATCAAGGCGAGAGTGAATAGGCATTTTCTTTTTATTCTCTCTCTCTGCGTCGTATTCCTCATTGCTTAGGATAGTGAGTCGTGACCTCTTTCCATTAATCACATAAAGGAAGGGGTTTTTTGAGATAATAATACGATGGGTTCCCATTTCCCGCGTCCTTCAGCATACGACTCGACTAAGGGTACTTACTAGGTATTTCAACTCTTAGGTTACTAACCGGTATTACCTATCAGATTTTAGTAATAATAACCGGGACCGACGGCTTAACGTGCTTAATGGGAATGTTAGGATCGAAGTTATAAACAAACCCAATGAAATTTAAGAATATTAAAGGTATATTGAATGAAAGTTGCTTAGTTATTTTATTTGCGTTACAAAAGTCTATTGATACCTATACGATAAACGATTTAAAACACTAATTACGGACTATTGACGTTACAATAAGTATGATAATGAATTGATTGATATCGAGTGAATTAGCGGCCTCCCGTCGCACTCCCTAGAGTTCCATTCACTGATTGGAACTCTAGGGAGTATCCCGACCGAAAGCGAATCGGAACGGATCAGTACCTATCTCGCGGGACTTCACCACATGCTCTTCAAGGCACGGCAGTAACGAAAAGACCAATTTTGAACCTCCAAATTAGGTCACCTATCCAGTTACTGACTTGGGTCAAGGTTGTTAACATTCGCAATCGACTGATATGCGTTATCACAACTAGGCTACTCGTCCCTCATTTATTTGACTAGAATAGTCAAATGCCCATTTCACTCATGTAAGTTAACTATACCTATATATAATCATGAGCTTTTTTTTCATTTGTCTTCCAGCGGTGGCGAGCGAGAACAAGAAGCGTAAGCTCTCGAAGAGCCAAAAGAAGCAGATCGCAGCGAAGCAGCGCACTGCGCTCGCCGTCAAGAAGAAGGCGGCCGCCGTCGCAGCGGCCAACGCCGCCAAGATGGCCGCCGGCGCTACCAAGGTGCCCCCCAGTGCACCCGCGATGGCCACCGGCGCTTCTAAGATGGCCGCCGGATCATTATAGATGGCCGTTGCTGCTTCTGAGATGACCGCCGGCGCTTAGATGGCCGCCGGAACATTATAGATGGCTGCTACTGCTTCTGAAATAGCCGCCGGCGCTTCTTAGAATATCCTCATCCGCCATATAATTACCCTTAATATAAAGGCGAAAGTTTGCATGCGTGTGTGTGTATCATTGTTACTCTTTCACGCAAAAACTTCTGGACGGATTTGGCTGAAATTTGGAATGGAGATAGATCATAGTCTGGAATAACACATAGGCTATTTTTTATCCAGGAAAATCAAACGAGATCCCGCAGGGACCAAAAAACCTCAATCCACGCGGACGAAGTCGCGGGCATCATCTAGTTAATAATCATTAAGTATACTTATTAACTTACGCATTGACGTTTCCCTGTTAGATTGATCATTTAATTTATAAAAATGAAATAGATTTTATAACCGTGGTTTGACAATTCGCTTTCCTGATGATTTGTAAACTAAAACAAAAGGCAAAGACTAATTCTGGGTAGAGATACCTTCATATATATTACTTTTAATTTGATTATGAAATATGAAACATAAGTAGATCACACATATCATCAACACGTTCTAAAAAATGTACTTAAAATTTTAATCCCTTGAACAATAATTAGTTGTTGTAGTTACATAAATGTATTGGTTAATTCTTGCCTATTTTTTGAAATATGAAGCTAACTTTAACTAATATAAAATTTTATCATTATTGCCTAGATCTAGATAATAAGGCCAATTCTGATGTACACCATCTCTAAACTAAACTAAAATGACAGTTCTAAATCTAGCTCTAAGCTTGAATGAATGAATGAATATACTTTTATTGTACACCAAAAAACAATATTATCAGTAAACTTAGCTAATAACAAAGGTAGTATACAATTTGGCGGCCTTATCGCTTCACAGCGATTTCTTCCAGGTAACCAATGGTTTAAAAGGACATAGCTACGTAAACAACCGGTAACTAATTAAGTAGTACCAGAACCAGACAGAACTTTTTATTTAAAAAAACAGTTAAATACAGTAGTTCCGGGGATTATGTTGGTTTGGGATAATTCTAACGAGGTAAAAGTTTGTTGTATAGTAGTCTCTTCAGTGTGATTCTGTATTTCAAAAATTTGATGGGAGGTCGATGGTCGAGATTAGATACTTTCGTTGATTTTACGTGTAATTCTACTTTTATTTTCAATCGATTCTTCTATGTTTTCAGCTACCTGTTCAGACTTCTCATCTGCCATGCCGAAATCGATAAAATATTCAGTCATAAATATTAAGTTTTAGGTATATATACCTCATACCTTTAATAAGGTAAATAATAATAAATTTAAATTTATTTGGCCGTTAAACCACGACAGATATGGATTTTCATACAACTTTTGCTGGCCGCTGCTCGCATGTATTTGGATTTTTTTCACAGCAATTTCGATTTATCTCGAAGAAGGTTGTCAAAATAATGCTCAAATTTCCAAGCATGTTTGCGAAATAATATATAAATAAACATACATATATATATATATATATATATATATCATACATCATCATCATCATCCTCAACCAATAGACGTCCACGGCTGGACATAGGCCTCTTGCAAGGATTTCCACACGCGGCACGTTTCCAATGCACATGCAATGCGGCACAAGACCGAGGTCTTGTGCCGCCTGGATCCAGCGGCTCCCTGCGACTCTCCTAATGTCGTCTGTCCAGCGAGTAGGGGCTCTGCCAACGCTGCGCTTTCCCGTGCGTGGTCGCCACTCCAGCACTTTGGGACCCCGACGTCTGTCGGTTCTTCTAACTATGTGCCCCGCCCATTACCACTTCAGCTTCGCAACACGTCGAGCAATGTCGGTGGTTAATTTAGTTCTTCTACGGATCTCCTCATTTCTGACTTGATCGCGCAAAGAAACCCCGAGCATTGCTCTCTCCATCGCCCGCTGAGTGACACTGGGCTTTCTTATGAGGCCCATAGTTAGCGACCAAGTCTCGCAACCGTATGTCATCACTGGCAACACGCACTGTTCGAAGACTTTGGTTTTCAGGCACTGAGGAATCTTGGACGAGAAGACATCTCGATGTTTCCCGAACGCTGCATATCCGAGGTGGATTGGGCGGCTCACCTCTTTCTCAAAATTGGACCTACCTAGCTGGACCATGTGTCCCAGGTATATATATTCGTCTACAATTTCGAGTGCAGAGCTCCCAACGATTACTGGGTGGAGCGGCACATGAGCATTAGACATGATTTTTGTCTTACTCATGTTCATTTTAAGGCCCACCTGTTGGGAAACTCTGCTGAGGTCATTGAGCATTGCATTAAGGTCACCCAGTCTCTGCCATGATGACTTTATCATCGGCAAACCGAAGGTGAGTGATGTACTCGCCATTGATGTTGATGCCAAATCCGTTCCAATCCAGCGGTAAAGAGCTTCGGGGAGATTACATCTCCCTATCGCACTCCCCGCTGCAGTTGGATTGGCCTTGTAGTCTGGTCCTGTATACGAACTGACATTGTGGCGTTTTCGTACAAACACTTCAGCACTTGGATATACCGGTAGTCTATCCGGCATCTCTGCAGTGACCTCAACAAAGCCCAAGTTTCCACCGAATCGAAGGCTTTCTCATAGTCCACAAACGCTAAGCATAGTGGCCGGTTATACTCTATGGTACGAAAGCCTTTTCGGAATCCGGCTTGTTCGGGAGGCTGGAAGTCGTCAAACCTACGAGCGAGACGATTCGTTATGACTCTCGAGAACAACTTATAGACATGACTGAGCAGCGAGATGGGTCTATAATTCTTCAGCAAGGTATTGTCTCCCTTTTTGAAGAACAGAACCACCACGCTCCTGTGCCATGCCTGTGGCGTTAAGCCCTCGTGAATGACGGAATTGAACAATCGCTGAAGGACTTTAAGTATCGGTTTTCCACCCGCTTTCAGGAGTTCTGCTGTGATTCCGTCCTCACCTGGTGCCTTGTTGTTCTTGAGTTGCTTGAGAGCCATACTAATCTCGTAAAGGCTGACGTCCGGGATATCTTCGGTATAGTGTCGGGTCAATTTGGCTCTGGGATCTCTAGCCAAATCCTCAACAGGCTTTTGTGTTGTGGTGTATAACTGTCCATAGAACTTTTCCACCTCTCTCAAAATCTCGGGTTTGGATGAGATGAGACTATCGTCATCAGTTTTAAGACGCGTCAGCTGGCTCTGTCCGATAGACAGATCTCTTGCGAATACTTTGGGGCCCTTGTTACGCTCGATGGTATCTTTAATGTATTCGGTATTGAAGTTTCGCAAGTCGCGCGTTTGTGCTTTAGAGATCTGACTATTAATCTGCCTGTAAGCAAACGCGTCTGCTGAAGACTGTAGTCCCATCCTTGCTCTCTCATCCATGAGTTTGAGAGTGTGGTCTGAAAACATTTTAGTTCTTTTTGGACGGTCGGTCTTAAAGAATTTGGACCCTACGGTATGGACAGTTTCCACCAGCCTGTTGTTTAAATATATATACTCACAAATAAATTAAAATACAAATAAATAAACGTAAACTTCAAAAAAAAAACGCCTAAGCTTCCTGCGGAAAGGGGCAAGTGGCAACCTTTCCGCATTTTATAGTTAGGCATGTGGTATGTCTGTGTGTGTCTGTCTCGTAGAGCGTAAACTGTTGGGAAATTAAAAAAAAGGTCTTTTCGCCTTGAGTTTTGGAAGCATCTAAAAAATTATTCCGTTTCACGAAAGAAATCCCGTAGAAGCGGCGTAGGCGGCGGCGGTCAGTAGGCGTATATCTATAATTTATGAAGTGAAACTTCTTTAGAATCGTGATTTGAAAATTCGTTGAAATGAAAAAGCGACACTAAAAAGAGACTATATTCAAAATAGGATTAAGCCCAAAGAACATATTTACTACGGGGAGATTTAGCCTGCGAGAGAATGAAATAGAACACAAGTTATATTTGTCTCATTCTCTCGTAGGCTACTTTTCTGAAGTTTCACTTCTGCCGTATGTGCACACACACACTTTTATTTTGTATGTAAAATGTATTAGTTCCATTCATTGCCACAGAACCATTTTCGTGAGACGGACTATACATTATATTCAACTTTTTTAGATGGCAAAACTAAAGACGAAAAAAATTTTTTTTAGTAGATTTGGTTGAGTCTTTCGCAATAGATAGACTACCTATTTCTATGTTATAATATTTATTTATTGATACCTAAAACTATTTAAGAAGGTATAATATAAACGAATGACATACCTAATAATAGGTATGTCATTCGTATTCAATGTAATAAAGCATGACACTGAATGTAATCTTAAACTTAATGTATCTTAGGTATCGAATTTCTTAATGTAAGTTTTTAATAAAAAAACAATTGAAAAGCAATGTTTTTTTTAGTTCCTATTCAAAGTTCGCAAGCCTATCTATGTTTCATGCATTAGACATACCTATGAGAGACACAACACAAGAAGTCACGTGACGCCATTGTCTGATATGTCGTGTCTCTTTCTCTAACGTATGTATAATGAATGAAATAGATAGGCTCGTGACGCTTCAAAGTAATGTTTAGATAGCGAGAAAGGTGTCCAATGGGACGGAAATCCGACACGCCCGGAGAGAGATCAGGCGCAAGAACGACGGCTTTACGTGCTTTCCAAGGCTGGGGGTGAACCACCGCCAATATCTCAGCCCCACAGCGTGAATTTTTGCACAGAAAATCGATACCAAAGGGATTTTTAGCTCCAACCAGAAAACCTTTTTCTTCATCTTTCGATTTTCATGTTTCGGAGGTAGCCTGATATTTTTATTTTTTAATTTAAAGGAAATGGCCAGTGGAATTATGGGAGCTTGCCTAGAGATCAAAAATCAATGTGCAGCAATGATTTCTTTAGTATTGTAATTTTTATATTCTATAGTTTTCACACAAAAACGTTTCAGGAGGCTGAAGGCTCTGAAAACTGAGGAAATAAATTAAAAATGTTTCACCAAATAACTACTTTCCCAGACTAGATGGCGCTAGTTGTTGTGGTTAGCGAGTCTAAAAAAATATTTTCAAATATTGCTAACCACGTTTCTCAGGAAAATAATTAAGCTTTGCATTATTTGGGCATGGATCAGGATTATAGTGGAATAATAAAACTATATTTGCAAGAATTATGTAATTCCTTTAAAAATCACGCTACATTGTACTGCTGCCACACTAGATGGTGCTAAACGTTTTGGTTGGCGAGTCTTTTCAACTATTCGACAACAGATGGCGCTAAACGTTTTGTTTAGCGAGTTATTTCAACTACTCGACCACAGATGGCAGCCATGTAATGCCAAAGGGCGTTACGTTCCTTTAAACGCAGTGGTTATTTGAAAATGCTTTGTTCGATCAATTACACGTTTCATTGAGGCTTGTTATCTAACAAAAATAATTATAAACAAAACATACATTTCCTTTTCAGTACATTAAAAATAAATCACTCATAATATAGTGACTCAAATGGTATTAATGTAGGGTTAGATTATTTTTACAAGATTATTATAAGGCATGGATAAAACGGAACGTGGAGTAGAACAAAATGGAGTAGTGCTTAAAGAGGAAACTAGACGCTCAAGATTTAAACAATAAACGTATTGTTTTTTTTAGTCATTTTAACCTTGACCTTATTCGGAATAATAAATCCATAGTAAGTTCGGTTTTAATTAATAAACCTTACTGTAAAAACGGAAATCCTGCACATTGTCCCAAATCGAAGGACAGTTACTGGTCATATCATTTGGTATTTGACTACTAGTCAAATAAATTTTTTTTTAGTGATTATTAAATAGAGGATCTCCCAAAAGTCGTAATATCCACGTCCCCTGATAGTTTTATGTTGATTAACCATGTTAAACTATCGAATAAAGTAAAAAAAAAAGTGCGTGTGCGCAATTCACAGACGGCGGAGGTGAAACTTCTGAAAAGTAGCCTACGAGAGAATGTGATAAATATAACCTGTATTCTATCTCATTATCTCGCAGGCTAAATGCTTAAATGAATATGTTTGTCTCTTTTTGGTGTCGCTTTTTCGTTTCGTTGAATATTCAAATCACAACAATTCTAAAGAAGTTTCACTCCAACAAGTATTATAAAATGTTACATACTGTGGAGTCTGGACGCACCCTTTATATTTAAAAATGCATCAAGTCTAAAGACATTATTAAAAAGTTGTCAACAAGGTTTGGATTTGGATTGAACGAATGATTGGATTGGGCGTGCATAAGCACGTCCAATCCAATAAATCGTAAAGTGAATCGAAAAGTCAATCGTAAAGTGGTTGTCATAATGTCAATACTAGAAATTAAAATAAACTTGTAATGCCTGCTTCTAGGCTTAGTAAAACTAGCAATTCATTTGTTGGAAACAGTGTCCGCTTCTGCAATAAGCTCCCTGAAGACATGTTGAAGGTGTCTCCAGTCTCTGAATAAGTTCAAAGTTAATGTAAAAAGTAAATTCATAAAAAAAATCGTAGTACCATGTAAAGGATTACTTAAACGACAAGGAAGCTTGGCAATAATTTGCACTAATGGCTCTGATAGTTCCTTAGTTAAGATGACTTGAGAGATGGTGATAATAAAAAAAAAACCGGCTGAGTTTGTTGTGGGCTCTTCTCAGACCAGAGCGCGTATAAGTAATTTTTAACGTCTATATTGAATAAATAAATGATTATATTGATTGATTGATTGAATTAACACTCACAAAGTATCGAAAATATTTTAATTTAACATAAAATTATATTTACAGTATGTTACAGATTAACATATTATTAACATTAACATATTAGGACATTTTTAAGATAACTGATGTCCTACGAACAGAGTTATCCGCAGAAAACTTGTAAAAATACTTAGGTTTTACATTATTAACACGGTTTTGTTGATTCAATTACTGAAGGAAAGGCAGATAACTATTCCACTATTGAATAAATAACTCTTAGTTTTGTAACGATTATTATCAGATGTTAGTGATAATAACCGGGACCGACGGCTTAACGTGCTCTCCGAGACACGGAGGGAAAGAAACGTCAAAACTCGGTCACCCATCCAGTTACCTACTTGGAGCCAACGTTTCTTAACAATCGCAATCGATTGACATGCGTTGTCGCAACTATTTCAATGAAAATAAAAAATATTTCTATTCAATATCTTTAGGATTTCTGCTTTTTGACAATTTAATATTCAACTTTTTCAACACCCAATAACAAGTCGACCGCGTAAACTTCGGTAGGTCAGCGTCTTCTCTCAGCGCTGTTAACACTTTTGCCAGACTGACATCGTTGGTAACTTCAAGCTGTTGAACTATTCGTTTTATTTTGTCTATCTGATTCGCGTCTAGTTTTTCGAAAAGGGTGGTTCTTGGGCGTGGATTTCGCGGCGGGGGCGAACTAACCCTCCCTATAGATTTGTACTCTTGTAGAACTTTGTATATTCTACTCGTGCCGGTCCCCATTATCTCCGCAACTTGCGCGAGTATATCCATTTTGTATGGGTATGTGGTTGTCATTTTATTAATATATTTGTATATGTTGAGTGCTATATATTTCTCGTTGGATGTCAAACTGTGGCTTTTAGGCATTTTCCTCATCGGAGAGCTGAGCAAGTCGTGCGGATATGGGATGCGGGGTTTGCGTTTCGGAAGCTTCCGTGTGTCGGAAGAGCCAGGGTTCGGGTTTTCAGACTCTTTCTGTAAATAAAAAAAGATCCCTTGAGGTATTGTAGATAGTTTTTGTAGATAGTATTGTAATTTTTTTTTGTCTATTACTCGATATGTTTTATACAATATATTATCCTACTGTGCATGCCTGCGGGCCATTTTAGTGGTCAATCTCATACTAATACAATACTCATACTAAGGCACGGGATCATTTTCCATGAATAAAAATGACGGTAGGAGGATATTTTCTTTTAGTTTTTGCAAAGGAGTCACAAATGACATGTCCCAGTTCAGTATGGAGGGTGGTTTTTTATTCTGAGTGTCAATGAACCAGAACCAAACTGCCATCACGTGAAAGAGAAAAAAATATAACATTAAAGGGCATTTAAATAAAAATTTTAGAAAACCCCGTTTTTTTAAAAATTAATTTTGAAAAATATCGTTTGTAGAAAATATTTTTCGATGGATGGCAACACTAAAACTTTTTCATCTGGCATCTTGGCATCTGTTACTTTAATGTCATTTTGAACTGCCAAATATCAAATTCAAAATGCGCCGTCACCCGTGTTTGGTGTTTATTTTGGATGTTTATGATTTTAATTTTTCAGTGAATTGGCTTATCGCAACGGATTGTTAATTTTACACTCCAATTGGTCTACTTTGCGCATTTACAACCTCTAATGTATAATAATTACCATTCATAATTTTTTACGCGGAATAA
Source organism: Erebia palarica (assembly GCA_964035005.1). Taxonomy (NCBI): domain Eukaryota; kingdom Metazoa; phylum Arthropoda; class Insecta; order Lepidoptera; family Nymphalidae; genus Erebia; species Erebia palarica. Next base: position 10,512,395 of record OZ035994.1, on the reverse strand, counting down.
CTTAGCACCTATCTTCGAATTGAAACTTCTGCACTCAAAATGAATCAAAAGTGACGAATGAGTCTAGTAGATTGATATAGAATGATACTAGTAGAGGCTGTCATGTGAACTACTGGTTTTTGTGTGTTTTAGATGGTGTGGAAAGCAAATAGTAAGTAGTGTTTAACATTATATCAGTTTATTTAACAATAAGGCTTCTTTGCTTTACAACTTCTATTTAAAGTAGTGTTTAACATTATATCAGTTTATTTAAAAATAAGGCTTCTTTGCTTGACAACTTCTATTTATCAGACTCACGACTCACGACTGTCAGCCTGCATTCATGAAGATTCATTTCCTTTTCAGATTACTCAGATATGGTTCACTGTATTAACTGTAACATAATTAAACCTGCAAATCAGCAGTATATTTATAAATGCTGTAAGTATGAGTCCTGACATAATTACAATACCTAATATATTTATTTATTATTAGGTGTTTAGGATGTGCTCACTAGTTTTGTTTTTAAAGTATGTACTTTAAAAAGCAGTGATAGCCCAGTGGTACAGTGCTACAGACATGCTTTATGTGTGTTTTTGGCAACTAAATATCACTTGCTTAGAGGTGAAGGAAAGCATCATGAGGAAACATCAAAGGTGTGCGAAGCCTGCCAACCCACAATTGGCCAGTGTAGTGGGCTATGGTTAAATCCATCTTATTCTGAGAGCAGACCTGTGCTCTGTGTTGGACCTTAAAAAGGGGTTGAAACAGACTTTAAAAATAATGTTTTTAAGATTTACTTGTTTGATTTAAGTTGAAGAAAGATTATTTAAACAATAAATTATGTTTCTCGTTTTTATTATTATGTTGTTTTTAGGTAACTGATGAAGATGGAATTTGCCAAGAATGCATAACCCTTTTGTTGATAGAATTAAACAATAGGAATAAGAGTAACATTGGTGCGCAACAATTTGGTCATGAAGCAGTTTGCATTTCTTGTGGGATGTCCATCCATAGACGATCAGGCAGACGCTCACGCCCTTACTAAAGGGACATCCTGAAAGAGCTCAAATTATGGCCAACATCAACTCCCGTCAGGTATATATATGTCACCATAAGGTTGTAAAAACCGTTAGATTATAATCTAACTCGCGAAATTCTAAACTGTCGAAAGATTACAATTTAACGCATTATTTTCCGGTAGATTGTAATCTGATAGGTATTTAAACCCGATAAAACCTAAGTGCCCGGCCGCGGCCGGGCACTACTTGATTTTTTATGTCGAACCCTAACCTAACCTACAAGAAAGAGACAAGAAAACGTAAATAAAATTAATATTTCAAAAATTGACACTCACAACATTGAACAGTTTACAATCTTTCGACAGTTTAGAATTTCGCGAGTTAGATTATAATCTAACGGTTTTTACAATCTTACGGTGACATATATATACTATGCTAACCATATACTCTATATTTTCTCCTTTGGGTGATCAGTTTAACTTTCGTGGATTTGTTTTAGAGTGCTTTATTTATTTTTATAATGTGATCACTTTGTTCATAATGATTGTATTATTTTCTTTACTGTAATATCAAGATATCAAGATTAAACATAAAATCCATTTCAGGTCCCTGCAAATGCTCGAGCATGCCTGCTGGCAAAGCGCTCATAGCCAAGTTCAGCAACTAGTGGCACGACCAAGTACCCAAGATGTTGAAAGGGAATCTAGCCCTATGACTGAACCTGTCAGTGGTACAAGATATTACAAACCAATATTTACCTAGCGTTAGCAGAAAACCAGCCTGATACAAATTAATGTTGTGCTTATATTATTATAGCGCATTATAATAATAATATAAGCTTTTATTACTGAATTTGTACATGATATATACACAAATTGTTGTTAATTTATATTTTCTTATAAATAGATTAATTAAATAAATTAAGACACTAGTAAATACACTGTTTTATTTATTCAATTTGCTCATGGGCATAGGCCTCCTTCAGGGCTCTCCATAACCATCTATCCTTTGCCATATTATGTTACCCGCGGTGCCTTTGATGTCATCCTTCCATCTCTGGCATGGGCGACCTCTTTTCCTTTTTCCTGTTCTTGGGTTATGCGCATTAGTTTTGATTATTAATATTCCATTTCAATAAACTACCCATTTTCCACTACATAGTGCATACCAGGCATACAAATAATTACAAAAATAAATCACCAATATATCAGATAAACAAAACTGACAGTGACATTTGACAATCACCCCCCTACCCCTAGGACATACATGACAAAGACAATCAAGTTTTTTTTACTGTTGATAAGATTCAGATCAAGATCTAAAAAAGCCACAAAATAAAATAATATTTTTCTCCAAATTGGGGTCCTCTAAAAATGTGTAAATTATTCTGTAAGCCATATTTTAGGATCTCTATTCACGTGTATTAAAATCATCTTGGTTCATGTTCAAGGCCCAATCTTGGACAAGTCCTTTCTGTGGAAACTGGAATCGAAAATAGGTAATATAGGACCTGACTAGTAAGACACTGGCATTTCTTATTCCTTCTTCATTATTGTTTTCTTTAACGTCTACAGCGTACCAAATTAGCCTGGTAGTTATTTAGGAGTGTCGATTTAGTTTTGTTAAGTACTTTAAAATTATGGCATTTTAATTTAAATTTTAATTAATTAACTTTAAAACTTTTAAATATAAAGTTGTTAAATATGGGTGTGTTAAATATGTTCATTCATTAGTTCATTCATTATATATGTATATCAATGTTCACATCACTATTCATTGTAATAAGACTGTACACCCGATAACATAACCTTGCATGCATTACAAATCGCACTAAATTAATTGTTGGAACTGGCCGTAAACTAAATTGTTTATATTTAAATATATTCTTATTCTTTTTTTTTAATCTATTGTTTTTTTTTACGTTTGATGACTTTCTCTTACTTTCAAATATATATCTCAAACAGGACGTCCAAGTTTTTCTCTTTACTGATATTTTTTTTTATAAATTAAAATATAACACGTTATCAGCACGAAGGCTCTTGGGAAAAATATAAGTGAAAAGTGGTGTTAATTGTCCATTGTTGAATAAGAAGAAATTCATTTTCTTTTGATATTATTTTTTTTTTCAAAAATGTCGCAAGCAAGCGGAGATATTAGTGGTAATAAGATGTTACATTCGTCGTCAATTCCTCCTTTTAGTCTCAAAAATAGAGAAGGATATCCTACTTGGAAATTTAAAATGCGAAATTATTTACAACATGAGGACCTATGGTTTCCTATTGATGGATATCCAGAAGGAGATACGACCACTGCATCTATTAAGGTAAAGAATGACGCTAAGGCTCTGGCAAAAATATGCTTAACACTAGACGGTGTAGCAATTACACATGTTAGACGTGCAAAAACTGCAGCCGAAGCCTGGGAGGCCCTGAAGGCAGCTTTTGAAGATAAAGGTTTGGGCCGAAGGCTAGCCTTGGAGCGAAAGCTTTATAGATTAAGTCTTTCAGACTTTGAAAATATTGAACAATATATAGATGCAGTTCTGTCTACGTCACAAGACCTAGCTGACATAGGAAAAGTTATCGAAGATAAATCAATTGCAGCTATATTACTGGGAGGGCTAACAACTAAATATGAGCCATTGATCATGGCACTGGAACACTGCAATATAGAAATCACTTCCGATTTGGTTAAGACAAAACTATTAAATGAAATGTCTAAAAATGACATCACACCAACAAATGCAGTTTTCCAGGCCAAAGGAATGAAATCCAAACCAAATAAAATGATTATTTGCTATGAATGTAACGTGCCAGGGCATAAACGCCCGGATTGCCCTCAACGACGTAATAAAGGCATAATAAATGTAGCTAATGAGGTCACAGCTTCCGTCACAGCACTTACTGCTAACTGTTCCAATAAGGATGTTTGGTACGTAGATTCTGGGGCTACAAAACATATGACTTTCAGAGAAGATTGGTTTCGGGACTTTAGGTCAATAAATACTGGAAATATAACTGTTGAAAATGGTGAGAGCGTTAAATGTTGTGGAATAGGAAATATTTCTATTAAGACACCTGGTAATGTAGTAAAAACAATAAGTGATGTTGCCCTAGTACCAGATTTAAAGGCTAATTTACTATTAGTACAGAAAGTTATTGATAAAGGTTTTGTATGTGTTTTTGACAAAAGCGGAAGTAGTTTTTTATAAAAATGATACCTTTTGTGTTTCAGGTGATTCTGTTCTTCATGCTTCGCCCTGTGGTGGACTGTACATAGTTGATGGTACTGTTAATATTCCACCTAAGATAAATAGTGAAAATATTGCGTACGAGGTGCACTCTGACTGTCTGAGCAAGTATCAGCTCTGGCATAAACGGTTAGGACACTTATGTCGCATAGGCATGAATCAATTGAAGAATCATCAGGTAGGAGTAGATTTTACTAAGGTTGATAAAAATAGTTGCATCGCTTGTGTAAAAGGTAAACAAGCTAGAAAACCGTTTAAAAATGTAGCGTATAATAAGGCGTCATCACCTTTAGAACTAATCCATAGTGATTTATGCGGACCAATGTCCACGACATCTTTTCAAGGAAACGTATAAGTTTTAACTTTTGTAGATGATTATACTCGCAAGATTTTTGCTTATTTTATATCTTCTAAAACTGAGGTAGAGAATATTTTTTTATTATTTCGAGCTCTAGTTGAAAAACAATTAGGTTTTCAAATAAAGGCTCTTAGAACCGATGGAGGAAAAGAATATGTAAATAAAGAGTTTTCTGATTATCTTTCTTCGAATGGAATTGAGCACCAAGTAACAACGCCTTATAGCCCACAGCAAAATGGAGTTGCTAAACGTACTAATCGTACAATAACACTACTCAAAGCTCACTACCTAAATCATACTGGCAAGATGCTTTCCAAGTCACAGTTTATTTGAAAAATAGGTCCCCTCATCGAGCTTTGAGTGGCAAAATACCTTATGATAAGTGGAGTGGTCGCAAAAGTGATCTAAGTCACTTAAGGGTATTTGGATGTAGAGCTCTAGTTCATGTACCTTCATGTCAAAGAAGGAAACTAGATTTAAAAGCAGAGGAAGCAATTTTTCGTAGGTTACTCAGAAGATCCTAATACTTATGTTTTTCGGGATCCTGCAAATCCAAGACGTATTATTAAGTCAAGAGATGCAAGTTTTATTGAGAATTGTTTTACACCTTTAAAGGAAAATGCATCAGAGCCTATAGTTCAAAATATGGAGTCAGTATTACTATTCGAAGAACATATTGAAACTGGTGATGATCAATTTTATGATTGTGTTGATTGTTGTAGTCCAGAAGGAGAATCATCTGTTCCTGTGAACATGGATAAAGAGTCTTGTTGTACTGAACAAACGCAAGTAAGTAATGAACCCAGATACCCATTTAGAAATAGAAAGTCACCTGAATATTTAACTTATCAGGCCTCTACTGATGTTGATTCAGGTGAACCAACAAACTATTCTGAAGCTATACATTCAGAAGATGGTAAAAAATGGGTTTTAGCAATGACTGATGAATACAATTCACTAATGAAGTTAAATACCTGGGAGTTAGTAGACAGATCAAATAAAAAAGTTATTCCCTGTAAATGGATTTATAAGCATAAGAAGGATGCTTATGGTAATATAACCAAGTATAAGGCAAGGCTAGTGGTCAAAGGGTTTCATCAAACAAGAGATATAGATTATCATGAGACGTTTGCGCCTGTGATTCGTCATTCTTCCCTGCGTACTTTGTTTGCATTGGCAGCAGAAGAAGTTCTCAAAATGAGACATCTGGATGTTGATACAGCATTTCTTTATGGAGATTTGGAAGAAGAAGTATTTATGGAACAACCTCTTGGTTTTTCAGTGAAAGGCCAAGAAGACAGGGTTTGCAGACTTCGAAAATCTCTATATGGTCTCAAACAGGCACCTCGTGCTTGGAACAAAAAATTGAATGAAGTCCTTTCAAAAATAGGTTTTATAGGAACTTCTTCTGAGCCTTGTGTATATACAAAACCTTTTGGTGATGAACTTGTTATTTTGGGTGTCTACGTGGATGACATAATTGTCTTTTATAATTCTGACGTGACGTTTGACATTGCTAAAAATGATTTGTCAAAATATTTTAGTTTGAAAGATCTTGGCAATTTGAAGTCTTAATTAGGATTACAAATAGATAGAAATCAAGATTACATAAAAATTAGTCAATCGAATTATATATTGTCCATATTGGACGAATTTAATATGAGTGAATGTAAGTCGGCTAGTACTCCTTTAGCTCACAGCAAATTAGAACGAAACTTTAGTGGTGAGTCATTGCTGCTGCCTTACAGAAATTTAATAGGATGCCTTATGTTCTTGGCAGTCAATACACGTCCTGATATAGCATTTGCAACGAGCAACTTAAGCCAATTTAATACGTGTGTTTCAACGGAACATTGGAAAGCAGCAAAAAGGATTCTTCAATACCTAAAGGGTACACTAGAGTATTCCTTAATATACAGGAAAACTGGAAAGCCGTTAACAGGGTATGCACATGCTGATTGGGCAAATTGTCCAATTAACAGAAAGTCTTACACGGGCTATGTCTTTAAGTTAGCTGGTGGACCAGTATCTTGGGAATCAAAGTAACAACCAACTGTTGCTCTGTCATCCACTGAAGCTGAGTACATGGCTCTTACTGCAGCAACTAAAGAAGCCTGTTACTTACGTAAATTTATAGAGGATATTACCGGTAAGATATATACAATTAAGATATTGCCAGATAGTCAGAGTGCTCTAAACTTAGCTCACAATCCTGTGCACCATAGCAAGACGAAGCATATTGACACTCGTTTTCATTTTATACGAGAAAAAGTTAGCAATAATACAATTATTTTAGACTATATGAAAAGTGATACACCCGCAGATATTCTTACCAAACCACTTGGGCCTATCGCAACTAGTAGAATAAAGGTAAAGGTAGTTTAGGTCTTAGTTTTTTTTTTGTTCCTGTGTATATCTCAAACAGGACGTCCAAGTTTTTCTCTTTACTGATATTTTTTTTTATAAATTAAAATATCCCAACATTAATTATTTATATTTAATTGACGTCCAAATGTTGAACAGTGTACCAATTTTGAATAAAAATCTTTCAACTCACTTGTCTCGGAGCAAGAATCTTGATGTGTCGTTTCTCATCTTCTGTAGAAACCGCGTGGTACTGTTTGCCATTCAACAAGCTTACAACTCCCACACGCTTACTGGCAACACTCCTCACTGGCACAGCGCTGATAGTAGCTGATGAGACAGGTTCCGGTTTTTCAGTCTCTTTCTGTAAATCACAATAGATCCCTTGAGGAATAGATAGTAAGTCAGATTTTTTTGGTTTATTACTTGACATGTTTTATATAATATGAGGAGCGACGGAACAAAAAACGATAAATCGCTTTCGTGTTTTTGTGGGAAAATGTAAAAATAGGACCAACTTCATGGTTTTCTGATTTGGACGAAATTTATCAATTTATTGATGGAATAAATTCTGCATTCGTGTGCACGGTACTTGTTGAGATATAAAAAAACAAAATGGACATATCTGTTTTTGACCAAATCAATCAACAATTCCGATATATCCAATATTGGTATTTGATAAAACGCCGTTCAGAAAATGCGCTTTGCCATGAGAAATTCGAAATTAGCACGAAATTAGATATGACCATAGACATAGGAATATGCTACACATTATGGATATGATGGTTTTTAACAGAATCAAAAGAGTCAACAATGAAAGATTCTAAAAGATTTATCGGTGTTTGTTCCGATCCTTTGATTTTATATTTAAGAGATTTATAGAATTATAGATTTAGATATCTATAATTGAGTAAAATGCGACATATCCTATGTTGCATTTTACTCAATTATAGATAATCGATGCATTTTATTATTAAAACATGTAAAACTATGTTTTGACTTTTCTTTCTTACTAAAAGCTACGTTATTAGAACGAGACAGGTGTATTATATTATTGCGTGAACGTGTCGCGCAATTGTCATATAACTTCATCGAATTTAGCAATTGAAGCCAATTTTTTGGATCACTTCAAGGTCTCATCGCCATTGGGACCGTCGAGAATGGTGGTCGATGCTGACTTATGTAGTGACAGGGAGCTACTGTGATTCTCAAGTAAGCAAGTTGCAGAAATAAATCAGACCAGGGGAACATTTCTAGTTTCTTGTGGCTAGAGGTCCCCATTGTGAAAAACAAGACCGGCGATATTTCAGACCAGTCTAACTATAGGCCTATATCGCTTGCTACCATAATTGCAAAAGTGTTGGATAGTCTGTTGGACAGGAAACTTAGCGAAACGCTTCAGTTTCATGACGCACAGTTTGGGTTTCGACCGAAACTCTCTACGGAAACTGCGATATTAAGCCTGAAACAGACTGCCCAATACTATACTAGCCGTAAAACGCCGGTGTGCGCCTGTATTCTTGATCTCTCCAAAGCCTTCGATTTAGTGTCATACGATGTGCTGTGGGAAAAAATGAAAAAAGCAGGCGTGCAGCCGGAGTTGCGTACTATTATGCAATTTTGGTATGCAAACCTGGTGAATCTTTTCAGGTGTACTTACTCACAGTGTATATAGCGTGTCAGACGTCGCACTTAATTTTTTAGATTTTAATACTTTCATGTCAGGAGCAAACTGAAAATCAGCGCAGGGTAGGGTTTACGACCGATTGCGGCGATTGTGTTGTTGCTAGTCCTTTTCGTAGTTTTTTTATTTATTTTCTTTTTAAGTCTAATTATAAATGCAACAATGTAAGGCAATAAAGGATTTATTTATTTATTTATTCATTATGGGTGTGTTAAATATGTTCATTCAGTAGTTCACGCACTATACAAATATATCAATGTTCACATCACTATTCAATGTCATTAGCATCAATGCAATTACAAATTGCACATAATATATTATTTATATTTTATTACCGTTCAAAATTTGTACAGTGTATTTTGAATAAAGACCTTTGAACTTACTTGTCTCGGAGCAATAATCTTGATTTGACGTTTCTCAGCTTCTCTATAAACCGAGTGGCACTGTTTGCCATTCAACAAGCTATCAACTCCCACATGCTTACTGGCAACACTCCTCACTGGCACAGCGCTGACAGTAGCTGATGAGACAGTTTTTGGTTTCTCAGTCTCTTTCTGTAAATAACAATAGATCCCTTGAGGAATAGTTTATTGTAGATAGTCAAATTTTTTTGGTCTATTACTTGACATGTCTTAAACAATATAGCCTCATGTGCATTTCCAGAATAAACAAAGTAAATTGGTTGATAGATGACTAATTCCATTGAGATGTAACAAAACAATGTATGCTGTATGGTGACATTGTTCCTCTTTTCTACAGAAAAGTCCGCAATGGCATATTTTTATCTTCTAAGTATAGCTTACTATATGCATTTTAGAATTTGAATAAATGGCCACATTTAATGTGGTAATTGGAAAACTATTTTGATGAATTCAATATTTAATCTAATCAAATTAAATATGTTAGTTACCTGAAGCTAACGTAAGTAAGTTAAGTTTATAACTTAACTTCTAAGTTAATCACTAACTAAATTAATATTTTATTGACATTCAAAAAGTTGTACAGTATACTACTAATTTTAAACTCACTTGTCTTGAAGCAATAATCTTGATGTGACGTTTCTCAGCTTCTTTATAAGCCGAGTGGCAGCGTTTGCCATTTAACAATCTTTCAACTCCCACACTCTGACTGACAACACTGCTCACTGGTACAGTGCTGACAGTAGCTGATGAGACCGGTTTTGGTTTTTCAGTCTCTTTCTGTAAATAACAATAGGTAGATCCCATGAGGAACAGTATATCGTAGATCGTAAGTCAAATATTTTTTGGAACCTTCATAGCTTTAACTTTAAGATATTTTACTAGCTGATGCCCGCGACTTTGTCCGCGTATTTTAAGTTTTTTATTACTGCGGGAACTCCTCAATTCTCTGGGATAAAGTAGCCTATGTCACTCTCCAGGTCCTCAACTATGCCCATGCCAAAAATCACGCCGATTCGTTGCTCCGTTGCACTGTGATTGAAAGATAAACCAACAAACAAACACAATGTCGCATTTATAATATTATGTATGCTTGACGTTCCAAAAGTGTACAATGAATAAATCTATACTAATATTATAAATGCGAAAGTTTGGATGGATCTTTGTAAGTCGGTCACACCAGAACAGCTGAATGGATCTGGATGAAATTTGGCACAGAGATAGACTATACTCTGGAATAATACATAGACTACATTTATCCTGGAAAATTAAAGAGTTCCCGCGGGAACCGAAACCTAACCTAGAAGTTGTGGGCATCAGCTTGTTTTGAATAAAGACCTTTAAACTCAATTGTTACACTCACGTTAAGCCGTCGGTCCCGGTTATTATACTAACATCTGATAATATTATAGTTAAAAACCCTAAGTTAACACTTAGTCGAGTCGTATGCAGAAAGATGTGGAAACCCACCGCATTATTATCCCAAGAAAACCCCTACCATTATGTGATTAATGGAAAGGGGTCACGACCCTCAGTAATGTGGAATACGAGGCAAAGAGAGAGAGAGTAACTCACTTCTCTAGGAGCAAGAATCTTGATTTGACGTTTCTCAGCTTCTTTATGAACTGCGTGGCACCGTTTGCCATTTAACAAGCCTTCAAATCCCACACGCTTACTGACAACGCTCTTCACTGGCACAGTACTGACAGCAGCTAAATCCTCATTGGCATCGTCTGTAACATCTGAATCCATTTCACTCTTTATACTGACACTCGGTATACTGCTTGCTACGGATAACGTATCATCATTGGACTCCGGTGGCTCTGTTGGCAATAACTTTGTGATGCTAGCAAAACATTGGGAGCAGAAGTGCCCATCTCTGTCGTACTGAAAAATTGTAATAGCATAAAATTAAAAACCAATGGTGCTTAATTAACACATACAAGTATATAATATGCAACTTTGTAGTTTTTTAAATATTGTATGGAAATTTTCATAGCTTAGATCACTAATAATAATAACTAGCTTTTGCCCGCGGCTTTGCTCACGTAATGATCAATTTTCATATAAATTTTATAGCCGTATTTTAAACCTTTAGGGGTTGAATTTTCAAAAATTATTTCTTAGTCTCGCCATAAAAGCTATCTGTATGCCAAATTTCAGACCGATCCGTCCAGTGGTTTGAGCTGTGCGTTGATAGGTCAGTCAGTCACCTTTTCCTTTTATATATTTTGATAATAAAATAATGTCCTCGCGACCCAGCCACTGCGGCTTATCTTCAGAGATTAGCCATCTACGCGGGAGATATAATAGTGCACAAGTAGGTCAAATGTGTATACACAGGTGCGCTCTCTGTTCCTTTACTCTTATAGCCTGATGGGATAGAAAATCAGACACGGCCCGAGAGAGAGATCATGCACAGGACCGACGGCTTTATGTGCACTGCGAAGCAAGGGGGGTGACACATCTTTACTCCTAGTGCTGAGAATTTCTTAGCAGAAAAACCCAGTACTTTTTATTGCTAAATAATTAAGTGCTTGTATTGGAGGGTTTGACACACTTCGATAGCTTAGCAAAGTAGCACATCTATCCTGGGCACGCAGCCTAGCAGTCAAGCCATGCCACCTGCTCTCATATGTGGCAACTGTATGGTTTTACCTACCAACGGTCCCAAGCTTTGTTCGAGTAAGGCAATAATTTCTGGTCCCATGTCGCCTGCGATGTAATACTGCCCATTTTCTTTTATCTTACACGAGCATCTTGTGCAATGCATTATTGTTCTGCAAACAGAAGTTATTTAACTATGATAAACTTATAATTATTTTTTACTAAATAATGCCCGCGACTTCCTCCGCATGAATTGAGGTTTTTTGGTTCCATCCATCCATCCAAACTTTCACATTTATAATTTTTACTTTTTTTGGTTTGAGTTAGATTCATGAAGGAAATAGAGTTTAATTCGCTATAATCTGCGATAAAAGTTAAATCTATGTGGTAGTGTGTATCCTGCACTTTTACACTCCGACACCGGAGCATCTTCAGGAGATGTTGACTCGAAAATGCACAATTGTCAATCCAATATTTGAGTTAGAGTCTGGAATTGCTTTTTTATAGAACATTTTTAGGCTGAGCATTGATGTGTTAGTCAATGAGACGTGACTTATTTTCATTATATGAACTTATAATTAAGCTTTCTACATACCTGAAAACATAAGAACCTGGAGAAAATGTAGTTGGGAGCCGGGAATAAGTAAACCCGGCCAACGAAGTTCTATTTTAACTCCAATAGAACGCAGAATTGAAGTGTAATACAACAAAATTACTTTTTATCGCATTCAACAGCTCGCGGCACAGTATACCTATTAATCTATGCGGCAATTACTAGACTCGCGGAAACTCCAGAATCTGCTGAATTTTTATATTGAATATATACTGAATGTACAGTTGTAAACTCTGGTTGTAAACAAAACAAACAGCTGTAATTTTTTGATTTTTATAATCGTAGTTTTTTTTTTAATTTTTACACCTCAGGACACTAGTCCTTTAAAAAAGGAAGAACAAGAACTCTGAACTAACGACTTATCTAAGAATATTACTTACTATAGTCGATTTCACGAAGCGAAGGAATTAATGTAATCAAATATGGCTTCAGGTCACGTGATTAAAATTGTCATTGGACATATAGTGATGCGAACATTGACAGACTAGTTGTGAATGAACAATTGAATGAATACATTCTGAAATCGATTACCACACACTATGATTACGAAATAACCTTGTGATGTTGAAGAAGATAAACCTTTACTTTTAGATTAAACCTTTCACTAACATCTTATCACTTACTTGATAATAGTCGTCAAAGCCCGCCAACCCACCTACTATTAGACAGTCGAAATTGCTGGGCTTGTCCAAAAATGCTCTAAAGACATATTTTCTTTCAAATTGAAGACGACTAGCTGTTTATTCTATATAATTCTATGGTATTTATGTGTATGTATTTAATACGTAATAAGTAATTCACTGCAAGGCGAGTCACTGCAGCCTAAACCACAGGGTATCCTACATTAGGCTGCAGAGACCGACCATGCATTGTTATTATAGACCTAAGTCTTACTTTTGTTAAATTTTGAGAAATAAATTATTATTTATTTTTATTTTATTTATTTAATTGTATATTTTAGTATTATAAATATATTGTAGTTTCAGTAAAATATTTTTATGTGTTATATTATGTAGTATTCTGTGTGTACTGTATTATTTGATTAAGTAGAAATTTTGAGCACCTGGTTTCTTAGCGTTTTCTTATCTAGTCGGCCATAATTAAGTATTGGGGTTTTCTGACTAGAAATTCCCAGTAATAGCTTCGAGTTAGGAAGTTGATGGTGTTTCACCCCCGTTCCTCGGAGAGCACGTTAAGCCGTCGACCCAGTTATTATCACTAATATTATGATAATAGTCGTTAAAGCCCGCCAACCCACATCGGAGCAGCGTGGTGAGTCTAAGCTCTCATTCCCTCTCTCCTATGAGAGCGGAGGCCTGTGCCAGCAGTGGGACGTTAATGGGCTGTAGCGATTAAGACCCTACATCATAAATGAATATATTTATACATATATAAATAAATATAATTACTTCCGTGTCAGCAACACTGCTGTTTCGTCGATAATAGCGTGGTAAGCTAAGTTTATTGCATCGTGGTAAACTCAAAAAGAGTACCAAAAGTTCTGCACGAACTTTGGCATGATATTAGGGCCCGTATTAATGAATCGACATAAGTGTCGGTCTATCTATGGCTATAACCAGTCTTAAACATAAAATGACCGATGCTTGAGAACGTGTTCTTAACCGATGTTGGTTTATTACAAGTACAAAAAAAAATCCGTTAATAAAGCCAAGTCGTTGAAAATAAAAACTAAAAAGCACCAGAGAACACCCGAAACGTACAACATCAATAGAAGCAGCGAAACGAATGACCGGATTTTTTTGTGCCGGCGCGGCCGCTGACTGCTTGCTGTAATAAAGAGATAAAAGATCTGCGAAACTAATATAACGATATTCGATTTTTACAATCGACTAAACCCGCTCATATCATTCAGTCTATGGTTTACTTTTCATGTCAAATCTCTATGGAATCATTCAATTTCTATATGTCAAACACCCATTAAGTCATTAGTCTGTGTTTCTATTTTGGGATTCTTGCAAGTTATTTGTTAGATTAATAGCTTCAATGCATAAACTGAATTACTTTTGAGTATACTAAGAACTATAAATGTTTTACTTCAGGAAATAAGACATTTGTGAGTGATTTGCAATACACAACAGTGAAAATATTGTTAGCAAAGTTGAAATGTCGTGACTGGTATGTTTTGTTTACATGATTTACTCTGCCAATTGGAAGCGACTGTAAAAGCTACGTTATTAGAACGAGACAGGTTTATTATATTATTGCGTGAACGTGTCGCACAATTGTCATCGACGTCATCAAATTTAGCTATTGAAGCCAATTTTTTGCCAACTCTCAAAACAACAATAGCGTCTGTTGCGCTTCCGGTGTTTCAGTACGAATAATTTTTGTTTTGTGAATATTTTCATGTATATTGTTGTACTTTCAAGTAATCAACTATGGTGCAGTGCTCAGTTGTGGGATGTCATAATGATTATAATGTAAAACGCCCAGGAATATCATTTCATAGGTGAATAACAAAGTCGTCTAGTTTTATTTTTTGTGGCGAATGTTTTGAGTTATTTCGCCTGATTATAGCTTAGTTTCTTCTTTACTGAATCCAAAACACGTCAATTTTTGCGCTGTCCCCAAAAAATTAGATTATTTCATTACATTTTGTTTGAAGTGTATATATAGTGTGGGGATTGTATCGTTTACAAATAAATTGAATATCGATAAATTTAAAACTTCATATCACTCTTACTGTTTCTCACTCTGAGGGGTAGAAAGATGAAATTAAACAGTCAGCTTCTACTTATAATATTGCCAAACTTATTTTAGGCTGTAGCGATGATAACCTGGTGGTTAAGACACCCGATCTCATAGATCACCCATAGATCACCCGAAAATTACAGTGTCTATTTAAGTGGTTTTTAGTCCCTTCATTGCAGTTATTGTGTATCATTTTAACTAACGTTTAACAATTGTTTCAGATTCCCAAAATATCGTGAATTAAAGCTAAGATGGCTGAATGCTATAAAAAGACCTTAGTACAAGCCTACAAAAGGAAGCAGAATATGTAGTCATCATTTCAATGGGAATGACACTCTAAACTTGCACATGTGAAGCCATCGACCAAGTAGACAAGCACACCTACCTCGGGCTTGTCATTGACGATCGACTGAATTGGAAAGCACATGTTAATCATGTGTGTGATAGGCTAAGAGCGATACTGGCAAAATTTTCACTAATAAAATACAAAATACCATATAAAACACTTTTATTGCTATACATGTCTTTGGCTGAATCAATTATATCTTATGGGTTGTCCAGCTACGGTAGAACATATAAAACTCACCTTGATCAAATATTTACACTTCAACTGCGTATTTTAAAACAAATAGTTCCGTACAAAATTAAAATAACTCATAAAGATGATTACCGTAAACTATTCAATTTCTGTAAAATTATACCAATTCATGAAAAATCTGAACTTACACTATTATTCGAAAATTATTTCAATGAAAACTTTCAAAAAATACAGATTCCATACTCAGCTCGAAGGATTGACAACTCTAAACTTCTATTACCTAAGTATAATAACCTATACGGAAAAAGAAGATTAAATTACGTCATACCTAACCTAATTAATCAGTTACCAAAGTGTCTTAAAGAAGTAATAACTATTAAAAATATAAAACATAAGCTAAAAACCTACTATATACAAACTACACTATCAAAATATTCATAATAATACCAAATTAGAGTAAGTGTCATCCTTATGCTATACTTATACCTTATACTATTTGTGTATTATACACAAAATAAAAATAAAAAAATATTCCGAACAATTGAAACCAACTTATCTTAGACCATCCTGTATTACGAGCGAACAATAATTGTCATGTTGCGTTAGTACACAAATTGTATTTTATATCTACCCACTTTTAACTTATTATGTATGTACTTTTAACTTGTTGAATTGTTATGTATGTACTTATGTAATTTAATTGTTAGTTAGTTATAGTTGTAGTATTAGGAAGTTATAGTTTATATAATCGTATGTCAGCTTTGCGTTTACAGTTGAAATTAATTGTTACAAAAGTTAAAAGATTGTTAATTTATTTATTGATGAAGGTTCGATTGTACTGATATTTGACTCTTTCGATGTATTTCACTCGTCAGTTCGTTCCCGACGCCATATTGGAATAACTTGTATAAATACGAATGTTTTACCATCGGTAGGCAGTCTCCACCGAGACTCAAACGATTATTGAATACCTTCGGTGTTTAGATCGTTACCTTGTTTACGAGCTGCGGTAGTAACTGCAGCCTGGTCAAATGATTTGATACTATAGTATTGTTTAACTGAGTTTTATAAATTAACTAATTACATTAAATCTCTCGTGGTTAGAGTACAAATATATTAAAAGTGTTTTATTATAATACCTACTTCTGGTTTGTTCTCCAACAGTTCAGAAGTGGGATATGATTCACGTTGCCTTGATTTTCCTTTGCCTTCTGCACATCCGTTTTGTTATTTTTTTTTAAATAATATTAATAGTGGGTAATTTAAAAATATTATTTTTACCGCTGGCTGTAATACAGGAATACGGATTAATTGCTAAGTAATCAGACCCATCAATAATTAGAAAGACCGAACGGAAATGTTCATGGTTTCTTATTTTGTTTCATGTGACGTACGCTGCGCCAAGGCGGGCTCTGCACAGCCTGTTCTGTCGCTCCGAGCAGCGCCTCGAGGGGCGCTTCGCCTGCGGACCTCGCGGCCGCTTCGCCGGCGGACCTCGCGGGCGCTTCGCCGGCGGACCTCGCGGGCGCTTCGCCTGCGGACCTCGCGGGCGCTTCGCCTGCGGACCTCGCGGGCGCTTCGCCGGCGGACCTCGCGGGCGCTTCGCCTGCGGACCTCGCGGGCGCTTCGCCTGCGGACCTCGCGGGCGCTTCGCCTGCGGACCCCGCGGGCGCTTCGCCTGCGGACCCCGCGGGCGCTTCGCCTGCGGACCCCGCGGGCGCTTCGCCTGCGGACCCCGCGGGCGCTTCGCCTGCGGACCTCGCGGGCGCTTCGGGGGCCCTTCGATCTGCGCGTCTTGCGGGCGCTCCGGGCATCACCAGCACGGCCAGCCGCGTGACGACAGGTGTTGCCAGAGCAGCCACCGGTTACGTATGCCCCTGTGCCGTGCTACCGACGAGGTCGACATCCGGAATTCCAGAGGTGACATCCTTACACTCAATAATGAGGGTAGAGATGGTCTTGATTTACTTAAATTTTTAGTCCAAGCATTAAAGTCCATTACTCCTGACTCGCACAAAATAACGACTATGCGGTTGCATAAAGTAAACGAGTAGGCATGATGACAATAATCAAGAATCAATGAAATTATCTGATTAAATAGGATTCGTCGATTATAAAAATAAAAGTATTTATTTTTCTATTTTGAACGAGATTGTTATTTATTTTGATAACATGAAACTACAAAATACGGCAATTCGCCATAATACATTGAGCACCAGTCAGAGTCCTAAATCCGTAAAATCTGCTTTTTATGTATTATTAAGAACTTCATGATAGTTATTAGAGGTTATGTTGATGAAATGTTGTTTTTATAAAACTATACCTTAAAATTTAATATGAAAGGTGATTGCCTAGTGATTAAGAAGTCTGCCTCCTATTTAGAGCGTTTGGGGAAACGCCTATTACCTATTATAAGTATTGTATTACGGGTACCTAATTGATTTTTAAGAGATAAAACCTAACCTCA
Source organism: Erebia palarica (assembly GCA_964035005.1). Lineage (NCBI taxonomy): Eukaryota > Metazoa > Arthropoda > Insecta > Lepidoptera > Nymphalidae > Erebia > Erebia palarica. The sequence goes on along the minus strand of OZ035994.1, from coordinate 10,494,382 downwards.
AAAGGATCGAATTTATTATTAAATTAGGACCTCAAACAATATTATTAAACACACACCATTTTACAATAACACTAATTTATTTATACCAATCCAGGATCTCCCATATCACAATTCTGCATCGAAGGTTCGACATAATGTAACCATGGTACGCAGCACCATGGATACAATTTGTCATAGCGGACATATGAATCTATTTGATCTAGTACAAATGCCACTATTATGATGTCCAATCACAATGTTGGTCTAATTTTATTCCCAAAAAAAAAATTACTGATAAATTATTACATTATCAGATTGTATAGTCTGATATAATACCTACAGTAATACTCCTTCTCCTGGAGACTGCAAGTTAACCACGTTAGCCGACGTCTCTTTGCTGGCTATCGGCTCCCTGAAACGCTGGAAGGATCTCCTTCCAGTTAAAACTAAGATATCCTTAGCTGAAACACTCCTTTTACCTATACTGGACTATGCCGATAGCAGTTACACGGATCTCACTGAGGAGTTATTAAACAAGCTTGAGCGCTTACAAAACATGTGTATTCGACTCATCTATGGATTGAGAAAATTTGATCACGTTAGTGCGTATCGTGCTCGTCTCGATTGGCTTCCAATTAGGTTGCTTCGAAATTTTTATGTTCTTTCTTTACTATTTTCGATCCTATATGCTCCTCATACTCCCAGCTATCATAAAGAACGTTTCAAGTTTCTCGATGCCGTTCACCATATGCAGCTGCGTTCTACCATGGATAATAAACTCAAAACTCCTAGCCATCGTACAAAATTTTACAGAAAATCGTACACGGTGTATGCTGTGCACTTATGGGAATCTCTACACAAAAATATTAGAAACTCCAAATCTTTGCCTATTTTTTAAAAATTGTCTCAAAGAATATTTCCTTAACCAAGTTGTGCCATAATACATAAATATATACTTCTATCGTAATTCGTTACGATGCGTTTTTAATTTTATTTATATATGTGTAATTTGTGTATGTTTATGTGTAATATTATTATTGTTGTCTATATTTTATTTACATGTAATGTATATATGCAATACGTCTATTATATTTTTTATATTATGTTCTTACTTATTATAACTTGTATTGTATTCTGCCACACTACCCTACGTATCTTATTCGAACGTCTCACCAAAGGTTGCCTGGTAGAGATTGCTCAGTAAGCAATAAGGCCGCCTTTGCATAACTAGTTTACAGCTAACTTTACCTTGTATTTTCATGTGTGCAATCTATCTACAGTAATACCTTGATCTTTGTCAATGGATTCTGTAACTAGCTTGGTCAATTGAATTCTATTCATTTATTTGCTTTATATAATGTTATATAATAATACGGTGTAATACAATCTGACATCGAATGGCATGCAATATTATTAACTCACTTCAAATGCATTCTTATTATATATTATTCCGTATTTTAAGTCTATGCCTGATAATAACTAGCTTTAATAATCAATTATAAAGAAATCTAGTTTATACAATATTACAATATATTAAACTATTATTAAATTATTATTATACAATATTACATTATATTAAACTATTATTAAATTATTATTTTAACACAATAAATATTAGCTGTTTATACAAGCACAAGAATACATATTACCATTCAGTAAAATTAAAAATAAATTCATTAACAAGGAAATTGTTTAAATTAAGACAGGGTAATATCTTTGACAGTCTTTTGAAGTTTATATTGAAATCGCCCTACAAGATGCATTTACTTTATACATAACTAGCTTTATGCTAGGTACAAGTAACCTATTTCTAAGCCTTTGTAGAGCCTGGCCATGAGTTTCACAATATTCGAAGTAGTTTTTTTTGACAAAGATGCAAATTTCTTTAATGTAAATATTGGATAAATAAATATCTTAAGTGCCTTAAACATGGGTTTACAAATATCCAGGAAATGTTCCCTACATATAACACGAATGTTCTTTTTTGGAAGCTATTGAGTACAGACGACACATATCCATCATATGTTTTCTAATCAATTGCATAGGTTATTAATGTGGTATTTCGAATTGCAGTGGAAGTCTATTTAATAGTGTTGACTTCCTTAATTATAACATTATTGTATTGAATTTTTATAGGTGTTTTTCTTGTGAAGTTTTAAACGCAATAATCTTTGTTTTCTCAGTATTAACTGGTCATTGGTTATTAACTGAAATATAGCAATAGTAGCTGACCTATTTCTCCTAAACCGTGCTGTGTTTCTTTTAAAATATTCAAACGTTCAGCTTGATTATACACAAGACATGGTTACATTTTTCACGACACTATCAGGACAGACTGAGTGAGGAGGAATCGGACTGTTATAATATATTAACCTAATTTATCTTAACATGACAAAGGTGTCATGTGAAGACTGTGTTTTTTTAATTATGTTTCAGGACAAAGGTGTCGGAAAAGCGTTATTAATTTTATTTATTTCTGTTGGGCAAAGGTGTCCTGAATTATTGCTTAGATGACAAAGGTGTCACAAAAGCGTTATTGGTTTTATTTATTTTTGTTGGGCAAAGGTGTCCTTGCTTGGACGACAAAAGTGTCACCAAAGCACAGAAGTGAGAATTACAAAAGCGCTTACGAAATTCAGATCAATATTGTACAAAACAATATTAATATAAAGGTCATTGACGAAGTTCGCCTAAGAATCAACACGTGTTTGAAATATACAGTAATTCTTAGCTTATTTTATGACCTTTATTTCAAATATTATAATTCAGCGGACACTTCAAATTAATTACAAAATAAATAAATGGGTATTAAATTGATACTATACGTTTCCGTTTCTCGATTATTGACCACAGATCAATAACTTGCAGGTTAAAATAATATGCAATACCACCGCTTGAGCGCTAGATCCGTATCGTAAGAAACATTACAGCTCTATTACAATTGGATAAAGATGGTATTTATTTGTCCAAGCAGATTGATTGTGAAAATTGAAATAACCTCAAGATAAGTCATTTTTTAGCAAGCGTCCGTTGTTTTAATCTGCTCTCAAGTATAAAAAGGTATTTATTTGAACCCAGTAATCAATATTAAAGACTGTTGGTTCTTAGGCAAACTTCGTATGGGGACGGAACAATGTCCTTTACATTGATGTCATTAAAATTAAAAAAAAAAAGTTATCCAGGTACCTAGTCATACAACATTTAATGTTATTTACAAATTACAGTGTCGTAACTTCATAATAAAAATGTCATAATTTCATAATAAAGGTACTCAAGTACAGTGTTATATATTTCCATGCGTTTCAAAAGAGTAGATTTATTTGTGTGTTGGACAAAAGTGTCCTGAATTATTGGTTTTGTTTATTTCTGTTGGACAAAAGTGTCCTAGCTTAGATGACAAAAGTGTCTCAAAAGTACAGAAGTAAATAAAACTAATAGTTTTATTTATTCCTGTGGACAAAGGTGTTCCTTCTTATTGTGTGCAAGACAAAGGCGTCAGCAAAATATTGCTATTTAAAGCTAATTATCAATATAAGCTTATTATTATTATCGTTACATTTATGGAACAAAGGTGTCCTATGTTGTTGTAATTGTCATCACATATTTTTTGTTTTTATGAAAAATAACTTAAATCGTTACATGGATGTGAGGACACATTTAATAACGGATGGCCGAATCTGTTAGCGGATATCTGATAATTATTACGTGCCTAACACAAATTACTTTATTAACGAATTGTCATATTTATTATTTGATTGAACAACGATGTTGACGACCGCCATTTTGTATTTTTCCGAGCAACGGTACCTTCGTTGTTCAACGGTTGCGGCGTCAACACTAGCTGTGTCAAAATTATTTTCGATGTTAGACGCCACCGAGTTTCTTGCTGGTTCTTCTCGCTAGGACGTGGCATTCCGAACCAGTGGTAGATTCGCAGTTGTGAAAGTATTCATATTATATGTGATGATAAGTTTTTGAGATTAGTGGCTGTAACCTTAGATGTTTTAAATATGTTTGTGCTAAAAGTTCATAAAGTGTGTCAGATTTTGAAAAGTACAACGAATGAGGTTAGTTGTATCAATTTACAATTTCTTGAGAATAGTTTATGTATGTTTGATAAGACTGGAAGTTCAGCAGTTTGATTAGTGTGTTACAAGTAATTATTATTAGTAATTATGGGCAAGAACGCCCCAGGGAAAAACGTCTGATCATGATTTATATGATTTGGGGCATAAACGCCCGTGATATGACATAAACACGAGGACGTGTTGTTCTCAGGACGGCCGAACTGTCAGCTTTGCGTTTACAGTTGAAATTAATTGTTACAAAAGTTAAAAGATTGTTAATTTATTTATTGATGAAGGTTCGATTGTACTGATATTTGACTCTTTCGATGTATTTCACTCGTCAGTTCGTTCCCGACGCCATATTGGAATAACTTGTATAAATACGAATGTTTTACCATCGGTAGGCAGTCTCCACCGAGACTCAAACGATTATTGAATACCTTCGGTGTTTAGATCGTTACCTTGTTTACGAGCTGCGGTAGTAACTGCAGCCTGGTCAAATGATTTGATACTATAGTATTGTTTAACTGAGTTTTATAAATTAACTAATTACATTAAATCTCTCGTGGTTAGAGTACAAATATATTAAAAGTGTTTTATTATAATACCTACTTCTGGTTTGTTCTCCAACACGTATAGTGTGTATTTATAGCTGTGTAAAATAATTTGTAATTTTATAGTTGTATGAATAAGCCTATTGTCGGCGGCACTGTGGTGTACGGTAAAATTCGTATGAATTTATGATAACACCACATCAAAATGTAAACCACTAATTAATATGTTATAAATAAATAAATAAATAAAAAAAAAAAAAAAAAAACTGCCAGCGTCTCAAACATGACGCCTGCCCTTTTCAACGTATACCAGTAAGAATCTTTACTCAATATTCTTGTGTGTGATCTATACTATTATTGTTACTAATTACTAATATTATAAATGCGAAAGTTTGGATGGATGTATGGATGTCTGGATGTATGGATGTTTGTTACTCAATCACACCCCAACGGCGAAACGGATCTGGCTGAAATTTGGCACTGAGATAGATTATAGTCTGGAATAGCACATACTTTTTATCCCGGAAAATTAAAGAGTTCCCGCGGGAACGAAAAACCCTCAAACCACACAGACGAAGTCACTAGTGAATAATAAAAACAATAATGTAAACTTCTCAATAATGCTTTTCTGTAATCCAAATAATAAAATTTTACTATTTCTTTCTTATTACAGAATTGACCACCTTGGCAATAGGCAATTCTACCCTTACAAGAATTGAACCTCAATTTGTATCCAGAAACTTATAACAATGTTTCTCAAAACAGAATACTTCATACTTCAACCCATTGCAGGCTCCAATTAAAGCATGAGTCTCCTCTCGGAATGAAAACGGTTTGGCCATAGTCCACCAAGCTGGCCAATAAGAGGCCCTCCGATCGTAATTACCATTTTTTTGAAAAACTACTGCTGTTTTTGGTTTTAGATATGCATACTTCTTAGAAGTTCTAAATTAATGTTTCCAATTTATGGCACAAAGGAGAGCTAGTCTATTATCTCGTCATTCAGTAAAAAAAATCCATTATAATATCTAGATATTCCAACTAAAATTATGAAACAATGTTGTTCGTAAGGTTTACATTGAACTGATAATATATATTTATACTAATATTATAAACGCGAGATATTGGATTTATGGATGGATGGAAGAGATAGATTATAGTCTGGAATAACAAATCGGCTAGTTTTTTTTCCGGAAAATTACCGCGGGAACCAAAAAACATCAATTCACGCGGACGGAGTCACGGGCATCAGCTAGTTCATTATAAAATACGAATACTAGTGTTTTCCAAAATATTATGTTTATTTATTTATTAATTTTATTTGTGATAGTTTTATATCGATCACATAAGTATCGACAATACCAGCCCTAATAGGCCTAATACACTGCACTTTTTTCAGGGCCCTGTGCCAAGGGTGGGCGTGGCCGCTAATTATAGCGTCGCTTATTACACAGCAATAAGGATCAATTTCCTCCCTAACATTTATTACACTACAATGATTCAAGTGTAAGGGTCCCTGTGAAAAGTGCAGTGTAATAGGCCAATAACCTTAAGCTAACCTTAACCTTAAGCTCCGCCCACACGACATTTTTACTTACCATAAGCTTCAATTTAAATATGTTATTTCTTAACCTTCTCAATTTAATCTGTGAATTTAGTACATATCAAAGTAACTCACAGCTTCATAATCAAAGACTCACAGCTTGTCTCTGCTCACAGGGAGCCAGGTTCACCAACAAAAAAAAGAGTTAAAATACTTATGGAAGCTAAAAATCACATCTACCCGTATATAGTATATTATCTATGGCTGCAACGGTGCTGCAAGCCTGCAACTGCTGCAAACGCCCATAACACCTTTGCATAGCACCCTATATTAAATTAGCACCAGCTGTGGGTCCAACTAACCCACTAGTGCAGTTCTACGTTCCAATATTTTTACTTTTTTAAGTATTTTACATAAATTAATTTAGGTATATTCACTTGGAAATACAACACAAGATTATTTAAATGTATTTTACCGCTTAAACTCTTTGATGATGTATATGTCACCGTAAGATTGTAAAAACCGTTAGATTATAAACTCGCGAAATTGCAGGCCGGGCACTACCTGATTATATATGTCGAACCCTAACGTAACCTACAAGAAAGACAAGAAAACGTAAATACAATTAATATTTCAAAAATTGATACTCAGACCATTGAACGGTTCACAATCCGTCGACGGTTTACAATTTCACGAGTTAGATTATAATCCAACGGTTTTTACAATCTTTCGGTGACTTTTATCAAAGCCTACACTAGATATTTATTTGCTACTATTGTTTGTCAATTTCGTAGACAGAGAAAGAGATATTCTTGCTCTATGGTCAATTTTGAAAATTTGTTGAAAAGTCGATGTGTAAGAATAAAGTCCGAATGCACCCTATCTCATTCGAATAAAGGATATATTCGACTGAAGCGACAGTGCCGGAAAGTGAAAATATCTGTTGCGCGAATCCGAACGCAGGCGTGATTTATTTTTTCAAGCGTCTACTTCTGTCTTTTGTTATTATTTTACGCATATTATAACCTTTTATTTAATCAAAGTTTTGCATTTATCCACAAAATACTTAAATTTACTTTATTTCGATGTGAACGTAGTGTTTTTCGTGATATTAAGGAATACGGTGTCGAAACAACAGCGATACGGTTAGTGGTTCATTCAATAACAATACGAAATTTTAGTTTGTAAATCGAATTAGTGCAATGAATGGTAAACCAATGTGCTATTATTTGTAGAGAGTGACTTTATTTTGCGGTTTCTCTCACTTGAGTAGGGAAATACGCCATTTTGCTCTTAAATTAAAGAATAGAAATGGTTTCGTAAAAGTTTTCACATATAATTAGCAGATATCGTAAGTTATTCAGTCCGTCATATTTGCTTTTCTATTATAACTGTATTTTATGTGAATGGCCTGAATGATTGTTGTGAAACTAGTTAAGTAGTTATTGTGTACTTCGTTGTTTTCTCATGTACACTTTATTTTATTTGGGTGAGCAAACATCCTTGGTTTGATATAATTTTATGATCTTACCAATTAACCAAGTATTATCCAATATGGTTATTTAGTATAGATAGGTTCTTTATATAAAACACTTAGTTAAATGACAAATTGATTATGTTTTCATTCATTATTAATAATTACAATTACTTACATAAAAATACAAAATATACTTTTTTTTTTAATAAAAGTACTACTAAAAACCCACTACTGAGCACTAGGCCTTCTCTTAGTATGAGAAGGATATAGGCCATAGACCACCATGCTGGCCAACCTTGTGGTCTTCACCCATCTTTGAGAACATTATTGATAGCTTGAACATGTAACTTTTTGAACAATTTATATCTTCATTAATATACCAAGGGATATTTAATTATTGTTAAAACCCACATAACTCTGAAAAGTTTGTAACAGTAATAGTCTGTATTTTTACATTGCAGATGTTTTGTGTCCAAGAAGCAGATTCCCTGCACTCAGAGCCCTTCAGAACGACCGACAAAGACCCTCTCAACCAATCAGACTCTAGTGATGATGAACCGAGCCAAAAACGAGTCAAACTCACACCAGAATTCAACTTACAAGTTTATCAAATACCCGCATTTTCCACACCAAAGTCCCTATCCATTTTTCCAACAACTACAAATACGTTACCAAAATTTGTCAACAATCCGTTAAATCTAGCCAATCCTTTAGCATTCGCAACAAACAACTTGCACGCAAATAACATCGTTAAAAGCTTGCACAGTCGATACTCTTTGCCTGCTAAGTTAACAATCACACCAGTAACTAAGCCAGTCGATGGTGAAGTGGTGAGATATAAGAAGAATGGAGAAGTTGCTAAGAAGAGGGGCCCACCCAAGGGGTACAAGCGAAAACCTAAGCTCCTAACACAGAGCTTCACCCAGGGTGCAGTGTTACAGGTATTTTTTTCTTATTCCAATACTTGACCCATGACTGTGTGCTGACCCTGTGACCTATTAAGTGATGAAGCCGTTTTAGATGGTATTTGTTCAATATCCCTATGGATATTGAACAAATTATTTCTAACGGATTATTAAATAGAGGATCTTCCAAAAGACCTAAAATTCATATCCAATTTAGTTTTAAGTTTGATAACTTGAATTTTAAAATATAGATTAAAGAAAAAAGTGCATTGAAATTTGACAACATCACAACCTGTGGATTTCATACAACTGCCATACTAGAACTGCGTTTTTAAGTTTGATAAAGAGTTGCTGATTTGATTGAGTTGTCACCATCCCTATTGGTTAATCTTTTATAGGTAAAGTGTTCAGTGTACCTTTGAATAAAGTATAATATTCTGATTGTAGCCAAGTGTGGGTAGGCAGATTTCACAAACCTTTAAAAATACAATAGGTCGCAAACTCACAAGGCTGAGTTGTAGCTAGGCCTTTTCGTAGTTTTTTTTATTTATTTTCTTATTAAGTTTGCAACAATGTAACGCAATAAAGGATTCATTTATTTATTAAATATTTTACAGAACTGTAGGTTTCTAAACCCTGGACCCTGCCTAGGCCTTTAGTGCTTGTCAAACTTTGGTTGTGAAGGAACTAGAAGTTTAATTCGCTATAATCCGCTAAAACAGACAAATGTAAGTGGTACAGCATGCAGCTTGCGATATTCACTGCCCAGTAAGCCAGCAATTTGTACACACACAACACCACACCACACAAATCTTCCAAATTATTGTCAACATATGTCAGTCAATTTGGTATAATTTCTGAATTATCCCTGGTCTGGCCTGGTGGGAGTCTTCACCCTACCGGCAAAGACGTGCTGTCAAGCGAATTAGCGTTCCGATACGATGCCGTGTAGAAACCGAATAGGGTTCAATATAACTGCCATGCTTCGCTACTTTCTTAGACTGCATCATCACTTACCATCAGGTGAGATCGCAGTCAAGGGCTAACTTAGAGTGGATAAAAAATAAATAAATGGATAAATGAGTTTCCTTTACTAATATAAAATTTGGTTGGTCTCCTTTCAGGCACAGAACACAATCCTGACCAGTCTTCTGGCCGCCAACACCACCCTGACCACTGTGACCATCCCCCCGCCACTGCCTGAGCACAGACCACAATCCAAGCTGCCACCAGGTGAGATAGTAGCCGGCATCAATTACTAATAATGTATAATTTATAGCTATATATATAGCCGATATATATAAATTTATAGCTGATGACCGCGATTTCGTCTGCGTGGATTGAGGTTTTATGGCTCCCGCGGGAACTGCTGAACGGATCTGGATGAAATTGGCACAGGGATAGATTGTAGTCTGGAATAACACATAGGCTACGTTTTATCTCGGAAAATTTAAGAGTGCCCGCAGGGACCAAAAAATCTCAATCCACGTGGACGAAGTTGTGGGCATTAGCTAGTATTAGTATAGATTTAAAAGAAAATAGTTAATTACAGATGCAGACCCTGATTAATATATGGCTTTACAAGACTCTTGATATGTTGATATGCAGACAGATATGAGGTCTGTGTCACGTGGAATTTGACTGTGTTCCAGGCACGGAGCTTGTGGAGCTGGAGCTGGACCCTGAAGATTGGTTCCCGGCTGAGCCATACCGGATGGTGTTCAGCCGCAAGAAGAACCCAAAGTGGAAGAGTTTCCCATACAGATGCGAACACTGTTTCAAGGTGAGCAGTAACTACCATACCCCCTTCCGTTTGACTGGCACTTGACCTGGTTAAAATACGTTTTCGGGGTTATCTGGCGGACAACCTTTATAAAATATGGATCTGGTCATGTATTGTATGGCAGAATGCGTTGTCCGCAGTAATTGTCCAGGTTTTTGTTTCTTCAAAATATAATACCATCTTGATTGCTCTCTAACTTTAGTAGAAACTAATAGGATAGAGAAGGAGGAAGGAGAACTCAACAACATAAATAGAGGCAGACGATTCGTGCGACTTGCTGGGCGACCGCGTATCTCTGACAGTTACAGAGTAACGATCGCAATCACCTCTGATTAGATAATACTCTTTCACTATTGGACTAAATCCATTGACACAGCAAGAAAACCATAAAATCAGCCAATCACAACAATTGATACTGTAACAATGATTGATGCAGAAAATACGCGATCGCCCTGCTGTAATTTAATCTGTAATTTGATACTTTTTTCTTTCTAGTGAGAAAAATGGGAAAGTCTGTTTCGTATTTTTATGCTGTGAAATGACTAACCATAGGGTAAAACATAGATTAAAACTAAAGATTTTGTTATAAAGGTTTTATTGTTTATTTTATTGAGATAAAAAAGTGTCATTTTTGTAAAGCTTTTGTTTTATTTGTTATTTTGTTTTAAACCATAAAGAAGAGCGATACCCTTTTTAACTTAAATCTGGTGCTTTATTTCGTAACGATTTGAAATACGTTCTTTGTTTACGTAGCTCGTATAAGTAATACGAGATATAAATATTTATATTTGCGCGGATGGCTGCGGGCCGCGAAATTCGAGACCACTCACGTGACCCACGTGACCCTCCGCCCTACCGCGCCATATTCGCATAGGGCGCGGTAATTTAAGTATATACTTAAATTCAAAAATTTCCTACTGCGATTAGCCATACAATAGGCATGATGACTGATTTTGAAAAATGGTCAGATTATGTTCGGAAGTATCAACTATTTCGATAAAATATCATAATTCAGCGGAAAAATAAGGTTTGTTAGAAAAAATTTGCATTTGAAATTTAAATTTTAAAATGCACGCCAAAACGCTCGCGAGTGTCATGGCGTCGTTTGTGACGTCACTATTGTTTTAACCGATGTACTCTGTGCAGTGTGCAGTGAACAATAGTATGCTTGTCAAAGCTCGAAAACAAACAATTGTAACGTCATTCGCTTCTTGGTGTTTAATCCATTATGGCGGATTGGTGTGTTTTATAGATTTATTTTATCAAAATAAATAGCAATCTCACTCGAAATAGAAAAATAAATACGTTTTTTAGAATCCATCAATCCTATTTCATTAGATAAAATAATAATTTCATTGATTCTTGGTTACTGTCATCATGCCTATTGTCTAAAATAGGCAAAACTCAATTTTAAGAATCAAATAATAAGTTCAGAAATTACTGCTTTACCACATTTGAAGTCCGATTTCTCACAGTAATGCCCCATAAAGTACCAAATTTTTCAACTAATTAGGGAAGCTAAAAGTTTTTGAAATCAGTCGGAATTGACCTAGATAGGTTTACGTATTTTTAATCTTAAGTTGAAAATTCGTCTCTACTTCTGTCGAACGTAAACTTTTCACTCTCGACCAAAAATTTTACGACTTGGGTTAATGTTATGATGGTAATTATTTTATGAAAAGTAGCACACTTCATAGCAAGCATGTTCACAAAAAAAATGTTCGAAAAAAAACACTAAATAAAATGAAAAAAATATAACACTCCCTCAGAAATCTCCGAAAAAATAAAAAAAAATTATAACTCGAAAACTACCAAAAATCGTTCAACATACATGGGGTATTTTCTGATAGGTCTAGGTACGAGGAATCTAAATTTTTTCTTCAGATGTCACTATTTGGGCCAACCCGTATATGTAGGTCTATCCTATTAGTTTCTACTAGATGGGTCCTTTCATAGTAAAAAATTGGGCGTACAACCTTTAGAGCACGCCCTTTAACCTGTGAGCCCTGTTCTTGTCCCCGCCATAGCGCTGTCCCGCTTTTCAGAATAGATGGCGTTATTAAAATAGGTCCACATTCTTTGTTTGACAGGGCCCGCTATCTGAATTGAGGTCGTTGGGCACATGGGGCTTCGTCAAATATACTTCACGAGCTTAATGTGTTCTAGGGTTGTGCGGGCTCTACATCGATACAAGTGTTTCTTTTTTATAAAATATGTTTGTCGGCGCGCAGGGCTACCGCGTGGTATCGACGCTGGTGTCTCACGCGGCGGAGCGCCACGGCAGCGTGCCCAAAGACCTCGCCATCCCGTGCCCGTGCTGCCCCCACGTGTCCTTACGCCGCAAACACCACAAAAAGCATCTGGAGACGCACGAGAGCCGCAAGCATAGGATATTTTGCGTCTATTGCCTGCCGCCCGGTCAGTATATTCTGTTATTTTATCATTTGGTAGGAATTTACTACCAGTTAGTAGGAAATTGCTACCATTTATTAGGATATTTCTACGAATTAGTAGGAAATTTCCAGGAAGTAATTTTTATACGACTTTGTGGTGTGTGATGAGTTGGTGTATGTGCTCGTCCACCAACAAGGAAAATCTTCAGAGATGGTATTTTCTTTGGGCCTTTCCGGAGCAACTGTTGCAAGTGAAACCATTCACGCCAGTGCGCTCGAACACCTCTCCATTCCTTGCCCTTGCTATACCTCTGTACCTCTGACGGAAACATTTGGAGTCGCACTGCTTTACAGCAGTGGGTCTGCAAAGCACACTAAGCACTATTCTATGAAAACTATAGTAAAGTCCTGCCTTTTAAGTGACACAAGCTGAGATGGAAAGCTAAGGATGAGAAAAAATGGTTAAGTGCGAGTCAGACTCGCGCACAAAGGTTCCGTACCACCACACAATATAAATTATTTTAGTAAATAACTAGAAAGATGTCACAACATTACATAATCAGCTATGAAATAACTAGCTGAATAAGGCAGCGCCTGACAAACAATTCAACACCGGATAACAACAGAACCCTAATTATTATCGATTTACGAATTTTTCCCTTTACTTGTGCTGTGGCCTGTGATACCTTGTTTCTTGCCAAAATTCATGATTCTAGGTCAACGGGAACTATCATATAGGTTTTGATTTATTGGCGAGTGTCAAAAAATGCGACATAAACGGCCGTTTTGATCGCGTTGACTTAGAAGTTTGATGTTTTTACAGTTCCAAGGGACAGTAGACCTAAGTATTTGATATGAATTTCAACAGTATACCTTCAAGCAATCCCGGAAAAAGGTGGTTGACAGACAGACAGACAGACAAATGGATAATGAAGTGGTATTTTATTATTGATTAGGTATTTTTTTCCTCTTGAGGTACGGAATCCTAAAAACATTTCATTAAACTTCATAACAAAGTCTATTTCTCGTTTCCAGTGGACTCAACTCAGCCCTACGTGAAGGAATCCGAGAGGTTTCCGTTCGATAAGTTCCCTCAATACTGGTACGCGTCAGAGGAGTCTCTCCGTCTGCACAAGAAGAGGAAACACCCCTACGCCGCCATGTTTAACTACAACTGGTACTGCTCGTGGGCTGACTACGCGCCCAACAGCTAAGCACACCGATTCCTACCATTTTGATAGGATTTGTTGAAATGGTAGGGGTTTTTTTACCATATGGTAGGATTATGCTGCCATTGCATAGATGTATTGTGTGGATGGAAGAATCCTCGTCATGTTCAGACATCTAATTTTAACAATTGACAAAACATTGCAGTATATATATATGGTAAAAAAATTATAACTTCTTATCAAGGTTTTACCATAATATAGTTAAATGTATGTCAAATTACAATAAAAAAAATACAAATTTTTGGAATTTTTCAACAAATAAGTTTAAACAAAAGTCTCAGTTCGAAAAACTATAAAAAATTCCTAATACTAGAAAACCACAATATACCATCTAGCAATGGCACAAAATCATTATGACGATAGATTTGATTGGTAGGAATCAATCAACATTAAAACAAGAGTAGGATTTTTTCTACCATTGGAAATATTTTTGATAGGAAATCGGTACACAATGGTAGCTTTTTTGACAACTATTTAAAATAAGAATTTTAGTATTAGCATACCTATTGTATGTACAGACTGTCACAATAGTTGTATTGCAAAAGTGAGATTAGATTAACTGCTGTGTTACGAAACGGTTGCAATCATTGCGACGATCGCAATCATGAAGGATTGCTTTCTTAGTTGCAGCAAACACAGAATTCGAAATCAGGTTCTTATAGGAATGTTGTGAAAGAATATAAGCTACAACTTAGCTACTACAACAACTATCATTCAATGCACTAGTAAAATAAACTTTAACACTATGCAAGAAAGTGTTTTGACAACCTCCTTGCCAGTGGTGAGCGCTGTTCTCTTCTAAGTGGAAGGTCACGGGTTCAATCCCTGGCAGGATTAAAATGGGAATACATAATTTCTGAATTTTCTATGGTCTGGTCCTAGTGGCTACGGCTAGTTGCTAACAGGTAAGCCCGCTGTCATCTTTGATTGCCTCATCACTTACTATTAAGTGAGACAAGGGATTAGTTATAGTAAAATATTTAAAAAAATGTGCACTGATGCCTCAGTAGTAATTTGCGTTAAAACTTACATTTGTATACCTATTCAGAATTCTGTGTACGTAACATAGTGGTAGTTTTTTGATACAATATTTTTAAGGCCAGTAGTTTTAAATAATCAAAATGCCTGAATAGTATTAGTATTTTTGGATGTAATTTATAATTATTATTATCTTATCATATGGAATATGTGTGTGATTATGATTAAGCTGATTTTTGCCATTGTATATCAACAGAAAACCATATTTAAAACATCAATTTATCATTCTATTACTTTATACAGTCTATTTGAAGGGGCAGTGTAAAAAATGTAAATAAAACATACCAGTCACGACATCAATATTTTCACTCCTCCAAGCTCCAATGTGTGTGCTAACCCGCATTGGAGCTTGGGCATTATATATTTGGATTACAGCTTAATGGGTCTAAGTTCTAATTCCCTCTCTCCTATGAGAGTGGAGGCCTGTGCCCAGCTGTGGGACGTTAATGAGCTGTAGTGATCAGTGATCACTACAGCTCATTTTTTAATAAGTACCTACTTATTAAAAAAAATGTGTGTGTCAGCTCCGACGTAGAACTGGAGTTTACTTTTTACCAACGATTATAAAATAAATGAGGGTAAATGAACGCATTTTTTATATTACTGAAAGCATGCTTCATACATTTATTTATATTAATTATATAATTTATATTCATCAAAATATATTACATAGTCATGGAAACATAATCAAGTGTTACAATGAAAACATGTACATAACGTAACGGAGAAAGTTTGAATTCACTCCCCATAAATTTTCATACCCCGGGCTTATTTAAGAAAATCGATTTACATTCGACTAAACCTGCTCTTATCATTCAGTGTGAGATCTATAGAGATAACTTTGCTTGGACTTAAGACATGGTTAAAACGAGATAGATTTATGTTACTCACTTTTGTCCATCTCGTTTTAACTCTAAGAAAAGTCTGAGCCAAGTCAAAGTACGCTCTTTAGATCTCAGCATCAGTCCGTAGAAGCGACTGTATGTGGTAATCGATTTCAGAATGTATTCATTCAATCGTTCAGTCACAACTAGTCTGTCAATGTTTCCATCACTATAATATGTCCAATGACAACTATAATCACGTGATCTGACGCCATATTTGTTTACATGTTTCACTTTGCCTCGTCAAATAGACTGTACTTACATAATTTGGTAAATAAAATTCCAAATTATTTAAGTTTGATTCTGATTGCAGTTTTTAAGTATATTAATATACATTTTCATGAGTGATACATTTTTGTCTTTCTATGTTGATGTAAATAATGAATTAAAAATGTAAAAAAAGCATGAACACAACACTCATGTATAGAATGGCAGCACTCGCCTTCGTAGTACTTATGATTAGGTTAATGTTGCAATATGAATGAAATTTCTACTAAATGGTAGAAATCTACACAGTAGTTGTATATTTTTGTACCCAAAAAATAGATTTAAATGACAACCAAGCGAATCGTGCCTTTGTCGATTTTATTTTCCAAATTATATTGACATTCCAAACGTGTTTTTTTTTGGTTAAAGTTTTTGTGAATTACCTATTTTATATATCATTTTTCACAACAAAGTTTCGAAAAATCAAATATATAACTAAATCAATCTTTAAAATTGTTTTCCACTTTTAACAAATTTATGTCTTTACAGCGTTCGATAAAGTCGAATGCAGTATAAAAATCGGTTACATTAATATTTATTACCTATTTTAGTCGATATATTAGTTCTAAGCCATAGTATCTTACAAAACAGACGTACAAATCAGTATACCAGTATTTTAATATAAATATTTGATGCATTTAGTAAGATTTTACTTCATATGTGAAATAACTAATAGCAGTTTAAGGCAATTTTTTCAATCTCTAAATTGTCATATTAAACTGCTACAAACGCCTGACTGACTGACTGACCATATTGTAACTAACTGTAACCAAATCCGTTCAGTATTATTGTTTAAGGCAACTCAAACTAGTTCGAAGATATTAGTAGTCTATGTTCCGGCCGCCATCTTGAAATCTTGAATTTTCAACTAAAGTGGTATCGAAATCTGAAAGCTATTTGAATCTAGTATATAATAGTAAACCTGGACAGTCAAAAATATATATTATGTCGGAGCTTAAAATACTAGCTGAAGCCCGCTACTTCGTCCGCGTGGATTGAGGTGTTTCGGTACCCGCGGGAACTTTTTAATTGACCGAGATAAAAGGTAAATCTTTTATTCCAGACTATAATCTATCTCTGCGCCAAATTTCATCCAGATCCGTTCAGCCGTTCTGGCGTGATTGGGTAACAAACATCAATCCATCCTAACTTTCGCATTTATAATATTAGTATAGATACATACTTACTAATATTATGAATTTGAAAGTGTGTCTGTCTGCTATATTTTCGACCGCCGATCCGTTCAATCAATTGCAGAGTTTCAGCAGCTTGCAACTGCTGCAACTCTCTCCGGTCGTGTCGGATTTTCCGTCCCCGTCGCGCACACACTTGTATTATATCTATATGCATATTTCAAGATGCCTAGCGGTTTCGGAAAATAAGTATGATGGCCACTTTCCATACTAAAATCTTCGAAATCTTTTCATTTATTTAGAACTATTTTGGTACATGTTATAATTTCTTCAATGCATGCGGGTAGTCTTAATTTTCTTAATTTCACTTTTAAAAAAGCTGTTTATTAAGTCCAGTTTTATTTTAGACTTCGATCTCCGTTTCATATCACAATATTTATATTATTCTTACTATAAAGTATCTACAATAAGATTTTAAATCTCACCAACGTGAATATATTATTTTGACCGTCGAAATACTTCAGCGTCAAAGTAAAATGAACTCAAGTGCCTTTGGTTTAAAACTCAAATTCTTCCATCCTAAATCCAATCCGTAAAAACCTGGTGAAATTAAATTTTGTGGTATTGAATTGTAAACTTGAAATCAACGCTCTTATGGTTCATTTTATTCTGACGTTATTCAGACGCTCGAATAGAGTTGGTGATATGTGTATACCGTTCTCTCATTTTACGACGTATTCCTCATTGCTGAGGATCGTGACCCCTTCCCATGAATCACATAATGGTAGGGGTTATTATTGGGTTAATAATGCGGTGGGTTCCCACGTCCTTCCGCATATAAAACCTTCCGCTTTAATTTATTATGTACTAGATCAGGGATTCCCAAACTATTTTGGGCAAGAGACCCCTTTTCCAAAATGAACTGATTCATCAGACTACCAAAGCTAAATTACTTTAAATCGTAATCCTAACTTTTTTCCTATTTATACAAAATACTACTTAACCAATTTAAAAACTTTGCGGATGGTTAAGGGAGTAGAGTAAACTTGACATCATTTGCTATTCAAAATTTAACAAAATAAATAGACATAAAATTCAGTAAATATCAAGTGTAATTAATAATTATTAAAAAAAATTACTTAGAAATACTTATGTAGGTAATTAGTTTTTGAAAAAAAAAAACATTAAAATAGGGGTCGATTTTTAGACCACGTCGACCCCCAAAATTAGTTTTCTTTTATGTCGACCCCTTTGGGAAGCCCTGTAATAGATGATGCCCGCGACTTCGCCCGCGTGGATTAAGGTTATTTGATGCCCGTGGGAACTCTAATTTTCCGGGGCCTATGTCCTTCCCCGGGATACAAACTATCCCTGTACCCAATTTCATCAAAATCGGTTGAACAGATGGGCCGTGAAAGCAGACAGATACAGACAGACAGACAGGCACACTTTCGCATTTAGAATATTAGTATGGATTTTATATGTAAAACAATACTAATATTATTAAGTTTTATTTCTGTTAATTACGCAAGGTTCAGACGGTCAATAAATATTGCGATCTCAATGTTTCCCAATCTCGCCTGATCTCTCTCTGGTCGCGTCGGATTGCCTTCCCACTAGCTGAGAGTGAGGGAATATAGTGTACCCGTGTTTGTACACACACTTGGACTTTATTATATCAAGTTAGTGTATCGTTTCTGAACGTTAATACTTACTATATAAAATGTAAAATCTATAAATTGTTTACTTTGTTTTTTTAACGATTAAATTACAAATCTAAATTGCACCTAATTGCAAAATCTCAATTGAAAATTAAGGAGTTCCCGCGGGAATCAAAAAACTTTAACCACGCGGACGAAGTCGCGGGCAACAGCTACAATATAATAATTGTTGAATTGAATAGAGAATTAAAGGTGACAATTAATTACGATATCTCAAAACTGAAAAGTGGCGGGTTCCAAATACGCCCCGGTCTGAGAAGACGCCGTCAATATCTCCACTCAGCAGGAGTATTGCAATATTTATTGACCGTGACTCTTGTCTATTGAATTCAATACAAGACCGAAGTTGGTGGTATTTTTTTTGGCCAGTAAGTATTAGTTGACTAATATTGTACTACATTTTAATATGTATTTTATATTTTATGATAATAGGTCTTTACCTATAAAATTGCCGTTTTGTAAGGGAGGGACATAAAGTCGATTTTTTAAAAATATAATATATTTATTTAATCAAAGTATGTACCATTGCTATCTATGTACTTTTGCCATCTCATAGGTAGTTCATTGATCCCTTTACTAAAAAAACCATTCGGACGGGAATCAATAAAATCTTTGAAGGCGCTTTGGACTTCCCCATCGGAGTTGAATTTTTTCCCTTGCAAGAAGTTATCCAAATTTCGAAAAAAATGGTAATCTGTTGGAGCAAAGTCCGGGGAGTACGGTGGATGTCTTAGACATTCCAATTGAAGCTCCTCTAATTTGGTAGTCGTCTGTTGTGCAGTGTCGTGGTCTAGCGTTGTCCTGAAGCAGCAGTGGCCTAGAGCGATTGACGAGCCTCGGTTGTTTAGCAGCTAGCTTTTCCATCATGGTTTGCAGTTGCTGACAATAGACATCCGCCGTAATCGTCTGGGCAGATTTAAGAAAGCTGTAGTGAACGACACCGGCACTGTCCACCAAACGCTCACAAGTAATTTTTTTGAGTCAATTTTCGCTTGGGGCAGGATTTGGCTGGTTCGCCAGATTCAGTCATTGCGATTAGCGTTTCCGATTATCGTACAGGATCCACTTTTCATCACAGGTAATAATTCGATTTAAAATTCCTTCATTATTGTGCCGGTTGAGTAATGTAACTCAGCAGTCGACGCGCGTTTGTCGGTTTGCTGCACTCAATTCATGAGGTATCCACCTTTCAAGCTTTTTCACCTTCCCAATTTGCTTCAAGTTGATTAAAACAGTTTTATCACTAACACCGCAAACTGCAGCTAGCTCGGACGTGGTTTGCGATGGATACGCTTCCACAATAGCCTTCAATTCTTCATTATCAACTTCTCCGGCCGTCCACGGGGCTTGTTCTGCAGGTCGAAATTTCCAGAACGAAAACGTTGGAATAAAAAACATCATTAATCCTTCGAGCCGTTTCTGCAGCACTGGTACCACGATGGAACTCGTACTCGTAAATAACGCGATATTTCAAGTTTTCCATTTTGTAAACAGTGACGCAAAGAAAAAACCAAAAGAGTAAATAGCTGTATAAATTTGAAATTGAAATTCCTAACCAAAGAGGAGATATTTGAGATCAAAGTGGCCAGTACGACAAAACGGCAATTTCATATGTAAGGACCTAATATTATTTTATCTTTATTTTAGTTTAATTAACTCGAGACGCTACGTTTATTTCATAGCTGTATGCGCATTTAATAAAAACGTAATTTCGCCGTCTTTTTGCGGCGCTATTTTTAATTATTTTAACTTATTATTATAATACTCTGTAACAATGACGATCAATAAACAATGAATTTCGTATAGAACTTTTTGTAAATAAACGTTTTTATAATATTTTGTGCATTCTATTATACAATCGTGAACCATTTTTTAATTAAAATCCCATACAAGTAAAAGTGCGATATCACTTGATGGTAAGTGATCACTGATCATGCAGTCTAAGGTCAGTGCCGGGGATAAGGGGAATGACAGTTATAATAAACCTTGTATTCACACGGCTTCGCGTACCGGAAGTGGAACGAAATTGCTTAGCGGCACGTCTTTGGCAGTAGGGTGGGAACCATAGATAATATACTATCGGGTGCTATCGGGTGGGAACTAGCCACGGCGAAAGACGATCAGAGAAAATTAAGAAAAGTTATCTATTCATTCCCAAATTACCCCTGCCAGGAATCGAACCGGGGCCTCCCACATTAACATTGGTTAAGAAATCAGCGCTCAACACTGCTCCAGATAGGTCGTCAGATAAAACCATTAAAATTAAAGTTTTATGACGTAAAATGATTGCGATCGTTGGTCAACACTCGCCAAAATCCATTAAAGTCCCACAAACTTGTGCGTACCTCGTACATAAAGTATAGAAATCCTTACGTCACTAGTTCCCGCGCTCACAGCATTTTACCTCCATTAATACCTATTTCTAAAAAATGATATGAAATGTGCACATTTCATACCCTGTAAATGTGTTCGAAAGTTGAACTTCCCGCTCGAGTGTTATGTAGTTAGACCAGTGCTCTCCCGGTCGAGGTAGTGCTTTTCTAAAAAATAAAACAAGTGACTTTTTTTAAATATATTTTTTTGCGCTGTGAGTGCTGAACGCGTAATACGGTATAGTTCCAAATTTAAACTATTTAGGCCAAAGAGGGGAGAGAGAGTGATTTGGAGGATTTGTGTGGTGTGGTGTTGTGCCTGTGCGAATTGCTGGGTGGTGGGTGTCGCATGCTGCAGGTGAAAGACAGTCACTGTACCACACAGATTTGTCTACTGTAGCGGATTATAGCAGGCCTGTGTCACTCTTGGTACTTGCGCGACGAAAATACCGACGATCGCGCTCATTCCCGGAATGCTTACGCAGTCGGGGCTGGCGCGTTATAAGCGAGCGACGTGCTAGTGAATTTAACGCTGTTTTCGTAAATAGTTTTTTGAAAATATTTGTTTAATAGTTTAAGTTAAGTGTTTAGCATATTAATTATTTGTAGGATAAATAGTTGTAGACATTTAAACTCATGTATATGTAATGGTCTATCGATCTTTAGAATTATAATGGCAAAAAGTCACTGCAACCATAATTATTGTTGCGTGGAAGGATGCTTAATGAGCACACAAAAGGATTCAAATTTTTAATTTAGCTTGCTTGCGTGTTTTATCTATTTAATAATCATTATTTTGGCTATTAAAGCTAGCAAGCAAGTCAGCAAGTAGTCAATACAATAATAAGTAGTCAATAGTACTTCTATCACGGAACAGGTACAATTCATGTCAAACTTAAATGAGCCTCTTTTCAAGTAATTTTTTTGAATCGAGGCACGAGCTGTAGGAAGTACAAACGAGTCGCAGGGAATACGCTCGCCCTAGTTAGGCCCTTACTCCCTAATTCTTATTACACCTTGCCGATTTAGAGTAAGGGCACGGAATATATATTTATATATTTCCGTGATCGAAGTGTACCTACCTCTCCGAGCGAAATATTATGTTTCGCCGCGACGAATGACCTTGCAAGTTGCGTGCGTAATGAAGAACTCACTGTGTAGCGACACACAGTAAACACAGTCGATCATAGTCAGAGTAGGTACCTTACTTACCAATTCGAAAAACCTACTGTATTGTTGTACTGTTTGCTGACAGCCCTAGACAAGCTCGCAATGTCGTCCGTGACGTAGGAAAGGGAAAAGATGCAAAGCAATACGGACACTCGCACGCGGCGATAAAGTTTAATTTAGCTTGCGTGCGTGATTTATCTTTTTAATAATAATTATGTAGGCTATTAAAACGTCGGCAAGTAGTCAACGTCAAAGGAGTGAGACTTCTGTACGTCAGTACTATTATATTATTCTGTGATTATAGCGAATTAAAATTCTAGTTCATTCGCCAAAGAGGGGGGTAAGGGGGCGCCCAAATTGTCAACCTCACCTCCTCGTGGTGCCCCCTGCGAATTAGCGAACGAGGATATGACGACCGAAGAATAAATAAATAGATAATTCATTTATTTGCAAGAATGTTTGTAGGTACATAATGTTGGTAAGATAATAATCTGTTCATAAACATTCAACTAAATTAATAGTGTGCAAATATTATTTAATTAGTAAGTAAGTTAATAAATTATTAGGATTTCAGCTAAAAAATATCAATTAAATTAATTAAATTCAATATAAAATAAACTAATGTCAGAGTAATTACAGGAAATCAAAATCAAATAAATTAAGGTGATGGGGGCAAAGTGCGCCATACTGTTTTCATAGTTGACTTTGGTGCAATATTACTTGTGCATAAGTTCACGAGTGACACTAAATCATGGTACCAAAGGATCTGTGATGTTTTGCAATAACAACTAATGTCGTGTCATTAGAATCTGACGGCAAATTAATGAATTTTAGCATAAAATTTGAAAACAGTCTGACCCGGCGCACTTTGCCGACAAATCGGGGAAGTGCGCCTTGTATTAATAAAACGCAATAATAAAGCATCAGAATAAAAACAGCCCTATATTATTTTAAGAAAACAAGCAACAAGACGCATGCCATTTTTTTTCCATAGCCACATTCTAGAAGAATCTATGTATTTAAAACCAAATTTCGGATAAATGCGCCATACAATCTTAAGTCAGAGGCTATGAACCTTTTTTCTAAATATTGATAATCGAGTGTCAAGTATATTTTTTCTTTTATTTACGATGGGAATACCATGGTTTGGAACTACTTATTTGGTATCAGTATTATAAAGGGACTGAAATAAGAAGTTAGTCATTGAAATTAGTTATTAAGTGTAATATTTATTATAAATTCTTAACAAAACTAGGTAATGAAAAGAAAATCAATGAGAAACATCTTCTAAAATATATTAGTTGTAATTATTCAAAAACATTAATCAAGCAAGGCTTGTTACCCTTACAACTTAAGTATATATTCTTGGGATAGCAAAGGTTGATGCGGCTGCATACCCAGACATTCTACCCGATCGAACAGCTTCGACCTCTTCATTCAAAGCCTCTCTGGACTATGAAGGACCTTCAGTTTTTCTTTCATAGCGCCCCATCTTAAACAAAAATCATAAACAATAAAATAATAATGATTTAATAATTGTGACTTTTACTAGTCTATTGTGTTTGGGTGTGGTGTGCATGTATGTAGGTTAGCCTCATAGCACAATTACTAATATTTTGGCAGTTAAGGTTTACAAAAAATAAATAAATACTTAGTAAGATACATTTTTAAAAACAAGCTCTAATTTAAGTAGGTAAGTATTTTTTAAAAGAATGTAAACTTTATGTCAAATCAAAAACACCAATGCCTACAAAATTTAAATTAAAAAAAAATTGTCGCGATCTTAAACTTGTGTAAATGTATTTCACTAATAAACGTATATGCAAATTACATCTTAATCGGTTTAAGATAACTGCTTTAAACAATTCATTTGCAAGATTTCACCCGAACATACAAACAAACAAGTAAACAAACATTGCAAGTTAATTAAAAGCTTGTAAAAAAGACACATTTTAAAAAGTTTGTAACCTCTGGATTGCGGCGAAGTGCGCTATTTATAAAGTCAGTATGGCGCGCTTCCCCGACTGTATAAATTTGAGGTTAGAATATTTAACTTGCAAGAAATATATACATTTTACTAGAGAGGAGTGAAATAAAGTCAGAATCTTAAAGCAAAATATTTAAATTGTGCACTTACCTCACACGTATATCGGTAAAAACTCGATTTCTTGAGATTTACGACGATGATCACGCCATAGACATCTCTCCTCACCACTTTGAATATCAGTGAAAAAAAAATGGCGCGTGTCTCAAACTCACATGACTAGAGCCATCTATGAGTTTCACCAAGAACTATGATTTAGTTTGTAGCATCGATATAAGGTGTCACTACTAGTATCAAATCGGTAGTTTTCGAGATATTTGTGGTAGGTGCACTTGCCTAGGCGCTAGGTGCACTTTGCCACTTTCACCTTATGCAACGCGGTCAAAAATAACAATGTCAGTACTTATCAGTTATTGCTTATTGCGTTAAATATTCCTTCACATCATACATAGTAACATTTTTCTAATAGTAATTTATTGAGTTTGCTCTATAGCATATTTAAAGTCAACTTTTCAAAGTCAGCTGGTAGCCTATTAAAAATCTGGACCGCCATAGCGTAAGTACTTTTTTGATGTATGTACAATTACAACATTTAACTGCCTCATTGGTCTAGTGGTTAGCATGTTCGACTGCGACCGACGAGGTCCCGGGTTCCAGTCCCGGGTCGGGCCATAACAAGTATTGGGTTTTTCTGGCAAGAAATTCTCAGTACTAGCCCGGAGTTGGGAAGTTGGCGGTGTTGCACCCCCGTGCCTCGGAGAGCACGTAAAGCCGTCGGTCCTGCGCCTGATCTCTCTCCGGTCGTGTCGGATTTCCGTCCCATCGGGCTATGAGAGTAAATGAACAGAAAGTGCACCTGTGTATGCGCACACACTTGTGCACTATAATATCTCCCGCGCAGATGGCTAATCTCTCTGGAGATTGGCCGCCGTGGCCGAAATTCGGTCGGGAAGACATTATTATTATTTTATTATTACAACATTTGGAAATACATAATTTGTTAGGATATCGAATAGACCTATTTGTTTTAATTTCGCATTTCCTTTTGAAGTATTATCGCTTAACAAATACACACATATCCCTTATGTACATACTTGGTAGTGGAAGGATACCTAGTTTTTTAAAAAGTGGCTTACAGCTCTCTAATGGCCCTACATTGCAGATAGCCCTTATGCATTTCTTTTGCAGTCTGAATGCTCTTAAAATATCAACAGAGTTACCCCAAAGTATCAAATCATATGACAAGACGGACGATACATAACCATGTTAAGCACTTAGAGCAGCATTTACTGATACTGTCTGAACTAGACGTCTTAGCGCGTAAACAAATGTGTCTAATTTTGTGCATATATACTCAATGTGCGCTTTCCAATTACAGTTTTTGTCATAAATTATTCCTAAAAATTTTAATGAGTCTGCTTCGTCTATTTTTGTATCGTCAAATTGAATGTTTTTTGGCTGAGTTATAGTATTGTTATAACTAAATTGCTTCATTTTAGTTTTGTTTAAATTAACTTTTAAATCATTGTCACTAAGCCATCTAACTATATCTTATAAAGCTTTATTTATTTCTTGTTCATACCTCCGTATATTGTTACTTTTTATTAATATAGTTGTATCATCTGCAAATAGTATACAAGGGTGAGTGACCGCTGTTGTAATGTCATTTATGTATGTTAGAAAAAGAAATGGCCCTAGTATACTTCCTTGTGGAACTCCCCTTTTATTACATTTTAGTGAAGATTTATACACTTCTTTGGTATTATTTTTTATTTTAGCAATTTCAGTGCATATTGACCTATCATTTAAGTATGACTTGAACCACTCATATGCTTTTCCTCTGACACCATATCTTTCTAGTTTGTCCAATAATATTTTATGATTCACAAGGTCAAAGGCTTTAGTCATATCTAAGAAGATTGCAGTAGTAGGTACTTTGTCATTAAGGCTATCATTAATCATTTTACTTAAATAAAAACAAGCCTCGGTAGTGGAGCTGTTGTTGCGAAATCCAAACTGTTCACTTACTAGAAGATTATTGGCATCGAAAAAATTTTTGAGACGCTTTAGCATTACTTTTTCAAATATTTTTGCTAGTATCGGTATAAGTGTTATCGGACGGTAATTATTTATGTCACATCGATCACCTTTTTTGAACAATGGTTTAGTTTATTTGGTATATTAATGGTTTGGTTTAGTTGAGAGGGATACCGATTTAGAATTTATTTTATTTATGTCATTACCTAAATTTATAAAATAGTTATTAAATATTTCACATATGTCCTTTGGATTATTATATATCTCAGTTTCGGTCTTAATTGATTCAATGTCGTTATTTTCTATAAATTTACCTAAGTTGTCATGAATAAGTTCCCAACTTGCTTTACACTTATTTTTTGCTTTGCTATATAATTCGTATTTTGCAATTTTTTTGAATTGTTAATACATTTTTTTAATAAGTAATTGTATTTTATGAAACGTTTCTTATTAGTATTTTTGTTTATTCCACATAATCTATAAGTGCAGTCTTCATTTTTGTAAGCTAGATGTCCTAATACCTTTAGTTAACCACACTGTCCTACTTTTATAATTATTCATTTTTACTTTCTTTAGGCGGAAACATAATTCATAGAAGAGTCGTAAAATTTCATGAAAATACTCAAACGCTTCGTTAACATGTTCAGTATTCCGAACATCGGAAAAAGTAAGAGCTGAGAAGCATCCTATGAATTTCCTGGTATTGTCCTTATTGTAGTCCCTCCTATATTCAAACCATGACGATTGTTGTTTTACTTTTTTTACTTTTACCGTTAATGTTTGAGCGGTATCATGATCTGATAGCGCTAGATGGTGAACTTCAGCAATTGCTGACTTGATATTGCTAACAATCAAATCAATGCATGGCGATAAACGTGTTGGGCATGTGACATGGGAATGAAGGTTATAACTACTTAGTAAACTTATTAATTCACGAGTATTCTTATCATTTTTCAGTGTGTCTAAATTCCAGTCTCCACATAATATCATCTTTTTTTCCTTTTTCTTTCTATTTAATGCATGTAAAAGTCAATTAAGTTTATGAAGAAACCTGTACTGGTCACTTTTGGTGTTCTATAAATACAAATGACAATTAAATTATGATATGGAATTTCAATTCCACAGCATTCAAACACATTAACTTCGCTCATATCTCTTGTTGACTTGAGTTCTTTACAATTTATAATATGATTTTCTGTCAAAACACAAGATCCACCTCGTTTTGTTCTACAGAATGATGCCGATAATTTGTAACCAGGTATCTGTAACATGAAGCTGGTGGAGTTATGATTGCGGTATCAAAGTCTCACGACTCAATTAGCCTGCACAAATGGAATAGCTCATGTGAAGATGTGTGGGTTTCCATAAAGGTCAAGGACGGAAACAAACTTAGGTCATTAACCATCTGCGCCGTTTATGTTCAGCCTCCAGTATCTGGTAACTACTTAATGAACTTTATTAATAGTGTAACTGTTGCAATGGACAACACCAAATCTGATACACTGGTGCTTGGTGACTTTAATTTGAGTTTTATTGAATGGTCTCCCAATATAGACGATACTTATCGACACTATGAACCAAATAACTATCATTGCAATCTTGGTTATTTCTTAGTAGATTTTATGTCATGTAACAACTTAATGCAATCAAATAATATTAGAAATAAAAATTACAAAGTTCTTGATCTTGTATTTAGTAATTTTACCAGGCCCTATCGAGTCTCGAAGTGCAAGGCACCAAGAGTTATCGGGTTGTCCATCTCTTTCATCTGGCATTGTATTCCCCATGGTATCTCGCTCTAATTACGCACACTATCTATTCTTAAATCTATTTTTAAATTTCGCGGGGTTTTCACTTCACTTTTATTGGTCGACGCCATTTTCGCTGAAAAACCGACGCAAGCCGAGAATGACAATCAAATCATAAGTCCTAACCTTAAAATTAATTAAAATTGTTTTATGAAAGTTTAATGTTTTGTACTATGAATTGCGGTGATTTGTGTTACTTATTTTGTTATTTAACTGGTAAGCGATTAGGCGTAGTCTAAAGTGTAAAGCCTACACAGACTTCTTGGAAGTGACTAGTGAGGTTAGTTTGACTGTTTTTCCCTTGAAAATTGGTAAGTAAGGTTAATCTTTGAATATTTAAAGGTAAATTATCAAAGATATTAATAAGGTATCCTCATTTGACTCGTTTGAGCAACTAAGTATAAATATGTAATATACGTTCAAGGTCACTCCCACTACTGTCCGTTATCTACTTCAAATTGTGTCTATGGAGTTGCCTGTCTATATCCTATAAGTTACTTGTCTCTGATTTTACTGGTCCGATTGTCACACAGAGCATAGACAAACTGAGTAAAATTGACGATCATCATCCGCCTCTTGAAATAGATTGTGAGTTCCACTCCACGACGATGTTAATACCCCAAGAATATTGTACTCGCAATTTTATACAAGCTGATTATTCTGCAATTAATGATAAGTTGAAGAAGGTCGAGTGGATGGATTTGTTTGAAACATGCAAAAATGTTGATGAGATGGTTAGATTATTTTACTGTGAATTAGATAAGGTAATTAGTTCACTCATCCCGCTATGGAAGAGACTAATAAATAATTATCCAATCTGGTACTCGCGCGCCCTAATAAAAGTTTTAAATGAAAAAGAGAAAATTAGGAGGTTTAAATTATACAGCAATCCTCACACCGCAACAGAGCTATGGATTGACGTGATTATTTGGATGACTACCTACCTATATATTATACATATAGTTAAAGATTTGTTACTCCACTCAAATTTTATTAGATGTACCTACTGCTAATTGGCCTACAACTAGTAACTGGCCTGTCTAATAATTGGCTGCATTATGAGATTCTAGGGTAAAAATATTTTTTCTCAAACATGCATCGAAATATTGTCATTATTTTCGAAAAAAGAACACGCGAAGTATCGAGTTTTCGGACAAAGAAAATCAAATCCATTGCAGGAGCGTTTTTTGAATTTGGAACATTTCAACGCTCCTGCAATGTTGTATGAAAAGGCGTGCTGGGGTTATTAAATACTCTTTGATCGGATCTCTTTTGTCATTCTTGGCATACTATAGTCTCTTTGCTTAGTACAAATTGGTGGCTGTATAGCCATAGATGCGTTTGCCTGTCGGCACAGATGATAAAAAAAAATTGGCGGCAAAGCTGATAATTCCTCTTGATTTGTTATTTACATACATAATAAATATAAAGGACATGACCAGTAATTGCCCTCCGATTCGGGACAATGCACAGGATTTCCGTTTTTACAGTAAGGTTTAAAAATTCAAAACGAAATTATTATGGATTTATTATTCCAAATAAGGTCAGGGCTCAAATGACAAAAAAAACAGTACGTTTATTGTTTAAATCTTGAGCGTCCGCTTTCCTCTTTAAGCACTACTTCATTTTGACGTTCCATTATATCCATGCCTAATAATAATCTTGTAACCCTACATGAATACCATTTAAGTACCTTAGTCATTATATTATGAATGATTTATTTTTGATCAATTAAATAGTAATGAAAAGGAAATGTATGTTTTGTTTATAATTATTTTTATTTTTTGACAAGTCTCAAACTAATAGATCGAAAAAAGCATTTTGAAATACTGCGTTTAAAGGAACGCCCTTTCACATTGCATATGCCGCCATCTGTGGACGAATAGTTGAACTGGAACGCCCTTTCACATTGCATATGCTGCCATCTGTGGTCGAATAGTTGAACTTGTTAACGAAAAGTAGTGAGCAATACCTAAAAATATTTTCTAGACTCAACACAATAAATAGCGCCATCTAGTGTGGGAAAGCAGTCTTTTGGTGAAACTTTTTTTGTTCATTTTCGCAGTTTTCCGAGCCTTCAGACTCCTGAAACTTTTTTATCTGAAAACAGTGAAATATTACAATTACAATAATAAAGAAATCATTGCTGAACATTGATTTTTGACACCTAGGCAAGCTGCCATAGTTCTACCGGTCAAGTCCTTTAATTATTTAGTAAAATAAGTTGCAACGGTTCAGAGAGTGAAATGGAGATTGATTGTACTCCACCAGATTTAAGATCAGAAGCCAAATTGGCAATGGAAAACCTGCTTCCAGCGAAGTCCAAAGAAAAATACATGAAAGTATATGAAAATTTTATGAGTTGGAAAAACGAGAAAAAAGTGAACATTTTCTCCGAAACAGTATTTTTGGCGTATTTTAATGAGATTGCTAAAACTAAAAAGCCACCTACATTATGGGCAATTTATTCCACGCTGAAATGTACAGTTCATGTTAAAAACGGCATTAACTTGAAAAATTATGGGAACTTAACTACTTTTCTTAAACGACAATCGACCGGATTCCAAAGCAAGAAATCGAAAATTTTTACTGGCGAAAACATAAAGCAATTTTTAATTACAGCCCCAGATGATATATATTTAGCGAAAAAGGTAAAAAAGCATGTTTTATTTCCCTGCATTCTTTTGAGAAAAGCACTATAATATAATATGCCTCGGCGGAAATGGCAATTGCCTGTCTCGTATTAGTGAAGTCCTCGCCTACGGCTCGGCCTTCAAACTCATACTCGACCTGCAATTGCCTATTTCCCAGCCTTTGCAATAATGTACTATTTCAGATGCCGCTTACACCAGGTGAGAAACAAATACGATACAGGAAGCGACTGAAACGGGAAAACGCCAAAAAATATGACGAAATTAAAAAAAAAAGGCAGCAGCATGTTTTGTTTGCATAATTTTTTACGCTAGAACAATTTGATTACGCTCGGAGTTTTCAGTGTCAACGGCTCCCCCTCTATCATTTCTAAATAGTTTTTACTAATAAGTAAGGTACCTATTATGTCAAAATTATTTTATAGACGGCACATAAAATAAACATTTAATTTAATAAAAATAAGTTTTTTTTTTGGTGTTGTGAATGTACCCTTACCAAACCTTTATGTTACTTCTATGTAACCAGATTATATTTACTTTTATGTTACTTTTATGATACATGAGGCCAATTTTACGGCCTTACCCAGCTAGAGTGTAGACAGTGCAGATTACCTGATGCCCACAACTAATCTCGTTTAAATCTTTAATTTTTAAGCTAATAAAAGTATTATTCGATTTTTAGAGAAATATATTCATTTGCCTTGCGATTCTCTTGCTTGTTATTGTGCAATGGGTTGCAACTTGCAACTTGTAGAATATAAAGCCGCAAAAGTCTCAACGAAAAGAAAATAGAGGTCTTTTGGTATGTTTTATGAGAATGAATATTGTTGTCTCACGACCGGCTACGGTATGGCTTGATCTCAAAGTAATTAACTGAGACTACATGGACAACCTTCCTTCTTTTATATTCCTTTGATAGAGTAAATTCAAAAATACATATCAAAGCTAAAAATAACCCTGCTATTGTCCCGCGAATACGGATATTCCTTTACCCAACAAAAAACAAATCTTGCATCGATATATATGTAGGTACTAGATGGGCCCTTTCATACAAAAATGGCGGGCGACCAACTATGAGAGCGCGTTCCTATAACCTGTCATAAGCCTGTCTGTCCCCGTCGTAGCGCTGTCACGGTCACTCATCGTGTAGATAATTTGTTATTAAGTTATCATCTAAAGTTTTATTAGTTTGGCACTGTATAATTTTTATTTTAAGGTAAGTGTTTCAATTCACAATTATACATTTCATAAAAAACGTTATTTAATCTTCCTATTTAATATTTCTATCCATTACGCAATCATTTAATTTCCGCGGCAAACTGTATGATATTTTTTTTTTACTCACTGGCCTTACGGCTTTGGGTTCCAACCCTAGAATAGTCCAGTCCAGTACGATAAAAAAATGCAACCAAGATTAGTTAATGCATAGATGGGCAGAACGGACAGTAGGCAATAATACCTTCCGAGACGCAATATTATGCTATTATAATAATATGATAAAATTAGTTACTGACGTGAGTTTAATGTTTAAACCAACTTCAATAAATAAAGAGTTTTCATTTATTAAAGTTGGTAATTTTTATTTTGTACTAGCGAATGCCCGCGACTTCGTCTGTGTGGTTTGAGGATTTTTGGTTCCCGCGCGAACTCCTTAATTTTCCGGGATAAAAAGCCTATGTGTTATTTCAGACTATAATCTATCTCTGTGCCAAGTTTCAGCCCGATCCGTTCAGCCGTTGGGGCGTGATTGAGTAACAAAGAAAAGGGGCATGGCAAAGGTTACCAGAAAAATTCAGCCATATTGATTTTATTGTCGCTGGGACCCTTAAGCATTTCATGGGTTCAAATTTGTTTGCAAGTTTAACATTGCACGCCTTGGAGCAACCAGGCACCTTAAACCACCGAACCCATATAATTCGAGCCATTATTGAAATATATGTCAAAGTTAGGCTTCATCACGAAGCCAAAATTGACCCCCAAATAAATACGAAAACTAGGCGTCAAAAATTGACAAAATTAATTTTATTTGATGGCAAGTAGCATACTTAGAAATGTATAAAATAAAATAATTTCAAATGAAGTATTTTTCTATGACTCGATCCATTAGTACTCTTTCACCTCTCCCATTCCAGCCCCTTTTATTATAATACTACTAATAATTATTTTTGAATTCTTTCATTTGCAATAAGGTTTGGCGAGGATAATTTTAAACTGTTTTAGCTGTTATTATTTTAAATTTCAAGTTTTTTGCATTAGTAGTTACCGAATTATGCTAAGTGTGACGGACAGTCATGTCGCACCACAAGGGTTGTTTTCTTATCATTTTGGTACGCAACCCTAAAAATGACTTTATTTCTGTCAATTTTTCGACAAAACTTATCAACAATTAACAAATAATTAAATTTAAAAAAAACCCACGATGAACTGCAGCGCCCCATTGTGTTGACTTTGATCTTTAAATATATCTTAGAACCTTCTCACAAGCTATATATATCTAATGCAAAAAACCGCATAATAATCGGTCCAATGGTTTTCCAGGAAACTGGTAACAAAAAAGTGGTAAAAATAACAACATCATACTAACATTTATCGTTTACCTCAGAGAGTACACTGATGTAGGTATTATTTTCGACAAGCGCATCTGTACTAATCTATGACCGAGTCATACGTTTTCAAGATGGCGCATATGTTGCAAGCAAG
The DNA here is from genome assembly GCA_964035005.1 of Erebia palarica. Lineage (NCBI taxonomy): Eukaryota > Metazoa > Arthropoda > Insecta > Lepidoptera > Nymphalidae > Erebia > Erebia palarica. Next base: position 10,460,627 of record OZ035994.1, on the reverse strand, counting down.
TTCCCGCTTTTCAGACTAGATGGCGTTGATGGCGTTGCTAAAAATACGCCCACATTCTTTGTTTGACAGGGCCCGTCTATGTAAATTGAGGTCGTTGAAATCTTGTGACTCATTGTGACCAGAGACAAGTTATTGTGACATGCTCACTGGTTAACTTGTCTCTGATGCTCATTGATGGTGACATGTCATGTATTTGTTACCTCCATGGTCTCTGCATGTCATCCAGAGACAAGTAACATATGTCATCCACCGATGTCATATCCAGAGACAAGTAAGTCATCACCGACCAGAAAAAGAAGTAAGTCATAGCCTTCTTTTTCTGGTCGGTGGTCTCACCGATCAATCCATAGTATATACATATACCATACATATCCAATATCCATATTTAATATACACCAGAGGACACCACGACGAAAACTTCAAAAAATTATCAAAAACTTAAGATAGAGGCAAAACAAATAGTTATGCATTGACTATGCGGTGTTTTGTGCCTTTCTGCGAATATACTGCGGACAACGTATCCACATCAGAGGCGGAGGGGAAAGGCATAAGTTTCCATGGGTGAGTATAATAGATTGACTCGCAAGTGGCAAGCCGTGTTCGTAGGCAAAATCTCACTATACTATGTAGTCAAACTGCAGAATGTTAAAGTTGAATTATCAAAGACTGCTAGTCTGAGCAGTAATCAGTTAGTGTAGATCAGTTCGTCACACTGGAGATCATTGAACCACTGCCTGCAGCATGCTCGCAGCAAAGCAAGAGCTGTCGAGGACTTATCAAAGTGTGTGTGTACACTTGTAGTGTAACTGGAACTGGTAGTCATACTGTGTAAAACATAAATGACACTGATACAAGTTTGTATGCTTGTGTATAAAATTTGTGGTAACTTTCAGTTTCCCCAGTGAAGCGCATCTCCGTGCCGCTTGGCTCAGAGCCCTCGGCAAACAAGATGGTCACCTACCTGACTCTGCTGTGGTCTGCTCGCAGCATTTTCTCAATAATGACATTTATGAAACAAAAAATGGCTCAAGGCAAACTGTTACTGGTGTTATTCCTACAACAGTGCAGGTAACTCATTAAGTCATGTTATATATTGTTAGTAAGCAAATCAAAAGTTATCAGGTCAGGTGTGCCTGAGAAAGGAGCTAAGACATAATATATTGGATCTAAAGTTTCCTCACATACCACAATGCAGCATTGTATGTATTAGTAACTGGTAGTATATTTTCAGGTTTGCATGATATGCCTGGACACTGACAGCAAGTTGTTTCTAATGAATAAACACAAATTGGAAGAAGCATATGAAAAGTTAACAGGACATCCTGTAAGTTGTTAATATATAATTCATGGTTCTTTCTTCCTATTGCACAGGTTTCCACAATTAAACTTCCATTTAGAGGTCTGTTGTATGTGATAATTCTATGATAATCTATGTTCATAGTTATGTAGGGATATAAATTTGTGTAGGTACTTGTATGTATACACACAGTATAACTTTATATCCCTGAATTAAACCTACCCTCTGACCTCTTTACCCTGTCAAATGCAGTCAAACATGTTGACAATGTAAGATAACCGCTGTTGATTTGATAGGAATGTTTTAATACTTTAATTACATTTTGTTACAGCCGCTTGATCAAGGAAATTTAAAACAAACAGTTTGCATACAATGTGCTCAGAGATTGATAAACTTTAGTAAATTTAGAGACAGGAGCTTGAGAGCGCGTGCACTGATGATGGACTTAGTTGGAAAACATGAATTAGTGAGTATTTGATATATTAACATGTATTCTTTCTTTGTCCATGTTACTACATGTGTTAAATATTTAACTTGTGTCTCCACAGATAACAATACAACATATAAAAATGATAAACCGCACAAAACACCAACTAAAGAGTAATATGGTGTTGACAACATTAGGAACTGACTACAGTGACTTACACATACTAGAACACCCCTCAGAAGACAAACAATTAGAGGAAACTCATCACAGAGGTGTAGTGAAAACTGAAGGAACTGATGACTCTATGTTGGTTGATGGAGACATGGAAGTGATACATGAAGATGACAATGATATCAATGATTTTGCTGAGGATCCATTAAAATACGAAAGTTCTTCCTCTTTTTGTTTGGAGGAATTTGTCCATGAACAAGCCCACATACAACATATGAGCGTGCATCTCCAGGTGAGATAGTTTTCCACTGTTGAACACTTTTGTCAACTTGTTAGTTCACATTATACAGTGGCGGGCAGTCCATAGAGGTAAAAAAGCACCGCCCACCCCAGTGTATCCAAGAGATTTTTATAATTAAAAACATAAAATCCTGAAAAAGCATCATACTAAAATAGATTAAGTAATTAACTAATTAACACTTTAATTAGTAATTTAGTAATTCATAAGTACGCACAAATGTTTCTAATATCTAATGTATAAATTACTCCATCGGTCGCGTAAGCTAAGCTAAGCTCTTAGAAGAATATTGAACGCCATCAGTTGCGTAACTCGTACTAAGCCCTGTAAAGTATCGGCCCGATAGACGATAGGCAGCGATCGCCTCTGCCTTTTTGCGACTGCTCACATACGATTTTCTATACATAGATGCATTTCCAAACCTCACAAAGTGAAGGTGTGTGAGTCTATATCATCATAGTGTAGTGTCGTGTATTTTATAATGACTGCACAAAGGCAGAGCTTTTGTGCTGTCATTATAAAATAAGCCAATCAGTCAAGCTTCGAGATAATTATCCATTAATAATTAATGGATAATTATCTCGAATAATTAATTAATATTAAATAATTAGCCATTAGGGCTCTTAGAACGTCAGTCTTTAGTCTGTATAGTGAATGCCAATGTCAAATGCAACAAATGTCATCACTGTCAGTGGCAGACTGGCGCTTGTCACTTGTCAGTTGAATTTTGGTTGTTTTTGCATTGGTGTTTTGCATGCTTATTTTGATTACATTTATTGATGTTCTAAACAAAACAAATCGTTAATATAAAAGTCAAGAGAATTAGTTTTGTACTGTGTGCGTAAACCATTTGATGTGAAATGGCAGTAGCTACTAATATAAAAATTGCTGTGCACAGTCAGATACAATACTTGGAGTGTTTGTATAAATCAGTGCTTACCCTGTTGAAAAAAGCTGTGCACGGCACTGATATTATAGCTTATAATTAGTGATGTTCCTGATATCCATATCTGCGGATATAAATATTTTTTATTTCTTAAAATCAAATATTTGGCACCTTTATATTGCAAACATTTATGGAGTTACCAACCATACCAATCTACACGAATATTATTAATGTGAAAGTTTGGATGGATGGCTGGATGTATCTTGTTACACAATTACACCAGAACGGCTGAACGGATCTGGATGAAATTTGGCACAGGCATAGATTATAGCCTGGAAGGAACCAAAAGACCTCAATCCAAGCGGACGAAGTCGTGGGCATCAGTTATTAGTACATAACTCTAGTGTAAAGTTTACACTACTAAACTACTTGGCAGACATTTTTTTTAAAACTTGTGTACGAACATTATCTATGCTGTCCAGTGTCACACTAAAGTATAAACAAAACAAAAGAAAGACCCGCACAATGCAAAGCAAAACTTGTGCTGTTACGCAAAGCGTCAAGTGGCGCCGGCTATCGTTTTAAGATCACACGCACTGACACAAATTCAGTAAGAAAGTTAAGATCCGTATCCGTATCCGCGGATCTTGACACCAAATTATCCAAATCCAGGTCTGTATTTACGTTTTTAACAATCCGGCACATCACTACTTATGATATAGTTCTGTAACTCTTTCAAACTCTTGAAGGACAGAAATGTTATTAATTTGTTTTGTGTTTGGCAGAAAGGTGACGGTGATGATGAATGTGACACTTCACAAGTATGCAAGTCTCATACAGCTGTGAGCTCCAGCTCTTCACACTCCTCTCTCATCACTAAGAACAAGTCAGTATACCTGCCAGTACTAATAATGTTTAGTTCAAGTTCAACGTACCTGCAACGTTAATAATGATACCCTTTCCTCCTCTCTAACCTGCCATATGCAGTACAGCTACAAACTGGCTTATGGCTCCCAAGTACACTCTAGATACATTCTGATATATTTCACAGGCAGGCAGACCCCAGCCCTTCAGCGCACGCGGCTCAGACCTCAGGTAAGATACTGTCTTACTTAGCATTTTAAATTTTAATTTTTATCAAGAAAAACAACTGCAATAGTCAAAATGTTTGGTTTCAGTTGCTCCTCTGTTCACGAGTCTTACAATAAAAAATGAAATAGAAGTTCCCCCAACTGAAGAAGCCTATACAAACATCAGTTGCAAATTATATGATGATAAGAAACTTGTTCCAAGACAAGATGGATTACCGATGAAGGCACAAAATCCTGTTAGGTCTTCTGTTACTGATACAGATACTGTAAAAGTAATTGTATCTAAATCTTTACAAAGTGAAACTGATTGTTTGAATTATATAGTTAGTTTAAAAAAAAGTAGTACACATTCTGAGAAAATATCGTTCATTTGTGACATTTGTCGAAAAATGTTTAAACAAAAAAATATCTTGGTTCAACATTTGAAGACTCACAGTATGATAAAAAGCTTTTCCTGTGCGTTATGTGAATATAAATGTACACGAAAGAGTAGTTTAATATTGCATATGAGGACTCACACGGGTGAAAGGCCATTTATTTGTAAGATTTGCCATTACCAATTTGCCGAAAATAGTAAATTAGTAAGGCATATAAGAACTCACAATGGTGAAAAGCCATATTCTTGCAAGATATGCAAATTCAAATGTGTAGAAAAAAGTAATTTAGATAGGCACATGAAAACTCACACTGGTGAAAAGCCATATGCATGTACGATATGCGACTACAAATGTGCAGTTAAAGGAAATTTAGATACGCACATGAGAACTCACACTGGTGAAAAGCCATATTCATGTACTATATGTGACTACAAATGTGCACTTAAAGGAAATTTGGATACGCACATGAGAACTCACACTGGTGAAAAGCCATATTCATGTACGATATGTGCCTACAAATGTTCAGTTAAAGGAAATTTAGATACACACATGAAAACTCACACTGGTGAAAAGCCATACTCATGTAAGATATGTGAACACAAATGTGCAGATAAAAGTAATTTAGTGAGGCACATGATAACTCACACGGGTGAAAAGTTGTTTACTTGTAAGATTTGTAATTACAAATGTTCACGTAATAGTCAGTTAGTGAAACACACAAGAACTCACTGATAAGGCGCTCAAGTTTCTAACACGCACACTGACAATATGTTCCAATTTCCATTATGTAACAGTAAAGGCCTCGCAAGTAATCTTAAGTTGATGCGGGCATTGGCTTTGTGCCATTGCAATATGAGCTGTATTAACCACCTCTACTGCAGTGCTCATATACTCCTGGTTGTCATTTTTCCATGACGGAGGGTCGTGACCCTCTATATTTCTCTTGTAAGGGCTCGCCAGGCAGCATGATCCTGTGCCTTATAAAGAGAGGCTTGCATGTTGCTGCAGGTGACAATAACCATACTGACCGTCGCCATCTTCTTCTCTTTCCTTCCACGCCGGTTGTTATTTTTATATGTTTTTATTGTTTTATTTTTGTATGTGTTACAATGTTGCTTGAAATAAATGTTATTTTAAGTTTAATTGTTTGTTTTGTATTGTAGCACTTTGTTTACCGCTATTTCTTCATACTATTAAGACCGGAGTCTACTTCATCTGAATTGCAATCGAATTGGGTCTCATATGTTCCGTATGAGTATAGAGTACAGACTTGACGGGGCAAACAGCACGCCGCTTATCAACGCAGTTTCATAGCAAATAAATAGGTAGCAAATTTTGCGATTTGATTCGAGTCGAGACCCTGAAGTAGTATTGGATAGAAGCAGGCGTTACTTTGCGGAAGTCTATGACAATGAAAAACTATAAGTTTAATAATAAAGCTCGCCCTCGGAGACTTCAGGAACTCCCAGATCGGGTGATTCCGATTCTCCGGACAAAGTCATGCACGGTGGCTCCCATTCGGGCATGTCGGGAAACAGCGCCTCGACCACCGAGTTCAGCAGCTGGGGCTGCAGGCTTTGGGTCAAAGGTGGTATACTTGGCCGAAGCTTTCGCATTACCATCTTATAGGGCCTACCCCACGGATCACCATTGAGACCCTCGAGCATGACCTCTTCAGCCAACTCCTTTGCCGATCGAATCGCCGTCTGTAGCGCCACCCTGGCATCTCTATATATTGCATAAAGACGCTCCTCCTCAACTTCGTCACGGGGGCGGCGTCTTCGGCATCGTGTGTACGGGCGCCTCGCTTCAATACAGGCTCTGCGGAGCTGAGCTATTTCAGCAGACCACCAGTATACCGCACCGTTTGGCGGGTGAGGGCCGATACGTGGCATGGACACGTCGCAGATTTGCGTCATGGCCTCACCGAGCCACTCAGCTTCCTCGTCCACTTCCACCTGAGTTCTCGTCCCGGCTACCCACGCCTGAACTATTGCTGCCTCAATAAGCAAATCCCGGTTAATGTTCTTTAATAACCACCGCAGACGTCCACCTCGTCGTTATCTACCCGGAATGCTCACAGCTATCGGATTTGCAGGCAATATTTCAAACTGAATATACCGGTGATCCGATAGTGTCTCTTCGTCTTCTAACACTACCCAATTCTGGACACGGCGAGCCAGGGCAGCATCAGCGAATGACACATCTACAAAAGAAACTCCCTGATGTCGCACGCATGTGGAAACTGACCCTCGATTCAAAACCGTAAGTCCCGTGAGTACGGCCCACTCTTCTAGAACCCCGCCACGCGTATCCGTCGCTGGTGAACCCCACGTCATAGACTTGGCGTTGAGATCGCCAGCCATAAGCACCCGGTTGGGGTGGCTTCGACCGATTAGAGCTCTTAATTGGTCTAGATAGGCCTCGAACTCCGCGAGACTGCGGTTTGGCGAGAAATATACGCCAATTACCAACACACTCCCCACAAGAGCTGCGACGTACCCCCCACCCCTCACGACCTGCTCGAACGCCGGGGAGCCGATCGCAGTTTGGGTGACTAGAGCCAGCGCCGGGAGCCGGTCCCCTGCCCAGTTATCCCTAAAAGGAACGGAGTAGGACTCAGCGACTACAGCTACATTAATCAACCGTTCTGCCATCCTCTGGAGCAGAAGGTCCTGGGCTCTAGCACAATGGTTGATGTTCGCCTGCATGAAACGCATTGCCATCTTAATCAATTACCATACTCGCTCCTTCTTGCCGCCTCGTTTCACCAGAAATAGTGGATGGCCGCTCAGGCTGGGAGACGACCCTGGTGACATCATCAGCCTTTTTATCATTCTTTTTGGGCGGAATGTAACATTTTCCGCCCCCTAGCCTATGCTCGGCGGGCTTATCTGCCGCTGCACATAAAGAGCAGTTTGGATCAGCCAAGCATGTAGCCGCTTTGTGGCCGGCAACACTGCAACGGTAGCACTCGTTGCTGCGATCTACCTCCGCCGTGCATGTTGAGCTAACATGCCCAACCTGTAAGCACCTATAACAACGCAGAGGTCTTTGCTATAGGAGCTGAACCCGAGCAGTAACCCAACCGATTGTTTTATGGCCTTCACTCACTACCTTTTTAGCGGCAGCAACTGGACAGCTGACCCAGGCTGTTCCTGAGCTTCTGGGAGCGCGTTGAACAGCCCCAAGTTTTACCGTCTCAATTGAGCATTCACCTTTCAGTGCTATCGCAGCAGCAATCTCATTCCCATCTATCGAGTCGTCTAGTCCGTAAACTCTGAGATCTACTCACTTTACCGGCCTAGAGATTTTGGCAATCTCCTCCGGTATCACCTCTCTCAGTTTTTGGGCCAGAGAGTCAGCCATATCTCCACTTGCTTCTCCGGGTATCTCTAGGACACGGGCTCCAGTAGCAGCCTGTCGGAATCTCACACAGGGGATACCTATTCCAGAGAGGTCAATTCTTGACCTTGCTTGGGATAGGACCTTTTTATAGGTCGTGCCCCACAACACAACAACCGCCTCTGTTCGGGGCGAACGCAGTTTCCCAGGCTTGCCAGCCTTCTTTTTCCCTTTTGATGATGTCTTTTCTTTCTTCTCTTTAAACTTTTTTCCTCCCTTTCCGACCTTTGTCCATCCCTCCTCACCACTACCAGCAGCCGGAGTCGGAGCACCAGCCTCGGTCCGATCTGCGGGCATAGGTTTCGCTCGCTTCTTGCTCTTGTTTTTTTCTTGGCTTGTCGCTTTAGGGGCTGACGTCCCCCTCGGTGCCTTCGCCTGCGACTCCTGGTCCTGTGCGTTGGTTTTCTCCTTATTTCGCTTGTCTGATGGGAGTGGAGGCCGTAGCCTCTCTTCTGGTGGAAGGCTTTTTTCTAAGGATGCCATCCGCGCATCTATCAAATTCCCTACCTGGATCATGATAGACCGCGCTAGGTCATCAATTGTTACCAGTCCGGGCCCCTTTGGAGACTCCGGTGCCGTCGCCTTAGGAGCAGTAGCGGATGGTTGAGGCGTAGGGTGCCTGTCCTTACCAGTGCGCATTATCACCTTGCCCAGCTCCGCCATCTCCTTTCGGAGTTCGTCAATCTCGCGTCTAAGGCACGCATTCTCAGCCTGCAGCTTGGCCGTCTCATCTTGAGAGAATTTGAGAATTATAGGGTCTCTAATCATAATCTAATCTCTAATCTTCCTTAATGGAGTTCCCTGCCTCTTTTAGGGCACGCGTAAAGGTGCCCTTCAAGTTCTTCGATTTAGATGCAACCCGGAGGATCACATCCACATCGTTACACACCTGCTGTATTAGCGCCGCACTTTCGACAGTTGTGTGGAGCCCCAAGAACGCCCTCGCTACTGGCAGAGCGAGCCATCTCCTGGGCTTCATCTTCTCCATCGTCGACTGCTCTCGGTTTTAGAAAATCCGCTTTGCGACTTATTCCTTCTGACTCTCTTGGAGCCTCATCTACCTCACTGGTCGAAGTCCCCGATTTATTGAGGCGTTTTCTTTTCACCGTTTGGTTAACCAGCTTCGGGCGCCCTCTACTCTTATTAGAAGAGCGCACATTTCTACTACCGGACTCTGACTCTGATGTACCAGTCAGCTCCATAGTATCCTCTCCATACAGGCACAACGTCCCTGACGCTGCTTGCCAATTATCCACCACACCACTCTTCTCTCTTCCTTCACCTTTTCTCCTTGCTCCACACTCAATTTGGGTTTGTTTTTATTTGCATTCATGTTAGATCCCACGAGTATAACGGAATACAATCAACCCGGGCCGAGCCGTAATTACCCGGGCAGGTGTAAATTTGTAACCAACCAGAGGGGCCACAGGTACTCTGGCTGGTGGTGCGCTAACGACTGAAGCCCTTGCGGGGCAAAAACCCCTCAGCCATTCATCCCCTCGCCGCACACCAGAACTTAGGATTAGGATAATTTTTTAGAGGTTTATTCCTCGCGGTCCAGACGGTTAAGCCAAGACCATCGGTCCCAGTGTCAGGTCGCGAGACATGACCACGGCCACCACTCCTATAGGATTACGATTTCACGACGAGGGCTGCGCAGGACTAGCTCCCACACAGCCTGCTCGGAGGCAGGGTGAGTGCACACCGAGCTCGCCTCAGGACTCCTCACCTCCAGAGAATCCGAAACAGAGGGACGCTGAACGTTCCCGCCCCCTTCGGTTATTTTTTAACGAGGTTTTCTTCCTCGCGCTGGGCGTAATCGTAAATGTTACCGGCCCAAGCACTGCCCTTCCCCCCGGAAGTATCCAAAGGGACTAGCAGCACCCGAGCACACTAGGAGGTTACCTGGCCCACCACCCCATTATTATACTAACCTAACCTGCGCGCGCTTGCTGGAGGCCCTCACCAAGGCCATTGTCCTACTGCACGGGGTTCTGCATTGTCGGATCCCCCGTAGCCAGGTCCCTGTCCGCGGCACCGCCTCGGGGGTGTCCCAAACAGGTACAACATATATCCAAGCGCAGGGCACTGCAACCCCGGTGCGCCCCCCGAGCGCTCAGGGCTCTCAGAGGGAGCGGACCGAGGTGAGCCAGACGGAAGCGGGCCCGACACCGCCATGGACTGCAGAGGCGGGGCGCGCGGACCGGGGCGTTGGGGGCCCGAAGCGGAGGCTGGGGGGCTTCAGGGCGATGCGGTTGTTGCGGCGAGTGGGGGACGCGGGACATTGGGCAGGCGAGCGGTGAGGTGGGGGACGCGGGGTCGTTAGGAGGCGTAATGAGAAGAAGAAGTATCCACAGAGAGTGTCTGTCTCCCCCGAACGCACCGATTTCCATAGAAGAACCTTTCATGGGGCAGAAGGATTGGGTGTTTCGAGGAAGGGGGGATTCCAGTGTATCCTCTGTGGATACTTCTTCTTATCTAACAAAATAACCCGGCATTTCGGTAGGCGCCACCCCTCATACTTGGGGGGGCTCCGCCAGAGGCACCCCGATTACCCACGAAAGTTCTTCTACAGGACGTGTCCTGTGGAACTCCGCCCTGGCAGAGCCACCCTCGTGGGGGTGGAAAATGTAAGACGGAACTTTGTTTACCCGCCATCCGCCACGTCCAGCCCGCGAAGCGAGTTATCCGGTTAGTGAATTGATTGCATCCGGTGATTGAATATATGTATATATAGGTTAATAATATAATGAAATATATAGATATATGTATAAGTTAGGCTTACATTGTATGCATTAGGGGGAAAAAAAACACTCTACTACTTATAGACTTGCTAAGTAATAGCAGGGGGAAAAAAACAAAAAAAAAAACAAAACCCCACGCCATTGCTTTTATTTTCTTGATTGAGCGGTAGTGCGCGCAACTTATAGTAATTATGTTTTAGTTTTAAGTTCAAGTTTAAAAGATGCTGCAAAATTAATAGCAGCAGGTAAGGTAGGACCGCTGGTGGTTTTAGTGGGTAGTCTGGGCAACCGGGAGTCCCACATACCCTGCCGGAAGCTGAGCTCTTGTCGTATATAAGAGTTCAACTTTTGTCAGGGATGCGTAAATGCATTTCCACCAGCGGGATAAAAAAAACCCTAACCTAACCACCACTAATGCAGTGCTCATATGGCACTCTTGGTTGTCGTTTCCTCATGACAGAGGGTCGTGACCCTCTATGTCCGCTCTCTTGTTAGGGCTCGCCAGGCAGCACGATCCTGTGCCTTCTAAAGAGATGCTTGCATGTTGGTATAGGTGACAATTACCATACTGACCGTCTCGTTCCTCTACTCTTTCCATCCATGCCGGTTTTTATTAGGCGTTCAAGGTTCTCACGCATGCTCCTTGCCGCGCGGCCGCGAAATGGCAGTTGTGTGTTGTTGATATGGCACTGCTTTATGCTAGGCATGTGCATAGTCAACATACGCTAGGCGGCTTTCCTGATTTTAAGTGAACTACGCAATGATGACTGTCCAAGTAAAAGTACTAGCGACTAGCATGGAACCCGACCTCGTGAAAGTTCTGTTTATAAGCACTATATAGTTATTTTACTTTATTTTATTTAGATAACATACACAAAGAGACCGTACAGTTGCCCAATGCGTCTCTCCGGGCTACAGAATTGAAATTACACTACATAAAACATAATATACCTGCTTACATTAATTACCAAATACTACACTAAACTATAAACTTAATAGATATGTCACAGTAAGATTATAAAAACCGTTAGATTATAATCTAACTCGCGAAATTGTAAACTGTCCAAAGATTGTGAACTGTTCAATGCTCTGAGTGTCAATTTTTGAAATATTCATTGTATTTACGTTTTCTTGTCTCTTTCTTGTAGGTAAGGTTAGGGTTCGACATAAATAATCAAGTAGGTTTTATCGGGTTACAATCAGATTACAATCTACCGGAAAATAATGCGTTAAATTATAATCTAACGGTTTCTACAATCTTACGGTGACAGATATAAAACCATAAATGAACAAAAATAATTATAATATGGTTATCGATTTTCCAATATTTTTTTTTATCCCTTTTGTGAGCTGAAGCGGTGGGGTGTGGACGTGTAAATAAACTAATAAACATTGACTAGGGTCAATTTTTATTATTAGTTAGTAAAAAAAGGTAAAGCTGATTTTTGACACAAGTGTTCCTTGGGGTCTGAGAAGTACCTCTTAAAAATTCCCCCCCTACGCCCTCAAACGTCTCCCCGACCGCAGTTTTTTGTAATCTTTTCAAAAAATATTATTGCTAGAAAAAGTAATACTTTTGGAGATATGCCTATCTATTGTGTAAGATAAAGAAAATAATATGCAAATACCGTGAACATTGTTTTTAATTTCCGAAAAAAATAAAAGAGTTAGGAAAAACTGATTAAAGCAGTAAGAAACATATAATTTCGAAAATATACCTACCATAGTTAACATGAAAACAATATTTTTTCAAATTTTTGTATGTTTTCTGTAATTTCTAGAAAACTATTAAAGCTAGGCAAAAACTCCCAGAAATAAAATAAACACCATTCAACCACTTATAAAAAAAAATTAATTCATAAAGATAGGACTAATAATTTGGAATATAATATATATATCCATGTAATGTGTACGAAAAAAAAAATTATTAGACAGAATCCTATGTTATTTGCAATTTCCACAAAAACTATTAGAGCTGGAAAAAATCCTCGGAAGAGTAATTAATTTCAATAAATTACCTACAAAAAAGTCTTATGGTGAATTTAGATAGGACCATTAGTTCGAGAAATATGGCAATCTATATTCCAAGATTCTTTTTAACAACCGTGGATATATTTGAATTTTCACAGAAACTAGGAAAAAAAACATCAGAAGCAAAAATGAATTTCATTAAATTATCTTCAAAATAGTTTTTAGTTTATTTTAATAGAACTAATAGTTTCGGAAATATGGCTGCCTAACTGGAATAAAAACTAAACCTTTGCAAAATCCGTAAATGTTTTTTATAATTTCAAGAAAAAGTATTAGAGTTATGAAAAAAGCTGTCAGGACTTACTATATAGATTATAATATGATAGTTACTACAGTACTTCACAGTCACTCAGCTCTCTTCTTGATGCCTCATTGTCCTCTTTCCTTACAAACTTTAATGTTGTACACATCAATGCACAGAGTATACCTTCTCACTTTTCTGAGTTCTTATCTTCTTTCGACAGTAGAAACATCCATGGAATTTTGGTGTCCGAAACATTTCTCAAACCTTGTCTACCTTCAAGCCTATTTCCTATTGCCTGCCTGGCTTCCACCTTATTCGGAATGATCGTACAGGCAAGGGGGGTGGAGGGGTGGCAAGTTATCTCTGTAGTCATATACCTTTTACTATATTAGATCTCCGTCGGTGTACTCGGAATCATCGGAACATCTCCTTGTAGAGGTTTTGTTCAGACATCTATAGTTGCTTCTGGGCGTTTTCTACAGCCCATCACTCCCCATCGATTATTTTGATAACTTTGAAAGCCTGCTTGAACAATACACAACCACTGCCGACCACACTATTATTATGGGTGACTTCAAAATCTGTCTCATCAAAGATGATCATCGCGCTAGAAGGCTTAAAAGTATAGTCAACAGTTCCAATCTCAATATTCTTCCTACGAATGCCACCCATTACTTTCCGAACTGCACGCCGTCCTTGCTGGACTTTCCTCTCCTGACGTCGTTGAAAGCCTCGACTTGGTTTTCACCTCATACAAAATACGTCATCCAAAAGCTAAGCCAACGGTAGTTCCTTTATGACGGAATTAAATGATATTGACTGGACTGCTGTCTATAGTGCGGAGACAATGGACGGCAAACTTAGTATTTTTAACTCACTGCTGATACAACTTTTTGACACACATGCTCCACTAAGGCCAATCAAGCTTACACACCTGCCAGCACCCTGGTTAACGCAGGATATAAAATCATTGATGGGAAAGCGTAACTCTGCTAAGTGCAAATACAAACGTATTCCAACAGAGGCTAATCTTAGTAGGTACAGGTCTCCACGTAATCGTTGCAGCAAAGCTTGACCAAATGCTCAGCGTAACTTCATAGTTACATAGTTCTATTGAAAACTCAAACACCGCTAAAGTATGGAAGTTCTTGAAATCGTTAGGGATTGGGCGTCGAAGTAAAACGACTGCTCGCGTGCAAGAGCTTGACTCGCTGAAATAGTTCTTTACCTCTGTACCTGCACTCGACAGTCAAAGGAAACAAAGCACCATTAGCCATTTATGCTCATTGCCCCGTCCTGAGCGCCGTCCTCTCCATTTCAGTTCTCTGATGTCACTGGGGACGAAATAAAAAAACATGTGCTTTCTATTAGATCTGATGCTATTGGGAGTGTTGGAATTAGTTGCAGGATGATACTGATGGTCCTTGACAATATCCTTTCAACCTTATGTCACCTTTTCAACTTCTCGCTCTCCTCTTGTAAATTTCCGGATTTTGTTGTTCCTTTTCCTAAAACATGTAATCCACAGACTCCGTCTCACTTTCGACCTATCTCCATTCTTCAATTTATTTCTAAAGTCCTGGAGCGCATTGTTAATAAGCAACTCAGTCTATTCCTTTACAAACATAATGTATTGTCTCCATTTCAATCTGGGTTTAGACTGGGACACAGTACAGCCACTGCACTTATTAGTCGGTGACGATGTCCGGCTTGGCTTGGATAATAAATTGGTCACAGTGCTTGTGCTCCTTGACTTTAGTAATGCGTTTAACACCGTTGAATTGGACGTACTCCTTGCTATCCTTAAATCTTATAATATTTCTCCTGATGTCGTTGACTGGATTCGCGCATACCTGTGTGGTAGGCAGCAATGCGTCCGGTTTGATATTAAATTCTCTGCATTCTCCGTTCTCTCTGCCGGTGTTCCGCAGGGTGGTGTCCTTTCGCCTTTGCTTTTCTCCATCTTCATTAACTCTATAACTTCTCAAATTTTTTCCTCCTATCATTTCTACGCTGACGATCTACAAATTTATGTTTCAGCCTCTATAGATAATATTGCTGCTGCTATTGCCACTTTGAACTCAGAGCTGGCACGAATCTGTGATTGGTGTAAATCGTATGGCCTCTCAGTTAACCCCATTAAATCTCAAGCCATTATTTTGGGTAGCCCCAAATTGTTGGCTAGGTTAAATAATGTACCTTCTATTACCTTTGATGGGGTGCTACTGCCGCTTAGTGACACAGTTAAGGACCTAGGCTTGTTTTTGGACAGTTCACTCTCTTGGAAGGCGCAAATGGCAGAGGTGAGTCGCAAGATTTTTGCTACTATTGGCTATCTTAGGCGGTGGAAGTACCTACTGCCCATCAAAACTAAAATTGCCCTAGCAAATACCTTGCTACTGCCATTATTGGGCTATGGAGATGTTTGTTATCCAGATCTGACTCAGGAGCTACTTAATAAACTCGAGAGGCTGCACAATATGTGTATTCGCTACATATTCAATTTGAGAAAATATGATCACGTATCTCAGTACCCAAATCAACTAAAATGGCTGTCAGTCACCCAGCGGAGAAACTTACACCTTCTATCGCTTCTCTACGGTATATTGTATCATGCACAAACTCCAGTCTATTTAAAAGAACGTTCTCACTTTCTTGGAGCGAAAAGTGCGTTCTTACTGCGCTCCAGAGTGATAATAAGCTTGAAATACCCCTCAGTCGAACAGAGTTTTAGAGCAATTCGATCACAGTAAGTTGCGCAAAGCTCTGGAACTCTCTTCCGGCAGAAATCGGACATTCCAAATCTGCACTCAATATTTTTAAAAGTCGTTTGAAGAATTTTTACCTATCTTAGTAGTTATATATATCGTCAGACATTTTATGTTATTATTTATTTATTCATGTTAAAATATATGTATTTATAAATATATAATGTTTATTTAAACTTGCTGGCATATTTAGCGGAACATAAAAAAAAGCTCCATAATAAAAAAAATATGGTTTTATTTTAAAATCTACTTACTAATACACTTCTTTTGTTATTTAAAGTTTCATTTGTTTTACTTAAAATGAGATCACATTAAGAACAGATTTGGTGAGTAAAGGCTATTTGTGAAAAATGGTACATTTTTGAACTTTTCATGTAACCGGGAAAAGTGAAATTTAATATTAAAATAACAATTAATTAAATTAGAAATTAATATCGCGTATTTCCTCCACGTGCTCTTATTAAAGTTTCTACCCGTCTTGGCATACTGAGAATGATGTTATCGATGGTCTCCTGGGATAGTCTCCGCCATTCCTCAACTACGGCGATTCGCAGTTCTCCCACGTTGGCAGGAGCTGGAATTCTGGACTTAACTTTCAGCAAGTCCCAAACGTGCTCTATTGGGTTAATATCTGGTGATCTCGCCGACCACTCCATAACAGTGATATTCATATCATGAGCTTGAGTTACCCGAGCGGTATGCGGCCGAGCATTATCCTGCATAAAAACAGAATCTTCACCGATATATGCGGCAAACGGTACGACATTTTCTTCTAAAACTTCTCTGATATAGCGGTCTGCAGTCAGACTCCCTCTGTCAATCACTACCAAGTCTGTGCGAACTCCCAAACAAATGCCCGCCCAAACCATTATTGATCCACCACCGTATGCAACTGTAGTTTCAAAATTTGTCTGAATGTATCGTTCTCCTTTGCGTCTGTATATTCTTTGCCTGCCATCAATTTGATTTAAGAGAATTCTGCACTCATCACTAAACAATACCTTACTCCATTGGTCCGCGTTCCAAAGTCGATGTTCCTGAGCAAAAGTTAACCTGTTTCTACGATGATTTACCTCGAGCCTTGGAGCCTTGGCGGGCACAAATGAACCCAAACCACCAAACCAGCTTCTTCGAGCCTTCTTCGTACCGTACGCTCACTTACGGTTATACCCCGCACTGCTTCTAACTCATGTCGGGCTTGGACGGCCGTCAAACGGGGGTTCCTACGTACACGAAGCCGAATGAAACGATCATCCCTACTCGAAGTGCGTCTTTTTCTGCCTTGTCCTGCTCTTCTCACATAAGTACCAGTCTCCCTGAACCGTTGGATACTGCGATGGATCGTTGAAACTGGTCGACGAAGATCTCTGGATATCACTCTGTAGGTTTGACCATTTCTTCGCATTTCGAGTGCCCTGGCAATCTCCGTTGGGGCTAAGTCAGGCATAATTCAGTCATCAACTCCAGAAAGATATGCGATTAAAAAAAACTAACAAAAAACAGTATTTCAATGAAATTTTAAATCAAACTCAGAAGGAAGAAATACTCGAAGTTCGCTCCAGATAAGGTGTATTTGAATAAAATTAAAACAATTGCATAAAATGTGATGTTCAGTTGTTTTCTTAATTTGAAAATATTTCTTTTTAAATTAAATGACATATAAACCAGCCAGCAACCTTATATGATACTGATATCAAACTTTTTTTTATGTTCCGCTAAATATGCCGGCGAGTTTATTATTTATATTTTTAATATAATACTAGCTGATGCCCGCGACTTCGTCCGCGTGGATTGAGGTTTTTTAGTTCCTGCGGGAACTCTTTAATTTTCCGGGATAAAAAGTATCCTATGTCCGTCTCCTGGTTCTAAGCTACCTCCCCACCAATTTTCAGCCAAATCGGTTCAGCCTTTCTTGAGTTATAAATAGTGTAACTAACACGACTTTCTTTTTTAAATATATAGAATACATCGATATATAAGTAGGTACTAGATGGGCCCTTTCGTACAAAAATGGCGGGCGACCAACTATGAGAGCGCGTTCCTATAACCTGTCATAAGCCTGTCTTTGTCCCCGTCGTAGCGCTGTCACGGTCGCTCATCGTGTAGTTATTTTGTTATTAAGTTAACATCTAAAGTTTTATTAGTTTGGCACTGTATAATTTTTATTTTAAGGTAAATGTTTCAATTCACAATTATACATTTCATAAAAAACGTTATTTAATCTTCCTATTTATTATTTCTATCCATTACGCAATCATTTAATTTCCGCGGCAAACTGTATGATATTTTTTTTTACTCACTGGCCTTACGGCTTTGGGTTCCAACCCTAGAATAGTCCAGTCCAGTACGATAAAAAAAATGCAACCAAGATTAGTTAATGCATAGATGGGCAGAACGGACAGTAGGCAATAATACCTTCCGAGACGCAATATTATGCTATTATAATAATATGATAAAATTAGTTATTGACGTGAGTTTAATGTTTAAACCAACTTCAATAAATAAAGAGTTTTCATTTATTAAAGTTGGTAATTTTTATTTGGTACTAGCGAATGCCCGCGACTTCGTCTGTGTGATTTGAGGATTTTTGGTTCCCGCGCGAACTCCTTAATTTTCCGGGATAAAAAGCCTATGTGTTATTTCAGACTATAATTCAAATTCAAATTCAAATTCAAATTCAAATTATTTATTTGTGGAATACGGTACATAGATGTTCTTAAAATAGAGGATCCTAGTATTCTACCAGTGTGGTGTACAAATATTGATTTGATTTAATTTAAATTGGCATGCATTTTATTAACTACATAACTATATACTGAGCCAACTGCGATTGTTACAAAGAAATAGGTCCCCCCTTCCAGAAGTGAATTGTTGAAGGAAATCATAGTGAGGCCTTTTCGTCAAAACAAAAATTTATGTCAATGTCATAATTGTTACCGATTATATATTTATTAATATATTATTGCCAAAATTTATGTCAATGTCGAATCAAAAGTTTTATTATTTTTCACCTTCTCGGTTCGGTGAGATACTCATTAACCGAATAGTAAGCCTTGTTAATTAAGAATGTTTTTAATGTTTTTTTAAAACTTATCATATTCGTAACTTTTTTTATTTCATTTGACAGCTTATTGTATATGGTGATCGCTAGGCAAAATACGCTCTTTTGCATTTTTGCCGTTTTTGAATGACGACAACGCAGCCTTAAGGGGTCTCTACTATTGTGTAAATTTTTAAATAAAGTCAAGTTACCATGTACGAAGACAGCCGTTTCATAAATGAAAAGAGAAGGAAATGTCAGAATTTTTAATTCTTTGAAATGTAGCTTACAACTGACCGTCCAATGAAGATTACGAATTGCTCTGATACATCTTTTTTGGGCTTTAAAGACCCTTTCCCGATCAACTGAGTTTCCCCAAAATATAACTCCATATCTGAGCGTTGACTCAACGTAACCAAAGTAGGCTACACGGAGCGTCTGTAAATCAGCTCGTTTATTTAGCTTATATAGGGCATATGAAAATTTGTAAAGCTTTGTACATACACAATCGATTTGTTCCCTCCAACTCAATATTATAATCTATCTCTGTGCCAAGTTTCAGCCCATTATCATTTATCGTTTACCTCAGAGAGTACACTGATGTAGGTATTATTTTCGACAAGCGCATCTGTACTAGTCTATGACCGAGTCATACGTTTTCAAGATGGCGCATATGTTGCAAGCAAGTTCCCGCTTTTCAGACTAGATGGCGTTGATGGCGTTGCTAAAAATACGCCCACATTCTTTGTTTGACAGGGCCCGTCTATGTAAATTGAGGTCGTTGATAGAATAAGATTTATTTAGGAACGTATATATATTATGTAGGTAGTATTGTTTGTAGTTAATATGTATGATATATTAAACTTGTAGTCTGCGCACCATTCCGTTTGCATTCGCTTCTCCTGTCTCCAAAGGTTGTCTGGAAGAGATCGGCAACGACGTTACCTAAGTTACATTATTTTTGACTGCGGAGCGACAGTCTGCAGGCCGCTGTCATCAACTTCAGTGTTCTTTACCCATTCGATACTCAGATGCTCAGATTTGCCTCGAGTAGCAAGTACCTATTCTAGAAAGTAGACCTATCTATACCTTAGTTGTGAGTGGTTATGGATCTAGTTGTTGTTATATCGCTACATTGCAATTAATATAATATATCTACTGTGTTCTTATGTTTCTTCGTAAATAAATGACCAAATCTGTGAATTATATATTGTGAGTTTGCATCTTAAAAACCCTATCCATCACCATACGCAAGTAGGTCTGCTAATATTTGTATTTGTACGAAACGGTTACATAACTTATCTCGTAAAAATAAAAAGGGTCACCGGCGCCGGCGATAACGGCAATAATCTATCAAAAAATCCTATTTGATTTTATATTTTTATCGTATTTAGCTACATTTCGAATATAGGTACCTAATTTTGGCAGATAATAGTGCCCAAGGTCTATGAAATTTTCGTACTCAGCGAAAATGAGATCCAGAAACTTTTCTTGAGTGATGACGAAGATGCATTATTACTTGACGAAAATGACGAAAAGTTTTTGACGAAGTAGGTATGATGATGAAAGGATCCAAAATGTTGGGATTAAATTTTCATCGTATCCAGAATCTTCTAAATCGCTAACAGCTAAATCTACATCAACAGCTGCAGATCTCATAATACAGACCCATTGTTATAAACTAGCAGTTTCTAAGTGGAAACAGAAATAATTTTCCTTATATTTCTCACAATGTTACCGACATTGTGCATATCTGTGAAGAAAGCGTTTCCTATTAAATAGCACCTTTAGAAATTTTAGTTCCACTATTTTTGAAGTGTTGTTTCAAATAATAGTGTCAGAGTTCTGAGTCATGTATGCTCAACAAAACGACTGAGAATTATAACCGCAAATGAAAGCATTTCTTGGCATAAATTTAGTTGGGGCCATCATCATGGTCATCGTCATGTTTTGCCACCAATTACAGATTATTATTGGTATATTGATTCAGATATGGCAGTTCCAATGTTATGCCAAGAACTCGTTTTGAATGAGGTTTTGAAGATGTGCTACGCACTAACGCAGTGATTTATTTGTTTGAATTATCTATTTGAAATAGCGATACACAATTCATATGGCATGTATAATATGCTTCATACACCGACTCAAGGTACTTTGCTGTCTAACTGGATGTGCAAAAAAGCTGTAGCTCTAAAATTGACAGTGATCAGTAACTTTTGTTTAAGACCACGAGCTCGTCCTTATCCTCGACCGTAACTACTGCAGCAGGAAGGTTTTAAAAACGGTCAACGTCTTTTTTACATGTCATAGAAAAATCCTATAATAAAAGGTGCATAAATTGTGCCGACAAAAATAGATATGCCACAGGCCATGTGTGACAGTCATTTGAGTCACACGCCGACTTAAACATAGGTACATACGAAAAAAATACTGTCGAATTGAGAACCTCCTCCTTTTTTTAAGTCGGTTAAAAATAAACAAGGGTTTCTTTCCGAACCGGTGGTAGTCAAAACGCCGTCAGAATGTTGCACAGAGTACATCAGAGTACATTATGGAATGTTGTAACTTATGAGACATACATTTAATGTAGGTACTCTGTGGAGACATAATATGTTAGATATGTTACGTCTGAATGTAGGACGTACTAAGAATATGTCCAATCCTATAGGTTTTTTCAATAAATAGAGTTTAAATTGAGTTCAATTAGTAAGCTTCCATTCATTGAGCTATTAAAGTAGTTACTCTGAACTTTTATCCTAGTACCTACCAAGTACTTTATTTAAAATTCTTGATATTGTTTGTACCTACTCATACTAAGACCTTTTTAGTTAGGTACTATTGAAAACTAAAATAATTAAATAATTACAAAAGTAAACGTTATGTAAGTAAGTAGTAGTATTATGAGGGCCCAGGCTCGATTTTCAGTTTAGACCATAATGAAGCATTGGGTTTTTCTGACAAGAAATTCTCAATGCTGGCACCGAGTTAGGTTTTTATCCCATCGGGCTGTAACAGTAACTGCAGTTTCTTGTTAGCTCTTCTCAGTCAGGACTAATTGTCAAACCAGGGATTGAGTCTTTGTCAAACCAGGGATTGAGTCTTATTAGACTAAGAGATAGCTGCACTTTTGGTAACTATCGCCAGGAAGACTGGATTCAGTATTAGGTGGGTGTCAAAAATGATATGTCTGCTTTTCTTTATTATATCTGTGGTGGGTGTAGAGCTCTCCACTGATGACGATAGTGGTCTGTGACGCATGTGCTTATTTATGTAGTTCCCTGGATAATTCTATTTTCAAAATACTTTCCCAAAATGAAATGTAAGCACATTGTGTTTTGCATATTTTTATGACATAAATGACATGTTTTCGCCTCATTTGTTTCATATTAAAAAGAACGATATCTTAAGTACTAATCGATCTCCTGATGTTAGCTATGTTACTATAATGCCAAGTTACAGAATAACAACACAAAGTAAAAAACTAGTTTTCATTCATCATTTTTGGTATTAACAAATCAAGACCTTTGTAACAAATTGGTAAATGATAATATGCTACCATGCTTGTACATATGCATCACGTGTCATCAGCCATATATAGATAGCAATATACTGGCAGATTTTTGTTCGCACCTTGAATAGAATTTGCGAGCATCGATCGCCAGCTTCTTTATAAATACCATGATTTGTAAATTGTAGGTTTTTTATTCAACTATGGTCCATTTAGATGGTTGTTCACACTTCCCTGTATCCGGACATAACCTATTAAATGTAGTACTACTCTCAAAACCTAATATCTCCCTCTCTTCTTGGATCCTAAATGTGAATGTACTCTCATGGGTGCCGATAAAATATGCAGCATGAGAACAAATTATTTGATCAATTATTGCTATACCACCATCTTTGAACTGCTTTAAATCAGATTTACTTGGCAAATAAATATGAATTTCATATCCTAAGTTTTCCAATTGACTCTGTAATTGTTTTATGTCAGTGTTTGGAGCATCTGAAGCTATGAAAACATTATTAATATCTGAGTTATAGTTTTTGATAGCTTTATCAATTTGTGTGACAGTTCCTTTTATAGATGGCACATCTCTATTCCGAGCTCTCGCAAAGTCCTGTCTCCTCCAGTGCACGCTAATATATGTGCCGCATTTATCTTCATTACAATTTAAATTATCCGAAATATATTTATTGGCTTTTTCAATAAGTTTTTCATTAAATTTCATGCTCCTTCTGCAATCCCAGAAGCTTTTGGAACCATAATAGTCATGTAAAGGTATCTCTCCATGTGCGAACATAACATATTTGTCTGAACGATGAAATGTAATAACATCCAATAACATTGATATTTTTCCTTGAAACTTTACACACTCTGTTTCTTTTACTGTTATATTTGTATAGCCCCAGAAACTGCCAGTGTAGTGGCATTCCTTACCAATCTCCCATTTATCATCAAAAACACCATTTTCAAATGCATCTGGAAAATTTTGTAAAACATACAACCTGTCAATTTCAAAGTGTTTTTTCTTGGTTTTTGGAAAAAGTTCATATAATTCCACTACGGGCGCAAAGTTACGAAGTGATTCGACATTGAAGAACATGCTCCAAGAGGCTGGTATGCTTAAAGAATCTGTTGTTTTCCAGTGATATAGGTTATACCATGGCGGTAACACTAATTTCCAATTTTTCTTCTTTTCATCTTTTCTAGCTTCTGACATCATAATTGCAAACCTCATGTACACGTCGCGTCTTAAGTTGAACCCTTCTGGAGGGTTCACATCGTACAATATGAATTTTTCGTCTTCTCGAACTTGAATGTTACAAGATTGGTGTTCTGCATCGCAGAAGCCTTGTGCATCGTCTTCTGCACAAGTTAAAACTAAACATGTCAGCAAAAGTGAAATGAATAACATGTCTAAGTTCATATTTTTAAAGATTTTATTCAAAAATAGGAAAATACAACGGAAACAACAATGAAAAAATTGGATTGGTCAATGGTCATTGGAAACGGACACAAAACCTTTTTCAAAAAGAAGAACAAAGCAATCCCCATGGAGGTAACAAGCAATCCCAGAGACAAGTAACCGTAACTTCTGTCAAGTGACAATAGCTGTCAGCTGTTAATGTCAAACTCAAATGGCTTATTGAGTTGACGTTTAGAACTACGGATTCTTGCCTTTTTGAGTGCAAATTACTATTATTTTGACTTTAGCTTGTCTCTGGACTAAAGTGGAAGTGTAAAGATTGCGTGGCCTCACTTGCGTTGCACTGCTAAGCGCTGTAAGTATTCTTAAAATTAAATGGCATCTCCTTGGTGCAGGAGCCATATGTGGATAGTGACGGTGTTTTGAAGCAATATGCAGGTGTCAAAATAGTTCAAAAGTCTCAAAGTAGAAGCAAGTTAAATCAGCCATAATTGTGCACGACGATAACATAATAATCAGTGAAGATCCAACAATTACTACTGAAAATATTGCATACGTGGCAATTAAAACAAAAAAACGAGTCGTGCATCTAATTTCTGTCTATTTTGAGCCAGACCAGCCCTTGGAACCGTACCTTAACCATCTAAAACTAATATTGGAAAAAGTACAAGCCAATAATGTTATTATTGGTGGAGATGTCAACGCGTGGATTACTTGGTGGGGAAGCTCGGAAGAGAATAATAGGGGAACAGAAATAGCTTCCTTTTTAAACGAGTTTTATTTACACATACTAAATATCGGAGAAGAGCCAACATTTGAAACAGTCAGAAACGGGAAAGTTTTTAGCAGCAGAGTCGATATAACAGCATGCGGCGCAGATTTGCTGGATAAGATGGACGACTGGTTGATCGACAAAAGCTTCACAAGCTCAGACCATAACAACTCACCTATACAATAAAACTTGGAAAACAAATACAAAAAATTAAAAACACTACGACTAGAAAATACAACACAAGCAAAGCGAATTGGAAGACTTTTGAAAAGTATTAAGTGAACAAAATCAGGAAGCCAAATTAAGAAAAGAAATAATAAATAATTTGGATAGCAAAGCAAAAATAGAGGAAATAGTGTCAATATATACGAATTGCATCACTGAAGCTTGTGAAAAAACAATTCCCAGAAAAAATACAAAATATCTCTTCAACCTCCCGTGGTGGTCCACCAAATTAGAATCATTAAAAAGGGAAATGACGACAAAAAAGAGGAGGATACAAAACGCGGCTCAATCTCCACGTTCATATGTTGTCAAAGAGTATGTGGAAGCTAAAGAAAAATACGAAGAGGAAGCCAAAAATGCCCAAACACAAAGCTGGAAGGATTTTTGTACGAGGCAGGATAGGGAAAGTCTGTGGGACGGGATTTATAGAGTTTTAAGATGTACAAGCAAGAAATCTGACGATAAGCCAATGATAAAGGACGTTACAACCCTGAATCCTACAGACTCCGCTAAACTGATTATGACGACATTTTTCCAGATGACAATATCCAGGATGATTCGCCTGAGCATACTGCAATAAGAGAGTTAGTTATGTCACAAAATGAAGAGGAGAAAGTCCCAGATGACCCCCTATTTACCATACAGGAACTAGAACACGTTACTCAGACGTTTAATTCAAAAAAGGCGCCGGGTTCAGATGGGCTTACTGCAGATATTTGTGCGACCGTAATAAACTACGACCCCCAACTTTTCCTTAGTATTGTAAATAAATGTTTACAATTGGCTTACTTTCCAACACTATGGAAAATCGCAACTATTATAGTCTTAGGGAAGCCCGGAAAGACTGACTATAACGATCCAAAATCCTACAGACCGATTGGACTCCTATCGATCCTTGGAAAAATTCTTAAGAAACTGATGGTTGGACGATTGAAATGGCATCTTTTACCCAAACTGAATCCGAGGCAGTATGGTTTCGTCCCCCAGCGCTGCACGGAAGACGCACTCTACGACTTAGTAAACTAAGTAAAGGAAAAAATTAAAGAAAAGCATAAAGTATTAATGATATCATTAGACATAGAGGGCGCTTTCGACAGTGCTTGGTGGCCATCCGTACAGAATGAGTTAATCAAGAAAAAATGTCCTAACAACCTAAGGCTTCTGGTAAACAGTTATCTGGAAAATAAGAAAGTCCAAGTGTCTTACGCTGGAGAACTGTGTTCGAAGCAGACTACAAAGGGCTGTGTTCAGGGATCGATAGGTGGTCCAATATTTTGGAATCTGCTGTTAAATCCATTGCTTGATGCCTTAGATGAACGGGGAACGTATTGCCAAGCTTTTGCAGACGATGTTGTCCTCGTTTTTGCGGGGAAAACCTCTGATATGATACAGGATAATGTAAACAGTATCCTTGATTATGTCAGCAAATGGGGGTTTGAAAACAAGTTAAAATTTGCAGCTCATAAAACAAACGCAATGCTACTTACGAAAAAACTAAAATTTGACCCTCTTCAATTAACTATGAACGGGCAAAATATAAGTCTTGTAGAAGTGATAAAAATTTTAGGACTCACAATTGATTCAAAATTAACATTTAATAAGCATATTTCAAACGTATCTAAGAAGGCACTTAATATTTATAAACATTTAGCTAGAGCTGCAAAGGTAACTTGGGGGCTTAACCCGGAGGTAACGAGGACGATCTACGTCTCTGTGATCGAACCCATAGTTTTATACGCAGCCAGCGTATGGGAAATAGCGGCAAACAAAGTATGTATAAAAAAGCATCTGAATACAATACAAAGGGGGTTCGCACAAAAAAATTGTAGGTCATATAGAACAGTTTCATTGCATTCTGCGATTTTACTGGCAGGGCTCGTTCCACTAGACCTTAGAGTACAGGAACACGCCTTGTTGTATGAAACTAAAAGAGGAAGACCAATCAGGTTCCTGCCTGATGACCGCGAACTAGAATCAAAGTGGAAAGTTACTTTTATGGATTTAGAACACCCTGCAAAGAGATACAAAATCGAATATACATGCCTTGATAATCTAGAACTTAATACTATGGAAGAGCATCGCGTTCAAGGCCTACTACTATTCACTGATGGTAGTAAAATTCAGGGAAAAGTGGGTGCAGCGATATCTTTATGGAAAAATGGTGTGGAAGTTCAGTCCAAAAAACTTAAATTGGAACAGTATTGTACGGTATTTCAAGCAGAACTGTACGCAATGAAACGAGCGGTAGAACTATTAGTTGAAAGGGAAGAAAAAGAAGCTTGTATTTTAAGTGACTCCAGATCTTCATTAGATTACTGCGAAACCAAAATTCATACCATCCATTAGTTCATGAGATTAGGAAAAATTTACCCAAAATACGTGACCAAGGAAAATACATTAAATTTTATTGGATTAAAGCTCACATAGGTGTCCAAGGTAACGAGAGAGCAGATTACCTCGCAAAACAAGCAGCTCTCTACAAGAAGACGATAGCTGATTACGACGCATGTCTATTATCATATATCAAACGGACAATAAGGATAGACTCAATAGAAAAATGGCAAGAACGATAAACTAGTGGTATTACGGCCAGCATCACGAAATTGTTTCTGCCGAACGTACAACAAGCTTACCAAATTATAAGGAAGGTAAAGTTAGATCCGACAATGGTGCAAGTACTGACGGGACATGGTGAATTTTCCCACTATCTACATAGGTTCAAAATTAAAGATAGTCCTGCGTGCAAATGTAATCCAGAGCTGAACGAGGACGTACCACATTTATTGACAGAGTGCCCGAGA
This sequence comes from Erebia palarica, assembly GCA_964035005.1. Taxonomy (NCBI): domain Eukaryota; kingdom Metazoa; phylum Arthropoda; class Insecta; order Lepidoptera; family Nymphalidae; genus Erebia; species Erebia palarica. The sequence continues at coordinate 10,433,122 of OZ035994.1, read as the reverse complement.
TTTCGCAATATTAGGAACGATTTAGAAATAGAATTAGGTATAAATGTGTTATTTCGTTCTTTTGGAGAGGTTTTCAATGGAAACACAGTGTACACTTCGCAAGCTGTATTCTCACTAATAGCGCGGCGTGCAGACCGCCGTACGCTTGTTTTTCGAAGTACCTACATACTAATATAATATCCCTCCACCAATATTTTGACAAATAGGCCCTTATCGAGTAAAAAGAACACAACTAAAACTAAAAATATTTCCTATAGTCAAAATGTTTACGAGGCCTCTGAGCTCGAGGCGTTTGAGTCTTATCTGGCATAGACTGGGCTGAAAGGGGTGGAGAGCGCGACGGGCCCGGAACGGGTTCGGCGGCCGGCGTCGTTATTTCATCCGGTACCCCGGGACAGTCTGTCCAGGTCTCAGCGTCTGCCAGTGTAGGCGCCGGTGCACCAACCGAAGTCTGCAGTTGTCGGCCTGAGGCGTGCGATTTCAGGACCACGGGCGGTAAAACAGTGCACGGAGTTGGGCCATTGTTATCTCGCTCAGAATTATTCGCTTCATCTCTCCGGTCTACCAACAACATTCCTTTCCCGTAATTTTGTACACGTAATGCAAAAGTTATAATACAGGAAAATAAAACATAAAAACATTTAAAAAAAAAAAGAAAAAAAGTAATAATATGAAAAGAAAACAATGTATATTGTAATGCACAATAAATAGAAAACACAATAATATTATTTATTGTGTAATAATCATAATAAGGTAACTCAATTATTTTCCAGTAAAATATATTAACTTAGAAAAGGCTCTAAATTCTGTGTTTAATTACACAGTAATAAATGACCACGATAGCTTTAGTTTGGATAGTGAGTGTTCATAATGTAATGAACATCCGCTAATCAAAAAAAGCGCATGCAATATCTAGCAGGTAATATGGAAAATTTAATTACTTACCAATGTTTATAGGCTAAAGCATTACGATTAATAGACAGCTAATGATAGAATGTTAAACATTCAATGATTAAAAAGAAAATGGTGTAAATGTAAATTGAATAGATAAGTACATATATGATAGCTATATAATCTGCATAGTGTATAAATTATGTATGATTATAAAAAATAAAAAAATGGTTACACAAAAAAAAATATGGAAAAGTGTATGAAAGCAAAAAAAAAAATGTAAAAAAAAACATGATTAACACTAACATAAGTTACCTGTAATAGTCTAGTTATCTGCAAGTCCCTGATGCACTGCACGTAAGTGTGGTAGCACAAATTCATTAAAGCAAAAAAAAAGGCAAGAAAAAAAAAAGTCATTCAGAGTACCGACCTAGAACAGTCTCCGATCGCCATGTCGGAGGAAAAAAGGAAGGAACACATTTATAAAAAAATACATGGATGAATCGATGTTTGCATGGTTGGGATTATATGAAACAAAAACGCACATAAGCGGCGCGCGTGTCAGACTTTTGATTATGTATATAGGATATGTTGTATTTTACTCAATTATAGTTATACGATGCATTTTGTGTAAGAAAAGTCAAAACATGTACAACTATGTTTTGACTTTTCTTACTCATTGAAAGCTACGTTATTCGAACGAGACAGGTGTACTATGTTATTGCGTGAACGTGTCGCGCAATTGTCATATGACGTCATCAAATTTAGAAATTGAAGCCAATTTTTTGTTATTAATAATGTCTGTTGTGCTTCCGGTGTTTTGGCTGTCCGTAACTGTCACAGAGTACATTATATTATATGGTAACTGTTTTGTGAATATTTTCATGTATTTTGTTGTAGTTTTATGTAATCAATTATGATGAAGTGCTCAGTTAAGGGATGTCATCATAATAATAATGTAAAACGCACAGGAATCTCATTTCATAAGACAGTAACAAAGTCGTCTAGTTTTTCTTTTTGTGGCGAATATTTTATGTTATTTCGTCTAATTATAGCTTAATTTCTTCTTTACTGCATCCAAAACACGTCAATTTTTGCACTGTCCCCAAAAATTTGACAGTTTACAATTTCACGTGCTGGATTATAATCTAACGGTTTTTACAATCTTACGGTGACATATATATAGTGTGGGGATTGTATTGTTTACAAATAAATTGAATATCGATAACTTCATATCAATCTTACTGTTTCTCACTCTGAGGGGTAGGGAGATGAAATTAAATAGTCAGCTTCTACTTATAATATTGCTAAACTCATTTTAGGCTGTAGCGATGATAACCTAGTGATAAATACACCCGATCTCCGGTATGGTGTCTCGTATTCGAAAATTAATAGACACAATTTAAGTGGTTTTTGGTTCCTTGATTGCTGTTTGCTGCATTGTGTATCATTTTAAGTAATGTTTTACAATTGTGTCAGATTCCCAAAATACCATGAATTAAGGCTAAGATGGTCGAATGCTATAAGCAGACTTGAGTTCAAGCCTACAAAAGGCAGCAGAATATGTATTCATCATTTCAATGGAATTGACATTAATAATTACACTCTAAACCGCCAAGGTCTCAAAGATGATGCCTGCCCATTTCTACGCATACCAGTAAGAATCTTTACTCAATATTCTTGTTTGTAATGAATAATAAAAACAATATTGGAAACTACTCAATAATGCTGTTCTCTAATCCAAATAATATGATTTTACTATTTCTTTCTTATTGTAAAATTTACCACCTGTGCAACCCTTGCAATGCTTCTCAAAACAGAATACTTCATACTTCAACCCATTGCAGGCTCCAATTTAAGCATGAGTCTCCTCTCGGATGAAAACGGTTTGGCCATAGTCCAAAAAGCTGGCCAACACGGGGGCGTTGCAGCATATTTATATTTTTACTCATCATTTCACCTAGCCCACGCCCACTACTGAGTAAGAGTCTCCTGTTGGAAAGAGAAGGGTTCAGCCATAGTACACTACGTGGCCAACAAGAGGCCCTCCGATCGTGATTATCATTTTTTTGAAAAACTATTTGGCCAATATAAATGCTGTTATTGGTTTTAGATATGCATACTTCTGAGAAGTTCTAATTAATGTTGCAATTTTATGGACACAAAGGAGAGCTGCAAGTTCGACGCAGTTTTTTTTAAATTTTATTTCTTGTATAATTAGAAGATCAATCTGAAAACGCAAGACGTTATGTATAATGTAATATTATCAATTGCTTTTTTTATCTTTAAATTTAATTATTCATATTATCACGTCATTCATTAGCATTTTTCCATAATATCTAGATATTCCAACTAATATTATGAAACAGTTTTGTTTGTAAGGTTTACATTCAACTGATAATATAAATTTAACTAATATTATAAACACGAAATATTGGATGTATAGAAGGATGGAAGTGAAAGATCGCCGCGGGAACTAAAAAACCTCAATTCACGTGGACGGAGTTGCGAGCATCAGCTAGTTCAATATAAAATACGCATACTAGTGTTTTTCAAAATATTATTTTTAATTATTTATTAAGGTGAAAGACAAGGGTCTGCCCGCGAAATTCAAATTTAATTTGGTTTTTCGCAATTTGTAAACTAATACGACAAAGTAGGCTTATGGCATTCAAATTGCGCGCGCCCCTAGGAATATCATCTTCACAGGTTTATATAAAAATCTTTACTTGAAAAGGTCCAGTTTAAGAAATTAGTCAAAATAATGAGTTTGACGAGAGTTACTTACAAATTAGTCATTATTTTGACTAATTTCTTAAACTGGGCACTTTCAAGTAAAGATTTTAAAATAAACCTGTGAAGATGATATTCCTAGGGGCGCAATTTGAATGCCATAAGCCTACTTTGTCGTATTAGTTTACAAATTGCGAAAAACCAAATTAAATTTGAATTTCGCGGGCAGACCCTTGTCTTCCGCCTTATGTATATATTTTGTGATAATTTTATATCGATAATACCAGCCCTAATATCCACCTTAAGCTCCACCCATACGCCATTTTTAGTTACCGGAAGCTTCAATTTAAATATGATATATTTTCATATCCTCGCCACTAAACATAAACAAAGGACCACATGGACAACTCGCGGTTGCATGGTAGTGTTGCCAACTCTTTAACTTGCACGCAACTTATTCAACGTCATCTGAATACTGGAAATGGCAACATTTATTTCTGATGTCATTCAATGTCATTCGGGAAATAAATTCGAATGTTCATTTTACCCATAACCCAAATTAAATTAGAAAATCTCGAATAGTGTAGTGAATTAACGCGTTTCATTAATTAAAATGGAGCTCAACGATGTTATTGTGAATCAACCCGTCGTTATAGACAATGTAATTGACATAAATAACGTGCTATACAATCGATTTTCTTGCCTCGTTGCTGCTCCTTGCATTTTACGTAAAATCAAGTCGAACTGTGTTTACTTTTTTAGATAAACGATAGAAAACCTTGTTTTATTGAGTATCCAAAGTTATTCAGTTGTTAAAAAGGCTAAGAACTACTTTTAAAATCCAATATGAGTCATCGGTTTTTGTTGTCTAAAAAACTATATTTTTATTCTTGGTGTTGTTTTAGGGCTCTGGAGTAATCAAAGCTGGGTTTGCCGGCGATCAGATACCAAAATGCAGGTTTCCGAATTAGTAAGTAATGCGTTTTATGATATTTTTTTCCATTGTATGCTAAAGATGGGATGAGTGGCCTAGTTGTGAAAGCATATCAGTCGATTGCGATTGTTAAGCAACGTTAACCCAAGTTGGTAACGGGATGGGTGACGGAGGCACGGAGGAAACAAAAAGTCCAAATTTAAACCTCCAAATTTGGCCTTTTTGTTTCCTCCGTGCCTCGGACAGTATGTTAAGCCATCAGTCCTGGTTATTATCACTAACATCTGATAATAATGATTAATTCTAATAAGCTGGAATATGATTGTCTAACTCTAGAAGATTAAATTCTGTCTTACGCTATCTGCTGTACCAAATTTGATGACATTTGGTATAAAGAGCATATAACCTTGCTCAAAGCAAAAAGCTCGTGCAGATGGTCGTAAAAATAAAAATCTAAGAATACCCACAGGATTAGATGATAATAGGCAAAATAATCAAAAAGTTTTACTAATTTTAATCCATGCAGGTATCATGTAGTTAAGTAATTTTATTAAAATAAGACCCTTTTATAATTTAACTAGCTTTAAAACAAACAAATATCACTCGCCCCCCTATTTTACCCCTTTAGGGATTAAATTAGGGGTCATAAATGCTATCTGTATGCCAAATTTCAACCCGATCCGTCCTGTGGTTTGAACTGTTTGTTGATAGATCAGTCAACCAGTCACTGTTTACTTTTATATATTTATATAAAAATCTGATTTAGACATGATGTTGCGCAACCATCGTCAGTTTTTATTTACTGTCCATTCTTGTTATAATATAGAAGTTACTGAGTATTTAGTTAACTATAAACTAGTTAACTAGTTAATGTTTGCACTATATACTTGTAGTATTGGTCGACCCAAGCATGTCCGAGTGATGGCGGGAGCCCTAGAGGGAGAGCTGTTTGTGGGGCCTCGTGCAGAGGAGCACCGAGGCCTGCTCAGCATCAAGTACCCCATGGAACATGGCATCGTCACTGACTGGAATGATATGGAACGAGTCTGGAACTATATCTATAGCAAGGTATATTGGAAACCATATGAGCTGAGTGATCTAGCATTCTGGTATGAAAAACGTGTGGAAACCAATTAGGGCATGTGTTAGTATAACGGTCATATCTTTTCAGGTTAGCTCACAAATCACCTTAGACTGCATCGCACTTACTCAAGTCATCTCATCCATGCTTAAAATATTATAAACTAGGTGATGCCAGTGAGAGACAAACAAACACACTTTTTGTTCAAGAAAATTAAAGAGATTTCACAGGATTTTTAAAATGTTAATCCACCTGGATGAAATTTATTGAGAATCCACACTAATATTTTAAATGCGAAAGTGTGTCTGTCTGTTATGCTTTCACGGCCCACCTGTACCAAATTTCATCAAATTCAGTTGAACAACCAATTTTGATGAAATTTGGTACAGGGATAGGTTGTATCCCGGGGAAGTACATAGGCTACTTTTTATCCAGGAAAATCGAGGAGGTCCTGAGGGAATCGAGAAAAATTAGTCTGAGTGAACAAATTTGCGGGCATCATTTTGTAATAAAATATTTTTCTTTAACTAACGCTTTTTTATGAGCCAAATTGGATTATGCTGCCTTTGTTTTATTGCTAGCGGCTACTTATCTTTGTCTTTCTTATCTCTCCAGGATCAACTGTCAACATTTTCAGAGGAGCATCCTGTATTGTTGACAGAGGCGCCCCTCAACCCACGCAGAAATAGAGAGAAGGCCGCTGAGATATTCTTTGAGACCATCAACGTGCCAGCACTATTCTTATCCATGCAAGCCGTACTTAGTCTGTGAGTTAGATATACTGCGTCACCCACAGATATCTACACCTGTTAACATTCACCCATCAATACACCTACGCAGTACACATATGCGCCCACACTTAACACCCATCCATATAAACACTCGCACATCAACACTAGCAGTAATGTAAACAGAGGCGCCCCACAACCCACGCAATCCACGTGCCGGCACTGTTCTTATCCATGCAGGCAGTGCAAAGTCTGTTAGCTGGATATGTCACCGTAAGATTGTAAAAGCCGTTAGATTATAATATAACTCGCGAAATTGTAAACTATTAAGATAAGTTAAGATTTTTGAAATATTCATTGTATTTACGTTTTCTTGTCTGTTTCTTATAGGTTAGGTTAGAGTTCGACATAAATAATCCGGCCGCAGGCCTGGCACTTAGGTTCTATCGGGTTAATATACATAACAGATTACAATTTACCCAAAAATAATGCGTTAAATTGTAATCTTTCGACAGTTTGCAATTTCGCGAGTCTTACGGTGACAGATATATTTTACACTCACGCACAAATAGATGTCTACACCCACAAACAAAACTTGCTTACATTTACTCTACAATACAATCACGCACATAGACCAACATACTTACCTTGTTAGCAGGTAATATTCACCCACACACCCATCTGCTTTTGAGTGTGTATGTTTAACTGGGTATATGTTACCCAGTTAAACATGCACACTCAAACTCAAATGTTTTTTTTATTTTTAATTTTGAAAAAACATTGATTCGGAAACAAATCTATCACTGGTTCGGAATGCCGTTCCTACCGAGAGGAACCAGCATAAAACTCGGTGGTTGCTCTTTTGAAAAAATAATTTACAATTACATCAATTTAAAGATACATAAGTTACTGCTGTCTTAAGCATTGCTGGAGCAAGTCAAATCCATGCACTCTTTTCATTTAAAATAATCTTCCATAGCTTAATAAGCTTTTTTCAGGAGCATACTTTTAATGTTTGTCTTAAACTTGTGTAAAGACAAGTTTGAAATAGCTTTTGTTTTTTTTTTATAGAATAGAATACCCACACCTGTATGTGTACACTGTACACCCACTTACATACACACGCCTATCCAAATACAACTACAGTGATATATTTAATACTAGATGATTCCCGCGTCTTTGTCCGCGTGGTATAGGATTTTTAGAGTCACGCGGGAACTCTTTAATTTTCCGAGGGATGTCCTTCCCCCGGATAAAAACTATCCAAATTTCATCAAAATCGGTTGAAGGGATAATTTTTATTGTATTCCCGCGGGAACCTTTGAATTTTCCGGGATAAAAAGTAGCCTATGACCTTCCCCAAGATACAACCTATCCCTGTACCAAATTTCATCAAAATCGGTTGAACAGATGGGCCGTGAAAGCGTAGCAGACAGACAAACGGACAGACATACTTTCGCATTTATAATATTAGTATGGATAATAATTTCAACTTAAATCATCTACAGATATGCCACAGGGCGCACAACGGGGGTAGTTTTAGATTCAGGGGACGGTGTGACCCATTCTGTCCCCATATATGAGGGGTTTGCAATGCCTCACAGCATCATGAGGGTAGATGTGGCTGGCAGAGACGTCACCAGATACCTGAGGTGGGTAGTTGTTTTATTTTAATATTTCTCTTTGCTAAGATACGTCATTGGACAATTTCTTAGCACATAAGATAATTATAAGCTTAGATTAAAGAAAAATTACATAATTAGTCAAATAGTCTGCCTAGATTGTAATTATATTGAGCACGCTTCGCTGGTACTCAATAATAAGAAAAAAAACTCTCTCAACGTCGTATTCCTCATTTCTGAGGGTCGTAACCGCTTTCCATTAATCACATAATTGTAGTTTCCTTTCGATAACAATGAGGTGGGTTCCCACATCCTTGTGCATACGACTCGACTAAGTGTATTTATAACTCTTAGGTTTATTTAACGATTATTATCAGATGTTAATGATAATAACTGGGACCGACGGCTTAACGTGTTCTACGGGGCACGGAGGAAGCGAAAGGGCCAAATTTGAACGTCCAAATTCGGTCATCCATCCAGTTACCGACTTGGGTCAACGTAGCTTGACAATCGCTATCGACTGATTGTCGCAACTAGGCCTCTCGTCCCTCCACTTGTTTCGCTATGAAATGAAATGATTTATTTCACGTAGGACAACTTGTGCCACTTATCTTAAGTCGTAAGAATCCACCACCAGTGCTGATTCTACTGAGAAGAACCGGCAAGAAATTCAGCAGTTTTGCTATGGAACCCTATAAATTCCCTCACTTCCAGGCTTCTCCTCCGAAAAGAGGGTGTGAACCTCCGCACATCGGCTGAGCTGGAAATAGTGAAATCCATCAAAGAGAGAGCGTGCTATCTCTCGCCCAACCCTCTCAAAGAGGAAACCTTGGACTCTGAGAGGGCCCAGTATACACTACCCGATGGCACGCAATTAGAGGTAAGAAAACTTTTTAAAAAATACAGTTTTACACCATCAGTGTTAAACTATAAAGTATAGTCCCACAAACATATCTGACCCAGTGGTCAAAATTGGAACTAATTTTAATGCCTGTTTATTTTCGTTTTTATTTTATTCTTCATAGCTACTAGTGATGCTGTCACCAGGTCAGATAAATTTGTCGGACTATACACTTACCACCCTTGCATAAATATGACTGCCCTTTTATTGGCCTACCTAGGAGTGCTGTAATGTATATAATTTCCGCTATACAAAGCCTACAAAGAAGTGCGGTAATATTCATTGTTGCACTAGTGTAGTAATATAATGCCGGCCGTACAAACTAACAGCTGGTTCAAGGTCGCCATTTTTGTGGAGGTATTTAACAGTACCATTTATACCATATATATTTACACCGATGCGGAAGCCGCGGGATAGTCATTATCCTATATGGTTTTCAGCTCCATTATTACGAACACTTAATGAAAAGGCAAGAATCCATCACAAAAGTAAGAAGTATAATAATTCTTTGGACAAATTTTCATTTGAATTACTACGTGAACGTTGTGCGGTTATGATTAAGTCCTGCTACGAAAATTTAAAAAAACGCGTCACTGAATGTATTCCTTCCTAGATCCTTCCTACTTTTGGAGGTTTTTCAAACAACAGCGTAAGAACGGAACGAATTGTATTCCGAGTGAAATGATTCTTAATGACTTAGTGGTCAAAGGCGGTAAAAATATATGTGACGCCTTTGCAAAACATTTTGCATCGATCTACACTGATACTAGTAACTGCCAAGTTGATAACTACTCGACACCCCCCTTTGATAATTTTATTTCCAATGTATCATTTAGTAATTGTCTGCTTACTGAAAATGAGGTTTTCAAACAGCTGTCGAATTTAGATTCACTTAAAGGACCTGGTCCTGATCTCCTCGCCCCGATATTTCTCAAAAGATGTGCTCACTAATTAGTTAAACCATTGACTCTTATATATAATTATTCTTTACAAGCGGGCATATTTCCCGCCAAGTGGAAGATTGCATATGTCACACCAGTTCATAAGTCTGGCAAATCAAAAGATGTAGCTAACTATCGGCCCATATCTATTTTATCAGTTTGTGGCAAAGTTTTAGAAAGCTTAGTTCAAAAGCAAATTTATTCTCATGTAGCTCCTTTCCTTGATATAAATCAACATGGATTTCGCCCACGAAAATCCACAAATTCTAATTTAGTTAGTTACGTTTCCGATATCGCTGAGATAGTAGATGCTACTGGTGAGGTACATGCAATTTACACAGATTTTCGTAAAGCATTCGATATGATTAACCATAATATACTACTATTAAAAATTGAGTCCATGGGAGTTCACGGCTCATTATTGCGTTGGTGCGAGTCATATTTGAAAAATCGATCACAGCTTGTAGCTGTTATAGTTTCAAGTCCTTTGAGGTAAAAGTACCGTCAGGAGTACCCCAAGGATCTCATCTAGGTCCTACTTTTTTCTTAATTTTTATAAACGATTTGGCTCTTGATATAAAATCCAAATTCAAAATGTTTGCCGATGATATGAAAATTTACAAAACCATTAACAGCCAAGCTGACACTGAAACTTTGCAGAATGACATTGATGCGGTGTATTCTTGGTGCATTAAAAATGGTATGTCCTTGAATATTGATAAGTGCTTTCACATTAAATTCACCACAAAGAAACACCCGCATCACTGCATCTACGAGATAAATAATGTTACCCTTAAGGAAGTTTATAGTATGAGAGACCTGGGTGTAATAATAGACTCTGAATTAAGTTTTCGCCAACATGTGGAATTCCAGGCAACCAATGGTTTAAAAGAATACAGCTACAGAAACAACCGGTAGATGGTGCAGAAATAATAAAATAAAATAAAACATTGATATAAAGCTACAAATTATAATACATATACATATTTAAACTAAGTATAACAAAATAAATAAAATATAATATACTAAATAAAAACCATAAATACTACACATATAATATATAAATAAACATACATACTTATATATACTCACAAATAAACAAAAATATAAATAAATAAACGTTAACCTCAAAACAAAAAAAAGAAAGAAACAATAGGTATCAAAATATATAAAAATAAACTACAAGGTAAGTAATATTATTGTGACAAATAGTATTTCTTTACAAGTCTTTTAAAGATATTTATCGATTGAGCCTCTCTGATGTCAAGAGGCAGTGCATTCCACAACTTAACAGCTTGTACAGAAAAGGATTTATGGAAGAAAGAGGAATTATGAGTAGGCGTCCTTAAAACAAGTTTCCTTGTAGTACGTAAATGTTCTCCTGGACGGCCTACGAATTCAAACTTCTCCTTTAAATAAGCAGGAGATGAAGGATTAAATAACACACAGTACACACGTAACTTCTAAAGCATCGAAAATATCTGGACTAGTGTTTAGACAGATGAAAATATTTAACAATCCCAGTTTGTCTATTCTTGTCTTTAACAGTATTGTCCGAAGCATCCTAGAATATTGCAGCACTGTATGGAGCCCAGGGTACCAAGTTCATTCCGATAGAATCGAACGAATACAAAAGCGTTTTCTATACCATCTATCATACAAGGACTTCAAGTGTAATACATTATTCACATACGACTCTCGTCTCTCATACTATAAAATGCAGTCACTTATGGACCGAAGAAAGATTGCGGATGTCATTTTTCTGTCAAAATTGATGAAGGGTTTTATTGATGCTCCAGAATTACTTGAACGCATAAAAATTGTTGTGCCTCGTGACTGTAGCCGCTTACACAATCGTAAGACATTTTCTTTGCCTCAAATAAAAAGCAACCTAGGTCAACATAGCCCGATGTATAGGATGCAATTTTTTGCAAATTGTTACAGAGACGCTATAGATATCTTCTGTGACAGCATGACTATTGTCAAAAATAAACTCAATGCACAAAAATTAAGCTAGTAAGGTTTAATTAAGTACCTAGTTTAGTATAATTTTTATTTTCTTTGTTTTGTTAATATTTTTTCGCTGTAGTTAATGTGCCCATCTATGCATGCCATGTCCTTATCTAGAAGACACAATTGTATAAGTAGTTTATATTTAATTTATCACGCTTTTTTTAGCCTTCACAATTGTAGTCAGTTTTGAGGCCTAATAAAAAAAAAAAAAAGTACCAAGTAGTTAGTACGATAAATTTTCCTCATGCTCAAACAGCATTATTACTATATTATTTTATAGTAAATAATAATATAGTAAATTGCTATTTTACAGTAACTCTTACATTATCGCACAAGTTTGATAGTTAGTTATTACCGCACGGTGTCTGTTTGTGCGCTTGTTTATCGGATATATTTTTAATCACCAGTATTTTTTATACTAAAGCAGTACCTGTTACATTATCGCACTTGTGCGATAGGAAGTTATTACTGTACGTTGTCTGCGCCCTTGTTTATCGGTATATAGCGAACAAACAAGCAGGCTTCACTTGATGTTAAGTAATTACCGCCGCCCATAAACGCACCAGAGGAACCGCCAATGCGTTGCTGGTCAATGATAAATATTTTAAATATTTCACTGGCAATATTTTTAATCATCAGTATTATTAATAATCTCGAAAACATTATAAATTTCAGATTGGTCCGGCGCGGTTCCGGGCACCAGAAGTATTGTTCCGACCTGATCTGATTGGTGAAGAGTGCGAAGGTACTTGAACATTTTCTAATGTTCAAAATTTGTTTAATCTGTTATTTTAAGGTATTGTAGGGTATTTGACAACTAGTCAAATCAGTTTTTTTCCAAACGTCATCCAGATCCGTTCAGCCGTGCTGGCGTGTTTTTAAATCTATAATTTTTCTAAAAGTTTGGATAGATGGATGGATATTTGTTACTCAATCACGCCAGTACGTCTGAACGGATCTGGATGAAATTTGGCAAAGAGTTAGATTATAGTCTGGAATAACACATAGGCTACTTTTTATCCCGGTAATTTAAGGAACCAAAAAGCCTCAATCTTTGTGGACAAAGTAGTGGGCATCATAGTATTATATATGGGGTATTTCAAATCTGTTTTAAAGTTATATGTATATGTATTAATTCCATTGGCAGGTCTGCACGAAGTGTTAATGTTCGCGATACAGAAGTCCGACATGGATCTGCGGAAGGTATTATACCAGAATATAGTGCTGAGCGGGGGCTCCACTCTGTTCCGGGGCTTCGGAGACCGGCTGCTGGCCGAGATACGTCGCCTCGCGCCCAAGGATATGAAGATACGGGTGAGATGTTGATTGCTGTTCCACCACCACTACCGCCCATTAACATCCCACTGCTGGGCACAGGCCTCCCAGCCTTAGAGCTTACACCCACCACGCTGCTCAAATTGGGGTTTAGCCGTCGGTCCCGGTTATTACCACTAACATCTATAACTATCGCCGCCCATTAAAATTTGCAGCACCAGAGGAACCGCCAATGCGTTGCTGGCTTTTGAGTATATTTTTATCCGCTCTTTGAAGAGCCCCATATTATAATCACTTATTTATTATAACTTCTAGGTATTGTACTAAGAATTTCATCAAAACGGTAGCTGTTTTTGTCTGTGTTTCCTGTCTATCCTATTCTTAATGTTTTCGTGTTTTCATGATGTACTTTATCAACTTTGCATATTTATCTTCTAAGTTTTCACTACTCTATTAATTTAAATTAGCCCTGAAATGTTTAGAAAAACGTACTAGTCTTGCCGCGACTTGACGTTATTTAAAGCGTGAATACGGTTTCGGCATTCGATTCGATGTTTTTTGCATGTATTTCTTTGATATTGAGCATAACAATTTTTTTCTACATTATCACTGAGAAAAGAGAGTTACAAAATGTATTAAAAAAAATTTTTAGTCATAATTGACAGATAGGATTTAAGGTAACAAGTCCTTAAATGAAATATTAAATATTATGTTTTTTTTCTAGATCTCAGCCCCTCAAGAGCGTCTGTATTCGACGTGGATAGGGGGTTCGATTCTCGCGTCACTCGACACATTCCGCAAGATGTGGGTCTCTAAACGGGAGTACGACGAGGAAGGCCACCGGGCGGTGCATCGCAAGACATTCTAAAAGCTTTTTGAATTCTGAGCTGGTTTAGAATTATTGCTTGCAATATTGTAAAATGAGCCTGACGACTTTCTTATATATTCTAAAAGCATTTAGAATTCTAAATTGCTTTTGTATCTTTGCTTAAAATTGTAATACACTATAGAATTAATTCAAACACCAGACTGCAAAAAAAAAATAAGAACTTTCAAATTAGAAATTCGTACGGGTATGGTCATTGAATGACATTTTTATTTAGATTCTAAAAGCTTTTAGAATTCATTATATTAATTAGTAATGGCGTTATTAATACTTATATGATGCGAAAGTTTGTCTGTCTGTATACATTGCATATTTATTCCACGAACGAAAAATTATCCGGGAACGACAACATCTCTCTCTCTCTCTTCGCGAAATATCTCTTTGTGCGCATGCTAAGCCTGCTAGTCTAAATAAATATAAGCGAAAAAAATCAAAGGCATCGGCTTGTATTTTTGTATAAATAAATAAATAAAATCTATGTTTAAGCTTTAAATCGATTTTTCGGCTCCGCCGATGTTGATAAGACTTAAATTACGGCAAAAACTATTATTTCAACGCTAAAAAGCACTTGCGAATGGTAGATAAAAACTTTTAAATTTTCTTTCTAAAATATTATTATCAAAAACATTTGGAAATTTAATTAATTGTCGGACTGAGGGAATATAGATTGCACACATTTGCACACTTTAAAATCTGTGTGGTTGGCTAGTGCCCGTTGTTCTGTCTTGGTCGAAATAGGCAGGGCGACTGCGTATCTTCTGCATTGATACTGTAACAATGCAATCATTGTTACAGTATCAATTGTTGTGATTGGCTGAATTTATGGTATTCTTGCTGCGTCAATAGATTTTGTCCAATAGTGGAAGAGTGTTATCCAAACAGAGGTGATTGCGATCGTTACACTGTAGCTGGCAGAGATACGCGGTCGCCCAGATGGACGTTGCATATGCCAAAAATTTTTTTTTGCGACTACTAAATAGAGATAATAAACGATTCCAAATCATGTAACATCCACGTCCCCTGTTAGTTTTACATTTGATTTGTGATAACCATTATAACCTTTCGATTAAAGTAAAACAGTGCGTCGAATTTGTTGATGAAATTACAAGCAAGTATTTTATACAAAATCGCATACTGTCCAACCATTTATTTTACTTCTGAAATAAGCACGCCTATGAACTGTCATTATTATTGATAGGCAACCACCGACAAAAAAAAAGCAATAGACGCATGTCGTTTTTTACAATTGTGAAGCGACGTGCCCTTTTATCCGATATTTCGTAAGTTGTATTCGTAAGACCTGACGGATTATGTACATTTACTGTACTGTTGTATATGAATTGATTTTAATACATACATTAATTATATTGGGTATGTTTATAAAACAATAAAATAATGTTGAGCAAAGACAAATATCAATGGGTCAAATCGATTAAAACTTCTTCATAAAGAAAGTCGATTGTTATCAAAAATCGAATCAGTAACGCATTAGAGCATCATTGACTCGAGCTGCTAAAAGTAAAATAAATGATTGGACAGAGAATAAGAGCATGTTTTAAATTTTGATGTTTGAAATAAGTTACCGATTTTACTAATAATTGTCAAATACCGTATTCGGTCGTAAGGCCATTATTATATCATGTAAATTGCATAAGTTGCATATTATTCATAATTAAATATAAATAAAAATTAAATGCGAATTTAAAAAGTTAGTGATATAATAAAAGTTAAATGACGGCTTTCATATAAAAACTAGGCTTAGCTATTTATTTCTTCATAATTTACTTATTATTGCTTTGGGTTATTTGCATTATCATGCATATTTTTCTTTTACATGTATGCATGGAGGTAAAACTTCTTTAGAATTGTTGAGACTTGAAAATTCTACGAAACGAAAAAGAGACAAACATATTCATAATAGGATGTAGCCTGCGAGAGAATAAGATAGAAGACAAGTCATATGTTCACGACCAATAGATGGCGCTGTACGATATTGAGTCGCGCTACTGCTCCATTGTGCTGAAAAGTGTATATTTTATTTATCTCATTCTCCCGTAGCACAGAGTACATTATATATACTGGTATAGAGTTGCTACTCGACTTTCCATGTACAGCGACATCTATCGGGAAGTTGTCCAACTTAAATATGTATATATTTATCCATAGCACAATGCTATAGTACTATTTAATACAAAGCGTATTGTATAATAATTTATCTTAATTATTACAAGATCACCTAATTCTGCAACTATAGAATTATGTGACCTTGTAATGATTAAGATAAATAATTATTATACAATAAACACAAACTGTAAAGATGTTCAGATGTTAGTAAATGAAACGCATGTTGATTATTTTCTCTTATATTCTCAATTACAAAAAATATACATAAAGTATAACAATTATTCCACAGTTTCATGTTTTTCATATCGTACACACTTAATACACACTCTATTAATATAGTTTCGCATTGTAACGAATTTATCAAAAAAATAATAATTTTGTCCACCCGGCAAAAAACTAGCTAGAAAACGTCACCAGAACGTCACTGTCAATGTCGAATTTCAAACTTTAAAATGGCGGCTATCCACGTTTAGAAATTAAAACATAAATGTTTCATTAAAATTCTAACTCATTCCACTAAACTTAATTTATAACAGATAAATCTTTATAAATTATCCAAGATAACTCATATTCTGCTCAAAAAAAAAGTTTTATATATTATTATAGCTTTGTGTTTATATAAATGGCAAAATCATTAATTTATCTAAAATATAAGCTTCTGAACGAACACTTAGTTCAGCGCCATTACAGACCCTGATCACAGACTTTTAAGTATACATACTTTCAGTACAAGATAAGCGCCATGAGCGCCATCCTTTAGGGAGTTGTGGAACTAACATCCCCATACAACAGAAAAATGTTCTAAGTGCAAAGGCCCTGTCCCGTAGGCTACTCTTCTAGGCTAGTGTCACTTCTGCCATAAGTGAATCACACACACACACACACACACACTTATAGATGAGTCGTACTTTAGGTAAATTTTGTACTAGGTACACCTAGTCCGATTCCGTAGAAATATTCGATCCAAATACCTGTTCCACCTAGTCCATAAAGTACGTGTATTTAATAGTTATTTATGCAACAGTTGTGTATTATGGGGTATTAAAACACGAATGTGGGTTTATCACACGACGGGAAGCGGAGTGTGATAATAGTATCATAAGAGTGTTTTAATACCTAATTATCAACAGTTGCATACAAGACTTTATCTACTCCCATGCTATGAATCCTCTATAACAGATTCTGAAATAGTTAGCTTACTGCTAACATTAAAACATCCAGTCCTAGTAACCTAATATCATCCATTACTGAGTATATACAAATAAACTAAGTATTAATGAAAGAATTATTTATTGTAGTAGTAATTAACATTTTGTATAGTGCAATTATTAAAATTCACTTGACGTTCTTTAATGTTGGAACGTCCTGATCCCGATGTACTCGGCGGAATATTTATATTTAGGTACCACTTCACTATTTTAATTTTCTATGGAATTCGAAATTTCATTAATATAGCCCTCTGCAACACTTAAAAACTTCCATCCGCCGTGCCGTTTTAAACTTGTTATGTCTCCTCCGGCATCTACTAATATTGTGGCAGATGTTATGCGAAAGCAATGTCCTGTATACAACTCAGAATTAGGAAGTTGTAAATAGTTAGCAATTGTTTTACCCAAACTGCTAAAAACTTGAATCGCTCATTTTTTTGTTAAAAAATGGCGGGGAAAATTCTAATAAACTTTTTTTACAGCGCGCGGCGTTCTGGTAGTGAAACGCGCGTGTATGACAATGTTCTTTTTTTGAAATTCGTATAGATGTTTTTTTTTGTAATTCATACATATACCACGCATCGAGCAGATGTGGCGGTTGAGTAAACCCTTTGCGCAGAGGGGATCGAAAAAAAAACAAAGGAGTGTTGTTATGAAATTCAGTACAACATTACATCACCCGCTTGGATGATGTTATGGTTATTAGGACATTGGGTGTTTTAATGTTGGCAATAAGCTAACTGTTTCAGAACCTGTTATAGAGGATTTATAGCATGGGAGTAGATAAAGTACATAGTACGTGTAGTAGAAACGTGTCTGTCTTATAATGTCTTATTAACAAAGTTCTTTAAGAACATTACAAAACTTTATGAAAACCGATTAATAAGTCCGATGCGCGTAACAGATTACGACGTCGTCGAGTAGGTATCAATACGGCGAGCGCGGCTTGCACGAGTCCGTACCGTACTTGTTACTCTTGATACTAGTCACATCACAAAACTAGAGACTACTGGATACTATTTAGTATTTGGTAAAGCCCCGACTAGTGGATACTATTTAGGTAGTATTTCGTAAAGTCCCGAATGTATCGAAATCACTCGAAATATGGTTAAAATTCAAATGACACGTTACGAATGGGCCGCGGGTGCCGCGTCATTATAAGTACCACAGACCACAAGTACTACCTAGCCTCTCTGGGACTGGATCGAGTATTTTAAAAGTTGGCAACAGGTGCGACCTAGTATCGATAAATACCTAGTCCCTGTATCTGTTCTAGTATATATACGCCTCATCTCTACAGTCTACACACACTGTTTTAGTATTACTGAATATTGAAAAAATGTGTCCAATTATAATTTGTACCGAAAAAAATGGTGCATGCATTCTAAAACATGAATTTTTATTTTATTTGATAAAATTTTATCACCATTAACCATAAATCTTTAATAATGTAGAAATATGCACATTTGATTTCTTAATAATTAATAGATAATAACTAATCTATTAAATTTATATTATAATTTTATTTACATGGAATGCATGCACGTATTTGCTTCACCTAATATAAGTGTCATGCACAGTGTATTAATTTACCAATCAATATAGATTTTTTTTTATTCATGCATGTATTCAATATGCAAATAACTAGATAATAAGTGTCAGCGAATAAAGTATTTAAAATATGTTGAGATTTTTTGTATTCCAATAAACATTATTTTTTAACTCGTTATGTTTGTTTTCGTTATAACACTAGCGCTGTCCATTGAACGTTTCGCCATACTATGGCGAAAAGTGTCTACAACAACTGTATGAAATATCAAATCAAACGGATGAACGACAAGGCATTAATAATAATATATGTGATGATTTTACTAATATTATTAACCAGATGATGCCTACGACTTCGTCCGCGTGGATTAAGTTTTTTTTTAAATTCCCGCGGGAATTTCCTTAATGAAAAGTAGCCTATGTCCTATTTAATTACTAATTAGGGCATAGGCTACTTTTTATCCCGCAAATAATTACTAAATCGGTTCATTGTCCTCCGGGACGACGAAGTCGCGGGCATCATCTATACTTTAGATATTTTTATGCGATAAGCCGTGATACAATACAGCAATATTATATTGTACCTATGTTTGATATCATAAATAGGCATCAAGATAATACAACAACTTCAGATTATCACAATAATAATCCTTATCTCACAATAAGTACAAGTACTCGTAAATGCCTTTTATCAATATTGTCTCCTGAACAAAATATCTGTCACCGTAAGATTGTAAAAACCGTTAGATAATAATCTAACTCGCGAAATTCTAAACTGTCGAAAGATTACAATTTAACGCATTATTTTCCGGTAGATTGTTATCTGATAGGTTTTTAAACCCACTACTTGATTATTTATGTCGAACCCTAACCTAACCTACAAGAAAGAGACCAGAAAACGTAAATAAAATGAATATTTCAAAAATTGACACTCAGAACATTGAACAGTTTACAATCTTTCGACAGTTTAGAATTTCGCGAGTTAGATTATACCTAATCTAACGGTTTTTACAATCTTACGGTGACATATATAAAGCTACCCTTAAAAGTAATAAGTGTGTAATTTACATTCTTTTTCCCTCTGTTCTCAAAATAATCTTTTATTAAGTACTCCTAGACGATACTTTCATCTAAGCTATTACAAAATTCGTGCCATCCATTCGATTCAGCCTGCCTTATTAAAAGTCGTACATCACAAACCTTTTGTTCTAGTATAGTCAGGTTATCAGGAGTTGGGTATATTAACTCGATAAAAGGTATATTAACCCGATAAAAACTAAGTGATACCTGATTATCTAACCTAATCTACAAGAAACAAGAAAACGTAAATACAATGAATATTTCAAAAATTCACACTCAGAACATTGAACGGTTCACAATCTTTCGACCATTTACAATTTCGCGAGTTAGATTATAATCTAACTCGCGAAATTCTAAACTGTCGAAAGATTAGAATTTAACGCATTATTTTCCGGTAGATTGTAATCTGATAGGTATTTAAACCCGATAAAACCTAAGTGCCCGGCCTGCGGCCGGGCACTACTTGATTATTTATGTCGAACCCTAACCTAACCTACAAGAAAGAGACAAGAAAACGTAAATAAAATGAATATTTCAAAAATTGACACTCAGAAGATTGAACCGTTTACAATCTTTCGACAGTTTAGAATTTCGCGAGTTAGATTATAATCTTACGGTTTTTACAATCTTACGGTGACAGATACAAGACACAATCACACAACCGTAAATTGCGACTTTTTTATATTCTACTAGTTGATGCCCGCGACTTCGTCTGCGTGGATTGAGATTTTCGGTTCTCGTGTGTGTAATGTGTTACGAGTATGTTTGTGTTTAAATTCCAGACTATAATCTATCTCTGTGCCAAACATCCAGATCCGTTCAGACGTCCTGGCGTAATTGAGTAACAAACATCCATCCAAACTTTCGCATTTATAAATAATAGTATTAGAAGATATATTATAGGGATAGGTCAAATTTTGAAGTGAAAACTTCTTTAGCCGCGTTGAGCACTATTTGGTAGAGGGTAAACTTGTGGATTCGCGTGACGCGTCACCGACATGCTCGCGTTGTAACGAAGACAACATATCTGAAATATAAATATACTACATTCGTAAATATCTTTAATGCCTCAGTTTTAAGGTTTATATATTATTATTTTTTAATTTAAAACATTATTTTTAACCTGCTATTTTCTATTCTGAGGTTTTTTACTAGAGCTAGACTGCTTCTTTCATGTTTATAAAAACACGCGAAAGAAGTCGTGAGCAAATGATAGTTTTCATATAAACAATACTATGGAAAGAATAATGATAATACTTAATTGATAACCCTTAGTTCAAGATAATTTGCCCACTCCTATTCTAGGCACAAGCCGGCACGTTGGATATTTGATTCGAGTGCAAAATAAAAATGGTTAAAGGTCCGGTAATCAAGTTTAGCAATGGGAAAACTATTCCTCAACTTGGATTGGGCACTTGGAAGGTAAG
Source organism: Erebia palarica (assembly GCA_964035005.1). NCBI lineage: Eukaryota > Metazoa > Arthropoda > Insecta > Lepidoptera > Nymphalidae > Erebia > Erebia palarica. Next base: position 10,411,730 of record OZ035994.1, on the reverse strand, counting down.
AAGAAAGTAGTGTATGTATATTATATAATAGTCTTTGACAGCAAGTACACTTGTAAGTTTTTACGTAAGTAGATACTTATTACCACGTAGCTTACATAAACAAAGTAACTACCCTGGGTGACCGAGCTGTGCTGGGTATTTTTTTGGTAAATCGTGTTTTTTGAAAATTATATTTAAATACAAACTACATACTGAGGAAATATGAATAATTTTTTTTTGATCTTACCGACTTAATAATCAAAAAATATACTGGTTATATAAATACAAAATCACGCGTGTAATAGGCATGCAGTAACCAAGAATCAATGAAATTATGAATTTATCTAATGAAATAGGATTCATGGATTATAAAAAACGTATTTATTTTTCTATTTCAAATGAGATTGTTATTTATTTTGATAAAATAAAACTGTAAAATACAGCAATCCGCCATATTGTATAAAACACCACTGAAGCGAATGACGTCACAATTGTTTTCGAACTTTGACAATCTCTATAAGTAGGTACAGGTGTTTATGTTTATCAAGTATTTTCGTATTTTTTTGTTTCCCAAAGATCATTTCCATAATCTAGTTTTGTTTAACCGAATCCTAAATCAAGAAATAAAAAATCGTTAGCCAGGGATCAAGGATTTACGAAGCTTACAAAGCTACCAGCTCTAATTTGCCCAGGATTGATTTGTTGATGCTGGGTGAGTATCTTGCATCAAACAAAGACTTTTGTTCAGCAGAATTTCGCAACGTCAAAACTTCTATGTAAGTACAATAATAACATAATAATTTATAGTTCCTAAACCCGTAAAATCTGCTATTTTATATAGCACTTCATGATAGATATTAGAGGTTATTTTAATGAAATGTTTTTTAAAACTATAACGTCTGCCTCCTATTCGATGCGTCTGGGGTTCGATTCTTGGCACGCATCTCTAACTTTTTGCAGTTATTTGTGCTATATGCAAAACAGCATCACTACATAGTATAAAATAAAGTCGCTTCCCGCTGTCTGTCCGTATGTTTGCTTAGATCTTTAAAACTACGCATCGGATTTTGATGCAGTTTTTTTAATAGATAGAGTGATCCAAGAGCAAGATTTATATACAGTACTTTTTATCCCGGAAAATTAAGGAGTTCCCGCGGGAACCCAAAAACCTCAATCCTCGCGGACGAAGTCGCGGGCATCAGCTAGTATTAGAATTAAGAAAAAACTTACGTCACGTGATCTTCGCAGAAATAAATAGTAGAATTTAGCCCTATAGCTGTAGGATCTCGCCGTGCAAGATTAAGCCACTTAGATCGCATTATTTTTTTAAGTGGCGCGTGAATAAATAACTTGTTTGGAGTTAATTTTTATGTGTTATCACACTGGGGGACCGCACACGACTTACACGCTTTAGAATTCATATTATTCACACAAAATATCTAAATTGCTGTACGAAGACTTATTGTTTACCACTTGTTTACTGCACACAGTACAATAGAGTACATTCGTAAAAACAATAGTGACGTCACAAACGACGCCATGACACCCGCGAGCGTTTTGGCATTATTTTTAAAATTTAAATTTCAAATGCCAATTTTATTTACTAAACCTTATTTTTCTTCTGAAATAAGATATTTTTTCGAAATAGTAAATACTTCCGAACATAATCTGACCATTTTTCAAAATCAGTCATCATGCCTATTGTTTGTTTTCGAGCTTTGACAATCGAGTGAAGGAAGACAGCCGGAGGTCCCAAAAAAAACTAAAATTTATTTAACTTTATCTAAAATCAAAATTAAAACTAGATTACAACTAATTTGGTCTTAAGTTACTCGATGCAACTCTAAGAATGAATTTAATTTAATTACAATTTTAAAGGAAAACTAGAATTTGGGTCATGATGATGAAATAGCTGACTCCGCTACTCGTGCCGTGGTTGCATCGTAAAGTCAGCGCTACACCTAGAGCTATGCGATATAATTCCTCCACCCTGAGATCAGCCACTAAATATTTGAGAACGGTGTGATAAAATGTTGCTGGAAACTGCTCCTGAGTTTTGCCGGGACTTCCATCTTCTTGATGATCCTTTTCCTCATTGGTTTTCATTCCAGTCTTCACTTCGGATGCGTTCTTATATCGGCGAACTATGACTATACCAATGATGAGTGCAAGTGTACTTGATAGTATGATATAAAATGGTATTGTCGTGTGATAGATTGTTGAAGATTCCTTCTCCACGTGCAATGTTGGCTGCAGCATAACTTTATTCTGAATGGAATGCAGGTTTCTTAGATCAATCGATTTCAGAGTTATGTGGCCGAGGCTCGCACGTTGTATTCCCTTCTCATTGATGATGTCCAAAATTTTAAGGGGTTGACCCGCAATTTTGTCTTCAGTGTTGCTTATTGAAAATTTTCTAGTGTGAAGAACGCAGTCCAGAGGTATTGTAGCCAGAAAACTTCCATTGAGTGTAACGAAATCTTCTCTTTTGCATATGGTGTGAACTTGCGTAGGGCGTGGAAATGACAGGATATAATGACGTCCGTCTAGTTCTTCCATGGCCTCTTGAGATAGGGTTATCGTAGTTGTACCGCAGGTGTGGTCCAAAGTTTGATTTGTAATCAGGTTCTGGATGCAATTCGATGACGTTCGTAGCTGATAGTTCTTCTTTTCGCAGAGGTACCATTGGTTGTTGTACTTCGGGCATTCAGCCTCTATGTACAAGAACATTTGCCTGTTGGATAGGATGTAGGGAGAGGGAGGAATGAGAGCCTGCATGTCCCTATTTGGAAATACAGATAACTTAAATAAATCGAATGACTCTAAAGATACTATAGGTACTTTAAAAACTATTATAATCTGTTTATCATAGTAATAGTAACCTGGTTATATAATATCATAGTACTGTCTAAGCTCTCAGGTTGTACTGTCTGAGTCGCTGTCACTTGAACCGTCAGGAGGGTCATTGGGATGACAGTTGAAAGAAGTATCCTGTAACAATTTAGGATTCTTAGGAAGTCGTTTGATTCTATGTTTCGCGATTGGGTCTTTCTTTTTGGATGTATAGATGTGAATTGATAGGTCGGCTAGGACTTTGTCCTGGATGTACCGCGGAGCTAATTTTTGTCGGCTCGCAGAAGGGTTGCTTATGAATACACGTTGGTCGGGTTCAAATTCAACTTCTCGTTCTCTCGTCTTATTCCGATTTTCTATAAGAGCCGTCCGGTCTCTCAGAGAAAATTCGTTAATAGCGTCGTATACAGTTTTCATCTGTTCCCTATGTGTCCGAACGTATTGTTGCATGAGGTGTTTTGTGAGGTCAATTTCTAAGGGGTCACGGGGGTCAAAATGTCCATTTATTATGTCATAAGGTCGGCATTTCGTAAAACTATGCACATAACTATTGTAGGCAATTATAGCGTAGGGCATTAGGGTAGTCACAGTGTCATTCTTATTTTGTAATGTTAAAATGCGAAGGTGTTCAAGTAAAGTTAGGTGAAGTCGTTCTATATTTCCGTTGCTGGTGGGACAGTAGGGTAGCGTTTTGTGGTGGTTTATTCTATGCAGTTCGGTAAACTCGGTGAAGAGTTGGTTGCTAAATTAGGTTCCACCGTCGCTTATGATTGTCAAAGGAAAATTATGATGAGTGCAAAATTGTGGCAGAGCCTGTAACACGCTGATTGCTGTTGCATCTCTTAGGTGATAGGCTTGAGCGTATTTAGAGAAGACGTCCACTATGGTTAGGTATTTCTCGGTTTCCACAGTGAATACGTCTAGGTGTACGATTTCGAACGGCTTGGTCGCCGGGGGCACTACACGGAATTGTTGTTTGATCGGTTTGCGATCATATTTCGCCTGACCGCATATCGTACACTAGTTTATGAACTTAATAATATGATCCCTCATTTTTGGCCAATAATAACGTTTGGAGAGGGAAAGATGACACTCGATGACGTCGAAAACCAACCACCGTGGTATAGGTGGTTGGTTTTTCCCTCATGGTATTTTTGGATGATGTCCTGCTGTTTGAGATAGTCGTTAACATTTTCTAACTCTGCTTTTGCTAACGCTAAGTTCATGGAGGAGCTCCTAAACTTTTCCTGTATTATAGGGATGATATCGTACCTACTAAGTGCCAGTTCTATAAATAAAGCTGTCTTTATTTTCGGATTGACAAATTCTTTTATTATATCAACTATATCGTCCTCCAGATGAGGCTGGCGAACTTGGGCTGCTATGCGGGTGTGAGTTTCGAAGGGTTTTGACGCTTTCGGTTTACGTTTGATATCGCCTACGACTGTCAAATGTAACTGTCTGTGGTTCGTCGGTTATAGGTACTTCTAGAATTGGGTTTTCCCTACTGGTATGAGCAGTTTCTGTGGATGAACTTATTGAAATATGGTCCACCGAAGGGTTCACTATAACAGAACTAATCTCCTCGTTATGAATTTGTATTCGCGACAGGGCGTCGACATTGGTATTCCTCGTACCTTTTTTATACACAACTGTAAAATTGTACTCGCTTAATTTGAGCTTCCAACGAGTTAATCGTGCGTTGGGTTCTTTCATGCTCATAACCCACTGTAAGGGTTTATGGTCGGTTATGATTTTGAATTTTCGACCAAATAAATAGGGGCGGAAATACTTTGTTGCCCATACGATAGCTAACAATTCTTTCTCGATGGTGCTATAGTTTAGTTCGGATTCATTTAAGGTTCTTGAAGCATAGCAAATAGGCTTGTCGGAGCCTACGGGACCTTGGGATAGTATGGCACCGATAGCGACATTAGACGCGTCAGTAGTGAGGATAAAGTCCTTACTAAAGTCGGGATACTGTAATATAGGATCATTAGTTAAAATATTTTTACATTATTCGAAACAGTTTACGTAATTCGAGTCCATAGTAATTTTATTTCCTTTTTTTAAACATTGCGTGAGGGGCTTTGTCAGTCGAGCGAAGTCGGGAATAAATTTCCTATAGTAGCCTAATAGACCTAAAAACTGTTTTATTTCCTTAGTTGTTTTCGGAATCGGGTAGTTTTCTATAACTAGAATCTTATCGGGATTGGGTTTAATACCTTCTCTAGAGATATGGCCTGAGTAAGCCGTTTCTAATTTTAAAAATTCCGATTTATCCATTTGGATCTTGAAATTGGATTCCCTTAATTTTTTAAATACTTTTTCTAAGTTAACTAGGTGTTCCTGCAAGGATGTACTAAAAACGATAATGTCATCGAGATAGACTAAGCATATGGTGTTCTGTAATTCTTTACATTATCCATTACGCGCTGGAAGGTCGATGGTGAGTTTTTCAATCCCATCGGCATTCGTAAAAACTCGTAGTGTCCATGTTCGACATTGAACGCGGTCTTAGGGATATCATCGGGGTGCATCTCTACTTGATAAAACCCACTAGCAAGATCCAAAGTGGTGAAGTATTGACAATTACCTAGTTTATCGAGAACATCCGTAATGTTCGGGATAGGGTATTTATCGTCTAAGGTCTTTTCGTTTGATTTCCTAAAATCTACAACGATTTAGTCTTACCGGAGGCGTCTGCCTTTTTGGGAACGACCCAAATAGGTGAATTCCATGCGGATTCCGAGGGTCGTATTATTCCCTGCTCTAACATCTTTTTAATTTGATCCCTAACTTCCTGCCTATGAATAAAGGGATATCGATAGTTTTTTTCCATGTACTGGGATTTCGTCGCTAGTTCTAATGCGATGCTTAATTTTATTGGTAAATGTTAATGCTTCTCCTTCAATGTAAAATATGTCGGCGTACTTGGAACATAAGATCTCTAAATTAGTACGTTCTTCGGGGTTCAAATGTTCGGTACGAAGTCGCGATAGTACTTCTTTAGCGCGGGATGATAAATTAACCTTTTGAAAACTTTCTAAATTGTGAATTTCAGTACTGATCGTTCTATCCATGGAGAAAATCACGTCATGCGGAGTTGGGTTAAAGACGTCTATAATTCCTCGATTATTTCTTACAGCTGTTAGGCAACTAGGTATAATGCAATTTCATATTACTTGCTCAGGAATTAAAACATCGCCGTCTTGACTATTAATGGGTAACCTGAGTAGTTTTGATGAGTTCGCAGGTATCACGCCTTCGTAGTAATTTACATTACGTGAATTGTACATTTCTATGGGGTTTACGGCATTTTGTGTGTATAATAACTTGTCTTTAAGGTCTATTTTAGCTGCCCACTGTTCAAGTAAATCTAACCCTATGAGTCCGTCAAAGTAGTTGTGGAATCTGTATATAAAGAATTTCATACAGGTCATGTCATTGAACTCTGTGAAGGTCGGTATTGTAATCGAATAGTCGCTACGGGTTGTCGCATGTACATTAGTCACTTCAAATGGGTCATAATTTGTTGGAATATGGGGAAAGTATAACTCAACAGCTTCCGGGCTAATAAAAGATTGGTTAGCACCTGTATCAATAAGTAGTTTAATAGGGGGGTTGTTAATTTGAATATATGGAAGCTGCCTTTGCGTTTGCATATTGACCTCTATTTTGGTCTTTTTGATTTGGGGATTTCCTGAAAATCCGATTTGGGTTCATTCGTCGAGGGTTGTTCGTCAGGTTCTGCATTTGTAAGCCCGTTAGATCGTGTCATAGTAAGTGTTAAAGTCAACGTCGTGTTCGGTTTCGGAATGGTCAGTGTATGTGGGGTAAGTAATACGGTTCCGGGTCTTTGTAGTATTCGGGATAATCGTCATAGTAATTTTCATGGAAATTGAATTCATGGACATTCATCTCGCGGGGATAGCTACTTGAATGTGGTGTGAATCCACGGTTATTAAAATTCGTGGGTGGTAGTTGTTTGGGTACGCCGTACGTAGCTAACAACTCCACTCATAGGCTTTTGGAATTGATTCTGATTCCTAGGGGGAAGTCTAAATAAATTACTTTTGGGGTTGTAATTGGGAGGCGGCGCGCGGAACATTAATTGTTGCGTGCGAGTTGGTTGGTGTTGATTCGGCTGAGCTACCTGGTTGTGCTGATTATGTCTCCAAGGCAGTGGTTGCTGTGGCTGCGGGGAAGCTTGCTTCTGTATTGGAGGTACAAATGGAGAAGAATGGAATGCTTTTGGTATTGGTGGTGGGAACACCATAGGAGTCGCGGTAATGGGTTTCTGTGTCGCGTGTTTCCTATCGTTGAATGACTCGTTCCTACTTTGCATGTAGGTAGCATTCAATTCTTCTTGTACGTACTCTAGTGCCTTTTCGATGCTTTCGGGCCGCATGCAGCGAATCCGAGAGCCGAGGAGCTCTTTTAGCCCGCGTATATAAGCTTGCATAGTAAGCTTCTTATAGAGGGCGCGCTTCGCTTCTACTGTTGATGGAAGCGTCTCGTGAAGTACTACGTATGTCATTATTGTGCTAAATAAGGTTTGACATTTTTCGTAGTACTCTTGTGGAGTGCTATTTCCTTGGGTAGCTAGGGCAAGGTCATTATAAAGTGCGGTCTCATCGCGTTGGTCCGAGAAGTTATTGATTAGGGCCGTCCTAATCCCTAACCAATTTTCTGAAATTCCGTTCGAATTTATGAATCGCGCTGCGGCGCCCGTGATTTTGTTCAAAATACAATTAATAAGACTCAAATTAGTAAGTTCTGAACCGGGTTCGGTCCCTATATAATGACCTTCTATCTGGTCGCAGATATTTATAAACCTAGGTAAGACGTGCGGGTTCCCGTCGAATTCGGGGACCGCGCGTACGGCCTTAAGAATTTTATCTGGATCGTGGGCCATGGTGGCTTCACTAATCGTCTCTAACCTTCTACCTATGTCTAACTTATTCCTACGAGAGGTCCTACTCGATGCAGGCCCTCTTGGAGTAGATTCCCTAGGATGGAAAATCTTGGAAAAAGGCTAAAAATTAGGGGAGTAAGGACACAGGCTAGTTCTATGCACTTACTTGAACATTCTCTGCTAGTCTTCTCTGGGTAGAATCAATGTTTGGATTCGCCTCGGCTTGTGCTTCTAGTAGGTTCCGTAGGATCTTCGTGAAGTGGTCGCGGTGACGGCTTCTTCTTGAATATCCTACCGACTGCGCCAGTGAAGGAAGACACAGCCGGAGGTCCCAAAAAAAACTAAAATTTATTTAACTTTATCTAAAATAAAAATTAAAACTAGATTACAACTAATTTGGTCTTAAGCTACTCGATGTAACTCTAAGAATGAATTTAATTTAATTACAATTTTAAAGGAAAACTAGAATTTGGGTCATGATGATGAAATAGCTGACTCCGCTACTCGTGCCGTGGTTGCATCGTAGAGTCAGCGCTACACCTAGAGCTATGCGATATAATTATCGCAATAACACAGTAATGAGTAAACAGATACAACCAGTATTGAAACTAAGCCTAGTTGATAAAATAATTACCTACGCTCCATTGAAGCAATAGGGTTGTCATTTTTAATGTTTCATGGTTTAATTTTGTTTTTGTTTATTAAAACATTCTATCATCTGTAGTGATCAATTAATCGAATTGAAATAGCTAGTTTACGAATAAAATTTAAATAAGTATCTCATGGCGTCGGTTAATTTCGATAGTTTAAAATACGGAAAACAGTTTAATATTGACACACAACAACTTGTAGATCTTTGTTTTTTTTGGAGGTCACTAACATAACATTATGGCACAGTAAACAGATACAACCAGTCTGCATGGAAACTAAGCCAAGTTGATAAAATAATTACCTACACTCCATTGAAGCAATAGGGTTGTCACTTTTAATGTTTTATGGTTTAATTTTGTTTTTATTAATTAAAACATTTTATGCTCTGTAGTGATCAATTAATCGAATTGAAATAGCTAGTTAACGAATAAAAATTAAATAAGTATTTCATGGCGTCGGTTAATCTCGATAGTTTAAAATACGGAAAACAGTTTAATCGGTTCAATAACAAAGAATTTCAAAATGGCGCTGACTTTTTAAATTTTGGTACCGGTTTCCTGTTTTGTGATCCTAGGGATCTTCAGATATCGATTTTGAACGAAATCGGTTCAATAACAAAGAATATCAAAAGGGCGCTGATTTTTAAAAATTTTGGTAACAGTTTCCTGTTTTGTGATCCTAGGGATCCTCAGATATCGATTTTGAACGAAATCGGTTCAATAACAAAGAATTTCTAAATGGCGCTGATTTTTTGGCGCAAAAATAAAATTTTGGTAACAGTTTCCTGTTTTGTGATCCTAGGGATCCTCAGATATCGATTTTGAAAGAAATCTGTTCAATAACAAAGAAATACAAAATGGCGCTGATTTTTTAAAATTTTGGTACCAGTTTCCTGTTTTGTGATCCTAGGGATCGTCAGATATCGATTTTGAACGAAATCGGTACAATAACAAAGAATTTCAAAATGGCGCTGAATTTTTAAAATTTTCGTAACATTTTCCTGTTTTGTGATCCTAGGGATCGTCGGATATCGATTTTGAACGAAATCTGTGCAATAACAAAGAATTACAAAATGGCGCTGATTTTTTAAAATTTTGGTACCAGTTTCCTGTTTTGTGATCCTAGGGATCGTCAGATATCGATTTTGAACGAAATCGGTACAATAACAAAGAATTTCAAAATGGCGCTGATTTTTTAAAATTTTGGTAACAGTTTCCTGTTTTGTGATCCTAGGGATCCTCAGATATCGATTTCGAACGAAATCGGTCCAATAACAAAGGTTTTCAAAATGGCGCTGATTTTTTAAAATTTTGGTAACAGTTTCTTTTTTTGTGATCCTACGGGATCGTCAGATATCGATTTTGAAAGAAACCGGTACAATAACAAAGAAATTCAAAATGGCGCTGAATTTTTAAAATTTTGGTACCAGTATCCTGTTTTGTGATCCCAGGGAGCTCCAAATATCGATTTTAAACGAATTTAAAAACGATAGTTCCGGTTTTGTTGAAGCAGAGTTCATACAGCCGTATGCTAAGCAATACACTCCTGGCATTTTTAAAAAGATCGCGGAAATAGACACTCGTCATGACGCGGCACTCACTACTGATACTGACCACCGACCGCGTAGGGGTCTCGTAGATGCGCATGTTTGTGAGTGAGCTGTTTCGAACGTTTCTAGGTAGTTTCTGTTACTGTGTACTGTTTGTATCTGTTTACTGTGGCACTAATGTTTACTGCACACTGCACAGAGTACATTGGTAAAAACCTGCCTGTAGTAGATATGTTCCTTGGTAAAAACAATAGTGACGTCACAAACGACGGTGGGCGTCAAATGCCAATTTTATCTACCAAACCTTATTTTTCTGCAGATATAATATATTTTTTCGAAACAGTAGATACTTCCGAACATAAGCTGACCACTTCTCAAAATCAGTCATCATGCCTATTGGGCTCCCAATAATAGGTTTTCTCACAAAAGAAGGAACTTGAAAAAATAATCGGAATGGTGGCCTTCTGGTTTTTGAACCGCCCAATTTCCCATTTTTTAAGGGAAAGGGAGTTTATGACTCATCAACTCCTTTTCTCTGGCCGTAGCCCGTAATCGATCAACTCGTCATAAATTGACCTTCTTCCACTCCTCTCCTCTCCACGACCTCTTTCTTCCACTTGTATGGGTTTTTTCCAACTTTGTGTATTGTTTACTAAAGAATACACTTTTTATAAACTCTTATACTGTCCAATGTTTTATTTCTAGCTATCTATCATGGGATTTAAATTAAAATATTTAGCGTCCCAAGTTAGGTAGTTAGCAGTCTTACTTGGGACAATGTTTAAAAAAAGAGAAATCTAAGAAAGAATGCATATTCACCACTGCAGAAACGAATTATATAACTACAGTCCAATATATAAGCTAGTCCCATTAAGTTTAATTTTTATTTTTTATGTCAATATTTTGGCTGTAAAAGTGAACATGGTCCCAAGTATGGGTCTTCGACTGTACCTATATAGTTATTATTGAATAATTTAAAAGCTTATTAATTTAATGAATACAAATAATTTATTTCTTAGTAAACCATGCAGAGAAAAAATTATCAATGGAGTATGGATAGAAAATCTTTATGAAAACCGGTCTGACTAATAACGTGAAATTGTGGTGGGGAATCTAATTTTTTTTTCCTGGCATCACCAATTATAGTTGTTACTATTTTTATTTTGAATTTTTGAATTCAGTGATTCAGTTTGGGATTGGTGTTTGTCTTTGTCAGTGTTTGTCACTTACGATCAGAGACAAGCAAAGACATTACACTTACTAACTAGACTGTGCACTATGGCGAAAAAACCGGTCCGCGCGAGAGGGCTCCCGTTGGTAGTGTGTCCCTTTCTAATTAGGTGACCATGATAAAACAAAACACAGGACAAATTGCTTGTATACTTTCGTATTTTACTAAACTCAAATAAATCTCCTATTTTTCACTTAAGTACCTTAAAATATTATAACTTGAGAGAAGTGACTTTCTAAGTAAAATAATATTTATGTGAAATACTTTGATTAAATATTTTTTTAGTTTATTTAATTTACTAAATGTCATTTTTAATTAAAAGTCGGAGTATAAAAACGATTGTGTAAGTATCCTGATACACATAACTACGCTACCTACCTTATTGTGTATCATGTGTGTGTTTTTTTAGAATCTACATCACTTACCCTACACGTGGGTTGAGTGAGGCTGCCCAATCCATTACTTTCTTCATACAAACGTAGAAGGGTGATTACTACATTATTTGATATGGTAGGCTCAAAACTAAGTACAATATCGATTTGTCTCGTCTTTATCTAGGTTTATTGATATATAAATCATTGAAAAAATATTGATTTTAAAGTTAGGAGCCTCGAAATATTCATATTTTAACACTAAATTTATGACAACTTTGGACGTAAAGGATGAAATAAGTTCACTTTGCAACCATAGTAGTTTTTTCTTAGTATAAGTGTACGATGCGTTATCAGCAAGGCTCGGCAATGTTGACATGTTAGTTTGTCTAATATTTTTATTACAATGTAGCCAGATATGTAGTACAATATATGCAGATTTTGAGATTTTTACAGGCACTGCATTTCCCCAGTTCAATTTCTGATTTTCATTCTTCGGAAATCTACAATACAACAACTAACAAATACAAGTCACTAAAATGGATTGAGTTTCTGTTACTAACAAAAATTTGAGTCAACTTAAGTTAACATAATTAATTTTTATTATAGTAGTATTAGAGATATCCAATTTGAGTCAGTTGGGACGTATCTACCTAACTACTTCTACGAGACTAGAAAAATCTTTGATCCACATAATTCATGGTTACCCTACAGAATATGTTTGTTGTTTTAACTGTGGAAAGAAAAACTGCTACCAGGATATGACTTATTTTTGCACCCTGTCATACAACATGAATTCACCATTTTTCATGAAAAACAAACAAGTTTATTAAGATAATTTACACAATCTCAAATCGAAGCACGGGAATCAATCAAACAACCAAGTAAACAAACCACCATCTTGCATTTAGTATTACCAGTCCCAAACATTTAAGTGCTACTTTTACTCAGTATTAATGAATAATTTTTTAAATACAACGAAATAATTATTATATAAATAAACTGTTGATATATTAAAATATTTTCCAGAGTTTATGGATTGTTCGTTTTGGCAAATCAAAAAAAGCAAAATACAAAATTTTCTGCCATTTCTACCAAACCCAATAACTATTTGAAATGGCAAGACGTCAGACAAGGACACACTACCACCGGAAGCCCTCTCGTAAGGACCGCTTTTAGCTAGCTACCGCCTAGCAAATAGAGTCTGGCTAACGAAAGTAGAGACTGGAAAAGAGCGGCAAATTTAAAAATTGTTAGTATGGCAAACTCAAAATTAGTGTGACAGACCTGGAGTAACCTAATTTGATACTTTAGAATTATTTTTCTTATTTTTGTTGTAACCGATTGCATACTAAAAAACCTACCACCTGCCTGAATGAAAAAACAACAATATTCAATAATAATTTATTTTAGTCACAATAGTCAAAATCTGAATCCAAAGCTTCTATCTGCAAAGATTCATCAGAGTCACTGGTGTCACTATTTCCAACGTTGATTATGAAACTTTCTAAATTTTCTTCAGTAATTCTATCTCTTTCTTTGTATTTAATTTCAATATGCATGACATGATCACACATTTTCTTCCAATCCTCTGATGTAATGCTTTCAAATGACTCTTTAATCATTCTTTCTAACTCTACTGTAGTCAAGGCTACATTTTTACTTGCCACTTTACGTTTAGCCAAACTCCATACAAGCTCAATAGGATTTAAATCACAGTGGTAGGGAGGAAGTCTCAAAACCTCATGACCATTCTGCTTTAAAAGTTCATCAGCTTTGTATACTGGGTCTGGTGTGTGCTGCTTTACAAAACATAGCAGCTCTGCCTTTGTGTGGTAATCTTCATACCGGATATCATTGAAAGTAAGCCATTCTCTTATCTCATTTTTCAGATTTTGTGTTGTTGGAGCTTTATTAACAATGACGGAATGATAACTTGCATTATCCATTACTATTACACTCTGCTCATTTAAATTGGGTATGAGCTTTTCTTGTAACCATTTATTGAAATTTGCAGCATTCATGTCATGGTGGTAGTCCGCCATTGTCGATTTTGTGCTAAAAACTAACAATGAGTTTGGCACAGGACCTTTCTCTGATCCAGCATGTACAATTATGTACCTTTTTCCCGTTGAAATATTTTCAATTGCACCACTCGTAGATGGACCTTGCCAAGACTTCTTGGGCTTATAGTTTTTGTGGACATAGGTCTCATCTAAATAAATAATTGGCTTTCCTTCTGAACGTTTCAAAGCTATGGTTCGTAAAAAACGATGTCTCCAGGCAGATATGTCATAACGTTCAATTAATATTGAACGTTCATTCTTGTTTTTCTTAAATTCATAACCATTAGCTAGTAGTATGCGGCGAAGAGTTTCCCGACATCCATTAAATCCTATGCTTTCTTTTAATTCCATTAACAGTGTCCTCAATGTAGGAACTTGTTTTCTGACAATATAAAAATCATTGATTTTGTTGTGAATAGCATCTATGTCGAAACTATCTAAGTTAGACACTGTGGGTTTATGGGGCCGTTTTTTTCCTGGGGTATTCCACACACCATCATTTAGCGCACCTTCCTTTTTTATTCTTTTTAAAGTTGCAACACTTACTCCTGTAAAGAATGATTAAACAACGATTAGGTACAGTATTGACAATAGCAAATTATATTATTATTATACATTATATTTCTTGTGTATAAATCTTGTGCTTAGTAAAAAATTACCAGTAATTGAAGCTATTTCTTCCAAGTACTGATTCTGGGTTCTCATCCTGTCATTCTGCTCTAAATCAGTAAGTTTTTCAATAGTTCTCACTATTTCATCGACTCCTGCTACATCCTCCAGATTTTCTGTCAAAGAAAATAATTTGTGTTACAAATTAATAAATGTAACATTTACTTACCTACCACAACCAATGAAAAATAACCATTTAATTGGAAGTTGCATTTAGTAGGTATTATTAAGGTGTTTAATGAAATGTATAATGAATGTGGATGAAAATAGAGATATAGTTTTTTAAAAAGAGAATTAAACAAACAAAGTATCAAAATAATGCGTCATACTGACTTAAAAAATCTAACACAACACGTAAACAATCTTGTTTTTGTTTGAATTTTGCATCTTTCTCTCGTTGTTTTTCTTCAAATTTGGAAATCATGCAAAACAACATCTTCCGCACTCCACTTTTAATTGTTTTATTCATTCTTAAACGCGTAAATGCTCGTAAACAAGATCACAAGACAACTAATCACTGCAAATCACCGACAACCACAGACAACCGCCATCTTGTTAGGGCAAAATGTTGTTGTTAATGTAATTGCCATATAAAAAGTTTGCAAATAATTCGAGTCTCTACTTTCGTTAGCCAGACTCTAGCTACCTACCCTAAGTAAATTTAGATAGATCTCATTTTAGCTTAACGATATGTTTGGGAATAAATTTCAAAATATTTACTAAACTAGCGGCACGCTATGATGGCCGGTTTGACACATTACAATAGTGATGTGGAATGTCAATTTATTCTCGAACAAAAAACAATTAAGTTTTGTTTTTGTACCTGATTAAATAGGTTTAATAAAACAAAAATGTAAATGATTATTTAATTTATTTGAACGAACTGAATATTTGAACGAAAATGAATATACATACTTTATATGCACACAAGAAACATATGAATACAAAAGATACCAAAAAAGGTGCCACAAAAGGCCATAATTAATCAGATTCGTCCATACTACTATTTTCACTGTCGTCACTGCTATCATCACATACATTAATAATTATATGTTCGTTTTCTATAATATTATCTATTTTCACATCTCTTTCATAATCTTCCCTTATTAATTTAACAGTTCTATTCACAACCTTTTCCCAGTCTCCTTTAGTCACATGTTCACAAGCTTCTTCAACGTCAATTCGAAACTGCTTTGTTTTGCATTGAGCATTGACGCGAGTTTGCCGGAGGTAGTAGTTGTGCTAGCCAGCGATCCTATGTGACGATCGTATTAGATTCCATTTTTAAAAATTTATTGATATTTTTTTGCGATTTCAGAGGTTTGTCCACATAGTGAAAATTGTTCATATTCACAAGTACATTCACCCTTTAAATGGTGCAAACTGATTTTTCTACACTTGTATACATTTAAGAAATCAATTTAATAAATAAATTTTGAGTCCTAAACCTAAAACTACATTCGATAAAATTTATGAATCTCTGCACATCACTATCGTCAATAAAGTAATACAATTATTTCCTTCAAAGTCGTTATCAATTAATACGGAACTTCATGAGCGGACAAACGTCAAACCGGCCATCATAGCGTGCCGCTAGTTTAACTCGATTCCTTTGAAATTTTTGCGAATAGGTTAGACAAGGACAGAGTATGAATTTTTTGGAGACCCTAATCTATGACATGAATTTATGCTCAGATTAAAAAATTGATCTGAGAATTTATGGGTAGAAATTTCGTGCGAGTGAAACACGAAATGTAAGGTGATACCCTATATTTTTTATTTTTGGTTTTTGTTCTTGAAATAGACAAATGGAACAGAAACTTTGGTTCTTGTTGTTTTACTCTGGAATGACTAATCATAGTGTCAAAAAACCTTTATAAACAAAGTTAGAGGATAACCCTTCGTCTGGCGCGCAATTTTATTAGGTTACCGCGGATCTGCGCCAATCTCAAGTGCAATCTCAAGATCTCAAGTGGCGGTTTCGAATTTCGCCGGCCGGGCGTGTTTATTTAAATCATATCGTATCACTTGTACGAGCTACGTAAACACACAGTACGTCATTCAAATCGTTACGAAACATAGCTATAGATTACAGTTAAAAAGGTTATCGCACTTCTAATAGAGTTTACACAAAAAAATAACAAAAACAACAACAAAAAATGACCCCGTTTTTGAAATAAAAACCTCAACAAAATAAACAATTTATCTCTTGGTACCTTGCACTTCGGGACACGATAGGGCCGGAAACCAGCGAATGACAATCGACAATGACTACCAGTATTTAAAATGTACTCTGTGACTAGAACAAGGTGACAACAGAGAGAATGTAATCACTACGTTTGACAATGACAATCAATATGTATCATTTATGTTACTTGTCTCCAAAGACGTTACACTAACTAGACAGTGTACCAAACATTTTTGTTAACGGGTTGTCCATCTCTTTCATCTGGCATTGTATCCCCCGTTGGTCTCTCGCTCTAATTACGCACACAAAATATTTTTAAATTTCGCGGGGTTTTCACTTCACTTTTATTGGTCGACGCCATTTTCGCTGAAAAACCGACGCAAGCCGAGAATGACAATGAAAATCATAAGTAATTAATTAAAATTGTTTTATGAAAGTTTAATGTTTTGTACTATGAATTGCGGTGATTTGTGTTACTTATTTTGTTATTTAACTGGTAAGCGATTAGGCGTAGTCTAAAGTGTAAAGCCTACACAGACTTCTTGGAAGTGACTAGTGAGGTTAGTTTGACTGTTTTTCCCTTGAAAATTGGTAAGTAAGGTTAATCTTTGAATATTTAAAGGTAAATTATCAAAGATATTAATAAGGTATCCTCATTTGACTCATTTGAGCAACTAAGTATAATGAACGCTTAAATTTAAAATGGGAATAGTTTATGATCTGGAAAGTAACATAGATTACTCTTTATCAGTACCTCGAATGGTAGTTTAAGACATGCTTTTGAAAACATGTAATTATAACATTTTTTTTCAGAAGAACGTGCTTCATGAATGCCACAGCACACATCCATGAGATAGAAATATACAAGATGCGAGATGAAAGAGCTTCTGGACCGAGATACTAACCAAATTCTTGACATTGCAGTGTAGTTTGGCACTAGTGTATTGTAAGTATAATAATATTAACATTATAATTGCTAAAGTTTAACCACCACAAACTAGCTAACAATGCAAAAGATAATAATACTATATATAGTGCATATGTCTATCCTATGATTTCATATACATATTTTATATAAAGAAACATGTTAAATATTGTGTACAGTGGCAGTATAATATTATTATTTAGTTTATTAGTTTATTTATTACGAAAATAAATACTATTTCATTATTTTACAGGTATGCTGTATTCCTGTGCAGTTGTTCAGTATGGAAGTATCGAAGACATTGGAAAAACAGATGAATACATATATTTATTATATAATATGTGTCATTTATAAAAATTGTAGCCGGCGCAGGTCTCTCGAAGCCCAGCGCAGATTATATTTACGGTCAAACCATTATCGACTTGGCTAAAACTTGGCTAACGTCGCAATAATATCAGAAATTAATAACAACTTAGCTAGTACTTGTGTTAATAGTCTTAGGGAGTAGTAGGTAACTGTGTCAATTGATCAACATTAGTAAAGTCAATAATGGCGTAGCAGTGAAAAATGGTCGACCCTTAAGGTGTGTCCAAACATAATAGGCGAAGGTTAGACGTTCAGTGAATACTGTGATCCTGATTGATCACAGTATTCACGTATGACGTTTACGGAATACACTTTGAGTTAGACATTGATCGATACAAATCAATCAATCAATAAAAATCACGGTATATGGAATTATTGATGGGCACAGTATTCTTCTGTTCCGTAGGTTCCTTCTGTTACATTGTTTTGATTTGACTAGTTAGAAAAAATTGCTCTTGTTTGCAAGTGGTAATTTATATTGAAACAAAGTTTTGAAACAACTTAAAAACAATATTTTGATGAATATTTTGACTAAAAAGGAAGTAATGCTTCAAGATACTTTATCAATGACTTTATTACTAAAATCGAGAGCATTTAAATCAGTAGTATCATAAGGAAAACATTTACATATTATTATCCAAACTTTCATTTATATTTTTTAAGTGTATGTCTTTCTGGATCAAACACAAAGTTAAATATTATATAGTTATTATTATTATATGTTATAGTTTTTTTATATGATTTCGATGTAAGATTTTTGTTTATAATAAATAAATTTGATCTCTGAAATTTATTTTAATTTTGTTTTTGAAAAATTCAATAATATCCTGAATTACTAGCAAACCGGTAATTAGAAAAACCGGTATTTGCTAAATAGATTAAAACCGATACGTTCAAATCACATCACTATTACTGGTATTTCGCGTAGGTTGCCCATCCCTAACTACTTCCGGTTCCGCTAATTGCGTCATCGAAATTTAAATATGTATATCAAATTAGAGCGAGTCGTTCTGGTAATGAATGAAACCCGTCGGAAGACGTAACAGGCTAGAGTGAGAGACGTGATTTTTTTATGAATGAATTATATAGATGTAATTTACGTTCAAGGTCACTCCCATTACTATCCGTTATCTACTTCAAATTGTGTCTATGGAGTTGCCTGTCTATATCCTATATCAGAGACAAGTAACATTTATGATATATCCTTTATGTTACTTGTCTCTGCTGGTTTGGGTCGGTGGTTTCGGTGGAGAATATTTATTAATAAAAGTTATTAAATTGTTATCATAATAGTATAAAAATGGCTTCAAAAATGCCTTTAGTGAAGTTTGCTAATGGGTACGAGTGCCCTATACTGGGATTGGGAACTTGGAAGGTAACCTTCCCTACATTATAAAGTATTACTTATTTAATATTTACTAACTTAAAAAAATATATATCAATATATCGAATCTATAGAGTCTATACTATTTAATTTAGATAGGTACTAAATAGTTAATATAAATGCGGAGCACAGAGTACATTATATTGCGGAGCCACTAAACAGAAGAAGAAGAAGTTATTATAAATGCGAAAGTTTGGATGGATGGATATTTGTAACTAAATTACGCGAGAACGGTTGAACGAATCTTGGTGAAATTTGACACAGAGAAAGATTATAGTCTATAATAGCACACAATATACTACTTTTTATCCCGGAAAATTAAAGAGTTCCCGTGGGAACTAAAAAGCCTCAATCCACGCGGACAGAGTCGCGGGCATCAGTAGTAGCTTAAAAAAGTACGTAATATCCACCAACCAGAAAAAAAATTTAATATCTTCAATTGCTAATTTCGGCCATCTGTGGCTCTACTAAATAATTATTGTTAAATCTTTATTGCACACAAAAGAACAGAAATAAAAAGAAATTAATTACATAAATTAATTAATTACTACGATCTAGGACTAAACAGTAAGCAAAGGCGGTCTTATCGTCTAAGGCGATCTCTTCCAGTCAACCTTTGGAGATAGGACAATAGAATACAAACGGGATGGTGTGCAAACTACAAGTATAATATATATTATGCATATTAACTACAAACAATACTACCTACGTAATGTAATACCTATGCGTCCCCGAAAAAATATTATATTAAAAATATATATGTCACAGTAAGATTGTAAAAACCGTTAGATTATAATCTAACTCGCGAAATTCTAAACTGTCGAAAGATTACAATTTAACGCATTATTTTCCGGTAGATTGTCTGGTAGGTATTTAAACCCGATAAAACCTACTGCTTGATTATTTATGTCGAACCCTAACCTAACCTACAAGAAAGAGACAAGAAAACGTAAATAAAATGAATATTTCAAAAATGTACACTCAGAACATTGAACAGTTTACAATCTTTCGACAGTTTAGAATTTCGCGAGTTAGATTATAATCTAACGGTTTTTATAATCTTACGGTGACATATTTACATTTTAAAGGGGATTGAAACTTTCTGGCATAGCGACCTGCCGCCATTTAGATTTTTTTTCAAAATCGCGGCGCACGATGAAAGTGGTATGTATGGATAGAGGACACATAGACAAACAAATAATGTCAAGTAACATAGTACCCCAAAGTGTCACGTTCCCAAGATAATTGGAGGTAAACATAGACATATGAGGACAACGACAATCATTAAAAATAGACTTATTACGTGTCTACAGGCGTCGAATTGTATCCAAATAATCGTTAGTATCTACCGGCAAGACAATGGAAGACAAGCCGTGTCATAACAAAAAGTACGGCGGGAGTGGGATAGAGCTGTTGACTATTCATTTGTATTATTTTGCGTACAATCCGACCACCCAACCAAATGTGTGTCATCGTTCTAATTATTATTAGGTATAGCGATCTTTAGTTCCACATATCTCTGCAACGAGCAATTAAATAATTTAAGTCTGCAACGACATTATTTTATTGTTCATTTCATAATGCAGCGGGATGAAAGACATTAAGACAAGCCAACACGCGCGCGCGAGATACTTTGACATAATATAGCGATTCATTGCGATGCGATGCGATTTAGTAGGCAAATAATTAATTGTAGTAGTAGTTTTCTCGTGCTCCGAGTAGTATGTAATGTACCTACTCTCTTCTAATAAACAGTAATAATAATAATCAATCTGGGAGCGATTATTTGGATACAAACTAACACCTGTAGACACGTAATAAGTCGATTTTTAATGATTGTCGTTGTCCTCATATGTCTATCTTTACCTCCAAATATCTCGGTAACGTGACACTTTGGGGTACTATGTTACTTGACATTATTTGTTCGTCTATGTGTCCTATATCCATACATACCACTTGCATCGTGCGCCGCGATTTTGAAAAAAAATCAAAATGGCGGCAGGTCGCTATGCCAGCTTCCATACAAAAAGGTTCAAACCCCTTTACAAATACATGAATAAATAAATAATAACGTAAAATGACTGACTATATGTCTAACTACTGAGATAGGTAAAAAAAGACGTGTGGTACTCGGAGACTGCCGCGGTAAATCTATTGCATAGCTGTTTTTATCAACCTAAGCAATTATAATTATTTATTTATTTTATTTATGCAGTATTTTTTTTCCTTTGTTTTTTTTCTTTAATATTAATTCAAGTTACACTTTTTGAGCGTGGTGACCGATAAGAAAACAATTTTTTTTCAAAAAATATTCAAAATCTCAGTCAATGTCAGTTCTTTTATGTATATAATCATTGTGTAATTAAATTACATAATCATTCAACAAGTTATAACAAAAAATTACATTTATCATTATCATGGTATTATATCAGTCAAGGCAATACTCTGACTAATTCTATACAAGGTCAGATGTTTATAAACACTTCAATACAAATCAATACAATTCAAATTAATATTGTCCTTGCAACTGAATTTCGGCCACGGCTGCTTATCTCCAAAGAGATTAGCCATCGGCGTGGGAGACATTATAGTGTACAAGTGTGTCACAGGTACACTCTCTGTTCCTTTACTCTCATAGCCCAATGGGACTGTTTTTTTGTTATTTCTATAATATCTGCCATCAGTCTCAGATTTTGGACTATAATATGCAGATTTTTTAAATTAATAATGAACATTTAATACTTTTATCTTGCATTTTCTCAGTCGAAGCCAGGCGAGGTGGTACAAGCAGTAAAAGACGCCATAGACATTGGCTATAGACACATAGACTGCGCGTTTGTATATGGCAATGAACCAGAAGTGGGCACAGCCCTCAGCGCCAAGATCAAAGAGGGGGTGGTTAAGAGGTGCGTGCCACACATATAATAAATTATATTCTCCCATATACATAATAGTCTATCCACAAGTCTTATCTCCAGAGAGAGTAGCCATATTCTGCACGGGAGATATTATAGTGAATTGTTGTGTGCGCAAACACAGGTGCACTCTGTGTTCCTTTCACTCTCATAGCTCCATGTGATGGGAAATCCAACACGACCGGAGAGATATCAGGCGCAGGACCGACAGGTTTACATGGTCTCCGAGGCACGGCTCTGAAACACCACCAACTTCCTAACTCCGTGCTTGTATTAAGAGTTTCTAGTCAGAAAAACCCAATACTTAATTATGGCCCGACCATTTATCCTCGGCTGCAGTTGAACATGCTAACAACGAGGCAGAGTGTATCAACCCATATGCTCACAAATAATTAATTTCATTTCATTTCATATTTCAGGGAGGAGTTGTTCATCACATCGAAGCTTTGGAACACCTTCCACCGGCCTGACCTGGTGAAGGGTGCTCTGATGAAGACTCTGCAAAACCTCAACCTGGAGTATCTTGACCTGTACCTGATACACTGGCCTCAGGCTTACAAGGTGAGGGAATAGCGTCTCAAATCAAAATTGATTATTTGTGAATACAGTTACTTACTCAGATGTTAGTTTTACAGAATAAAATTTTATTATTATTTAATATTAGTATGCGAAAGTGTGTCTGTCTGTCCGTCTGTCCGTCTGTATGTCTGTCTGTCTGTCTGCTACGCTTTCACGACTCATCTGCTCAACCGATATTGATGAAATTGATTTGGTGCAGCGGTAGATTGTATCCCACTGAAGTAATCGAAGTTAAAATATACTTTTTGTATATGTCACCGTAAAATTGTAAAAACTTTTAGATTATAATCTAACTAGGGATATTGTAAACTGTCGAAAGATTGTGAATCATTCAATGTTCTGAGTGTCAATTTTTAAACTATTCATTGTTTTTAAGTTTTCTTGTCTCTTTCTTGTAGGTTAGGTTAAGGTTCGACATAAATAATCAGGTATCACTTAGTTTTTATCGGGTTAATATACCTAACAGATTACAATCTACCGAAAAATAATGCATTAAATTATAGTCTTCCGACAGTTTACAATATCGCTAGTTAGATTATAATCTAACGGTTTTTACAATTTTACGGTGACATACACAAAGAAATAAATAAGACAAAAACAATGATATTAATGGAAAAGTGATCTCTTCCAGGCAACCTTAGGCCAGAGGAAACTTTTAAAAGAAAGCGGGAGGGGTGTTCTGAGACATATTTATAAATAAATATTATATACACTAAAACAATGCAAAAGTATATAGGATAAATACACAGTAATAGGTAATAGACGACAGATGAATAATTAATAGATTATAATGATAGATAGTGTTGTTTCAATTTAGTTTTGAAGATAAGAAGAGATTGAGATAGCTTAATATCCAAGGGGCGAACGTTCCAAAGCCGTATAGCAGTTATGAACCGTACAAGAATTTTGATAGAAGGAAGTTGAGTGTCTAGGAGTACTTAATAAAAGATTATTTTGAGAACAGAGGGAAAAAGAATGTAAATTACACACTTATTACTTTTGAGGGTAGCTTTATATATGTCACCGTAAGATTGTAAAAACCGTTGCATTATAATCTAACTCGCGAAATTCTAAACTGTCGAAAGATTGTAAACTGTTCAATGTTCTGAGTGTCAATTTTTGAAATATTCATTTTATTTACGTTTTCTGGTCTCTTTCTTGTAGGTTAGGTTAGGGTTCGACATAAATAATCAAGTAGTGGGTTTAAAAACCTATCAGATTACAATCTACCGGAAAATAATGCGTTAAATTGTAATCCTTCGATAGTTTAGAATTTCGCGAGTTAGATTATAATCTAACGGTTTTTACAATCTTACGGTGACATATATACCGCAACCCGATGTTGGAATAATATTCCTCATCCGACACGTGATTCCCTGAGTAAAATCACTTGTTAATAAATTAAAAGAAAATATGTTACTTATGCAAAATGAGTTTGAAAATATTGAGGCCAATATTTCATTTATTTAAAATTATGTTTGATTGTAATATTAGTATAGAAGTAATAGATAAGGCTCCTGTTACAGGAAGGAGGGGAACTGTTCCCAACAGACGAGTCCGGCAAGATCCAATTCTCAGACGTGGACTATGTGGACACTTGGAAAGCCCTAGAGCCCCTGGTGGGTGAGGGTCTGGTGCGCAGCATAGGTGTCTCCAACTTCAACTCCAAGCAGGTTGAGCGGCTGATGGAGAATGCTAGTGTCAAACCTGTGGTCAATCAGGTATGCTGGATGATGATTAGTTTTCACCCCTAGCCTAAATATTAGAAGACAGTTATTGTATGTGAAATCCTTCACCTATTGTTCCAGCGGCTGATTATGTAACTGTTACATTTATCAATCTCATTGAGTAACCTCCGATATTTGCGAGATGGTGATAATGAAAAAAACACGGCTGAGTTTGTTGTGGGCTCTTCTCAGACCAGGGCGCGTTTGGGACACTCGTGGGATAAGTGAATGATGTGTACTCGTCCGCACCATTAGGAAGATCTTCCTCCAGGCTGGTGTTGAGCCCGGGCACCCTTCTGGTCCGACCGTTGCAAGATGAACGGTCAATATATAGCTCTATTCTCAGAAAACTTCGAAAGTTCGATATCGCGATTCAGGCTTGTATGTGTCTTATAAGTTTTCAGTCAAATAATTATCTATCGTGTCATGTTGTTATAATTGGGTATTTGACTACTATTCAAATTTATTATTTTCTTAGTGATTAGTAAATAGAGGATCTCCCAAAAGTCGTAATATTCCCCTGTTAGTTTTATGTTGAATAACCATTTTAAAAAATCATTTAAAGTAAAAAAGTCTGTCTGCAACGCTTTCACGGCCCATCTGTTCAACCGGTTTTGCCGAAATTGGTATAGGAAAAGTCAGTACCCCGGGGAAGGACATCTAATTTTTATTCCGGAAAATCCCCGGAATCTAATCCCCATCATCTAGTTTTGAATAAATTACTATATTATGAGTTTGTGTCCAAGTTGACACTTACTCGGACTCAAACTCAGTTTGAGTCAACACGATTTTTTTTCTATACTTCATTCATATATGGATCTTTTTTTTTTCAGGTCGAATGCCACCCGTACCTGAACCAGAAGCGACTGCAACAGTTCTGTGAGGCGCGGGGAATCAAACTGACTGCCTATTCGCCGCTGGGCTCCCCCGACCGGCCCTGGGCGGCGCCCGGGGAGCCCCAGCTGATGGACGACCCCAAACTGAAGGACATCGCCGACCGCCTGGGGAGGACCGTCGCTCAGGTGCTCATACGGTGAGCGCCATTTACTTTTTAGATTTAGATTTATTAAGATAAAGATCGAAATATGAATTATATATATATGTCACCGTAAGATTGTAAAAACCGTTAGATTATAATCTAACTCGCGAAAATGTAAACTGTTCAATGTTCTGAGTGTAAATTTTTGAAATATTCATTATATTTACGTTTTCTTGTGTGTTTCTTGTAGGTTAGGTTAGGGTTTGACATAATTAAGTAATGAAGCACGGGCACGTAGGTTCTATCGGGTTAATATACCTGAGAGATTACAATTTACCGAAAAATAATGTGATAATTGTAATCTTTCAACAGTTGGCAATTTCGCGAGTTAGATTATAATCTAACGGTTTTTTCAATCTTACGGTGACATATATATAAAAAAGGGAGTAAAAAAATGTGTGCATTTACAAATTTTTTGTGTGTGTGTGTGAATTAGTGAGTGTGTGGTGTGTATGTGTGGATGCGTGTGTGTCTTTATGTGCCTGTGTTACTGTTATATATTTAATTTCAGTGTCTTCATAATTGGATTTCATTAAATATTTATTAAACGTTTTTTTACATTTGTACCGGGACATTTTCAGACTCGGAAGATTTGAGAGATCTGGTCCAGCAAAATGGAAGACTCTACGTGCCGACTGTGACTTGTGAAGTCTCAGCAATTTGTTAGCCTTCATGTCTTATGCTGAGATCTATAGAGCGTACTTTGACTTTGCTAAAATTTTACTCAGAGATAAAATGAGATGGACTTATGTGATTAACATAATAGGCATGATGACTGATTTTGAGAAATGGTCAGATTATGTTCGGAAGTATCTACGATTTCGAAAAATATATATCATTTCTGCAGAAAAATAAGGTTTGGTAGATAAAATTGGCATTTGAAAGGACTTGACCGGTGGAACTATGGCAGCTTGCCTAGGTGTCAAAAATCAATGTTCAGCAATGATTTCTTTATTATTGGAATTGTAATATTTCACTGTTTTCAGATAAAAAAGTTTCAGGAGTCTGAAGGCTCGGAAAACTGCGAAAATGATCAAAAAAAGTTTCACCAAAAGACTGCTTTCCCACACTAGATGGCGCTATTTATTGTGTTGAGCGAGTCTAAAAAATATTTTCAAGTATTATTTCTTTATTGTAATTGTTATATTTTATAGTTTTCAAATAAAAAAGTTTCAGGAGTCTGAAGGCTCTGAAAACTGAGAAAATAAATTAAAAAAGTTTCACCAAAATCTGCTTTCCCACACTAGATGGCGCTATGTATTGTGGTGAGTCTAGAAAATATTTTTAAGTATTGCTCACTACTTTTAGTTAACAAGTTCAACTATTCGACCACAGATGGCAGCATATGCAATGTGAAAGGGCGTTCCAGTTGTAACTATTCGACCACAGATGGCGGCATATGCAATGTGAAAGGGCGTTCCTTTAAACGCAGTATTTCAAAATGCTTTGTTCGATCTATTAGTTTGAGACTTGTCAAAAAATAAAAATAATTATAAACAAAACATACATTTCCTTTTCATTACTATTTAATTGATCAAAAATAAATCATTCATAATATAATGACTAAGGTACTTAAATGGTATTCATGTAGGGTTACAAGATTATTATTAGGCATGGATATAATGGAACGTCAAAATGGAGTAGTGCTTAAAGAGGAAAGCGGACGCTCAAGATTTAAACAATAAACGGACTGTTTTTTTTTTGTCATTTGAACCCTGACCTTATTTGGAATAATAAATCCATAATAATTTCGTTTTGAATTTTTAAACCTTGCTGTAAAAACGGAAATCCTGTGCATTGTCCCGAATAGGAGGGCAATTACCGGTCATGTCCTTTAAATTTTAAAATTCGCGCCAAAACGCTCGCCGGTGTCATGGCGCCGTTTGTGACGTCACTATTGTTTTTACCAATATACTCTATGCAGTGTGCAGTAAACACTAGTGCGACTGTCAAAGCTCGAAAACAAATAATTGTGACGTCATTCGCTTCTTGGTGTTTAATCCAATATGGCGGATTGCTGTATTTTACAGTTTTATTTTATTAAAATAAATATCAATCTTATTCGAAATAGAAAAATAAACACGTTTTTTATAATCCTTGAATCCTATTTCATTAGATAAATTCATAATTTCATTGATTCTTGGTTACTGTCATCATGCCTATTCTGTCTCGTTTTAAGCTTGTCTTAAGTCTAAGCAAAGTCAAAGTTCACTCCATAGATCTCAGCATTAGACTAGATGATTACCGCGACTTCGTCCGCGTGGACTAAGTTTTTTTAATTCTCGCGGGTACTCCTTTATTTTCCGGAATAAAAAGTAGCTAGATAAAAGTAGTCCTTCCCCGGGATATAACATATCCCTGTACCAAAATTCATCACAATCAGTGGAGTAGTTGGGCCGTGTAAACCTGGCAGACAGACACACATGCGCATTTATAATATTATACAGTATGGATTTTTAAAAACAACTATATATGTGTGTGTGTACTAGTGTAATAAAGGTGTACGTGTAACAAGTGCAAGTGTGGTTTAATTGTATGCCCTAACTGTGAATACATAAAGTGCTAAATACTCGTTCACCTTTGTCCCCAGGTACCAGATAGACCGGGGAATCATCGTGATACCGAAGTCAGTGACCAGATCGAGGATCGAGAGCAACTACAGAGTGCTGGAGTTCCAGCTGTCCGCTGAGGATGTGCGGCTGATCGACAGCTTCCATTGTGACGGACGATTCGTGCCCATGACCGCGTAAGAATTTATTCACCTCTCATGCTCTAAAAATATGTCATTATAGGTTAGCGTATGCGGACTAAAGTTAGCATTTAGCCTATAAGGATTAAAGTATTATTTTTTTAATTTTTGCCGTACTATCCTCATATCGGTATGCGTGATATCCTCATTCGGTTATCCAAAATTTTTAGTCTATGGTTACTATCGACAGCCAAAGAAATTGTCACATAATTAAATGTCAAAGTTACCCATCGTATCCTACCATAAATCCTACAGATCTGTCTATGGTACTACTGTTTTTTTTTAATTCCGTCTTGTTAACGATACGGAGAAAAATAAAGTTGGTATTGCGGTTTGCCGCGAAATAATAGATTTTTTGTTGTAGTTAATTTACATTTATTGAAATGGATGTTTTATGGATGAATCTATTTAAAATTTCGATGCACAATACGTAATATAAGGTGAAGGCAAGTAAATGAGTGTGACTATTTATTTTTTAATATCATCAAGTAAAAATAAATATCTTACTCCTAATATAAAAATGTACAGAATATGAAAAAATAAACAGAATGGCAAAGAAATAATTAAAAATCGTTTATTTATATTTTTTTCTCGCAATCGAAGTGAAAAGTAGAGTGTTTAGCATGGAACTAAAAGCCATTCTACTCGACTCTATAGCATACCTCATACAAGATCTTTAAACTAAATTAGATTGACATGACTATCTAGTGATGCTATCTTTTTCTTCTTGTAAAGCACCCACAATACAAATTTATTTGAACTGTGGAAGGTGAATCTAGGTTTTGGTTTGCGGCTCTCGTACGATGAAACTATTGATTTTACAAAAAAAACAGGTTACTACATAAATTGTAGGAAACTTTTTCTAGTTAAAATTATTACATATCTATTTTCATCGTACAATTAGTCCGAAAGGAGTTATTGTAAAATTAGTCCGAAAGGAGTTATTGTCAAAAAACTGTTTATGGGCGCCATTTTTCCAATATGGCGGCGCGAGCGGCAAAGTGAAAATTCGTAAAGAGCACGTGGAAATCTATAAAATACACCAATTTTCAAAACTCCCGGGAAACTTTCCAGGTAACCCCCTTTTTGAGCCCAAATGACTGTATTAGGCCTATTACACTGCACTTTTCACAGGGACCCTTCCACTTGAGTCAGTGTAGTGTAATAATATTTAGGGAGTAAGGGTCCCTAATTCCTATCCCCCTCTTATTGCTGTGTAATAAGCGACGCTCTAACTACCAGTCACGCCCACCCTTACCACAGGGCCCTGTGGATAGTGCAGTGTAATAGGCCTTTAATATAGTGCAAAGCAATGATGTCTAGGTTGAATTACCCACTAGGCTATCACCACTAGTAAAATAATTAATGATTAAGTTGTACCTCTCTCTCTCTGTGCCTTGTACTTACTTATAGATTGTTTTTTTTTTCAGATCACTCGGCCACAAATACCACCCGTTTGAAAACGAAGAATTTTAATTACTTTATTATTATAAACAATGTTATTTAGCTAAAAGTTATAATACAAAACTTGTTTATTATGTTACATTTGTATCTTCAAAATTATTAAGTATTAATAAGGAGATTTATTAATTTAAGTTTTAATATTACAAAATTTAAATTCTAAATTTAATACTATACTCTTAAACTCACTCGTGTACATTAAATAAAATGGTAGGTACTGAAAATGTTATAGTATTATTTTTGTGTCAAAATAAAAAAAATTGAAATATTTTGTGTTTTTTACCTGTAAAGATTCAACGTCCCGGTTCGTAGCCGTGTAGAAACCGATAAAATATGATAGTTTATATAGATTTGCCATTGCATAAAAAAAGAGTGTAAAACAGAATTTGTTATGCCGAGGCTAGGTATTATACTATTGATGAATTTCTTAATTTCAAGTTGCATGGAAGAAATGGGCTTCGCATTCGGCAGCCCACAAGTCAGTGTAATTCTTGTTACTATGTATTAGCTACATATTGCAACACTCTTTTCTCTTTTTCAAAAGAGCAACTGCTGAGTTTCTTTCCGGTTCTTATTAGTAGAATCTTTTTTCCGAACCGGTGGTAGACTCATGACATTTCATAAATGGCACAAGTTGTCCTACGTGAAATAAATAAATCATTTCATTTCATTTACCCCCCAAATCAGACTACTACGCCACGACCCTACTTTGTGTGCCTACCAGGCGGCACCTAGAATGTGGCTACCCTTTTTAGGGTCAGATTCAGATTCATTTATTTGCATTTAACATAAACAATTGTGCAATAATTGGCATGTCACCCCGTTATGGCATATGCAATTTGAGTGACAAGTACTTCGCAATTATTTATTTAATCTTATTAGGTACATAATAATCCATGCTAATATTATAAATGCGAATGTGTGTCTGTCAGTCTGCTACGCTTTCACGGCCCATCCGTTCAAGCGATTTTGATGAAATTTGGTACAGGGACAGTTTGTATCCCAGGGAAGAACATAGGCTACGGGAATTAAAAAACTTAATCCACGCGGACGGAGTCGCGGGTATTCAAAACTATCGAATAAATTAATCTTTAAGTCATCTTACAAAACTTAAGCTTCAGGAAGCTTAATTACTTAAAATCTTAATTACTGAAGTCAATTATAAAAAAACGAATAACAAATTCATGGATTATTATTTCCGCATTAATAAAAATAAATTACCGTTGGTTCTTTTTCATTTTTTAATGTCATCTCTTTTTTTAATTATTCCACCCCGACACAGTGCTTAATGAAATAATACAAAATATCTTAATATAAAATACATGACGATATAGGTACAGCTTACTACAAACAAAATTTATGAATAAAAACGACACCAATTTAACTTAGGTACAAGCAATCGGACAAAGATAATTGGGAGCGGACTTCTTACCACATCTATAGAAATCAACAGCAACAACAACGTTGTTTTTAACAATTTTATCATTTAACAAGTTTATAAGACGTGTTAAATTACGGCATAGAACAGCAACATTTAGGTTTCGTGCGTTTAGTTACTTTGGCCTTCGATTCAACTTTTTCAACCTTAGTTTTGATCTTCTCTAATAGTTTAATGTTGATTTTATTTTTCACTCTAGCTGAACAATCGTGACTTATGGTTAGTATTTTGCACGCGGCGTTGCATCCGATACGTCTTATGAACAAAACGCAGTCTGTGGCTATAGCAAGTAATACGTCACTCATTTCGGCTAAAACGTCACAAGTTTTAGAATTTGCATCTCCTTGTATAGAACTGTATAGCTCTTTGAAGAGTTCTCCGATAGCACAACAGCAATATCTACAATTGTAGCCAACTGATTGGGTTAGGGATGACACTGAAGGGATTTCGACGTGTACTTTGGGTGGTTTCCTACAACTGAGGCCCGGTTTGGTGCTCCCGCAGGTTTTGGATTTGGCGTATTTGCACGTGGTACAGGGGGGTAAATCTTCGTCTTCAATGACGGTATCTGGGTCGCAGTCTAGTTCAGGTACCTCGAAATTGCCCCGTAACTCCTCCTTATACCGCTCTGCTGGATTGTTTCTTTTTCTTGCTTTCAACTGGAAATAATAGGGATGATGTCTATGTCAAAAATAAATTATTCCGTACCGATTATTAAATAGAGGCTCTTCCAAAAGACCTAAAATTCACATCCTCGAATAGTTTTATGTTTGATAACCATTTTATACTACAGAATAAAGAAAAAAAGTGCTTTTAAATTTGATGACGTCACAACTAAGACGTATTTCATACTTTCCATGCTAGAAGCGCGTTTATAAGTTTGATAAAGAGTTGCTGATTTGATTGAATTGTCATACGGTTGTCATCAACCCTATTATATCATCACTAGATGATGCACGCGACTTTGTCCGCGTGAATTTAAGTTTTTGTGGTCTTTTTTGTGGTTTTTGATTTTCCGATAAAAAAGTGGTCGCGGATTAAATCTATGTAGCGAACTTCTTCAAAATCGGTTAAACAGATGGGCTGTGAAATCGTAACAGGCAGACAGACGGACGTCACTCGTTTGCGTTTGTAATACTTATTTGTATGGATTTATAATGTGTTATTTTGGAGAAAATAGCCCATCATAATGCCTTGGAACTAGAAGTTTAATTCGCTATATCCGCGACAAAAGGTACAGTGTATACTATGTGGTACAGTGTGTCCCGCACTTATAGCCCGCGATATTCACCACACCACAGAAATTTTCCAAACTACTCTCAACGTACGCTTCACTTCGACGCCGGAGCATCTTCAGGAGATGTTGACTCGACAATGCTATACATCGAGCATTGTCGAGCATTATCAGTCGAGGAGTGAAGCGTACGTTGAGAGTAGTTTGGAAGATTTCTGTGGTATGGTGAATATCGCGGGCTATAAGTGCGGTATACACACTACCACATAGATTTATCTAGTGTCGCGGATATATAGCGAATTAAACTTCTAGTTCCTTCATAACTATTTATATGTCATTCAGTTAAAATTTCTCTTTCAGAAGTAACCGTGAGTTAGGTATGTTGGTTAATTAAAAAAATTCTTCAATCCTGTCAAATTTATTAATAAATTAAACCAACACAGACATTTACGAAACATAATTATCTATCTGCTAAATAAACTTTAATTTAGACTTTGTATTTCCACTTTTACTTTGGACGTTTGGTTTAAAAAAATGTAGGAGTTTAGATGTTTCGTCATCAGTATCACTTTCATTTTGAACATTTTCAGGGTTACATTTCTGACATTGCGTTAAATATTTAAAATTATACTTAATTGTGTTATTTAATTCGCCTATTGCGTTCGCCGCATTTTTTATAGCTTCTGGTCTTTGATTTTCAGGGCGACATTTTTGACATTGCGTAAAATATTTAAAACTGCGCTTTATTGAATTTGTGAGTGCGCCTTTTGTAGTGGCGGCGTTTTCCATATAACTTTGATTTTGGTTATTTGCTTCTGTACTTTGATTTTCAGGGTGGCATTTTTGGCATTGCGTTAAATATTTTATATTTCGTATTATTGTCTTTTTGAAATCGTTTTTTGCGTTCACAGCGTACTTTTGTGTTTTATCTGCTAGTGCATAGGCTTTTTTAGTGGCCATCTTTGCGTATTGTCGAGTCTTCCTAGCAACTCTGGAGGCCTTGTCAGTAGCGTATTTTTGAGTCCTTGCAACTGCTTTGGAGACCATCAACCTGGTGTTAATTTCAATTCTTCTAACGAACAGTACACAATCATTTGCAATAGCTAGTGTTACATCGGTAAGTTCGTCTAAAACTTCGCAGACCCTAGTATTTGGGTCGCCGTTGATTGTGTTGTTTACTTCTTTGAAAAGTTCATTAAGAGTGAAGCAGCAATGATGACAGTTGTAACCGACTGATTGGTTGAGTGATGAAACTGAGGGAACGACCACGCGGGGCTTTTTCTCACATCTAAGCCCCGGTTTGCCGCTGCCACAGGTTTTGGATTTGACGTAACGACATGTTTCACAACAAGGCGTGTCTTGGTCGCATTCGCCTTCTTTCTTTTTTAATATTTTTTCCTTTGTTTTTCTAATTTTGTCTTGTTGTTTTTCAATATTCTCTTGTGTTTTGTCGATTTTCTCATGTGTTTCGATTTTATCCTGTGCTTTGTCGATTTTATCCTCTGGTTTTTCGATTGTCTCCTTTGTTTTGTCGATTTTATCTTGTGGATTTTCGATTTTCTTTGATTCCTGTAGCTTTCCGATTGTCTCCTGCTGTTTATCTATTGTGCCTTTCGGTTTTACAGTTTCCTCTTGCATTCTATCGATTTTGTTCTGTTGTATTTCTGGTTTTTCTTGCAGCTTCTCGATTGTCTTTTGCGTTTTGCTGTTTTTCTTCTGCTTTTTATCGATTTTATCTTGCTTTTGATCTATTTTTATTTGCGGTTGGTCAATTTTTGCCCCCTGTTTATCGATTTTCTCCATTGGTTCTTCCATTATCGGCAATGGTTTTTCAATTTTCTTTTGTTGCTCTTGTTTCAATTTATTTCCTTCCAAATCATCTTCTTTCAACTGGAAACACATTTTTTGATTTTGTAGAACAGTTTAAAAAATCACATCGTTGGAAACCGGACATTGCTTAGCGCGATCGCAATTTCTGTTGATTGAATTTTTTAACTTATTTACGAGTACTGGGAAATTACGTAGAGTTTAAAAATATTAAAATTACAGAATAATATTATGGTTTGCAAGGATTTCTGTTTTTGAAAGAAATTGCTTGGGAACCCTTTGTTATAATGAATCCTCTGTCGGCATCTAAACATGCAGGCTGCTCTGTCAAATTACATCAAAATTGCTCAAGCGGTCGGTCATTTTCGATATTTCTCGGAAATTTTACTATGCCAAGCGTGTCAGCAGGGAAATACGTGACACTGAGTAATAATTAACTACTTAAAAATATTTCCATGATAGACTTGATTACTTACGTGATTTAATAATAAAAAACTGTATGAATAAATATAACAATTTAGAGGCAGCAGTAGCTTGGTGACTTTCCACCATCTGAAGCATTTAATTTAAAGCAGCTTCAAATAGAAGCCAAGCCGCTTCTATTTTAAATATTGCTGTGAAGAAGCTTTGCTAAGAAGCCTCAAACAGTAAGGCTTTTCTTAAGTTGGCAAACATCCTGCGCGATCTCTCGAAACGACAATTACATTTTCTAGATATCTGCAGTAACCTGTTTATACTTCTTCTACTTCCTGAACACTTTA
This sequence comes from Erebia palarica, assembly GCA_964035005.1. Taxonomy (NCBI): domain Eukaryota; kingdom Metazoa; phylum Arthropoda; class Insecta; order Lepidoptera; family Nymphalidae; genus Erebia; species Erebia palarica. The sequence continues at coordinate 10,376,850 of OZ035994.1, read as the reverse complement.
TTTGCCTTATCATAAGAGCATCCAATAAGATTGCAAGTTTAGGTGATGTTTTTGTACGTGATTTATGTTTTTTACTTTGTTTTTTTTTTCGAACTCTTACTTTGCCTCAGCATTCGCCATTTCTTCTGGTGGCTTCGTTTTGAATTCTTTTTTGCTCCTTTTGATTTTTTACGTTTTACATTTTTTCGATTTCTTGTTTTGCTTTTACTTCTTATAATGTTACCTTGTTTCAGCAGCAGAGCGCACATCAAGTTGTCACTCAATACTCTTGTTGCACTCTTACGATTTCTACACAATTTTAATATATTTTTTTCTTTTCTTACACTTGCCCTTTTCCTGTTTTTCAGTGAAAGCGCTTCCACCAAATTACAAGTTAAAGTCGATTCTCGCCTCGACCTTTTCGATAATGTAAATTTGGATATCACTTTTTTTGCATCTCGTCTTCTTTTCTTAAAGCTACTACTTGATGGCATCAGCGCATTCCTTAGCTTATCCCTTGTTCTTATTTTTGATCTACTTCTTGATGGCATCAGTGCATTCATTAGTTTGTCCCTCTTCCTTCTGCTCGAGGCACTAGGTTCTCGATTGTGCTTTTTAGAGGTTTTAGGTCTTTTAGATTTGTTTTTTATAATATGATCTCTTACATTGAAGATACTTTTCGACTGCGAGGTCCTTGGCGACCGGGATTTCATAAGTTTCTCCTTTATTTCTCTTACACTGAATTTTCTATGTGGTTTTTTCTTCTTTTTCAGTAATAATGCATCCATTAAGTTAGCACTTAACTCGTGCAAGCTACTCGACTTGCCGGACGACTTGCGCGAGCCACTGGACTGTTGCGAATCTCTCATCTTGCGCAATGCACTTGACTTGCCCGATATCTTCACGTGAACCCCCGATTTTTTGGCTTTCTCTTTTACATCTCCTATATGCAGATATTTACTTTTTGGGCTCTTCTTTTCTTTCAGCAATAACGCATCCATCAAGTTTGCGCTTAGCTCGTGCGAGCCACTCGACTTTCGTAAGTCATTCGACTTGCGCGAGCCACCGGACTTGCGAGTACCACTGGACTTGCGCGAGGTCCTTGAAGACCGGGTTGCCATAAATTTTTCTTTCATTTCTCTTACACTGAATTTTCTTTGTGGTTTTTTCTTTTCTTTCAATAATAAAGCATCCATCAGATTGGCACTTAACTCGTGAAAGCTACTCGACTTGCCCGAGCCATACGACTTGCGCAAGCAGCTCGACTTGCGCGAATCTCTCAACTTGCGCGAATCTCTAGACTTGCGAGAGCCACTGGACTTGCCTGAGACCTTTGTTTGCAAACTGGACGTTTTGATTTTTTCTTTTATCTCTCCAATCCTACTGAATCTACTTTTTGGCTCCTTTTTCTTCAACAGCATCACATCTAAAAGATTTGCACTTAACTCACGTATGCTATTAGACTTGCCTGAAACACTAGACTTGCGCGAGCCGCTCGACTTGCGTGAGCGACTAGACTTGCGTGAGCGATTGGACTTGCGTGGGCGATTGGACCTACGTGAGCGACTCGACTTGCGCGAGCCACCAAGCTTATGCGAACTCTTAGAAAAACTGGATTTATTGACTTTCTCTGTTATTCCTCCAATCCTACTGAATCTACTTTTTGGCTTCTTTTTCTTAAACAACATCGCATCCAATAGATTTGCACTTAACTCGTGCGCCCTACTTGACATACTCGAGCCACTCGACTTGCGTGAGGCACTGAGCTTACGCGAGCTCTTAGGTAAACTGGATTGCCTGATTCTATCCGTTATTTCTTCTATCCTACTGAATGCACTTTTTGGCTTCTTTTTCTTCAACAGCATCGCATCCAAAAGATTGGTACTTAGCTCGTGCGCCCTACTCGAGCCACTCGACTTGCGTGAGCCGCTGGACTTGCGCGAGCCACTGGACTTGCGCGCGCCCATAGACAAACTGGATTTCTTGAGTTTCTCTTTTATTTCTTCTAATCTGCTTTTACGTTTATTTTTTTTCAACATCATCGAATCCAATAAATTGGCACTTAACTCGTGCGCCCCAATTGCTTTGCGCGAGCCACTGGACCTGCGTGAAACACTGGACTTGCGTGAACCGTCGGACTTATGCGAGCCCATAGAAAAACTGGATTTCTTGAGTTTCTCTTTCACTATACTGAATCGACTTCTAGGCTTCTTTTTTATCAACAACATCGCATCCAGTAGATTGGCACTTAACTCGTGAAAGATACTTGACTTGCCCGAGTCACTGGACCTGCGCGATCGACTCGACTTCCCCGAGGTTAAAGGCAAACAAGACTTCTTGAGTTTCTTTTTTATTTCTCCTACACTGAATCTACTTTTTGGCTTTCTTTTTTTACACAACATTTTATTCAGTAGAGTGGCACTCATCTTACGCATAGGACTCGAATCCCGCGATATCGTCCATTTGGATTTCTTTCGTTTTACTTTTTTTCGATCATCCATCATCATTTCGTTTTTACTTTGCAGCATCAGCGCGTCTAATAGATTGGCTTTCATGTCTCTCGCGGTTTTGAGCTTGCCTGAAATCTGTGTACACAATCTTGATTTTTGAGGATTTACCTTTTTCTTACACGGTATTTTGAATAAGCTTTCTGTTCTCTTGCTTTGCAACAAGAGCGCGTCTAACAAGTTATCCTTCATCTCACGCGCACTTACGCGCTTGCCCGGTTTTGATTTATTTTTTGGAAATATACTCATAATAGAACTTCTTGAACTGCCACTTATTGCACCTATAATAGAACTTATAGAATTTTTGTTGCGATCTTTTGGTTTCATCAGGTTTTTGGTTTCGGACTTTACTTTCTCGACCAACCATACTGGGTTGAGTTTTTCCACTTGCGCTTTGATTTTCTTTGTAGCGCTATCTTTCGCTTTAACTGCACATTTGTGTGCGCTATTAATTACTTTGCAATATTCAGCTTTAGCTTTCGCAACGTATTTATTTTTCTTATCGACTACTGCCGCAACTTTAGCATTGGCTTTATCGACAACTGCTGAAACCTTGGCGTTTGCATATTGTTGTGCTTTACCCATCACTTCAGATGCCTTAGAATTTGCATCTATTCCTAATCTTCTAGCCAACAACACACAATCATTCGCTATGATTAATAAAACGTCAGTGACTTCTCCTAAAGCATTACCAGCATCCGCATTTGGATCCCCTTGAATGGTTTTGTTGGCTTCTTGTAAAAATCCGCCGAAAGTGTGGCAGCAATATCTACAGTTTCCATCTATTGAATTAGTGAGGGATGAAACGGTAGGGACGACCACCGGAGAGGGTAGCGTATCACATTTTTCCCTTGGTTTGGCGCTTCCGCAGGTTTTAGATCTCACGTAACGACATGTCTTGCAATATATGTCTTGATCGGGATCACGCTCGTATATTTGTTCTATTATTTTCTTTCCTTCATCCGGTTTTAATTTGAACTTCACTTGAAGCTTCTTTCTTGTTTTTGTTAACAACTGGAACAATTTTTTGCTTTCATGAAAATCTGTTCAATAATAACAGCTTCCCTAGCACGGAATTTGTGTTCTTATGCATAGCGATCATCGCTATCTCTAGTGTCTAGTTAATACCTATGGTATTCTGTTAAATTATGATAATATTCACATAAAATATTACTTTTCTTGACACTCGTCTCGCCTGTGTTTATTTTTTTGCTTTGTTTTTAGATCTTTTTCTGATCGTAGTTAGTTCCCTTTATTTCCACAATTTCAGATGTTTGTTATTTTCACTATCAGTCGAAGTGGGATTGATACTTTTATACTTAGTTATTTTTTTTGAACGTAACATATAAATAATAAATATTATCCACATATAACATAAATTGTAGGTATTAAGTATTTATAAAAAGTATAGTAAAAACAATAATTGGTCTATAAAAATGATTAAAAGTTAATTGCGTCAACACGCTCAAGCAAACAGGTACTTACAGTCCTATTCAAACTTTATGACTTTTCGGAACATCGTACGTTTCGACGCTCAGAACATATTATTTAGGTATCAGCGAGACGGTTTCGGTTGACTGTACCTGCGCGAACTACACTCGCGGCTAACTTCCATAACTAGTCGTCACCCATAAAGTTCGAATCGGATTGTATTTAACATTGATCGGGCTATCAAACGTGGTACTACTGGGCACGGATCTCCTCTCAGAGTGAGAGGGGTTTAACTCATAGTCCACCACGCTGCCCGAGTGTGAATGGGCAGACTTTCTCACTGCGTCGTATTCCTCATTATACTAAGGGTCGTGAACCCATTCCATCTATCAAATAATGGTACATTTTTTGGGATAATGATAACTAATTCACGTTATTAGAGAACTTTCAGGTATATAGGTTTATGAACTATTACTTTTAAAACACGTCGGAACGCTAAATCGCTTGGCGGCACGTCTTTGCCGGTAGGGTAATACCTAACTAGCCACGGCCGAAGCCTCCCATCAGGCAAAGTGACGGTGATATAATACAGTTGTTGATGAAAACTTCTACCGCGGCATGTGTATATTGCCTGCCTTGTTGGTCTAGTGCTTAGCACGATCGAATGACGAGGTCCCGGGTTCGATTCCCGGGTCGGGCCATATTTAAGTGTTTGGTTTTTCTGACAAGAAATTCCCAGTACTAGCCCGGAGTCGGGAAGTTGGTGGTGTTTCATCCCCGTACCTCGGAGAGCACGTAAAACCGTCGGTCCTGCGCCTGATCTCTCTCTGGTCGGTCTAGGATATTCCGTCCCATTGGGCTATGAGAATGATGAAATAGAGTGCAACTATGTTAACGCACACACTTATACACTTGCCATGTACAATATGTCGGATTGTCTTGTATGTGTATTAATTGTATTGTGTGTGCGGATTTTCCATCCCACCGCGGGCTATGAGAGCAAATGAACAGAATGTGCTATATCTCCCGCGCACGGCGGCTAATCTCTACGGAGATTGGCCGCCGTGGCCGAAATTCGGTCCGGAGGACAATGGTTATTACTTACGTTATCCTTTAGCGTGGGTATTGTGATACGTCTCGCTTCCACGGTGGTCTTCATGGCTCATGGAAGCTATCTTTTCCTTATCATGACTAAAACTTGATAATTTAGAAAATATATTTACAAACAGAAATTTAATTCAAAATGTGTCACTAATGATTTTGTCAGTTGAACTTTTCTAGCATAGACGTTATAGACTCCTCTTTGACAAAGCCTTTGACTACCTATATCCGTGCTTATAAACATCTTTAATAATTATACCATCTTCGTGCCTCCCTCAAGTTACTCGACACTGGCGAAGTGCATTGTGCTGGCTTGGCACTACTCAAAGCCATAAACCAAGAGAAGAATTATACCATAGAAATAGGTAGGTACTAAAATTCTACATCATACTAATATTATATATGCGAGTGTGTTTGTTTGTTGGTTCATCCTTCACTTACGCCGCAACAGAGCAACTGATCGTGATTTTGAGTTTTGCATGAGTATAGGTGAGGACGGAGAGTGACTGGCTACTTTTCATCCCCGTGGGAATTTAAAAAAAACTTATTTCACGCGCACGAAGTTGCGGGAAGCTAGCATTACCTACCTATTGTAAATGCGAAAGTGTGTTTGCTTGTTTGCTGACTCTTACACCGATTCGGTATCCCGTGCAACGTCTGTCCGTTGGTCTGTTCACCCGTTGTCCTAGGTGAGCGACGCAACGCGATGCGACGCCATAGAAAATGACAGACGTGTCTACGCGTCAAAGCACGGGCCACGTGAACGGTCAGCTACTGTTTTATACTGGCGTGTCGCGTTGCCGCGTTTGTCGACCCGTTATCCTAGGTGACCGAAAGAAGCGACGCCATAGAAAATGACAGATACTATTTATGAGCAAGGTATAATTTACGTCATTTTCTATGGCGTCGCTTCTGCCGCTCGCCTAGGAAGATTTGAGACTTGGATTGAAGGATTTTGCTGGCAACACTTAGCTATACAAAACTCAACTCCCCAGCTCAACGCTAAACAAAAATAACAAAATATTCTAGCACATGGGGACACATAGATTTTTTACTATAGCGGGACACGCTACCATTTTTTCTGATTTCCCGCGATTTTGCGCTCAGATTCGAGTTAGGATGCTGTCAGTGTAGACATGATTTCGACCAAATAAAATAATGTCCTCCCGACCTAATTTCGGCCACGGCGGCCTATCTCCAGAGAGATTAGCCATATGCGCAGGAGATATTATAGTGCACAAGTGTGTGCGCATATACAGGTACACTCTCTGTTCCTTTATTCTCATAGTCCGATGGGACGGAAAACCCGACAACGCCCGGAGAGAGATCAGGCGCAGGACCGACGGCTTTACGTGTCCAACGAAATTTCAGGCTTTTCCACCAAATACCAACCAAGCTTTCAACTTTTTTATTAATTGGAACGGGGAAAAAGAAAAAGAAAACACCACAAATCCATAATAAACTTTCAAACAGCATATATTGTAGAAATAAAAAAATACATGATACAAATAAACTCTTTTAAGCTAAAAAAAACTTAAATCTAAAATCCACCAGACTTCGTATCTGGCAACACTGTTGTGACGGAAGGAAATAAAAAGTCCCGGAATAAAACTAATAATTTATTTTTTATTTTATTACAAATTACACGAAAAGAATATTTCATTTTATTCATCTTGCATACATTGTAGCGTGTCTATAATTTCAAATGATTAAAAATTACATAATATTGTTGATTCGGATGGCGTCTAAATTTTAGAGTATTCGCATCTTTTTCTTACTAATGTAATGGACAACTAAGGACAAAAAAAGGGGAAATATGTTACTATAGAATGTGGTCTACGGCAGTTTTTATAGAAAAGGCTTTTTGTGTTTAAAAAACCAGCTTCAGATATATTTCCCGTCAAAGATTTATCGGAATGCATTTAATAAATCTTGTATTATTGTATCATTATTGCAGGCGATGCTACGACAAAATGATGTAAAGATGTTACGATCTATTTCATTTCATATATTTATTCATTTCATTCATGTACCTAATAATTCGTGCTCAGGATGATGTTAGAATTTTTAGAGTTGGTTCAGATAATATTAGTTTGTATTCACTGTGCATCTCATTTACAAACAATGTAACAAAGAAATAGATGCAGGATACTCTAAATTAATTTAGAGAACGACATCAGAATCGGCACCATTGTAACACGCGTTAAAATTATTTTGTTTGTTTAAATATAAATTACAGAAGAATGCTTAAAACTGTTTTTTTCACAAATCGCAACTTTTCGAAACACTCTATCCATATAAACATAATAATATTATTATTAATAATAGTCAATTAATAATAATAGTTATTTTAAAAAATCAACTTGTCATTTTAACAACTCTAGACTACTCTAGGTAATGTCAAATTGATAAGGCCCCGTAACTTAAAAGAAAATAATAAATCAAAATAGTAGTAAAATAAAACTGGGCCTTAACGTCCTATTTAATAATATAAAAATGTACTGTATTTTATTTTTTCAAAATTTATTCAAAATGGCGTCTGTCTTTTTTTCTTTTATTTGTAGCATACGTAAAACCGTTTAAAGGCGGATTAAAATAGTTATGGCAAAAATGAGGTAATAATTAATATATTGTAATATAATATTATTCGCGAAATTGTTTTAAAATGTTGTTTTTTTGTTTTAAGAAAGTGCGCCCGCCATCTTGAATAAACGTTTAAATTACGTCCCAATAACACATCGAATCGAAAAATAAAAATAAGTTAAAAAATCTACGTAACTTGTAGAGGCTAGCCAATAATAATTTCTTAACTTTACATCGATAGTGTTATATATTATTATTATATTTTATTTTATTTTTCCGAACACATCGCGCCGCTTGATTTTCCAAAATGGCGTTCCGAGTGAACGGCTACACCTAGGGATGCGCAAAAAGTATCGATATATTGCTTAAAATCGATACTTCACTGGTATCGTTTCTTCCAAAGCTCATACTTGGTTTTCTTATTTAAACAAATTTATATTTTTTATACTGTGTCCTAAAACGTTGGAAATTACAAAAGTACTAATATCTACAAAAATTGTAGTTTGTTATAATTTGATTTGTTAAATTTAATGTAACAAGTTAATTTTTAAATACACCTAGTCAAACGTCTTTTTGGTGAAGGTCATTTATGTAGAATATCGCCTTGAAAACAATGGTTTAGTCTGTCACATTGTCTTGTTGTCTTTTAAAATATTTACATTATTAACTGGGGCCCTATTAGGGTAAAACGACAGCTATCGGTATTGATCAAAATCCACTGTCGTCTTAAAAATGTCACAACTTCAGCTAATCAAAACAATATAGAGGTTGCAGCAATGAATGATGCAGCTTTTCGCGATCGAACAGCAGCTATCGATTATCGATACCACATGACTTGCGCATTCCTAGCTAAACTATGAAATTATCAATTACATTTTAAAAAGCACGAATGGCGCGGGTCGCCCCAACATGGAAAGCATTACATGCTGTATTTTACTTTTAATTGTTTATTTATAAAAAATACAATAATTATACAATTAATATAATAATAATTAAGAATGCACCAAAATACACGTCCAAACGTTTCGCAATGGGAATGTTGCAATAATTTATTATAATTATTAATTTAAATTGATTTTTACGCACTTATGACAATTCTTGAGGATTTTTACAAACATATTATACAATAACATGCATTTAATGTATATAGAGACATCTGTTTTCTTGTTTTATGTCGTTCCTTTATTGCTGTCCCTATGTGTCCCTTCCCATGATTCCATAAAAAATTACCATATTTCATATATTTTAAAACATAAAATTATTGAAATATTAAGTGTCGATTCATTTTATTGATTTAAATTACAATTTTATCAAAATAGCAACAACACCCATTGAAAACGCACGGAAATGTCACAGAAAGTATATTATAATATAAAAAATCAATAATTAAAAATATCAATTTCTCATAAGACGCTTGGCAAGTCATAAGAAAAAAGAGCATTATAGTTAACCGACTCCAACTAATGAAGGTTCGTGGTATGTGTGTTTGTTGTTGATTTGCTTAATAATAATTTCAAAAGAAAGAGGAGACTGTCCAAGCCTGACCTTATGTACCTACTCTATATTAAACAATACATAAGTTTTGCAATGCAAATGGCTTAGCATACAATTATTTAAAATGGAATATTATACAAGGTTTTCAAATATGGCGCTATTTATGAGAGACTTTGACTTTTGTCAATCTTGAGTCCATTATTTTCTTCTTCTTCTGACATAATCAACGTCAAATTGACATACGAATCCATCGTTATTAGCAAAGGATATATGAAACATTGAAACATTAAAAACATTAAAATGATTAAAATTATGTTGAGCAGCAGTAGTATCTCTTGGAGTAAAAACAAATTTATGGACATTTAAATAAAGATCAAATGAAGGAATTGGATTTTAAAAAAAAATAGGTTTATCATGCCTTTGTACTTAAAAGTAGTAAGTTAGTACAGTGATTTATAAATTTTTTGGACAGTCACCTTCAGATACGGAACACTTTAGGGTAATCAATCACCTTACATTGGTGCCGATTCTGTAATGTAACATCTCTAAACTAAACTAAAATGGCAGCTTTAAATCTAGTTCTGTCCCTTTCCGTAGGGAGTATTATGAAAGGGTTAGCAATATTTATAATGCTCTAATTTTAGTTTAGTTTAGAGATTGTGCGCTACAGAATCAGCCCCATTGAAGTCGGTTGTGAAATAATTTTTTTCGAAATTGTCAAATAAATTATGTCTGCATCTACCTTACTACTAAATGCCCAGGGCTGAGCGTAAGCTCAGGTGCAACTGAGCGGATGCTCAAGCGGTTTGAGCGCCATCTATCGTGAAGTGGCCATATCACGCCAAGGTGGGTTTTACGCGAACTTTTTTCAATACCCAGTTTATTATACTATTAACTATTTGACATTTGAGTATCTAAATTATTTCTGATTTTAGTGTTCGTAACCATCCATATCGATAAAAAAAAATATCGATACGATGCAATTTAGACAACACTAAATCAATCTATCGAGTACATGTACGACACGATACGATAATTACACTATCGTAATCAATATAATATGGGTTTCGTACATCACTAAACCAATCTGTCAAATGGTAAATAGTATATTTGACAGGGTATAACTTGCGTTTTTACAGTATTCATAAAAAAGCGGCATTAGAGCGATTTGCAATAATTTTGGGAACTCTTAAAAATACTTTCGAAAGCGAGATGGCAGTGTTGTTTTTGAGTTTTATCTGTGGACAAAAAACAAACATTTATTAGAAAAAAAAATTAATGTGTCAGCGAGAGATTTTAGTCATGAAGTTAGCAAGAAAAACGTCTTTAATACTTAACTTTACTTTATTGTATTACTACTACTTGTAATACTAAAAATAACTCGACAGAGTTGGCATCATCTAAACAGTTGTTTGGTATGGCGGCCATTATATTACCGCACTAGTGCGAAAATCAATATATATTAATCATGTAATTTGCTAGCTGCAATGACAGATATCCGGTATCTGAGCCCATAGCCCAGATATCAATTTATAGCAGCCCATCCAATAGCTCCAGCAAATAGATTATTGTTGATTTTTTGCATCCACCGTAAATTATAATTGTTCAGTGTAACATATTGATGTACTGAGGACATACTGCCAACGCTTTAAGCCATATTTTTTCATTATTGTCGACTTTCGTGCTTTATATTATTCCTAGTGGTTCGCCCCGAACTGAGACCTTGCGGTATCCATAAGATAGTTTTAACTATATTGTAATAGTTAACATTAGACGTAAAAGAGCTAAAAGAGTTATTTGAGACACGAATAAACTTTTACAGAGCGTCATCTATTGACATCATTGTGAAGTTCTGTTAAAAATTCTGAAGCTCATTAGAAATAAAATAATTTCGTTTCCTTATAATATTTATCTAATTTTAGTATTTCTTGTTCGAGTACAGGATATAATTCAAATAATTGATCAAGTTTCAGGCTGAGTCTTTCAGAAAATTGAATGTTCTGAGGTCAACTTTGGACGTTAGAAAATCTCTACTTTGAAAGCCTCCCATTTCGGCAATATTAGGGGAAAAATTAAAAAAATATATAATTTGGGCTCTATTCCTAATTATCTTTAAAATGATATACTGCAACCCTACGTAACGCTATAAAAATATTTTACTTCGCATATGCTTCTGAAATGCCCATGAGCCCCCCTGAAATAAAGATTTTTATTACTTTTTAAGCCATATTCGGCTGGAGGCCATCGGTTTACATATTATATTTAAATTTGAAGTAATTAAGTTCAGTAATTCAGAAGATATAAGGCTCTGACAGACGGACCGACGGACAAGTGCAAATTCACTCAAGTAGATTCAGAGACCTTCGCTTCGCTCGGTCAATAATCCTTATTTTAGGAACGTCAAGGTACATGATATCAAACTGTCCTTTTGAGTAATAATGCTTAAGTATTGCTTTAAGCGCTGGCAGTATGGTTCTTGAAGGATAAGTTCCGGTTGTCGTATCAATTCCAGAATTTAGACCAAATCTCTCGTATGGTACGTGTTGGAACCATGTCGTTGTACTGTGACACTGTGCGGTAATATTTTTATCGCCCAAAGGTGGAAAAGTCTATTTTACAGTTTTGATAGCGGTGCAGTAAGAGCGACTTTACGAGCGAGTGCACAATAATACATGTAAATCAATACATATAAATTACATAGTATACATTTAAATCAATGTTCATCAATGATGTTATCGGCTACCTCTACGCGGGCTGCGGCGCGGCCTTGTCCTTCTTCTTCTCCTTCTTCTTCTTGAGGAAGGAAGGCGTGCGCAAACCCTTCTTCTTTTTCTTGTCCTTCTTAGGAGACTCCTCTGTTGAAACCTCCTTCGATGGGGAGCCCTGGGGAACAATACAGTACGATTTTTTTTATTCAAATAGATTATGACAAGTGAATAGTCGAGTGAATCTACCACTGGTTCGGAATTCCTTTCCTACCGAAAATAAATAGCAAGGAACTCGGTGGTTGCTCTTTTGAAAAAAATAATTTACAATTAAATCAATGTAGTTACATTGATTTAATTGTAAATTAGCTGTCCTTAGCATTGCTGGAGCTCTTTTCTCATTTACAAAATCTTCAACAGTATTTAAATAATCTCACACAGATCATAGGTTACTGATTGTATTTTATAATAGAATAAACGATAGACGTTGGGGTCTACGTATAGGCTACTTTTTATCCCGGTAATTAAGTAAATGCACGACACTGCACGACTCTAAAAACAATCGTGCATTGTCGAGTCAACATCTCCTGAAGATGCTCCGGCATCGGAGTGAAACGTACGTTGAGATTTCTGCGATGTGGTGAATATCGCGGGCTATAAGTGCGGGCTATACACTGTACCACATAGATTTACCTATTGTAGCGAATTAAACTTCTAGTTCCTTCATTATCATGGACTTCCGCAAAGTAACGCCTGCCTCTATTCTATATTACTGACCTCTTTACTGCTGTGCGAGAATGTGCTCTGGTGGGCGTCGGAATGGTCCCCGTTGACAGTGTGCTCGCCTGCAAACAACGCATCTATTATAACCTATCCGTTGCACCGAAATGGCTTACCGCCGCAGCAGCTTTCTACTTTTTCCAATTAATTCCTATTAATCTTCATTGTATAGCTTTCTACTTGTTTCTATAAATTCATATTATATAATGGGGTCATTCTATAGAACACAATCTCTAAACTAAACTAAAATGACAGCATTAAAAATATTGCTAACCCTTTCATAATACTCCCAGCAGAAAGGGTCAGCACTAGATTTAAAGCTGTCATTTTTGTTTAGTTTAGAGATTGTGTTAAACAGAATTGACCACAATCTTAATTGAATCAAAAAGTGTATAGCATTCTACTCGTTTCAATAAATTGGCTCGTTGAAGTGAAACTATACGCACTAGTACATTAATGTATAATTACTGCTTTGTTTCTCAAATGACTTGCACGTTAGCTGTTATAAAACCGCAGTCAGAACTTTTACAATTTAAAAAAGTAGTGCATTGCAGTTTACTATATTATAAAATTAAAATATTTCAGTAATTTATGAGTTGAATAAATAAATAGTAGTATAACTATATTCGTTATGCTACTATTTGTTTATTGAGCTCATATATAATATTATAAATTCGAAAGTGTGTCTGTCTGTCTGTTTGTCTGCTACGGTTTCCCGGCCCATCGGTTGAATCTATTTTGATGAAATTTAGCATCGGGATTGTTTGTACCCTGGAGAGGACATAGGCTACTTTTTATCCCGGAAAATTAAAGAGTTCCTGCGGGTATCAAGAAACCGTAATCCACGCGGACGAAGTCGCGGGCATCACCTAGATTTACAATATATAACGAGAAAAGTGCTGACTTATCCCTTTGCTCAATTTATTTATTCCATCTAAGAACATACGAGTGTCTCTTATGTAACGTCATGTTTTGACTCTACACCCACTTCGGAAAGAAATTTACAATGTAGACGGGAACATTGCCGCGGGCAGTCACTAGTAATGAATAATAACAGTGTGTCCGACTGTTTGTAAAGTCTAGTAATAAATTAAATATAATAAATTAAAATGCATTTCAAACATTAGTAATTGAACATGCGTTAAATAACAAGTGCAATAATGTTATAATTATTATATAATTACATCATAAAGGGAACAGCTAAATTATATTGACTATAACGATAGATCTCGGTGACACGGAATACAAATCACTTCCAACTTGGGGCCATACTGCCAACGTTTAAAGCCATTTTGTTTCATTATTGTTGGCTTTATTGTTTTAGAATTATAATCCGAACGTCAAGGTACGTCACATCAAACTGTCATTTTGAGTAATATTACTTAAGTATTGCTTTAAGCGTTGGCAGTATGGCCCCCGTGATATCACAGTCGAGGGCTAACTTGTAGTGAAATTTGAAAAAATGCTAGCCCGTTTATGATGTTGTTTGGAATGTTAAGCAAGCAAACTTACCCCGGTGAGCTAGGTGCGTGTAGCTCCTGCCGCGAAACCAGCCCAAAGCTAAGCGTGCGCGGACGGACCCGAACGGAATAGACACTTTACTCAAAACACACCCATAATCGGCCCAAAAGCTATATACAAAATTCGAAAAAAAAAATTTTTTTTGGTGTGAACAAACCCAAGGAAAGTTCATTTCAAATACCGTGTGTGATTTTAACAGTTGTTAAAAAGTAATATAAAACAAATGCGTAAATGCCTATCAAAAAGAATAATTGAAATAGCTTTCAGAAAGTTCAAATTTAGTTTAGCAGGTAGAAAATTTTAGTGAAAGGCAAAAAAATATTCTTTATAACGAAAAAATTATACTCAATAATAATTAATTTTGATCGATTAACAAAGGCCTTTTCTTTTTAACCAACTTTCAAAAAGTTGTATTTTTGGAATAACAAAATATCTGCTGGAGATTTTAATCTAATCCTAACAAATAACTAAAGATTTGAGAGTCAAAGCTATAGAGCGTAGGTAAACTTTGCTTCGCCTTAAGTCAAGATTTTTTACAAATTCAACATCCGCTTTAAAGATTTTCAGCCTAAATTCTTTGGTTAAAATTTTGGTTACCGTTAACTTTGTCTAGCAAGTAGAAAAGCATTATGGGTTACATTAAAACCTCCATTAGGTTAACGTTAAAACGTTATAGTTTTTAACTCTGACTTTTGCTAGCAATTTACTTTGATTGACGATGACGTAAACCGTTAAAATATAACTTTAACCTTTCATGGAACTTAATCATAGTAAATCAATCAATGTTAGTCAAAATAATCAGAAATTGATTTTAAATAAAATAACTTATATTTTAAACACTATATTATTAAAAAAGAATAAAAAGCGCAGCACAAAAAAAACACAATACATACAGAGCGAGCACAAAAACACAACACACGACGAAAAGCACATAAAACTAACAAGTGAGGACACAAAACAAAGTGAACAGTGAATACCACAGAATACAAAATAGATATAGAAATAAAAGTGATAGTAAAGCATGAGTAATTGTCGCACAGATCACTAATAAAACATCAGTGCACGATATTATAAAAACACGTATATATGACACGAATCGCTAAGGTTCGGAACACCCTTCCAGCGTCCGCGTTTTCTGCCTTAACCTATAACTTGAGTACCTTCAAGGCTCGAGTGGCATTTTCTAGGCAAGCGTAATCCAACCTAGACCTCATCATTGCGTTTTATAAGGCATGCTTGTCAAAAAGACCAAGCCTTTCGAATACAATAGAAAGATATATTTTGACTCACTCATTAACGCTCGGTACAAACCACAAATCCTTGGACGTAGAATACGCTAATTTTGAGTTTCCATTTATTTATAATATAAACAAGGAATGAAGCCGGATTATTTGAAATTATCAAGAGAGCGAAACCACGGGCAGTTGTTAGTTTTACAAAAAAAGTATTTGGACAGCGTGAATTTAATTTAGGCGTATAGTTCTGAATGTATAAAAATTAGCGGCACCCTATCTAAAGTTTTTAAGGAACGTCATATAACCATTTCTATAACTTCATTTCGTACTCTGTGGTGAACACATTAATATTGAACATATAAAAACAATAGCTTTCTGGTGTTATATGTACAGTGAACATGCAATATTGAAATTGACTATGCGTGTCAATAAGAAGAACATGAAAGAGCATGCGAGTTACGGTGTGACATTTTCGATGTCCTTCTTATTTGAAACGCACGGTATTTGTAACAAATACGAGACATCATATTTGTTTAAAATTAAATTTTAACAAATAACCAATAATTATAAAAATAACGTGCAAAGTTTAGCTGCAAAAAATACATTTAGCAGTCAAGCATTAATAAATGGTAAATCCATTATTAGGAATAAAATAATGTTTCCAAAATTTGGAGCGCATTAGGGCTGTTTCCTATTTAGTTTTTAAAATAATTTTAGCTGTCCATATATTTGAATTGATCAATAGTACATAGAATCCCTCCCAAGGAACAAAAACACTTCAATTTCTAACGTAAATTATAAACTTAAATCGAATCTAGCTTTATCTAAATCACTTAAATCGAAACTCTCTGAAAGTCTAAATTTAGATATAATTTTATAAAATATCGTGTGTTCAAACGGCGGCCATGATGAATATAGACGTTTTTTAGTAGCCAATAATCTTGAATCGAAAATGAGTCGTTCTTCATTATTCTCTTCTAGTTTTAATATTAATCTTTCTTGGAAACTATGGTTATCTATATTTGAACTAACTGTAGATTCACAAGTATTGTAATCAGATGCTTCTGTTACAAATGTATCGTTTCTCTGTATTTCTACATTATTATTATTATTAAAGAACGCATCATTTCGCTGTCTTTCTATATCTAAATTATCATTATTAAAAATTAAATCATTTCTATTCATATCACCATCGTTGCATAAGACGCTAGAACGACGTTTAACATTAGTTTTGTCGAGGAAATTGTCATCAAATTCTTTAATAAATTTTTTTTTTTCCATTTTATCATCTAAATCTATAACTACAAAGCTTGGTAGTAGGTTTTCTGCGAATTTAGCTTTACGTTTAGGTCTCTCGATTTCTAAATCTAAACTATCGTCGAAGGATAGCCAGTATTTTATTCCTCCGCTATGCACTGTTTGAGACATAGATAGAACGTTAGCTTTTTTTACGAAAGGAGAACCAGGTATGGTGTCATCTTTTTGGTATAAAACAGTCAAGTCGTCGCCTACGAAAGAGTTATTTGCTTGTCGTATAGGCGACACTGTACATTCGTCGAAATTACTCCTTTCCGGAGACGAAGATCTAGCACAACACATGTCTGTTTCTACGAACGCTGTATTCAATACAAATGTATCATTGAAAGAACTAGTTCTGTCTTCAGTATTACTATCGTTTATTCTAAAGGACCTTTCTAATAAACTACATATTATGTCTGCAGCAACTTCCATGCTGTTATCCTCAAATTGCTGAGAAGTGTCTGTTTTATTGTTATCTTCTAAATCATGGCACATGTCGTGATAAGAAAATGACGACGTGTCTTCTATGCAAGCTATGTCTTGTTCGTTTTCAGTAAAATCGTTCGAATAAAAAGACTCATTTCTTTCATTGTAAGAAATGTCGTTGATAATTTTTTCTTCGTCATTTAATTTTATTATAGCCAAGTCTTCGCCATTTATATTCAAATAAGTAAGTTCCATTCCATTATTGACTTCTTGCTCATAATTATAAGCTGTCAATACGTCACACGTTTCAGTAGGTATATTGAAATTCATTACATCTACATAGTAGTCGCAAGGTTTGTCTATTTTGTCAGAAAAGCCGTTATTTACTTCGTTACTTACCTTAATTACTTCGAATTCCTCATTGTTTGTAGAAGAGTTTGAAATTTCAGAATTGTTGCCTATTTCACCATATAAATTAGCACCAGCTTCATTCGCATTAAGGTCTTTAATTAAAGTTACATCTGTGAAATAACCTAACCAATTATAATTTTCTTGTTTTTCCTTAGAATAAGAGTCAGAATAATTTTCGCCTGTTTTATCTCTTACATCAGGAAAATCTTCATAAAAACCTAGCCATACAGGATGGGTGGTAAACATTATATCCTCATAATCAACAACTGTAATAACCTTTTTATATTGTTTCCTTTTTTTACGCTTATCTTTATTAGCACAACAGTAGAAAGCCGCATCAAATATGTAGTAAACTATTGCCTCAACAACTGTATGCTTAATAATCGAATCAGATTCGCTTATCTCAGTAAAAACTGTTTCGTTCATATTGCGTCTAAGATTTTCTACCATTTGCGTTATCGAAAAGCTTTCAAACTCTTCTTCATTTCCTATTTCTTGTACTTCTTCTTTACTTATGTCTAAATGACAAATCATATTTTCAGTGAAATTTTGTTTCTCATAAAGTACAATGTTTTCATTGATATGATATTTAATATTATTCAAAATCGAACTAACTACATCCGCTATCAATTCATATTTTTCAAACTCCGCTGTCGAATCGAAGCTTGTGCTTTTTTCTGAAGTGGTGACACTGAGTGAACTCCTAGTTTCGCAATCCTCTTTATGTTCAGTAGAATAGTCTTTATTAAAGTCAATTGAAGCTTTTAAATTGTCCTCTATATTTTCTGTAATTTTTTTGGATTTTTTATCTACACTTTGTTCGGGAGAACCCTCTTTATTCTGAAGTTTACAGTTATCAGCGGAATCATCATAAGAACTCTTTGACTCCTCCAATATAGGTTCTAGAACATTCTGTTTAGGTACAGCCAGCTTTTTCATGGGCGATTTTTTGGGGCTCAAATCTTTTTTACTGTAATCGTCACAGTAGAAGTCTATTGGTACGGAGTAGTCTCTTATATCTTTTTCAACAAGATCTTTAACAGGGCTCTCGTAAACGGCTTCTTCAAAATCTATTTCATCTGTAAAGCTGTGGTATTCACCTTCCACAGATTCAATAGTTATATTTAAATCTTCACAATCATTGTCTGTTTTAACTGGTATCGCCCTGTAAACGTCGCCACTGCTATTTATATCATTTTCGATTTTCATTTCTTCATTAACAGTTTCAACGTCTTTATTTCCTAACGTTAGAGTCACATTTCCATCTTCCATATTACCTTTATATTTTTCAATTACAGTCTGATTCGACAAAAAGCTATTACCGATATTTCCTAAATAGTTATCTTCATTAAACTCTTGGCTATCAACGAATTCTTGTCTAGGAATTTGGAAAACTGGCACAACACTCTCCTTCACTTTAACTATGTCGACGTTATATTCAATTTCTTGTCTACATTTTTCTGGGATATTGTCGACTGACATATAGACGTTACAGCCTTTAACCAGACCTTTACAATCCAATTTATCACGCCTAAATTCTCTGGGATAGGAATTGACAACTGACCCACAAGAATTACACCTAGGAATGTGATAGTGAGTTGGTTCAGGATCTTTTATGTAAGAATTGATGAATCCACTGTGAGATCTAGTTCTATACAACTCATTAGTGGTGTGCTTAGACTTTTTCCTTGGGAGCGATCTTGTACGTAGAGGATAGTCAAATTTACATCTATCAGAATCTATTGAAGGTATGGAATATAAACTTGATCGACTGCTAAACGTTCCTGGATTATATAACGCGACCGCATTGTCGTTCGCGTTAGCTAATCGACAGTTTAAGCTAAGTTTACATTTAGGATGCTTCTCAGTTTCGTATTTTTGGATGACGCTATCAAAATTGGGATTTCGAGGGTACTTGTGGAGGAATCGCTTGTGGGATGATAAAGCCTCGTTAGGGTTAGCAGCTGGTGTTAGTTTTGTACCTGTTAGTAAAAGATTAATTTATTGAACCACCGTACATTTTAACGCCTTAAAGATTAAGCAGCACTGCTTAATGTTTGAAGTTAGCTTAATCATATAATATAACGATACTTAAAATTTTAAGGAGCGTTTCAGTATTTGGTGTTAAATGTTGTTTGATAAACAACTGAGGTTTAGTAAAAAAGGACAACTAGTTTAGGGGCAATTGATGAAAAATTAACCATTATTTAAATTACCGACACTAATCCTGTAAGTATAGATAACGCTAGATTTTTCATAAATATGATAAAAGATTACGATATTTTACCTACCAAAGCTGTTATAAAAATAAATAGATATAATATAAGAATAAAAGAGCAGATACTTTAACGAAAGATTACCACAATGTGAGTGGACTAGCTAAATGATTGATGATGAAAACCAGACAATAATGAAGGTCATATTGACCCAAAAACAACACAATATAAAGCCTGAATAGTGACGATGATTATGACCAACCTTAGCCCAAACATAGATCTCTAGGAAGAATGGAATGTGACAACAACACACTGCTTTTAACCACCAAGCGACGACAATGACTAACAACAATTTACATAGAGAAATAAAAACCAATTTCATTCATGTTCTATCATTTATTCAAATCCATTCATTAATATATTTGTATATCTGGAAGATATGGTTCCTATTTCTGAAAGACAGAGAGCAGAGTAGGGACCCTAATACAATCTGTCCATGCTTTTATGGAAACAAATTATTCTTCAAATTCGTGGATTTTATCATCGTCTTCTGTTTAAAATAACTTTCACATTGACATTCACTCCTGTCTATCTCGATATTATCAACATCCATTGCAAGTATTTCGACTATTTTCGAATCTCTGTTTGATTTATTTATTTAGGGACCACTTACTTACTTACGCACATCTACACGTCAGTCGTCTCTATTACTTTTTTATAAGTTTCTTCAATCCATAGGACCTCTTTCGACTATTCTCGTATCATTCACTTACGTCAACTCACTTACACACATGTACACATCGTTATAAGCCGTCTCTAATCTCCTGCAACATATTTCTTTCATACAATCACGTCAACACAGTATCACCATCTTCTGTCTCACTGTTTCTGCCACGCCCGCGCTATCTCACCTTTGCCCACGGTGCCTTGTATGGCGGTGTACTGGGTTCGAATCACGATTGGCCCCTGTATAGGCACAGATGCCGACCCCGATGGCACAGACGACGTGGAATCCAGGAACACTTCGTCATCGGACAGTAGGTTCGGGTCCCGTTGCGGATCTTTGTGCACAAGTCGGGATGTGTGTTACAATTTATAATCCCAATAAAAACTCCTAATGCATATAATTATAATCTTATTGGATAGAAAAATCTAGACAAAAGTATATAGGACTTATACAGAAACTAAATTTCAAATGATAAAAGGGTTACATATCATAAATAAATAATAAGTTATGAATTTGAGTTTTCGTGGGAAACTATTGTTTATATAGGAGAAGCATTGATAAAAAATCCTACAATTTTAAGGATGTATTTTTGGAGAAATATTAAATTCATTATTTATAAATTAGTTTGCATGCATTTAAATTCATGTTAGTTAAATAAAATAAAAAAATGTATCATTTCCTCAGATCAAAGGAAAAAGGTTGATAGAAATCTAGCGCAAAAAAAAAGATGTCTTCTTAGCTTCGGGCATTATAAAGCGCTCAACTATTTCCTTTGGTCCGAGATCACGCCATTTGCAATAAATATACATAAAACTTCCACTGTATTCTGAAAAAAATATGGTGAGACAAATGCTAGATTTTAGAAGGCATCTAAGATTTTGAATGCTAAGTTTTATTTATGTATAATCTATTTTTTCATAGCTGACGTAAAAAGACATTTTTCCCGCGAAATAAAAAAATTGATAAATGTCAAACTTATGGTTAACGCGTTTCTTCAAAATATTAGTAACGATTTTGTGTGGTTTGTTAGGTTCTTTCTTTTAGGTCAGTTAAAGAAAAATAGATTTTAATTTAACAACCACTTCAAAATCCAAACCATAAAAAAACCATAGATATCCTTGAAAGTGAGTTGGTGCAATTAGTGATTCAGTGCAAACCACTAAACCCACTAAACTAAAAAACTAACCTCTAGTCCGGTCGGCGTGATTCCGTTCCGCATTCAAGAAATCTGTCGTGTCCACTACGGAAAAATACAATGTCATGCAGAAAACGGAAAAAAGGGGAAAAACTAATATTTTCTAAAAAATATCAATAGGCCAAAGGAAAAAGTCCATCCATCTATTGATTATACTCTAGGTGCATCATAGTAAAAAATAAATTAATAAAGCAGAAATTTATTTATTTTAATTGAAAAATTCCAGAAT
The DNA here is from genome assembly GCA_964035005.1 of Erebia palarica. Classification (NCBI taxonomy): domain Eukaryota; kingdom Metazoa; phylum Arthropoda; class Insecta; order Lepidoptera; family Nymphalidae; genus Erebia; species Erebia palarica. Next base: position 10,355,011 of record OZ035994.1, on the reverse strand, counting down.
GCTTACGTACACAGAACGTAATCCGTGACACGTCACCTATTAGCTTCAATTTTATGCACAAGTACTCCGTCTATTTTTTTCTTTTGGTCTATGTTTTATTTTTAAACAAAAGTCATAATTATGCGTTATAGTTAATAGAAAACAGAAAAACGCAAGGGCCTAAGTATTTAGAAAGCTTATTTAAAACTCAAGTATTTAAATATTTTATTAATAACAAAAATGTGTATTTAAATTTTAAACAAGTTAACCATCATGCTGTATTTAAATAAAACAAGTATTCATATTCGAAATCTATTTCCAAGCGAAAATGGTCATAAAATAGTCTAAATAAGTATATTTATTATGATAAGGCAAAGTCTTTCAAGGAAACTCAAAATTGCAAAAAAAACATGCCTATCATACAAATAGTATGTTTCACGAAAGTTGAAAATCGACGCTTGCTCCATACTAATATTATGAATGCGAAAGTTTGTCTGTCTGTGACGCTTTCACGCTACATCTGTTCAACTGGTTTGACGAAATTTGGTAAAGAGGTTGTGTCCCGGGGAAGGCTTTATATCCCGGCATTCAAAGAGTTCTCTTGGGATCTTTCAAAAACTTATACTTATTCGGACGAAGTCCGAAGATAAGTAAGAAGCGCATCTTCTTGTATTATACACTAGCCGCGTGGAAGAAGTTTTTTCGACTCCCACGGGAACTCCTTATTTCTCCGGGATAAAAAGTAGCCTATGCCACTCTCCAGGTCCTCAACTCCCATGCAAAAACTACGTCGATCCTATACTCTGTTGTGGCGTGATTTCAGAATAAACTTTCGTATTTATAGTATTATAGTATGATGTGTTATTTTTTGCATGAGTGTAGTTGAGGACCTGGAGACTAACTCAGGCTAATTTTAATCCCCGACATTTTTAAACCAAAATGCACGCGGACGAAGTCGCAGGAATCGTCTAGTTAACAAACAATTGACTTGACAGCTCTACCGATAAAATATGAAATATGTTAGATATGGTAGTTCCAAGGTTAACAATTATTAATCTATATGTTTTTTGCATTACATTAAATTGTTAATATTATTTTGCAAAATAAATTTGGGGTTTTTTATCTGTGGATTGCAAGACCCGAAACGCGGGCGCCATCGATTTAGCATCGTGTGACGTCACAGCTCACATCTCAAAGCAGAGTATACCTACTTTTTATACGACTGCCTGAGAAAAGGAGTATATTAGTTTCAGGGTTCATGTATGCATGTATGTATGTATGTATGTCAGTTTGTATATTCCACCAAAACTTCTATACGCCTGAACCGATTTTGATAAATGAGGTATCGTTAGAATCCCTAGCTTATTCCGGGTGACATAGGCTAGTAAAATTAAAAAAAAATTGATGGGGTGACCATGGTCCCGCATTAAAGAGTAAAGTTGAAAAAAAATATTCGAAAATAAGATTAACTTTATATAATAATCATCTAGAAAATGATGAGTAGATTCCAAAAATATATAACACTATAGTTCAATATCCAGTGATTTACAAAAAATATCATTTAATAAAAATGTGAATAAGATTCTAATTTAACTAGATTAATTTACATTTTGAACTTCTTAGTTCGTTTTTTGGCAGGGCAGTCGTATTTTTAATTTTTTTAATTAAGACTTGTTATCTCAAACAAACATCACTGTGAGGTCGTGTGTTAAACCTATAAATCGTTTTCGTTTTATTGAGAAAATTAACATAAAATATTTCGATCTGAGCATGTGAAAGGTTTCACGAAATGGAGTCAGGCTAGTGCAAACCTGCCTAAAGTCGATTCATTTAGGGTTGTAAATTTATTTACGTGTAATTCTAACTTTTGCTCTGCCGAGTTTCGTAAAACTTCCATGTAAGTACCGAAATAAACAAGGTACGAAATATAAGAAAGTGACAGAAATATAATTTATTTTAATTTTATGTCATGTTTTATGAAGAAAATGTTAGTTTAAGTTTAATTCATTTTTGATAGATCAGAGTCTATGTTGATTTCTTCTTAATACTAAGTAACATCAAAGTTTAGACTCACAAACTAATATTGCAGATTTATCCTATTTATATTCCGGGTCTCGGTAGATTAACTGTAACCACTGCTTTTATGACAATTAATATTGTAGGAATTTGTTTATACAACTTGTCAGGATATTAATAAATTATTATTTATATTATTTCTACACACGTCTTGTAGCTTGTATTTTTCACATTTGCATTAAAAACGCTTTAGACTCAAAATTACCTATGACTTGAAGCGTCGTAGTTAGCTTAGTTTTATTTTGAGTTAGGACGTCACAGCTAGCAAATGTCACGTGAACGGCTGTTTTCGCGCGAATTTAAAATTAATGTATTAAAAATGTATTTTTTTCTAATAAATAACGCTTTTTTTGAGAAAAAGATAATTGTAAGAGGTATAAAATGAACCCACGTAAATTTTTAAGTATATTTCCGAAAACTGTCAAATAGGCAATTATCATAGACTGAATGATGACGTACAACATTGTATAGCGTACATTTTTCAACTTTCGTGTCGTGTACAGTGTATTACACATTTATATTATTATTTCAAACGTAACGTATACACAACCGGTGACCACTCACCATCGCTTAGGACGACCTCCGGCTGGCTGCGCACCGGAACCTGCTTGGTCTCTATCCGCAACACGCGTTGCTCTGGAATATATAAGGTTTTTATGAAGTGAAAAGTTCGCCACCTCGCGTTGTTACGAAGACAAAAGGTCTTAAATAAAAATATTGTACATTCGTAATTAAACTTTAATGCCTTAGTTTTAGGGTTTATATTTTAAGTATTTTTTTTTAAGTGAAACCTTCTTTTTTTTATATATATTCCACTACAAGTTATCCCTTTACTGCGATCTAACCTAATATAAGTGATGATGCAGTCTAAGATGGTAGCGGGGTAACCGGTTAGGGGTACGGCAGTTATATTAAACCCATACCCCTAGTCGATTTCTACACGACATCGTACCGGAACGCTAAACATGCATTGGAGCAGCGTGGTTTTAAGCTCTAATTCCTTGTCTCCTATGAGAGTAGAGGTTTGTGCCCAGCAGTGGGACGTTAATGGGCTGTAAAATACAAATTAATACAAAAACCCCTTGAGGGGTGAATTTTCATAAAATTGCATAGCAGGATATTTCCGTTGTCCTAGGTGAGCGGCGGAAGCGACGCCACGCGACACGACGCCATAGAAAATGACACACGTATCTAGTTATCTAAGTGACAACGTCGACGTAACGTGATTTTCCATGGCGTTGCGTCACGTCGCGTCGCTTCCGTCGCTCACGTAGGACAGTGTGAGCACTCACCGTCGCGCGACTCGTCCTCAGTGTCGGAGGGCGCGGTGTTGGGTGACGTCACTTGCGCCGCGCTCACCGCCTCTGACTCCGATATGTCTGTGTCGTCTGCAAACAAACATAACATAGCTTTTTGTTTGATGACGTCACTATTCAATATTTCAAACTCAAACTCATATTTTTTTATTCAAATAAACTTATTTAAATAGCTTTTGAACCGTCGAGTGAATCTAACACTGGTTCGGAATGACATTCCTACCGACAAAAACCAGCAAGAAACTCGGTTGAATTTCAAACAAAAAGCCATATTAAGACCAAATGGCACGGTGTTTCACCCCGGTGCTTCGGAGGGCACGCAAGCCGTCGGTCCCGGTTATTATCATTAACATCTGATAACAAAAACCTTAGTAGAGTCGTATGCGGAAGGACGTGGGATCCCACCGCATTATTACCCCAAGAAAACTACCATTCTGTGATTAATGGAAAGGGCTCACGACCCTCAGTAATGAGGAATGCGACGCAAAGTGTACAGTGTACCTCATAGCACCTACCTAATAGGTTCGATTCCAGGTCGGGCATTGTTAGGTATATAGGCCAAAAATTGTTAGGTATTGGGTTTTTCAATTAAGAAATTTTCAGTGCCAGCCCAGAGTTCGAAGTTGGCGATGTTTCGCCCCCGTGCCTCCGAGAGCACGTTAAGCTGTCGGTTCCGGTTATTATCACTAACATGATAATAGTCGTCAAAGCCCGCCAACCCGCATCGGAGCAGCGTGGTGGGTGTAAGCTCTAATTCCCTCTCTCCTATGAGAGTGGGACGTTAATAGGCTGTAGTGGATTGATTGAATGAGTCAATACTCACAGTCGGGCCGCTGTTTCCTCTCCACAGTGCGTCGGTAGTCGTCTATCTCTGTGTCGGTCACGTGGTCGAAGGGATTCCGGGCGTAGGGCGCGCTGTACATTGTGGCATTGTGTTGGTAGCCGCGCTGGATTATGCCCTTCGACGCCGCACCCATTAGCACCTGGAATATCGCATAATTTTAATTTCATTTACTCGTTGCATTCACGTACATATATTAAACTAGATGATGCCCGCGACTTCATCCGCGTGGATTGATGTATTTTGATTCCCGCGGGAACTCTTCAATTTTCCGGGATAAAAGTAGCCTATGTCCTCCTCCGGGATACAAGTTATCCCTGTGCCAAATTTCATCATAATCGGTTGAGTAGTTGGGCCGTGAAAGCGTAGCAGACAGACACACTTTCGCATTTCTAATATTAGTGTGGATATGGAGTAGATGATGCCTGCGACTTCGTCCGCGTGGATTAAGGTTTTGGATTCTCGCGGGAACTCTTTTATTTTCCGGGATAAAATGTAGGCTATATCCTTCCCCTGGATGCAAACTATCCCTATACCAAATTTCATCAAAATCGGTTGAAGAGATATTTGTTTTTTATTCCCGCGGGAGCTCTTGAATTTTCCGGAGTAAAAAGTAGCCTATGTCCTTCCCCGGGATACAACCTATCCCTGTATCAAATTTCATCAAAATTGGTTGAACAGATGGGCCGTGAAAGCGTAGCAGACACACTTTCGCATTTATAATATTAGTATGGATTACTTATAATGACATGAGGCCCCGCCAGGGCATTGCAATTAGTCACATTTTAGTATAAAATGTAAATGTTAAGTTTAAATGTTAATATTAATTAAGTATCGTTATAAACTTTATAACAATACCTAATTAAAATTAACACTTACATTTCAATATACCTACATCTATTAATTATACAATTCAATACAATTAATGTCGAATTGTCAACCTCACAAATTACTTCAACTAAAATATTAGGTCTATTATTAATAATTTCGAATAGTAACAGTTTAATAAATTTTAATAAGTATGTCATGTCATAGATACGAAGTCAAATAAATAATTTAATATAATATTTTATTTAGTCCAAATGAGATTACCATAACAATTATTTCTTAGTATAGGGAAAAGCACTGTCATGCAATATGACGTCATTACACATCCAACACACCGGAGACAAACAAAAATACGACTTCAATCGAGAATGAAAGGTCTCAAATTTATTTAATCTTTGCTGAGATTCGGAAAATGTATTTTGTGAAAGTTTTTTTTTATCCACTACAAGTTAGCCCTTGACTGCGATCTCACCTGATGGTAAGTGAAGATGCAGTCTAAGATGGTAGCGGGCTAACCTGTTAGGGGCATGACAGTTATATTAAACCCATACCACTATTCGGTTTCTACACGGCATCGTACCGGAACGCTAAATCGCTTGGCAGCACGTCTTTTACCGGTAAGGTGGTAACTACGGCCGAAGCCTCCCACCAGGCCAGACCAGGGAAAATTCAGAAATTATAAATTTCCAAACCCTGCCGGGGATCGAACCCGGGACCTCCGCACGTTAAGGCAACAGCGCTCAACACTGCGCCACGGAGGTCGTCAAAATTTCACAAAGATATACTTTATATTGTGTCGCTTTTATTTTTAACTTGTTAAAATTGGTAGTATAGATGTATAGATTAGTATAGCTATACATGAATTTCTAACTCGTGTACTAACATCGATCCATCCATGCAAACTTTGGCATTTATAATATTAGTATAGAATATAGATAATTGATTCCCAAAGTGGTCCAGGGGTCCACGGGAGACTCGACGGGGGTCTACGATGGCGTGACAAAAACATGGGGGTTCACAATTCGTAAGCGGGGGTCCACGAAAATGAATCTAGTTTCGATAGTGAAGAACTAAAATCAACATCGAGTCAACATCTCCTGAAGATGCTCCGGTGTCGGAGTGAAACGTACGTTGAGAGTGATTTGGAGGATTGCATGGGTGTCGCATGCTGCAGGTGAAAGACACGCACTGTACCACACAGATTTGTCTACTGTAGCGGATTATAGCGAATTAAACTTCTAGTTCATTCAAGAACTAAAATGTTGGCATATCAATGTAGGCATAATATTTTAAGAAGCTCAGCGACTGTAATTTGTTAACAATTGCATATTTCGAAAACTGTTACTTAGTTGTAACTCAGCCGCAACGTAAATTTCCATACTTAGATCTAATCTTCATATTTTTAGTTGACTGGGAATATGGTAGAAATGTAGCTTCAAGGGGTCCACCGGAACCAGCAAAATTTTGAAAGTGGTCTATGAGAAAAAAGTTTGGGAACCTCTGGTAGAGATGTATAGATTAGTATAGCTATACATGAATTCTAACTCGTGTATTGTAGGGGTGGAGGTATATCATTTCAGCATCTAGTGCAACACTAAAGCTAGTACTCACGACGTGGTCTCCAGTGTGTGTGTTGGCCGCATCCTCGCCCACCATTTTAGCTGCCTCGTCCCACGTCACGCCTTCCAGAATATGCGACTGAGGGCCCGCGCTGATTTTGTCTGCACGACGGTTTTCCTTGATCTGTGGGTTTTAGAAAATGAAAAATTACTATTGTTGAATTTTGATAACGTCACAAATAATTCATACAAAATACTAACATTTTGACGTTTGAAAAAAAGTTCCTGAATTGACTAGTTGTCAAACACGTAGATAAATAAATAGTTGTAAATAAATAAATTTGAGGGACGAATGGCCTAGTTGCCAACAACGAATATCAGTCGATTGCCATTGTTAAGCACTGAACTAAGTCTGGAAGTCACAGGATGGGTGACCGAATTGGAAGTCCGACTTTAGCCGTTTTGTTCCCTCCGTGCCTCGGAAAGGACATTAAGCCGTCGGTCCCGGTTATTATCACTAACATCTGATAGTAATCTTTAGTAACCTAAGAGTTGAAATAGTACTCTTAGTTGAGTCGTAGGCAGACGTGGGAACCCACCGCAATATTATCCCAAGAAAACCAATGTGATTAATGGAAAGGAGCGACGACCCTCAGCAATGAGGATCACGATGCAGAGGGAGAGAGTAAATAAGCCACATACCTGTTGCTGCAACTGCTTAAACTCCTTAGGGTTGGTGTTCTTGGGCACAAACTGCAGTGTGTCGATCTTCACGGGAGTACTACAGTGGCCGGGCGAACCGTCCTGCACCCACTTTTGTCGCAGAGTCGATTTTTTGCGATTTTTCGCAAGTCGTGTCCGTTTTTGTAGGTAAGTATCAATGATTTAAGGATTTTTTCAGATTTGATCAGAAGTGGCCAAGTGATTTTTGTTGATATGTATTCCATTTTTTCAATGTGTCATTGTTGATTTCATTGTAACAAGTGTTTTTTTAAGTGACATCCACGATGTGTTAAATCGCACACATAGTATCCATTTTTACAAGTAGTCAATGCAATTTTTCGATCGTACCGTAAATTTTTGTTCATTTCAATAATTCATTTCATTCATCAAAGCATATTTCGTATTATTTTTTCACGTTGCCAAGTCATTTTTGCAATTTTTCGTACAGATTGCAAGAAATTGTAATATGTCGTCCATTTTTTCACAATAAAACACAAATTGTTATCATTATTTCATGTCAAAGGAGATTTTTTTAATTGTTTGGTGTGTTGATCCATTATCATATAACGCCAAGTAGATGGTTTCACATTATTCGTAGTTTTTGAATCCGCACCGACGATACGTGTAGGGGAAAAGAGAAAAAAAGTCAAATTAGTAAAAATGTTGCCAGATTCAAAGCAAAGGATTAAGGTTAATAAAGGTTATATTGCGTGAAGGAAGTATGAAATCGTGCATAAAAATAAAGCATATTAAAGAAACTTCCTGGTAAGCAAAAATCCATCGAGCATGTACAGTATAGTAATTTTTTTTTTTTTTTTTTAAGTAAGTTAAATTCCCATGCAATGCTTTCAAAACAGCCTATTTTTTTTGTGAAGTGAAAAAACAACCACTTTATGAAAAAAAAAACATTCAAACAATGATTTAAATAACAGAATTTGATAGGGTTGCAATAAAGGAGAAAAAACACAAAAATAAATAAAAAAGGTGCAGGGAAAGAGGATTTTTTTAATGGCAACATTTCGACCAATTTCTCTTTTGCCCTACACTGTACAAACTCGATGTTTTTTTTTTGGGATAAAATCGATATTTTATGCAATAAAAATCGTTATTTAATACTCGATATCATCAAGTGATTTATATAATAATAATAAATCGATTTTTAACCAAATCGATATAAAAAACAATACAAATTTCATCCAAATCACCAGGGAACGTTGAAATGCTGTTGAATTTAACAGAAAAGCGAAAAGTTAATTTTTTGCTGTGAATTATGATATGATGACTTAGTTTCTGTTAATGGGTGGAAAATAAGAAGTAACTCCCTGAAATGTAACAGTACATATATGACATAAATATAATATAACCCATCCGACCTGCAGCTGACGAATTGATACGAATTTAAGTGAAAATAGGGTATTTGACTAAATGTATCTAAAAAATATAAATGATAGTGATGGATGATAAGGCCGCCAATTGTACCATAGCTTAGTTTTATTGTTTATAAGTATGTTTGTTCGTGTATAATAAAGAATTTTTCATTCATACATTCATTCATTCATTCATTCGCTCATGATAGTGATGGATTTTTCGTGGCCCAAAATTTTTTGCACATGTGACCTATCTCAATAAGGGAAAAAACGATAGACGGACACACTTTCGCATTAATAATATTTTTAGTAATTAGTATGGATTTCAGTAATTAATATGGAGTTCCCATTTTCAGTTTTTTAAATAGTTAAAAACCAAAAAAATATATAGGAGCATTAGCTTATTTTCTTAGGGATTTTTGGCATTTGTTGCAAGTAAAAAATGGCAAATATTTTTTTTTGTCAGGTTCAGTAACTAAAGCTATTAATTTTAGCCATTCGTTAAGAAATCCCTAATCAGTTCTAAAACATTGTCAAATACCCTATAACCAACCAAAAAACCAGTATAAAAGATAACCCGTTTTATAAAAGATAAGAAAAAGGTGTTAAAAGATAATAAATAGAAAATGGCGCCTCAGTTATTTACCTCGTCGTTGTTAGCGTCCACCCACTGCAAAACATTATTATATTAGTCAGGAAAAAAAACAAAACACATTATTAGAAAAAATAAAGATTCATAGCAAGAAAAAATTCAGTTAAAAAAAGATAGCTAAAAACCTTATGTATTACAAATTATTTAGATTGAGAAAAAGAAAAATTCAAAAGCATTTCAGTTTTTTAGATTTTTGTTAAAGAATACAGGGGTGTAAGTTTTTTCGAATATATCTTTAATTATTTATTTTAATGTACATATTATGTAATATATCTAATAAGCTTGTGTATATATACTTTAGAAGCACTAAATAGTTTTCGAAAAAGCGAAATTTACGTCGTTACATTTTTTTTGGTGGAAACTCTCTGATGATTAAAACAAAACAGATTTCCTAAAACATTATGTTAAAAAAGGTCTAAAAGCAAGAATGTTCTGGTTTTAAATAGTTTACACCAATAAAATCCAAAAGTATTCTCTAAATACACACAATTGCAAAATCCCTATGAACTAAATAGCCCGTTAAATAATAATAATCATATCTATATTGTTATTAACACCTTAAAAAACTAAACGCGTTCGTTGATCGAAAAGAAAATAGAAAAGTACGAAAAAATATTATATTTTGCGCGTTTTTGAAAAAATGCGTTTTATTTATTCTTAATCACTAACAGCATAAAGGAATGTTTATAATATCATTTCATGTAATAAATATTAAATACGGTCCTTTTTTCCCTATTTTTAAAGATTAACTATGTAGTATTAACTAATAATAGGTATATTTCAAAGAAATCTACAACAGAGATACTTTTTTTTGTATTTTTTTTTTATAAATGCCTCTTTATATTTAGTAACATTACAGAAAATTCGACACATTTTTTGTGACCTACTTGTTAATATTTTAAAAAAACTTAAGTAATTATAAAGCATTGAATAACATTTAAGCATTGATAACGTTATTAGATCGACATTATTTTTAATTTTTTTTTTTTTCCATCCATGATATTAATCAGTTTATAAATAAAGATTAGTATCGTTTTGAATCTACATTTTTTAAATTGCAAAGCCCAATGAATAGACAACTACACTTTAAGATCATAGATATTATAAAAACCAATTTAAAAAGAAAATCTATACCTTTTAAAAATAATTTTGGCAGCTAATTGTTAACTTAAATTAGATAATTATAGGTTAACATACAAAATCAATATCTTTTAATGTGAAATCACTCACTCGGGAAGCAAGCAAAAGACCACACATTCATTAGTATATTATCCTTAAAAATAATAATATAAAAAAATTACATCTTTGGACAGAACTGACACTGAGTATAGTGAAATTTTCGGAAAACACAAAAACCCTGGATTTTTTTATTTCAATAATAAATTCAATACATTTACCCCCAACTTGAAACTTTTAATATTTCATTAGCTTCCCAAAATTTTGAACTCCCAAGTACTCTGTACTTATACGATTTCTAAAATAATCGTACAAGTACGTTTAACAGGCAAAATTTCCTTTGACTTCCGCACCACCATTCTTAATTTTATCTCTAAAATTTGAGAATATCTCAAAGTTTTTCAAGTACCCCATAATTTACTCCGCACCCCAAAACTTTACTACCAAAGTTATTAAAAATCAATTTGGCATTATTAAAGATCTGTACCTAAGGGCGTTGTTGATGTTATTGCGTTTTTTTAAGTTAAAGCATCTGTTAATCTCTCTTTACAATCACATTAGTGATCAACTGTAATTGTAAACTTTGTGGTTATCTATGAAAGTAAAAAATCCAGGTTTTTGCCTTTCTACCTCTTACCACAACCAATAGGACCTTTTCCTTTTCGTTTTATCCCAGAAAGAACTCAAAAATTCTCCAAATTTCCCCCCAAAAGTTACCAATTCCCCCACAAATTCCCCATTTTTTTAAAATTTAATTTATAGACTAGCGCTTGGCTGCAATCAGACTTGCTGGAAGTAGTGATGCAGCCTAAGGTGGAGTACGCTTGCGAAGAGTATGCCTATTTCCCATTCCCCAAATATTTCCCAAATCCCACTAAGTTTTCCCGTTTCTCCCAAAAAAATTCCAACACCCCCTCACTTCTCCCACTACCCCAGCCCCCCTATTGCCCTCTACTCAGCCTCGAGGCGCAGGTATTCTACCTTGGTGATCTTCTTGGGGTCGTGGGTTCCAGTCTCCAGAACCTCGACCTTCTGGTACACGTTGGGTGAGTTTAACCAGCGCGTGCGCTCGCCCGCCTTGGCCCCTCCCTTCTTCCACAACCTGGACGCAGAGAGAAAAGATAAATGAATAAATAAATCCTTTATTTGCTAGATTGTAGGTATACAAAACAGGGTTCGAAAGGATAATTATCAATGATAATTATCATGATAATTATCGTGATAATTACAGATGTATAATTATCGACTGATAATAACAAAAAATTGCGTTCGTGAAAGTGACAATGGTGCTAACAGCAAAAGCTCACCCTTTTCCCAAATTTCAATTTTGGCGAATCGTTCAAGTAAACCTGCCTTATGTTGTGGTTAGGACTTCCAATACCGGACTTTTTTCGTCCGTTTTCAATACCGGTATTGAAATGTCTAATACCGGGATACCGGTATTGGTGACACTATAAACGAAACAGTGACTTAATGTTAATTTGTGTTGGATTTCAAATAAAAATTATAAAATTTATTTGTTTTTATTGTTTTCTTAGAATTATCAAAACTATAATGCATTAGTTATGAAACAATAATATAACAAATTAGTTTCTTACTTCACTGGTGATAATTATCCGATATTATGGGATAGTTATCAAGAAGCGTAATTATCTTGATAATTTGGAACCCTGATACAGAAGAGGTGTTATAGTTAAACAATAAACCAAGCCACAATCAGCCATGAAATGGCACGCAAACATTACTTCTGTCCTAATGAAACCTAGAATTACAATTGTTATTTTCTAAAGTGATAATAACTTCAAAGATGTCAATAAATTTAATGGCACTACACTACATTGAATCAGTATTATTACTCGCCGGCATATTTAGCGGAACATAAAAAAAAGGTCCATAATTAAAAAAATATGGTTTTATTTTAAAATCTACTTACTACACTTCTTTTGTTATTTAAAGTTTCATTTGTCTTACTTAAAATGAGATCACATTAAGAACAGATTTTGCGAGTAAAGGCTATTTGTGAAAAATTGTACATTTTTGAACTTTTCATGTAACCGGGAAAAGTGAAATTTAATATTAAAATAACAATTAATTAAATTAGAAAAATGGTGATTAATATTGCGTATTTCCTCCACGTGCTCTCATTAAAGTTTCTACCCGTCTAGGCATACTGAGAATGATGTTATCGATGGTCTTTTGGGATAGTCTCCGCCATTCCTCAACTATGGCGATTCGCTGTTCTCCCACGTTGGCAGGAGCTGGAATTCTGGACTTAACTTTTCTTTTCAGCAAGTCCCAAACGTGCTCTATTGGGTTCATATCCGTAATTCATAAAAATAAAATCTTCACCGATATATGAGGCAAACGGTACGACATTTTCTTCTAAAACTTCTCTGATATAGCGGTCTGCAGTCAGACTCCCTCTGTCAATCACTACCAAGTCTGTGCGAACTCCCAAACAAATGCCCGCCCAAACCATTATTGATCCACCACCGTATGCAACTGTAGTTTCAAAATTTCTCTGAATGTATTGTTCTCCTTTGCGTCTGTATATTCTTTGCCTGCCGTCAATTTCATTTAAGAGAATTCTGCACTCATCACTAAACAATACCTTACTCCATTGGTCCGCGTTCCAAAGTCGATGTTCCTGAGCAAAAGTTAACCTGTTTCTACGATGATTTACCTCGAGCCTTGGAGGCTTGGCGGGCACAAATGAACCCAAACCAGCTTCTTCGAGCCTTCTTCGTACCGTACGCTCACTTACGGTTACACCCGTACTGCTTCTATTCTTTCATTTTGTTTTTATGCAGGATAATGCTCGGCCGCATACCGCTCGGGTAACTCAAGCTTATCTTAATGATATGAATATCACTGTTATGGAGTGGCCGGCGAGATCACCGGATTTGAACCCAATAGAGCACGTTTGGGACTTGCTGAAAAGAAAAGTTAAGTCCAGAATTCCAGCTCCTGCCAACGTGGGAGAACTGCGAATCGCCGTAGTTGAGGAATGGCGGAGACTATCCCAGGAGACCAACGATAACATCATTCTCAGTATGCCTAGACGGGTGGAAACTTTAATAAGAGCACGTGGAGGAAATACGCGATATTAATCACCATTTTTCTAATTTAATTAATTATTATTTTAATATTAAATTTCACTTTTCCCGGTTACATGAAAAGTTCAAAAATGTACCATTTTTCACAAATAGCCTTTACTTGCAAAATCTGTTCTTAATGTGATCTCATTTTAAGTAAAACAAATGAAACTTTAAATAACAAAAGAAGTGTACTAAGTAGATTTTAAAATAAAACCATATTTTTTTAATTATGGACCTTTTTTTATGTTCCGCTAAATATGCCGGCGAGTTTATTTATAGTTTAATTATATTCTACATACAGTTAAATAGTTAAAGTACACCTTTAAAACGGCCTCCATGTTTTAAAGAGGTACTAGAAAGATCGCCATCAATTATAATTAACTAGCTGACACCCGCGACTTCGTCTACGCGGTTTAAGTTTTTTAATTTCCGCAGAAACTCTTTAATTTTTCGGGATAAAAAGTAATCTATGTCACTCTCCAGGTCCTTAATTATATCCAAGCAAAAAATTACGTCGATCCGTTGCTCTGTTGATTCTACTGAGAAAGAGCCGGCAAGAAACTCAGATCAGAGAAGACATTGACTCACCCCTGTTTGTAGAGCTCCTCTTCCTCCAAGAGGTACCCAAGAGAGGACACCGCCGGAGGCACCTCCACGTCGTTCTTGGGTCTCGGCACGTCGTTCTTTAAACAAGAGGGTACTTTGATATTTGACTGTGAGCTTTGGGGTACCATGAGATATGAGGTAAGCAAGTGGGGATAGTTGAAGCACTCTCACACTGTGAAAGATGTTAGTTAGTGAAGTTGATGATTATTATTTTGTTGAAGACTCAAAATAATACTGATTATTTTGGTGAATGATATTGTAGTCGGTGATGATTTTGTTAAATACTTATTTAATCGTATGGTAATCGTACATCTTTAAGCGTTTTTATAATTTTAAATTTATCGTGGTCAGTTATGTAAAAAATTATTACCTACAATGTTAAATTAAATATCGATGACCAGTTTACCTAACCATGTAACAACTGGTGCAGGGAGGTCAAAAAGATTCCTGGGTGAACCCTGATATGCATGATTAGGTATTAAGTTATATATCCCCCTAGTCGGTTTCTACACGGCATCGTAACGGAACGCTAAATCGCTATACATGCTGGTAGGGTGGTAACTAGCCACAGCCGAAGCCTCCCACCAGTGCAGATCAGAGAAAATTCAGAAATTATTAATTCCGATATTGTGTACTTTTCAACCGAGCAACCACAGAGTTTCTTGTTTATTCTTCTCGGTAGGGATGGCATACCGAACCAGTTGTAGATTCACTTGACGATTCAAAATCACTTTATTTGATAATATCACTGAATTATGACAAAAGTTTATTTGAATAAAAAATCATTTGAATATTGAATTATGAATTGACCTTGCTGATAATAGAATCTGGGACATCCCACGTTAAGTCAACAGCGCTCAACATTGCGCCAGAGAGATCGTCTGAAGGGTGTTAAGAAGTCGCCATATAATTATACTAGATGATGCCCGCGACTGCATAGATTAATGTTTTTTGATTCCCGCGGGAACTCTTCAATTTTCCGGGATAAAAAGTAGCCTATGCCCTTCCCCGAGATGCAACCTATCTTTGTACCAAATTTCATCAAAATCGGTTGAGTAGTTGGGCCGTGAAAGCGTAGCAGACAGACATACTTTCGCATTTATAATAATATACTAGATGACGCCCGCGACTGCGTCCGCGTGGATTAGGGTTTACTGATTCCCGCAGGAATCCTTTATTTTCTGGGATAAAATCCTATTTTTCCTTTGCCTATGTCCTACCCCGGGATGCAACCTATTTCTGTACCAAATTTCATCAAAATCGGTCGAGTAATTGGGCTATGAAAACGTAGCAGACAGACAGACAGACACAATCCCGCATTTATAATAATACTAGATGATTCCCGCGACTTCGTCTGCGTCGATTAAGGCTTTAAATTAAGATGTAAGCTATCCTATCTTTCAAGTTGGACCAACTGCACACGGTGTGCAAATTTAATTTAAAATCGGTTAAGTAGTTTAGGAGTCCATCGCAGACAAACAACGTGACACGTGATTTATATGTCACCGTAAGATTGTAAAAAACCGTTAGATTATAATCTAACTCGCGAAATTCTAAACTGTCGAAAGATTGTAAACTGTTCAATGTTCTGAGTGTCAATTTTTGAAATATTCATTTTATTTACGTTTTCTTGTCCCTTTCTTGTAGGTTAGGTTAGGGTTCGACATAAATAAGCAAGTAGTGTAGTGTAGGGCACTTAGGTTTTATCGGGTTTAAATAACTATCAGATTACAATCTACCGGAAAATAATGAGTTAAATTCTAATCTTTCGACAGTTCAGAATTTCGCGAGTTAGATTATAATCTAACGGTTTTTACAATCTTACGGTGACATATATATATGATATAAGTATGGAATGATGGTAATACCTTGACGAGCGGATGTCGGTATATGTATCCGGTGCGGAAGCCGGCGTTGTCCAGCATCCGCATCAGCGCCTCGAACTCCTCGCCGCCCACGCGCCACTTGGCTGAGTCGGTGGGGGGCTTGCGTGACGCCTCGTACATCTATACACACACACACACACACATATATTCTTATGACAATAGGGATGATGACAACTCAATCAAATCAGCAACTCTTTATCAAACTTAAAAACGCTCTTCTAGTATGGAAGTTGTATTAAATTCGCAATTGTGACGTCATAAAATTTCAACGCACTTTTTTTCTTCAATCTATATTATAAAATGGTTATCAAACTTAAAACTAACCGAGGTTGGGAATTTTAGGTCTTTTGGAAGTCCCTCTATTTGATAATCAGTTAGAACTAATTTATTTTTGATATAGGCATCATCCCTATTATTATTCATCTGATGGACTCGGTGGCGTGCAGTCCATAGAAGATAAAAGTACTGCTTACCCAAATGAATTACGTCTATGCTAATTTTTTTTTCTGCGATCTCACTTGATGGTAAGTCATGAAGCAGTCTAAGATGGTAGGGGGCTAACCTGTTAGGGGTATGGCAGTTATATTAAACCCATACCCCTATTCGGTTTCCCCTTGGCGGCACATCTTTTACCGGTAGGGTGGCAACTAGCCACGGCCGAAGCCTCCCACCAGGTCAAACTAGAGAAAATTTGACTTTTGCAGTGTGTGACAATTCACGCACACACTTTTTTTTTCTGTTTTTAGCGTAGTAGCGCATGCCGGGTATCCGCTGGTGGACTATAGAACACAGTTCGTCTTAGCGTCTTAGGGTAACAACTCAGACATCCCAAGTCCTTGAACTCCTCAATCTTGAAGAACCTCCTTGAGGAATGAGTGACCTAGCTGTGACAACGGATATCAGTCGATTGAGATTGTTAAGCAATGTTGGCAAAGTCGGTAAGTGGATGGGTAAACGCATTTGGAGGTTAAAATTTGGCCCTTTCAGCAACATCAGACCTTCCAAGTCACAGAACTCTTCAAGTCCCAGGAGCTGGAACTCCCACTGACCTGTCTCCTGGTCTCCTCGTCCAGCAGCGTCAATTCATCCAGCGGCAGTGAGGCCAGGCGAAGTTGAACTTCGCAGGCGGCGTTCAAGTTCTTTGCCTGGTAGAAGGCTTCCTCCAGGGTGGCTCCGCAGCAGAGGGCGCCGCCTCCAGACAGCATCAGTATCTTGGCGTGAGGGCCCAGGGCTCGGACGAGCTTCTCCTGTTCCTCGTTGTCCAAAAGACCTGGAAGGAGGTTACAAGTTCCCATGTTTTTTCTGAACATTACAAGCAAGAAAATGTTGTGTTCGGATGCATCAAATTTTGTGAATTTTGATTCAGTATGCTATTTAACTCCTTTGGGGGTGGAATTTCGAAAAATTATTTCTTAGTGGATACCTACTTTTCACAAAGAACACACAATTCATGTTTCTAGAAACCAGCGGTTTATTCTGTGCGTTGATATATTATCAGTCAGTCAGTCAGGACTTTGAATCCATACTAATATTATGATGGCAAAAATGTCTGTCTGTCTGTCTGCTACGCTTTCACGGCCCATCTATTCAACCGATTTTGATAAAATTTGGTACAGGGATAGGTTGTATAGCGGGGAAGGACATAGACTACATTTTATCCCGGAAAATTTAAAAGTTCCAGCGGGAATCAAAAACCTCAATCCACGCGGACGAAGTCGCGGGCATCATCTACTTTTATATATATGTCACCGTAAGATTGTAAAAACCGTTAGATTATAATCTAAGTCGCGAAATTGCAAACTGTCGAAAGATTACAATTTAACGCATTATTTTTCGGTAGATTGTAATCTGTTAGGTATATTAACCCAATAGAACTTTAGTTCAGTAAGGCACTACCTGATTATACAGGGTTACAGGAAAAGTCGATCTAGATCCGTTAAGGGCGTGTAGTACACATCATTTCTGAATGATTTCACTATGGAACCCCCCATCCTAAACTTAACCGTTTTCGAGATATTCGAGTTTTAATTTTTTTTATGAAAATGCCCAATTTTTCGGCTATTGAATTGAATATTTTGAATTTTTTTGACTCTTATGATTATTTTTTTGGTTTTTTACATGAAGAATGAGATGCTTAATGACCTCAATGACTAAAATTGCACGTAAGTTAACTAAATAGGTCATTGTAGACGATCGAAACTTAAGAAAATAAGTACAAATTATAAAAAAATATTTTTCTTTTCTGGATATCTCAAAAAATTATTATGGCACTTGCTCTGCAGATGTGCTTAAAAACATCTACATTTTATCAGCTATCCAACGAGGTATAATAACCTAGGGTTGTATTTAAACTCATAGAAAAAAACATAGTTGAAAAGGTTCAGGTAGTAGGTCTAACGGGTCCCTCAGCTATTGTCCTTCAAGTTAATCCGGTGCGTGTGAGCGAGACAACTTACGATTTATGCAGGTGAGAGTGAGAAAAATAATGTGCAAAAACAAGTTTGGGGATACAACATGGCCATTGTTTTGTATTTGGTCGTTTGTTTGCTTGCCATCCATTTTAGTCTGCTCATGCGATTCGTCCATGGTAGATGCGAATTATTGTGCTTTCGGATTCCCACACGACTTGGCTTTGTTTCTGGACTGAGTTTTCTAACTGTGACTACTGTGCTTGTTTACTGGACTCTGATTTGTGCTTGTGATACTGGACTGTTGAAAATGGCAACATACTCGAACGAAGAATATGCGGCTATGCTTATTTGCTACGGATGCTGCAATTGCGTGTCCGCACAAGCTCGGACTGAGTACATGCGACGCTATCCCGACCGCCGAGTACCTGATGTGAGCGTTTTCGACGGAGTTTACCGACGACTTCGTGAAACTGGCTCTGTTTCGCGACGACGTACGGACTTAGGAAGACCACGTGTCATTGATGACGACGAGGAACAAGACAACGAAATCGTAGAACGGTTCAGAAGAGACCCAACCACTTCGACCAATATTGTTGCCCGTGAACTGGGCCTAACTCAGTGGAAAGTGTGGTTTACGGTTCATACGGCAGGCCTGTATCCATACCACTACACGCCGGTACATGTAATTGAAGAAGGAGATCCCGCGAGACGCATGGACTTCTGCAGATTCATGCTCAATGCAGATATCGAGGACCCGAATTTCCTAAAATTAATATTGTGGACAGATGAATCCAAATTCGATAAGGACGGGATTACTAATTACCATAACGCACACTATTGGGCTCCTAAAGAACTAGGCAATCCAAATAAGAAAAGAATAAAGGGGTCACAACGACGATTTAGTGTAAATGTGTGGATGGGCATCATTTCCAACCATTTGATTGGGCCTTACTTTCTTCCAAACAATCTGAATGGTGAAACTTATGAAAATTTCTTAAGAGATCACTTAGGTGACCTACTAGATGATCTCCCATTACAATTACTGCGGGACATGTGGTTTCAACATGATGGCTGCCCTGCTCATTTCAGAAGAAGCGTTAGGGAATGGTTGGACACTAACTATCCTAACAAATGGATTGGACGAGGTGGTCCTTTACCCTGGCCAGCCAGATGTCCCGACCTGACCCCCATGGATTTTTATGTATGGGGGTACATGAAGAGCCTCGTTTACAGTGAGCCCAACCCCATATCGTCAGTGGAAGTTCTCAAAGAAAGGATAATTAATGCTGCTAACGACATAAGAAGAACATTAACCACTGGTGTAGTGAAAAGTGGACTACGTGAAAGAATGAGAAAATGTGTGCGAAATAGAGGTGGACACGTAGAACATGAACTATAAAAATTTATTCAAAAACATTAGGTGAATAAATGTTATTTTGAACTGATTTATTGTTTCATTTAGCTTACTACAATCACCGACGATCTGTACGCCAACTATGAGTTGAGCGTGAGTGACTTTGTATGCGAACTAGCGTTAAGAACGCACCGATTACGTTATTTTCCAAACAAAGGCCAGTAACTAGACACTTACGCCCAACTAATAGTTGGCGTACGGTCATTATTTGTACGATCGACGATCTGAACAAAAAAAACTGCTATAAAAACTGAATGATCTCCTAGGTCAGGATAGCGGGACATCGATGGATGCATGAAGGTTGTACCTAGCCGAGGGAGGCCAATGTTCAGTAGTGGAAGCCAGTAGGCTGAAATGATGATGCTGAACTAAACAAAGCCAAGTCGTGTGGGAATCCGAAAGCACAATAATTCGCATCTACCATGGACGAATCGCACGAGCAGACTAAAATGGCAAGCAAACAAACGACCCAATACAAAACAATGGGCATGTTGTATCCCCAAACTTGTTTTTGCACATTATTTTTCTCACTCTCACCTGCATAAATCGTAAGTTGTCTCGCTCACACGCACCGAATTAACTTGAAGGACAATAGCCCGAGGGACCCGTTAGACCTACTACCTGAACCTTTCCAACTATGTTTTTTTCTATGAGTTTAAATAGAACCCTAGGTTGTTATACCTCGTTGGATAGCTGATAAAATGTAGATGTTTTTAAGCACATCTGCAGAGCAAGTGCCATAATAATTTTTTGAGATATCCAGAAAAGAAAAATATTTTTTTATAATTTGTACTTATTTTCTTAAGTTTCGATCGTCTACAATGAACTATTTAGTTAACTTACGTGCAATTTTAGTCATTGAGGTCATTAAGCATCTCATTCTTCATGTAAAAAACCAAAAAAATAATCATAAGAGTCAAAAAAATTCAAAATATTCAATTCAATAGCCGAAAAATTGGGCATTTTCATAAAAAAAATTAAAACTCGAATATCTCGAAAACTGTTAAGTTTAGGATGGGGGGTTCCATAGTGAAATCATTCAGAAATGATGTGTACTACACGCCCTTAACGGATCTAGGTCGACTTTTCCTGTAACCCTGTATATGTCGAACCCTAACCTAACCTACAAGAAAGAGACAAGAAAACGTAAATACAATTAATATTTCAAAAATTTACACTCAGAACATTAAACGGATCACAATCTGTCGACAATTTACAATTTCGCGAGTTAGATTATAATCTAACGGTTTTTACAATCGTACGGTGACATATATAAATGATGATGAGGGTGACGACGATGCTACAACTCACCGTTGGGCACGCGATGGTAAGCCACGTCGCCCACCAAGGCCGCCTCGTTGCACAGCGGCAGTAGTCCACGCTTGGTGGCGGACACGGCCAGCGCCCCGGCAGAGCGCATGTGCAGCACGCAACGCACGTCAGGCCGCGCCGCGTGCACCGACGCGTGCAGGGAGAACCCTGGAATATAAACAAACATTTATAAGACTAATGAAGACAAAGCAATGGACCAGTCGGTTAGTCGCGAGTGGCCACAGTGGTGGTGGTGGAGAATTGGCCTATAGCTTGTAATGGAGAAACAAAATTTAAAAAAAGACCAGTCCAAACTCAGAGCATGCACCAACGACCTCAATTTATAAAGACGGTCCCTGTCAATTAAAGAATGTGAACTTATTTTATTAACGCCATCTAGCGGGACAGCGCTGTGGCGGGGACAAGGACAGGCTTATACGGGTGAGGGGCACGCCCTACAATTTGGATGACCAACTTTTTTCTATGCAAGGGTCCATTGCTTCCACCTACATATATATCGATGTTTTTAAGATTAACAAAAACAAAGCACTCTCGTATAGTCGCGAGTGGGCACAGTAGTGGTGGTGGAGAGTTGGCCTCTATCTCTCTTCGTATCCTGGGATTATTTTCCGCACTTGGACGCAGAGGCCGCTGTACGTGAAACCACAGGTGCGACTCCCCGCTGGATCATTCCAGAAAGCCGAGCTCACTCCAGAATCCAAGCAGGCCACCCAGGCCGGCGAGGACTTCCGATAGTGTTGCTGGGGGGCCACTGTAGGCTTCTCGTTGGGTGGAAACACCGCTGCACTCGAGCAGCACGTGTTTCGGTGTCTCTTCACTCTCCATCCAGGCTTTGCGTAGAGAGTTGACTCATAGCTTGTGGTGGAGAAAAAAAAGACCAGTCCAGACTCCAGAACCTGCAGAAGACCGTGAGAGGCTCACCCTCAACGTTGACGGGAAAGTTGGTGGTGCCCTGGTCCTGGACGGCGCCCTGCATGTCCACCTTGACCAGCGACGAGGCGGTCACCTCGTGCGGCAGGAGTCCGCGCGGCGTCGTCAGGACTTGCTCCACCGCGGTGTTCAGGCGCGCTGTGATCTGACCGCCGGAGCTCGCTGGAAAACAACATTGTGCTATTTGTATTGAGGACAAAACCTCTAAATAATAGATATAGAATAATTGTTCAGCTTTTGCCTAGAATTTTCCACGAAATAATGCAGGATATAGAAACATGATATCCAGAAAAGTTAAAGGGAAAAATAGGAAGCAAACCGCAAAGTGATTGGTGGAATATACAGCATGATAATCCACACATCTTCTGACAGAAAGGAGATTCAGAAAATCTTTCGATGAAAACCTTATTGTCAAATTTTTTCAAAGGTAATTTAATGTGCTAGTGTATAATATTGGAAAATTGTAAAAGTGGAATTATATCTACTTCATTTTGTTAATAACAGCGTCATAGTGGTTTACCCTGTTAGATGTCCTAAAATAAATAAATTACAAAATTAACAATAATAAAATTAGAATTTTCCTGTACAATTAAGTTGAACTCCATCATCGTAAAAACAACTCAGATAATTGAAATTCCAATAGCTTTCTAAATTTATTTTATTTCTCTTTGTAATAGGTATATATTTTGGACAGGACGGACACATTTCTATATAGCCTGTATATCTCTCTCTCTGCGTCGTATTATCATTACTGAGGGCCGTGACCCTTTTTCATTAATAAAATAATAGTAGGAGTTTTGTTGGGATAATAATGCGGTGGGTTCCCACGTCCTTCTGCATACGACTCGACTAAGAGTATTTAAACTCTTAGGTTTTAGTAACGATTATGATCAGATGTTAGTGATAATAGCTGGGACCGACGGCTTAACGTGCTCTCCGAGGCACGGAGGATACAAAAAGGCTACATTTGAACCTCCAAATTCGGTTACCCATCCAGTTACCGACTTAGGTCAACGTTGCTTGTCATTCGCAATCGACTGATTTGCGTTGTCACAACTAGGCTAAATGCCGGGTTGCAAAGCGAGAGTAGCAAGAATGGGAGCTTATAAGTATTACTCACTCTGAGTCCATCCAAATAAGTCCACGAGACGGTAAACCGCAGCCAGTTTGCACCGCAGTATCTTCTCGCCCTTCTCGTAGCCCACACCCTCGATCCCCCTGATGTCGTTTATGGGGAGGACGCAGCTGGGACCCTGGAATATACATTATATAAAATATTGATCCTGCACCAGTAACCACAGTGCAAACTAGATGGCGCTAATTGTATTTGCATCATAGGATAGATAATCGACGGAAAACTTATAAGCCCATATAAGCCTGCATCGCGATATCGAAATTTTCTGAGAATAGAGCTCTATATAGTGTTCAACTTACAACGGTCGGATCAGAAGGGTCCCCGAGCCCAATACCAGCCCGGAGGAAGATCTTCCTATTGGTGTGGACGAGTACACATCATTCACTCGCAATACGACAATGTTCAAGTAGCCAGCGACAGATACAATTTTTGTATAGTCGTCTTATTCTAGCGATCGTGGCTTCGCTCCCGCGAGAATTTCTGAACCCATCGGTTTCAACGCGGTATCGTACCAAAACGCTACATCCCTTAGCACGTCTTTGCCGGTGGGGTGGTAGCATGCAACGGCTGCAGCCTCCTACCAGAAATTGGGGTGAAGGGAGGACATTCACAGACAGTTCGGTTATTATCACTAACATGATAATAGTCCTTAAAACCCGCCAATCCGCATTACAGCAGCGTGGTGGTTCTAAGCTCTAATTCCCTGTTTCTTATGAGAGTGGAGGCTTGTGACCAGTAGTGGGACGTTAATGGGCTGTAGTGGGGGCCAGTCTACTCACCCTGAGGCTGCCAGTATGCAATCTCCCACCAACCATCTCCCGGATCCTCTGCAGCAGAGGGGCGTCACCCCCTTCGTGTATCTGCTGGTCCAGCACCCTCTCCAGCTCTTCGCGGAACAGCTTGGAGGACATGAGCGCTTCCACTCTCTTCCGCCGTTCCATTTCACGAACATCCTGCAATTTAAACATTAGTAATTTATTATACACCTTTGACTCTAGAAACCCGTGTCTTAGCAAATCGTAATCATATGATAGCTCAACGTATTACTCGAACCGTTTAAGGAGTTCATACTTCATAGGTACATGCTTTTTGACGTGCAGGCATCTATGAACTCCCTAAACAGGTCGAATTATCCGCTTGACAAACTAATCGTTTGTTCGATAAAGATTTCCTTTCACAATCGGGGGACAGCTGCCAAGATTTTGTAAATAAGGTTTTTGAGCACAATAACGCCGAATAAATAATAGATTTTAAGCTTGTTTTAAGGAGTGACGGCTCGGAACCAAGATTGGTTTAAATCAAGGTTGGTTCCTTGTTTCCCTGAGAGCTGTGGTATTTTTTTTATTTTTTATTCATTATAGGCTTACGCTTGGCCACAATATGGGAATTGATGATGCGATGCCTATTCACTCTTGATTGAAAGATACCCGGGTTGTAATTGGTGGGAAACAGTTTTTGGTAGTGTTCCAGGCCATGCGAATGAGGAATGAAGACGCAAAGCGTTAGACGTACTGCATCTATGTTTGATTTGGTCGTATTTATTTTTCCCTGAATAAGGGATATACTTCTGTGTTCCAAATTGTTGGTTTTACAAGTCTTAAGAGCCATGAGTTATTCGACATGAAACAAATATTATGGAATTCGAATTCGAAAACAAATTAGGGCCATTAAGGACGGACCTAAACACCTGCCATATCTTTTCCTTTTTAAGTTCCAAAGCCAAGTAGGGGCATCAACCGAAAAACTTGTTTATCCAACGTGTTCCAAAGTAGAATGCCTCGTCGTATACCATCAAGTATATAGTTTTATATCGATAACTAGCTGATACCTGCGACTTCGTCCGTAAAGTTTTTGATTCCCGCGGGAACTTAATTTTCCGGGATAAAAATTAGCCCATGTCACTCTCCAGGTCTTCAACTATACCCATGGAAAATATCACGTTGGTCCGTGGCTCCGTTAGTGATCGAAGGACAAACCAACAATCCAATAAACCAACAAACAAACACACTTTCGCATTTATAATATTAGTAAGTATGATGGTCGACATAGTTCAACTTGTCATGAAGCTGAAGTTGTGATTTGACATTGCTCGTTGCTAATGAAGGAACTAGAAGTTTAATCCGCCACAGTAGACAAATCTATGTGGTACTGTGTGTATCTTGCACTTGCAGCTTGCGATATTCACCGCCCAGTAAGCCAGCAATTCGCACCGCCACAACACCATACCAAACAAATCTCCCAAATTATTCTCAATCCTCAACTGACGAGTCAACCTTTCTTGAAGATGCGCCGGTGTCGGAGTGAAACGTACGTTGAGAATAATTTGGAAGATTTGTGTGGTGTGGGTGTTGTGGCGGTGCGAATTGGTGGCTTAGTCCATATGCAGCCATATCTATCATATTTCATACAAAACACATACGGGACGCCAGGTATACAGAGGCGGTGAGGCGCGGGCGCCACTTGGACGCCGTTTTCATGCTTCCAAAGCCACATCGAAGCCGCTGCCTCTTTTGTATATCCCGCGCCTTACTGGGCGGTGAATATCACAAGCTACACACTGCACCACATAGATGTGTGTTTTGGGAGATTATAGTGAGTTAAACATCCAGTTGGTTCATGTTTTTTTAAATCATCTTCAAGTTACTTGACTGCGATCTAACCTGTTAGAGGCATGGTAGTTATATGAAACCCATATCTCTATTCGGTTTCTACACGGCATGGTACCGGAACGCTATATCGCTTGGCGGCACGTCTTTGCCTGTAGGGTGGTAACTAGACACGGTCGAAGCCCCCCACCAGGCCAGAACAGGGAAAATTTAGAAATTTAAATTCCCAAATTAACCCTGCCGGGGTTCGAGCCCAGGACCTCCGCACGTTAAGACAACAGCGCTCAACACTGCGCTAGGGAGGTCGTCGTTCCTTCATGGTAGTGCAGCAACTCACGGCGTCGATGTCCGCGGGGCGCTGCTTCAGCCGCTCCTCCTCCTCGGCCGACAGCGGCCCGGTGCCGTTCGGCAGCGTCTCCGTATCCGTGTCCGCCATCGCGCTGCTGGTTTGCTGAGGACAAAGAGAGAAAAGCTATT
The DNA here is from genome assembly GCA_964035005.1 of Erebia palarica. NCBI lineage: Eukaryota > Metazoa > Arthropoda > Insecta > Lepidoptera > Nymphalidae > Erebia > Erebia palarica. The sequence goes on along the minus strand of OZ035994.1, from coordinate 10,328,599 downwards.
AGTAAGGCGCGTTGATCAATTGTTGAGAGCAAGACTCCCTTGGGGGTGACAATCCCTTCAGTGAGGGAGGACGTAGTGAGGAAACTTGCAATATGAGGTTTCTTCATAATTAATTTATAATTTAAAGTTTGATTTAAAGGATGAAGATGATGGAGGATTATGACAAGAAAGAAAATAAGAAAGTAAGTAAATGATAGTGTCTGTTGTTTTTTTTTCATCATTTTTATACCCCTTACAAAATTTCCCGATCAGCAGCCCTATTGCCATAACTCAGTGTCTGTCAAAAAATGAAATCCACTGACATATTTATCCGTCCAGGTTTGCTATGAAAATGTCATTTTTATTTCATAGCAAACCGTCAGAGCATGTGTAGTTTGTAAACTATATTTGTCCAACCATTTATTTTACTTTTGACATATAAGCACGCCTATGAAATGTCATAATTATTGACAGGCAACTATCTACAAAAAAATGCAATACTCCACAGACGCATATCGTTTTTTACATTAGTGAAGCGACGTGCCTTTTATCCGATATTTCGTAAATCGTATACTCATCATCTAGTATTTAGAAGTACGACTTTTCTTTTCAAAATAGTCAGGAACTGCAACACAAGCGTTCTTTTCTTGATAGTCCGCATTAGAACATCATTAAGTTCTGGTGCCTACCTAGTTCAAAGTTTATCCATCGCCATTTCAGCGTTGCAATGCTGCAAGCTTGATGGGTACCTTTGGCCCAGGGGCAACCAAGGGTGTTCTTTTTGATTAGGTTTTATTTTTATTTTTTATTTAGTAGGTATATATGTATAAGGAATTGTTTTTTATTTTATAGTTAGTTTAATATTTAGATATTAGCATTTTAATGTATTGTTATAGTTTTAATTTGATATTTTTGCAATTGAATTTGTAAGCCTATCTTCTAAAGCGAATTAAACTTCAATCAGTAAATATAAGTAATGGACTCATTGTAATTTTTTCAGCAGCGGTCTGATACAGTACCTATCACAGGACTATCTATCGGACTCCTTAGACCGTTGTCAGCAGAGTCATCGCCACAACCGCAACCGTTAATCACGTTATCTTGATTATCGGTTACGCAACCTGCATTATAGCAACTTTCGCCCGACCTCGTTCCTATTACAATATAATCTTTTTCGCAACGGACCCATCGCGGCTCGTGAGAAAAGATGGCAGATCAGCCGAGTGGGTGCCCACAATGCCTTTGTGTCTAACATTTCATTACAGACTTTTATTTTACTTGCATATTTGTGTATAATTAATTAGGTCAAATCTTGCAACTGAATTTCAAAACAGTTATTCCCGACCGTTTTTTCTGCACCCCCATGATATGGATTATAGGTATCAATTAAAGGTTTGTCAATATCAATTAAAATGTTGTTGACGTTCGTGTTTTAGAATTATCTTATCTTTCTTACTAATCTTACTAATATTATAAATGCGAAAGTTTGGATGGATGTATGGATGTATGGATGTTTGTTGCTCAATCACGCCCCAACGGTTGAACGGATCTGGCTGAAATTTGGCACAAAGATAGATTATAGTCTGGAATAGCACATAGGCATACTTTTTATCCTAGAAAATTAAAGCGTTCCCGCGGGAACCAAAAACCTCACACCACGCAGACATTCGCTAGTAATTAATATTTTAGGGGCGTCAAGGCACGTGACGTAAACCTAAATTTTGAAATAATACTGCTTTACGCGGTGGTAGTTAGTAGTTACCACTCTGGCTTCTTTGGGTACATGATGAAAACTAACAAACAGACATACACAAATGTCTAAGTTGTTCAGGAAAGCTACGATACGAGAAGCTCGAGCAGTTAATACTTATCACAAACATACAGCCATCAACGAGTCTATATCTAAATATAAAGCAAACTAATAGCTAGTGCATACATAATGCAAATGTGAAAACCGATGCGCTATCAATTCCATCCCAGATGCCCAGCCTCCCGATGAGCATGAGTGATAACATTAGCAAACGAGGCCTTCACGCGTGATCGGACCTGTTACTGTTCATATCAACCTGATAATAATTATACTGTATTGTATAAATTAACCAATTTGGGATTAGTGGCCTAGTTATGAGCTGTGAAAACGCATATCAGTCGATGCAACGTTGACCCAAGTCGGTAACTGGATGAGAGATCAAATTTGGACGTTCAAATTTGGCCTTTTTGTTTCCTCCGTGCCTTGAAGAGCACGTTAAGCCGTCGGTCTCGGTTATTATCACTAACATCTGATAACAATCATTACAAAAACCTAAGAGCTCTTAGTCGAGTCGTATGCGGAAGCACGTGGGAACCCACAGCATTATTATCCCAAGAAAACTCCTACCATTATGTGATTAATGGAAAAGGGCCACGACCCTCAGTAATGAGAAATACTACGCAGACAGAGAAATTGACCATTAATGATCAATTAAATCGCACCAGGTATTAGCATTTTTTATAGTTAATATCTGATAAAATAATACTTAAGAAAGACTACAGGGGAAAGACAACAATGTCAAAAAAGGATAACTTTGAATAATGTGGAATTGTAAGTTTAAAAATCTATGTTTAAGAAACATAAATTTTAATCTAGTAATTTTCTACGAATTATAAAAAAATAAAGTAAAAATTAAACCTACAAAGCCTCTGACCGCGACAGTAATCATGCTAATATTATACCTAAATGCGAAAGTGTGTTTGTTTGTTTGTTCATTGGTTTGTCCTTCAATTACGCCCCAACGGAGCAACGAATCGACGTGATTTTTGGTATGAGTATAGTTGAGTGACAAGTTTGTCTACTTTATCCCGAAAAATCTGTTCCCGCGGGAATCCGACAAACTTAAACCACGCCGACGAAGTCGCGAGAATCAGCTATTTGATAATACAAATCTGCAGGGTGAAAGGCCAGCGCCGTTAGATGGCACTGTTAACTCAAATTAGGATTTTAACTGACGTTCCGTGTTTTTTCTCGTGAAGTCTTCTATTTTATGATACCGTAATAATTATTCACAACCACCAACCACGTCCGTATTTAGTTTCATTGATCTATTATATTTTGTTGACGCTCAATCCATACTATTATTATAAATGCGAGAGTCTTCGAGTTTTAGACCTTAGACTCTCCAAGGAAAGTTTGTCTGTCTCTCTGCTACGTTTTAACGGCTCTTTTGACGAAATCTGTCACATAGGATAGGTTACATCCCGGGGCCAATTTAATCCCGGAAAATTAAAGAGAATTATAAGAAAAATAAAATCCACGATGACGAAATCACGAGAATTTTTTAGCATTACATAAATAATGGAGTAAGCCTTCAAAGATCTAGATTAAATGACAGGAAAAAGAAGAACAATATACTGACTAACATACTTTTTACAAATTTTACTTTTTAAATCCTATTTCCTACCCCGATCCCATATGCTGTTTGGTAAAAAAAATTAACAAAACTATTGATTGTTTTTAAATATTAACGTTTATTACTTATATTGAACTAATATTATCTATTATTTATATAAGTGTATCTTATTATCATCGTTGAGAAGAATTTTGTCTCAGAGCTTTTCTCTGCAAGGCCAGCCCTAGCGCACAGCACGTCAGGGGTCAACGCTCCGCAGCCATGACATTTTGACAGCAGCCCATTCAAATGCCATGACGACTCCACCGCTGACTTATAGCTGTTAGTATATAGGGCTTAATTTTTTGATAAATTATATCCTTAGATTACAACAAGGTGATGGCCGCGACTTCGTGCGTGTGGGTTGAGGATTTTTGGTTCCCGCGAGAACTCCTTAATTAGCTGGGATAAAAAGTATGCATAATATGCCGTTCCCCGGTATTAACCTACCTCTGAACGCGTCAAAATTGGTTGAAAAGATGGGCCGTAAAACATAGCTGACAGGCGGACACACTTTCGCATTTATAATATTAGCATGGGTGCGGAAGTTTGGATGGATGGATTTTGTTAATCAATCACGCCAGTACGGCTGAACGGATCTAGATGAGATTTGGCAATGAGATTATGGTATGGAATAACATATTTAGTATATTTAGTATGGATTATAACACAAATAACTACTTTTATCCCTAAAGTTCCCACGGGAACCAAGAAACCTCAATCCACGCGAAGTCGCGGGCATCAGCTAGTCGGTGATAAATATCGTACATAATAGCATAGAGCAGGGATGGCAAACCAATGGCACGCGTGCCTTTAATGGCACGCGACACAATATTTTGGGCACGTCACCGATCACAAAATTCAATATGCACTAAGAAAAAAAGTGTGAAGTAGGTTTTATATGACGAGCGCACGTTAGAAACCGTTTGACAGATGACTGCAGTTCAGCATGCATTCTGCTAAAATAACATCTTACTACCCTAATAAAAGTTATTTGTTAAGTAATCTGCAAAAACAGAAGTGACACTAATTTTAAATTACGCATATAGTTGTCACTTGTACTTTTTTTTTTGTAGGAAAGAATGAGTTTGAGTTGATAGTATTTATTATTATTATTTTCCCAATAATCTCAAAGTCAAAACTATTTGATGGCACGTCTATGACATAATTAAACATTACTTTAGAAAAAATGGCACGTTGATACATAAAGGTTCGCCTACCCTGGCATAGAGTAATAGATTAACACGGTTTTCAGTTTTAGGTCTGCCAAGTAGTTAACATAAGTGCAACCATCACTAAGTACAGTGTAATGACACCAGCGGTGAGCGGTCGTTATAAACGCGTTTTTTCGAACACTTCGCTAAACTCTCTTACAATTGTACAAATTGCTGTCATTACAGCTTCCGAATCATTAACTCTCGAATGGACCGTTTCCGCGGTGGTTAGACGTAGAGATGACTGCTTTTTGGTTTGACAGGTTTCTGTGAAGGATTTCCATTATTACCGTATGTTTCGTTTTAAGCGTCCGGTTTCCGAGCGCTATCAAAGCTGTACTGGTGGTGCCATCATCGAGTAGATTACAACTTTGATAGGTGATCTCGATCTCATCCCCGACTATGAAGTTTGGATCTCGGTTGCTTTGGAAGGTATCAGGTAGCAAAGGAGATACCTTCCAGAGCAACAGACACTGTTTAAATTATAAAACAACAGGCTATCTGACAGGGGGTTACAATCGTACTAAGTGTCTGACAATGGACAACGTGGTTTCTAATATTACTCCAAAGAAAAAGACTTGGATGCTTGGCATTGCTTAACGAATTTGAGGTGCTACCTTTACTACCTGACACCTTCCAAAGCAAACGCAATCCAAACTTAGACGACACGACTTAGAGACATACATAGAAAAACTTTCAGCTTTAATAAAATAACGAAGGTCTGATCGTCGCGGGATCTTGCTATAGGATAATTGACGCTTTAAAAGATTTTGTCTCATATAATACTCGCTTGTATTTATGCTAGCTGTTGATTAATACTGGTCTTACGAGTATTCATTATTTTATAATAAAATTAAAAGGTTTAAGGTTTTGGTAAGTCAATATAAAGGTTTTAGTAAGTCCTTTCAAAGGTTTCAAATGAAGGTCTCACGAAGGACAACGTGTGCCACTTTTGAAAAGTCAAGACTCTACCACCGGTTCAGAAAAACATTCTACTAGGAAAAACCGTCAACAAACTCAGCAGTTACTCTTATTTTTAAATTTAAAATAACGTTACAATAAGTAGCTAATACACAATATGTATATATAATGTAAACGGGATATTGGCACAGATTTTATACCAACTGCATCGGCCTAGCTGTGTGAAGTGAACTCATTTCAGAGTCCAGATCTACACTTGACCGGGTTCGAATGACCGAGTGTGCTCAGGGGCATACTGCCAACACATAAAGCATTACTTATGCAATATTACTCAATTGACAGTTTGATATCACGTACCTCGACGTTCCTAAACTGAGAATTATAATTCTAAAACACGAAAGTCTACAATAATGAAACAATAATTTTAAGTAATTAAATTTTAATGGCTACTTAGTATGGCCCTTGTAGGGTATTATTTCCTCAGTTTTAGTGGTGTGCTCAGTATTCGGAGCCAGGATAGGCATTGGTTAGGTAGATAGTAGATACCTATTGTCAGGTATCTTAGGCGTGATGAAAAATTATTGAGCTTTTCACCTTTGTCGTGCACGCCACTGCTGAGTAAAGGAAAAAAACGTGATTACACTAGCGGCACGCTATGATGGCCGGTTTGACACATTACAATAGTGATGTGGAATGTCAATTTATTCTCGAACAAAAAACAATTAAGTTTTGTTTTTGTACCTGATTAAATAGGTTTAATAAAACAAAAATGTATATGTTTATTTAATTTATTTGAACGAACTGAATATTTGAACGAAAATGAATATACATACTTTATATGCACACAAGAAACATATGAATACAAAAGATACCAAAAAAGGTGCCACAAAAGGCCATAATTAATCAGATTCGTCCATACTACTATTTTCACTGTCGTCACTGCTATCATCACATACATTAATAATTATATGTTCGTTTTCTATAATATTATCTATTTTCACATCTCTTTCATAATCTTCCCTTATTAATTTAACAGTTCTATTCACAACCTTTTCCCAGTCTCCTTTAGTCACATGTTCACAAGCTTCTTCTAATAATTTTAGCATTTTTTTTGTGGTAAATGGGGGTTCTGTATTGTGTCTTGCAGCATATCCCTTAATTTGAGCCCACACCAACTCAATCGCATTATACTCACAATGGTAAGGCGGTAACCGTATAACTCTGTGCCCATGTTCTAATGCTATTTCGTCAATGACGTATCGGATCTTGGTTGGTTTGTTTTCTTTTAAAAGACGTACTAATTCCGCTTTTAACATATTCATGTTTGCATCTACGCCATTTTTACGAAGCCATGCGACGATATCAGCTTTCTTTTGGGATTGGGCAGGTGGCTTGTCAATTTGCATCGAGTGGTATGGGGCGTTGTCCATAATTATAATAGATGGTTCAGGGAGGCTACACAACATTGAGGTAAACCATTCAGTAAACTTTTCTCCATTCATGTCTTCATGATAGTCTCCAGTGGTTTTTGACGCAAAAGCCATGAGAGAACCTTCGACAAACCCGTTGATGGTTCCGGCGTGACAAATTATAAGTCGCGATCCTTTTCCTACAGGAACTTTGGAAGTAGATGCTGCTGTGTCATCGTTCCAAGAACGGCCTACAGTATGGTTAGCATTAAGCCATGTTTCATCCAAGAACACAACATTTTGCCAATTTTTGATTTCTTTCACTTGCCGTAAAAAAGTATACCTTGCCATCGCTATATCAAATCTTTCCATCAATATTTTGCGTTTGTTACATTTTTTGTATCGAAATCCAATGGTCTTCAAAATCTTCGTTAAAGAACTTTCCCCACCGAAGAATAATCCAGCTTCCTTCAGTGAATGCACCAACTTTTTTCTTGTTGGATACTCCTTCTGTAAATAGTAGCCGTAAACATGTCTTCGGATAGCATCGGCATCAAAGCTATCGATGCCTACGACTGGTTTTGCTCGTTTTCTCTTTTTTGGTGTGTGAAGTTTATTTTCTTCTGTGCCAGTCTCGCCATATTTTTTTTTAGTTATCCGTCTAACAGTTCGTTGTCCAATATTAAGCGCATCAGCTACGCGTTCAACCACTGACGTTATAGGTAAAATTGGCCCTCCATTTTGAGCTTCACGATCGAAATAGTTACGAAGGCGTATTACGAACTCACGTGTCTGACTATTTAGAACAGTTCTCTGCGTACGTTCGGTCATATCGACGAAATCCACAACAAAGGGCTTGAACAGAGTCCAAATTAACGAGCAAGGGTCAACAGTAATGCAGTATCAATATTTGAAATCCAAAGCCAGGTCAAAACTATATCACAATCGCATTGCACTGACAGTTTATACTTTTCGAAGCAACGTCAATTCGAAACTGCTTTGTTTTGCATTGAGCATTGACGCGAGTTTGCCGGAGGTAGTAGTTGTGCTAGCCAGCGATCCTATGTGACGATCGTATTAGATTCCATTTTTAAAAATTTATTGATATTTTTTTGCGATTTCAGAGGTTTGTCCACATAGTGAAAATTGTTCATATTCACAAGTACATTCACCCCTTAAATGGTGCAAACTGATTTTTCTACACTTGTATACATTTAAGAAATCAATTTAATAAATAAATTTTGAGTCCTAAACCTAAAACTACATTCGATAAAATTTATGAATCTCTGCACATCACTATCGTCAATAAAGTAATACAATTATTTCCTTCAAAGTCGTTATCAATTAATACGGAACTTCATGAGCGGACAAACGTCAAACCGGCCATCATAGCGTGCCGCTAGTTTAAACCCGCATGTGAGAGTGAATGAAATAGAATTTTAATTCGCTATAATCCGCTACAGTAGACAAATCTGTGTGGTACAGTGACTGTCTTTCACCTGCAGCATGCGACACCCACCACCCAGCAATTCGCACAGGCACAACACCACACCACACAAATCCTCCAAATCACTCTCAACGTACGTTTCACATAGTTATTCATAATGTTCTCTACGGTGGGCGAAACTGCGAATCCGCACCTGGCCAGCGTGGTGGACTAAGGCGAAACCCTTCTCATTGCGAGAGGAGACTCGTGTTTAGCAATGAGCCGGCAATGGGTCAACATGATTATGCTGATGACTGATAGTAGTTCAGTACTCATGACACATCGGAATACAGTCCCACCAATCTGGTGCGATAGCCAAAATTGGAACGAATTTTTATGCCTGTTAAGTTTTTGTTTTTTTTTTTAATTTTTAATAGTTACTAGCGACGCTGTCACAGACAGATCAGTTTGTGGGACTCCGTATCCCTCACTACTGAGGGTCGTGACTCTTTTCCATTAATCATATAATGGTAGGAGTTATCTTGGGATAATACTGCGGTGGGTTCCCACGTCTTTCCGCATACGAGTCGACTAAGAGTATTGGAACTCTTAGGTATTTGTATCGATTATTATCAAATGAAAGTGATAATAACCGAGACCGACGGCTTAACGTGCTCTCCGAGGCACAGAGGAAAAGAAAAGGCCAAATTTGAACCTCCAAATCCAGATCAACCATCCAGTAACCGACTTGTGCCAACGTTATGGGACTATACGCATGTTAACCATTTCAATGTCATAATCATATCGGATGGTTGTCGGGCGCTTGGAATCGTAATATTATCCAATATGGCGCCGTTTTCCGCGTGGGCGGTCAAACAAGGCTCTCGGATACTACTCGACCGCGAAACGTTTTGTGGTCATTGCGAATGCAGACAAGAATAGGGATGATGCCTAAAATAAAATAATTTATTAGTAGTGGTTCACCCCGAACTGAGACCTCGCGGTATCCATAAGACAGTTTTAACTATATTAATTAAAAAAAAAGTATTTTTGGACTCTATTTCTAATTATCTTTGAAATGATATACCGCAACCCTATGTAACGCTATAAAAAATATTTTACTTCGCATTCGCTTCTATGAGAGCCCCCCTGAAATAAAGATTTTTATAACTTTTTAAGCCATATTCGGCTGGAGGCCATCGGTTTACATATTATATTTAAATTGGAAATAATTACGTTCAGTAATTCAGAAGTTATAAGGCTCTGACAGACGGACGGACGGACGGACGGACGGAAAAGTGCATATTCACTCAAGTAGACTCAGGGACCTTCGCTTGGCTCGGTCAATTAACAATTATTACCTTCCAATATTACTCAGTCGTAAATTGCTTTATATCCGGCCTGGGGCCATTGTTTCATTATTGCTGACTTTAGTGTTTTAGAAATATAATACTTATTTTAGGTGACAACAAACTGTCATTTTGTATTGCTTTAAGCGTGGGCAGTATGACCCCTGAAACCAATACGGTTAATGCCTATGTCAAAAATATATTATTAGCGCTCGCGATTCGCATCGTTTTAGGTCCTACAATTCGATAGCCCAAATGGTAGCGATTAAAGCGTCCACAATGACAATCAATACTCTGCTATCAGTATACTAGGGACAGTTGGCAATGGGTATGTAGGTATATCGGATTACGAGGAAGTGGGGCGCGTGGGGCTTCGGCCTGGTTGTGTGGCGGGGCTCTGACGGCTGGCTTTGCGGTTACTTGGAAATAGAGCTTAATGTTTACACTATTTTTTTCAGCGTTTGTTACCCCTGATTTTTTTAACTACCCCTGAGTAATACTATGAATGTTAGAAACTGCGACTTCGGGGTAAAAAACTCTTTTGGGGAACTCTTTAATTTCCCGGGATTAAATGTAATGATGATGTAACCTACCTCGATACCAAATTTCATCAAAATCAGTTGAAAAGATGGGTCGTTAAAGTGTCGCAGACAAACAGACACAATTTCGCATTATTATTAGTATGGATAACTTTAGTAACTATCTTTTTATAAATTAAAGAGTTCCCGCGGGAATCATAAAATCTTAATCCACGCGGACCAAGACGCGGGCATTAGCTAGTCTTTCTTACATACAAGGTCCTTCTAAGTAGATCCTAATCAAACGTCACACTAGTGCGATAATGTGTATATTATACTGCGTCTAATGGCTGGTTGTTAACCAGAGACAATCGCTCGTTAGATGTTAATATATTGCAGTTAACTCACACACTTGTTGTGAAATAATGGAATATGTAATTCACTCGTATATCACTATGCATTTAACTTCGAGAATTTAGCATGCAGGTTTTTTTTAATACAAGTTAGCCCTTTACAGCGATCTCACTGATGGTAAGTGATGATGCAGTCTAAGATGGTAGCTGGGTAATCTGTTACGGGGTACGGAAGTCATATTAAACTCATACCCCTAATCGGTTTCTACACGGCATCGTATTGGAACGGTAAATCCATCGGCGGCACGTCTTTGCCGGAGTGGACAAGACCTACGTCTTTGTTCTTTGAATTGAATATCGGCTTGACTGACTTTGAATAATTTGATGTTTAGACTATTTGATAACGAATTAATTGATACCTCTCTTATTAGCTCAGTAGCTTAGGCAAACCTACATAATTGCAAACATACCCAAAAGTAGCCTATGTGTTTTCTTGACTATAATCTATCTCTGTGCCAAATTCCATCCAGGTCCGCTCAGTCGTTCTGTCGTGATTGAGTAACAAACATCCATCCATCCATCCACCCAACCTTTCGCATTTATAATATGAGTATAGAGTATAGATTCTGATTGTGATGGTGTGGCGAATTCCACATCACGAACCCTAGAAACTGGGTCGCACGCGAAATCGGTCGTGAGGTCGAATCCGTTGCTAGGCGCTACTCGCTAGCTACAGTGATGAAAATGGGTCACATTCAGGTCAGACTCATTTCACCCTGTATAAGCCTGTATACAGCATGGTTTGATAATGCACAGATTTGAGAAACCCGTATTAAAGGATTTAGAATGGCGGCCTTTTCAGGGTTTCGTAGTAGAACCGAAATCCGTAGGCTTAATTCTATTTTCTATGAGTTGTTCTCAGACCATGGCTCATTTGGAACAATCGTTTTAAGATATCGTCATTAATTTTATCACGTCTTATACTTTGCATAAATGACGTTCAAAAAGTATACTGTGTAAACAGTAAATACAAATCTACACTCTTTACTAATAATATCTTAATAAATAAAACAAAGTCAGGTTTGCTCGAACACATAACTCTAGAACGGCTGGACTGATTTTCATGTCTTTTGATTTGTTGTATTTTTCTCCGTCCCCGAATAGCAAAATAAATATTAACAACATTGGAAATTTTACGAAAAAATTAGTGGTTCGCCCCGAACTGAGACCTCCGGGGTATCCATAAGATAGTTGTAACTATATATTGTAATAGTTTATTACTATATATAGTTCAACCGCGATATTCACCACACCACATAAACACACACACACATACACATAATAAATAAGGGTATTTTGGAGGGTTTATGTAGTGTGGTGAATATCGCAGGCTGCAAGTTCAAGTTACGCACTGTGCCACATAGATTTGCCTTCTGTGGCGGATTATAGCGAATTAAACTTCTAGTTTTTTCATTGTCATGGACTTCCGCAAATTAACACCTGCTTCTGTCCAATACCTAATAATTGTACCACATTCTTGCAAAGAAATGATTCTATTCTATTCTCTTTCTGGTGCCATACCTTGATAATAGTCTATAGCTAATGGATTGCTCATACTGATTACGAGTGAGGCCAGCCATTGTATTATTTTATTCCTAGAAGTACTGAAGTGTGAGCATTGCGTGAAGTCATTGAACCCCAAGACAAACGCACCCGTGACATCAAGACACGCGGAAGCGTGTCCAGCCAATGTTCAAAAAAACTGGCGAGCAGCACCGTGTGTAATATGACACGAACCATTTGGAGCCACTTTTGACCCCCTCATAACTCAAAAACTATTTCACATAAACATGTCAAATTTGGCGCATATATTGAGACCCGTGAGATACATATGTGCTCCAAATTTCATAAGCACACCTCAAATGGTAATTTAGATATAAACGTACAAAAATCGTCATTTTTATGATCTACCAAGGTATAGATCAAAACTCTGACACGCGGCATACTACCATTGCTTAAAGCCGTATTATTTTAATACTGTTGACGTTTATGTTGTAGTGTTATAATCATTATTTTAAGGACGTCAAAGTACGTGACATTCAACCGTTATTTTGAAACAATACTGCTTTAAGCGGTGGTAGTAACTCCTTAACTATTGAAAATGACACATAATTATTATTTTAATGTAAATAATAATGAATAATAATATAGTTGCATTAAAACCTTACCTTCGTATTCATGCATTTTGTGCAACGAAACGTCATTGACAGAAAAGAAGAAACGTATTTGAAGTCGTCAGTTCAAGCTGTCAGTCATTGTGATTTGTATTCATTGTATAGAGTGGTTTTAGTGATATCGACTGTTTACCGTGCTTGTTTTCAATGTTTCACTAAAAACTTTTGATTTTGAACTTTTGCAATCATAATTGATGAGATGTAGACATGTGCTGTAGAGGTAGTCTGACCATAGATGTAATCTGTCAATGTCAGTGTAACTCTAGGTACACTATATATTTTTCTTGAGAATTCTCGTCTTTAATTAACTTTTACAATGAGTCGTACAATAGAATTACTGGTGGGTGACACACTGACCTTACACCGAATAATAAGTACCTACTAATGTAAAACGTAAACTAAACTAATAGAAAAGTCCTATTACAGTGTAAAGGATTATTTGAATGATAGCAAGGCATGGGTATGAATTGTTACAGCGGCTGATTATGTAATGTTATATTATAAGTACATATATATAATTTCAAATATTTGTGAGACGGTGATAATAAAAAAACACAGCTGAGTTTATTGCGGGCTCTTCTCAGACCAGGGCACGTTTGGAACCCTCGTAGCTTTAGTTTTAAGATACCGTAGTTAATTATCACCATCACGTCTTATGCTCTGTAAGCATGACGTTCAGAAGGTGTACTTTGTAGGTACATATTTTGGATAAATATGTTTTGAGTTTGAGATTGAGTTCAATAATTTCTGTACAAAAAGTAATGATATCCCATCAAAAACATAAATGTAAAATGAGAGCCAAGTTCAAAATTGTGATATATATGCCTTGGTTGTTGACTTCAGCGACAAAAGAAGTGAGATCTAAATGGGTGCCAAATTCAATGGTCAGTCCTGCAATTTATTTATCCCATCAAAAACATAAATGTGAAATGAGAGCCAAATTCAAAATTGTGATATACATACATATATGCCTTGGTTGTTGACTTCAGCGACAAAAGAAGTGAGATCTAAATGGGTGCCAAGTTCAATGGTCAGTCCTGAAATTTATTTATAACAACAAATTTATTTATGAAAACTAGCCAAGCCAAAGCCTTAGTCTTCAACATTTTATACTAAGTTATAAGAAGAAATGATATTTTAAGTTGTTATAAAATATTATATGTTGTTATAAATAAATTCTTCTTTCTTCTTATAACTTAGTATAAAATGTTGAAGACTAAGGCTTTGGCTTGGCTAGTTTTCATAAATAAATTTGTTGTTATAAATAAATTTCAGGACTGACCATTGAATTTGGCACCCATTTAGATCTCACTTCTTTTGTCGCTGAAGTCAACAACCAAGGCATATATATCACAATTCTGAACTTGGCTCTCATTTTACATTTATGTTTTTGATGGGATACCTACCTACTCCTATCCAAATTTCAAATGAAATCACTATACATCATCGTATCCATTCATAAGAAATCCCAGGATTTAAACCTGTAAGGCCCGCTAGCAGACAAACTCAAACTCAAAACATATTTAAATTCAAAATAGAAACCTACAAAGTACACCTTCTGAACGTCATGCTTACAAAGTATAAGACGGTTGGTTATAATTAACTACGGTATCTAAAACTAAAGCTACGATGGTTCCCAACGCGTCCTGGTCTGAGAAGAGCCCACAACAAGCTCAGCCGGGTTTTTCATATTATCACGCCGCGCCGGATTATCCTTTTAACCCAGAGTTAGCTGTTAATTTGACAGAATTCGTATAAATCTTCTGTCAACATTTCAATTTTGTTCCTGGGTTAAACGTAACCTGGCATGTCTGCAACCCTTGCAAAGTAACCTCAGGGATCTAAGCCATCGCAGCATAAATAAAAAAAACAAAATCAGATTCATAAAAATAAACAAAAGCTGTGAAAATTTTCAAATTTGGAACGGGCGGAAGCGCATTCCGCGATCGCACGCCGTCTATTTCGGACGTGTCCACGCGCGCCGAGCTAATTCAATTCTTATTTTGGTTTTGTAAGCTCAAAGTACCCGAAACATATACTTACCACTTTATGGCGCGTTTACATTAGGTCGGTTTGAACTACTGAAATTGTAATTCGGTTTGCCCAGTGACCCAGTGTAATGGTATATTATTGTGCCTAGGTCTGCAATCATCTTTCATCCCGTGGCACTATATTTTTCATATAATCTGCGTTAAAGGTGCGGGTTTTATTAAAAATTGTATTTCTTATTTATTTTAGTTGCTAGGTTGTTGTTTACAAATATGATATATGTCAGTTTAGATGATGGTTAAAATGAAAATTATAAAGGTTTCATATAAACGAAAGACTAACAGGATTGGAAGGAGGGCTGCTACGTCATTCCGCCCTAGGGCAGAAAACGATGATTTTCTACCCACTGAATGACGTATTCGTCTGAAATTGACTAGTTTCGGGTGGCACGACGGGCATTGAAATTCGCACTTTCAATGCAGGTTATATGAAAAAGTTGTTACGGATGGCCGTATTCGTTCATGACCGACTTATGCACACTTGCTGTTGGCCGAAAATCGAATAAGGCCGACGCATTCGGTCATTGATGTAAACAGGACAATTTGGTCAACATATCCTGTTAAACTGAATGCGGTCACAGTAATAAAGTAAACGCGCCATTACAGTTTATCGTGACATGCTTGTTTTGACAGATGCGTACAGTCCCACAAACTTATCTAACCCGGTGACAGCGTCGCTAGTGTATATCCATACTAATATTATAAATACGAAAGTGTGTCTGTGTGTCTGTCTGTCTATCTGCTACGCTTTCACGGCTCATCCGTTCAACCGATTTTGATGAAATTTGGTACAGGGATAGGTTATATCCCCGGGAAGGACATAGGACTTTTTATTCCAGAAAATTAAGGAGTTCCCGAGAACCAAAAAAAAAATTAAACCACGCGGACGAAGTCGCGGGCATCATATATTCTAAATATAGCTAAATCTTTCTATTAACAGACAAATAACGAGCATATCCAAATGGTCAGTCTGGACGCAATGAACCGCGAAAATTATCAGTTACCAGGCAGACATGAAAGAGGACCAGTTTTTACAACCGGCCTGAAAAACTAGTCGCTAAGGAATTGAGCTCCGAGAAAATCTATTAAAACGAGTAAAGCAGGTTAAGATTTAGATGCTATTAGAAGAGCCACACGAAATATAACATTTTTTCAAAATATCTCTCTCTCTGCGTCGCATTCATCATTGCTGAGGGTCGTGACCTCATTCTATTGATCACATAATGGCAGGTTTCTTGGGATACTAATGCTGTGGGTTCCCAGGTCCTTTCGCATACAACTCGACTAAGAGTACTATTTCAACTCTTAGGTTACTAAGGATTATTATCAGATGTTAGTGATAATAACCGGGATCGGTGGCTTAACGTGCTCTCCGAGGCACGGAGGAAACGAAAAGGCCAAATTCGGTCACCCAACCAGTTAGGTACCGACTTGAGTCAACGTTGCTTAATAATCGCAATCGACTGATATGCGTTGTCACAACTAGGCCACACGTCCTCAAAGTTATGCACGTAGTTATTTTAGGGTTCCGTAACCAAAGTGTGCCCAAATTACTGAGCCTCCGCTGTCCGTCCGTCCATCTGTCTGTCTGTCAGCGGGCTGTATCTCATGAACCTTCATAGCCAGACAGTTGAAATTTTCACAGAGTGTGTATTTCTATTGCCGCTATAACAACAAATAATAAAAAATAAAATATACAAGAAACGTGATTTTTGAGCGCCTCTCTTGTTTTTATCAAGAACGAAAGTAATACGAAGTGTAAAATCTTGTAAAATGGTACGGAACCCTTTGCGTACGAGTACGACTCGCAGCGGCTTTAATTTTAATACTCTATTTATTTATTACATGTAGGATTTATACAAGTGTCTCTTATGTTACGTCATGCTTTGACTCTACCACCGGTTCGGAAAGTGATTCTAGTGAGAAGTAGAACTCTCGACTTCTCAATTCCACTCTAACGAAATTCAAATAATGGATTATTTAATGGAAAAAAAAAAAAATTTTTTAATTGGCCGCTCCATGACGGCATTGCTCTTCGCAGCGGTGTCAATTTAATTCACTTTAGAGATAGTTGAACAAAATTAGGTACAATAGGCATGATGACAGTAACCAAGAATCAATGAAATTATGAATTTATCTAATGAAATAGGATTCATGGATTGTAAAAAACTTATTTATTTTTCTATTTCGAGCGAGATTGCCATTTATTTTGATAAAATAAAACTATAAAATACAGCAATCCGCCATATTGGATTAAACACCAAGAAGCGAATGACGTCACAATTGTTTGTTTTCGAGCTTTGACAATAACACCATTGCTTACTGCACACTGCACAGAGTACATTGGTAATAACAATAGTGACGTCACAAACGACGCCATGGCACTCGCGAGCGTTTTGGCGCGAATTTTAAAATTTAAATTTCAAATGCCAATTTTATCTACCAAACCTTATTTTTCTGCAGAAATAATATATTTTTGCGAAATAGCAGATACTTCCGAACATAATCTGACCATTTCTCAAAATCAGTCATCATGCCTATTGCATCTATACTCAAGCTCAAATATTTATTGGAATAATCAAATTTACAATTGGGTATTTGGCAACTAGTCAAATCAGCCACTTTATTTTCAAACGTCAAAACGCGTGCATAATATGGGATTTTGTATCAGAATTTGAATTGTGTCATCAAAGTTCGACGCACTTTTTACTTTAATAGATAGTTTATAATGATTATTCAACATAATGGCTGATTTGACTAACATTTCGCAATCACATCAAAGATATTTGTGCTAAAGCTTATAGAACTCTTGGATTTGTACTTAGGCAAGCGCAGCATTTAAAATCAATTACTGCAATAAAGCTTTTATATAACGCTTTCGTACGAAGCAAGCTTGAAAGTAACGCTATAATGGAATCCGCATGAATTCAAATATATAGATATGGTTGAGAAAATTCTGAAAAAGTTTATTCGCTGGCTGTATAGAAAACAGTACGGGTATTTCGTAGGATATCCAACAATATATCCAAGTTTGTTTCTCCTTGGTATGACTGGCTATGATACCTTGGAACTACGGCACCATCTGGCCTTAATCTCATACATAATCAGTCTGATCCAAGGAGAAAAATGTAATTCCGATATCTTGGGTGCCATTCGCTTACACGTACCGGATGGATATGCGATTGCTCGTCGGCGCACTTTGTTTGCGCTACCATATTGCCGGACAGAGCTAGCTAAACATGTGCCAGTGGCTCGTGCACTGCGCTTGCTCAATGATTTGGTTAGAAAAAATCCCGGACTTGACGTTTTCCACACCCCAATGACCCAGCTCACGAAAATAATAAAGTTGTTATTAGAGAATAGGTAGTTTTAATTTCATTTATGTTGTATGTTTTTGTTATTGTTTGTTTATTTAATTTTAATTTAATTAATGTGTTTTTATTGTTTTTCTATATTTAGTGTTTTTGTTTGGGATGTATGTGTAATTTTAGTAATGTATGTAATTGTAGTATGTAATACCTATTGTAGCCTGATAAGACGTATTGGGAAACTGTAAGGTCCTATCGGCTATGTCGTATCAATAAATAAATAAAACTATCAGAGTATGTGGATATCACGACTTTTGGGAGATACTTTGTTTAATAATTACTAAAAAATAATTTATTTGAATAGTAGTCAAATACCCAATTATCAACGAGTAGATATTTCTTATGTAACCGCAGTCCTAAGCATTGCTGGAGCGAGTCAAATCCATGCTCTTTTATCATTAACATAATCTTCAACAGTATATACAGGGTTACAGGAAAAGTCGACCTAGATCCGTTAAGGGCGTGTAGTACACATCATTTCTGAATGATTTCACTATGGAACCCCCCATCCTAAACTTAACCGTTTTCGAGATATTCAAGTTTTAATTTTTTTTATGAAAATGCCCAATTTTTCGGCTATTGAATTGAATATTTTGAATTTTTTTGACTCTTATGATTATTTTTTTGGTTTTTTACATGAAGAATGAGATGCTTAATGACCTCAATGACTAAAATTGCACGTAAGTTATCTAAATAGTTCATTGTAGACGATCGAAACTTAAGAAAATAAGTACAAATTATAAAAAAATATTTTTCTTTTCTGGATATCTCAAAAAATTATTATGGCACTTGCTCTGCAGATGTGCTTAAAAACATCTACATTTTATCAGCTATCCAACGAGGTATAACAACCTAGGGTTGTATTTAAACTCATAGAAAAAAACATAGTTGGAAAGGTTCGGGTAGTAGGTCTAACGGGTCCCTCGGGCTATTGTCCTTCGAGTTAATCCGGTGCGTGTGAGCGAGACAACTTACGATTTATGCAGAGTGAGAAAAATAATGTGCAAAAACAAGTTTGGGGATACAACATGCCCATTGTTTTGTATTGGGTCGTTTGTTTGCTTGCCATTTTAGTCTGCTTATGAAAATAACTTATTATAAATAACTTATAAATAACTTATGAAAATTTCTTAAGAGATCACTTAGGTGACCTACTAGATGATCTCCCATTACAATTACTGCGGGACATGTGGTTTCAACATGATGGCTGCCCTGCTCATTTCAGAAGAAGCGTTAGGGAATGCTTCAAAAACATTAGGTGAATAAATGTTATTTTGAACTGATTTATTGTTTCATTTAGCTTACTACAATCACCGACGATCTGTACGCCAACTATGAGTTGAGCGTGAGTGACTTTGTATGCGAACTAGCGTTAAGAACGCACCGATTACGTTATTTTCCAAACAAAGGCCAGTAACTAGACACTTACGCTCAACTAATAGTTGGCGTACGGTCATTATTTGTACGATCGACGATCTGAACAAAAAAAACTGCTATAAAAACTGAATGATCTCCTAGGTCAGGATAGCGGGACATCGATGGATGCATGAAGGTTGTACCTAGCCGAGGGAGGCCTATGTTCAGTAGTGGAAGCCAGTAGGCTGAAATGATGATGCTGAACTAAACAAAGCCGATCGTCTACAATGAACTATTTAGATAACTTACGTGCAATTTTAGTCATTGAGGTCATTAAGCATCTCATTCTTCATGTAAAAAACCAAAAAAATAATCATAAGAGTCAAAAAAATTCAAAATATTCAATTCAATAGCCGAAAAATTGGGCATTTTCATAAAAAAAATTAAAACTCGAATATCTCGAAAACGGTTAAGTTTAGGATGGGGGGTTCCATAGTGAAATCATTCAGAAATGATGTGTACTACACGCCCTTAACGGATCTAGGTCGACTTTTCCTGTAACCCTGTATAGAGATGTGTTAGGTCTCACCTACGTGGCCTATTTCCATCCACGATTTCAGGTACCGTACGATATTGCGATTGTATTCAAATAGATTTTTCGACCGAGTTTGTAATGTGTAGGCATTCGACAATTTAGTGGATATGTCACCGTAAGATTGTAAAAACCGTTAGATTATAATCTATCTGTCGAAAGATTAGAATGATTAGAATTGTAATCTGATAAGTTTTTAAACCCGATAAAACCTAAGTGTTGATTGTACTTGATTGTTTGTGTCGAACCCTAACCTAACCTACAAGAAAGAGACAAGAAAACGTAAATAAAATGAATATTTCAAAAATTGACACTCAGAACATTAAACAGTTTACAATCTTTCGACAGTTTAGAATTTCGCGGGTTAGATTATAATCTAACGGTTTTTACAATCTTACGGTGACAGATATATACCGTTATACTTAGTCGTTGATTGATTGTTCAGATAAAACTGGGTGTCGCAGATATTGGCAGCTGTCGAAACAAGATATAGTCCCACAAGCTTATCTGACCCGGTGACAGCGTCGCTAGTTTATATGAAAAATAAAATAAAAACTAAAACTAAACAGGCATAAAAACTAAGACTTGGCCACAGGAAAGTGAAAATAATCGTTCATAATTTAAAATTCTTCTTTGTTTTGGAACCTCTGCAAGTTCCTACTTTTAAATCTATACTTACTACTATTGTATATGACACTGCCTGTTAGTCTGTTTGTCTGCCTTCTACGTTATAACAGCCCATTCAGTCAACCGACTTTGATGACATTTAGTACAGGGGCCGTTCTGCCAACGCCTATATTAACTTAAAATAAGCAATATTACTCAAAATGACAGTTTGATGTCATCTACCTTGACGTTCCTAAAATAAGGATTCTAATTCTAAAACACGAAAGTCTACAATAATTAAACAATAATGTGGCTTTAAGCGTTGCCAGTATGGCCCCTGTACTAGATTTCGTCAAAACTATTCCGGGAAAGACATGCTTGATATCCCGAGAAATCAAAGTTCCCACACAATTTTCAAAATCTTGAATCCACGCGGACGAATTCGCGGGCATCTTATGAAATAAACAAAGCAAAGTTTGAGACAAAAACAATTAAAACGAATGACGGAATAACATATATTCGTGATGCAGGTATAGGTATAGGAGTTCACCTCGCAATGACATCAAAAATTCAAAACGTTACCTTCTGCGAGAGTCGACGCGAGATGCAAAAACATGCAAATGAATACTGAACTCCTTGCATAATTAATGTAGCACAGGCAGTAAGCGGCAGCGATTTGCTGGGCCACAAGCAGAGCGGGGCCGGTGACGTATTCTTTCCGATTAACTTTCAAGTTTCAATTCAACTTTCATCCCGGAAACGAACAACGAGAATTTTAATAAAAAACAGAAAATCTACGCGAAGTCGCGGGCATCATTTCTTTTATAATAAAAGCTTTTATTGAAGTGAAAACTTCTTTGGGCGCGTTGAGCACTTTTTGAGGGGGTAAAAATGTGAATACGCGTGATTGACACCATTCTTCTTGAGACAAAAGGTCTTAAGTATAATAATATAGTACAATTCGTAATTAAACTTTAATGCCTAGGTTTTAAAGTTCATATTAATAAGTGATGTGCAACCGTGGGCGACATCTCGCGTTGTTACGAAGACAAAAGGTCTTAAATATAAATATAGTAAATTCGTCATTAAACTTTAATATGTTAGTTTTAAGGTTTATATTTATATTACATTTATGTTACATTTTTACCCCCTACCAAAAAGTGCTCAACGCGCCTAAAGAAGTTTTTACTTCAAAAATTGACAGCTGGGTTTTTGTGGGCTTCTTGCCAGAACAGGGTAAGGGCCAGGGAACTCTCGTTCGAAGATACCGTAATTGATTTAATCAACATAATGACCGGACAAGTTGTTAAATCAACACTTATTTACAACAAAGTTTACCGATTGATTTGAATAAGAGAGAGACTGACTTTGCAAGAAAGATTAAAATCCATACAAATATTATAAATGCGAAAGTGTGTCTGATGTCTGGCTACGCTTTAACGGCACCTTTTCAACCAATTTTGATGAAATTTAGTACATAGATAGATTGTATTCTGGGGAACAACAGGCTTTTTATGCCGGAAAATTAAGTTCACGCGGGACTAAAAAAAACTTAATCCACACTGACATCTTCTAGTAATAATTAATTGAAATCCGGCTCCCACTTAAGCCTTGTACTATTCATGTACAACATCGGAGCTAATCGAATGTAAAGGCGAATCGAACGAGCTGGAAATTGGAACAGCCGTTGAATTCTGCCCCCCCGATTGTGTAAGGACATCGTTATTGTTTGTCAAACGTATAATTCGACCTGTTTAAGGAGTTCATAGAAGCCTGCACGTCAACAAGCATGTATGAACTCCATAAACAGTTCGTGCAATAGGTTTTAAGCTGTCAAATAATGACAATTGGACCTCTGTTATGGATTCACAGCTTTTTACTCGTCATCTACCTATCTCAAACTCAAATATTTTTTATTCAAATAAACTTTTACAAGTGCTTTTGAATCGTCCGATGAAATACCACTGGTTTAGAATGTCATTCCTACCGAGAAGAACCAACAAGAAATACGGTGGTTGCTCTTTTGAAAAAAAATATATACTATTACATCAGTGTGTAGATACTTACGAGTATGTAACTGCAGCCCTAAGCATTGCTGGAGCGAGTCAAAAGTCCATGAGGGGCGTGCGGGGCACAAAATGACGGGGCAGGGGGCTTACTACCATTCCTTAAAGCAGTATTATTTTAATGTTGTGGATGCTCTTTTTTCAGAATTATAATATTTGTTTTAGGGACGTCAAGGTACGTCATTATAAAACAATACTGTTTTAAAAGATGGCAGTGGCTTGCCCACAGATAGAAGGGCAAGTATCTAAACTCGCCGGCATATTTAGCGGAACATAAAAAAAGGTCCATAATTAAAAAAATATGGTTTTATTTAAAAATCTACTTACTACACTTCTTTTGTTATTTCAAGTTTCATTTGTTTTACTTAAAAGGAGATCACATTAATAACAGATTTTGCGAGTAAAGGTTATTTGTGAAAAATGGTACATTTTTGAACTTTTCATGTAACCGGGAAAAGTGAAATTTAATATTAAAATAACAATTAATTAAATTGGAAAAATTGTGATTAATATTGCGTATCTCCTCCACGTGCTCTTATTAAAGTTTCTACCCGTCTAGGCATACTGAGAATGATGTTATCGATGGTCTCCTGGCATAGTCTCCGCCATCCCTCAACTACGGCGATTCGCAGTTCTCCCACGTTGGCAGGAGCTGGAATTCTGGACTTAACTTTTCTTTTCAGCAAGTCCCAAACGTGCTCTATTGGATTCATACCCGGTGATCTCGCCGGCCACTCCATAACAGTCCATAACATTCAGACAAATTTTGAAACTACAGTTGCATACGGTGGTGGATCAATAATGGTTTGGGCGGGCATTTGTTTGGGAGTTCGCACAGATTTGGTAGTGATTGACTGCAGACCGCTATATCAGAGAAGTTTTAGAAGAAAATGTCGTACCGTTTGCCCCATATATCGGTGAAGATTTTGTTTTTATGCAGGATAATGCTCGGCCGCATACCGCTCGGGTAACTCAAGCTTATCTTAATGATATGAATATCACTGTTATGGAGTGGCCGGCGAGATCACCGGATATGAACCCAATAAAGCACGTTTGGGACTTGCTGAAAAGAAAAGTTAAGTCCAGAATTCCAGCTCCTGCCAACGTGGGAGAACTGCGAATGGCCGTAGTTGAGGAATGGCGGAGACTATCCCAGGAGACCATCGATAACATCATTCTCAGTATGCCTAGACAGGTAGAAACTTTAATAAGAGCACGTGGAGGAAATACGCGATATTAATCACCATTTTTCTAATTTAATTAATTGTTATTTTAATATTAAATGTCACTTTTCCCTGTTACATGAAAAGTTCATAAATGTACCATTTTTCAGAAATAGCCTTTACTCGCAAAATCTGTTCTTAATGTGATCTCATTTTAAGTAAAACAAATGAAACTTTAAATAACAAAAGAATTGTAGTAAGTAGATTTTAAAATAAAACCATATTTTTTTAATTATGAACCTTTTTTTTATGTTCCGCTAAATATGCCGGCGAGTTTATTTTTATAGGACTGCCTGAAAAAAGGAGTATATTGTTTTCAGGGTTCATGTATGTATGTATGTATGTATGTATGTATGTATGTATGTATGTATGTATGTATGTATGTATTTATGTATGTATGTATGTATGTGAGTTTGTATATTCCACCATAACTTCTATACGCCTGAACCGATTTTGATAAATAAGGTATCGTTAGAATCCCTAGCTTATTCCGGGTGACATAGGCTAGTAAAATTTTTAAAAAAAATTATGGGGTGACCATGGTGCCGCATTAAAGACCAAAATAGAAAAAAAAAATCGAAAATAAGATTACCTATATAATCATCATCTAGAAAATAATGATTAGATTCCAAAAATATATAACACTATAGTGCAATATTTAGTGATTCACAAAAAAATATCATTTAATAAAAAATGTGAATAAGATTCCAAATAAAATATGCAAATCGTTTCTTATGGAGGTAAACTCCAGAAACAATATGGCAGGGCAGTCGTATTTTTTAATTCGTTAAATTAATTTCACTTGTTTTGCCATTTCATCCCATCGCTAGGCCACTAGAGTACGAGTCTCCTCTCAGAACGAGAAGGATTTGGCATTCCATCTCTTTCCCGGTACACTACACTGAATAAGTCTATCCTTCTCACGCTCTTCACATCGTTTTAGCACAGAATACTAAATAAGTACTTCAGGGTTTTAGGCCGTTAAGGGGTTAAGAAGGCCGAATGACCTTGACGAAACGCAGACCAGCGGGACTTTTGCCGACGGTAATGCCGTATAGCGGCCACGCCCGGAAGTACGCAAACTAGGCCAAAGACTATAGACTGGCCGGTTCACCGGCTTCAAGATAATCACCGGTGCACAATGTTGCCCCGCGCCCCGCCCGGGTAAGGAGGCTCAGCCTCGAGGCCCGTACCCCCGCTCGGCCCCAGGGCCAAACGGAGAAGACCCACACAAGACTATAGACTGCAGAGGAAACAAGTGCTATTTTAGGGGATAATGCCTATATTTATGTTTGCGCATAAATATCATAGGTCACAAATACGTAAACTTTCTTTAATACCTACCTTTAGCTTTACCTTGAAACCTTGCCATGAAATGTTCGATATCGTATCCGATACTAAATATTGTTTGCGCTTGTAGTAGGCACAGATTTAGGTATAGGTACAAGTAATATTTCGTATTGGATCAATGCTAAAATGTAGGTAGTTCAAGTTAGTGTTGCAGAACTATCGATAGTTGACATCAAGCTAAAAGTTTTGAAACGTGCTACCTCCACCGAGGGATGAGTGGGGTACAGGGAGAGGAGATAGAGAATCAGGTACTAACTGCTCACAATAAACCCCACTTGCCGGAGCTGCGTAGTATTTTTGTGAGTTTACTCCTTTAGAATCAATTTTCATATGTATGAGCCTGTGGTATGAAAATTTATGTGCAGTACTACGTCATGCGCAGCTCTCAGCACAGTCACTTAAAAAAAAGTCAGCGCCATTTTGAAATTCTTTGTTAAATAACCGATTTCGTTCAAAATTTATATTTACGGCTTTCTGGGATCACAAAACAAGAAACTGTTACCAAAATTTAAAAAATTCGGTGCCATTTTGAAATTCTTTGTTAATTGACCGATTTCGTTCAAAATCGATATTTACGGCTTTGATCACAAAACAGGAAACTGTTACCAAAATTTAACAAAGTTAGCGCCATTTTGAAATTTATGTTGTTATTATGTTTCCATGACTATGTAATGTATTTTGATGAATATAAAATATATGGTAATTAATATATGATGATAGCCACGGAGTTAGAGAATAGGAGTGCAGGTGTTCCCAGCTTGTCATCACGAATTTCGATTCCATATTATGATATTATCGATAAGGTTGTCTGGAAGAGATCGCTGGTTAGCGATAAGACCGCCTTATTGTACCTACATTTTAATTTTGCATGTTTGTTCTTTTTCTTTTGTTTTTTGTGGTGTACATTAAAGAATATACATACATACATACATATTATACACGCTGAAATTATAATGCTTGCTTTTCCGCAGTCTCTCAGTCGCAGATAAAATGATTTTGTCTCGGTAGCATAATCGATTTACTAAAACAAAGGTTGTTAGAATTCAAAAATGGCACATTTACATCTGAGAAAGACAGACAGAAAGACACACTTACGCATACATTATAATTATTATTAGTATGTATTTTAGTTATTAGTAGCATTAATATTATTAGTAAGTAATTTTGCATTAAAAATATTATAATCTATTCCGTCGGGTCGGAGGAAAAAAATCAAAACAACCATTATATTGTGCAAGTTATTTATTCAAATTAAAGCTTATTAGCTTTAAAAACAATCAAAATTTAAGTAGCGAGTGTAGGTAGGTTGTTCCTCATCAAAATCATCTTGATTTGAATTTTTACAATCGCTTGTCACTACAGAACCTTATTTAGTCTTTGCACCTACTTTGCACACTTAAAAAATTAAATTCTTAAAAAATATATATTTACACCTACTAATTTACAGATAAATACTGAACTAAGTATTTCTAAAATTTTAAATATGTACAAACAAATGAGTATAAACCCTTCAAAATCGAAAATTAACTTTAAAAAATTCGCTCCGATACCGACGTGCAGTCCACCTTCGACAATGTCCCGAAACGGACTGCCGAAGGGCTCGCGGGTGTTTACAGGGCGACGGAGCAGCCACGTTCTCACTAATATACTTAAATTTCGGGGGAAAATTACTTTACACGAATGTTATAGGGAGTAAAAATAAAACTCGCCGTTAAAAATATTGTAATTTTTAAGACCTATTTTTGTGTGCAAGAACTAATTAAAAAGCTTGTGCCGTTTTGCAGAAAATTTTCAAAGTATGACAAAAGTAGATACTCTTTGGGGATTTTTTTCTGAAAGAGGGTTTGAAAAAAGTAAACATCTTTTACAGTAGAAATGTTTATTAAGCCTATATCTTCCGTTACATATTTTTTCTTTACGGATTCAACTATCAGTTATTAAGACAATTTGACTTAAACATCCTAATACTGAGGCAGTTTGTCATCTCTTAAAGCCTTAATGCTTTAAACAAACGCCAAATTCGTCAGGCCACAGGCGCGTAATGTGATCGTAAAAAAAATCTATAAATAGAGGGTAATCGAATATTTATTGCCGAGCACCGAGAAGGGAACCGCGGCGCGGTTTCAAAGGGGCTTTATGACCCCTTACTACTTTCGTTTTAGCGTTCCGAAATCAATTAAACTACGCGTCAGATTAGAAACGAAATTCTTTTATTACTACCATGCATGCATGCATTCATTCATGTACAATGAACTACACATCATATTAATATTATAAATGCGAAAGTGGGTTTGTTGGTTTGTTTTTCAATCACGCCGCAACGGATCGACATGACCTGGACATGACATGGGCTACTTTTTGTCCCGAAAAATTAAGCATTTCGAGTGGGAATTTAAGAAATACTTATTCTACGTGACGAACTAGCGGGCATCAGCTAATATTATAAATGCGACAGTGCATGATTCTTTGCTGGTTTGTCCTTCACTTGCGCCGCAACAGAATAATGAATCGACACGGTTTTCATTGCACAGGCAAAGACATGGCCATAGGCTTCTTTTTATCCCGGAAAAATTCCTGGTGGGAGGTTTCGGCCGTGGCTAGTCAACACACTACCGGTAAAAGATGTGCCGCCAAGGGGAAACCGAATAGGGGTATGGGTTTAATATAACTGCCATGCCCCTAACAGGTTAGCCCCCTACCATCTTAGACTGCATATTCACTTACCATCAGGAGAGATCGCAGTCAAGGGCTAACTTTTAGTGGCTAAAAAAAATTAAAGAATTTCCACGACAATCTGAAAAACCTATGAGGATATCAGCTAGTTTTTCATTACTTTATTAAACAAAGTTATTCTTAAGTTAAATATTTAACTTAATATTTTTTTACAGGGGTTTTTACTGCCCTAGTTTACATACATGCGGATATCATCTAGTTTTTTGTTCAAAATAATAATCGTCCCAACGCCGGGCGCCATACCGTCGGGGGATAGTTGGGGGCTGTAAGATTAATAGTACAAACTCCGGCGTCCTCCACCAGAATACATGACTGCGTGTCTGTAACATTACATTATGGGCTTAGTGAACAAAGTTCAATAACAACATAATAATTGTAGTATTCCTCCGCAACGGGCCCCATGTCGGGCGCCAGTCTGCCGGTAGACTGGCGCACAATGCGATCAATATTTATATTTTGTATCACGCACAAACATTCCTCGCAAGCAGCATAAGAGGTGGTTATTACAGTTTTATTAACCAACAAGTTGACCCACCCTCTTCGCACGGGTGGTCTTGGACTGGTAGCTGCCTAGTATAGTTCTATTACTAGATTTACGCGTGGATTTTTGATTTCCGCGGGAACTCCTTAATTTTCTAGGATAAAAAGTAGCCTATGTGCTATTCCAGACTATAATCTATCTCTGCCAATTTTCATGCAGATCCGTTCAGCCGTTCTGGCGTGATTGAGTAACAAACATCCTTCCATCCATACAAACTTTCGCATTTAGAATATGAAAAAAGTATAGATCTATATCACTACACTATATCACAATCGTGCATTGTAAAGTCAACTTCGCCTGAAGATGCTTCGGTATCGGGTGAAACGTACGTTGAGGATAGTTTGGAGAATTTCTGTGGAATTGTGAATATCGCGGGCTATAAGTGCGGGATATACACTGTACCATATAAATTTACCTATTATCGCGGTTTATAGCGAATTAGTAAATGATGTAGTTCCTTTATATACTACATCATTTACCTAGGTATTATGCAGTTTAGTTTAAAAGAAATTATTATTTGTTATTACTTCTTGTTATTATTACGTATCGTGCCCATGCTCCTATTAGGTACACACCCCAATTGCCAACACACTAAAAACTAAATAAGGGTGAAAACAGCAGTATTCTCAGAAACCAACCCCCAAACTGGATAAGGCACGCATACTTATTTCCCGCGAAACCACATATCGCGTGCGTCCAAAATTCGCATCACATCGATTGGTCGTAAAATTTGGTACAACCCCTTATTTTGGAAATTTTGGTTAAGTTATTGTTTTATCTTCGAAAAGAAAACTAATTAAAAAAAAATGTACAGCCCTCTTTATAAAGAAACTAGCTGATGCCCCCGTTTTTTTCGTTCCCGCGGGAACTGTTTAATTTTACTGTGCCTTAGCAAGTGCTATTCCAGACTATAATCTATCTCTGTGCCAATTTTCATCCAGGTCTGTTCTGCCGTTCTGGCGTGATTGAATAACAAACATCCATTCATCCAAACTTTCGCATTCATAATATTAGAATAGTACTATGTTTAGTGATACTAAACTAAAACACGGAGGTAAAATTGAGTAAGACATATCCGTAAAAAAAATTATTGGGCTTCCGGTCAAAATGAAGAAATATGCAAATCAAATTATAGTTTTGTCTCACTCATAAATAATAATGACGAGGCTACCTATATTACCTACTTTATCATGCCAATGCAGTATGCACCCCCTACAAACATGACTAACCATAAAGCTTTCCAATTATTTTAAAGCATCAAAACACGAGCTATTATCGCTCTTATTTTGATGTTGATTAAGTTCATAATACCAAGCAGCAAAATCATTATTGAAGTTGATTCAATATTCAACTCTATACCATTGAGATAGGAACTAAATTGTTGAGTGTTGGATCTCTTAATTACTCGGTATAAACACTTGAATACGAGAATTTGCATCGGTTTTCCTTTCGAGGACTGTTTCTGAGGGTAGATGGAAAAACATGGGTTTTCAGTGTCCTTCAGACGGGAAGTAATGTTAAACGCGACAGGTATGGGGCTTTCTATGGGGAGTCGTCACCTTGTTGAGAGGAAATTCAGCTGAAATAATCTGTGTTTCTTATGTATACGCGTCGCGTCGCTTCTATCGCACCCGTTGGCCTGGGTGAGACGACGCAACGCGATATAACGCCATAGAAAATGACAGACGTATCTACGCGACAACGTAGGCCAAGTGAAGGGTCGCGTACTACTGTTTGACACTGCCGCGCCGCATCGCATCGAGTCACGGTGTGACTCGCGGTGCTCGCGCGCGAGACAACGGGTATAAATAAATAAATAACTTTATTTATTTAGGCAACAGGGCCCATGTAAATTGTTAGTAAAAATACAATTTTATTAAAACCTATGTTGGTAATTTAATTCCACATATATAAATTAACTTTTTAATATCACAACAGTAACAGTAAATGTTACTTTGAAGCCAATGTGATCGAACGCTTGATTACCATCAATCGAATAATTTGCGATATATACTTAAATGAGCTTAGCCTAAGCGGACTGACCCTTTACGTATCCTACGTTGTCTCGTGTCGTAGGTAAGTCATTTCTGACCCCCAAGACACGGGCTATCTATATTCAGGGTCCAGGGTAAATTTAAGAAACTTTTTAGTATGGTTTATGGAAAAAATAAAGATTTATTTATTTACAAGATCATGTCCCTCAGCAATGAGGGTCTTGACAAAAACCGCGCCGAATTGAGCAACTCCTCCTTTTAAGAAGTCTTTTTTATTCATTATAGGCTCATGATTGACCACAATCACACCTGTCGATGATGACCACAACACGTGGCCCAAGATGGAGGCTTATAAATGTTTTCTTTCTTTCTATTACTAGATGATGCCCGCGACTTCGTACGCATGGATTTTTGATTTCCGCGGGAACTCTTTAATTTTTTGGGGATATATTATTATGACCTATGTCCTTCTCCGGCATACAAGACATCCCTGAACCAAATTTCATCACAATCGTTTGAACAGATGGACGCAGACAGACTATCGCATTTCTAATATTATAGTAAGTATGGATGTCGGTATGTATGCCATTATTTCGGTTGAAAAACTGGCAACACTCATTAACTTTTATTGGTCGGGGTCGGGAGTCGGCAAATCGTCTCGTAGGGTAGGGTCGGTCGATAAATACTGGGCAAAAGTTTCTTTGTCTCGCTTGAAGGCGCCAGTTAGGTATAGTTACTGCTAATTCTCCGTATACTTTATACTGCAATATGTCTCAGTCGTAGTTACTTAGCATACAATATTTGTTCATCTAGCACCTAATGGATTGTATATGTCACCGTAAGATTTTGAAGACCATTGGATTTCGATACAAAAAATGTAACAAACGCAAAATATTGATGGAAAGATTTGATATAGCGATGGCAAGGTATACTTTTTTACGGCAAGTGAAAGAAATCAAAAATTGGCAAAAAGTTGTGTTCTTGGATGAAACATGGCTTAATGCTAACCATACTGTAGGCCGTTCTTGGAACGATGACACAGCAGCATCTACTTCCAAAGTTCCTGTAGGAAAAGGATCGCGACTTATAATTTGTCACGCCGGAACCATCAACGGGTTTGTCGAAGGTTCTCTCATGGCTTTTGCGTCAAAAACCACTGGAGACTATCATGAAGACATGAATGGAGAAAAGTTTACTGAATGGTTTACCTCAATGTTGTGTAGCCTCCCTGAACCATCTATTATAATTATGGACAACGCCCCATACCACTCGATGCAAATTGACAAGCCACCTGCCCAATCCCAAAAGAAAGCTGATATCGTCGCATGGCTTCGTAAAAATGGCGTAGATGCAAACATGAATATGTTAAAAGCGGAATTAGTACGTCTTTTAAAAGAAAACAAACCAACCAAGATCCGATACGTCATTGACGAAATAGCATTAGAACATGGGCACAGAGTTATACGGTTACCGCCTTACCATTGTGAGTATAATGCGATTGAGTTGGTGTGGGCTCAAATTAAGGGATATGCTGCAAGACACAATACAGAACCCCCATTTACCACAAAAAAAATGCTAAAATTATTAGAAGAAGCTTGTGAACATGTGACTAAAGGAGACTGGGAAAAGGTTGTGAATAGAACTGTTAAATTAATAAGGGAAGATTATGAAAGAGATGTGAAAATAGATAATATTATAGAAAACGAACATATAATTATTAATGTATGTGATGATAGCAGTGACGACAGTGAAAATAGTAGTATGGACGAATCTGATTAATTATGGCCTTTTGTGGCACCTTTTTTGAAATATTCATTGTATTTACGTTTTCTCGTCTGTTTCTTGTAGGTTAGGTTAGGGTTCGACATAAATAAACAAGCAGTGCAGTTAGGTTTTATCGGGTTTAAATAAATACCTATCAGATTACAATCTACCGGAAAATAATGCGTTAAATTGTAATCTTTCGACAGTTTAGAATTTCGCGAGTTAGATTATCATCTAACGGTTTTTACAATCTTACGGTGACATATAGATACATAAAGTATGTACTAAATTCACCAACAGTCAAAATAGTTACAGTCCCACCACACTAACTTATCCGGCTCGGTGTTTTTTCATGTGTCAAATTTTTATTCCAGTTTAGTTTTTTTTTAATTTTATTTTTAACTAGATGATGCCCGCGACTTCGTTCGCGTGGGTTAAGATTATAACATTCCCGTAGGAACTTTTTAATTTTCCGGGATAAAATGTAGCTCAACACAACATACCCTGTACCCAACATACCCCTGAAACAACATACCCCAAATTTCATCAAAATCCGTTGAAAGGATGACCCGTGAAAGCGTAGCAGACAGACAGACGGACGGACGGACAGACAGACAGACACACTTATACTCGCATTTATAATTTATATATATAAAAGCGAAAGGTCACTGATTCATCACGATATCGCAGGACCTATAAAGCATATAGACTTGAAATTTGGAAGATAGGTTCCTTCTATGGTGTAGACGTCAGCTAAGAAACGGTTTTGAGAAAATTCACCCCTAAGGGGTTGAAATGGGAGTTGGAAGTTTATATGAAAGTCGTTTGTTTTTCAAGTTAGATACATGAAAATTGGTAATTAAGTTATTATCTATAAATAATAAAAACCTGTTTAAGCAATTTTACGAAAATCTACCCAAATAGGGGTGAAATGGGGGGTTGGAAGCTTATATATGGGCTCGCAAGTTTTTGAAGTTGGAGACATGAAAAAACGGGATGTAGGTTATTAGTTTTGAGTTATAATAAACTGTATAAACAATTTTAGGAAAATCTACCCCACAGAGGGTGAAATGGGGGTTGTAACTTTGTATGAAAGTCCTGTGTTTTTGAAGTAAGAGACTTGAAAATCGGGATTAAGGTTATTCGATTTAAATAACAATAACCTGTATGAGCAATTTTACGATTATCTGAAGGGCGTGAAATAGGGGTTGAAAGCTTGTATGAAGGTTATAAGTTTTTGAAGTCAGCATTAAGGACTTTTATTAGTCTTAAATAATAAAAATCTGCCGATACTAAATAGCTGCTATAAGTAGGCCCTTTGCAGCGGGAAAATCTCATAGGCAATCAGAAATTGTACGAGGACGAAGTCACGGGCGACCGCTGGTATTACATGTTAGTATGGATATCTACTAGTGACGCTATCACCGGGTCAGATAAGTTTGTGGGACTATTACTTCTACGAAAGTCCATTGGGTTCGTGAAGGTAATAGTCTATGATGAGAGACTATGGTGCTAAATTTCCCCACACTCAATTTTCACGGCTGACGTTTGACGTGTGACGTATGTCAATATGACTTCACGGCGCCGACGGGAGGAGGGGGGGAGGCGGGGTGCGATGACCCGCATCGATTTTCCACATCCAAGCTGTTTTGTTGCTACCTGTCGATTTTCCCCGTGCCTAGGGTTGCGTTCATCGATTTTCATTGTTCCACGAGAGTTATTTGTTTTACAGGCACCAAGGCCCATAGAATAAAATTAAAAATTTTTTTTAACAGGCAGCAAGCTTTGCATCTTTCTACGAGTTTTTTTTTATGTCTTTGTTGTTTTTAATGTTGGTATAAAGATCTTGAAATACTGTGCATTATTTCATACTAAGTAATGTTATAAATACGAAAGTGTGTCTGACTATCGGTTTGTGTCTGTCTGCGACGCTTTAACGGACCATCTTCTCAACCGATTTTGATATAATATTCTATAGAGCTAGATTTTACATCTCGGGGAAGGACAAGGGCATAATACTTTTAATCCCGGAAAATTATGAATGGCGATAGTATGTTGTTTTGTTCTTCAATAACGCCGCAACATTGTAAATTGTGACGTATCAACGTGATTTATCGCATGGATATAGCTGAGGACCTGGAGAGTGGCATATTATCGTTACCTCGGTAAATTCGAGGCCCCCGGGATGTTTTAACTTAAATCCACGCGTACGAATCATCTAGTTTTATAACATTAGCAGGATAACTAGCTGATGCCCGTGACTCCGTCCGCGTCGATTGAGGTTGTTGGTTCCCGCGGAAACTCAAGCATTTTCCAAGATAAAAAGTTGCCTATATGTTATTCCAGACTATAATCTATCTATGTGCCATATATCACCCAGATCCCTTCAGCCGTTCTGGCGTGATTGAGTAACAAACATCCATCCATCCAAACTTTGGCATTTATAATATTAAGTAATGAAGTATAGATGTTATAGCCACCATAGCTTCACATAAACCCCGTGTGGTCAACGTACGCGTACGCCTATGGGCGCCATGGAGTCATTGCCAAAGTCAGACGGATCCCGCCTTATCAACGAAAATTGGGTATTTGACATAATATAGTCAAATCAGCAACTTTTTTTCAAACATCAAAACGCGTCCTAAGAATGGGATTTATATGAAATTCTGAAATGTGAAGTCATTAAAGTTCGACGCACTTTTTTACTTTAATCGACTGTTTAAAATGGTTATTCAACATAAAACTATCAGGGGACATGGATATTACGACTTTTGGGAGACTCTCTAATTAATAATCACTAAACAAATATTTATTTGAATAGTAAGTAGCCAAATACCCTATTTCAACGAGGAATCTATGTGACTCAGATTATAATTACAGTATAACAACGTCTATCTTATAAATATAAAATTCTCGTGTCACATGTTAGTTACCATATTCCTCCGAAACGGCTTGACCGATTTTTATGAAATTTTATATGCATATTCAGTAGGTCTGAGAATCGGCTACTATCTATTTCTTCATACCCCTAAACCACCTCAATCCACGCGGACGGAGTCGCGGGCATCAGCTAGTCCTATATACAAAATTCTCGTGTCACAAGTTACCATACTCCTCCGAAACGGCTTGACCGATTTTTATGAAATTTTATATGCATATTCAGTAGGTCCGAGAATCGGCTACTATCTATTTTTCATACCCCTAAAACACCTCAATCCACACGGACAGAGTCGCGGGCATCAGCTAGTGTACTATAATAGTGGATATGACATGTGGGAATTTTTCCGGAGGGTATCTCCATAGTCGAGGAATACCTTCTCATTGGTGGTACCTTACCACCAATGAGAGCACTGGAAATTTCAAAAAATCACACTAATATTATAAATGCGATAGTGTGTTTGTTTGTCCTTCAATCACGCCGCAACGGAGCAATGGATCGACGTGATTTTTGGCATGGGCTTAGTTGAGGACCTGGAGAGTGACATAACCTTCTTTTTATCCCGGAAAATTGAGCAGTTCTCGCGGGGATAAAATAACTTACACCACGCGGACGAAGTCGCGGGCATCAGCAAGTCCATAATTATTCCGTGTACAACACATTAGCTTTTTATCCGATTACGACAAAACTTAAAGGAAGGCTTATGATTTTTGCGACGAGTAGCCCAGTTGTGACAACGCATATCAGCCGGTTGCGATAGTTAAGCAACTTTGAACTAAGTCGGTGACCGAATTCGGAGGTTCAAATTTGACCTTTTTGTGTCCTCCGTGCCTCGGAGAGCACGTTCAGCCGTCGGACCCGGTTATTATCACTAACGTCTGATAATAATCGTTACAAAAACCTAAGAGTTTTTTAATACTCTTATGCTGAGATCTATAGAGCTTATAACTTTGACTTTGCTTAGACTTAAGACATGGTTAAAACGAGACAGGCGAGGAATGTTACTGACATAAGCTCATCTCGTTTTAACTCTGAGTAAAGTCTGAGCCAAGTCAAAGTACGCTCTATAGATCTCAGCATTAGTCTAGTCGTATGCAGAAGGACGTGGATAGGAAAAGGGGTCACGACCCTCAGTAATGAGGAATACGAAGCAGTGATGATTTTATGTATGTTGATTTTATGTATTGAGATATTTTATGGCATATTGTATGCAGACAGACAGACAGACACCAACGACGTCAATTTACATAGACGGGCCCTGTCAAACAAAGAATGTGGACCTATTTTGCTAATGCCATCTAGTCTGCAAAGTGGGACAGCGCTATGGTGGGGACAAGGACAGGGCTATACAGGTTAGGAGCGTGCTCTAAAGGTTGGACGCCCAATTTTTTTCTATGAAAGCGCCCATCTAGTACCTACATATATATCGATGACAGACACAATTTTTCCACTACAAGTTGGCCCCTGAGTGGCTAAGTGCGATCTCGCCTCGACAAGTTATGACTTATAGTTATGAGGCAATCCTAAGAAGACAGCTGGTAGAAATAATGAAGCTTCGCTAATCACGCCATCGGCGTGTCTCAACGCGGCCATTCACAGAGCACAGAGGCCATTCATGTGATGGCATGCGGCCAAAACTGACCCCATTAATGCAATTAGTATCAGCCGGGAAACGAACCTGCGGTCTTCGCTCTCCAACTCACCAAACTATCTATATATTAATACTAGATGATGCCCGCGACTTCGTCCGTGTGGTTTAAGGTTTTTTGATTCCCGCGGGAACTCTTTCGGGATAAAAAATAGCCTATGCCTTTCCCCGGGATACAATCACAACCTACCTCTGTACCAAATGTCATCAAAATCGGTTCTACAGATGGACCGCGAAAGCGTAACGGACAGACAGAAAGACATGCAGACACACTTTCGCATTTATAATATTGGTATTATCTATACTAGTTCTATACTAATATTATAAATGTGAAAATTTGGATGTATGGATGGATATTTGTCACTCAATCACGCCGAAACGGAGCAACGGATCGACGTGATTTTTGGCATGGGTATAGTTGAGGACCTGGAGAGTGACATAGGCTGCTATTTAACCGGAAAATTAAGGAGTTCACGCTGGAATAAAAAACCTCAAAACACGCGGACGAAGTCGCGGGCATCAACTAGTCCATACTAATCCATACTAATGCGTAGAGAGAGAGCCGTGAATGCGTAGTAGGTAGACTGCTTCGCATTCACGGCTCATCTATTCAACCGATTTTGATAAAATTTTGTACAGCGGTAGCTTACATCCCGGGAAAGGACATAGACTTTTATTCTCGGAAAATTAGGGAGTTCCCGCGGGGACCAAAAAACCTCAATCCACGCGGACGATGTCGCGGGCACCAGCTAGTATTCTATATGCTACAAGAACCGGCGCTTGTAGGTCGCAGTAGTAAACTTGTAGGACTAGTAGTGAGTCGCCCACGTGACACCGCACTACCATCTTACAAGGGCCCTGAGTCACCCGCGAGGGTCGATGACCGGCGCACGCGCAGCCTACAACCCAATAGCTCGATAGTCGATACTCGACTCGATATAAACATAGCGGACTCTCAGTCATCATGAAACACTTCTTTTTTTTTGGGCTAACCTGATAGAGGCATGGCAGATATTTTAAACCCATACCCCTAATCGTTTTTTACACGGCATTGTATCGGCACGCTAAATCGCTTTGCGGTACGTCTTTGCCGGTAGGGTGGTAAATAGTCAAGGCCGAAGCCTCCTACCAGACCAGACCAGAGAAAATTCCCAAATTGACCCTGCCGGGGATCGAATTCTGGACCTCCCAGGTTAAGACAACAGCGCTCAATACCGCGCCAGGGAGGTCATCAAACCTAAACGTCAAACGAGGCTTACTAAAATTAGTCTAACCCGATAGATGCTCATGTACTAGCACTAATATGGAGTGATTTTCCGTAAGATGAACTTAAAAAACCATTTACATTCAGTCGCGGGCATTATCTAGTTTATTGAAATGAAACTTCTTTAGAATCGTTGTGATTTGAAAATTCGAAACGAAAAAATTAAACGAAAAACGACAGCAAAAAGAGACAAACATAATTTATATAGGTTTAATCTGCAAGAGATTGAGATAAAATACAAGTTATATTTATTTCATTCTCTCGTATGCTACTTTTCTGAAGTTTCATTTCTGCCGTGTGCGAATTGCACATACACACACTTTTTTATACTTATTTCCTTTTAGATGCATATTTAAAATTCTTAACACTGAACCTGTTTTATTATCATGTAGCGAGGACAGTATACTTTACTTATTTAGCCATACAACATCTCCTTGATGGCAATCAGCTGGATCTATCAGCTCAGTATCTAAGTCACTTCTCACAACCTAAATAAGTATCTGATCAATTTGGCATAATTATAACGCTCTATACGATATATTATAGGAGATAACTGTACTTTTGGTAACTATCGCTAGGGAGGCTTATTCAGTATTTGGTGGGTGTAGGGTGTACAGGAGAGCCCTACCACACAAAGTTACCAAAAGTACAGTTATCATTTAGCCTAATACACCTGATCAAAATACGTCAAAATGATCAAATGTGGACGTAGCCCCCGCTTCCCGTGCTCAATTGGCGTCGTCCGTATATTCCCCGCAGGTTCCGTCACGTAAACCGTGCTGTGTGAAACGGTGGATAGTGTGAATAATTGCCGGCTTTTCTCAGTAGAATTTTTTGCCTAACCGGTGGTAGAGTCAAAACATGTTGCGGCATTGAGTAATGAGTACTTGCGCACACGATGTGACGCTGTTACTAGCTTATGGCTTATACACTAAGGGTACCACTTATTTGCACAGGGAATGGCAGGACCTCTATCCCCCCCTCAAGGTCGAATGAGGACATCTAACGAACGAGTCGCTTGGATCTAGGAGTAACGGGTGTTTTCTATAAGAGACGTATGTCCAGCATTGGACGTATATCAGTTGACGACGACAACCAACCAATGGAATGAATTTACTGAATACAAACAAGAGGCTACGGGTACTAAAACCTTACCTACCAAGTACTTTCTCATAAAGGCTGTAAAAATGAAAATTTTAAAAACAGAACGAAATGCTCATTCCCCTCTCAACTTTCATGAGGGCGGACGTGTCGGATGGGTTTTAATTGCACTTTCGCGTGGCTTTGTTATGCACTATACAGTAATGGGGACCCTAGCGTGAATACGTAATTATGTTTGTATGTTTTTTCTTCATTATCATAATTATACACCTTTAAGGGTTGGTTCTGTTTGACTACGATTTTTGTATGAAATATGCTCTTTCTTTGATTTATTGAGTTTTTGTTTATTAGGTATTCAAGTTGCTATAAAAACTAAATATTAACTTACTTAGTAGTTCGTGATGAGTTATCTCACTGTAATCCCCCCTCTTTTGGAATCATGCACTACCTGGAAGCAAAAAACTAATATTAACTAAAAACATCTGTGAAAATTTATCAAAAGCGCTTTTCATAGCCCATCTGCTTGATGGACTGTGAAAAGCGCTTTTGAAAATTTATTTTAATAAAACATAATTTGAATTTGAAACGATAACAGACAAACTGTTGGACATACAGACAAACTTTCGAATTTATCGTAATAATAATGTCCTTCCGACCGGACACGGCGGCCTATTTCCAGAGAAAACTGCACGGGACATAATTAATAGTGCACATACACATGTGTGCGCATACACAGGTGCACTCTCTGCTCCTTTACTCTCAAAGCCCGATGGAACGGAAAATCCAACTCGACCGGAGAGAGATCAGGCGCAGGACCGACGGCTTTACGTGCTCTCCGAAGCACGGGGGTAAAACACTGGCAACTTCCAGCCTCCGGGCTGGTGCTGAGAATTTATTGTATTAGTATACAATACCACAGAATAATATAATAGTACTGACGTACAGAAGTCTCACTCCTTTGATGTTGACTACTTGCCGACGTTTTAATAGCCTACATAATTATTATTAAAAAGATAAATCACGCACGCAAGCTAAATTAAACTTTATCGCCGCGCGCGAGTGTCCGTATTGCTTTGCATCTTTTCCCTTTCCTACGTCACGGACGACATTGCGAGCTTGTCTAGGGCTGTCAGCAAACAGTACAACAATACAGTAGGTTTTTCGAATTGGTAAGTAAGGTACCTACTCTGACTATGATCGACTGTGTTTACTGTGTGTCGCTACACAGTGAGTTCTTCATTACGCACGCAACTTGCAAGGTCATTCGTCGCGGCGAAGCAGTGCGGCGAAACATAATATTTCGCTCGGAGAGGTAGGTACACTTCGATCACGGAAATATATAAATATATATTCCGTGCCCTTACTCTAAATCGGCAAGGTGTAATAAGAATTAGGGAGTAAGGGCCTAACTAGGGCGAGCGTATTCCCTGCGA
The DNA here is from genome assembly GCA_964035005.1 of Erebia palarica. Lineage (NCBI taxonomy): Eukaryota > Metazoa > Arthropoda > Insecta > Lepidoptera > Nymphalidae > Erebia > Erebia palarica. The sequence goes on along the minus strand of OZ035994.1, from coordinate 10,287,746 downwards.
CTCGTTTGTACTTCCTACAGCTCGTGCCTCGATTCAAAAAAATTACTTGAAAAGAGGCTCATTTAATAGCCAAAATAATGATTATTAAATAGATAAAACACGCAAGCAAGCTAAATTAAAAATTTGAATCCTTTTGTGTGCTCATTAAGCATCCTTCCACGCAACAATAATTATGGTTGCAGTGACTTTTTGCCATTATAATTCTAAAGATCGATAGACCATTATATATATATGACTTTAAATGTCTACAACTATTTATCCTACAAATAATTAATATGCTAAACACTTAACTTAAACTATTAAACAAATATTTTCAAAAAACTATTTACGAAAACAGCGTTAAATTCACTAGCACGTCGCTCGCTTATAACGCGCCAGCCCCGACTGCGTAAGCATTCCGGGAATGAGCGCGATCGTCGGTATTTTCGTCGCGCAAGTACCAAGAGTGACACAGGCCTGACAATACTTACATAATATAGTCCCACAAACTTATCTGACCCGGTGACAGCGGCGCTAGTAGGTAGATATTAAAAATAAAATAACAAAAATTAACAGGCATAAAAATAATTAGTTCCAATTTTGGCCACCGGACAATTTAAATTGGTGGGACTATAGATGTCACCGTAAGATTGTAAAAACCGTTAGATTATAATCTAACTCGCGAAATTGCAAACTGTCGAAAGATTACAATTTAACGCATTATTTTTCGGTAGATTATAATCTGTTAGGTATATTAACCCGCTAGAACCTAACTTCGACATGTACCTGATTATTTATGTCATGTCGAACCCTAACCTAACCTACAAGAAACAGACAAGAAAACGTAAATACAATGAATATTTCAAAAGGACATGACCAGTAATTGCCCTCCGATTCGGGACAATGCACAGGATTTCCGTTTTTACACTAAGGTTTAAAAATTAAAAACGAAATTATTATGGATTTATTATTCCAAATAAGGTCAGGGTTCAAATGACAAAAAAAACAGTACGTTTATTGTTTAAATCTTGAGCGTCCGCTTTCCTCTTTAAGCACTAGTCCATTTTGACGTTCCATTATATCCATGCCTATTAATAATCTTGTAACCCTACATGAATACCATTTAAGTACCTTAGTCATTATATTATGAATGATTTATTTTTGATCAATTAAATAGTAATGAAAAGGAAATGTATGTTTTGTTTATAATTATTTTTATTTTTTGACAAGTCTCAAACTAATAGATCGAACAAAGCATTTTGAAATACTGCGTTTAAAGGAACGCCCTTTCACATTGCATATGCCGCCATCTGTGGTCGAATAGTTGAACTGGAACGCCTTTTCACATTGCATATGCTGCTATCTGTGGTCGAATAGTTGAACTTGTTAACAAATGTAGTGAGCAATACTTAAAAATATTTTCTAGACTCACCACAATACATAGCGCCATCTAGTGTGGGAAAGCAGTTTTTGGTGAATCTTTTTTTATTTATTTTCTCAGTTTTCAGAGCCTTCAGACTCCTGAAACTTTTTTATCTGAAAACTATAAAATATAACAATTACAATAATAAAGAAATAATACTTGAAAATATTTTTTTAGACTCGCTCAACACAATAAATAACGCCATCTAGTGTGGGAAAGCAATCTTTTGGTGAAACTTTTTTTGTTCATTTTCGCAGTTTTCCGAGCCTTCAGACTCCTGAGACTTTTTTATCTGAAAACAGTGAAATATTACAATTACAATAATAAAGAAATCATTGCTGAACATTGATTTTTGACACCTAGGCAAGCTGCCATAGTTCCACCGGTCAAGTCCTTTACACTCAGAACATTGAACGGTTCACAATCTCTCGGCAGTTTATAATATTGCGAGTTAGATTATAATCTAACGGTTTTTACAATCTTAAAAAACGGTGACATAGATATTCTGCTACTGTTAATGTAACCCTAACTAAAAGCCTACAAAATCCAAATTACACATTACGCCAGCACTCCAGTCCACTCTCCGTCCCGTAACACAGCATAATCATAATTTCCACGGAGAGCGGAAGCATGTATTACAATACAACTGACGCGATGACGCAAGCGACCCTGAGGGCCTAGACAAAGTGACATTCTATTAGCGATGACGCTAGTAGAAAAGTCCAAAAATGTATGGGATTGACATTAGCTATAGAAACGTCACGTGGTATAATTTAAACGAATCGAAATTTGCTAGACAATGTTAATTTAAATCGATTCCATCGAAAGAATCGACAATGTCGAATGACTAATTCCATAGACATGTGTCGACAAGTGCTAGCCAAGTGGAATTTTTGACAAGCGTTATCTATAGTGAGCGCTTCTTTTGATGGAAACTTTAACGAACGCCATTACCCTGTAGAAAACGAAACAAATAGCGCCATTGTTGTGAAGTTGAGTGGATTGTTTTGATATTTTTAGACGTTTCTTGAATGAATTTGTGATTAAATTGTTGTCTTTTGCATTATTTTGTAACTTTGTCAGTTGTTTGTAAATTTTAGTGTACCTAGTGCTAATAATATAAAATGCATACGCTTCGTTTACTGTGGGCAGCGCATAATGACAGTGTTTGGCTTAGACGCCAAAGAAGATACCATTCCCGGCAACAATCTGCTCTAATGCGACCTTGAGCACCAGGCTGCGGTTTAGACAAGTCACCGTGGCTGAAATATGAGTTAACAAAGAGCCCTTTAACTACATTACTGTTAATCACGTCATTGTTTACATTACGATCGCCATTCGGTCGTCTGTATAGAATTTAACTTTTCAGAAACTTAATACGTATGGAACAAATATTTTACCTTTCCATAAATTCCAAAAGAGCTGAAAACTGCTCACCACTTGCCCTTCGTCTTGGTTCCATTTCTACGCGAGAAAACAAAACATTTCACCAGATTATCAGTTTTATTCATAGAAGGGAAAAGTATTCTAAATCTTTATTTGCCTGATTGAAATCTCATTTGTTTCTATAAAACACAAAAGCACTTTGATACTTACCAAGAAATATAATATTAATTAGAGGAAATAGTTTTAAATTAATTAACAACTCCACGCTCGCACTTTAGAAACACCACTCAAACACAAACAATACACTATTCAAAGTTTGGCGCACGAATTTGACGTTTCATAACGAAAGACCATAGACAAAAGTTACTTTTTATCGAACAGCCGAATGGAATAGGCGTTCGTTAATCGCAGGTAACTTTGTCTAGCAGACGAAGTTCGCTTACGGTAAAGCGTTAGCGATAGAAGAAATGGAATCGCTGCGAATCGAATGCCGTTTGTCTAGGCCCTCAGGTACTGTGTACGCGTTCGCGCGAGCGTATCCGCTCCACATACGACTCGCACTATTCACGCGCTGAGTGTTGACCCGTTTCACATCACGCTAGAAACTAAACTACTAGTTAGATTATATATATATATATTCGATCAATCAATCAATCAATCAATATTTATTCATGCAATTAAGGTACACTGTACACTTATTGACGTCTGAAACTTACGTATAAAACTGTGTGTCTGCTACGCTTTAACGGCCCATCTTTTCAACCAATGTTGATGAAATTTAGCACAGAGATAGGTTATATCTCAGGGAAGGACATAGGCTTTGCTTTTTATCAAGGAAAATTTAAGAGTTACCAGAGTATTAGCAGTATAACTTGAGCTGTCATTTTAGTTCAGTTTAGAGATGGTATACAACAGAATTGGCCATGCTCCTCAAAGCTTGTCAGATATTTCAAGGTGGCGATTAAAAAACGCATAAAAACGAATATTGCGAACCAGTACCTACGAATTTAAATTTTTAGCACGGTCTAAGCAAATTATATCCTTCTCTAATCGTTCGACGGAGGTGTCTAGATAGAGCAACGCTGCGAGGTGACAGGGACGTGACGGAGGAAACTGGGCCTGTCATTCTAACGTCGAACTTGCATATAACCATGGATGAGAGTAACGCAGTTTCTTGGTTTTAATCTACTTTAAGTACTAATAGGTTGAGAATCGAGATGATGTTGATGTAAACTCAAGTACGAGCAGTGTGTAAAAGGAAAAGGTGACCGACTGATCTATGAAGTTATCAACGCACAGCTTAAACTACTGGACGGATAAGGCTGAATTTAGCATACTGATAACTATTGACGTAGTAAGGATTTTTGAAAATTCAATCCCTAAGGGGGTTAAATAGGGCTTTGAAATTTGTATGAAAAACGAACCTAATCTGCCCCCTGATTGTGTAAGGAAATCGTAATCGTAATCGCTTGTCAAACGGAAAATTCGACCTGTTTATGGAGTTCTTATATACCTGCACGTCAAAACGCATGTATATGAACTACTTAAACAGTTCGAGTAATACGTTTTAAGCTGTCAAATGATTACGATTGGGAGAATAACGTCCTATGGCCTACCGACCGAATTCGGCCACGGTGGCCAATTTCCAGAGACATTTGACGGCGCGGGAGCTATTATAGTGCACAACTCACAAATGTGTGCGCAAACACAGGTGCTTAATTGGACAGTGCCTCGTTGCCTGTATGGCGTGCTGCTGGTAGCAAGGTGAGGTCGTTGGTAATGGCGTGAGTGAGCCCACTAATAAATTAGTTATTACGCCCATTTAGCGCGTAGGCTTCTACGTCAGGTTACGGCACCACAAAAGGGATGATGACTATGTCAAAAATAAAATATATCTAACTGATTATTAAATAGAGGGTCTTCCAAAAGACCTAAAATTCATATCCTCGGTTAGTTTTAAGCTTGATAACAATTTCAAAATTCAAAATGCTTTTTATTCAAATAAACTTTTACAAGTAGGTATTATTGAATCGTCGAGTGAATCTACCACTGGTTCAGAATGACATTCCTACCGAGAAGAACCAGCAAGAAACTCGGCGGGATTCTTTAATCTATATTTAAAAGTATAGATTAAAGAAAAAAAGTGAGTTGCAATTTGATGACGTCACTATTGTGAATTGCATACAACTTCCATATTAGAAGTGCGTTTTTAAGTTTGAGAAAGAGTTAAACTTGCGTATATAAGTTGATTTGATTTGATTTAGTACAACTAAATCAAATCAAATCAACTTATATACGCAAGTTTGGGCGCGCCCTTTCCTACAGGCATATTATTATTATTATATATTTTATTTGTACTACCACAAAAAGTAAAAATAACAAAAATAGGAAATAAAATTAACACAGAAGTAGGATACAAAAGACGGCCTTATCGCTTAGGTAGCGATCTCTACCAGGCAACCTTAGGAAAAGGAGAATAGACTGCAGGTGGTTGGTGGCATATGTCAATAAAGGTTCGTGGATCCACCGAGAAAGTATGTATTACTAATATTATAAATGCGAAAGTTTTAATGGATGTTTGTTACATCACGTCACAACGGCGGAACGGATCTGGATGAAATTTGGCACAGAGATAGATTACCTATAGTCTGGAATAGCACATAGAGTTCCCTCGGGAACCAGTCCTCAGTCCATGCGGACAAAGTCGCGGGCATCAGCTAATAGTCGTGCAGTTTCATTAATCACGTAATGGCAAGGGTTTTCTTGGGATAATAATGCGGTGGGATCCCAGGTCCTTCCGCATACGACTCTACTAAGAGTACTATTTCAACTCTTAGGTTTCTAACGATTATTATCAGATGTTAGTGATAATAACCGGGGACGAGGGCTCTCCGAGGCACGGAGGAAATGCAAAGGCCACAAATACGGTCACCTATCCAGTTACCGACTTGGGTTAACGTTGCTTAACAATCGCAATCGACTGATATGCATTGTCAGAACTAGGCCACTAAACTAGCGGCACGCTATGATGGCCGGTTTGACGTTTGTCCGCTCATGAAGTTCCGTATTAATTGATAACGACTTTGAAGGAAATAATTGTATTACTTTATTGACGATAGTGATGTGCAGAGATTCATAAATTTTATCGAATGTAGTTTTAGGTTTAGGACTCAAAATTTATTTATTAAATTGATTTCTTAAATGTATACAAGTGTAGAAAAATCAGTTTGCACCATTTAAGGGGTGAATGTACTTGTGAATATGAACAATTTTCACTATGTGGACAAACCTCTGAAATCGCAAAAAAATATCAATAAATTTTTAAAAATGGAATCTAATACGATCGTCACATAGGATCGCTGGCTAGCACAACTACTACCTCCGGCAAACTCGCGTCAATGCTCAATGCAAAACAAAGCAGTTTCGAATTGACGTTGCTTCGAAAAGTATAAACTGTCAGTGCAATGCGATTGTGATATAGTTTTGACCTGGCTTTGGATTTCAAATATTGATACTGCATTACTGTTGACCCTTGCTCGTTAATTTGGACTCTGTTCAAGCCCTTTGTTGTGGATTTCGTCGATATGACCGAACGTACGCAGAGAACTGTTCTAAATAGTCAGACACGTGAGTTCGTAATACGCCTTCGTAACTATTTCGATCGTGAAGCTCAAAATGGAGGGCCAATTTTACCTATAACGTCAGTGGTTGAACGCGTAGCTGATGCGCTTAATATTGGACAACGAACTGTTAGACGGATAACTAAAAAAAAATATGGCGAGACTGGCACAGAAGAAAATAAACTTCACACACCAAAAAAGAGAAAACGAGCAAAACCAGTCGTAGGCATCGATAGCTTTGATGCCGATGCTATCCGAAGACATGTTTACGGCTACTATTTACAGAAGGAGTATCCAACAAGAAAAAAGTTGGTGCATTCACTGAAGGAAGCTGGATTATTCTTCGGTGGGGAAAGTTCTTTAACGAAGATTTTGAAGACCATTGGATTTCGATACAAAAAATGTAACAAACGCAAAATATTGATGGAAAGATTTGATATAGCGATGGCAAGGTATACTTTTTTACGGCAAGTGAAAGAAATCAAAAATTGGCAAAATGTTGTGTTCTTGGATGAAACATGGCTTAATGCTAACCATACTGTAGGCCGTTCTTGGAACGATGACACAGCAGCATCTACTTCCAAAGTTCCTGTAGGAAAAGGATCGCGACTTATAATTTGTCACGCCGGAACCATCAACGGGTTTGTCGAAGGTTCTCTCATGGCTTTTGCGTCAAAAAGCACTGGAGACTATCATGAAGACATGAATGGAGAAAAGTTTACTGAATGGTTTACCTCAATGTTGTGTAGCCTCCCTGAACCATCTATTATAATTATGGACAACGCCCCATACCACTCGATGCAAATTGACAAGCCACCTGCCCAATCCCAAAAGAAAGCTGATATCGTCGCATGGCTTCGTAAAAATGGCGTAGATGCAAACATGAATATGTTAAAAGCGGAATTAGTACGTCTTTTAAAAGAAAACAAACCAACCAAGATCCGATACGTCATTGACGAAATAGCATTAGAACATGGGCACATGAGTATAATGCGATTGAGTTGGTGTGGGCTCAAATTAAGGGATATGCTGCAAGACACAATACAGAACCCCCATTTACCACAAAAAAAATGCTAAAATTATTAGAAGAAGCTTGTGAACATGTGACTAAAGGAGACTGGGAAAAGGTTGTGAATAGAACTGTTAAATTAATAAGGGAAGATTATGAAAGAGATGTGAAAATAGATAATATTATAGAAAACGAACATATAATTATTAATGTATGTGATGATAGCAGTGACGACAGTGAAAATAGTAGTATGGACGAATCTGATTAATTATGGCCTTTTGTGGCACCTTTTTTGGTATCTTTTGTATTCATATGTTTCTTGTGTGCATATAAAGTATGTATATTCATTTTCGTTCAAATATTCAGTTCGTTCAAATAAATTAAATAAACATATACATTTTTGTTTTATTAAACCTATTTAATCAGGTACAAAAACAAAACTTAATTGTTTTTTGTTCGAGAATAAATTGACATTCCACATCACTATTGTAATGTGTCAAACCGGCCATCATAGCGTGCCGCTAGAGTAGTCTCTATTATGTGCTAGAACAACAGTATGTATATACTGTAGGTATTGAGCTTTTGGTCTGTCCGTCAAACTTATCTGGCCCGGTGGCCATAATTGGAACTATTTTTTATGCCTGTTTAGTTTTTGTTTTTATTTTATTTTTCACTAGATGATTCCTGCAACTTTGTCCGCGTGGATTAAGATTTTTGATTCTCGCGGGAACTCTAATTTTCCGGGATAAATAGTTGCCTATGTCCTTCCCCGGGATAAAATCTACCCCTATACCAAATTTCATCAAAATCGGTTGAACAGACGGGACGTGAAAGCGTAGCAGATAGACAGACAGACACATTTACGCATTTATAATATTTGTGTGGAAGTGTGGATAGATAATAGTGACGCTGTCACCGGGTCAGATAAGTTTAGAACTACACGCAGTGATATTAACACGTGTACAAAAGTAAAAACAATCACTGTCGAATAAATAGCCCAAATAATTAAATCTGGCGCGACAACCGATAACCCGATCGTTATAATTACAATAACTACAGACTGTCGCCTATTAAAGATGGCGGCGGACAATGGCGTCGGGCTGTCAGCGGGTCACCGACCCCTGACGCCATGGCTGGCACTGGTTCGACATTATTAATGTCAGGGACTTATTAGTGAAAGGATGTAGAGTCGAAACGTCTGCGACAGAGGCAGGCATTTCGTATAGACTAGACGATCGACGACGAGACTAAACTAAACTGACAGCATTAAAAATGTCGCTAACCTTTCATAATATTCCCTGCGGAAATGGACAGAACTAGATTTATAGCTGTAATTTCAGTTGAGTTTAGAGATTGTGTTATACAGAAGGCCCCAATGCCTACCTTTGTTGTTGACATTAATTTTACGATACGATACGATCGTTATTTACTATAATCAAGGAACAATAAGCTTAATTCACTGTAATCCACCAAATCAGGCAAATCTATGATTACGACGTGTAGCAAAAAAATAGAAATAAGAAAATACATTTATTAACAATGGTGTTACACAAAAACATTTAACATACAGCTGTAGTACATAAGAATAGGTTTGTCTGTGACACCATCCAGAAAGGGTGTAACAGCAAACGCCGATTTTCAGCTGTGACCCGGTTAAGCTATTTAAGCATAAATTGACCTTTGTGCAATCTCTATTTAACTGAGCACAGGTCTCCTCACGGAATGAGAAGGGTGTGGCCATAATCCACCACGCTGACCGAGTGCCAATTGTAAGACTTCACACACTTTTGAGAATATTATGGTTTATAGAGAACACTCAGGCATGCGGGTTTCCTCGCAATGTTTTTCAGCCACCGTAGCGACAGCAAAAAAAAAACAATCCGAACAGAAAATTATTGATTCCTTAGTTACCTATCCGAGCAACGTAATGGTACGTATAGCCACACAAACTTATCTGAACCGGTGTCAGCATCGCTAGTGTATATGAAAAATAAAATAAAAATAAAAACTTAACAGGCATAAAAAACAATTTTGACCACCGGGTCAGATAAGCTTGTGGGACTATAAGTGCCAAGTGCGAGACAGCTGAAGTGACAGGCGACATCCAATAATCATGTCACCGCTAACGATTGGAGTAACGCGCGTCAAATGACGGCGCACGCAATCATCCGGCTAACGCATACCATCGGTAAGAAAACATCGTATAACGTGAGTAACACTAGCCATTAGAGTTGTTCAAAAATGCTATCTTACTAATATTATAAATGCGAAAGTTTGGATGGATGTATGGATGTTTGTTACTCAGTCATGCCCCAACGGCTGAACGAATCTGGCTGAAATTTGGCACAGAGATAGATTATAGTCTGGAATAGCACATAGGCTTTTTACTTTTTATCCCGGAAAATTAATGAGTTCCCGCGGTAACCAAAACCTCAAACCACGCAGACGAAGTCGCGGACATTCGCTAGTAAATCCATAACACTAACCATCGGCTAGTGGCAGCGCGCTACGGGCAAGCGGGCGCCGCTACAAGTGCTACGAGGCACCGCGCGCGATCGCGTGATATCTATAACGCCGTAGGGTCATGGCGGCTCCTCCCATAGCGCGTTATCCGCGCTATAATATTGCACTACGTGATTAACCTCCTCTGCTAGCCATCGTGATTTGGTGGTCAGCAGAATGGTTAAATGCGAGTCTACAAAAATATAAATTTTTTTAGTCTACAACTAGTAAGCCCTTGCCTGCGATCTCACCTGATGGTAAGTGATGAAGCTAAGTGTTAGGGGTACGGCAGTAGTCGGTATCTACGTCATCGTACCGGAACGCTAAATAGATTGGCGATACTTGTTTGCCGGTAGGGTGGTAACTAGTCACGGCCGAAGCCACCCACCAGGTCAGACCAGGGAAAATTCTGAAATTATAATTGCCTAATTTCCTAATTTGACCCTGCCGGGCATCGAACCCGGAACCTCCGCACGTTAAGACAACAGCGCTCAATACTGCGCTAGAGAGGTCGTGCATATGTTAATGTTAACCGATCCACTCCGCCCCACAAATAAAGACGTCTACTGTTTAACTCGGGCTCTAACAGGCAGTCGACAAATTGCAATCGTAAATGACACGTGTCAAATCAGTGGGCAGCGCTATCTCACCAGCAGAGTAGTAGCGTCAGAAAAAAACAACAGTTCTAGTTATGTTTCCTGAAGTGAAACTTCTTACGAATCGTTGATTTGAAAATTCGATGGAAAAACGACACTAAAAAGGGAAACATAATATTCATAATAGGATTTATTCTGCGAGAGAATGAGAAAGAATACAACTTCTAGTAGTACGTTTTTAACACTGGCGCAGTGTTGAGCGCTGTTGTCTTAATGTGGGAGGACCCGGGTTCGAGTCCCGGCAGGGTCAAATTAGGCAGTTAGTCTCCTGCCGGCAGACTCAGCGATTATTGAATACTTTTGTGTTTAGATCGTAATTTGATTTGAGCTTAACGATAGCAATCGTGGCCGGATCAAATGAATATTGTCTTTAAAGTTTAATCAAGTTTTTACATTAAATCTCTCGTGAAACCGCTACACGTTGTGACCATTCGCTCGAGCACGTTTTGAAGAGAGTACAAACATATTGAAAAGCAATTTAATAATTATTCACCCACTTCTGGAATTGTGCTTACAAATGTAACTGCCGTACCCCTAACACTTAGCAGCATCTCTTACCATCAGGTGAGATCGCAGTCAAGGGCTAACTTGCAGTGGTGTAAAAAGGCTACTTTTCTAAAGTTTCACTTCTGCCGTGTGTGAATTGCACACACACACGTTTTTTTATTATTATTATTCAAAATTAGACAAACACACAAGCAAGGTTTATACGCCGTTTGTAAAATTTTTTGTTCTTTAATCTATTATTTTGTCATCATCATTATCTTGACGCACCGCCGGTCGCCATCAGAATGAGAAGTGTAAAAATAACTTGTAATTACTATATTTTTCGTGTATTTTCGCGCTTAAAATGCACACAGTGGTCTAGCTCCTCTACAGAGGCGCAGCAAGTATTCTTTGTCCAATTATGTCGCAGTGCATATTCATGCCGCGTCGCTTAAGTGGGTCCAGTTCCATACAAAAAATATTTGCCACTACGTGCTGTGCCGCGTGGTGCATCTGTAGTAGGGCTAGACCTATAGAAGTGGACCTAGACCCTCCCAAATAGAATCCTATTCCTTTACTATTTTAACGCTGCTTAATTTACAATGCTTGGGTTGCATAATAATGCACTAAGTAAATAAAATAATATTCAGAGTCGGACCAGGGCGCGTTTGGAACCCAAGTAGCTTTAGTTATACCGTGGCTAAATTATCACCACCACGACTTATACTTTGTAAACGTGACGTTCAAAAGGCGTACTGTGTAGTTACCAATTTTGAATAAATATAATTTGAGTTTGAGTTTATTAAGTAAATTAAAATGTCAGATATTGTTCTTCTATCGGTACTTCATTATAAACAAACTGGCACAATGGATTTCTCAGTACTATACGGTACGAGATGGCATGTTTTCATCGTAAACTTACTGTACGTTCTCATATGTCTACTGTCTATTTATCCAGGGCCTTATTACATTAAAATGATGGCTACAGTGAAACGATCGCGATCGCCACATAATGGTAAACGCTAATCCGCTATTGGCCAAAATCCACTGTCGCAGCCAACGACCTAAATTTACATAGACGGGCCCTGTCAAACAAAGAATATGGACTAATTTTAGTATCGCCATCTAGTCTGAAAAGCGGGACAGCGCTATGGCGAGGACAAGGACAGGCATATATATACACATGAGGGGCACGCCCTACAAGTCGGACGCCCAACTTTTTTCTATGAAAGGGCCCATCTAGAACCTACATATATATCGATGGTCGCAGCACCATCTACCATAAATTCCACAATCCAATCACCACAATAGAGATGAAGACAACTCAATCAAATCAGCAACTCTTTATCAAACTTGAAAACGCGCTTCAAGTATGGAAGTTGTATGAAATACATAATTGTGACGTCATCAAATTTAAACACACTCTTTCTTTCTATAGTTTTAAATGGTTATCAAACATAAAACTAACCGAAGACCATGACGTGAATTTTAGGTCTTTTGGAAGACCCAACATTTAAGTACTACCTAAGTACCTAATAATCAGTAAGAAATAATTTATTTTTGACATCGAAGGCACCATACCTACCTATCTAGGTATATCTAATATATATATAAAATCGTTAAGGAATCAACGCACAGCCTAAACCGCTGGGGTTATTAACTTGAAATTTTGACAGTAGGTTCCTTTTGTGACGTAGGCGCTCACTAAGGAAGGATTTTTCAAAATTCCACCCCTAAGGGGGTGAAATAGGGGGCGAAAGTTTGTATGAAAGTCCGTAATTTCTCAAGTTATATCCATGAAACTTGGTATACGAGCTACTGGTTGAAAATGAAGAAATACGTGTTTCACAGTTTTCAAAAATTCTAACCCCGAAGGGTTGAAATAGGGGATGAGAGTTTGCATGAGAGTCCTTCATTTCTCAAGATATTCTCAAGTTATATAAACGAAACTTGGTATTTCGGCTTTCGATAAAAATTAAAGAATTACGTGTGTCGCAGTTTTTCAAAATTCAACCCCTAAAGTGGTAAAATAGGGGTTGAATTTTTTTATTACAGCTATAGCCATGAAACTTGGTATATGAGCTGCGAGTTAAAAATATGTATTTCACAGTTTTTGAAAATTCGACCCCCAAAGGGGTAAAATAGGGGATGAAAGTTGGTATGAAATGCCTTCATTTCTCAAGATATTTTACAAGTTATATCAACGAAACTTGGTATTTTGGCCAACGGTAAAAAATAAAGAAGTATGTGTGTCACAGTTTTTCCAAATTTTACCCTAATTTTTTTGTTAGGGGTTGAAATTTTGTATAAATGTCCTTCATTTCTCAAGATATTGCTCAAGTTACATCTACGAAACTCCGTGTTTCGGCTTTTGGTAAAAAAATAAGAAGTACGTATGTCATAGTTTTTCAAAATTCAACCCCCAAAAGGTTTAAATAGGGGTTGAAAGTTTGTATGAAAGTCCTTCATTTCTCAAGTTATAGCCATGAAACTTGGTATTTAAGCAGCGGGTTAAAAATGAAGAAATACGTGTTTCACAGTTTTTTAAAAATTCGATCCCTAAAGGGGTAAAATAGGGGATGAAAGTTGGTATGTAAGGCCTTCATTTCACAAGATATTGCTCAAGTTATATCAACGAAGCTTAGTATTTTGGCTTTTGGTCAAAAATAAAGAAGTATGTGTGTCACAATTTTTCAAAATTCAACCAGCAAAAGGGTAAAAGAGGGGTTGAAAGTTTGTATATGAAAGTCATTCATTTCTCAAAATATTGCTCAAGTTATATCAACGAAGCTTAGTGTGTTGACTTTCGGTAAAAAATGAAGAAGTACGTGTCTCACAGTTCTTCAAAATTCAACTCCCAAAAGGGTAAAATAGGGGTTGAAAGTTTGTAAGAAAGTCTGTCATTAATTTTTAAATTAGAGCCATTAAACTAGGTATGTTTTGGTAACTTGGTTGGGTTTTTTGGAATTTTGGTTTGAAATGGAGAAATACCTGATTCACTTTTTTTTGTAAATTTTATGTCCAAGGATGTGTAAAAGATAGTTAGTCCTCCAATCACGCCGCAACAGATTAACGTAACTTTTTGCATGGGTATACTTGAGGATCTGGATAGTGGCATAGGCTACTTTTCATCCCATCAAATAATGAAGTGCTGTGGGAATTGAAAAAAAACTTATGCCACACGAACGAGTGTCGCTCAATCACACCAGAACGGCTGAACGGATTGATTTGATGAAATTTGGCACAGAGATAGATCGTAGTCAGTTATTTCATAACACGAAAGCTTCTTCTTATCCCGAAAAATTTAAGAAGTCCCTTGGGAACCAAAAAACCTCAAATGAATGTTTGTTACTCAATCACGCCAGAACGGCTGAAAGGATCTGGATGAACTTTGATACAGAGATAGATTATAGTCTGCAATAGCCAATAACACATAGGCTACTTTCTATTCCGTATAATTAAAAACAATCCAATCCACGCGGACGAAGTTGCGGGCATCAGCTAGTAAATATTATAAATGTGAAAGTTTGGATGGATGTTTGATACTCAATCACACCACAACGGCTGAACAGATCTTGATAAAATTTCGCACGGAGATAGATTATAGTCTGGAATGACACATAGGCTACTTATTATCACAGAAAATGAAAGAGTTCCCGCTGGAACCAAAAAAAAACTCAATACACGTTGATGAAGTCGCGGGTATCAGCTAGTAAAATAATAACGATAACAATGCACGGTTAATGTTAACACATCTTTACCGTTTCCCGCTCAGGGGCTAACCTTTCTTTAAATTACACTGTGCGGAAAAAGTGTAATTTACACTTTTTTGCAGTTGGCATTACGTTTCCCACCAATTTTTTCACACTTATCGATAAAAACAATAGGCAATTGAATTCAAACCCCTTGATTGTTGTACAGGGTACACGAGTAGGGGTCGGGGTACTGTCAAGTGTGAAATCGATCTGATCATATCCATAGTCCATATTAATATTATTTAAATGCGTGAGTGTGTTGAAGTATGTAGGTATATCGACGTGCCTTTACCAGATCAGATAATTAAGCTATATAAGTCATTTAGTAGAAGTTTTTATTTTTTATTATGGGTCCGTTGCGTCGCTTGCAACAAGGGCCCCGCTGAAAATCAGCGCTGCATGGTTTTCATATTGCTCTTGTGCCTATTCAAATCATACAGCATTACTGCTGAGCTGCAGCCTTTTTTCGGGTTATGCCACACATAACTCCTGTTATCCTGGCGCTTCTGTCCCCTAGGCAATTTAGCTCATTACTGTGGGTGGTATTGATGGAGGCACCGGGATAGCATACCCTTGAGGCACAGTAAACAGATTGAGGTAAGCAAATGTGTGGCAAAACTGGAAAATAACAGATTTTTCTTTCTTTCCTTTCTAGATCAAAATCGAAACTCCGTTTTGGCAATCCCTCCATCTCTTCAAACTTTAGCATTTATAATATTACAAGATGATTCACGCGACTTCGTCCACGTGGATTAAGTTTTTTCGATTCCCGCGGCAACCTAATTTTCCAGGATAAAAAGTAGCATATGTCCTTCCCCGGAATAATAACCTATCCATGTACCAAATTTCATCAAAATCGGTTGAATAGGTGGGCCGTGAAAGCGTAGCAGACAGACAGACATACTTTCGCATTTATAAGATTATTATGGATATAGTATACCTACCTAGATGGATGGATGTTTGTTACACAATTGTCATAACTCAATCACGCCAGAACAGCTGACCGGATCTGGATAAAATTTTGCACAGAGATAGATAGATTATAGTCTGGAACAACACAGGCTACTTTTTATCCCGGAAAATTAAAGAGTTTCCGCGGGAACCAAAAACCTCAAAGCACGCAGACGAAGTCGCGGGCATCCGCTAGTATTAAATAAAATTAGTATTGAGTATTGATTTTCGAGCAAAGTTTTTTCTGTAGCAAAATCCAAAACTGCCCAAAAATAACTTACCATAAATAAAAGACGCTGACAAGAAACGAGAAATAAAAGGACGCCAAGTTCAAATATGCTTTTTTTATTCGAACCCGGGACCCACTCGACCGGTCATGCGAGCGAGAGGGCAGCACACAGTTATGTGTGTGTTGGAGGGGGACAAAAAATCTGGTTAGCGCTTGAGCGCCCAAAAATTTATCGTCGTTATTTACGGGTTGTGTTACCGGTTGTGCTAATGTTAGTTTTGTGTTTAACAAAAATCCAGGCAAGTTTGTTGTGGGCTCTTCTTTGACTAGGGCTTAGGCGTTTGGAACCCTCGCAGCTTTAGTTATAAGTGCCGTAATAATTACTTCTAGTATTTTACTAAAATCTCAAATGTTGATTTTGATGTCTCTACCTTCAAAAACAAATATAGGACATAGGATACAATTTTCCACCTCCCATTTCACCGCCTCAGGTGCGAATTTTCTCAAAACCGTTTCTTAGCTGACGCCATAGAAGGAAAACGTGACTGATCTCCCAGGATTTTAAGAATAAATCTGTAAATCCGCATAGACGAAGTCGCGGACATCATCTAGTCTAAATATTTAAAAGGAAAAGGTAACTGACTGACTGATCTATCAACGCACTGCTCAAACCACTGGACGGATCGGGCTGAAATTATGCATACAGATAACTATTATGACGTAGGAATCCGGTAAGAAAGGATTTTTGAAAATACAACCCCTAAAAAGGTGAAATAGGGCTTTGAAATTTGTGTGAACATATTTCCTAACGTAAGCGAAGCCGCGGGCAAAAACTAGTTGCTGAATGAGTACCAAAAGTCCGTCAAAAAACTGTTCATAATTCCATCTAATGTAAGGCCTTAGTCCACTTAGCGGTTATGACATCAACGGCAAACGCGCTCAAGTGAGAGCAAGGACGCACTGTTATTGCCTGCTAGTATATGGTATAATATATCTTGTCTAGACTTTATACACTACAGTCTAGACACTATTGCTACACCTACTGACTTGTCAAAAGTACTAGTAAGACTCAAAAGTACTTGTAAAAGTTTATTTGAATTAAAAGCATTTGAATTTGAATTTGTCTGTAGATTAAGCCCTACGCCTTATCTCTTGCTGGTCGTGTCGTATTTTCCGTCTCGTCAGGCTACGAGAGTAAAGGGACAAACAGTGCACCTGTGTCTGCGCACACATCTGTGCACTATATCCGCACACATGGCTAATCTCTGTGGATTTGCCGCCGTGGCCGAAATTCGGTCGAGAGGATAATTTTATATTTTTAGATTAAGGCCTAGCAAACCTCGGCTCTAATAAGATAAATAACTTAATTTTCGTTATTATCTACGGGTGAAAAGGGGTAGCATAGCATATAGATAGACCGACATGCACATTCATAATATTGCTTAGTACAGATAAGGAAATGTGTTTTAATCATACTAACATTATAAATGCGAAAATATGTTTGTTTGTTGGCTTGTTCTTCAATCACGTTGCAACAGAGCAACGGATCGACGTGATTTTTGCATGGGTGTAGTTGAGGTTGACATAGGCTACTTTTTATTATCCCAGAAAATAATCCGCGGGAATAACAAAAAACTTAAAACATGCGCACGAAGTCGCGGGCATCAGCTAGTTTTCAATAAACAGCTTCCAAAAGTTTCCTATGACCCGTTAATAAAGCGATATTTAACAATAAAAAAATATCACCTAGTTTCTCTTTCTGCTTTACGAAACAAGGAAGTTCTTCACAGCAAATAAAAAATCCGTAGCGTATATCTAAAAATAAGTGTACCTAATGGGAATTTATTTAGTAAACACCGTGTAAAGCGTATCGCCATGCTAATGTTTGGCGATCGGCCAAAACAGTCGAGTTCGGGCGATGACGTCATCGGTGGCATACTCATCATGCATTAGAAATGGTCGATTCATTATTATCAACGGACGGACCTTGACCTGCGGGTACTTGAAAAATATTCTACTGACAAATATTGAAAAGAGCAACTGCTGAGTTTGATGCCGGCTCTTCTCAGTAGAATCTTTCCGTACCTACCAGTGGTAAAGACCAAAACAAGATACACCCCGGTAACTATAAAAGGGCCAGGAAGGAATACGCTTGTAAGTTTACTCACGTGAATTTTTATAGAATCGCTAATCTATACTTACTTTTTTAATATTATAAATGCGAAAGTTTGGATGGATGGATGGATGTTTGTTATTCAATCACGCCACAACGGCTGAACGGATCTGGATGAAATTTGGCACAGAGATAGATTATAGTCTGGATTAACACATAGAGTTCCCGCGGGAACCAGTCCTCAGTCCACGCGGACAAAGTCGCGGGCATCAGCTATCTATTATATTTTTCGAACGTTCTGTTAACTTGTAAACTAACACGCGAAATAGCGATTGCGAATATGTAATGACCATACATTCCCTTAGTTTTCTAAAGCGTTAACGATTATAGGAGAATATTATAACACTAGCAGACTTGCCCGCGACTTTTTTAAATTCCCACGGGAACTCCCTAATTTTTTGGGATAATTATAGCCTATGACACTCACAAATAATGTGCCTTTCTATCGGTCATTCTCAGAATCAGATCAGAATTTTCAAATTCGTTTCAGTAGATCAAGAGATTACCCCCTACAACGTCACAAACTCACAAACTTTACCTCTTTATTATACGACTACCTGAAAAAAGGAGTATATTGTTTTCAGGGTTCATGTATGTATGTATGTATGTATGTATGCATGTATGTATGTATGTATGTATGTATGTATGTATGTATGTATGCATGTATGTATGTATGTATGTATGTATGTATGTATGTATGTATGTATGTATGTATGTATGTATGTATGTATGTATGTATGTATGCATGTATGTATGTATGTATGTATGTATGTATGTATGTATGTGAGTTTGTATATTCCACCATAACTTCTATACGCCTCCACTGATTTTGATAAATGAGGTATCGTTAGAATCCCTAGCTTATTCCGAGTAACATAGGCTAGTAAAATAAAAATAAAAATTGATGGGGTGACCATGGTCCCGCATTAAAGACTAAAATCGACTATATAATCATCATCTAGAAAATGATGAGTAGATTCTAAAAATATATAACACTATAGTTCAATATCCAGTGATTCATAAAAAAAAATATATCATTTAATAAAAATGTGAATAAGATTCTAATTTAACCAGATTAATTTAGATTTTTAACTTTTTAGTTTGTTTTTTGGCAGGGCAGTCGTGTTTTTTATACGACTGCCTGAAAAAAGGAGTACATATATTGTTTTCAGGGTTCATGTATGTATGTGAGTTTGTATATTCCACCATAACTTTTATACGCCTGAGCCGATTTTGATAAATGAGGTATCGTTAGAATACCTAGCTTATTCCGGGTGACATAGGCTAGTAAAATATTTAAAAAAGTTGATGGGATGACCATGGTCCCGCATTAAAGACCAAAATTGAAAAAAAAAACTAAAATAAGATTAACTATATATAATCATCATCTAGAAAATGATGAGTAGATTCCAAAAATATATATCACTATAGTTCAATATTTAGTGATTCACAAAAAAATATCATTTAATAAAAAATGTGAATAAGATTCCAAAGGCTATATAAGCAAATCGCTTCTTATGGAGGTAAACTCCAAAAATAATATGGCAGGGCAGTCGTATTTTTTAATTCGTTATATTAATTCCACTTGTAAAATTTTTTAATTATGACTTGTAATATTAGTATAGATTAGATATACATGAAACGTACATGTAATTTGGCAAGGGGGTCAGGTCCTTCATTTCGACGCGAGCTTACAGCGCGGCGTCGGCAGACTGCGTTGGGCAATGGGCAAATTACAAATCACAATTTTATGTACCGCAAGACATTGCGTTGGATTCCTTCGTAAAATAACTAACATGGGGCATACTTTGACTGCCTCGTTGGTCTAGTGATTACCATGTTCGACTGCGGCCGACGACGAGGCCCCGGGTTCGAGTCCCGGGTCCGGCCATAACAAGTGTTGGGTTTTTCTGACAGGAAATTCTCAGCAGTAGCTCCAAGTTAGGAAGTTGGCGGTGTTTCACCCTCGTGCCTCGGAGAGGACGTTAAGCCGTCGGTCCTGCGCCTGATCTCTCTCCGGTCGTGTCGGATTTTCTGTCCCATCGGGTTATGAGAGTAAAGGAACAGAGAGTGCACCTGTATATGCGCACGTACTTGTGCACTACAATATCTCCCGCGCAAATGGCTTATCTCCCTGGATAGGACGCCATGGCCGAAATTCGGTCGGGAGGATTTTATACCATCGCTTAAGTATTGTTTTAAAATTGACTATTCATATGACGTACCTTATCCTCTCTAAAATAAGGATTATGTTTAATTAAGTATTATAATTTTGAAATAACAGTGTCTACAATCCATACTTTTAATATAATTAATGCAAAAATGTGTCTACGTTGCTACGCTTTCAAGACTCATCTTTATCTCGGAAAATTAAAGAGTTCCCTCAAGAATCTAAAAACCTTAATCCACGTGGACGAAGTCGCTGACATTATCTAGTATTTATATATGTATGTATATGGTCGTTTGAGTTTCTTGAGGCCGGTGTCACAGTGACCGCGAAGCTAGTATCAAAATATCAAAAGAGATCAATTACTGGTAAAAACATAACTTTTTCTTGAAAGCGAGACGATGAAGGAGCTACAAGTTTAATTCGCTATAATCCGCGCCAATATGTAATCTATGTGGTACAGTGTGTATACCGCACTTATAGCCCGAGATATTCACCACACCACAGAAATCTTCCAAACTACTCTCAACGTACGTTTCAGTCAATGCACGATTGTGAAATGTGAATTTACAATCGTGCATCGTCGAGTCAACATCTCCTGAAGATGCTCCGGTATCGGAGTGAAACGTACGTTGAGAGTAGTTTGGAAGATTTCTGTGGTGTGGTGAATATCTCTCTATGTGGTTGGATACACACTGTAGCACATAGATTTACCTATTGTCGCGGATTATAGCAAATTAAACTTCAAGTTCGTTCATTATCATGGATTTCCGCAAAGTAACGCCTGCCTCTATCCAATAAGAAAGCGAGACGCGTACGATACGCGCTTTGCACGTTTATCAATATTTAATCTTAATTCAATATTCAATATTTAGCTGGCATTATGTGATGTTTATGGTGATGTTTTTTTATCTACTAGATGTCCTAGATAGTGAGTGATTAGCTAGTACTACTTATATATAACTGTCATTTTCGATTGACAAGAGCGACCACCGAGTTTCTTGCTGGCTCTTCACGTCATGAATGGCATTCTAAACCAGCGGTTGATTCACTCGACGATTCAAAAGAACTTGTAAAAGTTTATTTGAACAAAAATCATAGAATTTAGAAGTATAGCTTGTGCTGGAACGTCAGTTTCACAAGTGGACAGTCTGGTCAATCAAGTTGCACTCGTGGGCCGTGGCTCGTGGAAACCATAAGTCGTGTTCGTTTACGCAACAAACGACAAAACTAAGCGGGTCTCTTTTTGCGCTCCTACCTCCGGAACCGGCTCGCCGATTAGACCGGACTTTAGAACCTAGACGACAAGAATATCGGTTGGCCGATATTTTATTACGGGGCCCATAGCGTTGCAAAGAACGTGAGAAGAGCAAATTTATTCAATGCAATGTACTGGAAAAGATATCAGACCGCAGAAAATATCAACATGTTGATGCCCGCAACTTCGTCCGCGTGGTTTAAGTTTTTTAATTCCTGGGAGAACTCTTCGATTTTCCGGGATAAAAAGTAGCCTATGTCTCTCTCCAGGTCCTCGACTATACCTATGGTAAAATTACATCGATCCGTTACGGCGTGATTGAAGGACAAACCAACAAACAAACACACTTTCGCATTTATAATATGAAGTAGGTAAGTTATGATTAACGTTTTAAAAATAAACTAGAATAAAAAGTTGCTATTTCAATTACTAATCTGTAATAGGTATTTAAACTCTACGTATCCGAATAAAACTTTGTCAGCCAGTTTCCCCTATAACTAAACTTTCGCTGTGACTTTGTCCGCATGGATTTATTCTAAAAGATCCCGTAGGAATTACTCAAAATATACATAACATATATATAAGTAGATACCTAATTACTAGATAATTTTATGTATAATTTATCTCAATATATTTAAAAAAAGTGACTGATATATTATATGTCACCGTAAGATTGTAAAAACCGTTAGATTATAATCTAACTCGCGAAATTCTAAAGTGTCGGAAGATTGTAAACTGTTCAATGTTCTGAGTGTCAATTTTTGAAATATTCATTTTATTTACGGTTTCTTGTCTCTTTCTTGTAGGTTAGGTTAGGGTTCGACATATATAATCAGTGCCTTACTGAACTAAAGTTCTATCGGGTTAATATACCTAACAGATTACAATCTACCGAAAAATAATGCGTTAAATTGTAATCTTTCGACAGTTTGAAATTTCGCGAGTTAGATTATAATCTAACAGTTTTTACAATCTTACGGTGACATATATAAACGAACAGCTCAAACCACTGGACGGATCAGGCTGAAATTTGGCATACAGATAACTTTTATGACGTAGGCATACGTTAATAAAGGATTGTTAAATATTCAACCTCTGAGGGGGTTTGAAGGTAAAGTATGAAAATCGGAAATTCAGGTTAAGTCATGAAAAATGACTTAACGTGAGGGAAGCTGCGGGCAAAAGCTACTTAGTGATAACAGAGTTAAAATTATTCATATTTAAATAACTAAGAAAATAAGAACGCAATCTACAATGCCACCACTTTTTTTTTAACAAAACATTTGTTATCAGTGTCCTAACATAATGTTACTGCCAAAGAAACTTGTATCACTATGTCGATGCCAAATCCAATTCTACCCTCTATTGCTCTAACCCCAAAGTATATAATACTTTGTGGATGTGAAATAACTTGTTAGATAACGGATAGATAGTGCGTTCGGTTCCCGATAACCCTATCTGGGACTTTATCGGCTTGATTGGTTTACTTGAATGCAACTTCTACTATACGACTTATCTTTTGACTTGTTTAGTTTTTTTTTTTGGAGTTTACCTCCTTATGAATCGATTTTCATATTATGAGCCCGGGGTATGAAAATTTATGGGGATTAAAATCAAACTTTCTCCGTTACGTTATTTACTACGTTTCCATGGCAACACTTTTCGTTCGTAATGAGTATACTCCAGTCGTGCACACAGATTTTTTTTAATCTACTACAAGTTAGCCCTTTACTGCGATCTCACCTGGCGGTTAGTGATGATGCAGTCTAAGATGGTACGCAGGCTAATCTGTTCGGAGTACGGCAGTTATATTGAACCCATACTTCTTGTAGGTTTCTACACGGCATCGTACCGGAACGCTAAATTACTTGGCGGCACGTCTTTGCCGGTAATAGGCCTATTACACTGCACTTTTTACAGTTAGAGCGTCGCTTATTACACAGCGACGATACGGCCAATTTAGGGACCCTTTCTCCCTAAAAGTTATTACACTACACTGTTTCAAGTGTAAGGGTCCCTGTAATAAGTGCAGTGTAATAGGCCTATAACTACTTAACTAGCCACTGCTGAATCCTCCCATCAGACCAGAGGAAATTCAGACTTGACCCTGCCTGGAATCGAACCCGGGACCTCCCACTTATAAGCGCTCACCACTGCGCTGTTGTAAGAACTTATGTTAGGTTATCAATATCAATTTGTAAACGGTTGGCTTTTGAATTAAGTATATTTTGAGGCAGATCTTGTGGTTAGGTTTGAGGGAGGATGTGATTATTAGGCATAAGTAATCGAATACATGATACTTTTTGTAAAACCAACATCCAAGTACCCAACTGTATCTATACTAATATTATAAATGTGAAAGTGTGTATGTTTCTCACTCAATCACGCCGCAAGGGATCGATGTTATTTTTGGTATGAGTATAGTTGAGCACCTCGAGAGTGACAAAGGCTACTTTTTATCCCGGAAAATTGAGGAGTTCCAGCGGCAAACAAAAAGTTACCAGCCGATTTTCAAAACTCAAACGCTCACACGTGTCTTGATAAAACCCTCAACTCTTGGTACTATTCCCATCTCGAACCTACCAAAATCCTCGGAGCTATGATCAAAAATACGTCTCAGGCGATTTGCATCTGATAACCAACTTCAATAGTAAAAAAACTTAAACGATGCGGACGAATTCGCGGGCATGTGCTAGTTCACAAATAAATAAAGATATGATTTGATTGGAATCTTGTGCATCAAAGAATACAGTCTACTAAATCTTATTAACGTCTGCCCAACTGCCACGCACAATCGCTTTGTCCGTGTTTTTGTTACATTTTTTGCTGCAAGGCAAGGCGAGGCGTGAGGCATGTATAATTTGGTTCCGGTTCTCTTCAATGGTTTCGAAACTACTCATGGTTTATGAATATTGACAGACTGACTATTCACTATTGTATCATTAATTTTTATACTTACTTAATAAAACTGTAACTGTACCTACTTACATTATAATATAATTTTTAGAACATTTTAGTTGGAAGAAGTTTTATTATCTAGTCGATGCCCGCGACGTCCGCAAGGTATATTTATTTTTATTCCCGCGGGAACTCTTTAATGTTCCTAGACACAACCTATGTCTTGACCAAATTTCATCAAAATCGGTTGAGTAGTTGGGCCGTGAAAGCGTAGCAGACAGTCAGACACACTTTCGCATTTATAATATTAGTATGCATGGCTCAAAAAAATAATTAAGTATGGATAGTGAACTAAGTAATTACTCAGCACATTTTTATTTTAAACTAGATAGACTTCATCCGCGTGGATTAAGTTTTTTGCATCCTGCGGGAATTCTTGAATTTTCCGGGACAAAAAGAGTCCTATGTCATACCCCGGGATACAACCTATCCCTGTACCAAATTTCATCAAAATCGGATGAACAGATGGGCCGTGAAAGCGTAGCAGACAGACAGGCACACTTTCGCATTTATAATATTAAGTGTGGATGTTTGTCTGTCTGGCTTACGGTATCACACTGATACTACAACGCCGTGTAGAATAGAATCCGAAGTAAAGGGATATGGGTTTAATATAACTGCCGTAACCCTTACAGGGTAGCTCGTTACCATCTTAGACTACACCATGATATTACCACCAGCAGGGCAGCATGAGCACAACGAGTAAAATTATGTCTAACCATAGTCTCACGTAATCTCCATTTGTCACATTACACATAATATGACTTATCTCGTTACGTTAAAAGTAGAGATAAAAGTAATATTTCTTATCCGTGGTATTTTTCTCTACGAACCCTTATATATGCCAACAATTTTTTTGTCATAATATACCGGATTTTATGCATGTTAGCTTATGCTATCTCGTTGTAAGATATCTCGTGGTGCGCATGGTGACAAATTGCATTCAATTGCTAAAATGTAGTGGAATAAAAAAAAGCGTACAAGGATTTCAAAGCCAACTTCTAGTCAGCTGATTTATAATCCATTTAGAGGATTAAATAGAAATCAGCATTGATATTACCTACACATTATTGCCTATACATCTAACATACTAATTCAATTAACAAATCACCTGGGAATCAAACCTTGGAATCGTCCTCGTATGTCTAGTTTCAATGCAGTCTTTGATTTACATTGATCTAACGCAGCCAATTTTTTTTTAGGGTTCCGTACCCAAAGGGTTATAATTAACGGTCTGTCAGCAGTGCTAATCTCACTCACTTATTGGTTTACTTAGATTTACATGGATACAGGGAAAAAATACACAAAAATTAGAAAATATAACTACCAAATACTTACAATCTATGTCTATACTTATAAATGTGAATCAATTCGAAAATACATTAGAAATAGCACAACACAAATACCACGTTATCAGTTATATCCACTAGCCGCAGTGATAACTGATAATACAATCACATGTTTGCAATGTGACTGTACACCCTTTATCAGAAGGCTCGAAAGGGCTAGAACCCAGAGGCCCAATTGTCTAAGCATATTGTAATCATTTGACAGCTTAAAATGTATTAATTGAACTGTTTAAGGAGTTCATACAAGCTTTTTGACATGCAGCTATCGGTGAACTCCCTAAACATGTTGAATTATCCGTTTGACAAACGATTACAATTTCCTTACACAATCTGGGGGCAGAGCTTTTAAGTCAGTTAATTGAAAGTAATTAAACCCCCTGGCATAGTGGTGATCACTGCGTGGCAAGACCACTGCGCCAGGTAGGAAAAATAAACTTATACAGAATTCTTTCTTAGACAAGTACTTATTAGGTTATATTTATATTTTTACAGTGAAAGATTAGAAAGTTGAGTGAATCACTCAATGCTTAGTCATACCTTTGTTTGCCTTTTAAGAAAGTTGCAGAGACTGATGGATAACCTACTTCTTTTAGTGTTTACATCACTAATACCTTATAAAAATGTTGCTGTAACTGTCTTTCATATGACTCCAGAATCTATCAATAGAATAGTCAACCGGTTTAATTGTATTGTATATTGTATAATAATTTGCATGCCATATGATTGGCAGATTGTGGCTTGGAACCATACTATTGTAACAACTTGCTATGTACTCACCTACAATCAGCAAATAAATTATTATGATTATTAACTTGTATAAAATTAATTTGTAAGGCAGGTTGTTTCCAAGAGAAGAATAAAGGCTAATGTTTAGTGTTTATCCTGAAAAAATCAAAGATTTGTCACATAAGATTTTAAAAAATTACCTAAATCCACGAGCATAAAATGGGAGCTACATCTGGTAATGTTACAACCAAATGCGAAAGTGTGTCTCTCTGATACACTATCTGTGTCACTATCTTGCATCTCGGAGTAGCACATATCTTTTTACACCTAAAAATGGAAGATTAGCCACAGATTTAAAAACCTAAATCCACAGGCACAAAATCAAGGGCATCATCCAGTTTAATATAAATAGACACACTACATAATAAATCATGACATAAGGTATTAAATTACTTATTATACTTGACTTAGACAAGTAAACAAGATATCCAATTACACTTGATGTAGTTATTTATTGATAACATAATATGTAGGTACAGTCTCAGTCAGAAAATGTTTACCACCTTTAAGTTCATAATTGGGTGGACTCATCTGTGTCAGAATGTCGATATGTGGTATCATTAGGCATAGATTATACATTTTTTTACTTTTTCAGTAGGTAGCAATTGTAGCAACCAGATAAAATAGATGTGGAAAACATCTTTCAATATCCATACTAGTCCATACTAATATTATAAACGTGAATGTGTGTCTGTCTGTCTGCTACTCTTTTAACACTCATCTGTTCAACCGATTTTGATGAAATTCGGTACAGGGGTAGGTTGGTCCTGGAGAGGGACATAGGCATTTTATCCCAGAAAATTAAACGGTTCCCGTGGGAATCAAAATTCCTAAATCCACGCGGACGAAGCCACAGGCATCATCTAGTTTTTAATAAATGTCATTTTAACAAATGCAACATGATTGCTAATGTGTCAAACTGGAAATTGGGAAATGAAGTTTATTATAAAAATGATGTTAAACTTAGTACTCTTTTACTTGAATTTGATGTCTGAAAACTTTTCTTAACTTTGAAACAACAAATACCTTGCTTATGTGTTTTAGACCTTATTGCACACAAGAATCTAATTTGAAAACTGATAAACATATTCTGATGAGACCGTACATAATATGTATGTAGGTATGTAGTCATGTTGGGACTTTAAATGATTTTGTTAAATATGTAATCTTAAAGTGATGTCATAGTATGTTGAATAGATAGTCACTAGAAGAGAAGTTAATTATAGAATATCATCACGCAACTGTTACATCCTTCGAAGGTTACATCATAATTATGTGGCATGTGACATTGTAGCCAATTCTGTATTTTGTACGTCAAACTTACCGGTGACAAAAATTGGAACTAATTTTTATGCCTGTTTAGTTTTTGTTTTTATTTTATGTTCTTATCTGACGAGTGACGATGTCACCACAGGGCCAGATAAGTTATGACACGTTTAAACTGACAGCTCTAAATCTAGTGCTGCCCCTTTCCAATGAGCGAATTATGGAAGTGATAGCAATATAAATAGAGCAGTCAAACTAAGCTACAGTTTAGAGAAGGTGTGCACCAAAATTAGAATCATTTTAGTAAATTTTTTGGTTATACCAACCACTTTAATCGAAATGCTTATAAATATGACAGTGTGTCGGTCAGTCTGTTTTTTGTCTGTCTGCTACTCTTTAACAGCCCATCTGTTAAACGATTGTGATGATAGGAGGATAGGTTGTATTCCGGGGACAAAAATGGTACCTTTTCTCTGAAAACTAAAGAGTCTGCACAGGAATTTTGGAATATGTAAAGCCATATAAACAAAGTCGCAGGCATGTACTAGTTCAGAAATATTTATTTCATGTACTTACAGGAGTTAGGTCAGCTTTAGGCTCTTATTTCAATCCTCAATGAGACATGCTTATGAATACTGTTTAATTTTTAGTGTTTCATGGGCTATAAACTCTTATCATGTTGATCTCATTGATAAATCACAATAATATTATAAAGGCAAAAACTTGTTTGTGTGTATGTTTGTTCTCTTTCACGCCAAAACTACTGGAGGAATTTAGCTGAAATTTGGAATGGAGATAGATTATACCCTGGATTAACACATGGGTACTTTTTATCCTGGAAAATTAAAGAGTACCAGTGGAAACCAAAAAATTTGAATACACGCAGAAGTTGCGGGCATCATCTAGTATAATATGTTTAGGAAACAAGTCTATCATGAGAGCATCAGTTCAGCTTACAGTAAAGTTTTATAGAGTATTTCTGTATAAATATGACAAGTACAAGTGTATAGAACCCCTATACAGACATTTATATATATTTCTATATATTTCTTTCAGATAATTTCTGTTAATTACAGTCCGTATAGGGAAAAACTCAAAACAATGCAATTAATGAATTCCCACACACAAATATAGGTGAATCACAGCTAACGAGCATCAAAATAAAACCTAAAAAACAAGTATCATTTAGCCATTGAAGAACAATTTAATGTTGCAACCTCGGCCAAATCAGTTTTTATGTCCAGTTTATACCTACATCAATTACTGTCCTATACACTAGGTATTAGAGTTAACCGGACAAATTACGATGACCTCATGTCGAATGGTCGCAATACATAATGGTGTGCTCTCGTAATCGGGCGGGTTAATCTCCGCGCCCAGTCGGTGACATCATCCCATAGAGGTAGATAACAGGGCAATTGAATCGTGTCACGCCCAAAATATAGTCCAAATAGCCTTCAAAACAGCAAAACACACCCGTAGCAATTTTGTGCAGTACTATTGTGTAATTCAGAACAAAAACTCCGGTATCCAATTATAAGCTAAAATGTCGGAAGGAAGCGTGAAAATTGCGTCAATTCAGCCGCGGCGAGCGTCAATCTTGCAGAAATACGTCGAGTCTCAAAATGAATACTCATTATGCAGCGGTCGAAGCTAAAAAAACGACCCAGATTGATCTACGGTCGGTCAAACCACACCCTAGTTCGGGCGTCGCCGGTCCGAAATCCTATTAGATTTTTATGTTATTAACAGACAATTGACCAGAATACAAGCAATACATACCGGCTAACGTCTCCAAGAGACCGATAGGACGGTTTTTTTGTCACGGCACAAACCACTTCACTTAAGTGTAACTGCTAATCACACTAACACACATTCAACATAATATCCCATAGGGTAGCGCGCACTTACGTTCCTTCCTATATTTTATTGCACTAGCACCACATACATTACGCGTGGAAGCGTTATTTCTATTTTTCGTTCGTGAAAAAGTGTCCGCCTGTTCACACCGCTTCCGTAAATCGATGTCGAGACTCGAGGTTTCGTTTCGGAACCGCGGCGGCAGCGTCGCTGGCGTCGGCTGTCGTTGCGAATCTGCGGAATTTCTTTTGACAGCCATCAGATGGCGCCAGCTATAAATGTTGCCCGTATATAGGTTCCGTTTACCCCACTTGCTTATAGCTAAATAGCGCGTTTATTTATTTTTGGGTCTTTTAAAGTCTAGTCAACGAGTGCTTTTTGAGTAAAAAAATTACCATTGAAATTGGTTATCCTCGCTTGCGGATGAGGGTTTCGAGAAAGTACTTCCTTCTATTGAATACGCAAACGTAAATACTTACGCATCCCAGAATATTAATGAGTTCCTGCGGGAACCGAAAAACCTCAATCCACGCGGACAAAGTCACGGGCATTAGCTAGTTCAAAATAAAATAAAAAAAAAACAAATTTTTCTATTCATTTTCAATGCTCCGATTCTTGCGGGGACTGCGAAATCTGTGAATTTTTCTCCGCCTCCGAAAACTATGAACGAGGTGTCATTCGATTCGGAATAGCGTGTAGATGATTTTCGAACAAAATTCAAGACCCGCTTGCAAAAATTGCAAAAGTTATTAACTATTAACTGAAAAAATAATGGGGTTTGATTTCTTGCAAATATCTATAAAGTATTTGACATTTTTCAATGAATGAATGAAATGAAAATGATTGTGAAAAATAATAATTTTTAATTTTTACAACGGGGAACTCTTTTGATGCCTTTCCAAAATAGCTCCAAAAAAGGAAAAAGTCAGATTTATTATTTAATCGCTCCAGCAATGCCAAGGACAGCGGTTACTTTTGTACACATTTATATAATATTTATTGTAAATGAAGTATTTAAAAAGAGCAACCACCGAGTTTCTTACTGGTTCTTCTAGGTAGGAATGGCATCCCGAACCGGTGGTAGATTCACTTGACGATTTAAAATCACTTTTTGTTTGAACAAAAAAAAATTATAAAAAAATATGAATTTGAGTTTGAGTTTGCAGGCCCAAGAGATCTTCATGATGATCTCCAATATTAATGAAATCAGGAACGCATTTGGCCAACAGCGTGGTGGCTCAGTAGTGACTAGTGAGTCAGCAATAGATTGAAATTATGATGAATAATTTATGCAGATCATGTACATATTTTTACCAATAAAAATGGGAAAATATAATGTACTGACAGCACAAGAAAAACGTTCCGTTTCTTATTTAAAATACTATCATTTTTCGCTGTTAATAAATCATAAATACTTTTTTTATTGTTAAGAATTTAATATTTGAGACAACAATTTTATAAATTAACTTAAAACAATGATTTAATATTTGCATTATGTATGCAGAATAAAATGGAACGTTTTTATATATTTTTACGTTCCGTTCGATGCATATTTTTTTAAACCGACTAAAGAATTATTAGTACAAAATGTAACGTACTTGTATATAAATGAGTCAAACAAGATTTTTTATCAAAAATTACAAAAAATTTGTTGTTTTTTTAAATTTCTAAATTCCAAAATAATAAAATATTTAAAATTTTCCCAATATCTAACATGCGTGCAACAGAACTCATTTGAACGTTGCATCGTTAAAAAAATGACAAAAAACGCAATCAAATTTAAACAAAATGGCGTGCGTTTAGGTTGTGTGTTACTGTTTTACATTTTATGTTTTTACAAATTCTACACGCTGTTGACTTGACGTTGAGGTAAATATCACTTTATTGAGCACTATTGTTGATATTATTGAGTTTTATTCATGTATATATTAATAATATGTTTTATTAGGTTTAAATGGGTCGGTCGCCGAGCCCGCGGCGGCGTGACGAGAGAAGAGATCGTCGAGACAGGGACCGCGACCGAGATCGCGACAGGCGCAGACCGAGGACCCGGTCCCGCTCGAGGTCCCTCGACAGGCGAAGACGCTCTCCCGAGCGCAGGAGGTCGCCATCGCCTCGAAGAAGACGATCTCGATCCATCTCCCCGACCCCAACGTCGTCCTTCGTTCCAAAACCAAAAAAAACTTTCAGCGAGCGCCCAATCGTGACCCCCGCAGATTTGGAGGGAAAAACACCCGAAGAGCAAGAGATGTTAAAAGTTATGGGTTTCTGCGGCTTCGATACGACCAAAGGTAAGAAAGTGGAGGGTAACGTCGAAGGTGACGTCCACGTAGTCCTAAAAAGGAAATACAGACAGTACATGAATAGGAAAGGTGGGTTCAACAGGCCGTTGGATTTCGTCGCGTAATGGCAACGCACAACCTATTTAAGTCATGTTGGTCAGACCTGCAGGGTCCATGTGATACTAGTTGTTTAAAGCTTGTTGCGTGATCGTTAACTGTTTTATATCACAAATATTGTTCTTATGTGGTCATGCTTGACATATTCATTACTTTTACACACCAATTTTATGGTGTTGTAGTACAAACATGAAATTTCCTATTATTTTAGGTTATTTGGATATGTTTTAATTTTTTTAATAATTTTCTATACTTTTATCAATGAAAATATCAAACTTCAGCATTACATTACAGCTCTAAACTTCTATTTTACAAAAATAAGTAATTGTTTGACTTAGCTGAGTTTTGAAATATCATATTTTTACAATGGAAATTTATTATATTTTTTGAAATATGATATTTTTAAAATTGGAGAATTCATTTGTCTAGAGTATCATTGTAAGATTGCTAATATCATGAGCATATTAGAAAAGGCACTTTTTTAAATTTTTTAAGTTAACATTTTGTAATGTACAAATAAGGTTCACGTAAACAAGCTTTGAAAACATTTTTACTTAGTATTAAGCGTTATACTATTTCTGTTTTTTGAAACTCAGTTTTTTTGAGTTTTGGCTGTGATATACAGTACAATGAAACTGTATTCACTGATTTTGAAGAAAAATTTATTTAGTCTTTCCTAACATTTGTATCAATACTTCAAAATTTGAGACAGCAGGACAAAATGCAAAACAATATGCTCTTCAATCTTATTGAACTATAGTCAGTGTACTAGAAACTTTAGGTATCCCAAAAAAGACTAAAAGCTCACAGCCAGAACTCAAATTATTTATTTTGCCACAAAGCTATATCTGGTGTAAGTAGTTTGACCTATATTGATTAGTATGATATGATTGGTGATTTTTATATTGGTTTTAAAAACTTTTCCATTGCTGTCTGTTCAACTTTACTAATGTGACCTAACTCAACTACTGTTTAAATGTAACCCTGTCTTTTTCATGTCTGCAGTAAAAGATGGAGTTAATTTAGGATTGGAAGTATAGTTTAGAGATTAGTGTATTACAGAATGACACTTGCATTAGTGCCAGAATCACTCCAGATCACTGACATTATGTTTGCTAAAAGACCAAAACAGCTAAATATTGCCAAAAGTTAGATAAATTATGGTCAAAATAACAAATACCAGACAGAATAATGTGCCACATTTGTCGTCAGTATAAAAATCACCGGTTATAACCACAAAAATTATCAAAATTAGTGTTTTTGTGGTAGAAGGCTAGATAGTAAGTTAGTTATAAATCCGTTACTGCAGTGCCCGCGCGCAGCTCATGCCCGCGCGGGTTTTGTCCAGCGCTGAGCGCACCAAGAAGTCTGTAGGAGTTGGTTTGGGAGCAACATTTAAACAGTTTGTGAAGTTATCGCCATATTGTGTAGAGATTTGCGAGTATTTATCACGGCATCTAGGAGTTATCACTATTATTCCAAGATATGACCTACTAATGGTCAAATAATGACTCATTCATGAAGAAAACAGGTAAATTTGGTCATCAAGGGCTGATTTTTCAATGGCCAAATAAGTTTTGGCATTTCAA
Source organism: Erebia palarica (assembly GCA_964035005.1). Taxonomy (NCBI): domain Eukaryota; kingdom Metazoa; phylum Arthropoda; class Insecta; order Lepidoptera; family Nymphalidae; genus Erebia; species Erebia palarica. The sequence continues at coordinate 10,253,945 of OZ035994.1, read as the reverse complement.
CAGATTTTACAATACTATCCAACAACATTTGGAGATTGAAAAATGGTCTCTAAGAGTGTCTATCCTCTGAAAAAGAGTGGAGACATTTAAATCAGTTATTATGATCAGTTAATGTGATAATTATGTCTCAAAATCAACCCCCCCATTGTGTAAGGAAATCGTAAACGTTTGTCAAATGGCTAATTCAACCTGTATGAAGCATTCATAGATGCTTGCACATCAAAGAGCATGTATGAACTTCTTAAACAGTTTGAGTAGTATGTTTTAAGCTGACAAATGATTATGATTTGCTTGGACAATTAGGCCAAAACTAATGTTGTTGGACTTTTATTCATCTCTCGGCTTTAAGCAACTTGAACCTATATTGCTCAAAAAATTTACTACTGTATGATATACTCAAGAACCTAAAGGAAATTCTTCTGTCACCATATGGCTTAACTTCACAGAACTGTCACATAAGACTGAGTTGTCGTGCCGTCGTTGAGAGTTGCCCCCGCGTCGCGTCACCATAGATATATTTATACACTTTACACCACCCACCACCCCCCAGAATGACCCCTTATCCTCCACAATGTACAATAGTTAAAGATTGGCATGTCAGAGTGTGGTTTTTTCAATGTTTTTTCTGATTTTTTGGGGCCTCACTAAAAATACTATAAAAATGGATAGCCATTTCCTTTTTTTTTTTTGGAATTTGTTAATTTTTTTTATTAAAATTACTTATTATTCCAGCTTACAAAAAAAAAACATTTTGCTGGTATTGTTTTATGATACAAAAAATATATATGAACTCATTATATCTTTTTAGTCGTAAATCATTATTGTTTTGTTCTATCACATTGAGAAAAATACATTAATTTGTAGCAAATTTATGTGCTTTTTAGAGTTTTTTCCCCCAAAACATAAATCTTTTTCCAATTATTTTTGGAACCCAATAAGTCAAACCTTGTGAAAATCGCTCTCTGCCCAGCCAATCTCCATAGACCATATACAATATACAAATGTTACTTAAATGTGATATTTTTTAATAATATTAGCACAAACGCGGCGCGTGGGCGGTACGATCACATTTTATACAGAAATGCACTCCAACTGACTCCTGTGGATTTGTCACACCACCCGCAACCAATGAATGAATCTATACACATACAACTCCTTAAAACACTCACACATTCCAGAAAAAATACCGTAAGGTTACTGTAAGTTTTGCTTATTTACATTCCTATAATATATGCATCAATAGGGATGATGCATGTGTCAAAAAAAATATTTTTACTTTTTATACATAGTTAGTTTTAATTTTGATAACCATTTTAAACTATAGATTTAAAAAAGAATTGCATTGAAATTTGATGATGTCACAACTATGTATTTCATACAAACACAACTAGAAGCGCGTTTTTGTTTAATAAAGAGTTGCCGATTTGATTGAGTTCTCATCATCCCTATTGTAGGCCTTAATTTGCTATGATTGAGCTGTGGTAAGCCAAATCTGAAAATCTGCGATTGGCATCTGGCTGTAACAGGCAAGCTTCGATTTCTATACAAATACTTGAGTCGGTAAACGTTAGCAAAACTTATAGTAGCCTGTTTCACCAATAAAATTAAAAAATACCGAAAAAAAAAACATGTCAGTATAAAAAATATGTATGAAGACATGCACTTAACACCATATCAGAATTATTGTGTTACTTTTAATAGGCAAAAATATTTTTGCAGTCATAATTTTTTACAAAATTGTAATAATATGCAAAAAGATATTTCTTTTTTCTGTCAGTCTCTTTTTTTCATCACATCATTTTATGTCCTGTAAAATTACGAAGGAAACTTTATTTGAAAGTAAATATCTGTTTTTTTACAGCAATAGTAACGACTTTTTTTTAAATGACAAAAATATTAAAGAATCTACTTACTACCAAGAAAAGAAGATTCATTCCCATATGTACATACCACGAATTTCTATTTATTTTTACATTGTAAAACTAAATTGTACATTTGTCTAAAAGATAAGAGATAGTCCTTGGATTTTTTTTTGTAAAATGCCCTATTGTTTGATTTTATTTAAAAAAAAATCTAGAATAAATATTATGCTCCAATATATTTCATCTGTAAAAAAACCTCAGATTATTAATTTTTCTGTATTTCGACTAGTTTCTAAAATATGAAATATCATCAATCCTTTTTTACAGTTTAAAATATTATAAAAGCAATAATTATCTTAGACTTATTAAAGAATGTGCTTATTTATATTCATTGTATTATTTTTTTTATTATGATTATTATTAAATCGAAAAGAGATCTAAAATTTATTTGACTCTTAGCAAAAAAAAAACAGAAAAATGTATAATAATTAAGCACATTATAATACTTGTACTAAATTGCACTTATTATTATTATTTATTTATTTTAAGTGCAAGACTCATATAAATTTCATTTATGAGTCATCAACAAATTTCATATTAATTTGGCTAGGCTAGGCTATTATTATTTTGTAAAATTAAAATTTCTATGAACATATTAATATAAGTATAGTTTCTTGTATGTCTATTTGATTTTTGGATGAAGAATTAAAATATTAAAGAATTTAATTTAAGAGAAGTATCCCAAACATATTTTTATATTATATAGTATCAAAAACTACGCTATGATTAAAAACAGATGGAGTAAATGTAAAAATTTGTAAAAAAAATGTCTTGTTACCTTTTCTCGAAATGAGAGCTTAACAAATTAATGTTTAAGTTAAAAAAATTATGGTTTTGTTGTTAAAACATAATCCAAGGGAGTAAAAATTAAAATGATTTGGATTGATTTCGGAGTTTACTTTCAACTTAGTTTAATTCCGACTCCATATAAAATGACAAACTTGACTACTAACGTAGGCCACCTGAAGGGTCAGCTTGATCACAGTAAACAGATACAAACAGTAGTGAAACTACTTAAAAACGTTCGAAACAGCTCACTCACACAAACATGCACATTTACGAGACCCCTAAGCAGTCGTCGCGACGGCGTCAGTAGCGAGTGACGCGTCATGACGAGCAGACCGAGTGGTCACGTACATTAATGTCTATCCCATCAAAAACATAAATGTGAAATGAGAGCCAAATTCAAAATTGTGATATAAATGCCTTGGTTGTTGACTTCAGCGACAAAAGAAGTGAGATCTAAATGGGTGCCAAGTTCAATGGTCAATCCTGAAATTTATTTATAACAACATATAATATTTTATAACAACTTAAAATATCATTTCTTCTTATAACTTAGTATAAAATGTTGAAGACTAAGGCTTTGGCTTGGCTAGTTTTCATATACGAATTATAGCGTTCACAAGTTGTAAAGCTGTAAGTTCTTATTTTATTCTTCCGAAAATTTGGCTTGCTGGTTGAAACTGTACTTTTAGGTACCTACTTAATAATAATTCGTATATGGAAACTAGCCAAGCCAAAGCCTTAGTCTTCAACATTTTATACTAAGTTATAAGAAGAAATGATATTTTAAGTTGTTATAAAATATTATATGTAAATAAATAATAAATAAATTTCAGGACTGACCATTGAACTTGGCACCCATTTAGATCTCACTTCTTTTGTCGCTGAAGTCAACAACCAAGGCATTTATATCACAATTTTGAATTTGGCTCTCATTTCACATTTATGTTTTTGATGGGATATCATTACTTTTTGTACAGAAATTATTGAACTCAATCTCAAACTCAAAACATATTTATTCAAAATATGTACCTACAAAGTACACCTTCTGAACGTCATGCTTACAGAGCATAAGACGTGATGGTGATAATTAACTACGATATCTTAAAACTAAAGCTACGAGGGTTCCAAACGTGCCCTGGTCTGAGAAGAGCCCGCAATAAACCCCGCTTTTTTTATTATCACCATCTCACAAATATTTGAAATTATATATATGTACTTATAATATAACATTACATAATCAGCCGCTGTAACAATTCATACCCATGCCTTGCTATCATTCAAATAATCCTTTACATTGTAATAGGACTTTTCTATTAGTTTAGTTTACGTTTTACATTAGTAGGTACTTATTATTCGGTGTAAGGTGAGTGTGTCACCCACCAGTAATTCTATTGTACGACTCATTGTACAAGATAATTAAAGACGAGAATTCTCAAGAAAAATATATGGTGTACCTAGAGTTACACTGACATTGACAGATTACATCTATGGTCAGACTACCTCTACAGCACATTTCTACATCTCATCAACTTTGATTGCAAAAGTTCAAAATCAAAAGTTTTTAGTGAAACATTGAAAACAAGCACGGTAAACAGTCGATATCACTAAAACCACTATAAACAATTAATACAAATCACAATGACTGACAGCTTGAACTGACGACTTCAAATACGTTTCTTCTTCGTTTCTGTCAATGACGTTTCGTTGCACAAAATGCATGAATACGAAGGTAAGGTTTTAATGCAACTATATTAATAATCATTATTATTTACCTACATTAAAATAATAATTATGTGTCATTTTCAATAGTTAAGGAGTTACTACCACCGCTTAAAGCAGTATTGTTTCAAAATAACCGTTGAATGTCACGTACTTTGACGTCCTTAAAATAATGATTATAACACTACAACATAAACGTCAACAATATTAAAATAATACGGCTTTAAGCAATGGTAGTATGCCCCGTGTCAGAGTTTTGATCTATACCTAGGTAGAGCATAAAAATGACGATTTTTGTACTTTTATATCTAAATAACCATTTGAGGTGTGCTTATGAAATTTGGAGCACATCTGTATCTCACGGGTCTCAATATATGCGCCAAATTTGACATGTTTATGTGAAATAGTTTTCGAGTTATGAGGGGGTCAAAAGTGGCTCCAAATGGTTCGTGTAATATTACACACGGTGCTGCTCGCCAGTTTTTTTGAACTTTGGCTGGACACGCTTCCGCGTGTCTTGATTTCGGCGATCTTTTTAAAAATGCCAGGAGTGTATTGCGTAGTATACGACTGTTTGAACTCTACTTCAACAAAACCGGAACTATCGTATTTTAAACTTCCTGCTGATTTTGAAAGGTGAAAATAATTTATTGTTTGAAAAATCTCTATGCTTACTATCTAAATATAGAGGAAAGATTTGTATGTTTGTAATGAGTAAAATTCTTTCACCATTAGAATACTACATTATCACTGAGTAACTAGGCTATATAAATTACAAGAAAAAAAAATAGGGATCCGTAATAAAAGGAAACTGGTACCAAAATTTAAAAAAATCAGCGCCATTTTGAAATTCTTTGTTATTGTACCGATTTCGTTCGAAATCGATATGTGAGGATCCCTAGGATCACAAAACAGGAAACTGGTACCAAAATTTAAAAAAGTCAGCGCCATTTTGAAATTCTTTGTTATTGTACCGATTTCATTCAAAATCGATATCTGATGATCCCTAGGATCACAAAACAGGAAACTGGTACCAATATTTAAAAAAATCAGCGCCATTTTGAAATTCTTTGTTTTGAACCGATTCCGTTCAAAATCGATATCTGACGATCCCTAGGATCACAAAACAGGAAACTGGTACCAAAATTTAAAAAGTCAGCGCCATTTTGAAATTCTTTGTTATTGTACCGATTTCGTTCAAAATCGATATCTGAGGATCCCTAGGATCACAAAACAGGAAACTGGTACCAAAGTTTTAAAAACTCAGCGCCATTTTGAAATTCTTTGTTATTGAACCGATTCCGTTCAAAATCGATACCTGAGGATCACAGAACAGGAAACTGGTACCAAAGTTTTAAAAAGTCAGCGTCATTTTGAAATTCTTTGTTATTGAGCCGATTCCGTTCAAAATCGATATCTGACGATCCCTAGGATCACAAAACAGGAAACTGGTACCAAAATTTAAAAAAATCAGCGCCGTTTTGAAATTCTTTGTTATTGAACCGATTTCGTTCAAAATCGATATCTGACGATCCCTAGGATCACAAAACAGGAAACTGGTACCAAAGATTTAAAACTCAGCGCCATTTTGAAATTCTTTGTTAGTGAACCGATTCCGTTCAACATTAAACTCATCAAACCTTAACGAAAAGCATTTTGTGGAAAAGAATCGCAGATAACTTTCTTCAATGAAATGTTAACATTTTTTCAACATCTACAATTAATCATTCCGAAAAATGGAAAAAATTTTACTTCATCTGTTAAGTTTATATACGGGTTTCAAATAACAATTACTTCTGTTTTAATGCTTTTTGAAGATTTAAAGTTAGAAGGGTACACGTTTTTACATACAAGAAGGCTCAATCAGGATGTGCTTGAGAATTTTTTCGGACAAATTCGAACCAAAAATGGTCTGGCAACAGAACCCACGAGCAGACAGTTTATAAGTATAGCTGCTTTTCAAAAAATATTTTTTTCCAACATTATAAAACCTCCAAAAGCTGGTAATTGTGAAGATGATTTGGGAAAACTCCTAATTCAGACCAGCGCGTCGAGTCAACTGAATGACATAACATCACATGAAGAGGAACAAGAAACTCCCGGTATGAGCAACGAAGAGTCGGATAACGTTCAAATTATGAGCTCAGAATATAATCAAATGGATGTTACCGAAAAAAATTCGTATGTATGTATGTTTTTATGTATGTGGTTATCTTCTAAAGAAATGCGGTGAACGTCACAACAATTGTCAAATTCTGAAATCATATATCAAACCAAATCAAACCAGCCATAACTTTAGTTCAGAAAGTCACTACGTGAGATACAGAGAGTACAGCAAAGATACCTACTAACCGAAGCTTACTAATTGTACCACCAGATGATTTTGTTAAATATGTAGAGAAAATGGATGAACTTTTTCGTTGTGTCTTTAAAAGAGAACATATAAACTGTAAAGTAGCTGAATTCATTTTTCAAAGAATTAGACAAAATCCGTTTTATGGTTCCGTGTCCTTGTTTCCCGATAGTTTATTTAAAAAAGCTTTTCATAATAATGAGAATTTTTTACTCAATAAAATTTAATAATAAAGAATTTAGAACGTGTCGTAGCAGGCGAAAGTATTTTGTAGTCAGTAATTTGTAATTTATCTAAACTAATATTATAAAGAGGAAAAATTTGTTTGTTTGTTTGTAATGGATAAACTTAAAAACTACTCAACCGACTTTAAAAATTCTTTCACCTATAGAAAGCTACTTTATCACCGAGTAACATAAGCTACATTTTTTTTCAAACAAATAAGAGATCCCTTTGAAAATTGCAATAATGTGAATTAAGTCGGAAAAATTCATCTGATTTACCTTTTTACGTTCAACCTCTATTCGTCTATTAATTCAGACTGTCTTTTATGTCATATTTGTTAAAACAAAGAATATAACAAGAGAACTTACCAACATTTTTTTTAAACATTTTAATATGTAGTTGCTGTAGACAGACTGCGAAATGCCTAAAAGATCAAGGTCTCAACTTTCTAAACATAGTTCCCAGGCGAGGGCAGTGAAAATACGTCGTATTGGAGAATCTTCATTTGAAAATGAAAATCGTTTGTCAAGTCAGAAAGAAAACGTGCGCCACAGAATCGAGCGCCTCGACGACTTTGTGAACGTTTCACAAAGTCTAGCTGAACAAAATTTGAGAACCACACAGCTACGCGCACAAGAGTCGAGTGCCGAATGTTTACATACGAAGTTTTAAACAAAACTTAGAACTTAACTCTTCAGATAACTTAAAGTTAATTATTCTCTCAGATCACACACCACAAACAGAACACCTAGGCAGATATAATGCTCCAACTGTAAATCTATCTACCAGTCTATCTACTCGTATCTACCCGTGCGAAGCCGATATTTATTGGAGCGGGTCAGCTATCAAAAACTGCTGGACCGATTTTAATAATTCTTTAACTTTTAGAATGATTAACTATCCAGAAGAACCTAGCTACCTATTTATTATCCCGATATCCTCACGGGATCAAGATCTACGCGAGTGCTTAGTTATAATATTATCTGTTTTAAATGCGCAATTCTGTTATAACAGCTGTAGTAATGAAAACTTTGATAATGATTACTAAAAATACTCACTTACATTACAAGTAATAATTTTAATTAATTTACATTTAAGTAAAGATAGTACGTAATATGAAAAATCTGTAAATTGTTTACTTTGTTTCTTTTCACGATAAAATTACAAATCTAAATTGCACCCGTGCGAAGCCGGGGCGGACCGCTAGTCAAGAATAAAGGTATTTTTTATGCAATGTTTTTTTAATTACTAGGTATCAGACGCATTTTTGGAGTTGAAACGCGATACGGTTCAACCCGAAAATGCGTGACAAACAACTGAAAACAGAGTTCATGAGCCCTGCCTGCGCGCCACCGTCGGCGCCTACCGCGCTAAACTAGCTATTTCAATTCGATTAATTGATCACTACAGAACATAGAATGTTTTAATTAACAAAAACAAAATTAAACCATAAAACATTAAAAGTGGCAACTCTATAGCTTCAATGGACCGTAGGTAAATATTTTATCAACTAGGCTTAGTTTTCATGGTTGTATCTGTTTACTGTGGCTTGATACTGCCGCGTCGCATTTGTCGCTCACGTAGTAATATGCCTGACCCGTTATCCTATATGAGCGGCAAACGCGACACCATACGACGCGACGCGACAGATTCAAACAGGCTGAACCCTACACGTCACGTATAGGTAGTCCACGCGCGAGATCCAAGGAATGTTATGATAGATAATGACCTAGAGTTGTTTAAAGTACAAAACAATACTGTTATCGCAAAATTACACGCGTCAAACTCGAAACTAGTGCTGGGAGCGAGTTGGATAATATGGATCGACGATCGGGGATGGCGTACAGCCGTCGTTTCTTCAGTCCCCGATTCCTCGGAGCTCGTGCGCGGACTATAGATAAGTTTGTCATTTTCTATGAAGCGTCGCGTCGCTTTCGTCGCTCACCTAGGACAACATGGGAAAATGCCCGAGTCCACGATGCATCGCACTGCTCACTTACCTCGCACAAGTTACTGCGATCTCACCTGGTGATAAATGATGATGCAGTGTACCTAAGGCCGGCGATACACGGACAGTTTGAAGCAGTCCATCCTGACTTCTTCAAGCTGACTCCATAGTGAACTACAGTCGTCTACGTACACACATACATGGAACCGCTCGAGCTGTGCTTCGGGCGGTTGGCAGCAGTTATCAATGGTAGCTCCAAGTTGTTTACTATGCTTGAGCGTTCCGTGTATGTTGATCACTGGCTAACTGCTCGAGCATTCCGTGTATGGCTGCACTAAATTTAGAGATGAATACCCCTAGGGATCGAACCCGGGACGCCCAACTTCCACATGTAAGACTATAAAATAACTAACATTCTCCCTAACGCAGATATTTTAGTATAATATTATAAATGCGAAAGTTTGTTTGTTTGTTCTTCAATCTCAAAAGCCAGCAACGCATTGGCTGCAAATGTTCTTGGGCGGCGGTAATCACTTACCATCAGGTGAACTGGCTGCTCGTTTGCTCGCTATACATATTTAAAAAAAACTCTCGGCAACAGATCGACGTGATTCTTTGCATAAGGCTCGGCGCAAATGGGCCACCGACCACAGCCACCGGTGGCTTTCGCGCGCTGCGCTACCACCACATTTGCAGTGTCAGAAGCGAGCAACAGCCACCGGTGTTCAGAAGCCGCCACACTTTTAGCCCGCTCTCTTTGCTGCAGTCTTAGGATGGACTCCGACACGGAATATTTGCTCGCGCTGTTGTTAATACGCAGACGACGACAACGCCATTGCCGCCTATATTGGGTACATCCAATTTTAACTGGTCCTATAGTAAAACATAATTTGCATTTTGATAATCTACAAAAATATCCAAAAAATTTTTTTTAACATTTTCGAATGAGTTTGACTACATTTCAAGAACTGCTGGTGGTGTTACAAGATGGATTAATACGGCCAAATACCAGTATGCGGCAAAGCATCAGCCCTGCAGAGAGACTCGCAATCACGTTAAGGTAAGTAAAACACATTTCATATTTATATAGGTATATATGTCACCGTAAGATTATAAAAACCGTTAGATTATAATCTAACTCGCGAAATTCTAAACTGTCGAAAGAATGTAAACTGTTCAATGTTCTGAGTGTCAATTTTTGAAGTATTCATTTTATTTACATTTTCTTGTCTCTTTCTTGTAGGTTAGGTTAGGGTTCGACATAAATAACCAAGTAGTGGTCAAAAATACCAAGGTTTTATCGGGTTTAAATACCTATCAGATTACAATCTACCGGAAAATAATGCGTTAAATTATAATCTTTCGACAGTTTAGAATTTCGCGAGTTAGATTATAATCTAACGGTTTTTACAATCTTACGGTGACATATATAAGTAAAACACATTTAATATTTTAACATTTATTATGATGAGTAAGATCTATAATATAGACAGCTTCTACATATTGTAATTCTTAATTAACTGTGACAAGTCGCCCTTGTAATCAATTTTTAAATCATCGTGAATTTATAATTTTCTATGATTCGGTACCAAACATTTCTTCTATTATAGAACTATTATCAATAGAATGGTTTGAATAATTTGACAATGCCGATGGAGAAGACATCGAAGTCGATGTAGTAGCCTGATTTGTTGTATAAGCATTTGTGTTTTGTGAAGAATATACATAAGAGGGTGATGAGTAAGATCTGTAATTATGAATAGGTTCATACATTTTGTACTTCTTAATCAGCTGTAACATTTCACCCTTGAAATTAATTTTAAAATCATCATGAATTTTTCTAATATCCGGCAAGACTGACATCAAGAAATCTTTGTCAGGGTCCACATGTTCAGGTCTTACACAATTATTTTTTATATTGTCTGATAATTGTATCAATATTTCGTTTTCTGATTTATCAATCCTCCTTTTCATTGCCCTTCTCCTGGAACTGCTTATAGAACAAGTTTCTTCTTCATTTTGTTCCGTTTGTTGTTCTAGTTCTGAATCATTTTCGTTAATCTCTTCATCTTTTGTAGGTCTCACGTTTTTAAGATGTTTCAAAAAAGACAATTGATTAAAATATATATATTCTTTCCTGCCTGATGCTCCAGATCCGCTCTTCTTTTGCTTCCCAATTTCTCTGTTGAAACTATCGCGGGGACTCTTCCACTTTCGTTGTAATGTGGCAGCTGTAACAAATTATATTATTATTCAACAATACTGTATTTAACGTAGAACTTGCTATTTGTTTCAGGTACCTTCGCACCGGATGTTCATTTGGAGATTTTGAAACGACTTACAATCGTGGTGCATCTACAGCGAGAATGATAGTCAAAGAAACGTGCCAACTAATTTGGAATAGGTTAAAAGCAATATGTATACCAGAACCAACGAAGGATATGTGGAACGAAATAGCTAGCGGGTTTATAGAAAACACTAATTTCCCTAACTGCTAAGGTGCTATCGATGGGAAACATATAAGAATTGTTCACACATTTGACAGCGGATCCTTATACTACAGCTATATGAATTACTTTTCGATGGTACTTTTGGCGGTTTGTGACTCTACCTACTTAATTACCTTTTCACATTCGTGGATGTTGGTTGTTATGGCAAAGCATCGGATTCAACTATATTTAAAGAGAGTGAATTATTTGAAAGGATTGAAGACAAATCTATTAATATACCTCCAGAAAGACCAGTTGGTAACCGTCAAGCATTAAATTATTCATTTGTTGGTGATGAAGCGTTTGGTTTATCCGAACACATGTTGAGACCTTATGCTGGAAGACATTTGTCTTCAGATAAAAAAATGTTTAATTATAGACTAAGTCGTGCTAGGCGCTGCATAGAATGTGCATTTGGTATACTTTCCAACAAATGGAGAATACTTCATCGCCCATTAAATACATCTATTGAATTCTCATAAGACATCGTAAAAACGTGTTGCATTTTGCACAACTTTGTTCGTAAAAGAGATGGTTATACAATTTCAAACACACGCTGAATGTAGTCGGATTCGAAAATGTAGAAGATACAGGTACACCAACTTTACGATCATGTACTACACGAGACAAATTAAGAGATTACTTCATGAATGAAGGATCAATACCATGGCAAGGAAACGGAATATTATGAATAAACACAACTGCGCGGGGAGTAGAGCAGTGCGACAGTGGCGGGTGTCGGCGGCTTGTGTGGCCCGTAGCGACCACAAGTAGCGAGTCGCAGACACTGCTGTAGCAAGTGGCCGCCACCGGCTACACGTGTGCGGCGTCTCTATACAAAATATATGAAAAAGTGTGTTAAGTCGCTGTCGCTGGCAACCAGTGGCTGTGGTCGGTGGCCCGTTTGCGCCGAGCCTAAGTATATTTGAGAACCTGAAGAGCGACAGCTTTTTGTCCCGGAAAATTCAGTTCTCGAGGAAATTTAAAAAACTTATTCCATGCGGACGAAGTCGCGGGCATCAGCTAGTAAGTATTTCATATACTAAGAATATAAACGCGAAAGTTTGTTGGTTTGTCCTTCAATGACGCCGTAACAGAGCAACGGATCAACGTGGTTTTTGCCAGGGTCTAAAGTAAGTAATAAACCAGAGTTCACATGTCAACATTTATTTATTAAATATCATATCAATATTATTACAATACAATAATTATTATTTATGTATTTCAAAAACTATCATACAAAAGCATTTATTTTTGAAAAATAATATTTTACTAAATCAAAACAAAATGAGATTCAAACGAAAAATACAATTAATTAAAACCTAATTAGGAACTTCACGACATAATTGATTCTTAAAAAAATATGATAATTAAAATTGCTGTCATAATTACATAATAATTAGGAATGCTGTAAAAAGTTACATACCAATTGTATTTTTTATATTAGGTAAATTCATTTTTTTATATTATATCCTTACTTATTAATTCACAAAATACAAGGAAAGTTGAATAGCAATAAACTTAATATAGATATTATAAGTAGAAATATGTCAGTGTACATGTTCACTATCTATATTCTATACAAATAAAGAATTAACTGACTTACAAGCTAACATATCAAACAGCTGGGTCAAGAAGCGATTTTCTTACTACTGTCAAAATGTTTTGAATATTTTGACCAACCGTTCTTTTTATTTTTTTCTAGAAATACCAAATAAAGCCTGTATTAACCAATAGCTGGCATCATTAAAAGCAAGTAATATAAACTCGCCGGCAAATTTAGCGGAACATAAAAAAAGGTCCATAATTAAAAAAATATGGTTTTATTTTAAAATCTACTTACTACACTTCTTTTGTTATTTAAAGTTTCATTTGTTTTACTTAAAATGAGATCACATTAAGAACAGATTTGGCGAGTAAAGGCTATTTGTGAAAAATGGTACATTTTTTAACTTTTCATGTAACCGGGAAAAGTGAAGTTTAATATTAAAATAACAATTAATTAAATTAGAAAAATTGTGATTAATATCGCGTATTTCCTCCACGTGCTCTTATTAAAGTTTCTACCCGTCTAGGCATACTGAGAATGATGTTATCGATGGTCTCCTGGGATAGTCTCCGCCATTCCTCAACTACGGCGATTCGCAGTTCTCCCACGTTGGCAGGAGCTGGAATTCTGGACTTAACTTTTCTTGTCAGCAAGTCCCAAACGTGCTCTATTGGGTTCATATCCGGTGATCTCGCCGGCCACTCCATAACAGTGATATTCATATCATTAAGATAAGTTACCCGAGCGGTATGCGGCCGAGCATTATCCTGCATAAAAACAAAATCTTCACCGATATATGGGGCAAACGGTACGACATTTTCTTCTAAAACTTCTCTGATATAGCGGTCTGCAGTCAGACTCCCTCTGTCAATCACTACCAAGTCTGTGCGAACTCCCAAACAAATGCCCGCCCAAACCATTATTGATCCACCACCGTATGCAACTGTAGTTTCAAAATTTGTCTGAATGTATCGTTCTCCTTTGCGTCTGTATATTCTTTGCCTGCCGTCAATTTGATTTAAGAGAATTCTGCACTCATCACTAAACAATACCTTACTCCATTGGTCCGCGTTCCAAAGTCGATGTTCCTGAGCAAAAGTTAACCTGTTTCTACGATGATTTACCTCGAGCCTTGGAGCCATGGCGGGCACAAATGAACCCAAACCAGCTTCTTCGAGCCTTCTTCGTACCGTACGCTCACTTACGGTTACACCCCGCACTGCTTCTAACTCATGTCGGGCTTGGACGGCCGTCAAACGGGGGTTCCTACGTACACGAAGCCGAATGAAACGATCATCCCTACTCGAAGTGCGTCTTTTTCTGCCTTGTCCTGCTCTTCTCACATAAGTACCGGTCTCCCTGAACCGTTGGATACTGCGATGGATCGTTGAAACTGGTCGACGAAGATCTCTGGATATCACTCTGTAGGTTTGATCATTTCTTCGCATTTCGAGTGCCCTGGCAATCTCCGTTGGGGCTAAGTCAGGCATAATTCAGTCATCAGCTCCAGAAAGATACGCGATTTAAAAAAACTAACAAAAAACAATATTTCAATGAAATTTTAAATCAAACTCAGAAGGAAGAAATACTCGAAGTTCGCTCCAGATAAGGTGTATTTGAATAAAATTAAAACAATGGCATAAAATGTGATGTTCAGTTGTTTTCTTAATTTGAAAATATTTCTTTTTAAATTAAATGACTTATAAACCAACCAGCAACCTTATATGATACTGATATCAAACCTTTTTTTTATGTTCCGCTAAATATGCCGGCGAGTTTACTATGTCACCGTAAAATTGTAAAACCCGTTAAATTATAATCGGTTTATAACGGTTTCTATCTCGCGAGATTGTAAACTGACGAATAATGTTCTGAGTATTAATTTTTGAAATGTTTATTGTATTTACGTTTTCTTGCCTCTTCCTTGTACCATTCGCGCGCGAGTTCAATGCAGAGTAAATGTATGTGTCACCATACATTTACTTTGCATTCAACTTGCGCGCGAACCATAGGCTTGCAGTTTACAATCTATCCAGATAAAAAGCGTTAGTCATTGACTTATGGTTATACAAGACAAAATCTTCTAAAGTGTCAGGTTTCCGAGATATAAGCTATCAAAAATCAAAGTTATAATCTTCTGGATGCTGGCTTCACCAGTCCAGCTTTGATAGCTTATATCTAGGAAACCTGACGCTTTAGAAGATTTTGTCTCATAAAGTACTTTCTTTTATTGACACCAGCTATTGATTAATACAGGTTTTATGAGTTGCCGTTATTTCGAAGAAAAATAAAAGTGGCGGGACGGTAGGTAGGCCGTACTCAAATATTCAAACCCCTTTGAAATCAAGTAGTGCGTTTACATTAGGTCGGTGATCGATTGCGTCGGACGCATTCGGTTTCAACTTTAACCGGATCCGTTAAGCGAATTGGCCTGTTTACATTAGGTCACACGGTAATCGAATTCGGTGTGTGGCCGAAACGGCAAGTTGCCACAAGTCGGTTATTTCTATTTACTATCTCAGGCCATAGAGCCCACAGTATAACACACATAAAATACAATAATTAACGAATACAAAATAAAATTCTATACTTAAATTATTAACAGAATAAAAGTAAAAAAAAATAAAAAAAAAAAATGTAATGAATAAAAGTAAAATAAAAGTTAAAAGAATAAAATAAGAATTAAAGCAGGGATTTTTCCCTCGCTTCCCTAAAGCGAAGGTGCACACAAACACAATGCCGTCAGGCCAATAGTCCGCACTGAAGATCACATGTTTGCACCGAGACGGAACTGTTAGTACGTAGGAGTTAAAATAGGTCGTCCTACTCGACTTCAGTTCTTCCAGGTTCAGGTAACCTAGTAACAACTTTTACACTTGGTCGGTCACCGCAAACGGACTGCGGTCTGCGATCGAATGCGGCCAACCGAAACCGAGATTAATTTTTTTTAAATGCGTGTTTACAAAATCGGTTACCAAGAATTACTGCTGTTGAGTACGGTCAAACCGACCTAATGTAAACACGTCATAACCCCAATGTTAAGCTGTGCAATCAGTCAGTCAGCACAATTCTTATTATATATAAATGTCACCGTACCGTAAAACCGTTAGATTGTAATATATCTAGCGATATACTATGCTGTCGAAAGATTACAATTTAACGCATTATTTTTCGGTAGATTGTAATCTGTTAGGTATATTAACCCGATAGAACCTAAGTGCTCGGGCACTTAGGTTACTACCTAATTATTTATGTCGAAACCTAACCTAACCTACAAGAAAGAGACAAGAAAACGTAAATACAATGAATATTTCAAAAATTGACACAGAACATTTTACGGTTCACAATCTTACGGTGACATATATTTAGATTTTGGACATTCAAAGTGACATATTTATGGCATGTCTTATAACTAGACATAAAAATATTTATAGGATATGGTTATTTAAAATGGACTTAATCATTTCTGGCACATAATAGGTACATTTTAAAAAAGAAAAATAATACTGTAATATTACTAATGTATTAAAAATGCTTTAGGTGAAATGTATCAGGTCGGATTGCAGTAACATTGGACTATGTTAGGCAGAACATTAATATTTACAAGAAAATAGGTGATACTCACAATCGATATGTCACCGTAAGATTGTAAAAACCGTTAGATTATAATCTAACTCGCGAAATTCTAAACTGTCGAAAGATTAGAATTTAACGCATTATTTTCCGGTAGATTGTAATCTGATAGGTATTTAAACCCGATAAAACCTAAGTGCCCGGCCTGCGGCCGGGCACTACTTGATTTTTTATGTCGAACCCTAACCTAACCTACAAGAAAGAGACAAGAAAACGTAAATAAAATTAATATTTCAAAAATTGACACTCACAACATTGAACAGTTTACAATCTTTCGACAGTTTAGAATTTCGCGAGTTAGATTATAATCTAACGGTTTTTACAATCTTACGGTGACAGATACACTAGAAACCGCCATAAGCTAGTAACAGTGTCGTATCGTGTGCGCAAGGTGCAGAAATCGAGTGGGTCGAGTATACGCTTTTATAATATGGTTCCCAAAGAGTTTCTGGATTTGCCATTACATAGATTTAAAGACTGTGTCAAACAGCATTTGTTAAGTCGAGGTTATTACACTATCGATGATTTTATTAACGACAAAGTTGCATGGAAGCAACCGGCCTCGCATCCAGTGAACCACAAGTCAGTGTAATACTTGTAACGTATGTGTTGTGTTGTCTACATATTGTAACCTTTTCTTTTCTATGAAAAGAGCAACTGCTGAGTTTCTTGCCGGTTCTTCTCAGTACAATCAGCTTTCGGAACTGGTGGTAGTCTTAACGTTTCATAAGTGACACAAGTTGTCCTACATGAAATAAATAAATCATTTCATTTCATTTCATTTATGCGAGTGAGGGAATAGCGTGAACCTGTGTATGCGCTCATACTTATGTACCATACAGTTTCATTCTCCATAAAGTGCACATATCAAATTGGTTTAAATAGGCTACTTGACAGCTGTAACAATAAAATATGAAATATGTTAGATACGGTAGTTCAAAGTTCAAATAATTGTTAATTATTAATGTATATATGTTTTTTGCATTAAATTAAATTGTTAATAAATTTGGGTTTTTTATCTGTGGATTGCAAGACCCGAAACGCGGGCGCCATCAATTTAGCATCGTGTGACGTCACAGCTCACATCTCAAACCACGGAGTAGAACTACTAATTATCTCAAACAAACGTCACTGTGCCGTCTTGTACTGTTATGCCTATGAATCGTTTTCGTTTTATTGAGAAAATTAACATAAAGGTAAAGGTTTCACGAAATGGAGTCAGGCTATACAAAAGCTGATAGTGCAAACCTGCCTAAAGTCGATTCATTTAGGGATGCAAATTTATTTGCGTGTAATCTTAACTTTTGCTCTGCCGAGTTTCGTAATATTATAAAACTTCCATGTAAGTACCGAAATAAACAAGGTATATATAATAGTACTTAGGTCTCGTGTTTAAGACCTAAGAAAGTGCTGCTGTAAAGTGACAGAAATATAATTTATTTTAATTTTATGCCATGTTTTATGAAGAAAATGTAAGGTTAAAGTTTAATTCATTTTTGCTAGATCAGAGTCCAAGTTGATTTCTCCTTAATACAAACATCAAAGTGAAGACTCACAAAGTAATATTGCAGATTTATCCGATTTAAATTCCGGGTCTCGGCAGATCAACGGTAACCACTGCTTTCGACGTTTATGACATATTATGGTAGGAATGTGTTTAAAAAACTTGTCAGGATATTAATAAATTATTATTAATAGTATTTCTACGCACGTCTTGTAGCTTGTAATTTTCACAATTGCATTAAAAAAGCTGTAAACTTTCCACTCAAAATTACTTATGACTTGGAGTGTCGTAAGTAGTTATCTTTGTTGTATTTTGAGCCATGACGTCACAGCAAGCAAATGTCACGTGACCATCTGTTTTCGCGCGAATTTAAAATTATCTTATTAAAAATGTATTTTTTTCTAATAAATAACGTTTTTTTTGAGAAAAAGATAATTGTAAGAGGTATAAAATGAACCCACGTAAATTTTTAAGTATATTTCCGAAAACTGTCAAATAGCCAATAAGGTTTAATCACTTTCATCGAAAAAAATAGATCCAACTGTAGACAATGTAAAAACATATATATTTTTTTAATATAAGTTGACAATAATAAAAAAATTAAGGAAAATTTAGTTTAATTTAGATTTTAATGTATCTTGTAAAAGTTTATTTAAATAAATCCAAGTCTTTGAAATTAATAATGAATAATTAAAATATTAGTGTTTTAAAAAGGATAAAAAAAGGAAAAATCTATATTTTTTTTTAATATTTTTCCCGTTGATGAAAATAGGTCCCAGTTTGATAAGTGCATTTCTGAAGTAGTTGGTAGTCTCCAATGAGAAAAGCCGTCACAGCCGAAATAAATCATTACGATTACAGATTATAAATCATAGCTAGGAATCGAACCGGCAACTCTTAGTGTAATATTATTGAAAAGAGAAGGTTTATTTTTGGTGGAGTCTTTGTACACTCTACCATGAATAGAGGACAATACATAAAAGTGTATTAAAAATATAATAATTTAGAATAGTAAAGTAAATAACGTGAAAAATTAATGAATTTCAAGATTTCGATACGTTTCCAAGATGGCAAACTTCAGCCATAGAGAAGGTAGTAGGCGCGAAATGTATCAAATGTAATTTCTGACAGTCACTGCCAAAACAACGTGTTTTTCTTTTGAAAACGTCAAAAAATATGAATCCGCCATTGTTACCCACTCATGTTTAGTGTTGCTTATTGTGGAAAGATTAAATAATTTCACCACTGAAATTACGACGAATTCGTAGATTTGAACGATCAAAACTGTTCTAGTATTAATTTTTCTTTCATTTCTCTACTTGTAAAAGGTTCGGACCCACGCCCCATACAAATAGAAACCGTCTCCTTTCTCCTCAGAATTAGTTTTCTAAACAATAGCACTAAAGTTATTAAAAAATACTTTAAAAATTGTGATAAAACATAATACTTTCCCATTTTATTTAATAACAGAACCATAATAAATCTATCATATTATCCGGTGGGAGGCGTCGGCCGTGGCTAGTTACCACCCTTCTGCGTTCCGGTACGATTCAGTGCAGAAACCGACTAGGTGTATGGGTTTAATATAACTGCCATACCCCTAACAGATTAGCACACTACCATCTCAGACTGCACCATCAGTTATCAGGTGAGATCGCAGAAAGGCTGACTTGGATCAGGGGCCATACTGCCGCTTAAAGCCTTATTTTAGGAACGTCAATGTACGTGACATTAAACTGTCATTTTGAGTAATATTGCTTAAGTATTGCTTTAAGCGTTGGTCCTTGAATAAAAAACATATAAGTACCGAGACACATTGGCGCAGAGTCAAACAATATATGCCAAATTTGTCGTTTATACATAGACATAAAAAGTTATAAATTATAATCAGTTACATAATTTAAAAAACAATGGAACAAAATGTATCATATTTCATATGTGAACAATAATATAATCATTTAAAATAATAATTTTTTTACTAAGTTCATCAAAATTATAATACACGCAAAATGTGTATGTACTTTAAAACGTACTATGTGTCATGGAACATACAATAAAGCGATAGAACGAGCCATAACGTGATGAAATGATACACAACGAGTGTCTAGAATGTAGCGGCCTCGCCCAGTATGTCCAGCCGGTTGAATATCAATTTGTTTAGATTATATCAGAGAAAAAAATTCATTATAATGAGGTGCTTTAAAATGGAATCACTCAAAACGTGTTTTAGTTTGTGTGTGTTTAACACTTAATAAGTGAATAACACTTACCATAAATAACTAAATCATGCTAGAAAAAAATACAACATAAGGAATGTTGTATTTTTTTCTAGCATGATTAAGAATACGTTTTAACACAATATAAGTTGCCAGAAACCTGTCAAAAAGCCATGAAACGATTCAGAACGCGATTGATCGGGTCAGAACGCGATGAAACGATGCAGAACGTTGGTCTAGAACGGAGCGGCCTCGTCCAGGGTGTGCAGCCAGTTGAATATCATCATGTTTCGCTCGTATTTGGAGAGCGGGCGTCCCCTCTCGCGCTCTAGATCCGCTGCCGTGAGGGCCAGTTGAGCTGCTTCTACAAGGATATAATATAAATTATTTTATTAAAACCAAATTTTTTTTTTTTTTTATCTAGTAGTACTACAAGTTAGCCCTTGACTGCGCTCTCACCTGTTGCTAAGTGATGATGCAGTCTAAGATGGTAGCGGGCTCACCTGTTAGGGGCATGGCAGTTATATTAAACCCATACCCCTTTTCGGTTTCTACGCGGCATCGTACCGGAACGCTAAATCGCTTGGCGGAACGTCTTTGCCGGTACGGTGGTAACTAGCCACGGCCGAAGCCTCCCACCAGGCAAAAAATAGGGATGATGCCTATGTCAAATATAAACTATTTCGTCCATAATTGAATAGACGGTCTTCTAATAGATCTGAAATTCACATCCTCATTCAGTTTTTAGTTTAATAACCATTTCATCAGATTATTTCAGTTTATTGAGTTATAAGTAGTAGTTATTTGTCAGACAGACAGACACACTTTCGCATTTATAATATAAGTAATATGACTTTTAGGGGGTTGAATCGCAACAATAGATATAATGTGTAATAAATAAAGTGGCAAGAAGAGAATTCTGTATGAGCGGTTTTGTCCAATAGTGGTGTTCGGTCTAGGACCTTGTTTGAATGATAGATTGATGCATAAATATTCTTTTATTGTTTGCTAATAATTATAACTACTTTAATAATTATAATTAAATGATAAATGTGTAATGAAAACTAGGTTAATGCTGATGGAGCAAATTTTACGGTTGGACTGTGGATTGTACAAGTGGGATATCTGATGAGGGCATACCTGGGTGAACAAACTTGGCGTTGGGCTTGGTGGACACGGGCACGGCCAGCGTCGTCGGCCCCGGGTCCGCATTCTCTACCGCTGCTGTCGCTACCGCCTTTGTATAAAATCGATTGATATTGTTAAGCAACGTTGACCCAAGACGGTAAATGGATGGGTGACCGAATTTGGCAATCCGAATTTGGCCTTTTCGTTTCTTCCATGCCTAAGAGAGAACTTAGAGCCGTTGGTCCCGGTTATTATCACTAACTTCTGATAATAATTATTAGTAACCTAAGAGTAGAAATAGTATGCCATTATGTGGTTAATGAAATGGGGTCAGGACCCTCAGCAATGAGGAATACGAAGCATAGAGAGAATAGTATTCAAATAATATTGTATACTAGCTTTTGCCCGCGACTTCGTCCGCGTGGACTATACAAATTTCAAACGCCTATTTTACCCCCATAGGCGTTGAATCTTCAAAAATCCTTTCTTAGCGGATGCCTACGTCATAATAGCTATCTGTATGCCAACTTTCATCCCGATTCGTTCAGCCGTTCCGGCGTGATTGAGTAACAAACATCCATCCATCTAAACTTTCGCATTTATAATATTGGTATGGATAAGTATGATGATATTATTATATGTACTAGCAGACTTGTCCGCGACCTCGTCCGCGTGAAATAAGTTTTTCAATTCCCACGGGAACTCCCTAATTTTTCAGGATAATATATAACCTATGAAACTCACAAATAATGTGGCTTTCTATTGGTACCAGAATTTCCAAATCGGTTCAGTAGATCCAGAGATTACCCCGTCACAATATCACAAACTCACAAACTTTACCTCTTTAACATATTATTAGTATAGATTAGTACACACCTCGAGTTTGTCGAGATTGAACTCGGACTGCGACATCCGTTCTAGCGCGCGGTAAGTGGTCAGCAAACGACGCTTGATGTAGTTCTGACGCACCTGCAGACAAGTGGTCACCGTTATACCAACAATACAATACAATATCAAATGTTATCTTTTTGTCAATGTATTTTAACATTGAAATCGTATTTTCGTACTGGAGTTACTGCGGCCGACGAGGTCCCGGGTTCGAGACCCGGGTCGGGCTATAAGTGTAGGGTTTTCACTAGCTCGGAGTTAGAAAGTTGGCGGTGTATCACTCCCGTGCCTCGGAGAGCACGTAAAGCCGTCTCTAGCGAAGTTCTCACTAGCGGCCACGCCCACCCTTTCCACAGGGCCCTTGGCAAAGTGCAGTGTAATAACCGCTAGACCAACGAGGCAGTCACTTGCTCACCTTCTTGTTATCGCTGGGCAGGGGCCGGGGCGGGGGCTGCGCTGGGTGGGAGCGCTGCGGGGACGGTAGCTGAGACCCTCCTACTGCGGACAACGCGTATGACTTGTTTCATCAATACGAACACATACGGCCAACTACAGAGACGCACGTTAATATTCCATTACCGCACTAGTGCGATAATGGAATATTATCGCACTAGTGCGGTGATGTTTTTGTGAGTACCTACTGACCTACTTCTTACTTCGAACTTAAATCTGTACTTAAAAAGTTCTACAAAAGAAAAATTAATGATCTTGAAATCTCTTGAAATTTGCACCACAATTAAGTATAATTTTCTACTTCACACACTTAGTACATAAATAGCGCGAATAGCTCTTACATTACTGCTAATCCACTCCCATACTAATATTATAAATGCGAAAGTGTGTCTGTCTCTCTGTCTGCTACGCTTTTACGTTCCATCTATTCAACCAATTTTGATGAAATTTGGTACATCGGTAGCTTAAATCCCGAGGAAGGACATAAGCTACTTTTTACCTGCAATTTAAGGAGTTCCCCGGGAATCTAAAAAACTTATTCCATGCGGACGGAGTCGCGGGCATCATCTAGTTAGCTATATAAAGTTAAAAAAATTACCACTTTAGGGCGATGAAAAATATAAGCCTACAAAGTCGTGTCGTAATATTTTCACATAGTTTTATCACACATCTAAAACTTCCTTATTGTATAGAGTGTAATGTGATGGGATACGAACCCGCGACCCACGTGCTGCAGGAGCGCGAGGCGGCCGTCATCGTGAGCGCCTCCAGCGCAGCGCACAATCCCACTTCTGATGTCGCGCTGGAAACAATACATACATTTCTATACACATATTATATGAGTTGATATTATTGCAGGTTTGTGTAAAAGAAGATATGCGTGATTTCATCTACGTTGTATAAGTTTTTTATTTCCGCGGGAAATCCTTACTTTTCCGGGATAAAAAGTAGCCTATGTCCTTTTCCGAGAAACAACTTATCTCTATACCTTTCAAAGTAATCGGTAAATGATTTATTTATTTCACGTAAGACAATTTGTGTCACTTATGAGAATTAAAAACTCTACCACCGGTTCTGAAACGGTTGAAAAGATGAGCCGTTACAGCGTAGTAGACGGATAGACGGACAGACACTTTCTCACTGCGAGTGAAGAGATAAATTTAACTTCATTTATCTCATACTCTCGCAGCCTAAACCCTGATATGAATTTGTTCTTTTTTATATACACTACAATTTAGCCCTTGACTGCCATCTCACCTGATGGTAAGTGATGATGCAGTCTAAGATGGTAGCGGGCTAATCTGTTAGGGGCATGGCAGTTATATTAATCCCATACCCCTATTCGGCTTCTACACGGCATCGTACCGGAACGCTAAATTGCTTGGCGGCACTTATTTGCCGGTAGGGTGGTAACTAGCCACGGCTGAAGCCTCCCACCAGGCCAGACCAGGGAAAAGTCAGAAATTATAAATTCCTAAATTGACCCTGCCGGGGATCGAACCCGGGACCTCCGCACGTTAAGACAACAGCGCTACACACTGCGCTACGGAGGTCGTGTTTGTTTTTAGTGTCGCTCTTTTGTTTCATCTAATTTTCAAATCACAGCGATTCTAAGGAAGTTTCAGTTGAAATGTACCTCCTGGTGGGCTTGCAGTTAGCAGGCGCCGCCACATCGCCCGCGCTGAAGGATCTCCGCAAGCCGAGCTGCGCGCACAGCACTGCGCAGCCGGCCAACAGCTCGCGACACGCGTCCGTCGCCTGCAGCGGCAGAGCGCACGAGCCGCGTCTGCGATGATAATGAATGAATGAATGAATTAATTAATTAATTAATTAATCTTTTATTGACAGACAACAAAGATCCATGATGGTTAGTAAAAGACTAATCCTATGTTAGTAATTCTGATCTATACTAATATTATAAATGTGAAAGTTTGGATGGATGTATGGATGTCTGGATGTATGGATGTATGGATGTTTGTTACTCAATCACTTTGGAAATTTGGCACAGAGATAGATTATAGTCTGGAATAGCACATAGGCTACTTTTTATCCCGGAAAATTAAACCACGAAGACGAAGTCGCGGGCATTCGCTAGTAAGTAACATAAATAATAAATGATAATAAACAACAATAATAATAATAATAGACAATAATATGTGTTAGTACTTATGCTATGTTATATATAATTGACATATTGATAAATATCAACCAATGAAAACCACTTTAAAATTTAATTATTCTACTGTATATACCAATTAAAACTACATTATTTTCTAGATACTGCCCGCAACTTCGTCTGCGTGAATTAAGTCTTATACTCGTGGGAATGTCTTAATTTTCTGAAATAAAAAGCCAATGTCCCCCCAAAGCTTTCCCGGAATCTAACCTCTCTCTATGCCAAATTTCATCAAAATCGGTTGAAAAGACGGGCTGTCAAAGCGTAGCAGACATACACTTTCGCATTTATAATATTAGTCATAGAGACAGTCATAAAAAACGCACTAATTCGATCGTGAAATTTCAGATACACGTGATACTTAAAATTAAATAAAAATATTTCATGATAATCAAGGTTGAATAGTCATTTTATCAATAGTGTTCAAAGGTGATACACATCAAATAAATATGTATTGTTATCTTTGCTAACTATTTTTCACTGCAATCACTCATAAAGTAGTTTTTATTAAACTGTGGACTATTACGGAATATGTGCTAATATTACACAGTTGGGCAACTAGAGCTGTATTTAATTATCGCACTAGTACTTCGTAAACCCACTTTTTATTTTTTTGGTAAATGAATTTGGCTCTTCCCCTCAAAACATTGGGTTCCTCACAATAATTATCTTAGTTCAAAAGTGCCAATTTTTTTATTTGATCTATAATATTAAATTATGATCACCTAACAGAATAGATGTTTTGTGGACTCCTTATTTTATAGATCCACAAAATTTTAACTTTGTTTTTTAAAGTTCTACTTTGCACACTAGTAACATAAATAACTTAAAACAGAAACTGACCTTGACTGAGACCTCACCTGGATTGACAATGTGGTTTAAGCTAAAAAGAGACAACCACCAATAATAATGTATTTCATGATAATCAAGGTTGAATAGTCATTTCATCAATAGTGTTCAAAGGTGATACTCATCAAATAAATATGTATTGTTATCTTTGCTAACTATTTTTCACTGCAATTACTCATAAAGTAGTTTTTATTAAACTGTGGACTATTACGGCATATGTGCTACAATATAATATTACACAGTTGGGCAACTAGAGCTGTATTTAATTATCGCACTAGTACTTCGTTTTGTGGACTCCTTATTTTATAGATCCACAAAATTTTAACTTTGTTTTTTAAAGTTCTACTTTGCACACTAGTAACATAAATAACTTAAAACAGAAACTGACCTTGACTGAGACCTCACCTGGATTGATAATGTGGTCTAAGCTAAAAAGAGACAACCACCAATAATAATGTAGAAACAAATTGATAAAATAATGCTTACTTCATCATTTTCCCTTCAGGGTTAGGGCTCGCTACCCTCAAGGATGGATCAGGGCCCTGGCCAGCCTGTAATATATAAATATTGTTATTTGTATGTAAAATAAGGCCATTGCCAACAGGCACCTGGAAAACCGCAACATCTTATAATAATAAAACTATATTCATTATTTTTCACAATTAATTCATATCATTTCAAAATAATATTATTTAGTTATTTTTATGTAGTTTTTGTAATATAATTGTAATGTAAGGTAATTTAATCTAAATATTGATAACTATAATCATCAAAACACAGAAAATTTATCATACATACTGAAGATTCTAAGAAATTTGTACTTTTGTTTATTGTACCTTGCATGTGTTTAACTTGGCTACTAGACTGTTGTTAGGTTGTTATGCATTTACTATGTGTTGTAAATTTTATACTTTATTAGTAAATAATATTATAATAGTAAAATAATATAGATTTTTCTTGTGTTTAACAACAACTCTCAATAATGCCACAATATGAGCAGCCTTTTAGTGTTACTATTTAGAGTTTAAACTGTAACTGGTTGGACAGAATATATGTATTTTGCTGAATGTGAAGCTGATTGCTTCCAACCTTACCTTGCAGGCCAGCAATCGGAGCACCCTGGCATCTGAGGCGGCAGAGGACACGCTGAAGAGAGAGAGCTCTGTTGTGACGGACTCGTGCGAGGGCGAGCGCGCGACGCCGCTGCCGCGCCACGCCTCGCCCGCGCATAGCTCCACTGGGGAACACCACACATCATCATCAAATACAAAACTTTTTTAATCAAGTAGAATTTGAAGTGCTTTTGAAGAGTCAAGTGAATCTACCACTGATTCGGAGTGACATTCCTACTGTTAGACTGAAATTGACAGATCTATCTATGGTCCATCTATGGTCTGATTTCCTCTACAGCGCTCTCGACCGTGACGGGCGATTGGAGGCGTTTAGAGGGAGATCGGGATGTGATGGTGGTATATATTTAATCTATGATGGAATGTAAAAGATGGCTGTACAGTGTTTGTGTGTAAATTGCTAATAAAGTATGATAAAAATAGTTATCGAGTGTTTCTACCTAATACTACCGAGAAGTACAAAAAAGAAACTCAGTGGTTGCTCTTTTGAAAAAATTAAATTACAATTACATCAATGTGTAGATACATGAGTAACCAAGTAAGATTCTTCTGAAAAGAGCTGGCAAATACCTAACTTCGTGTACAATTAAATAATACAATCATTTGCATCAGAATTGAATCAGAAGCAAATTTCCAAGACATTGTTAACATTTTAGGACATTAATTATATAACTTTTTGAGCAAATAGTAGTTAACCGGTCCCAAATATTAATTGGTCCAAATACACATACATTGCGTATAAATAAAGCGAGAGTTTTCTTGCTAAAATAGTAATTAAAATGCCATGCCTATCTTCTCAAACAATAATAAACAAATGTTTACCGCTTATGTTAGGATCCACGACGAATTGATATGTTTGCCGCTTATAAAAATACACTAATAAGTCTTAATTATATTATTTTCTAAAAACGTTAAAGCTTTTTATAGGCAATTCTTTTTCTATTTGTATTTTTTTGCGTCGGCAAAAATCAAAATGTCAGATTGTCAGAGAATATCATGTACACCGACCAGAAAAAGAAGGTCATGTGTCAAAATCACAATTCAATATCTCAGCGTTTATCTCAGCGTTTAGAAACAATTTTTTATTATTTTTGTATATAGTAAATAATATATATAGGTACTTAATTAGAACAAAATTAGTTTTAAATAGAAATTATAAAAAGCAATATTGCTTAAATAAATAACTAATTCTTCAAAATAATAATTAGGTAGCGACATCTATTGAGTAACACAGTCAGCCAAGATCCGCACTCCAAATTAGAGATGTCACTACATTATCGAAATATTCGGAGCTTCAGAACTTTAATTCCTATTATTATTGAAAAAAATAAAGCGAGAACACTAATTATGCACCAAACATTTTTGATTGATAGATAAAAATCACATTAAAAGCGCTTCAACTGAAAATCGTCCACCGCACCGTGGACATGGGTCTCTTGTAAGACTATACCTAATAGGGGTCTGCCAATGTTGCACCTTGCCCCTTGGTACTCCAACGTCTATCAGTAGAGAAGATACTAATTTCCTACGTAGTGAGTAGGTATAAATATGTATCATTACTACACGTTATTGAATCGATCGGATACAAGCTATCGTCCGCTACGCATCATGTTTATCAAGGTATTGCTTAGTTAGGCGCGGCTTACATGCGCCATACTGTATTGAGTACAATACAATCGAACTTAAAGCTAGGTAGCCTAACTACTACATATATTAAATAAAATTAACTAAATAAATACTTATATAATAAGGACGATGGTCACCCCATCAATTTTTTTAAAATTTTACTAGCCTATGTCACCCGGAATAAGCTAGGGATTCTAACGATACCTCATTTATCAAAATCGGATCAGGCTTATGGAAGTTATGGTGGAAGTTGGAATAGACAAACCCACATACATACATACATATTACAAACATACATACATACATGAACTCTGAAAACTATATACTCCTTTTTTCAGGCAGTCGTATAATAAATCATGCCCGCGTGGAATTACAAGTTGACCACAGAGTACATTATATAAGTTGACCAACTAACGTCAGGATATCGAATTTGGGTGTTGGAGTGCGCGCGCATCTTAAAAATTCACTCTGATAATTTTTCCTAGCGCCAAAAGAAGTATAACTTCAAAAAATTACTCAGGGAATTTTAACAATATTTTTGCAAGCGCCATGTAGCCCGATGTCAAAGGGATCGGCTCAGTAAAGCTATAAAATCTACATCTACAGCTGTGTACTGTATTTTATATGCGCTGCAGTTAAAATTCACAGTTACGACATTGTCGTAAGCGTCCAGTTATTAATTGAATGACGTTTAATTGAATTGAATAACGTTCATAAAGCGTGTCAGTTATTATTATCAATTATCACTTTGTTGTTGTAAGTTTAGCTTTCGACTTTGACTAACAATAATTATGCAAAATTTATACTTATAACTAACATAATATACATGACTAACATAATTTAAAAGTATGAACTATATTTAAGCAAATACCTAACTATCGCTTGCTTTTACGAGGGAGGAAATAATGTCCTTCTGACTGAATTTCGGCCACGGTAGCAAATTTCTAGAGATTAGCGCGGGAGATATTATAATGCACAAGTGTGTACGTTGTACTCTCTGTTCTTTTACTCTCATAGCCCGATGGGACGGAAAATCCGACATGACCGGAGAGAGATCATGCGCAGGACCGACGGCTTTACGTGCTTTCCGAGGCACGGTGAAAGAAACGATCGTGAGGAAACCAGCATGCCTAAGAGTTCTCCATAATGTTTGCAAAGGTGAGTACCAAGTCTACCAATCGGCCTTACGTAGCTTGTATAACACTGGGAACAATTCTGTTTAGCACTATCTCTTAGCTAAACTAAAATGACAGCTCTATTTATATTGCTATCCCTTTCGTAATACTCCCTACGGAAAGCGGCATAACTAGGTTTAGAGCTGTCCTTTTAGTTTAGTTTAGATATTGTGCTAAACGGAATAGGCCCCAATGGTGGCCTAAGTTCTTTTCATTCTCAATGGTGGGCTGGCGATAGGATGACGATGATACGATGATGGTGCAATTCGGACGAATCTAAACCAATATTACCTTTGAATATTAAAAAAGAATATTTATTTAAGTATAATCACAGATATTTATTTTATAGCCCAGCCGTTTTATGATCAGCCAATAACTCTCACTTGGATTGCAACACAGAGTAATATACACAAAACACGGCCAAGTCTCACACATGTGTAGATCACATTGTGTGTGTATGTGTGTGTTTATACACTTGTCTAATAAAACACTAGAGCGCATTACCACAAAGTTTTAGTTTAGACTTTAGAGACTAATCGGAAGAGATATGGGGTTTTTACTTTTTTAATTTTAATGACCTTTCCTGCTGACTTGGGGAAATCCACATTATCCATACTCATCCATACATACATAATATTATAAATACGAAAGTGTGTATGCCTGTTACTCTTTCACGGCCCATCTGTTCCGAATCATTGGTAGAGTCACTTGCCGATTGAAAATTACTTCTACAATGATTTTTATTCAAAAATCCTTAATTTACTATTAAAATAACACAATATGCCGAATGAAACATACAAAGAATTGCAGAA
Organism: Erebia palarica; assembly: GCA_964035005.1. Taxonomy (NCBI): domain Eukaryota; kingdom Metazoa; phylum Arthropoda; class Insecta; order Lepidoptera; family Nymphalidae; genus Erebia; species Erebia palarica. The sequence continues at coordinate 10,223,361 of OZ035994.1, read as the reverse complement.
AGATAAAATAAAAAACTAATTTTCTAATTTGCTAACTTAATTTAATAGTGCTTATGAATCGTCAAGTGAATCTATCACTGCATGCAGAATGGAGTAGAGCCAGCAAGAGACTCAGTGGCTGCTCTTTTTTAAAAAAACCTTGATAGGTATTCCAATTTAGGTAAAGTGTAGATACGTCACCGTAAAATTACAAAAACCATCAGACTGCAATCTAACGTTTTTTTTCTCGATAGATTGTAAACTGTCGACATATTGTGAACCGTTCAATGTTCTGGGTGTAAATTTTTGAAATATTCATTGTATTTACGTTTTCTTGTCTCTTTCTCGTAGGTTAGGTTAGGGTTCGACATAAACAGTCAGGTAACCTGTGCCTCACATCTAAAGTCTTTAGATGCTCTCAGGTTGACCCCATAAATCGTAATCATTTAACAGCTTAAAACGTATTACGCTTTTTGACGTGCAGACATCTGAGAACTCCATAAACAGGTCGAATTATCCGTTTGGAAAACGATCGTGTTTAAGAATTTGAATCATTATTTTATGAACGTCAAGGGTACGTGACATCAAACTGTCATTTTGAGTAATATTGCTTAAGTATTGCTTTTAACGAACAGCTCTAGCTCAACAATAAATTTTAAACTGAAATGATCAAAAAATATTATTATTCGGAAACCTTCATACGATTTTAAAATTAAAACGAAATTGTTAGTGTGTGCGTCGATTCAAAACACATAGTACTTATATAATGTGTACATTTGTGTGTGATTACGAAAGAACACAGTTGATAGGACTTAAAAAATATTGCACAAACAGATATACGTTCAGATTTATAATATAAATAATGGAAGTATTAGAATTAACGGAATCTTTATTATATAAGCCTAATGGCTGGCGAAAAGTATTAACACTATATATCTATAGATATTTTCCTGTTATAACAGGCAAATATACCAAAACTGGATGACGCCAGTGACTTTGTCCGTTTCTTTCACCGACGACCGACTTTTTTCACTACCGTTATAATTTTCCGGGATTAAAAGTAGCCTATGTCCTTCCCCGGGACCTGCCAAATTTCATCTTAATCAGTTAAAAAAAAATCTGTTAAAGCTTAGCAGATAGACCGACAGATACACTTTCGCATTAATAATAATAGTATGGATATTATAAATACATCCATGAAAAGTTTTGTTGTTTCCTTTTTTTGAATGCAGGAATGACTTTATGTGCCGTGTTTAATATAAGGCAAGAAGGCGAGACACACCAACAAATTACCAATAGCCAACTCTGCACTGCTATTGAGTATTTCTTTGAAAGAAAAACCAAACAAATGTTTTGGGTCTCGATTGCGAGACTTTCTATAGAGATTAACACTGTATAAACTAGATGGCGTTAATTATAAGTATCTACATCACACGATAGACAATCGACTGAAAACTTATAAAACACATACGAGCCCTCATCGCGATATCGAAGTTTTCAGAGAATAGTGCTATAATAACCGTTCAACATTCGACGGTTGGACCAGAATGGTCGGGCACATTACCAGTCCGGAGGAAGATCTTCCTATTGTTGCGGACGAGTACACATCACTCAATCGTCCCTCACTATTGACGAGTAGCCGACCTAGCTTGCCACTAAACCAGCTCCCGATTGTTTAAGGAAATCCTGATCATAATCTTTTGTCAAAAAGATAATTCGGCCTGTTTGAGGAGTTCGTAGATGCGTGCACGTCACGTAAATGATTACGATTTGCTTAGACAAGACTATCATATAAAGTCCTGCGCAAACTGGCCGCTTAAAAAGCCTAGGGTGCTTGCTGTCGCACCTAAAAGCGGTTGGTACTAAAATATGTAGCGTGGTGAAACGAAGAGTACAACGGTGACCTGTGGCACTTCCGGGACCTGCCTTAGAGATCTCTATTGGAAAGATATAAAAAAGGTTCATGAATAAAAGAAAGGCTAGAATAATTCAGTGTTTATTTGTTTTACATATTATAAAGAACGCCAGTATCAGATAGGTCATATTAAGTCGTAGAAGGAATTATTGTGGTGCGCATTACAGCTAATATTCGTTGAGTTGTAACTATTAAAAAAAATATTTACTGGACTATTAATATTTTTACCATTATTCGTTAAATTATAGCCGTAAAAGAAATTATTCAATGAACTGTAACCGATTCTGTTATCATCCGTTGAGTTATAACCATAAAATATATTATTGCAGTGTGCATATTTACTGCTATTATATGATGATTTATAACCGTAAAAGAAATTATTCACTGTGATGTTACCATTCCTGCCACCAGTCGTTCGGTGATTGCAGTGTGCATTACTGCTTTTATTCGTAGAATTATAACCGTAAAAGAAATTATTCACTGTGATGTTACCATTCCTGCCACCAGTCGTTCGGTTATTGCTTATATTCGTGGAATTATAACCGTAAAAGAATTTATTGCAGTGTGCATTACTGCTTATATTCGTTGAATCACAACCACAAAAGAAATTATTCACTGTATTATAACCGATTCGCTTAGTATCTGTTGAGTTGAAATCATAAAAGAAATTATTGCAGTATGCATTACTGCTTATATTCGTTGAATTATAACCGTAAAAGAAATTACTGCAGTATGCATTACTGCTTTTATTCTTTGAATTATAACCGTTAAAGAAATTATTGCAGTGTGCAATACGGCTTATATTCGTTGAATTATACCCGTAAAAGAAATTATTCACTGTATTGTAACCGATTCGGTTAGTATCTGTTGAGTTGAAACCATAAAATAAATTATTGCAGTGTGTAATACGGCTTATATTCGTGGAATTATAACCGTAAAAGAATTTATTGCAGTATGCATTACTGCGTATATTCATTGAATCACAACCGCAAAAGAAATTATTCACTGTATTATAACCGATTCGCTTAGTATCTGTTGAGTTGAAACCATAAAAGAAATTATTGCAGTATGCATTACTGCTTATATTCGTTGAATTATAACCGTAAAAGAAATTACTGCAGTATGCATTACTGCTTTTATTCTTTGAATTATAACCGTTAAAGAAATTATTGCAGTGTGCAATACGGCTTATATTCGTTGAACTATACCCGTAAAAGAAATTATTTACTGTATTGTAACCGATTCGGTTAGTATCTGTTGAGTTGAAACCATAAAAGAAATTATTGCAGTATGCATTACTGCTTGTATTCGTTGAATTATAACCGTAAAAGAAATTATTTACTGTATTATAACCGATTCGGTTAGTATCTGTTGAATTGAAACTATAAAAGAAATTATTGCAGTGGGCATTACTGCTATTATTCGATAGGTTGTAAACATAATTGGTTTCATTCACCAATTATGTTTACAACCTAACCGTTGCGAAACTTATGTAAAATGTCTATTATTTTCTTGAGCTCAGTATTTGTATGTTTAATTATTCTATCTTCGTCGATTGGAGCTTTTGTTTCATTAATATTTTTACAGTAGCCAACACCAATGAATGTTATAGTTATCAGAAATTTTAACATTTTATCTATTTTTCGATAAATATCACAAAATACTGTTAACAACCTTTCAGGTACAAATGAATCACTCTTTCAAGGCGTTTAGTTAAATAGTGGCTCTTATAGAGAGTCAATAAAGTCCAATTCAGCTGGCTCTGCACTGTGGCCTAAAATTTCTTATCTCTCTCTTTGATTATTCCTTTGGCTTTTGTTAGGTCTCTTCAGGGCTCCACTGCCGTATGTATATTTCTCAAGTATTAACTAGTTAGCCCGGGGACTTATAACGTAAAACACATAAAACACTGTTTTACTATTGCCAAAAGCCATTGTCGCAGCAAGAATGTCCATATATTCACCCAATCACAAAAATTCGGATTGTTACAACGACCAATGCAGGTTTTTCTTAATAGAGCTTCCTTCAGGCCTAATTTTTATCAATTTTGATTCATTCACGTTGATTCATCCCAATCGGATGTCACATATATTTTAATAGCCCAGTGGCAGATTCACTTGACGATTCAAAAGCACTTTTAAAAGTTTATTTGAAAGAATAAAAAACATTGAATTTTGATTTTTTTTGAACATAACTAAACAATCACAAAAACTCTAAGTACGAGTTATGTACGTATCTACATGAAGTAATTTGAAAACGTGGATGAATACTGGGTATATTCCTTGTTGAAAATGGTCACTTACAATTCCAAACTGTATAAATAACACCATATCGAGAGTAGGTTTAAATTTTTCCTTAAATTAAAAAAAGTACGCGATTAGAAATATTACACATTTTCCTTAAGACCTAACTAGCGATCGCCCGCGCCTTCGCACTCGAAACTCCAAAAAACAAGGGAGTCACTTTGCAAAGTTTTAGTTTTCTAGACGTTGAATTAGTCAGTGAGTGAGTGAAGGACATTTATTTTTATGGTATAATTTTTACATTTGTATTGTAGTAAAATAAGGAAACTCTTCGGCGACTCCGTCTGCTTATCTATCCGTTTTACTGAGAAACTATTTATTTAAGCTACTATTACAGCTGTTGTTATTTAATCTACTACAAGTTAGTTCTTGACTGCGATCTCACCCGATGGTAAGTGATGATTCAAGTCTAAGATAGTAGCAGGCTAACCTGTTATGGGTATGGCAGTTTTATTATTCAACACATACCCCTAGTCAGTTTCTACACGGCATCGTACCGGATCGCTTTATCTCTTGACGGTATCTCTTTGCCGGTAGAGTGGTAACTAGCCACGGCCGAAGCCTTCCACAAGACTAGACTAGAGAAAAATCTGAAATTGTAAATTCCTTAATTGACCCTGCCGGGAATCGAACCCTGGACCTTCCACGTTAATACAACAGCGCTCAACACTGCTACTTATTACAGTTTTACAATAAGTAATACCTATTATTGTACCTATTAATACCTGTTATTCCTATAAAGACAATTCAAATGAAAATCACTGTTGGTATGATTATAATTGGTAGCCTTTTTTTAATATTCATTATAAGGTTACGATTGACCACAATCACAAATAATGGGTAGTGATGATGCGGCCTAAGATGGGACGTGCTAGTCTAGAAGCTCCTAGAAGATGCCTATTCACTTATCAATGTACACCTTTGAGAATATCATGGAGAACTCTCAAGCATGCAAGCATAGATTAAGGATCGGTCTGCTGAGTTTCTTGCCGGCTCGTCTCGATCAAAAAAAATACTTTGTTCCGTTGCTCCGTTGCGGTATGATTGAAGGACAAAGAAACAAAAAATAAACCAAGAAATAAACTCATATATTGATTTCCTATGAGATTTTCCCGCTGCAAAAGGCCTACTTATAGCAGCTATATAGCATCGGCAGGTTTTTATTATTTAAGACTAATTTAAGTCCTTAATGCTGACTTCAATCAAAAACTTATATAACCTTTATGCCGTTTCACGCCGTTTGGGGTGGATAATCGTAAAATTGCTTATGCAGCTTAGTATTAGATTTTCGTAAAATTGCTCATACAGGCTATTATTATTTAAATCGAATAACCTAAATCCCGATTTTCAAGTCTCTAACTTCAAAACCACAGCACTTTCATACAAAGTTACATTTCACCCTCTGTGGGGTAGATTTTCCTAAAATGGTTTATACAGTTTATTATAACTTAAAACTAATAAACTAAATCCCGATTTTCAAGTCTCTAACTTCAAAAACTTGGGAGCCCTTATGTAAGCTTCCAACCCCCATTTCAACCCCTTAGGGGTGAATTTTCTCAAACCGTTTCTTAGCGGATGTCTACACCATAGAAGGAACCTACCTTCCAAATTTCGAGTTTGTATGCTTTGTAGGTCCTGAGATATCGTGATGAATCAGTGACCTTTCGCTTTTATATATTTATATGATTCATATAAAATGAGTAAGTATGATATTATTCTTCAACAGCATAATATAAGCTCTTTTCAGGAGCATATTTTTAATGGATTTCTTAAACTTGTGCAAACTTTATAAAAAGATTAGCTGATGCCCGTGACTTCGCCCTCGTGGATTGAGGTGTTTTAGGGCTATGAAAAATAGATAGTAGCCGATTCTCAGACTTACTGAATATGCATATAAATTTTCATAATATTCGGTCAAGCCGTTTCGGAGGAGTATGGTAACTAACATTGTGATAGTAACTTTCAAAAGAAAGTTAAAACAATATTTATTAAAAAAACAAAAATCTTAAAAGGGTCTCTTGTTGCCTCTCTTTATAACTACCTATACACTTTGCACTTTATTTGCTGCCGTGATAGTACGCTTAGTTTTACAAAAATTACTGTAAATTAAATTATTTACATATATTCTAATATATATGTCACCGTAAGATTGTAAAAACTGTTAGATTATAATCTAACTCGCGAAATTGCAAACTGTCGAACGATTACAATTTAACGCATTATTTTTCGGTAGATTGTAATCTGTTAGGTATATTAACCCGATAGAACCGAAGTACCTGATAATTTATGTCGAACCCTAACCAAACCTACAAGAAACAGACAAGAAAACTAAATACAATGAATATTTCAAAAATTGACACTCAGAACATAGGTAGAACGGTTCACAATCTTTCGACAGTTTACAATTTCGCGAGTTAGATTATAATCTAACGGTTTTTACAGTCTGACGGTGACATATATATATTATAATATATTGTATCATGGGCTTTACCAACAGATTTTATTTATTTTATCATTATTATCAATATGTAGCTATACCTATATATATATTTGGCGCCGTCCAAGCATACTGGCTTCACGGAAGATCAGCGCAGTATCCTAACAGGTATAGCACATGCTGAGTGAAGACCATTTTGGGGATCAAGTTTCATTTGGCAATTTTTTTTCTTCTTATGTCTGTTTTTTTGTCTCCCTGAATAAAGATTTCTTTCTTTCTTTTTGATACGGGAATTTTATATATAAGAATATAGCAAATAAAATAATGCCGCGGCTTATCCACGTCAGCCTAGCGAGTATTGTGCTCGATTGTGGCATGTAGCGAGCGGAATGCAAACTAAACCCTGCAGGGCTGCCACCCACCCGATCATTATTATTATTATTACTTATTATTATTATATACTTATTATTCTTATAAGACGATGTCCGCGTCTTCGTCTGCGTGGATTTTCCGGGAAATACAAAAGTGATTTATAAAAAAGAACAATCAACTCGTCCCGTCAGTGGAAAACGTAGTTAAATATACATTAGGTTTAGGTATACCTTGATAAGTAATTCAGGTATATAGGACACTTTATAAATAATTATTCATCACATGATTATGTCTGTGAGTATGAACGAGTGAATTTAGGTTTCAAAATTTCCGGGGAACTGTATTTTCTAGGATAAGAAATTCATACCTGCTTATATTATAAATGCGAAAGTGTATCTGTCTGTCTGTCTGCTAAGCTATCACGTTTCACCACCCACCTGCTCAACTGATTTACTGACTTACGATAGCAAAAATAGCAAAAAAAAAACACTAAATTAATAACTTAACTTACTAATCTTACTAATATTATCAATGCGAAAGTTTGGATGGATTAATGTATGTATGTTTGTTACTCAATCATACCACAACGGCTGAGCGGATCAGGATGAAATTTGGCACAGACATAGATTATATTCTGGAATAGCACATAGGCTACTTTTTATCCCGGAAAATTAAAGAGTTCCCACGGGAACCAAAAAACAATCCACGCGTAAGAAGTCGCGGGCATCGGCTAGTTAAATTATATAATTTCCATGTCATTCACAACCCTGTCTTTATCAGTGCACACAGACGCGAGCACGCACACACGCGCGATTCGAATTAGGGTCGGCTCTATTTGCGTTACTGTCGAACTGGCGTAAGGCGAGAAAATATTATTTCTAAGTTTTTACATTTAAAGCATTAAATAAATAAATAAATGTTTATTGACCAACTAAAACAAATTAATTACTTATCGCACCAACTGTTGGGCTCAGTCTGAAAGGGACAATAATTTTGTACTCTACGGCTCTGCCTAGTCTATATGGTACTAGTGATCTATGGTACTCTGTAATTTATATTGATCTTAGGCAGATGGCGTTGGCGCGTTGTTCGTGTAAATTGCTAAATTAAAGTAATCGTCGTCGTCGTCGTCGTCAACCAATGGACGTCCACCGCTGGACGTAGGTCTCCTGTAGGGTCCTCCACAAGCCACGGTCTTGCGCCGCCTGGATCCAGCGACTCCCTGCGACTCGCTTAATGTCGTCATGGCGTTCCAGTGCGGGGTCGCCATTCCAGCAACTTGGGAGTTGGAACCCCAATGGATCGTCAATTAAAGTAATAAATAATAATAATTACTGTGTACCTATAGTCCGCGCGCGAGGTCTGAGGAATCGGCGGCTGAGGTAGCGGGCGGGTAGGGTAGGGAGGTAGGGTTGCGATAGCAGTGTTATATTGTGCTATAAATAGTACTAAAAGTAAAAGCTTTTTTGTGTGTGCAAAGAGCTGTATAAAGGAGGATGGCGGAAATGCATGTATTTTGGGACCCACTGAAAAGAGTAGCGTTCATCATGGAAACTTATTAATAATTGTAGAACGTAACAAAACTAAGAAAAAAGCAAATAGTAAGTAAGTCTAAAAATGTGGGAGAAAAAAGATACACCTGAAAGTAGAATATAACCTTAAAATTATTAATCAAAAACTATTGGGCTATTGTTCAATCAATAATTTGTATCAGTATTAATATGAATGAGTAGGTAGGTACTTATGTCTGCGAGAATTCCGCAATAATTCTACTCACACCATAGTTCTAAATAACTCTTATCTGCTTAGATCTTTCTTATCTTTTAACAAATTGAACTTTTAAAGTACTCGTGTTAGTATCACAAGACGATAGTAATATTAAGAATACTGATTTCAGTAGGTATCGATGATACATAGATGGTGTCGGAGCATCCCTACAAAAATAAATAATAATGACAAATGTTGTCAAGTCAACAAATGTATATCTATGTCAATTGCGTTCCGTTAGTGCAAGATGACTTATTTTTTAATAAATTATAATAATTTCTTTCTTTTGAATCCCGTATCTCAGAGTCTCAATATTTTTTTATATAAACATCATATAAACATATGATTATAAATAATATAAACTTGTACTTGAACGATGCCTCCTTAATTTTTAAATTATGTGGGTCCAATTTCGCCATTGTTCTTTTAAATTCCTTAAAGTACTGATTATTCTGATTGCGACAGTGATTAATTAGACTTTACAGTTCAGCGCACAGGTCATTATAATAAAATTTTATGATAAATTTTTTTGAAAAAAAAAATGTATCATAAATAGAATTATTATTTCATAATTAATTCAATGTACGCGCACAGATACGAAAGGTGTGTTAATATCGATAACGTAATATCGACTTAATCACAACTGTATCTCATTACGTCAATATTCCTTATGATTTCTCTGACCTCATGCGCGAACTGTAAATATGTACTCGTACCTAAGCGTGGTCAGTGGCCCACCTCCTGTGCCAGCCTGTGCAGCATGAAGGGGCCTCGCGTCAGGGAGCATTAGGTATATTATTTGTGTAATCTATACTTAATATTATAAATGCGAAAGTATATCTGTCTGTCTGCTACTCTTTCACGGCCCATCTGATGAAATTTGGTACAGGGATAGGTTGTATCCCTGGGAAGAACATAAGCTACTTTTAATCTCTGAAAATTCAACAGTTCCCGCGGGAATCATAAACCTTAATCCACGCGGACGAAGTCGCGGGCATCATCTAGTATATTATAATGGCTGGTCATCTATTAGAGCACGATAGCATTACAAATTCAAATTCAAATGTTTTTTATTCAAATAAACTTTTACAAGTGCTTTTGAATCGTCGAGCGAATCTACCACTGGTTCGGAAGGCCATTCCTACCAAGAAGAACAAGCAAGAAACGCTGGTGGTTGCTCTTTTGAAAAAAAAAAAATCACATCAATGTGTCAATCAAATCAATACTTATGTAACCCCAAACCGTATATCGTAATACATCACTTACGCCACAAGTGCGGCGAGCGTGTTTTTTCCAGCAGGCTGGTAGATATCTCCGCAAGTCGACGACACTCGGATAGGTATAGTTTTAGGTATTTTTGCTGAATTTACAAACCATCCTAGCATTACAAACACTAGCTAGTAGCGCGACTTTGCCCGCGTTTCAACTAGACCTATGATTTTCAATGCGATGATACGGGACCTATGATATTTGTTGCGATTAAAAGAAAACTCTTTATTTGAAAACTGCATCGATATATAAGTATTAAGTAGGTAATAAGAAAAAAGTTGGACTTATGGTGCATGCCCCTCACCTGTACAAGCCTGTCCTTGTACCCTCCATAGCGCTGTCCCGCTTCTCAGACTAGATGGCATTAGTAAAATTAGTTTACATTCTTTGTTTGACAGGGCCCGTCTATTTAAATTGAGGGTCTGTGTCTGTGATATTTCGTTCGATATTTTAAATACATTTAAATGCTTTTTGCGGTTTCAAACTAAATCCATATCCATACCATAGTAATATTATAAGAGACAAAGTGTGTCTATCTGTCTGTCTGCTAGGCTTTCAGTCCTGCCCTGTTTGTTAAAAATTTGCCAATTAGGTACAGATACAAGTTGCAATCGGGGGTAGGACATAAATTACTTTTTATCCTGGAAAATTAAGGAGTTCCCGCGGGAATAAAAAAACTTAAACCACCACGAAGTCGCGGGCATCAGCCAGTTATTCATAATTATAATTACCTTATTATAACGTTTATAATTAATACTTTTTGTTGTAGTAGGTTGCATTTTAAATAGGTACCTTGGAAACTAATGATGACATTTAAAATATACGGTTTCCGATGATACGAATAATAAAAAAAGAGTGATAAAAACTTAATTACGTGAGTGAGTATTGAAAAAAACTGCCAAGGTCTCCAAAGGTTCTAGATAAGCATAAACAACTGGCTGATGCCCGCGACTTCGTCCGCATGGATTGAAGTTTTTTTATTCCTATAAACCAACACAAATGTGTGTGTGTGATAATGAGATAAATATAACTTGTATTCTGTCTCATTCTCTCGCAGGCTAAATCCTATTATGCATATGTTTGTCTCTTTTTGGTGTCGCTTTTCGTTTCATTGAATTTTCAAATCACAACCATTTTAAAGAAGTTTCACTTCAAAAGTAAAAGTAGTCTTTGTGTTATTCCAGATTATAATCTGCCTCTGTGCCAAATTTCATCCAGATCCGTTCAACATTTCTGGCATGATTGAGTAACAAACATCCATCCATCCATTACATTACATCCATACATCCAAACTTTCGCATTTATAATCCATACTAATATTATAAATGTGAAAGTGTGTCTGTCTATCTGCTACGCTTTCACGGTCCATCTCTTCAACCAATTTTGATATAATCTGGTACAGGGATACGTTGTATCCCGGGGAAGGACATAGGCTACTTTTTATCCCGGAAAATTCAAGAACTCCCGCGGGAGTCGAAACCTTAATCAACGCGGACAAATTCGCGTAGCGTGAATCTATACCTACTGATATTATAAATGCAAAAGTTTGGATGTATGGATGGTTGGATGTTTGTCACTCAATCACGCCAGAAGGGCTGAACGTATCTGGATGAAATTTGGCACAGAGATAGATTATAGTCTGAAATAACACAGAGGCTACTTTTTATCCCGGAAAATTAAAGAGTTCCCGCGAGAGTCAAAAAACCTTAATCCATGTAGACGAAGCCGCGGGCATCATGGAGTTTATAATATTAGTATGGATTACTTATATATAAGACACAAGACATTTTCTTTTAAGCGCAATAGGCCTTAGCGCCGTGGCGCATCTCTGGTGGAAACGCAGCCTAAAACAGAAATTAAGCTGCGAAGGGAAATAATGAAAAACGTCGGTAAGTCATAAAAATTATCGTATTACGTTGTTGGTGTGTGCGTGTGTACGTACTTGGTACGCGTACAGCACACATTGACGAACGCTGGAGATCTACAATGTAGGGTTGCCGAGGCTGGATGAATAGAATTGTTTTTTTGAAGTGTAGACTTCTTTAGCCGCGTTGAGCACTTTTTGGTGGGGGTAACCTTTGGATTCGCGTCACCAACACTGACACCGTTACCGCGTTGTTACGAAGACAAAAGGTCTTAAATATAAATATACTATACTATAATCGAACTTTAATGCCTTAGTTTTAAATATTTATTTTATAATGTAATTATTTTAATTTAAGAAATATTAAAAATAAAAGATATATATTCAAAAATTCGATTTTACTTCTACCGGTAGTCCCTACACCCTATGAATGCCAATCTTTTTTTTTATTGTTTTGAATCAATTGAGTATTCTGGACGAGATACTGTTAGCAGTATCTCGTCCAGAATTACAGTCGTGACATTAGTGTCGCCTAAAGAGAAGAAACCTTAACGCATGTGCTAAAGTCAAATGTGCAAAATTTTCAACTTAACTACAAATTACAAAGAAAACCTGTATAATATATTCCAAACATATTTTAATGGTTATATTTGACCGAGCGATAGAAGCGAATGCGAACTAAAATATGTTTTATAGCGTTACATAGTGTTGCGGTATATCATTTTAAACATAATTAGGAATAGAGTCCAAAAATATTTTTTTTTTAATTTTTCCCCTAAAATTGACGAAATGGGGGGCTTTCCAATAACCACTAGTTAGAGTAGCGCCTAACTGTACAGTAAAAAATCGAAAAAGCAACACATTTTTAGGATACAAAGAAAACCAAAATCAACTTAATTTGTTTGTAAAAAATGTAAACAAAATTTTTATCCTTCATATTTTTGATCAAACATCAATATAATCCATATTTAGCCAACATTATGGACTGTGGCCTAAACCCTAATATTAAACTCAGGTGCTTTACAGTGAGCCTGCGATGGGTTGAGAGTTTGAGATTTGAGATGTAAAATTTTGATTCACACTTAATTCATACATAATTTAATTACACTATCTATTTTTTGAGACTAACATGCACATATAGTTAATTAATATTTAATAATAAGCATGCGGTAGAATTTATTATGCAACATTTCGTAGATAGGTTTAAACAAAATTATGGAGCCATATTGTGCTTTTTCCCAATCAAAAACACACAACCCTCCGTCTGTCACGTCGGCACAACAAATTAGCATCAATTAAGGCACAGCCCTGACCGCACTCACACGCGCGCGCCGGATATATGAAACCGAATGCTTGTCAAACTAAATGGATACGGCCCACAGTGATGTGCGTACTCGTAGCTTGGCCGTATTAGGATATCGATGTTCCATTTCTTGTTTTTTTTTAAAAAAACTAGAATTTATACAATGGAAACAGTAAGTATACTGTAATAAACAAGGTTAATTTAAAAATACTAAAAACCTCTTCTTTTGTACGTAATATTTACTGAACAACTTTTGTTCTACGTCTTATTAAAATTTTAACAATGTTTTTATATACTCATACCCGAATCATTTTTATTCAAGTGGACTTTGTCAAGTATTTCTGAATGTTCCAGTTAATCTACCACTGGTTCGTAATGACATTGCTACCGAGAAGAAACAGCAAGAAACTCGGTGGCTGCTCTTTTGAAAAACCACACTAGGTACTCCAGTCTCCACGTCACATGCGACCGGCGTGCGACTTATCGGTTTCCGCTCGACTAGTCGACTGAATAATGAAAAACGGCGTTGAAGGAGTCAAGAATCCAGAGTGTTCAGTGAATAGTTTAAGGGACGTCCTGAGGAGTATAACAGCGCAGCATACGTCGTGTTACACGTATGATTGCCGCTCTAGGTTTGGACACATATTCGAAAGTGTGACCGTCTGAAAGTCCTATCTGTCTATCGGTCTGCTACGATTACACGGCTTATCTTTTCAACCGATTTTGATGAAATTTGGTATAGAGATTGGTGGCATCCTTGGGAAGGACATATGCTACTTTCATACCGGAAAATTAAGGAGTCCTGGACCTTTTATCTCAGACAATGTCGCGAACATTTCATAATAATTATAATAGGCCGTAATATCGCCGTCGTGGTCAGACAAGTTTCCATCACGAGTAAAAATCCTTTATCGACACATTTTATCGACACATTTTATCGACATATTATCGATGTTTGTTATCGAGTACAGTCCCTGGCGCTAGTGGGAGAGTCGCGCGTATGTTCGTGTTATTATTAGCAGAGGCTAGGGTTGGTGCACACTAAGGCATTATTATTGTTATTATTTGATAGAAAAAAATATTTTTATTCACTAGATTTAAATAAGCAATTGAGATATGTTAATTTTGCATTTAAGTTTAACAAAAAGCATTAGAATTTACTAAGCAACTGAGATAATATGATAATCATGTATTTAATGTTAATAAAAACAGTTTAATGTATTTACAATTTCCATTAATATTACGTTTATGTTTGATAAAGAATAATATCATAGGCAGAATTTGAGATTTCTTACTATTTTATATTATAAACTCGTGTGTAAGGTACAAGCACTGTATTCAGCATATCCAACAAAAAAAAAAGACTGACTGACTCATCAGCGCCCTGCCCACACTCTTGTACCTAAATTGGTTCCCTTTATAATGTAGATGTTATAAGTCCAAAGCCAATGTATCGCAATTGGTCTATACTCTATGCAATCCCCAGAAATGGCCAAAGCGCTTGGTCCAAAGCTAAAACTTCGGCTTAAATGCCTTTAACGACTTTTTAGACCAATTTCGACTTGCCCAAAATACTAGTTAAAGTTTAATTAGAGTTTTGCCTTGGTCTAGGGCTCTAGGCAATCCTGAATGATTTATTTCAATATACGGACTTTTAATAAAACAACATATACCTAATTTATCAGCAGGATATTTCGTAATTTCTATGGGAGTGAAGTCGCAGGCGGTTGCTGCTTTGCTAGTAAATCAATGAAATAAGAATCTCAATGTGAATTGAATTTTTCATGTTAATCTTTGTCTTAAATAAAGTATATTAAAAAGTAGTATATATGTCACCGTAAGATTGTAAAAACCGTTACATTATAATCTAACTCGCGAAATTGTAAACTGTCGAAAGATTTCTGAGTGTCAGTTTTTGAAATATTCATTGTATTTACGTTTTCTTGTCTATTTCTTGTAGGTCAGGTTATGGTTCGACATAAATATTCAGGTAGAGCACTTCGGTTCTATCGGGTTGATATACCTAACACATTACAATCTACCGAAAAATAATGCGTTAAATTGTAATCTTCGTAAATCTTATATGTGACATATCTACACTAATATTATAAAGAGGAAAGATTAGTATTTTTGTATTTTTGTATGTAACGAATAAGCTCAAAAAGTACTGGACCCATTTTAATAATTCTTTTTTCATTAGAAAGCTACATTATCACTGAGTAACATAGGCTATATTTAGTACTAGATTACTATAGAAATCTTTAGAAATTCCTATTAAAACCAACCGAAGGTGTAAAAAAATTAGCCATAAAATGTCTTTCATCGCATACGCTGCGAAGAGTATTAATGATAGGACAAAAAAATTTTCGACAATATTATAGAATATATCAATATCTACAAAAAACTTCACGAGACCATGTGTCTAACTATTGTAGTTACGTCACTATTTAAAATGCAGTGACATAGCGGTTGCGGCGGTACCGGCCGGGGGCTATTTAGTATCAGAATTGCACCCGTGCGAAGCCGGGGCGGGTCGCTAGTATATTAAAAAGTATTTTGTATCTTGTTATAATTAATACTAATATACTTAGTTAGGATGCTATGAATCTGTTTGAATCCATAAATCTGATTTATTGAGAATTGTTTTTTTTTGTTTAACTTGATTTTTGTTGTTTTTTAGTGTTCCTTGTTCTCTAATTTTGTTAAATAGCCATTTTGTTTAAAATTTTATGTATTAGAGTATAATGGGGCTGACATGTAATTAATTATAAAAGCCTCTAAATAAATAAAGAGAAAAAAAAAAAAAAATACTTAGTTTTTTAACTTGTTATAATAAATGCTAATTTAGTTATTTCATTTAGAACATACAAGACTTATTTTACGTCATGTATTGACTCTACCACCGGTACGGAAAAAGTTCTACTGAGAAGAACCGACAAAAACTCAACAGGTGCAGAGTATAGAGAAACAGTAATCATTGAAAAATCTAGTACTGACCGAAATTTCGAAAAATGATGATAATTTAGTATTTTGGTCGGCCATTTCGTGTACAGTTTAAATGTACATAGATCTCGCTTTATATTCCGTTCACGTGGCGTGTGTCCGCGCCCTAATGTATTCAAGGTTTGTTGCACAGAGTACGCGACACTACACAGCTAGTGCATTCTATCTTGTTTAGAGACAAAGGAAATTAAATACCTACACTTTTTAAATCCGTCAAGTCGAACTAGCCACATAAGGGCCATACTTTCAACGCTTAGCAGTATTATTTTTATCTTAAAACTAATTTAAAATTTAAGAAAAAATTGATAAAGTATTTTCAACGTAAACTTTAGTATTATGATGTAAGTTGGTGGTTTCAATATATGGTCTGTTATTTTTTGGGAAAAAATAAATCATTCTTAAACCTTTTCCTGGTGACTAGTTCTTTACCCGTTACCACCCTATCGCCATCGACAAAGACGTGCCGCCAAGCGATTTAGCGTTCCATTACGAAGCCGTGTAGAAACCGAATAGGGGTATGCATGGGGTATGCGTTTAATATAACTGCCATACCCCTAACAGGTTAGCCCGCTACCATCTTAGATTGCATCGTCACTTAGGTACCATTAGGTGAGATTGCAGTCAATGGCTAACTGTAGAGGAAAAAAAAAGTGAGCACGTGTGCAATTCACATACGGCAGAAATGAAACATCAAATAAAATAAATTCATTATGAACATGTTTGTCTCTTTTTGGTGTCGCTTTTTCGTTTCATCGAATTTTCAAACCAATCCGATTGCAAAGAAGTTTCACTTCAAAAATCCTCATACAAAAATTGGTTTATATCGGCCTCTGCGCCGCGGCTGCTCTGTGTCGGTACACACTCGTGAAGAGTGAGCCAATTTGCCGTTTGAAATCATCGCTAGGGTTCCGCCATGTTATTATATTATTATATTTTGTAAATTTACTTTAAACTAACTCGTCTGGTTTGTGGCTTCGGCCTTGGCTAGTTGCCACGCTACCGGCACAGACGTACCGTCAAGCGATTTAGCGTTCCGGTACGATGCGTCATGCGGCGTAGAAACCTTTGTAACCAACGACCTCATTTTACATAGACAGGCCCTGTCAAACAAAGAATGTGGATTTATTTTACTAACGCCATCTAGTCTGAAAAGCGGGACAGCGCTAGCGCGAGGGCATGGACAGGCTTATACAGTTTGGAACCCTAGTAGCTTTAGTTTTAAGATACCCCAATTAATTAACTATCAGGTTTTATACCTACTTAAAAGTTAAAAAGAACAGTAAAAAGTGGACAGTATTTTGAATGAATAAACATTTAATTGAATTGAATTTAAATTATAAACTGAACTGAGAAAAAACTGAGTTTCTTGCCGGTTCTTCTCAGTAGAATCATCTTTCCGAACCGGTGGTAGATTTCATTTCATTTAATAAGTGGCACAAGTTGTCCTACGTGAAATAAATCATTTCATTTCATAAATCAACACATCCATTAGTTATCCATACTAATATTATAAATGCGAAAATGTGTCTGTCTGTCTGCTACGCTTTCACGGCTCATCTGTTCATTCGATTTTGATGAAATTTGGTACAGGGATAGGTAGGTAGATCCTGGGAAGGACATAAGCTACTTTTTATCTCGGAAAATGAATGAGCCCCGCGGGAACCATAAAACATCAATCCACGCGGACAAAGTTGCGGGTATCACCTAATATACAATGCGACAGTCTGTCTGTCTATTAACCTAGAAAATCAGAGTTCAAAACCGCGCGGATGGGGTCGCGGGAGGTCTGTATGTATATGAAAGAATCCTTATCGGGCAAAGATAATGATTTACTTTTTTTTTAATTAATATTAAGTTAAGTTTTGAACGAAACATTCGACACAATATCGTATCATTTGGTTACCGTCGATAAACAAAATTATTCATACAGTTTAAGTAACCCTTATTTGACTAAGGATAAAGTTTAATTTTGTATGCCTTTACGTTTAACATCATTGGGCTGTGAACGTTCCATATTATTCCGAAATTTTACGAATGTGCGCTTGGAACATAGATAATATAATTTTACCAAGATATGCACAACAAAGATGACGCCTATGTCAAAAATAAAATATTTCTTAATGAACATTACACAGTCTTCCAAAAGACCTAAGCATCTCACATTCACATCCTCGATCAGTTTTAAGTTTGATAACCATTTTAAACTATAGATTAAATAGAAAGAGTGCGTTGAAATGTGTTCTAATATAATACAAGCAATCTGACTACCTATCACACTAATATTATAAATGCGAAAGTGTGTTTGTTTGGTGGATTGTCCTTCAATTACACCGCAACAGATTTCGGCCATTCAAAACCACTTGTAAAAAGTCTACTTAAATAAAAAATATTTGATTTTGATTTTATCCTGGAAAATTAAGGAGTTCCCACGGGAATCAAAAAAACTTATTCCACGCAGGTGAAGTCACGAGCATCAGCTAGTATGTCTATAATCTATATAAAACAAAATCTTTTTTTTTTCAGGTAAGATAAGGCGGAAATTCGGTCCTATTCTTTGTTTGAACTCGTAGTAGAGTTCTTTGATGGTTGATATCAACGCGTTCCATATTTGAAATGTCGCGCATGTGTGCGTGTGTAGAGTCATGTGTACGTGTAAACATTGTGTGTATGTGTGCGTTTAGCTGAAGTCATATGAAACCGGAATGTCTTCCCGCGCTTAGGTTAATATAGATGAGATGTAGGTATATTTACTACCTAACTATCTATCAGTTGACGATTTAAATGATAAAATGATTTATTTATTTCACGTTTCATATTTTGCATCACTATAACAATTAATAATATGGTCCCATTATTTTACAAAATGTCATTAGCGCCTGTTAGTTTACTCCAGTGAATTAATAATCATAGTTACCAAAAACATTTTCGCGTTAAAATAATATGAGTCGTTACTTGTTATATAATACATAATAATTATTAAGTAAGTAGCAATAATGAAGTGCCACGATTTTAAGAGCAACTGCTGAGTTCCTTGCCGGCTCTTCTTAGTAGAATCTTTCCGAAACCGTGGTAGAGTCTTGATGCATCATGAGTGACACAAGTTGTCCTACGTGAAATAAATAAATCATTTATCGTTTATAAGCCCCTGTGGTAATAGCCTTGTTGGTACTAAATATAACGATAAATTTAAAAGTCATGTCAATACTATTCTCACGCTATATATACATAAACACATTGCTCTTTCGTAAACACGGGCATATGAATGTAGAGACACAAATGTGGCAGAGGTGGTATATATAAAAAAATATTGAATATTACTTACTTACTTTATTTCGATTAGCTTTTAAATAATAGGGCCCTAATTTAGGTTAACGTACTGGTGAAGATTGTGTAAATGATAAAAGGGCATGGATTTGAGTCGCTCCAGCAGTGCTAAAGCAAGTTATTTAAATACTTTTGGATTTACACATTGATGTAATTGTAAATTGTTAAATAAAAAGGGTAACCCCGAGTTTATTGCTGGTTCTTCTCGGTAGGAACGGTATTCCGAACCAGTGGTAGATTCACTCGACTATTCAAAATCTACTTGGATAAAAATTGACGGTTGTCTGTAATGTCGGTTTACGGACGAGAGTTTTACGTGATAACTAGAAGTTCTCTCGCAGCTCGCGTGGCGGCGTTCCAGTAACAGAACTATTCGAACTGCTAGATTTGACGTCACGCGATCGCTTCTCCTCTCTATCGCTTGTTCCACGCTCTCACTTGCACGCTCAAGCTTATTCGGAACGTCACACTTTTTCGTGCGTACTGCCGGTGTTCATCGATTTATAAGACGTTATCACGTCAAAAAGTTTGAATTTCTAACATGTCTATATGATTGGTAACTCTGCAAGAGTACAAAGTATGAGACAAAAACCTACTCCGTGCGCGCAATCGTGATCTTACGCCGCGTAATTAAATATAACACTATTTACAATAATACATTAATAAACGTTCGTATGTATTTAGCACTGCTTAGATAAAGCCCGCGACTTCGTTCGCGTGGATTGAGGGTTTTTGGTTTCCGCGAGCTAAAAAGTAGGCTACGTGTTATCACAGGTGTTATTCCTCGACTAAATTTCATCCAGATCTATATTATGACATACGAGTAACTTGACGTCCTTAAAATTAGGAATAGTACAAAACAATGAATAAAATATGTCGTTGGGTCTAAATACTAAATAATAAACAAACCCATAATTTTACTAGCTGATGCCCGCGACATCGTCCGCGTGGATTGAGATTTTTGCTTCTCGCGGGAACTCTTTTATTTTCCGGGATAAAAAGTAGCTTTTGTGATATTCCAGATTATAATGTATCTCTGTGCCAAATTTCATCAAGATTCGTTCAGGCGTGAAAGAGTAGGTAACAATCATCCATACATATAAAATTTCGCGTTTATAATTATTTTATTTTATTAGTAAGGATTGAAAATAATACAATAGAACTAAATGCTAGCTAGCCTAAACTTATTACTATATAAATCATGCCCACGTGGAATGGTAATAGTAAGGATTGAATATAATGTCATACAAATTAATACGTTACAACAACAATTAAATAATGTTAGTTACAGTGTCATGACTCATGTGTAAGCGACAATCCAGAAGTAGGGATTATTGAGACACTTTTAATATATTCGTACTCTCATTTGGAACTTGCACGAGCGAATGGTCACAACGTGTAGCGGTTCCACGAGAGATTTAATATAATAAGATAAAAGTTAGCTAAACATAAAGACAATATTCATTTGATCTGGCCACGATTGCTATCGTTAAGTTCTAAACCAAATTGCGATCTAAACACAAAAGTATTCAATAATTGCTGAGTCTGCCTGCAAGAGACTGAATTACCATCGTCAAAACTCGTATTTATATTAACTATTTTCAATATGGCGTCGGTATCCGCAGATTAAATCGAATGACTTGAAACGAGTAAAATTGACTGAAAATATAGTTCCTGTTTCATGAGATATAATGACAAACACTAATAATACTAACATATTATGGTACCAATTAAGGGGGTATGTTACTTATCTGTTATTATCTCTGAATAGGTAAATTCAGTGTTCTAAGTACTAATTTACTTATTGCAGTTTATTATTTAAAATAATTACTTAAATAAGACGAAATTCCACAAACTTATCCAGCCCGGTGGCCAAAATGGAACTAATTTTTGCGTCTGTTCAATGTTTTTTAATTTTATTTTTCATAAATAATAATAATGATAATAGTTGGTAAGGCCCGCCAACCCGCATTGGAGCAGCGTGGTGGGTCTGAAGCTCAAATTCCCTCTCTCCTATGAGAGTGGAGGCCTGTGCCCAGACGTGGAACGCTTGTGGGACTATTGTAAGGCAGGTAATATTGTCCAAAACGTCGGTTCAGTCAAAAATCCGTTATTTTAAAGTATCAGTTATCACCGAGTTAATACATGCTTCCTGACTCACATAGACGCCCGTTTACACCACGCGGTACTATTATCGTGTCGTAGCTTATCGTGTCGTGTGGTTTTATTCGTATCTTATTTAACAATTATTATTGATAAAATCAGCAACGCTTCAAGCACTCAAAATCTATGTCAGAGTCTAACTTCAAAATGCGTGCTTAGTATCGGAACTTGTACGAAATACAGCTGACTTGTTATATCATCAATATTCGATGCAGTATTTACTTTAATCGATAAAAATGGTTATCTATCATAAACATAGCAGAGGACGTAATTCTATGAAGCAAAAACAATATTTTGCCTTATAAAGTTATCAGTTAAAATTTTATTTAATTTTAAAATATATATCAACTCGTCTCAAAGAGTCCACAGGTGACTGGAGGGCTGGCAGTTACCTGGGCTAACATATAAGCTGGCTTATTATTAGTTAATTTTTTGTTTGGCTATTATTATAGGCTATTATTCAGCGTGAGCGGGGTAACGCAGCCAGCGTTCAGGAGGTCTACTCTCTTTCTCTCAAACGAAACTTCGCAAACGAACGAAATTTAAACGAAATTTCGTTAACTACGCTACTCTATTTCGTTTTCGGACACGCAGACGAAGTACGGATCCGTAGACAATTTTCGTGACCGATTGCATTGAACGATTTTGTATGGGTCTAATAACCGACTAATTAGAAGAGTACTATTTGATGCCAACAATGCGTAGAAACATATGACAACTTAAAAATTCGTATTATGCACACGTAATATGACTTCTAATCATAACATGTCAATTGTCAACTTAGACTTCCCTACGATTTTTTGTTTAGAATTCTTTAAAAACTTTTTCTACAGTAACACAGTTTGTTTCTCAAGTATGGTGTTGATAAATCTTGTTTTTAAGTGCTTCGGAATCTCAAATTTCAATACACATTCCGTCAGAAAGTTACAAGTCGTAGTGTGTAGCAGTCTGCATAGGTAAGCTTCGACAAGTTTGGATTTAAAAACTTTGTAAGTAAATATCATAACTTACTAAATAGATAACTTATTAGTTTATTCACTAAAAATATCATCTCTTTTTAATATTCTTTTATACATCTTTTCAGTTTAAAATGGCTCCACATACGGGTTCCGCTACTCCCGAGCAAATCGACACCCTTCTCAATTTTTTGGGCGAGCATAGGGATCTAGCCCGCGGGAGGTTGAGGAGTGTCGAAGGAAATGTGCAGGCAAAGAGGCTGTGGGAAGAATTGTGCAACTTACTCAATTCCATGGGCGGTTGCACAAAAACCATTCAGCAGTGGCAAAAGGTACCAAGTGCTTTATTAGTTAATATAATAACATAATAGTAGTGTCATAAAAATCTCATGATTTTATGATTTATTTATTTATTTTATTATTTATTTATTTTATTTTATTTGTTATTTTATTTTTTATTTTTTTATGATTTGCAGGTTTAGGCTGATAGAAAACATTTAACTAAGAAAGCTGCTGCTGATTTTCAGACCAATGAACCAACTCCATCAATCTCCAGTCAAACAAGCCAACCACCAAGCTTTTCACAGCCTCTTAGTTTGAATTTGCATGAGGAACTTGTGGAGTATGTGAAACCCAGCCAGGGTGACATGCAGCTCCTGGAACCTGCGACTCAACCACCGGTGTCACAAGAAATACTAACTCCTCGTCCATGTAAGTATAACTTACTGTGGTATTTTCAGTAAATCATTAAATCTATTATAAAAAATTTAGTACATGATAGTATAATGTTTTGAGAGTGTATATGCATGAAATAACTTTAAAACAAAATAAAATACATATAAGACTGATTATACTTTAGCATTGATTAATATATAACTACTTCAAATTGTGTCAAAAACAATTTGTTGATTGTTTACTGCAAGGAAATGAGTGATTATAATATTATTACCAAGGGAAGTCTGGCAGGGCACATGCTTGTAAATAAATTACATCTATTCTTTGTAATAAATATAAGAATATAATCTAAGACTAAAATGTAAAAGTGCAGGTTGGCAGGCTTCACACACCTTTGAGAACATTTTGGTGAACTTTCAGGCATGCAGGTTTCCTCACAATATTTTCCTTCACTGTTAAGCAAGTGATATTTAGTTTAAACCGCACACAACTCTAAAAAGGCAGAGGCCCGTGCCCGCAGGATTTGATCCTGTGACCTCCTGATGAGAGACGGAGGCCTGGAATCACTGGGCTATCACTGTGTTAATATAATACAAAAACATAACATTATTAACTGAACCCATTCTGTCATAACTAAGGCATTTTTGTTAAGTACCTATTTAAATTGGAATGTTGTTTTACAGCCTCACAGCCTACACGTCCCAGAAGGAGACATGCTGGCATTGATGTCAGTAGCAGATTGTTTCAATTTGAAGAGGGGCACATAGAGAGGAGAAACAGTCAGGGACACCAAGCTCGCAGGCATCAGGGCTGCGCTTTTAGAGCTGTGTGGCCTTATTAGGGATATTTAGATAGATAATAGGAATTAAAATTATTGTATATTAGATTAATTAGTATTATTATTGCCTTTGTTTTAAGTTAAGTAAATAAAACATTATTGTAAGTTAAAAATATATTTTATTCTTTTATTAAAGTCACAAAGAAAACAATAAAGCTTTTAGTTGCATTCCTTACATAGTACTGAAAAAAATAGACATTATTATTATTAATATTATAATTTATTACAAACTATATTCCCATTTTTATTTTACTATACATATATCTATTCCTTAAATACTACATTCTATTCCTTAACCCTTATGCTATAAGGGTTATATTAATGCTATTTTTTACATTAGACTTATAACCAAACATTATTAATTTTATTATACTAACTTATAATTATTATTATCATATTATTTAACAACACTAGTTAGCCTAGTTTCACTAACCTTCTAACTTATTTTTTTAGTTTAGTTTTAGTTTTCTGTTACCTATATAATAAAAGGAAATTATGTAAAAAATTATAATAAATGTCACTAAACATAGGCATAAGTGCAACTGTTAGAAATAATTGATGTAATTCTTAATCCTACCTATTCCTTTCTAACAGTTGCACTAGTGCAGCTCTTGCCCTTCGACCGACCTGTAGGGCTTGAGCTGAAGAGGCAGCTGATTGAGCAGGAACCTGCCTGCTTCTTTCAGCTAGGAGTTTCTCTTCTGTCAACTCGAGAACATCAATACCACCTTGTGTATATAGATTATGTAAAACACAGCAGGCTATTATAATTTTACCTGCTGTTTCAAGGCATATACTTTCTTAAAATATGGGGTGCATTTAGGGCAGTTGTGACCTCCTACAAACAACGAGAAACAGTCTGTTGTGCCATGGGCCCATCCATGTTTTGTCCCACAGACCCTTGGTAACCACCTCGGGCATAAAAATTCAAGGCCGTAAGGATCTGAAAATGTTGAGGATTGTAAACAATGAAATGCTTATTTTTATTGAATAGAATGAAAATAAAAAATGTGCAATACCTTAACTGTGGGCTCGATTCCATGACGTCTTGCCTTTGGAGGTAATAAACGCATTATTTCCTGGCACAACTCTTCAATAATTGCTTCTGTAATTCCCTACAAACTCTACATCGGGAATTTGGCTTATATTGAGTTGATTGCGCAGGCGGCGCCGTCTCCTTTTACGCTCTAAACGTTCTTCACGTAGAGCAGCCTCTATTAAAAGCATTCTTGTAGCCATTTCAAAGCAATTTCTGACAAAATTCACACTAACAAAGCAGAAATGAAAATCAAAAGGTAACACTTTTGGTTTCGTTAATTTGAGGTTAAAATTCCGAACAATCATCTGTCAAATTCAAATTTTCGTTCGCAACATTTACGAATTAGAGTAGGTTTAGAAAATCTAAACGTCGGAACATTTTCGTTCGAACGAAACTTCGGAACGAAAACGAACCGTGGTAGAAAATACGCGAAACTTCGATCGAAATTTCGTTTTTCGTTGAATTATAGTAGACCTCCATCGCAGCGGCTTAGATGATATATAGTAGGTATATAGTTTTTAATTTGATATTTTTGTTATGAATAAATTTTTCGTCTGGAAAAAAAAACAATTAAAATAATTATTAGAAATCGTTAGGCGTAAAGGATCATCTAACAAAGTCATCCAAACAAAAAATGTGTAGTGCGAGTGAGATAGACAGATAACGTGTGAAAGAGAGCGGTTTATGTGTAAATGACGCGCGTTAGAGCGGGACGGAGATATAATTAAAACTTTTGTCGCGTAGGATTTCTGAGGGAAAGGATGGACAGAACAGAGGAATACGTAGAGAGGGTTGTTGTAAAAAGTTACCCAAAAATATAACTTTAAAGAGAACATAAGAAACAAAAGAGTCTAAGCCGTTTTGTGCACATAGACTTCATATAATAACAATAGTTCCCATTTTAAAGACCATGGTATTCAAATGATAAGGTGTTTTTATAGATTTGTTAAAAAATTGTTACGTAGCTTTTCTTTAGTGTCGCAAAACAAACATTTTTCATTCCTAGCACCAAACTATAGGTCACGAGTCACGGCCCTCAGTAATGAGAAATGCGACGCAAAGTCTGTTTTTATTAAACTCGTTAAAAGGTAAACCAGTAGTAACGCGCAAGAAAGAGATAAAATACACTAGTGGTTCGCCCCGAACTGAGACCTCGCGGTATCCATAAGTTTTAATATATATATTTTAATAGTTAACTTTTTTTTATTCCTCGTAAGATGGTGCCAACGTCTATTATTTGTAAGCACAAACGAATAAACTTTTGCAGAGCGCCATCTATTGGCATCATTGTGAAGTTCTGTTAAAAATACTGAAGCTCATTAAAATTTAAATATTTTCGTTTCCTTATAATATTTATCTAATTTTAGTATTTGTTGTTCAAGTACAGGATATAATTCAAATAATTAATCAAGCTTCAGGCTCAGCCTTTCAGAAAATTGAGAGTTCTGAGGTCAACTTTGGGCGTTAGAAAATCTCCTCTTTGAAAGCCCCCCATTTCGGAAAAAAAGGATGGGGAAAAATTAAAAAAATATATATTTTAAAATTATCTGTAAAATGAACCGCAACCCTATGTAACGCTATAAAAAATATTTTACTTCGGATTCGCTTCACTTAACTCGTTTCGTAAAGGTATCTATATAGTGTAAGCGACAAACCAGGTATTAACGAAACACTTTTATTATATTTGTACTCTCATTTGGAACTTGCACGAGTAAATGGTTAATCGTGTAGAGGTTCCACGAGAGATTTAATGTAATTAGGCAAAAGTTAGCTAAACTTAAAGACAATAGTCATTTGATCTGGCCACGATTGCTCTAAACCGAATTGCGATCTAAACACAAAAGTATTCGATAATCGCTGAGTCCGCCTGCAGGAGACTGACTTACTATCGTCAAAAACCTCGCATTTATGCTAACTAATTTCAATATGGTGCCCGTACCCGCCGATTAAATCGAATGATATGAAATAAGTTAAATTGTACATATTATACTTCCTGTTAATTGTGTATATTATACTTCCTGTGTCATGAGATATAATGTCAAACAGTAATAATGCTAACACTAGGTACTGGTATTGAGATATTATAATCGTCTCCATGCCACCCCCTGTGCTCCTCGCAAGAATATAGGTATTTCAATGAATTCTGTTTGCTACCCTACTTTAACCGATTACACGGAGAGGTGTTTTGTGTTGGTTTTCTAATTTGTATTTTTAAATTTAATTATATTTAGAATTCTATTTATTGTTATTTTTTTGTAGTTTATATCTAAATATACCTTAATGCTAAATTAAAAGGTATGATAAAATCCAATATTTATTCAAAATTGGGTAAGAAAGAACCGCCATACCTAATTAAATCTATCTATTCATAGATTTTTAGGTAAGTATATTTTTCCTACTTTTTAAGACATTATCTTTATTTATCTTTGATATCGTGGTAAAACAAAATCGATGATACTTTATTAAATGATATCCATTTAAATAAAAATTATTGTTTATTATCTATGTAATTAGGTATGACACTAACATAGGATGAGTCTGGTACAAACATTTATGGACCTCTGTAGTCTGGGCAATAAAATATTCATTCATTCATTCATCGCTCAAAAATACTGAACCGATTTTCATAAACCTGAGTTTTGTAGAAATGTTTTAAACATCTTTATTTTAATGTATTCTATTTAAAATGAAGGTCATAACACTATTACTAAAATGAAAATATAATATAAGTAGTATAGGATTTTAGGTAAAACCTGTGTGATGTAAAATTCCACCCCGTGTGCACGTCCTCCACATTCATTTGAAAGAAGCGAGCGGTGTTCGGGTCAGAGCCTACACACGGGGGAGATATTAACAACAGGATTTTTATTATAATAAAATCTATACAAATTAATATCTATAGTTATATTATAAATACGAAAGTTTGGATGGATGGATGGATCTGGATAAAGACATTTAAAGTAAAATACCTAAGTTGGACGGACGGACGTCATTTTTTTTATGGAATATATATACTATATTATGAGATAGACGCAGGCATGTGGTAGAATCTTGAGTCTTGACTTATTATAAGTGACACCAGTTGTCCTACGTGAAATAAATCATTTCATTTCATTTCAAAAAGTATTTACCTATTATTTAACATTGAATTAAAAAAATGTTTACTTTGTTTAAATTATAAAAAAAAAATTGGCAGTCATAGGGACTGCCGATAGAAATGAAAACGAATATTTATTTATTTTTAAATTAAAAAAGTATAAACCTTAACATTAAGGCATTCAAGTTTAATTTCGAATGTAGTATAATTATATTTAAGACCTTAAGACAATGCGAGCATGTCGGTCATGGTCACGCAAATCCACAAGTTTACCCCCCACCAAAAAGTGCTCAACGCGGCTAAAGAAGATGTCACTTCAAAAAAAATTAAATGCAATTTAAATAGTAAATGAAATATAAAACCCGCATGGTGTGCACCGACGGCGGCGTGCCGTATCCATTTGGTAGAAATTGCTGTTTAGGGCGCGTACACATTGCGTTATCCGATATTTTATTTGTTTTACATTTTTTATGAGGACGCCATTTCCGAGTTTTTCTTCATGTTAATATTTTACATTTGCTTTGAAAGTCAAAATCAAAAGATTTTATTCGAATAAACTTTTACAAGAGTTTTTAATTGTCGAGTGACAAAGATATGAAAATAATTATACACTGAATTATAGTGTTGAGAAGCTTCCAAAGTCTAAAGTCTTTCTGAGATAATAGCGGGCTAGCCTGTAAATAGGCCTTAAAGGACTTGAATCCAATGCCTTAAAACAAATTAAAAAAAAACCTATATGGCAGTTATGTTAAACGGCGGCATCGAATCAGAAGAAAGATAATAGAAACACATAGATAGATTATAGCCTGGAATAACAGATACCACATAGGCTAATTTTTATCTTGGAAAATAAAAATTTTTTGGTTCCTGCGGGAACCAAAAAAACCTCAATCCACGTGGACGAAGTCGCAGGCATCAGCTAGTTACATAATATAAATTCACCTAGACATTGTTCATTGTTACCTTCTCTTACAAAATTCTAATTTAACTGTTTAATCTACAAAATAAATTAATTTAACGTTTCACCATCGATCTATCGGCAACTTTTTTTGAGCTGTTTTTTTTTTTAAAAAAAAACTGTACCCTATTTTTGACGTGGACTCGCTGTATTTATGTATAAGTGATGATAAAATTTCAGGACATTTGAAATTGAACTTTAAAATTATTTCGATAAAATTGAAATTCCTTTGTATTTTATCCCTAGATTATTTGAAAAACGAACACTATTTGTGTGTGTGCGTGAAATTGGTTCACATTAGGTGATTTTTGTTTTT
This sequence comes from Erebia palarica, assembly GCA_964035005.1. Classification (NCBI taxonomy): domain Eukaryota; kingdom Metazoa; phylum Arthropoda; class Insecta; order Lepidoptera; family Nymphalidae; genus Erebia; species Erebia palarica. The sequence goes on along the minus strand of OZ035994.1, from coordinate 10,193,783 downwards.
ATTGTTTAAATTAAAATTATTTATTTGACATTTAAGTACCTAATTTATTATGTTTTAATCTACTTATTTGATTTTAATAATAGAATGTTTAAATCGAACAATTATTTAAAATAAACGCTACTTTTAAATAAAACAACTATTTAATGAACATTTTATTCAAGTTCGGTTTGATCTAAATGATAAAAAAATACTAAATTAACCAATTTTGATGGGACCGAATGAGTATATTTTTACCAATTAATAGAATATACAATTTTTTACCATCTTTCTAATACATAATATTGTAAATGCGAATGTTTTGATGGATAGATGGATGTTTGTTACTCAATCACGCCAGAACGGGTGAACGGATCTGGATGACATTTGGCACAGAGATAGATTATAGCCTGGAATTACCCTAACTTAAGCTATTTTTTTCCCGGAAAAATTAAAGAATTCCATCCGAGCGAACCCGGGCCGTGTCATCTAGTATTCTAATACTTACTTATTTTTATTTTATGCTAGGTACTTGCCCTGGCCCGTAAAAAAATCAAGCTTCTAAGTCAACGCAATCAAAAAAAAAGATACGGTCGTTTATGGCGCATATTTTGACACTCGCCAATAAATCAATAACCTTTAAGGTACTTTCCGTTGACCTAGAATGATGAAATTTGGCGAGAAGAAAGCTCTCACAGCGCAAGTATAGGAAACAATCCGAAAACCGTTAATAGGTCCGTTAATAGGTACCAGTCTAGCGCCATATGTAAGCCAGTTATTTCACAGCTGATTACCAGTTGTTATGACATCTTCCTTGTTATTTACTAAAAGAATTTACATTGTGTGGTACGGAACCCTATGTGCGCGAGTCTGACTCGCACTTGACCGGTTTTTGTATTGATTAAACACGATAAGAACAAAGATGGATGACTAAAACTCAGTATATGGATATACCATTTGTGAAAATAATAATTAATTAGTCTTACGAAACCATAACAATATTATAATCTATTCTAGACTAATGAGTTTTTTTTAAAAATCCATGGAACTATTTTGAATTTCCGAGATATGTTTTTCCTATGCCCCAGTATACTTTACTGAATCTGTACTTATACCAAATTTCATCAAAATCGGTTGGATGGATTGTGCAAAAATAACAAAGACCACTGATTTTTAACTCACATTTTTTTTAATCCACTACAAGTTAGCCCTTGACTGCGATCTCACCTGATGGTACGTGACGATGCAGTATAAGATGGTATTGGGCTAACCTGTTAGTAGGGGCATGGCAGTTATATTAAACCCATACCACTATTCGGTAGACCCCCTGAGAAAAGCTGGGGCGTGTCAACTAGTGTCGTGAACCCAGCCGGAATCGCGTGCAAAGCGTTGTATGTTATGAGAATTTAAAACCGTCTACAAACATCCAAAATTATACTCATACGGTATAGCTATACATATTTATAAGTGTGGGTTATAAGGGCCTCTACATAATGAGTACAAACTTTTAAGTAATACTTAATAAGTAATAACTGGCTTATAATAAATACTGATTGAGGTTTAGCGGCAAAAAGTAGTATATGTGTTATTCCAGACTATTTAAATATATGTGCCAAATTTCATGCAGATCCGTTCAGTCGTTCTGGCGTGATTGATTAACAAACATCCATCCATCTATCCAAACTTTCGCATACCTATATAATATTACATACTACTTCTACTTTGTCCGCGTGGTTTAAGTTTTTTTGATTCCCAGGGGAACTCCATAATTTTCCGGGATAAAACCTATGTCCTTCCTCGGAAGATAACCTATCCCTGTACCAAATTTCATCAAAATCGGTTGAACACCTGGGAATAGCATAGCAGACAGACAGATAGACGGACAGACAGACACACTTTCGCATGTATAATATTAGTGTGGATTAGTATAGGCTATAGATACATTAGTTATTACTCTCCGAGTCATCGATTCAACCCACTACCGGCTTACACTTGAGCGCGAGTCTCCTCTAAGAATGAGAAGGGTTTGGCTATAGTAGGTTTCCTCACGATCGTGAGGTTTTTTTTTACGCCTTAGGATTATACGATTATGATTATAGTCTGTAATAACGCATAGAGTACTTTTTATCCCGGAAAAATAAAGTTCATGCGGAAATCATAAAACCTCAATCCACGCGCTCAAAGTCGCGGGCATCAGCTAGTTAATTATAGTTTGTTATCGCCCGGGATTCGAATTCTGGACCTCCAATAGGCGCCCGAAGTCTTAACCACCAGTTTAGCCGTATTACAAAGTGAATATTTTTTGTAGCCTACAACAAAGAGCTTATAACTATTTTCGAATGTCAAATATTTAAAAAAAAGACGCACCATTGTGTTCAAGACTTTATGTCGATTCGTCTTCAGGGTTGGCAATTGCGAGTTTTATTGAAATAGATAACATTATTTTAACCGACTACGAAAAAAAAGGAATGTTTTAGGTTTCAATACGTTGTAATCTATCTAGCGAGATTGTAAACTGTCGAAAGATTAATATTTAACGCATTATTTTTAGATAGATTGCAATCTGGTAGGTATATTAACGGCCTGCGGCCGGGCACTGGTTGATTATTTATGTCGAACCCTAACCTAACCTACAAGAAAGACAGTAAACCGTAAATACAATGAATATTTCAAAAATTGACACTCAGAGCATTGAATGCTTCACAATCTGTCAACAGTTTACAATCTATCGAGATAAAAAGCGTTAGATTGCAATCTGACGGATTTTGCAATTTTACGGTGACATATACAACTTGCTCCCTAAGAAATTGAATGACTATAATATGCCATTATGTTTAGCACTCAAAAATATCTTCGAGTATAAATTACTTGCGACCAACTGCGCGGCTTCGCTCTCGTGGGAATTTAGAAAATACTACTTTAGCGATCACCGATTGCCAGCAAGTCGGATTGCATCCAATAGCCTGTAAATACCTGTAAACAGCCTAATTTGTTTTCCCCCTTCATTATAAAGGGAATCTCTGTGTAAAATTTTAGCTTTCTAAGTACAAGGGCTTGTACTTAGAAAGCCTTGGGACTTGATGTTGATAAGTCAGTGAGTGAGTGAGGGCTTATAGGCCTATTACACTGCACTTTTCACAGGGCTCTGTGGTAAGGGTGGCTGTGGCCGCTAGTTAGAGCGTGGCTTATGACACAGCAATAAGGACCAATTTAGGGACCCTTACTACCTAAATCCTATTACACTACACTGATTCAAGTGTAAGGGTCCCTGTGAAAAGTGCAGTGTAATAGGCCTATTAGCTGTATTACTAGATGATGCTCAGGACTTCGTCCGCGTAGATTTTTGGTTATAAATGAATGATTGGGAATTCTTTTATTTTCCGCCTACATCCTTACCTCATTATTTCCGAATTTAACTTATCTCTGACCAAATTTCGTCACAATCGGTTTAACTCATGGGCTGTGATTAATTTAAAAAATGCAAAAACACAGCCCTAAACTAGTTCGCAAGTGTGAGAGGGTGAGATATAATACACACAGACACGGCCGGTCGGTCCGACGAGATGGTCGTGTGACGTCGTGTCCCTCCTCCCGCCCCCCCGCGCGCTCTCTCTCCGCGTACTTTACTTATTTTTGTCAAACCTTATTACGAGTAACGGCCATATTTGCTTTATTTTATTGTTTATTTGAGTTATTACTTTTTTGGGCATTCATGTACCTTTGCCTGTTATCTCGATAGTACAATTAAAAAAAGTTGTTTAGATAGGTGTAATTAATAGTTCCACTTGACGTGTTCGAATTTCGATTTTATTATTAGGTGACTAATGTAATAATGATATGAAATAGTGTTTTTGCAATGTGACTCTATATTAAAACGTTAAATGATTATTCCAAGTAAATAATTATGTGATACAAATTAAAAATAAAACAAAAAGGATTAAAGTGAGATCATGTAATAAAAAAAAGAAGTGTTTTGTTTAGTGCGTTTTATAAATAGAACGTGGAAGCTTGTACAATCAGTAGTGTTTTAAAAATAGTGCAATGTATACAGTGTAGTTCAAATATCAGAAGATGCATTCGAAATTCAAAAGTTCGCCAACTTAACTGTGCTTTGTGATAAGTGCATTATTTATTGGATTTCTTACCATGGAGAAACCTTCTTATAAGGTAAGATTGTATTTTTGTTGCTAAATTAACAAAAATACATTCGAAATTTAAAATTTCGTCACAGACTAATTATTTTAATAAACAGATTCATTAAACAATATTCTTTAGGAGGAATTAAACTAATCACGATATTTTTTAATACGATGACGTCATCCATTGTTCTCAAGTCTCGATCATCGGAATAGGAAGCGATTTAAGTAGGAACATAACTTCTCTATACCTACCTACATATTATGTGAACTTGTACATACTTAGACATGTCAAAATGAGTAACTTTTTAATTTATTACCGAATAAAGGACGCAGGAGTTCGAAAATGGAACGCCAATTTAAAAATATTTGTCATTATATCAGCGGCACGCTATGATGGCCGGTTTGACACATTACAATAGTGATGTGGAATGTCAATTTATTCTCGAACAAAAAACAATTAAGTTTTGTTTTTGTACCTGATTAAATAGGTTTAATAAAACAAAAATGTATATGTTTATTTAATTTATTTGAACGAACTGAATATTTGAACGAAAATGAATATACATACTTTATATGCACACAAGAAACATATGAATACAAAAGATACCAAAAAAGGTGCCACAAAAGGCCATAATTAATCAGATTCGTCCATACTACTATTTTCACTGTCGTCACTGCTATCATCACATACATTAATAATTATATGTTCGTTTTCTATAATATTATCTATTTTCACATCTCTTTCATAATCTTCCCTTATTAATTTAACAGTTCTATTCACAACCTTTTCCCAGTCTCCTTTAGTCACATGTTCACAAGCTTCTTCTAATAATTTTAGCATTTTTTTTGTGGTAAATGGGGGTTCTGTATTGTGTCTTGCAGCATATCCCTTAATTTGAGCCCACACCAACTCAATCGCATTATACTCACAATGGTAAGGCGGTAACCGTATAACTCTGTGCCCATGTTCTAATGCTATTTCGTCAATGACGTATCGGATCTTGGTTGGTTTGTTTTCTTTTAAAAGACGTACTAATTCCGCTTTTAACATATTCATGTTTGCATCTACGCCATTTTTACGAAGCCATGCGACGATATCAGCTTTCTTTTGGGATTGGGCAGGTGGCTTGTCAATTTGCATCGAGTGGTATGGGGCGTTGTCCATAATTATAATAGATGGTTCAGGGAGGCTACACAACATTGAGGTAAACCATTCAGTAAACTTTTCTCCATTCATGTCTTCATGATAGTCTCCAGTGGTTTTTGACGCAAAAGCCATGAGAGAACCTTCGACAAACCCGTTGATGGTTCCGGCGTGACAAATTATAAGTCGCGATCCTTTTCCTACAGGAACTTTGGAAGTAGATGCTGCTGTGTCATCGTTCCAAGAACGGCCTACAGTATGGTTAGCATTAAGCCATGTTTCATCCAAGAACACAACATTTTGCCAATTTTTGATTTCTTTCACTTGCCGTAAAAAAGTATACCTTGCCATCGCTATATCAAATCTTTCCATCAATATTTTGCGTTTGTTACATTTTTTGTATCGAAATCCAATGGTCTTCAAAATCTTCGTTAAAGAACTTTCCCCACCGAAGAATAATCCAGCTTCCTTCAGTGAATGCACCAACTTTTTTCTTGTTGGATACTCCTTCTGTAAATAGTAGCCGTAAACATGTCTTCGGATAGCATCGGCATCAAAGCTATCGATGCCTACGACTGGTTTTGCTCGTTTTCTCTTTTTTGGTGTGTGAAGTTTATTTTCTTCTGTGCCAGTCTCGCCATATTTTTTTTTAGTTATCCGTCTAACAGTTCGTTGTCCAATATTAAGCGCATCAGCTACGCGTTCAACCACTGACGTTATAGGTAAAATTGGCCCTCCATTTTGAGCTTCACGATCGAAATAGTTACGAAGGCGTATTACGAACTCACGTGTCTGACTATTTAGAACAGTTCTCTGCGTACGTTCGGTCATATCGACGAAATCCACAACAAAGGGCTTGAACAGAGTCCAAATTAACGAGCAAGGGTCAACAGTAATGCAGTATCAATATTTGAAATCCAAAGCCAGGTCAAAACTATATCACAATCGCATTGCACTGACAGTTTATACTTTTCGAAGCAACGTCAATTCGAAACTGCTTTGTTTTGCATTGAGCATTGACGCGAGTTTGCCGGAGGTAGTAGTTGTGCTAGCCAGCGATCCTATGTGACGATCGTATTAGATTCCATTTTTAAAAATTTATTGATATTTTTTTGCGATTTCAGAGGTTTGTCCACATAGTGAAAATTGTTCATATTCACAAGTACATTCACCCCTTAAATGGTGCAAACTGATTTTTCTACACTTGTATACATTTAAGAAATCAATTTAATAAATAAATTTTGAGTCCTAAACCTAAAACTACATTCGATAAAATTTATGAATCTCTGCACATCACTATCGTCAATAAAGTAATACAATTATTTCCTTCAAAGTCGTTATCAATTAATACGGAACTTCATGAGCGGACAAACGTCAAACCGGCCATCATAGCGTGCCGCTAGTTTAGTAACTCCAAGCCCGCCTCTGTCCGCTATGCCTATTATCAGCAAATTATAGTGATGCGACAGTGATCCTTTATCGATATCGATATTATTTTTTCATTATAGTAATAATTTTTAGAGGGAGGGAGAGATGCAATAATTTGATATTGAATGAATTAGGTACCTTGTCGTATGTTAGTTAAACATGTTTCAATTAAGTCCTAAATCTGAATCAATTTTAGGACCATTAAATATATATAACTCTCACTGGTACTGTGTAAGAAATTAAGAACTGTCAGAGTACGAAAATCGTTAATGATGATGTACTTGTCAAATACTAACTAATACTAATGACTACTAGTCAAATAAATTATATTTTTGTGATTATTAAATAGAGAATCTCCCAAAAGTTGTAATATCCATTGTTAGTTTTATGTTGAATAACCATTTTAAACTATCGATTAATGTAAAAAAAGTGCGTCGAACTTTGATGACGTCAAAACTTTCAGTATTTCATACAAAATCACATACTAAGCCAACGACATGTTTTAAATATCACGCTAGTACAATATAGTACTAAGCGCGCTTTTTGACGTTTGAAAAAGGGTTGCTGATTTGAATCGCGATAGTTAAGTACACTGTTGCAATCGTCAATACGTAAACTGGCTGTTTTTCTGCAATTTTTTTCTTTCGTTTTCTTGTTTAACCTTTCTACACCTAATGTTATGATTTATTAGATGAATCCCGCGACTTCGTCCGGGTGGATTAACTTTTTTTTTCCGGAGGAACTACATAATTTTCCATGATAAAATGTAGCCTATGTCTTTCCCCGGCAAAATGTTTAATGTAATTTGGTACACCTATCCGTGTACCAAATTTCATTAAAATTGGTTAAACAGATGAGACGTGAAAGCATAGTTGACAGACAGGCAGACATTTTCGCATTTATAATATTGGTATGGAAGTATGGACAATATTAATATAAATTATTTAGTCTGGACTCATGACAAAAACAAAATAAATCTAGATGGGGCTAAATATAATTAATGAAGTTACTTAAAATAAATAATCGTGTATACCTAGAGCCATTCTGCCAAATTGAAAAAAAAAAGTTCGTAAAAACTTACTCGTTACATACCTACAATCGTGCCACAGGATTGTCAGTACTCAGTAGTTCAACAGAAAGTAAGATAAAGGTTTTGATGACAGACGATATGTATAAAATACGTTAAACTGAACTTGAAATTTATGCAACAACTAGCGAATGCCCGCGACTTCGTCTGCGTAGTTTGAGGTTTTTTGGTTCCCGCGGGAACTCTAATTATCCGGGATAAAAAGTAGCCTATGTAGTATTCTAGACTACAATCTATCTCTGTGCCAATATTCAGCCAGATCCGTTCCGCCGTTCGGGCGTGATTGAGTAACAAACATTCATACATCCATCCAAACTTCCGCATTTATAATATTCGTAAGAAGTAAGATTAGAGACCATTGAGTTTAGCATTCATTTCTCAAGCCGTTTCTGAGAATGAGGGTCGTGACGAACATTAAACAAATTGATCCTATAAAGGTTTCGCTTTTACATTCTGGAGCATGGAACCTTAAAAAAAGTCAGTCAGTCAATCGGTCAGAACTTATATAAGGTATAGATAATTGTGCTCGACACCATTGATGATTGTTGTAGGCAAATCGTGATTCCTTCGCTCCGCCTCAAGAAACTCTTAAGGTCGGTCGTAAAAATGAGCGTACCCCAATTATAATAAAATTTCACATGCAGCTTAGCCTTAAAACAAGTTAATAGAATCGAATATAAGTATGGGCCTAATATAATGTAAGTAATTACTGTATTGTAAAAATAATAATACCCTATTAAGTGTGCAAAAGCCCTTAGCGAGTACATTAAAACTAAATTAGCCCAGCTATTTATACCCCACGCCTCACGCCTCGCGCTAGGGCTTGAGACGCGCACTGCAATTTATAGCGCGATTGTTACTACTGCCATCTGTCAAACATGGGCATCAACCGTCCATGTCGGGTGATAAAGTAATAATTTGTAGTTTTTAATGCAAGAACTTGAAGTTTATGAAGGAACTGGAAATTTAATTCGCTATAATCCGCCACAGTAAGCAAATCTATGTGGTACAGTGTGTAGCTCACGATATTCACTGCCCAGTAAGCCAGCAATTCGTAAAGTATCTTTGTCAAGTCAACATCTCCTGAAGAAATAATGATGTAACTTTTCATGGTTGTGGATTATGTTAATGATTCATAATTTGTATTGATTACCTAGTTACTCTCTTTTGAGTTGTTTTCTTTTACCGTTATAGCAAAATATTGGTTGAAATGCACATAAATGCTAGTTAAGAAACTCAGATCAATACTCATAATATTTTTTATACCATAGGAACCATATAACCAAGAGGGACAAGTGGCCTAGTTACGACAACGCATATCAGTCGATTGCGATTGTTAAGCAACGTTGACCCCGGTTGAAGTCGGTAACTGAATGAGTTACTGAATTTCTTAGTCTGAATTTGGCCTTTTCGTTTCCTCCGTGCCTCGGAGTGCACGTTAAGCCGGTCCCAGTTATTATCACTAACATTTGATAATAATCGTTACAAACCTAAGAATTGAAATAGTATTCTTAGTCGAGTCGTATGCTGAAGGACCTGGGAACCCCTTGCGTTATTATCCTAAGAAAACTCCTGCCATTATTTGATTACTGGAATGGGAGGAATACAACCATAAATGACAACGATTACGTGGAGTTGTTTTAAAAAAGGTAGCGTTGCAACAAATAAATAACCAATGAAGCCCAAGTCAAAAAATGCAAAGCATCTTTCTCAAAAGTTTGTATTCGCTTAAGGTCCTGTCAAATTACGTTTTTTGGCTGCCGATTCGAGTTAGCAGCTTCTTGTCGAGTGACAACTCTGAGAGAAGACATTCTGTGTCCTGCTTACGTACATATTAACCTTCAGGTCACTGATACTGACTGAATCAGACAGAAAAATCTAAATGGCTCTATTTCTTGACTACACCATAAAGTCATCTCTGTGTAAAATTTGAGCTTTCTTTTCTTGATTCTCATTATGTAGTGAGTAGTGAACCTGTGATCAATAATTAAGCTGGCTAGGTCCTCCTAGGTCGCCTACGACCTCTTTTTATTTGTGTCAATTATCCATGAAAACCCTACCTTTATGTTAAGGGGCTACGACTTATGGAGCCTTAATGACTAAGAATACGAGGCAGAGAGAGATCAGTATGCTCACTGCCATCGCTTAAAGTAGTACTATTTTAAAATGTCAGATTTATATGATGTACCTTGCTTGACGTTCTTAAAGGATTCTATTTCTGAAACAAGACCGTCAACAATATTAAAATAATACTGCTTTAGACATTACCAGAGACCATACCGCCAACGCTTAAAGCCATATTGATTCATTATTGTCTTTCAAAATTTATAATTATAATCCTCATTTTAGGCACGTTAAGGTGCCTATCATCAAACTGTCATTTTGAGTAATATTGCATTAGTATTGCTTTAAGCGTTGGCAGTATGGCCCCAGTAAGTCTCCTGGAATTAAAACCCAGTGATCTGATACTTTGGATGGGAAAATTGTGCATATCTACTCCCTTTCGGTTGGAAAGTCGAGTTGCTTGATGGCTGCTTTACAATTTAAATGTATGTGAGGCCGTAAAATTTGATTGTCAACCGCAACCTTCTCGCATGGCTCCCTTGAGCTGGTTCGTGACGAAAAACAGTTCTACTCGTAAAAACAATCGTTTATCACCTAATTGAGATTATTTACTTATTTGTCGTTTTCTTCCTTTACTTGGTAATTGTTTTTCCTTAAATTAAATTTCATTTGAACTTTCATTTTTAATCATCGAATCTTCAATAAATTCGAAAGTGTGTCTTTGTGTCTAGCCCATCCGTTTATTGATTTATCGTCTGATTTTGGCGGCAAATTTTCTTCAAGATTACAGAGACAACCTCGCATCTTTGGGTTAACATCTCAGAATACTTTATACCTGCCTCAGGAAATCTAAAATTTGCTTTGGGATGACTAGAAAACATAAATGCCTTTTGACAAAAAATATTTGGTAAATAATTAAGATTAATTAGGGAAATAATTGTATTGTTTTGCCCTGTGAAACCTCGATCCTGCATTTTTTTATGATTTTCGAATTGCTAGTAAGTACTTACTTGAGTACTTGTCTAAATATATAAAAGGAAAAGGTGACTGACTGATCAATCAACGCACAGCTCAAAACATTGGACGGATCGGGCTGAAATTTGGCATTAATAACAAAGATAGCTTCTATGATGATACGATTTTTACTAGAAACGATTTTGGAAAATTGTGTAGTCCACGCGGACGAAGTCGCGGGCTAAAGCTACTGTAGTATAAAAGTAAAAAAATATATTTATTAATAGAATATAAATTAACAAAAATTGTAATAAAAAAGTAATAAAATTACTAAATACTTTCATAATTATTGTACCTACTTAGTAACAAACTTCACATTGTCATACATATAAATGTTTTCGGCGTACCTCGTGTTTATTCATTTGGCAGAGAATAAGGTCAATGGCATTGAGACGTAGACGCAGTAGGTGATATTGTCTTAGTATTAACACCTTTTTTCGTTTAATGCCAGCTCGGCATGCAACTGCATAATATACTAGATAACGCCCGTGGCTTCGTCCGCATTGATTTAGGGTTTTTGACCTTAAACTCCTGTGAGAAGTTATAAATCCCGGAGACAGCAATATGAATTTATGCTGGAAAATCAAAGAGGGATTCTCAAGCTCTTCTCAGATTCTCGTCCTTACAATATAGGGATAGGTTGTTTCCCGATGTAAGCTATCCCTGTACTAAATTTCATTAAAATGGGATGAATAAGATGGGCAGTGAAAAGTTGAAAAACAAATTGATACAGGCAGACACATTTTCGCATTATTATATTAATATGGATTACCAACTTCCATGAAATCTTGAATTCGCGGGCTAAGTTTAGGTTTTTTATCGAGTAAGTAAAACAATTTAAAAACTTTTATAAAAAAAGAGAAATTATGTTTAAGTTATGTAAGTTGTTACTTCCGGCGAGTCTTAATTATTTAAAAATATGAGATGAAAAAAAAATTATCAATATAAAAGTGCACCATAACTGTAATTCACATCCCTTTTAAGTAGGTAAGTATTTATAGGCCTATTACACTGCACTTTCCACAGGGACCCTTACACTTGAATCAGTGTAGTGTACTAAAATTTAGGGAGAAAGGGTCCCTAATTTGGTCCTTATTCCTGTGTATTAAGCGATGCTCTAACTTGAAGCCACGCCCACCCTTACCTCAGGGCCCTGTAAAAAGTGTAATGTAACAGACCTATTACTACTTGATAGGTCATGTTATTTCTTGAAATTGTTGTTTAATTTATCGAGACACTAGGGTGGAAAACATTCTTACGGATAAAAGTCCGCGCAATTCACTTTCATAGGAATCTGCACACACTAGCGCGACCGCACAAACGTCGTTCTTCTTAGACGCAAATGTTTCCGCATATATATAGTATGTATATGTCACCGTAAGATTGTAAAAACGGTTAGATACAATTACGATTTAACGTATTATTTTTCGTTAAATTGTAATCTGTTAGGTTTATTAACCCGATAGAACCTATAATCTTGTAGGTTAGGTTAGGGTTCGACGTAAATAACTAGTTACCTGATTATTTGTATCTGTTTACTGTGTTATTTATGTCGAACCCTAACCTAACCTACAAGAAACAGACAAGAAAACGTAAATACAATGAATATTTCAAAAATTGTCACTCAGAACATTGAACGGTTCACAATCTTTCGACAGTTTACAATTTCGCGAGTTAAGATATAATCTAACGGTTTTTACAATCTTACGGTGACTATATACGGCGCGATAAATACTCACTAGCTTACTAATTATGCATATTGACGACTTAAGTATTAAAAAATGTCACACCCATTTTAAAGAATCAACCTGGCTGTGTAGGGTAGAAAAAATACAAATAAAGCCAATCTTCTTGTCACTATGCAAGATTTGGTTAGCTACTAGTTTTATTAATTAAATATTAATCGAACCTGTAACATTAGAAAGCTATAACCACTGCGCTTCAGTGGTGTTTGTAGTAATAATAATATAATGCGTCATAAAACCTTGGGTAGGTACTGTACTGAGTCAGCGGTTTCCGAAGTTTAAAAGTACGCAGTAAAACACGAAAACAAGCGAAAAAAACAATGTTGGACTTTCAAGTTGCACGTTTTGACGACCTCCCTGGCGCAGTGTTGAGGGCTGTTGTCTTAACGTACGGACTATGTGGTTCCTCGGGATACAAACTATCCCTATACCAAACATCAAAATCGGTTGAACAGAGGGGTGGTAAAAGCGTAGCTGACAGACAGACACACTTTCGCATTTATAATATTAGTATAGATTAAGTAGTATGGATTGTAGTTATATATATGTCACCGTAAAATTCTAAAAACCGTTAGATTATAATCTAACTAGGGATATTGTAAACTGTCGTAAGATTGTGAACCGTTCAATGTTCTGAGCGTCAATTTTTGAAATATTCATTGTATTTAGGTTAGGGCTCGACATAAATAATCCCGTAATCCGGTAGTTAGCACTACCGGTTTTATCGGGTTAATATACCTAACAAATTACAATCTACCGAAAAATAATGCGTTATATTAATATAATCTTTCGACAGTTTACAATAAATAGCGCTAGTTAGATTATAATCTAATGGTTTTTAAAATTTTGCAGTGAAATATATATAACACGCCAAGCCGTGAGAATGTGAAAATAAGAACAGTAAAACATTTTGCGTTTTAGATATGCAAAATATTTAGATCTCATGTATAAACTTTGAGCACCATTGCCTCACTATTTCTAAATACGGGTCTTGCATTATAAAGTGCGCGCTCAGGGTTGACACTTATGAACAAAATATTTTGATATGTAGACTAATTAATTAATTTTATTTTTATTAAAGACCGTCTTGAAAAATTGAATGTTTATTAATTTACATAAATACTTAGCAATATCTGATGCGCGTGACTTCGTCCGCGTGAATTGAGGTTTTTGGGTTCCCGCTGGAACCCTTTAATTTTCCGGGATAAAAAAGAAACCTGTGTCTTATTCCAGACTATATTCTATCTCCGCGCCAAATTTCATCCAGATCCGTTTAGCCGTTCTTGTGTGATTGAGTAACAAATATCCATCCATCCAAACTTTAAACAGCTTAACATGATGATTACGAAACTTAAAACTAACGGAAGATGTGAATTTTAGGCCTTTTGGAAATCTCTATTTAATAATCATAATTTAATAATAATATTTAAACAATGTAGGCATCGTCCCAATTCCATACAAATTGAAGTTTTCGTTAACGCGATCGAATGAGAAGAAAATATTCCACTTGGCCATTGTCTTACTAATATTATAAATGCGAAAATTTGGATGGATGTATGGATGTATTTATGTTCGTTACTCAATCACGCCCCAACGACTGAACGGATCTGGCTGAAATTTGGCACAGAGATAGATTATAGTCTGGAATAGCACATAGGCTACTTTTTATCGATCGTCCACGTAGACGAAATTGCGGGCCTTAGCTAGTAAAAGTTATATGTACTACATTATACCTCAATGCACTAGCCAAACTGCCTCGTTGGTCTAGTGGTTAGCATGTTCGAATGCTGCCGAAGAGGTCCCGGGTTCGAGTCCTGGGTCGGGCTCTTATTAAGTAAGTATTATCGGCATTAATTAAGTAATGCGCTTTTCTGACTAGAAATTCTCAGTACTAGCCCGGAGTTAGGAAGTTGGCGGTGTTTCACCCCCGTGCATTAGAGAGCACGTTAAGCCGTCGGTCCCGGTTATTATAATAATAATAATAATGTATTTATTAAAAGGCATATAAAACCCTATATAAAACAAGTCACAAAACAAAAGTCATAAAAGATTCAAAACTTACGGCTAACTGAAATGGTTAAAAAACTCATTTCAGATGTCGCAGGTCACAGGTAGGTACTACTTTCTGTTCTTGTCACGATGCACAGACAGCCAATAGTCAAAACTAGGGCTAGAACCCTCACAGACTACCTTCGAGGATTCGATTGTTAGAGCTCCGAAGCCTTTCCCAGAAAGACGCCACACGAGCTATCACAATACAATTGTCACTAACATGATAATAGTCGTTAAGGCCCGCCAACCCGCATTAGAGCAGCGTGGTGAGTCTAAGGTCTAACCCTCTCTCCCATGAGAGTGTAGGCCTGTGCCCAGCAGTGGGATGTTAATGGGCGGTAGTGGTGGTGGTGGGCACTAGGCACTTGGTTCACCGGTTAAAAGGTTAACAGACAGACAGACATCCTTTCGCATGTAGATGTATTGATTTAAGTACATAATGTGTATAAAATCTATATAATATTATTAACTATGTAAACCACAACAGTCGTATCAGTATATTGTATGACGGGTTTCACATTACTAATAGATTGCGTTTAGGGTTGTCACACTGCAATCAATCAATCGTTTTTTTTATTCCCTTACAAGTTAGCCCTTGACTGCGATCTCACCTGATGGTTAGTGACGATACAGTTTGAGAAAGTAGTGGGCTAACCTGTTAGTGGTATGGCAGTTATATTAAACCCGTACCCCTAGTCGGTTTCTGCACGGCATCGTACCGGAACGCTTAATCGCTTTGCCGGTAGGGCTGTAACTAGCCACGGCCGAAGCCTCCCACCAGTCCAGACCAGAGAAAATTCAGAAATTATAAATTCCAAATTGACCGTTCCGGGAATCAAAACCGGGACTTCCCAGGTTAAGCCAACAGCGCTCAACACTGCGCCAGGGAGGTCGTCAGATTTGCAAGAAACATTGTACATGTAAGATGACAAACAAAGTAATTGAAGAACAAACATGTTTCGTCATTGCTGACGTGCAAATTTATAAAGTAGGTAATCAATACAATTTATGAATCCTTACTCATAAACATAATCCATGACAACCTAAAATAGGTACATAACTTATAATGTAAATATCTGCCATAAATAGTAAAAAATTCATGCAAAGATCCATAATTACATACTAATATTATAAATGCGTAAGTGTGTATGTCTACGCTTTCACGGCCCATCTGTTCAATAGATTTTGACGAAATATGGTACAGAGATCAAATGGTTCTCGTTTAGGTATATTCGCTTTTTATCCCGGAAACAAGTCATAATTAAAAAAATTCAAAAACACGAATGCCCTGCCAAAAAACGAACTAAAAAGTTAAAAATCTAAATTAATCTGGTTAAATAGAATCTTATTCACATTTTTATTAAATGATATTTTTTGTGAATCACTGGATATTTAACTATAGTGTTATATATTTTTGGAATCTACTCATCATTTTCTAGATGATGATTATATATTTAATCTTATTTTCGAACTTTTTTTTTCAACTTTAGTCGTTAATGCGGGGCCATGGTCGCCCCATCAACTTTTTTAAAATTTTACTAGTCTATGTCACCCGGAATAAGCTAGGGATTCTAACGATATCTCATTTATCAAACTTGGTTCAGGCGTATAGAAGTTATGGTGGAATATACAAACTCACTTACATACGTACATACATGAACCCTGAAAACAATATATGTACTCCTTTTTTCTGGCAGTCGTATAAAAAAAGCTTACTTTTTACTTAGAGAAAGAGAACTTACTAAGATAAACTTACTATGCTAATATCATAAATGCGAGGGTGTGTCTGCCTGTCTGTCTGCTACGCTTTTACGGTCCATCTGTTGAACTGATTTTGATGAAAGGTACAGGGATAGGTTGTAAAGGGATGTAGGGAATGGACATAAGCTGCTTTTTATCCCGGAAAATTAAAGAGTTCAAAATAAATGAATCCGCGCGGACGAAGTCGCGGGCATCATCTATCTTATAATATTTACTTACTTAAGTCAGTAAGTACCTAAATACTTTATTTGTATCGTCCAAGGTCAAGTGTAATTTAGTTTTAGAATTATTATCCTTAATTTAATTATTGCTTTTTAAGCGTTGGCAGTACGGCCCCTGAATATATTTAAGAAAAAAGTAGGGAATCCTAAATGTACCTGTGGTAACTTATTTCAGTTTATATTAATAACTTCATTCTATTAAAAAATAAGTAGGTAATTTGAGTATATTTAGCAACTTTGACAACCTTTGCCCCACTATCACTAAATACGGGTCTCGCTTTGCTGAGTCTGTGCTCAGGGTTGGCAGCTGCCAGTACTTAGTTTAAAATATCTGGTTGACCTAGCTTTGCTTGGTATTTTTTTTGGTAAATCGTGTTTTTTGGAAATTATATTTAAATAATAATTTAAAAAAACTAAATTAAAAACTAAACATTAAAAAAGAAATATTACTTATATTATATTTTAAAAAAAGGGAAAAAATTAATCGGACTGGACGACATCTGGACTCGAAGCGGGGTCTTCCAGTTTCGGGACCGACCTGTTTCCCACCTGAGCTACTATACCTTGTAGATGGTTGCGAAATTTACCTTTGTATTCTAGTGATATTTTTTCATTGCCTGAAAACACGGACAAAAACCGCCCGCATACTAAATTTCATGAAAATCGTTCGAGCCGTTTCTGATATTCAGATTATATGTATACAAGGATTGCTCGTTTATAGGTTTTAGATAAATAATGTTTTTATTCAAATTAACTTTTAAATTGCTTTTGATTTAGAAAGAATCTACCACTAGTTTGGAATGCCGCCTACTGAGAAGAGCCAGCAAGAAACTCGGTGATTGCTCTTTTGTAAACATTAATTTACAATTACATCAATGTGTAAATACTTAGGTAACCGCAGTCCTAAGCATTGCTGGAGTGAGTTAAATCCATGCTCTTAAATCCTTTTATTTGTGGTATATTCAATAAATTCTACCTTCTCTGAATATTTAAGTAGGCACCCAATATTAAATATTAATAATATTAAATATTTCATTATCTAATAAGCAAGGGAAATATTTCGAAGGCACTAGCTAGACTAACTAAAAATGTGTTACTTAAGATACACCTTGCACTCTACCACCAGTTCAGAAAGAGGATTTATATCAAAGTAATAATTTACTACACTATCTAATGCTGAAAGCTTACTATGTTGCTTCCGCGTAACTTTGTCATTAAATGTATTACTTAACTACAGGCAACAGCCTTGACTTAACTAATTAAGTGAATAGTTTATTTTTATATATATAAACACATTGTTTAAAATATTTTTGCCAACCCTAGCTTTTATCGTGTTCGCTATCCCATAAAAAGCGAGACAAAAATAGTAAACACCTGTGTTAGAGCGAGATAACCATATGACCCTTTGAACATACACTCCAATTTGAACTTTATAATTTAGCATTAAAAATTAATATTGCATGGCTCGAACGTAAAGAAATCTTTGCCAGACGAAATTTTAATAATTTAAAACATGTACAGTTAGAAATACATATTATAGTAAGTATATAAGGTTAAGTAAATAGGTACACTTTTAATTAACATAGTCTAAAGTTTAATCTATTTAGATAACACCTAGGCACTCTATATATATTGCACTAGCTGATACCCGCAACTTCTTCCGCGTGGATTGAGGGTTTTTGTTCCCTCGGGAACTCTTTAATTTTCCGGAATACAAAGAGGCCTATGTGTTATTCCAGACTATAATCTTACTCTGTGCTTAATTTCATCCAGATAAATACCAAGTTTCGTTGATATAACTTGAGAATTGAAGGACTTTCATACAAACTTTCATCCCTTATTTCACCCCTTCGGTGGGAGTAAGTATTTCCAAAAACTGTGAAACACGTATTTCTTCATTTTTAACCGGTAGCTCGTATACCAAGTATCATCGATATAACTTAAAAAATTACGAACTTTCATACAAACTTTCACCCCCAATTTCACCCCCTCAGGGGAGAAATTTTGAAAAAAAAGAATATATATATATAACATTATATATATATATATATATAACATTATATAGAGCAAACGAGCAGGCGGGTCACCTGATGGCAAGTGATTACCGCCCGTGAACATTTGCAGCACCTGAGGAGCCGCCAATGCGTTGTGGACAACAACATGGATATAGAATTTACAGACAAACCCGAGTTAATTCACTAGTCGTTGTATAATGTATAGGCTGTGGTATAGGCGACGAGGTCGTAGGCTGATCATTAGTTCTACCCAGTTGTAGTAGTAAATAATACGATATTAAAAGATATATATGGGTAAAAATACAAAAGTTGGGCAACTCGCTGTCATCAGCCAATAAATACGAAAATATTAATGCACTTCGTTATGTGACAATATATTATGAAATTCTAAAATCCTTTTTATGTATCCACTCAATTTAAGTTACATACTCTAAAAGCTAATTTGCAAAATAATGCGATAAATACTGAAAACGTCAGTTCTTTGGCGTGTCACAATCACAAAAACGCATAATGAAGTGGTTGTATAAAAGAATATTCCGTATTTATTGTTAATCTTATTATTTCTACATATTCTTTAGTATATGTTTAAATCATATTTCACAGATTAATTAACAGAATCTGTAAAAAGCTATTTTTTAAAAATGAACAAACTTTGTCATAACTTTTACCCATCAGTCCTTTGTGCCAAGTTAAAATTTGAAATTCCCGCAAAATATTAACGAACTTTCATCAACTCGGTGCACAGTTTGAATGTTTGTAGTGAAGTTAGGTGCAGAGGGCGTCATAATGGCTGCAGCCATTACGAGGCCAGTGCTAGCGCCCTTGTTACCGCGTGTGTTTGTGCTGATCCACTCAAGTTTTCAGTACTTTGGTGAGTCTTTATTTTCTTTAGTGGCTATGTTTTGTTTTCATTTATGCATGATTTCATGTGATTTGTATAAATAAATCATCTTAATAATTAAACACATAGATAAATAATTAAGTTTCAATTATAACCTCAAATTAATGCCCAAATCATCAGTCCGCTGCCGTCAGTCCGCTGCCTAAACTTGCGACAAAGGACTGACGTGTTTCCAGGGAACTGATGTTCTATATATTTCAGATCTTTTTACTACTATATTAAAATATAAAATAATTAATTTTACTCATTTCAGACGATATACATTACGCCGCCGCCTAAAAAGAAACAAAAATTATCGAGGGAAGAGGTGTTAAAAAATAAAAGAGAAGCCGAAAAAGCTCGTTTGCTGAGAATTAAAAGTGACCCAATTACATTACATACAATGACAGCGGTTATTTATGTATACATTGATATAATAATTGTAAATGAAATATTTATTTAAAAAGAGCAACCACCGAGTTTCTTGCTGGTTCTTCTCGGTAGGAATGGCATTCTGAACCAGTGGTACCTTCACTTGACGATTCAAAAGTACTTGTAAAAGTTTATTTGAATAAAAAAACATCTGAATTTGAATTAGCAGAATACAAAGAGAAACAAAGGTTACAGTACTTAAAAATAAAGAAAAAGGTCAAAGAAAATCGATTAAACAAATGACACCTCAAGAGCAACGGATAACTAGAAAAAATTTGAAACAATATTCATTACAGTATAGGCAAAAGCTAACTTTGAACCAAAACACAAATCAACTTTTTACGTCAGAATGCACCTTTCTTCCAGTGACGAAGAAGGGCCACCAGTGGTCCTTGTAGAGAATAGGCCTGTCATCATTAACGAAGATCAAAGAGCAAAAGAAGCTAGAAGGAGAAGTCAAAGACATAGAAAAGACAGAATCAAGCAATTAAAGAAAATGAGTGCTATTATTACAAATCTTAAAACTAAATTAAATTCTGAACATATTGAATAGAAGCAGGCGTTACTTTGCGGAAGTCCATGATAGTGAATGAACTAGAAGTTTAGTATAATCCGCTACAGTAGACAAATCTGTGACAAATTCGCACAGGCACAATTGCTGGGTGGTGGGTGTCGCATGCTGCAGGTGAAAGACACGCACTGTACCACACAGATTTGTCTACTGTAGCAGATTATAGCGAATTAAACTTCTAGTTCATTCACTAAATTCTGAACGTCAAAAGTATAAACGGTTTAGAAGAAAGAAGTTTAAAGAAGGTCAGGAAATCTGTTGAATAAACGCCAAAAACGAGACTTGAAGAAATAAGTGAGGATGTAAATAAAAGGAAAGAATTAGTAAAGAGAGCTCTTTTTGGTGAAGTCATGAAAACTCGACTAGAAGAAAACTACGAAAAAATTAAAAGCCATAAAAAAAGGGAATTTAAACAAGCCTTATCTGGAAGTGTAGTAGAGGAATATAAACTATGGAGATTCAAAAACAAAGTAGTGACCTATAAACAACTCGAAACAACCTTTCAAAACCAAGAACCAAGAATCGCAAAATGCAAAGATTGGTTGAGGAATTTTTAGAAGATGACGCTAGCCGCCATGCAGCCGGAAAGAAAGAAT
Organism: Erebia palarica; assembly: GCA_964035005.1. NCBI lineage: Eukaryota > Metazoa > Arthropoda > Insecta > Lepidoptera > Nymphalidae > Erebia > Erebia palarica. Next base: position 10,172,658 of record OZ035994.1, on the reverse strand, counting down.
TTATATCTCGACGACAAATTGTCGACGAAAATGCCCAAAGTTCAATGCTATTTAATTCTTTAGAAATGTGCCTTTATTAGATTCTAAGCTATTTGTATTTGCAATTACTCCAACTTATAATAAATCTAATTTTTTCCAACGAATATGTGTTTTAATCAGTACTCTGCCACCCTCGTCAGTCCTTTGGCGATCAAATTTGAAAAAATGCAAATAACTCATTAAATAGTTAAAAAACTGACTGGCCCGGCATAGGATAGTATATTTATAAGATATTATATGCGTACAAACCAATATATGTATACATTATGGTCAAAACTTATGTTTTCAAAATAGGGCAAAAAGTTGTCCAACTTTTGTATTTTTACCCATATATCACAGATAGGACATAGCGCCAAAGATAAGCAGAGGAAAAGAGACCAATTGGCTTATTTACTCTTTGGTTTTTCACTTTCGGGGTACTTACTATAATTTTAAAGAAGTTATTATGTTTTACTAGCTGTTGCCCGCGACTTCGTCCGCGTGGATTGAGGTTTTTGGTTTCTGCGGGAACTCTTTAATTTTCCGGGATAAAAGTAGCCTATGTACTATTCCAGACAGTAATCTATCCCTGTGCCAAATTTCATCCAGATCCGTGCAGCCGTTGTGGCGTGATTGAGTAACAAACATCCATCCATCCAAACTTTCGAATGTATAATATTAGTATAGATTAGTTTATATTGAAAATAACCAAGCTAAATGTGAACTTCATAATTTAGAGGTCTTTCGTAAATTTTTTAAACCGTATAATGTAATAAGCGGCTACTTATATAACACGATAATAGGATGATTTAATTTGTAGATATTTCGACCCAGTTGCATGGTTCGTGGTCACGACGGGGCTGCGGTCCATGCAACTGGGTCTAAATTTTGACAAATGAAATCGTCATATTTATCTTGGATTGTTTAAGTCACCGTAAGATTGTAAAAGCCGTTAGATTATAATCTAACTCGCGAAATTCTAAACTGTCGATAGATTAGAATTTAACGCATTATTTTCCGGTAGATTGTAATCGGATAGGTATTTAAACCCGATAAAACCTAAGGGCACTACTTGATTATTTATGTCGAACCCTAACCTAACCTACAAGAAAGAGACAAGAAAACGTAAATAAAATGAATATTTCAAAAATTTACACTCAGAACATTGAACAGTTTACAATCTTGCGACAGTTTAGAATTTTGCGAGTTAGATTATAATCTAACGGTTTTTACAATCTTACGGTGACATATATATATTACATAATTCTCTGTCGTCAAGCCACGAAATTAGTCTTAAAATTATTATTTTTGAACTGTTTGTGCGACAGGGACGACACTGGGCCAATAGGGCTCCTACGGAACTCTAGTAATTGTCATAATAGAAGCTCTACATTTTAATTAAATTTCTACGTACAAACCAGAGCATCGTCCAAAGACAAATCTAAAAATAGACGATGACATGCGAAATAGGTATGATTACCTAACGATGCATTGTCATACTTTAATTAGCCCTAATGACACAGTGGTTAGCTACCCAAAGGTCACGGGCTCGATTTCGAACCTAATAATAAACCTAATTTAATTATTACAATTATTGGAGAAAATATTCAGGTATTAACAAAATATTAACTATCTAGAACTATAAAGAATGGATCGGGCCATAATTAAGTATTAAGTTTTCCTGACAAGAAATTCTCAGTAAGAGCACGTTAAGCCGTCGCGTCGGTCCTGCGCCTGATCTCTCTCCGGTCGTGTCGGATTATGCGTCCGATCGGGCTATGAGAGTAAAGGAACAGAGAGTGCACCTGTGTTTGCGCACAGCACTATTTCTTACGCGTAGATGGCTAATCTCCCTGGAGATAGGCCGCCGTGGCCGAAATTCGGTCGGAAGGACATTTTTATTATTTTTAAGTGAGTTTGTGGTGATCCTTACAATAATATGTCGGCCGCACTCGCGCAGCCCCGGGCCGGGGCTGTTTCAATTTTATACTTATTGATTCGGCACTCGTCCTGCCGGTAGCGACAGCAGACAAATAATAATACTTTAAATTTAGTAATAACTAGTTAATTAATTTTTAAATTTAAAAACAAACTTAGATGAAGCAGAAATTTAATAATAATATATTTTTTAAAAGATTTATTTATTTATGAAAATCTCGCTTTTAATATACTTTTTAAATCAAATTAAATATTATTTATTTAAGAAGTGCTTTTGAATAGTCGAGTGAATCTACCACAGGTTAGGGATGTGACAACTTAATCAAATCAGCAACTTTTTGTCATACTTAAAACGCACTTCTAGTATTGAAGTTGTATGAAATTCACCATTGTGACGTCATACAATTTCAACGCACTTTATTTATTTAATCTATATTTTAAAATGGTTATCATACCTAAAACTAACCGAGGATGTGAATTTTAGGTCCTGTACCTGTTTATTCCAGCATTTCTTTACAATGCTGCCAACAAAAACAGGAAAAAAAGCTTGTAGGAACGGAACTACTACTGTACTTTATTGACAGAAGGACATAAAGCTGTTTTAGTAGCCAACCGGGTGCAATTCGGTTTTTTTGGCCTACTGACTGTACTAAAAAAATCCAAATAACTTCTAGTAACCTTGATGTCACTTAATCGAAAAATATCGAATATTTTTGTAGAAAATACTTAAATTCAAAAATTTCCTACTGCAATTAGCCAAAAAATTGTCAAAAATAGGCAAACCCCAATATTAAGATTCAAATTTTAAATTCAGAAATTACCACCTTACCACATTTGAAGTCCGATTTCTCACAATAATGCACCATAAAGTACCTAATTTTTTAACTAACAAGGGAAGCTTAGGAACCCCAAGAGTTTTTGAAATTAGTCGAAAGTGACGCAGACAGGTTTAAGTATTTTTAATCTTTAGTTGAAAATTCGTCTCTACTTCTGTCGAACGTAAACTTTCCACTATCGACCATAGATTACTTGGGTTAATATAATTAACCCAAGTTGGAAAATCTATGGTCGATATATTTTCTATATATGCCCCAAGTCAAGCGTGCGTAAAAAAGTTTTACTTTAATAATTAGGAGTGTTAATGTAATAAGGAATGTTATACTTACATTTAAAGTACTTATTCTCTAATTAATCTTATTATTTGTATTATATACTTATTAAAATAATTTGATTAATATGTATCAATATGTATCATCTCGGGCATGCGGGTTTTCTCTCGATGTTTATCTTACTATTTATACCTACTCGATTACGTAATGAAAATAAATTTTGTAAGTTAGTACCGTAAGCAAAATCAATGCATTGTAACTACTGCAATTACAGTTGATTATAATATCTTAATACCTAAACGTAATGCTTCATTACTCTAAAATACTCAAAAAAAATTGTTAAGTACTTGGTTTTTTTGCCGTCGGTACTAGTCGCCGTGAAAAGGCAACATCCGGCTTCGGGGATGTCGTTGCAATCACCGTTTTGAACTCGGTTGTTGTAACTTGCGCGTTTAATTGTAACTGACTGTGTTTGTTGCCCACGGCTGGGCAAATAATACCACTTTTTAATTTGTTTAATAATAACTAATATTACTCTATAATGGATTTATACATATAAAGTTACTAGCTGATGTCCGCGTGGATTAAGGTTTTCGGTTCCCGCGAGAATTCTTTAATTTTCCGGGACAAAAAGTAACCTATGCGTTATTCCAGACTGTAATCTATTCTCTGTGCCATATTTCATCCAGATCCGTTCAGCCGTTCTGGCGGCATCCTCGAGTAGATTATAACTTTTATAGCTTATAATATCTCGGAATCCTGACGCTTTAGAATATTTTGTCTCGTATAATACTTGCTTGTATTAATGCCAGCTATTAATGTATAAAGGTATTATTTTGAAAAAAAAAACCTATAATCTAAAAGATTGAAAGTTCCGATTGAAAAACCGACTTCACCACACACTTAACTTGATAACTACTGGACCGATTTTGATAAAACTTGTAATGTTGCCTGAGTTGAAGTAAATGTAAGCCAATAAAAAAAGAATGGTCACAATCCGATTAATATATTCGGAGAAATCCGCCAACAAATATACATACAAGCATATGTAATATGTACAACATACACAAAAATACCTAGGTGTCGAATTGATAACCACCTTTTTTAACGTCGGTTAAAAAGATGGCGGCACGGTAGGTAGGCCAATTTTATTAGTAATCATATTGATAGTTATTTTCTTAATGACAAAGTTACATGGAAACAACCAGCTTCTCATCGAGCAACCCACGAGTCAGTGTAATACTTGTTATGTAACGTATTAATCGTATATTTTTTACATTTTGTAACATTTTTCTTTTTAAGAAAAGAGCATTTGCTGAGTTTCTTGCCGGCTCTTCTCGGTAGAACAACTTTCCGAACCCGTGGTAGAGCTTTGAATTTTCATAAGTGACACCTTAAGGTTGACTTAAGTGGATTGTTTTTTTTAAAATTTGTATAAAGTTATAAAATAAGAAGAAAAACATAAATTGTGGACAAGGAAGCACTTATCTCTATAAGAGATCTCTACCAGTGACCCTTGGCAGTGAGAAAGGTTGTGGAGGAAGAATAGGTACAACAAGATATGAGATAGAATTAAACAAGATATTACCTATATCATAAACTTATATAAACACACAAAAAAAATACTAAATAATAAATACCTACTAAATAATAAAAATAAACAATGCATAAAATATATACATAAATAAATACATACCAACATACATAGGATATATTTTATAATACATAATGATATAACAGATCCATATTATTGTTTATAATAATGATAGAGAAGATAGATAGTGCTGTTTCAGTCGAAGTATAAATGTGTGAATAGATGGGTTATTCATAAAAATACTATCAGGTAGTGAGTTCCATAGGTGCGTTGCAGCTACCGTGAAAGATTTACCATAATAAATAGTGTTGTAACCTGGCCTAACCTGTAACCAAGTGATTTTAATTTGACACACGACCGCACTGGCATCACACGAGGAGGAGCCTCGTGAAAGCGCTCACGTAAGTATGAAGGGGAAGATGTGTTTAAAATCCTAAAGAGTAACGTGAGAATATGAATATTCCGGCGAAGTCGGATAGGGAGCCACTTTAACTAATAAATAAATCATTAAATAATATCAATTGTCATAATAAATAAATCATTTAAATCTTTTTTTAAATTCTGGATGAATTCTGTGCTGACCGTACTCCACAAAATGGCCGCATCCGGCGTTGGCTTCGCTCGCGTGCTTCGATTTACTCAAAACTTATAACTTTGATTTTATTGTCCTCCCTCCTACTTACAATATCCATACTTCCATACTACTATTATAAATGCGAAAGTGTGTCTGTCTGTCTGCTACGCTTCACGGCCCATCCGTTCAACCGATTTTAATGAAATTTGGTACAGGGATAGTTTGTACCCCGGGGAAGGTCATAGGCTACTTTTATCCCGAAATTTTAAGAGTTCCCTCGGGAATGACAAAACTTAGGTCACGCGGACGAAGTCATCTAGTATGTTATGTCCTCCCGACCGAATTTCGGCCTCGGCGGCCTATCTCCAGAGAGATTAGCCATCTGCGCGGGAGATATTATAGTGCACAAATGTGTGCGCATGCACAGCTGCACTCTCTGTTCCTTTACCCTCATAGCCAGATGGGACGGAAAATCCGACACGACCGGAGAGACACGGGGGTGAAAAACCATCAACTTTCTAACTCTGAGAATTTCTTGTCAGAAAAACCCAATACTTGTTATGGCCCGGCCCGGGACTCGAACCCGGGACTTCGTTGGCCGCAGATTGTAGAACTTACTACTTTCTAGGTGTGCGCCCGGTTTCACCCATCCGGTGGAATTTCTGAATATCGTAAGCTTCTATACTCTAAACATACTTACCTACTAATATTATAATATTCTAGCGGACGGACGCCCGCGACTTCGTTCGTGTGGCATAAGTTTTTTCTGGGATAAAAAGAAGCCTATGTCAGTCTCCAGGTCCTCATCTATACCCATGCAAAAATCACGGCACTCCGTTGTTCTGTTGCGGCGTGATTGAAGGACAAACTCTCTATTTAACGTCCATGGGGATAGAAATTACAAAAATTGTGAAATGTGTAACGAAGCTAAATTGCTTATGCAGGTTATTATTTATTTAAATTTAATAAACTAAATGCCGATTCTCAGGTCTCTAACTTCAAACATATGGGACTTTCATACAAACTTACAACCCCCATTACACCCTATTTGGGGTGAATTTTCGTAAAATTGCTCATATGGATTTTTATTATTTATAGCTATTAATTTAATTGCCAATTTTCATGTCTCTAACTTCAATAACAAAGGACTTTCATACAAACTTCCAACCCCCATTTCAACCCCTTAGGGGTGAATTTTCTCAAAACCGTTTCTTAGCGACCGTGTACACCATAGGAAGAACCTATCTTCCAAATTTCAAGTCTGCATGCTCTATAGTTATTGAGATATCGTGATGAATCAGTGACCTTTCGCTTTTATATATATGTATGTCTAGATTATCCAATGTGTCATTCCAGAGTATAATCAGCCATGTCAGCTATCAAGTCTCCGATCATCATGTCGGAGAATAAATAGAGGACAAACATTAAAAAAAATAGTTATCACCATCATATCATACTAATATTATAAATGCGAAAGTTTGGATGTATGGATGGATGTTTGTTACTCAATCACGCCCGAACGGTTGAACGGATCTGGATGAAATTTGGCACAGAGATAGATTATACTCCTTAGTTTACCGGGATAACTACTTTTTATCCCGGAAAACTAAGGAGTTCCCGCGGTAACCAAAAAACCTCAATGCACGCGGACGTAGTCGCGGGCATCAGCTAGTTCATATTAAAACTGTATTATCTCTGTTCCAGCTGGTGGGAACGCCGTGCGGTCAACACGGTCAATACACGTTCTACAAGGCGATCCGGCTGACGGGCCCCCGGGAGAGGATATACGCTATAGGGGACTTCTTCTTCGTCCGGATATGGCAGGACTCCGAGCTGGTGTCCATAGGTGAGACTGAACATGCGCTCGCTTCGCTCCCGAACGGTTTAATCATCATTTAAAGTTTCAACCCATTGCCGTTACACTACTGAGTATGAGTCTCGTCTCGGAATGAGAAGGGTTTGGTAAGTCTACCACGCTGGCCGAGTGCGGTTTGGCAGATTTCACACACCTTTGACCGGCCCCAGGGAGAGGATATTCGTAATCGGGTGACTTCTTCTTCGTCCGGATATGGCAGTATAACTCCGAACCGGTGTTCATAGGTGAGACTGAATATGCGCTCGCTTCGCTCCCGAACGGTTTAATCATCATTTAAAGTTTTAACCCTTTGCCGTTACACTACTGAGTATGAGTCTCCTCTCGGAATGAGAAAATATAATATGCGCTCTCTTCGCTTGGAAATCGCGTGACACATAGAATTTCACTGTAAATATGAGCTTTTTACACGACTGCCGCAGGAATTCCGTAATTTTCTAGGCTAAAACTATGTCACTCTTCAGGTCCTCAACTATACCCATGCCAAAAGTCAAGTTGATCCGTTGCTCCGTTGCGGCGTGATTGAAGGACTAACCAACAAATAAACACTTTCGCAGTATGATCTAAATTTATGTACCTATGTGAGTTTCTTTATTTCACCATAACTTCCAAATGCCTGAACAGATTTGGACTTTTGGGGTATCGTTAGAATCCTTACATCCTTCTGAGTGACACTGGATAATTTGATCAGAAGTGAAACTTCAGAAAAGTAGCCTACGAGAGAATGAGATAAATAGGTATAACTTGTATTCTATCTCATTCTCTCGCAGGCTAAATCCAATTATGAATATGTTTGTCTCCTTTTAGTGTCGCTTTTTCGTTTCATAGAATTTTCAAATCACGATTCTAAAGAAGTTTCACTTTAAAATTACAAAATGAGGGTATGTACCTACGTGTTTTTTATTTTTTTAAATCATGTTCTGTGTTCTCGTGTCTGGCAGGTGAACTGCAGTTGCTATGGACGGACCGCGTCTCCGACCAGACCCTGGTCTCCCTGAGGCTGTACTTCCTCCCCGAGAACACGCCAGACGGCAGGGGATTGCATGGAGAGGTGGGTCATTTGAATTGCAACTCTCGTAGCAGATTAGAGTAGATTTGATTTTATAAATTCTTTGATAACAATAACGTACTTAGTAACAAACATTCAACAACAAAACACAACAAAATCTTACAAATAGGTTACATGTATTATAATTATAGTGATACTAGATGATGCCCGCGACTTCGTCCGCGTGGATTAAGATTTTGATTCCCGCGGGAACTCTTGAATTTTCCAGGATAAAAAGAGGCCTGTTTCCTTCCCCGGGATAACTACAACCTATACGTGTACGAAATTTCATCAAAACCGGTTAAACAGATATTTTTTTTGATTCCCGCGGGAGCTTTTGAATTTTCCGGGATAAAAAGTAGCATATATCCTTCCCCGTGATACATCCTATACCTGTACGTAATTTCATCTAAATCGGTTGAATAGATGGGCCGTGAAAGCGTAGCAGACAGAGAAACACACCTTCACATCTGTATCTAATATTAGTAAATATGGATACTTAGAGGCGAACTTACGCCTAAGACAGAAGATAAGAAATATTATGGTACACTTTCGATCATAAGCTTATTTTTGAAACACCTACTATAAACTTAATAAATAGGTATTGCCATTTACTTGTAGTACCTATTTTTTCGCTTTGCAAACGTCACCCCGAGATATACACCGAATACCTAGTCCCACCAATAGTCCCATAGCTAGTAAATATTAAAAATAAAATAAAAACTGAACAAGCATAAAAATCAGTTCCTATTTTGGCCCGATAACTTTTAAGTTTCTAGGCATGACATGGTTTTATTTAGCTGTACCTACCGCCATAATGATCGTTTTAGGACGTGGTGTAAAACGCCTCGTACCGTTGGAATGACAAGTATAGAAAAATTAGTGCCGCTTTGAACGTGTTAACATTAAAATTAATCTATAATCAAAATAATACTTACCTAAAAATATAAAAAGTAAAAACGTGAAAACCTCAAAAAACCGTCCGTTTCTACAAAGTGTTGCGTCTCGGTCTCACGCGTAGCGCCGTCTCCCTCTAATCCCTATTTGGTAACGCCAACTATTTCATGGATGAAATTACTGATGGTGTGCGGTACAAAGCATAGGAGGTAGCGAGTTTAATAGCGATATATTAATATAAACATTAAAGATGATGAGTGATGTTATCAAGCTAATCCTTACCAGCTTCGCTGGGGTACTGTTTTATAACCCTTTTTTAGTGGATTTTTTTTATTTTAGAGAACCTATAGCCCGAATATCGAAAAAATCGTAATCACTTAGTATTTAGCATAGAGTTTAATAAGTAATTCCTGTGTAATAGCAATACTGAGCAATTATAGGTCTATAAACTCCTTAATTAAACAGTTCGAGTTCGCATTTCACACTACTAAATACTTAATATGCAATATTCTAAATTTTAAGTCATTGAGTAACTAATAATGACTTCATCAACGTGGATGTAAGTTTTTTTTTTTCAAATAATTTGAAAAACCCGTGGAACTCTTTGTTTTTCCGGTATAAAGATGGTTATCTCTGACCTCAACCAAATTTCGTCATACGTTCAAATCAGGACCGTGAAACGATAAAAGACAGACACTTTAATGTTTAAGTATAATAATGAGAATTAAGTACCAGTATTTATGTAAAATTATAGATGCTTGTGGAAGTATTTATTCCGCACTTGCACCAAACGCTAATACCATTTCGAAGCGGTCGAACCGAACTGTATCTTATTACAACGGGATAAAGCTGAATATTAAACGAAGAGCCCTTCAAGTAATTGTGTAGTACGTTATGGGATTGTGTAGTGCGCCTGTGACGTTGTGATACTTTGCGTTTTATGTGTTTTTTGTCTTTATTGTATTTTTACAATACACAGTCAAATAATGATTAAAATAAAACATATATGTACTATAAATGTATAAAATACAATATATTATTCATACGTTATAAAAATAACGTTACATCACTCACATTATGTATTAACGACATTGCTGAAGAAGTAAACAAGTATTAATAAAACACAGGTACCTACTTTTAAGAAGCATAATATTTTTTGAAGTGAAAACTTCTTTAGTTGCGTTGAGCATTTTTTGGTAGGGGGTAAAAATTGTGGAAACAAATGACCGACACCGTCATCCGTGACCGACACCTCGCGTTGTTACGGAGAAAAAGGTCTTAAATATAAATATAGTACATTCGTAATTCAACTTTAATGCCTTAGTTTTAAGGTTTATATTTTAAGTATTTCAAATATTTTAACTATTTTTCTTTTTTTAATAATTTAAATATTTGTTTTCACTTCTAACGGCAATCCCTATGGCTGCCAATTTTTTTTATTGCATGGCAAGTAAGTCCTTGATAGGCAAAGTGACCTCAAAGGGCAAGACTGAAAGTCTCTGGATAATCCATACTTAACATAATAAAAGCGAAAGTATGTCTATTAGCTTTTCACGACTTCTGACAAAATATGTTTGGTACACAGATAGGTTGTATTCTGTAGGACACATTTTTATCTCGAAAAGACTGGAGTTAAAAAAAATCAAGTCATGCAGACAAAGTCGCTTTAATTATTATATATAATAATATTAATAGTATATTATGTACCATGACCTATCATATTTACTTATCCAAGTACTTTATCGCAAAGTTTTACGGTATTATATTAATTAAGTAACAAGTTATTATTATTTTAATATTTTTAGTCATTATTTATGTTATTTAAGCTGCTGTGGTATTATTTTTAATCGACTTCAAAAAAAGAAGGAAGTTCTCAATTTGAAATCTCTAGGTGACTCCATCAAATCGATTTCTATAATTATTTTTTTATTTGAAAGGTATCGTATCATCAGAAAGACCATCAAATGCTTGTCTACTTTTTATTTAAAAGTGTAGCTTAGGTTAAAACACCATTTTCGCGCTCGATTTTGATTTATTCGCCATAATATTAAATAAATTGTACCCCAAAATCTTTCATACGGTATAAGTTTTAACCTTGTTGGGCGATTGGACCAAATTCACACAAGGTCATCTGATGAATATCATTGGAGATGGAGGACGGATTTCCTTAATCTGAGAAGAAGCCCACGAAAATTAAGTTAATCAAGCAAACCCCATAAAATAACTAGTATATTAATATTTTAATCATGCACCTTACGTCATGTTATATCAACGATGCACCTAACTGCTTTGAACTTTGTAATTGATAATTATGCGATGGTGACATTCAGATAGCATTTAATGAAATTGTAGTAAAATCAATTACCTACACATACATAAATAAAAATCTTGTTACATTTTGAAAATCAGTTCATTTTTTCAATAAAACTCATGTTTTCCTGTCCAATGTGCTAAGCAAGCTATTTCCAGCGACTTTGTCCGCGTGTCACTGGATAGTATTTTAAAATCCCGTTAGAATAATTCAAAATCCTTTATTAGTTTCCAAGTTCGATAAAAAATATAGTTATTAGACCTGGCTGTTTGAACTGTACTTTGATGTGTCAGTCAGTTTACGGCGACTTCATTCGCGTAGATTTAGGTTTTAAAAATCATTTGAGGGCTCTCTGATTTTCCGGGATAAAAAGTAGCCTATGTCTGTCCCTGAGCCGAACACCCTATCTCTATACCAAAATTCGTCAAAATAAATTGAACAGTGGCCTAATTGTCTAAGAAAATCGTAATCATTTGAGAGCTTAAAAAGTATTACTCGAACTGTTTAAGGAATTCACACATGTTTTTTGACATGCAGGCATCTATGAACTCCTTAAATAGTTCGAATTATCCGGTTGAAAAACGATTACGACTACGATTTTCTTACACAATCGGGGGCAGATAACCCATAAATTAATTGTTATAATAAATAATAATAATATTTAATTGTAATATTATTAATATGAATCTTGGAAACAGTATATTATTTTCAACGAAAGATTATTTAAAAATTTAGTTCTGAAACATTAGTTATCAGGTCAAGACTTTTTAGTTGGGGTACACAATACATTTGCTGCGATGCGCTCAAACTTACGGTCATAGAAATGTGTGGAGACGATTTATTAAAAAATTTAACTATTAATACCTTTAATAATTTCTGGAATATTAATAAATAGGGATAAAATTTATATTATACCCAAAATCAAAACGAGAGAGCTTGAAGTTATGTTTGTATGAGTTTGGTTTACAAATATTTTGTAGATTCCGAGAGTATATTGATAAATTAATAAATTATGAATAAAATTAAGAATAAGTAATTTAATATATAATAGAGTATATTAATAAATTAATAACTTAGGAATAAAAATCTGAATATTTTGTCCGTGGACGGTCGGAACTTTACAAAAAGTGTTAGCTGTAGTAATTATTCTGTTTCTACACAATCTATACATTTAACGAAATCGAAACTAATCTAAATCTGGTGATAAGTTGTCTCTTAGGGTCCATTATTAAAACACTGAAGCTAATAGTCGGTCGCGAAGGCGGTAGATTCCTGACTCCTCATATATCCTAAGTGACAAAAGTTGTCCTACATGAAATAAATTATTTCATTTCTTATTCCAATCCTTTCGACCTATCAAACGTAGAGGTTAAATAAGAGTCTTCTTTCAGTTATATTTTGGTAGGCGAACATATTTACATAATAATGGGAACGGGCGCGGGTCGGGCGAGGGCCAGGTCGGTTGCGCGGCGGGTTGAATTCACGTTACTTTTTTGACGACCTCCGTGGCGCAGTGTGTAGCGCTGTTGTCTGAACTTGTGGAGGTCCCGGGTTCGATCCCCGGCAGGGTAGATTTGGGAATTTATAATTTCTGAATTTTCCCTGGTCTGGCCTGGTGGGAGGCATTGACCGTGGCACGTTACCACCCTACCGGCAATGACGTGCCGCCAAGCGATTTAGCGTTCCGGTACGATGTCGTGTAGAAACAGAATAGGGGTATGGGTTTTATATAACTACCATGCCCCTTACAGGTTAGCCCGCTACCATCTTAGACTGCATCATCACTTACCATCAGGTGAGATCGCAGTCAAGGGCTAACTTGTAGTGGATAAAAAAAGTCGCCCGCGCCGCGCCCGACCCGTGGCTGCGTTCTGTGTGATGTCGTCCACATAAATACAAGGAATTCAACCCGCCGCGCATCCGACCCTGGTCGCGCCCGACCCCCGCCCGTTCCCTGTGTGTTTGCGCTTAAAGCACGTAAAATCGGCATAATTTACGAGTTTCTCGATTGTGCTTATTGAAGAGTTAGCGTTTATATGTGTATCTTATCGCGGACTCGTTCTGTGTAAATAACTGATAACGCAGTACAGTCGTACTCACAAGTGCTATAACTTTAGTTATGAAATTGCAGTTTTATGTAAAAAAACTAGTGACCCTAAAATACTTTAAGTGCGTATTTTAATTTTAATTAATACCTTTTTTTCATTCGGAATTTCTTAAATGCCTCATTGGAGCAGAAAATACACCTGTGTTTGCGCACACACACAGGCATTATAATATCTCCCGCGCAGATGGCTAATCTCTCTAAAGATTGGCCGCCGTGGCCGAAATTCGGTCGGCCCGAGGACATTTATTACTGTGCAATTTCTACAGCTCTACTAAAAATTTAAACACTTTTGCTATCGACTGTACTGTCGTACTATCGGGTAATAATAATGATATTTTGTTAGTAGAACGATGTGAATACCTTTTTTAATGTCCGCTGAGATAAGCCCGGGCAGTGCTTCTCAAAGTTCTGAATTAATATTATTCAATTCATCTAAAACTATGGTTTCTCCCTCTCACCCCAAAAATAAAGCAAAAGAGGTTTTTGCCCAGCTTTGGACTTTATAACAATAGTAGTAAATAATTTATATTTAAAATTTCTATTTACATTATGATATTATTGGTATGATACTATGATATGACATTTTAATGATATAATTAATTACTTAATTATTGAAAATGAGTTAATATAATTATATCATCAACTTCGTCTATTAATTAACTGCAATCAAAACTAAATTTTAAATTGACAATAATTTCAAATCAACTGTTACGTAATAAACTCATAGGAAGAAATACAATTTTCCTTGTCATCTCGTTCAGTCATTGTGTAAAGTCAGTCTTAAAGCGAATTGATACATGCTATTACAAATTATTTGAATATATACTTTACTAGATGATGCCTGCGACTTCGTCCGCGTGGATTAAGGTTTTTTGATACCCGCGGGAACTAATTTTCCGGGATAAAAAGTAACCTATGTCCTTTCTCGGGATGTAACCTACCTCTATAAAAAATTTCATCAAAATCGGTCGAAAAAGTAGGCCGTGAAAGCCTAGCAGACAAACAGACAGACAGTTGCATTTTTAATATTATAGTATGGATTATCTTTATCTTTACTATATTACTATACTAGCGGTCACCCGCGACTTCGCCCGCGTACAATTTCTGATTTTCTATGAGATTTTCCCGCTGCAAAAGGCCTACTTATAGCAGCTATATAGCATCGGCAGGTTTTTATTATTTAAGACTAATAAGTCCTTAATGCTGACTTCGAAAACTTATAACCTTCATGCAAGCTTTCAACCCCTATTTTACGCCCTTTGGGGTCGATAATCGTAAAATTGCTTATGCAGTTTATTATTACTTAAAACTAATAACCTAAATCCTGATTTTCAAGTCTCTAACTACAAAAACATAGGACTTGCATACAAATTTTCAACCCTCATTTCACCCTCTTTGGGGTAATTTTCGTAAAATTGCTTATGCAGTTTAAAATTAATAAATTTTATGCCGATTTTCAAGTATAAAACTTCAAAAACTTAGAACCCTCATGTAAGCTTCCAACCCCCATTTCACCCCCTTTGGGGGGAATTTTCGTAAAATTGCACATACAGGTTATTATTATTTAAATCGAATAACCTAAATCCCGATTTTGAAGTCTCTAACTTCAAAAACACAGGACTTTCGTACAAAGTTACAACCCCCATTTCACCCTCTGTGGGGTAGATTTTCCTAAAATTTACCCCACAGTTTATACAGTAATAAGTTATAATAACTTAAAACTAACCTAAATCCCGATTTTCAAGTCTCTATCTTCAAAATCTTGGGAGCCCATAGGTAAGCTTCCAACTGCCATTCAAAAATTTATCGTTTTTTTACCTTAAAGAATATGGAATCCATACTATAATAATTATAAATGCTAAAGATCAGATGTATGTTTGGTTTCTCAATCACGGAAGAACGGCTGAACGGATCTGCATAGAATTCGGCGCAGAAATAGATTATATTCTGGAATATCACGTAGGCTATACATAGGCTTTTTATCCCGGAAAATTTAAGAGTTCCCGCGGAAACTGAAAAATTTAAATGAACGCGCTAGTCTCGTCCTTCTAAAACACAAAAGAAAGAAACACTTTTAGTAAATATAAATTTAAAGTAGTTAGGACTAAGAACGCGATAGCGTTGACACTTTTATACTTGTGACTAAAGCCTAATAACTAATATTTAAATTACATAGGTACTGGTTTACCATAATAACTCCATTCGATATGAACCGATAACTTAACAGGGCCAAAGACACGAATACAGGGTTGATAAAAGTTTGAATGTCGCCAATCCCAATAACAGTAATTTATTAAAAATCATCTATATTTAAAAAAAGGCGTGTTATCATCATATTATTATTGGTTCAACAGTTTAATTTATAATCCAATCCATACTAATATTATAAATGCGAAAGTGTGTCTGTCTGTCTGCTACGCTTTCACGGCCCATTTGTTCAAGCGACTTTGATGAAGTTTGGTACAGGGATAGGTTTTATCCCGGGGAAGGACATAAGCTACTTTTTATCCCGGAAAATTAAAGATTGCCTGCGGGAATAAAAAAATCTTATTCCACGCGGACGAAGTCGCATTTATCATTAAGTATGTAATAATAAAATGGCTGTTACATCTTACTGACGGGCGTCCTTATACTGGTTTATAGTATTAGCCTGAGGACTTATTTTTCCGGGATTAAAACGTGTCACATGCCTCGCCTCGATACTGATGACGCTTGGTACCTCATTGCAAAATGTGACAATAAACACATTCAGATTTACATTTATAAAATTAAGAAAGTGTCTTATTGAATATTTTTCTATTACAGTCCAAGATAACACCGATGGCAACGTTTCGATGTCGATATTCGTAAATGATGTTTTGATTTCGGTCACGTACATCAGATAGGCAAAATTATAACAAAGGTTTACAGCAAAGATTATACACAGTACACACTATGTAGATAAAAAATAACTAGATATCTATTTTATTTTATCTACCCTACTATCTTACTTATAATATTATAAAAGTGAAAGTTTGGATGTTTGGATGGTTTTTGTTACTCCTTCACTCCGCAACGAATGAACCGATCTGGCTGAATGGATACAGATAGTTTATACCCTGAATGAACACATTTTATACCGGAAAGATCAAAAACCTTAATCCACACCGACGAAGTCGCGGGCATCATCATTTATCTTTTACCGACTGTATATCTTGAATTTGAGAGAAATTCGTACAGAGATAACTTGCGTTCTAGAATTTAACTTAGGATACCTTCTTCCTATCCCGAAAAATCGAAGATTTCCTACAGAATTTAGAAAAAAATCTATACCATTTATTCTACTACGTCTGAGGCAAAAAGTTCAAAAAGGAAATTCAAAGCAAATGCAACTTTTGACGCAGGCAAAATTCAAAATTATCTTTTTTTTAACTATTAACTAAAGGTAACGAGCCGCGAAGCGACTTTATGTCTTCCTAACTCAAGCAATCATTTAACGAGAACACTGCACGGCTGCGACGGCCCACGTACGTAAACTTACTAAATTTTAAAACGCAAACATTTTTTTATGATCTCCCGCTTATAATATAAGTATGAAATAATTTTGGCTCCACGGTGCTTCTGTTCTAGCAATTATTTGACAGCGCATGGCTGCCAACGTTCACGGATTACATTTTTGAAGATCGCTATACCTAGATGATACGATGTGTCGTTCCAAATTTGAATTTTATATTAGTTGGGAAATGGGTCAAACTAAAATACGCTCATTATGTTTATTGGTATATTGACAAACTTTGACTTCATTTCACTGAGTTCCTCTCGTAATCCATAATATTTTTATAAACTAACTAATGCCCGTGACTTCGTACGCGCTTATTTAGTGTTATTTTAAAATCCGTTAGAACTCTATCTGCTCATGGCTTTTGCCCGCGGCTTCGCTCACGTTAGGTTTGACTTTCAAACTAATTTGAATGCCCTATTTTACCCCCTTAGGGGTTGAATTTTCATAAATCCTTTCTTTGCGGATGCCTACGTCATAATAGCTATTTGTATGTCAAATTTCAGCCCGATCCGTCCAGTGGTTTGAACTGTGCTTTGATAGATCAGCCGGTCAGTCACCTTTTCCTTTTTGTTTCGGTCCTAATATCGTCAAAATCGATGAAACGTGAGAAGTTTAAACAAACAGACACATTTTAATGTATTATAGCGAGTTCATCGGCGTCGATTTTTTGAAATCCCATGAGATCTTGGTTTTCCGAGTCTAAATAGTAGTCTATTTCCTTCCCCGGAACTAGGATGAAAAGAAAAGCGTAGCAGACAGACAGACAGACACACTTTTCCATTTATAATAATGGTTTGTAGATAGTAGGTCAATATAGTTATTTTTGCGGCGGCCATGTTTTTAGAATACGACAAATCGGTTGGTAATAATCATGCGACATTTCATCGCACAGTGTAAGTCCAAGATGGCGTAAAAGCGGCAAGTATAATCGATATTTGGCAATAATTAATGTCTTGTTGGATGTTTGTGAAGTACTTTTCCGATTGGGAAATTAAATTAAGTTTTAGGCAATTAAGTAAATTAGGCTTTGAGAAAAACATCGTGAGGAAAGTGAGGGAAGTTCTCAAAGCTGTGTGAAATCTGCTTATCTGCATTTAGCTAGCATGGTGTGCTATAGCCTAAACTCAACAGTCAGTAAATGGGTTAATATGAGATTATTCGAGTATTTTGAAAATCCACGAGGCATTGTGATTTGTGAATTTTCAAAATTGTGCATTGTGATTTGTGATCCGTCGTTTAAAGCAGTATTATTTTTAACCGACTTCCAAAAAAGGAGGAGGTTCTCAATACGGCGCGTATTTTCTTTTTTTTTTTTAATATATGTCGGTGCATATCTCCTTGGTTTCTGAACCGATTTGATTTTTTTTTCAGTGTTACTTTACAGTAAAAACTTTACAGTAAGTTACTTACTGTATAGTAAAAAATAATTTTGATTTCTACACACTATGTTGAAGTTGGGCGGGTACAACGATAAGCAAAATATCAGGCTCATAGTGTGTAGAAATCAAAATTATTTTTTACTTTACAGTGCCTTTGGAAGTCGGTTTTTTGGAAAGATTTTTTATTAAAATGACAGTTTTATATGACATACCTTGACGTCCCTAAAATAAGGTTTATAATTCTGAAAAAAAAAGTAATTTAAAAAAACAAAAAACCCGACTGCTTGGACACCAAAAAGTATAAAACAAGATGTGAATTTCATTATTATCAATTTACATAGTATAATACTTTTAATGAAATAATGTACAAAATAATATAGCCAATTCAGTATTCTCACAGCTCACGTTTTATAATAATATTTTTCTCTCATAATTAATTTTGTAATTATTACGAATTATCAAGGCGCGTCGCACGTCCATTAGCTAATATTAACGTGCGACTGCGCCTTGATAATTTGTAATAATTACAAAATTAATTATGAGAGAAAAATATTATTATAAAACGTGAGCTGTGAGAATACTGAATTGGCTATATTATTTTGTACATTATTTCATTAAAAGTATTATACTATGTAAATTGATAATAATGAAATTCACATCTTGTTTTATACTTTTTGGTGTCCAAGCAGTCGGGTTTTTTGTTTTTTTAAATTACTTTTTTATTTTAAACTTTTTGGTTATTTATGTTGTTTATTTACCTACCTGCAAGGTAATCCTAATAATATTATTGCCGTAATGAGAATCATTACTTTTGTATTAATTGTATTTTTTATTTATTTAAACTATTAGATTCCTTAATTTAGATTTACTAACGGTTTATTGACTCTTATTTAGGTAGGTGCCAAAACTATATTAATATAACTATACCTAACTTTAATTTTACAGTAGGTAAATGACAATATTTATTAGGTACCTATTATGTAACAAAATTAATAGGTACCAATTAAACAATTTATGAAAACGCGTCAAAATTTCTTAATTTAAGCTTCACAAGCATAGGCTTGCGAAGCTTAAATTAAGAAATTTTGCGTGCGAGCGTCCTGATGATGGCATCATCAGGACGCTCGCACGCAATTGTCGTCAGTCGTGCGCGGTGCGGCTGTAGTTCGTTTTACCACAAGCACCCCAGTGATCAGTCCCCCTTCGACCCCAATGACCAAATCGCTACCGACAATGCTCCCTACTTAGGGCTACACACAAACACTAACCCAACACAGCGTCTTCGCCGGCGAAGACGGGGACCCCGATATCTACGATATCCACGTCACCCGGACGTGGTCTTAACTCACGGCCTCGAGGGCGTATGGACTAATCTAGTCCAACCGACCTCCCATTCATCCCAACGTCATCCTAAGCCGTGGTCCGAGCCTCACAGGAGGCGCCCTTAGGAGGACGTTGCCCCCCCGATGTCATCGAGCGTTAGGGCTCTTTTCTCGGCGACGCCTAGCGCTCGTCAACCCCCCAGTGCCGCTGTAGCGGCCAGTAGGGCCTATGCACTATATTCAATCCGAAAAAAAAAGATCAGTCCCCACCGCACCGCACCGCACTCCTCGCGGACGCGCTTCCCGCGAGTGATATTTGTAAAAGACGTTTATCCGCCTGAAGTGTTCTGTTGCATCCACCACCACTACAGCCTATGAACGTCCCACTGCTGGGCACAGGCCTCCACTGTCATAGGAGAGAGGGAATTAGGAGCTTAGACCCACCACGCTGCTCCAATGCGGGTTGGCGGGCTTTAACGACTATTATCATGTTAGTGATAATAACCGGGACCGACGGCTTAACGTGCTCTCCGAGGCACGGGGGTGAAACACCGCCAACTTCCAACTCCGGGCTGGCACTGAGAATTTCATAATTGAAAAACCCAATACCTAACAATTTTTATGCCCGACCGGGAATCGAACCCAGGACCTCGTGATCCACAGTCGACTACGCTAACCGCTAGACCAACGAGGCAGTTAATGTTTTGTTGCATGATAAACTTTATTTCTATGATATCTCATAAGATATTCATCTAAATTGAATGGTGTAAAGGACAATTTTTGTCTTAATTAAATACTTAAGATGAGTAAGATATTTTTTTTGATAAGGAATTAACGATTAATAACTATGTTGGTAAAAACACCTTCGCAAGCAAAGCACTGTTTTAGACCAAATTTGAAAGTCATAAAAATGGTTATTGTGAGTCAACCTTAAAAGATAGTTATATGCTATCGTGGACTTCTTTTTAGCACTTTTTGAGAGGAACGTTTCCACCATACATTGTTGTCGTGTAACTTTAACGTTTTAGGCAGCGCACGCCACGTAAGCTCTCAGATAAGATGATTTTTTCCGACTTAACTCACATTATTGCAATTTTCGTAAGGATCTCCAATTTTTGTGGAAATAAAATATAGCCTATTTTACTTGATAATAATGTAGCTTTCTATAAGTGATATAATTGTTAAAATCGGTTGAGTGCTTTTTGAGATAATCCACCTAGTTTGATCGATATAGATGATATGAGTAGGAACTTTAAACATTTCCTTTGAAAGCTCGTAAATCCTAAATTATCATTTAAACGGAAAAATGGTTTATGGAACCTAGGTGTGATTTTAAAAGACCTATCTAACGATACCCCACTTGCCTATAACCTATCGAGTATGGACTTTCATTTATTAATTGGCTTCTAGTGGACGCCATTTTGTTTTTCTCAAATTCGGCTTCCGCTATGACACTCGGAAGATTAAGATAAATCTAGTGGTGCAAGTATTATCAAAATCGGTTCAGCCGTTTTGTCTGTAGTGCGACACGAAGGAATACACTAAAAATGAGCCTTTGAAACCTCGTAAATCCTAAATGATCGTTAAAATGAGAAAATGATCAAGGGAACCTAACTATGATTTTGCAAGACCTATTCATCGATACCCCACTTGCCATATTCTATCGACTTTTATTTTTTAATTTGTTACATTATGGCTTCTAGAGGCAGCCATTTTGTTTTTTCTCAAATTCGGCTTCCGTTATGACACTCGGAAGATTAAGATAAAGCTATTGGTACAAGTATTATCAAAATCGGTTCAGCCGTTTTGTCTGTAGTGCGACACGAAGGAATACACTAAAAATGAGCCTTTGAAACCTCGTAAATCCTAAATGATCGTTAAAATGAGAAAATGATCAAGAGAACCTAACTATGATTTTGCAAGACCTATTCATCGATACCCCACTTGCCATATTCTATCGACTTTTATTTTTTAATTTGTTACATTATGGCTTCTAGAGGCAGCCATTTTGTTTTTTCTCAAATTCGGCTTCCGTTATGACACTCGGAAGATTAAGATAAAGCTAGTGGTACAAGTATTATCAAAATCGGTTCAGCCGTTTTGTCTGTAGTGCGACACGAAGGAATACACTAAAAATGAGCCTTTGAAACCTCGTAAATCCTAAATGATCGTTAAAATGAGAAAATGATCAAGGGAACCTAACTATGATTTTGCAAGACCTATTCATCGATACCCCACTTGCCATATTCTATCGACTTTTATTTTTTAATTTGTTACATTATGGCTTCTAGAGGCAGCCATTTTGTTTTTTCTCAAATTCGGCTTCCGTTATGACACTCGGAAGATTAAGATAAAGCTATTGGTACAAGTATTATCAAAATCGGTTCAGCCGTTTTGTCTGTAGTGCGACACGAAGGAATACACTAAAAATGAGCCTTTGAAACCTCGTAAATCCTAAATGATCGTTAAAATGAGAAAATGATCAAGGGAACCTAACTATGATTTTGCAAGACCTATTCATTGATACCCCACACGCCATAGTCTATCGACTTTATTTTTTAAATTTGTTACATTATGGCTTCTAGAGGGCGCCACTTTGTTTTTTCTCAAATTCGGCTTCCACAGTGACACTCTAATGATATACTCGGCATAATCTGGTGCAAGAATCATCAAAATCGGTCCACGCGTTTAGGCTGTAGCTGTCCTGCAAGGAACAAACAAACATATATAGACTGATGAACACATAACCCTGTGCGTTCCGCAGTCGGGTAAAAAGAGTTGTTGATATTGTTGACAATCTATAGTAATACTAATATTATAAATGCGAAAGTTTGGATGGATGGACGTTTGTTACTCAATCACGCCAGAACGGCATAACGGATCTGGATGAAATTTGGCAGAGAGATAGATTATATTCTGGAATAACACATACTACTACTTTTATTACAACTTTTTATCCCGAAAATAAAAGAGATCCCGCAGAAACCAAAAAACCTCAATCCAAGCGGACGAAATGACAGTTTGATGTCACGTACCTTGACGTTCCTAAAATAAAGAAAAACACGAAAATTCTAAAACACGAAAGTCAATAATGACCCCAGGACGTTTGGTAACCCTAGAAATATCTAGTTTGGAGTCCTACGGGTTATTTAAGGTCGTTCAGTTCACACAACACACACAAAGTCGTACACAAGTGTTAGTGTTAAATGAAAAAATACTCAAAGTCCACATAAAAAAGGTTTGAATTTCAATGTAGCCATCGGGGCCAAGGGCGAGCGTCGCGACGGCACACAAAAAGGTGTAGAGTTACCTTAACTAGTATTATTTTGCCGGGTTTACGTGTATTTATTTATTTTATTATTATATTATTATTTATTTTAGCCTGCGAGAGAATGAGATAGGATACAAGTTATATTTATCCCATTTTCTCGTAGGCTACTTTACTGAAGTTTCACTTCTGTCGTGTGCGACTAGCACGGGCACACTTTTCAAAAAAAAAATATTTTTATAGCACTTGGCTGCAATCAGACCTGCTTGCAAGTGTCGATGCTGCCTAAGCTGGAGCTTGCCTAGGAGATGCCTATTCACTCTTAATTTGGCGATTCCAATATTAAAAGCGGAGGGAAAAAGGGAAGCTGGAAGGGCATTCCATATACTAGCGGTTCAAATTAGAAACGAGGAAGCAAATCGCTTTGTACGCGTCTGTGGATTATCTACTACCGATTATCAGCGGGTTTCTCTATATGATTGGATTCAATGGAGAACGGTAGCCCTATTATGTAAAACCTGTATCAATCATTGTTACAATCTCAATTGTTGTGATTGGCTGAATTTATGGTATCCTTAGTGGACAATGGGCTATCCAATGAACTAGTGAGTAGTAAAATGACTTGTATAAAAAAAAATTGATTGCAGTCTAGGTATGCAATAAAATTACAAAAGGGCTTTGAATATTTTTACATGGAGCCTGGCCTATTTTTTTATTAACTGGCTCTACGGCTCTGGGTTCCAGCCCTTGTGAGACTGAGCCTGGCCTAAAGCGCCAGGTTTTGGAGACATAAAATATCAAAGCTGTGCCGGCGGCGCCAGACTTTAACTGATGCTTTAGAAGATTTTGTCTCATATGATACTTGCTTGTATTAATACCAGCTATTTATTATACCAGATATTTTTATAAGTAGCCGCTATTTTAAAAAAAAAGGCGTTGCATTTAAAACCTTTTGACTTGAATGAAGTCACTATTAGTATGCAAATTGTTTTTTTCAAATGACATTTGACAGATACACGTCAATCACGAATTTTTATTTTTAAAATAACTAGTACGCATAGGAAAAGAAAAATTCAAACTTTTAAACTTTAAAGCTTGTAACCATGTTTTATCTTATTCAATTAAAAAAAAACTTACTACCGATTTAACAAAACTGCAGACCTGCCAAATAAATACCTTCGATTTCCTATAACTGAGTAAAAACTAAAATACAGGTAATAAGAAAAATAAATAAACCATTAAAAAAACTAATTGAGTGTTACGTCACAATTTACCTACCTTAAACTATTTTAAGCCAAAATAGCCCCTGTTTGCTTACACTCAAAAGTTCTAAATTAAATACTTAAATACTTATTTTTGTACCAAAATTCGACTCTATAGCTTCGGTGTTAAAGTCGAAGATTATTCTCATACATTAAAGTATGTCAAGCTGAATTCAACTTTAAAATTGAGGTCTTAAAGTATACCAACAATTTATATGAAGCGCTTTGTAGCAATATTGATGTGAACTTTAACTGTACAAGATTAGAGCTCTAAATCCAATAAAGTTATTCTCAGATTCGGCTCACGCTCGACCTGAACGCGTTTTTTGAATTTCAAAATGACGTAACTGTGATACATATCTTAGAGAAATTTGAACTGTAGTATCATTGTAATAAGGTTGGAATTGGAATGATCGGAAGTTGTTGTGATGTTTTATATGTGTTTGTGACCATAAAATTAGATGTTCCTGTGTGCGTATATTAAAGGTTGCTCTGCCGATTGAGTGGAATACGGTTGCAACTCGGATTTTGTTTTTCTTCATGTGCTATTTTTATTTTACCTAATCTTATTTCTCCATTGGAATTATTGCATTGCTGCAAAAGTAAATAACGCAAAGTTTTTTCTATTATGTTTATTATTAATAAATAATTAGCAAATAAGACGTTAAAATAGAAATTAATGAAAAATATTGTTCTTATCTTTATAATGTTTCTTAACGTTATCTTTCTAAAAGCAATCAATCAGTAGGTATCAACTAAATACTCATCCATAAAATAGGTGTACAGAAATTTTTCTAGAAGCTTCCAGGTTTTTTTGTTAGTAGGTCTAGGTATAAAAGGATTTATTTTAAATTTATTTTATAGATAGTTTAGTATTTAGATTTTAGTATGTATGTTATTTATTTTAGTTTTAATGTATGACTTTTAATAAATAATTCCTACTAAATATTATAAAGCTTCTAGGTAAACGAAGCCATTGAGTGGTTATTGAGAGCAAAAATATGATCTTATAAAAAATCCTTGAATAATAATCTGCCGATTTCAATATCAGTCCTTCGCGGAATGCACAAAAACAAATAAATGAATTGCGAGCAAAAAATAAGCGAGCGAGTTGCAACCGCATGGCGCGGAGGCGCATAAATATCAATGTACAATCGAGGTAATTTCTCTCCGTACTATAGGTCTCTTCACATGGGTTTGCTTGTTTTAATTATTATTTATTTTTCTGAGTGTTTAATAATTATTATAATATCATTAAGTATAATTGGGTCAAACTATTTAAATCAGTAACTTTATTTCAACAGTCAAAACTAGTGCTTAGTATGAAGTAAAGTACTTTTTTGAAGTAAAACTTCTTTAGAATCGTTGTCATTTGAAAATTCGATAAAACGAAAAAGCGACACCATAAAGAGACAAACATATTCATAAATATAAATAGGATTTAGCCTGCGAGAGAATGAGATAGAATGCAGGTCATAATATTATGTGCACTACCAACATTGACTCGCGGTACTACTTACATTAATCGATAGTATAAAATGGTTATTCAACACAAAACTCATCTGTTTATGCGGTTTTGATGAAATTTGTACAGGGATAAGTTTTGTCCTGGGTCAGGAAATTAAAAGTTCCCACGGGAATCGAAAATCTCAATCACGCGGACTGAGTGGCAGGCTACATCTAGTAGTATGATAGAAAGTTTGTGTTAGATTTTCGTCTAATAACGTTGAGTGTAACACATAACTGGCGATTATCAAAGTAGGTTATCGCTGGTATAGCATAAAACTGAATAAAACTGCTAAATACTACCTACCTACTACCTACTAAAGTATAAATGAATACCTAGGTACTAAATTAAAAAATTATGTGTGAATATTTGTTTGTCCGTCAATCACACCGCAACAGTGCAACGGATCGACGTAACTTAATTTGGGCTCCCCAGTAAACTATCACAGCTGTTGTGGGCTTTACTAACGAGTAATAGTTAACTTATAAAAATAGTGCTGATGCCTTCGTCCGCGTGGTTTAAGTTTTTTGAAGCGAAACTTCTTAATAATCGTTGTGATCTGTAAATTCGATGAAACGAAAAGCGACACCAAAAAGAGACAAACATATTCATAATAGGATCTAGCTTGCGAAAGGATGAGATAGAATACAAGTGATATATTTATCTCATTCGTAGGTACGCTACTTTAGTGCGTACTTTTTGAAGTTTCACTTCTGCCGTGTGAGAATTCCACACTCACTTTTTTTAGTTTTTATTTTATTTTTCATACATATACTCGTACTAGCGACGCTGTCACCGGGTGAGATAAGTAAGTTTGTGGGACTATATTGTATGTTTTCCGAAGAGTCAAACCCCTTGAGTTTAAAAAAAATGGCAGTCATAGGGACTGCAGATAGAAGTGTAAACGAATAAGTATTTAAAATAATTAAATAATAATAATTAAAATATTTAAAATACTTAAAATATAAACCTTAAACCTAAGGCACTAAAGTTTAATTACTATACTATACTATATTTATATTTAAGACCTTTTGTCTTTGTAACAAGTGTAGGGGGACAATCAAGAAGTAGGTACTAATAAAACTTAATATATTCGTACTCTCATTTGGAACTTGCACGAGCGAATGGTCACAACGGGTAGTGGTTCCACGAGAGATTTAATGTAATAAGATAAAAGTTAGCTAAACTTAAAGACAATATTCATTTGGTCTGGCCACGATTGCTATCATTCAAAACCAAAACCAAAACCAAATTGCGATCTAAACACAAAAGTATTCAATAACCGCTGAGTCTGCCTGCAGGAGACTGAATTACCATCGTCAAAACACTCGTCTTCATACTAACTAATTTCAATATGGCGTCGGTATCCGCAGATAAAATCGAATGTCATGAAACGAGTCAAATTGACTGATATTATACTTCCTGTTTCATGAGATAATAAATAAAAATAAATAAATAATAATTATTTGCAAGAATATGGGTACAGATTAGGTCTTAAAGTAGTTTTTATTTTCCTAACATATTCTACCCTACAATGGTGTGCAAATGTGTGTTTGTTTTTAACGTAAATAAATGAAATTATTTCACTACATCATTGAATTATAAAATTAAGATTAAATTACATAACATTGGATAAATTTTTAAAAACGTACAAAAAAAAAACAATTGCTGCTCAATGTTAAATGTCACCGTAAAGAAAAAAGAAATCATATAATATTATTATTTCCAAAAGTAAATGGTAAAATGATGTCACATAAATTAGTCAGTAGAAATAACAAATAAAAATACTACTATGAGTGGTTTAAATAATCTTTAACAGAATAAAATTGGCGGGCCCGTAGATATAATGACAAACAGTAATAATTTTAACACAAATAACAACGCGAGGTGTCGGTCACGCGTTTCCACATTTTTGCCCCCTACCAAAGAAGTTTTCACTTCAAAAACATATATCCACGCCTACTAATATCGGGTGAAACATAAAACTGTCGATTTTGGAAGTAGGTTAACGCTGGCGCAGCATAAAGCAGGTAATAAGTGTTTAATGTGAAAAAATCGTAATAAAAAATGTACACGTCACAGTTTTGTGCGCACCATATCTGTGCGACACGTTGCGGTAGGTAGCTGGCTCGATTTATTGTGTACTAAATTCAGTCATTTCTGACGTACAACATTTAGGATTAATATGATTACTAATATTTTACACTATTATTATACCAATTAAATTATTTACAACTAGCAGATGCCCGCGACTTCTTCCGCGTGAAATATTTTTTTTAATTCCCACGGGAACTCCCTAATTTTTCGGGATAATATATAGCCTATGACACTCACAAATAATGTGGCAATAAATTTCATATCATCATTTCTTCGCATTTATAATTTTAGTATAGATTATCTACTTAGTTTTAATATTTGTCACCAATAGACAGACAGTTACATACGTCAGCGCGTTCTGAACCCTTGCGGACGGAATTAATGTGCGAGAGGGACGGACGATTGTTGTCCTCACAGCGACTCCATGGAGGCGATATTATAATAAAGTATGTAATTATATTTTGTATTGATATTATATTAAATATCACAAAACAGTCTTCTATTTTTCCTGGAATATTAATTCCCGCAGGATTTTCAAAAGACCTAAATCCTCGTGGACGAAGTTGCGAGCATCGCCTCGTGTGATAATTCATAATATAATCATGATACGCATGTTTTATGAATTAAATTTTAGCTAAAGTTAAGCTTTGTTCTTAAATTTTCCCACATTATAATAATTCAGAATTACGTGATGATAATGTAATTAAATGAATAATAAAGAGGTTAAATGGTTATTACTAATTTTAATAGAAAAACACAATTTCAATTTAAAGACATGTTTGATCTAGTAAATAAATAAACTTGAATAAAATATTTTATTATAACTCTTTTATGCACCCAAAAATTATTTTTATTCCATTTAAAAAGTAATACCATCTTGATCCTTCGAAGTAGGAAGAAGTACAAGCAAAGTCAGGGGCGTTCTTTGGGCGTACTATATTTCATGTGAGATTTGTTTTTTATTATAATATTCAAATTCAAATCTACTTGACACACACATAGGTATCTTTTATCCCCATCAAATATATGGACTGCCATTTCCTACATGATTTAAAAACGTTACTCTGCCCAGATAAAGCCATATGTAAAAGCTAGTAGCGTAAAATACAAAAAAAGCTAAATTTAATTGTTTGTATTATATTTTTAAACGTTATTAAAATTTCCGGTTTAAAACAATGCATACTAAAATTTTTATACAAAAAATTATAATTGTAATTCTACTCACCGATTTCCTGTTCCAGTGAAAAAATATCGGCGCATACTTGCCGCGAGGATTAGGGTTGGCGATGCGTTGTTTTTTAATTTTTCTATTTAATAACTATATTAAACAATAAAACACATGTTTTTGTTTCAAAACATGTGTTTTATGGTTAGTGTAGTTGTTGTTGTTGTAGTGACCAAAAATTTTAAAAAATAGCATTATCATTTTTTTCTTCAAATTGCGAATAGTTCGGACGTCTGGATGAGGCTGAAAATTTAAATGAAAGATTCCATTACTGCCATTCGTTAGTATATTTCATAGAATTATAATTTTGTTCAATTTACATACAACTCTAAGCGATTTTGCAGATGCGAAAGTGTCTCTCTGTCTGTTACCATTAGCCATGTAACTTGGCGAAATTTGGAAAAGGCATTGCTTAGGAGGAGGCTCTTTTCCGACTGAGCTATTGAGAGCGATTTGGAAGTGTTCAATTTTTTTTAAGTAACTAAATTAATTGCGAGAGAGACAGATGATTAGAATGATTCTTCCAGCCCAGAGGCCCAATTGTCTAAGCATTTCGTAATCATTTGACAGCTTAAACCGTATTACTTGAACTGTTCAAGGATTTCATCCTTACAGAATACATGATTTTAATACATGATTTTTGACGTGCAAGCATCGACGAACTCCTTAAACAGGTGGGTTTTTCGTTACACAAACTATTACGATTTCGTTATACAATAGGGAGGCAGATTCTTGTGTTTCATCGTGCCAAATATACTGCTCTGATAATCTACATCAGCGTGTCTCGTGCGAAGTCCGTATCTCGTGCGAAGTCATAGGAAGAAATAATATTTTGTTACGAGTTCATTTTTGCAACACAACATCGTCTTTTACCTACAAATAACAAAATTATCGAAGACGTCAATTTATACAGCTGTGAATACTTTTATTATCATACAAACAGATTATAATGTAACTAAATACTTTGAAAATGTCAGTTGTATTTTTGTTAGGAAGTAAATGTTCATCTCTATCTAAAACTTTACAAAAGACTGGAAATATTTTACTTGTATTGAGCATATTTTTGAATTGAGATTTCGTTTGAAGTCGGTTAAATAAATAAATGCATTCGAGGTTAGACTATGCTAAACAAGTGACGAATTTTAATACAAATAAGGCCAATGTAAATACAAGTACACCTGTTTAAATTTAACGCTAGTGTTCTTATGAAAGTGTTGCAGGTTATTATTTAAAAATATGCCTCAATATAACGTCAATACCATCAAGTTATACCAAAATAATAATTAAATGTTTATTTTATTTAATATTTCTTGTCTATATTGACTGCAAGGGGTTTTCATCGCATGAATCATCTATTATAGTCAAGTCAAGATTATGATCCCGACTTCGTCAGCTTATGTCAAAGTATTTCGTTACCCGTGAGCTTCTCAATTTTCGAGGATAAAAAGAATCTCCTTTCTTCGGACATAAATTAAGGCTGTACCAAATTTCATCCAGCAGTTGAACAGATAGGCCGTGAAACCGTCTATACTATATCTATCTATACTTCTATACTATCTATACTTACTAATATTATAAATGCGAAAGTTGGGATGGATGTATGGATGTGTGGATGGATGTTTGTTAATCAATCACGGCTGAACGGATCTGGATGAAATTTGGCACAGAGATAGATGTCTGGAATAACACATAGGCTACTTTTTATCCCGGAAAACTAAGAAGTTCCCGAGGGAACCAAAAGACCTCAAACCACGCGGACGTAGTCGCGGGCATCAGCTAGTATCAAACAAACAAACTCACATTTGCATTAGGTAATTAAATAATATTTTGAGCCCGGGTGGCAGCCCTGTGCCCTCCGGTTTGCTTCGTTTGCTTGCTTTACTTAGCACACTGTCGCCGCATAGAGCCGCTACTGAGATTCGCTACTACAAGATAGTTAGATTTTTTATGTCAAAATAACATTATGAATAATGAAATTTATTAACTTATATTATATATTATTGTATATCAATTGCACTTTGTACAAAACTAAGAGCGTATTTCTCAATCTTGAAATAATCTTAAATAGACAGAGAGATAAATTATTTATTTGTCCTTGAAAATAATTCACAGTATGTGTTTACAGAAGGAAGTCAATTATTAATTAATGCATTATTGGCTATCTTCGAAAAAAGTTTCGACAGTTCATGTCCATACATGATGATTGATGACGGTATAGGAATACGGTCAAAATTTGAAATTGATTCTTCAATTCAGGTATACTTGACGATTGTGAAACCAGCCGTAAATTAATACTTATTGTTTTTCGTGATAAAGTGGCTTTCCAATGGTACTTATTTCTTTGTTTGAAGGCATTTAATTTGATTAAAAAAAATCCTACTCATACCATAAAGGGGTAATTTTCATTAATCACGCCGCAACTGAGCAAGTGCGACCTTTTTTTTAAAGACCTGGAGAGTGCTAAGAGTACTGTTTAACCCGGAGTTCTCACGCGATTTCTTAAATTCGAAATTAACGTAGATGAAGTCGTGGGCATCATCTCATCAAATCGATGAAGCCGAGCAAAGCAAAGGAAACGATCATAGTTACACAGTGTAAATAAGTATAAACAATTAAAAAAAAGTAATAATAATAATAAATTAAACAAAACTCACTTGCGACACTATCCCCGTAGCCACTGATAACATTTCGTAAGCGATACACCGCGACCGATGCCTCTTGATACTTGACATTATTTTTATTTTTTAACTCAGTTTGTTAGTTTTTATCCATTTTCGCACTAGATTCACTCGGATAATTAAAATATTTCTGACTAGCTCATGCCCGCTACTTCGTCCGCGTTAATTGAGGTTGCCTGGTTCCCGCGGGGACTCTTTAATTTTCTGGGATAAAAAGTAGCCTATGCGTTATTCCAGAGTCCAGACTATAATATATCTCTTTGCCAAATTTCATCCAGATCCGTTTAGCCGTTCTGTCAAACATCCATAAGACCATTTAACCATCTTCGCATTTATAATATTAAGATAAAATAGATATAGATAAACAAACTTTAAAATTATTGATTAATTATGTTATTTTCGACGCGTTTTGACTTTCAGTCGTCTTTCATAATATTATTTTGTTCTTTTTTGTCTATATTCGTACTTGTTTCACTCAGTTTAATTAGTTAATTTGAATATTTTAATTATCTATACTAATCCATACTATTATTATAAATGCGAAAGTGTTTCTGTCTGTCTGTCTGTCTGCTATGCTTTCACGACCCATCCGTTCAAGATTAGATTTGGTACAGGGATTGTTTATATCCCGGGATAGGACATAGGCTACTTGTTATCCCGGAAAATTAAAGAGTTCCCGCGGGAATTAAAAAAACTTAATCCACGCGGACGAAGTCACCTAGTCTAAATATATATAAGATTGTGAACCGTTTAATGTTCTGAGTGCCAATTTTTTTAAAATTCATTGTACATATTTACGTTTTTTTGGTCTGTTTCTGTAGGTTAAGGTGAGGGTTGGACATAAATCATCTTGCGGCCGGGCAATATACATTAGGTTCTATCGGGTTAATATACCTAACAGATTACAATTTACCGAAATAATGCGTTAAATCGTAATCTTTCGACAGTTTTCAATTTCGCGAGTTAGATTATAATCTAACGGTTTTTACAATCTACGGTGACATATATAAAAGGAAAAGGTGACTGACTGACTGATCTATGAACGCACAGCTCAAACCACTGGACGGATCGGGATAAAATTTGGCATGCAGATAGTTATTATGACGAAGACATCCGCTAAGAAGGAACTTTTGTAAATTCAACCCTTTAGGTTGCCCCAAAATAGTGGTTTGAAATGTGTGTAGTCCATGCGGACGAAGTCGCGGGCTAAAGATAGTCAAGTATATTGAATTGAATACTATACAGTGAAGTACAGAATATAACAGAAAACTAGTAAGTATTGAAAATCATTGCAGGAAAATAGATATAGTGAGATACCTACAGTAACGTAATTAAACTAAATTTCACGCACTGCCGTCGACCCCGAGTACGCTTGTATTAAAAGCGTTGAAGAAGGCCTGGGAAACGACCCGCGATCTCTGTAGGAAAACTATGTTAATAAAATTTAAGATTATGGTATGTGATTGCCTCCTTTGTTAACATAATGAAGGATAGGTACTTCCTATTTCAGAATCCTTCACATAAGTGCTAACAACAACTGTTCAAAGTTTCAACTCAATCATTATAGACTAACCGTTACCATCAGGTGAGTTTAATTATGCGAAAGCCTTCATCAACAAAAACGTATATTTTCCTAAATATTCGGTAAAGCTGGAATCAAGTTCGGATGGCCTTAATTTAGTTCACTACTCGCAGCCGGTTTGAGAGGAGGCTAACTTATAAGCGATAGCGATGAGCGGGAGCGGGGTGTGTAATCGACTGTAAAAATAGGTACTCGTAGTTGTGAGGCCCAATTGCTTAAGAAAATCGTAATCATTTGACAGCTTAAAACGTATTAGATACTTGAACTGAAAGGAGTTTATATATGCTTTTTGACATGCAGGCATCTATGAACTACTTAAATAGTCCGTTTGTCAATCTTTTACGTTTACGATTTTCTTACACAATCCGGGGATAGGTTTTACACTGAATATTCGATTGATCGTAATCGAGCGTTCGATCACATTGGCGTCAAAATAAAACAGACCTAGTAACTCTTGATTTAAAGTCGTGCATTCAGTAGAACCATTTTCAATTTCAAAACGTTTCCGTTTGAAGCGCTGGCTATAAATTCATAAACGAAATTATGCTCTAAATGAATGCAGTTACAAGTTATTATTAAACTAACTATTCTTACAAATTTCCGGCAGCATATAGATTAAAAATTATTATTAACCATAGATTTACATTATTTACTACTGATATAAATTATAATAAGTACAGATATACATAATTCTTAATTATTTATTAACCGCTTGCCGCTTATCACTCGTGCCACGCGCCGTCTATTCTATTATTAGTCAGTACATACCAAATCGATAAACCGATTTCAAATGCGACAGTATGTGTGTTTGTGTAGGTTACACATTGTTTGTACTTTTGTATAAAAAACTAACTAGCTATTATTCCACTACGAGTTTTGGCTTTAATTTGACAACCTATTTTATACTAAATTCCATCAAAATTAAAAGATGGGCATAAAGCGTAACCCATTTTGATGAAACTTGGTACAAGGGTAGTTTGTATCAGGGAAGGACATAGGCTACTTTTACCCCGGAAAGTTTAAGAGATCCCGCGGGAATCAAAAAATCTTAATCCACGTGGACGAAGTCGCGAGCATCTTCTAGTAAAACTATAATTTAGGCGCCATACTGTCCACGTTTAAAGCCATATTGTTTCATTATTGTTGACTTTCGTGTTTTAGAATTATAATCCTTATTTTAGGAACGTCAAGGGACGTGACATCAAACAGTCATTTAGAGTAATATTGCTTTAAGTGTACCCCTATGCCTCCAGGGATACATTTAAATATTGTATACCATAATGTATACCATCGCTTAAAGCAGTATTATTTGAAAATGAAAGTTTTATGTCATGTACCTTGACGTCCCTAAAATCCATACTTTTGCTTTTATAAATGCGAAAGTGTGTTTGTCTGTCTACTACGCTTTCACGACTCACCTGTTCAGCCGATTTTTATCAAATTTGGTACGAGGATAGGTTGTATTCCGGGAAATGACAAAGGCTACTTTTTATCCTGGAAAACTAAGAAGTTCCCGCGGGAAACGAAAATTTTTAGTCCACGCGGAGGAAGTCGTCATCATCTAGTTAGAACTATAATTCTAAAACACGAATTTTAATTATGTTAAAACAATACTGCTCTAAGCGCTGGTAGTACGCCCCCCGGGTAGGAGTCGATACAATTTCCCAATAAGCGTTCCCGTGGGGGGCAATTAATGTATCACAGCGCCGGTTGCCATGGCGACCTCTCGTTAGGACTCCACCGAATCAGGCACGCAGATTCGATTCCTTTGTGCTCCTTTTACACTTTTACAGCTTCCTTAATTTCATTTCGAGACTTTCTTGTGCCCGCGATTTTTTTGAAGTGAAACTTCTTTAGAATCGTTGTGATTTGAACATAATATGATGAAACGAAAAAGAGACAAATAAAATAGGATTTAGCCTGCGAGAGAATGAGACTTTTCTGAAGTTTCACTTCTGCCGTGTGTGAATTACACATACACACACTTTTTTTTATTCACTACATGTTAGCCCTCGACTGCGATCTCACCTGATGGTAAGTGATGATGCAGTCTAAGATGGTAGCGGGCTAACCTGTTAGGGACATGGTTGTTATATTAAACACATACCCCTAATCGGTTTCTACACGGCATCGTACCGGAACGCTAAATCGCTTAGCGGCACGTCTTCGCCGGTAGGGTGTGTCATGTTTAATTTTGTCATTTTATTTCTTTTGTTGTGTACAATAAAGTGTTTTTATTTCTTTTCCTATCTTATTTTAACTAACTAATAATTTATAAGGGAGTAATTAGGAAACGTAGCTCTGATCAAATGATACTCGCAATCAATCGCAACATAGAATAGCTAGACCAAAATATGAAAGTATCATTAATCCACATGCGTAATAAGTTATCCTGTTTCGACATTTTTAGTCTAGGCAACGGGGCGGTTCGTTGTATGGAGACCCCTGCATTATATACTCATTTCTCAGTCGTTGAAACTCGGCAGGATTGTAGTGTGGTATGAACCAAAAACTTAACAAAAACAAAAATATCCAAAAAAAAAAAGTTAGGCTTTATATATAACCTAAAACTTAATATTTATGACTGAATATTTTCTCGATTTCTTTTTAAAATAATAGTAGCTAGTATATTTACACTCAAAACCGAAATATCAAACGAAATAATCATGCCCAACATCGATATTTAAACCGATTATATTATCAAACCTAAATTGCGTTTACACGATAATGTACCTATCTACCTTCCTGATTTAACAATTGGGTATAGCATTAAAAACCTGACTTCCTTTCTGAATTTTTATTGAATATTGTAATATACTTATAAGTCATGATATTATAAAATTCGTTGCCTGAGGAATTATTGTTGGGGTCCACTAGCTTCCTTGCCTAGACTATTTTATTATTATTATTATTATTATGAGCCATGAGCAGTCACAAAATTATACGAATAAAGAATTAGAATTCAGAATACATACCTACCTCAATAATAATTTATGTGGGTCGGCGGATCACGTGCCACTTCTGAGTTTTAATAAATCAAATACCCAATGTTTGTTTTAAGACTTTATTCCTCACGATCATAATTGTAAAATTATTCCTCACGATCATAATTGTAAAATTCTTAGAGTACCTAATTTAATTATTTTGTGCTTACAATCTTTTCAATCCTCCGATTTTCTTTTCGTCCTTCGCGCTCAATTGGCGGGAAGCACCCCCATTGGCTCTCAGAATCTCCACTTTTTTTACGGCCCCAGATTCAAGTCCTTTATGGCCTTATATTTATTGCGAATGTCGTACCATAGAATATAAAACTAGAAAATCATGACAGGTGGTAAGGGTAACTAGCCACGGCCGAAGCCTCCCACCAGGCCGTAGCGCATCTCTGGTGTAACACTTTACACCAACGTTATGGAAAGGCTTTGTATTCTTTTTACAGCTTTCTTATAAACTTCGTCACCAGCCGGCGCCCGCGACTTCGTTCGCATGGATTTAGGTTTTAATAGATTCCAGGGAAATCCATTCATTTTCCGGGATAAAAAGTAGCTTTTGTCATTCTGTCAAGGTCCTCAACTAAATCAATGCAACAAATCACATCGATTTGTAACTCTGTTGCTGCGTGATTGAAGGACAAACAAAATATACACCGTCTCATTTATCTAGATGATGCCCTAGAATCTAGGTGTATAAAGTTTTTAATTTTATTCCCGTGAGAACTTCCTATTTTTCTGGGATAAAAAGTTGCCTATGTCCTCCCCTGGGAATATACAAGTTACAACTTACAACCTATCGCCATACCAAAATGGGTTGAACAGATGGACTGTGAAAGCGTAGCAGACAGATAGACACACTTTCGCATTTATAATATTAAGTATCGACTGGTATGGTTATGTAGTTTTTGAGTTATGAGACAATATATCATATGAGCTTACAGATAAACCCCTTTTTCCGTGTCGTCGGATAAAAAAAGAATTGTCAAACAAAACCGCGTCTAATAGCTAGTTATTAATAAATACGGGACGTGAAAAAAAAGGCGAAAAAACACGGTTTCCTAATCTTCAAATTCTATATAAACCGGCATTAATAAGTTACGATAAACTGACAATTTATATGCGACCGTAATGGTATAGAAATAAAGGTGACTTTCCGTTGGAAGAAAGTGAACGATTTCGCACTTACACTCTTTTGTTTATTAAATGTACAGGAACTTCGTGAACAGTTGTTTACTGCGTTTAGATATGTTTGATACTTTGGTTACTTTTATTGCTTATTTTTATAATTTTATCTTTGTGTCGAATGATTAATCGCTGAAGGTTTAACCTTGCATAAAACACTATGGTTAAGGTTTTTATGGTTCTTTTGGGATTATTATGCGATTCCCGTATCCTGTACTTCACTACCCATAATATTAAGGCGAAAGTGTTTGTTGTTTTGTCATTCAATCACGGAGCCACTGATCGACCTTTTTCGTATAGTTATATAAATAAAGACTTGTATTGTATCCTTATTAAGTAAAACCTGAATCAATCATTGTTACAATCGCAATTGTTGTGATTGACCTAATTTAGGGAAATCTTGCTGCGAAAATGGTTTTTGAATAATTAAGTTTCACCAATCAAAGGTTATTGCGATCGTTACATTATAACAATAAATCTTAGTAATAAAACCCCTAGAGCGGAGGGTAACATAGGCAGCTTTGGATCTTAAAAATTCAGCCCCAGGAGTTCCCACGGAATTTTAAAAATCCACATGGGCGAAGTCGTGGACGTCATATAGTCAAATAATATATCTTCAAAACCGCGCATTGCGCATTGATTTTTGAGTTGTTTATGAGCTCTTTCCGGTTGAGTGACACACCTCATTGAATGTCAATTTTATACGCCTTGGTTTAGGTTAGGTAGGTTCGAAAAACTATAAAAAATTGCTATAAATTGACTATTAAAATTATTCATCAATTCGGTAGGTCCGGTTGTCGAATTTAGGATGTTTTTGGTCTTTTCAGAGCGTTTTTTGAGGTATGTGCGTTTGACTTTTAAGTTTTTTTTTATTCCACTATAAGTTAGACCATGCCATCTCACCTGATGGTAAGTGATGATGCAGTCTGAGATGCTAGCGGGCTAGCCTGTAAGGGGTATGGCAGTTATAAACCATACCCCTAGTCGGTTTCTACACGGTATCGTAGCGGAACTTTAAATCGCTTGGCGGTACGTCTTTGCCGGTAGGGTGGTAACTGGCCACAGCCAAAGGCTCCCACCAGACTAGACCAGAGAAAATTTAGAAATTATGAATTCCCAATTGACCCTGGCGGGAACCACACTCGGGACCTTCCACATTACGACAACAGCGAGCATCTATTATCATCATCATCACTACTAAATCAAGTTCAGTGGCACTTGATTTAGTAGTGATGAAAATCTGAACTGGTTTGCTCACTAGAGTTGAAAGTTCCTCACTAGTCCTGAAAGTTTTCCATAACCTCCTCATAGTTGACTGTGAAGTCTGCCAACCCACGCTAGGCAAGCTTTGTGGACACATGCTTAGTCTGGCTGGCAGTAGTTTTCGGATGAGATGTACTGTATGTTGTCAAGTCAGTCGGCCAATTTTGATTTATTATTAAATGATTATTGATGTGGTTATTAGAGAGCATCTTATTTTTGGAAACTAAACATACATGGAATTTTAACATTACTAAAACTGGGTATTGAATACTCCTGTTTCATTAAATTATCCGAGTAGAATTAAGAAAACCATAGTTTTCCTTTTTGTGTATCAACTATCAAGTGCTAAAAATTTATAAAATATTAACATTTTAAGTAAATGCAATTAGAATTCGTAGGTAGTAGTTACGTTCGACTTACTCTTAATCTTAGTAAATTGTTTTATTTATGTACCAGTAAAATATTTATATTTTATGCATATAAATGTGTACATGTGTATAAATTAGTACTAGCTGACGCGCCCTGGCTTCGTTTGAGTACAATTTATGAAAGTCCTTTCTACGTGGGGGTTGACGCGTGTTGAGTCGCTGATTCTACATGAAAAATACCCAAATGAAAATGAATAAGATACCATAGTCAGTGATTTCTGCGGTAAATTCAAGTAGGTACTTTTAGACAGGAAGAATCATATCGTCTATTTACAGAATAGTTTTAATTAAAAATTTATATTAATTTAAGATTTCGTGTATTGGTCAAAACACATTTCCAAAATTAACTGAAGAAGTGCCTTTTTCAGTTTCAATTCTCAATAATCTTAAGTTGTCGTACGTACGTAAGTATCAAAATTTTCGCGTCACTGTTGTGACCCGCTATCATCTTTCACCGCGCCAGGGGCGCACTGCGACATTATTATTTAATTATTGTTTTTTTCACATTTGATTGTAAAATTATCACAAGATTTTTTATGTACTGAATATCAGATCAGAACTTTTTTATGTTTGTCTACTTTATGGTTTAGTATATACCCTTGAGAATTTATTCAAGATGAAAAATAATTAGTATCAGTGACATAAGTAATTAGTGTTAATATAAAACTTAAAATGTTTAATACTTAATACATATTTGCAACTAAAAATAATACTTGCGATTTGTCTGTTTGTCACCTCTAAGCAGATTTTATTTATTTATTTAATTCCTGAAAGGGCCCAAGTCGTACGATAAATTACTAAATGAAATATTGAATAACTACGCGATCTCAAGGTTTGCATCGGGTTCTGAATGTAGGTGTTATAGCAAAGTGTTTAATTATTTGACAGTTTTGAAAGTTAATTGATTTCCCGCTGGGATTGCGATTGCACTGACTTAATTATTGTTGAAGCGATATGTTTAATTAAACTATTTAGTTATTGACTAGATTACTTGCCACACTTTTGCACAGATTATCTAGTATGAGCTAAATAATATGTATATGTCACCGTAAGATTGTAAAAACCGTTAGATTATAATCTAACTTGCGAAATTCTAAACTGTCGAAAGATTGTAAACTGTTCAATGTTCTGAGTGTAAATTTTTGAAATATTCATTTTATTTACGTTTTCTTGTCTATTTCTTGTAGGTTAGGTTAGGGTTCGACATAAATAATCAAGTAGTGCCCGGCCGCAGGCCGGGCACTTAGGTTTTGTCGGGTATAAAAACCTATCAGATTACAATCTACCGAAAAATAATGCGTTAAATTGTAATCTTTCGACAGTTTAGAATTTCGCGAGTTAGATTATAATCCAACGGTTTTTACAATCTTACGGTGACATATACATATTATTATGACTTACTAGATGATTCCCGCGGGCACTCTTTAATTTTCTGGGGTAAAAAGTACCAGTGATACCTTCCTACCTGTCTCTGTACTAAAATTTCATCAAAATCAGTTGAACAGATGGGTCGCGAAAGCGTAGCGGACAGCCAGACAGACACATTTTCGCATTTAAAATATTGGTATGGAATTAGTA
This sequence comes from Erebia palarica, assembly GCA_964035005.1. Taxonomy (NCBI): domain Eukaryota; kingdom Metazoa; phylum Arthropoda; class Insecta; order Lepidoptera; family Nymphalidae; genus Erebia; species Erebia palarica. The sequence goes on along the minus strand of OZ035994.1, from coordinate 10,131,887 downwards.
TCGATTATTATTTCATGTAAAAATAATGATGAATAAGAAAAATAAGGCCAGGATGCGACCCTGGATCCCCTACCCGCGCCCCGCGACGCCATTTTGCGTTTGAGAATTTATGTCGCTAAGGCTGCGTTTACACTAATTATGTTTTTATTTTTTATTTTCTTACGATTCAGGTAAATCGATAATACAAATAAAACAATATAATCTATATTTCATAATATCATAAGAGTTGAATAACTTGGAATAGAGGATGATCTAGACAACCAATAAATCAAAATACTTATACTATTGAAAAGTGGCCAGTTGAAAATGTTCCGGGATAATAATAGTAATGACCTTCCCCGGGATGTAACCTATTCCTGTACCAAATTTCATTGTAATCGGTTGAAAAGATGGGCCGCGAAAGCGTAGCAGACAGACACACTTTCGCATTTATAATATTAGTATGGATTTTTCTAATCTCATCTTAAATCTTTCAACTTCAAACGTACTTACTTACCTACGTCTCCAGATTTTGACTTTTTGAGAAAGCAATTCACATTTTTTTCGAATTTTCACAAAAAGTATCCCACGATACGAAAACATAAATGATGCCGACCCATAAATGTAATTTATTGATACATTAATACATAAAACAAATATTAAACATAATTATGTTAATTGATAGATTCTTAAGCGGTCATAGTAAACCGGTTGTATGGCCTGACGTCTTAATCGCTTTACCGCCTACGAAGGAAAGGAAGTGTGATAGCAATGAGAACAGAATCCATTATAAATAAAATAATATTTAAAATATTAATAATATAATTCAATATTAATTATATATTAATTATATAGTTCAATATCGAGTGATTCACAAAAAATATAATTTAATAAAAATGTGAATTAGATTCTAATTTAACTCGATTAGTTAATCTGTATCCATACTTACTAATATTAAAACCAAATAGTCAATATATCTAACAAAAACATTCAAATCTGTCTTTGACAAGTGCTTTTGAATAGTTGAGTGAATCTACCACTATTTCGGAATGCCAGTGGTAGATTCACTCGACTATTTGACTTACACATACTTTGTCTAAGCAGCATACTTCTAATGGACTTTTTTGTGTAAAGGTATGTCTAAAATGGATTGTGGAATTTTATTATAATATGTACTTAATTATTAAAATTGTATTATAATGATTAATAGGAAAACACTGTAACCATATAAAAATTATACTTTAAATAAATAAATTCTGCGTGGATCGAGGTTTTTTGGTTCCCGCGGGAACTCCTTAAATACCCGGGATAATACATCCATACATCCATCCAAACTTTCGCATTTATAATATTAAGAAGTAAGAAGAAAGATAAGATTTAGCAATTCACACAAACACTGACCAACATCTTCACCATCTAAATCTATAGTAGCTAGTCTAGGAGACTAGCGTTGCCACTCTAGCGTCCACAACCATATATACAATAATAAACCTACAACCGATTGTGTAAGGAAATTGTAATCGTAAGTTGTCAAACGTATTAATCCGACCTGTTTAAGGAGTTCACAGATGCGTGCACGTCAAAAAGCACGTATGAACTCCATAAACAGTTCGAGTATTACGTTTTGAGCTGGCAAATGATTACGATTAGCTTAGACAATTGTGCCTCTGGAATATTTTAATTTTAAGCCTAACATAGTATATCTGCATTCAATTTTTATCCACTACAAGTTAGCATGTGACTGCGATCTCACCTGATGGTAAGTGATGATGCAGTCTAAGATGGTAGCGGGTCGGGTCGTGTGTCGTTGTGCACGTGCCCTTACGCCGGGTTGTTGCACCGAATAGATCGTTCGCTATCAATTCCGATTGCGCCTGTGTGTGTGCCGCTCTACAGGATGCTCTGGGCTGTCCACATTTTGGTATATTCATTATTATTTCTTATTAATTAATTATTTAATAATTTACAATTATTTAATCCATATCCAGACTAATATTATTTTACTCAGTTTTGGTACAAAAATGCAGATAATCGGTTTTTGCAATAAGGGTACGATATTATAAATGCGAAAGTGCGTCTGTCTGTCTGCTACGCTTTCACGGCACAACTACTCAACAGATTTTGAAGAAATTTGGTACAGAGATAGTTTACATCCTGGGGAAGGCTATCTATCCTGGAAAATTAGAAGAGTTCCCTCGGGAATGAAAAAACATCAATCCACGCGGACGAAGTCCCGGGAGTCATCTAGTAAAAAATAATAATTAATTAATGTACCAAGTGTTCTCATTTATTACAAATATATATACGTATTTAAATAATGTCCTCCCGATCGAATTCCGGCCATGGCGACCTATCTGCAGCACTTCTATTCTCTAACTCAGTGGCTATCAAAAATGAAAGTCATTAACATATATTTTTTATCCATTGAAAGTTTACTATAAAATAAAAATAACATTAGGTAATTCATAGCAAACCTTCAATGGATAAAAATACATGTCAGTGGCTTTCATTTTTTGATAGCCATTGAGTTCGAGAATAGAGGGTCTGAGGGATTAGCCATCTGCATCTCTTTTCCTTAACTCTACCCCGGTGTGACGAAAAATCCGACACGACCGGAGAGAGTTCAGGCGCAGTTCCGACGGCTTTACGTGCTCACCGATGCTTGAGAATTTCTACGTAATATATACATACATTTTTCCTTTTGTTTATAATGACTACATCTATACTAATATTGTAAATGCGAAAGTTTGAGTGGATGGATGTTTGTTACTCAATCACGCCAAAACGGCTGAACGTATCTAGATGGAATTTGGCACAGAGATAGATTTTAGTCTGGAATAGCACATGGGCTACTTTTTAAACCCGGAAAATTTAAGAGTTCCCGGGGAAACAAAAAACCTCAATCTATGCGGACAAAGTCGCGGGCATCAGCTAGTCATACATACATTAGACTGCTAAAATCACAACACTTGCTTTTTCGCCGTAGTTGGGTAAAAACAGTATATTGTTTAAAAAGCAAACAGCCTTTATACAGTCACCTTGTTTCCCTCACAAACATGCCTATAATATATGTTTATGTAGATATGCTCATAGCAATGTGTGTGTAATGGTATTACGTATATAAAGGGATTAGGGTTTGTCCTTGTGTTTTAATGACTATTTTTTAACTGACTTAAAAATAAGAGGTTTTTGGAGTTTACTCCTTAAGAGTCTATTTTCATATAAAGCCCGGGGTATGAAAATGTATGGGGAGTAAAATTTTCTCCGTTACGTTACTTTATGTTTATGTTTCCCTGGTAAGTAGCACTTTTCGTTCGTAAGGAGTAAACTCCAGTCGTGCGTCGGAGCTGACACACATTTTTTTTTAATCTACTACAATTTAGTATGTATGTTTGTATGTATATGTCACCGTAAGATTGTAAAAACCGTTAGATTATAATCTAACTCGCGAAATTCTAAACTGTCGAAAGATTGTAAACTGTTCAATGTTGTGAGTGTCAATTTTTGAAATATTAATTTTATTTACGTTTTCTTGTCTCTTTCTTGTAGGTTAGGTTAGGGTTCGACATAAAAAATCAAGTAGTGCCTTTTTACTTAGGTTTTATCGGGTTTAAATACCTATCAGATTACAATCCACCGGAAAATAATGCGTTAAATTCTAATCTTTCGACAGTTTAGAATTTCGCGAGTTAGATTATAATCTAACTGTTTTTACAAGCTTACGGTGACATATATAATATGTATGTATGTATTTATGTATGTGAGTTTGTATATTCCACCATAACTTCTATAAGCCTGAACCGATTTTGATAAATGAGGTATCGTTAGAATCCCTCGCTTATTCCGGGTAACATAAGCTAGTAAAATTTTAAAAAAAATTGATGGGGTGACCATGGTCCCGCATTAAAGATTAAAGTTGAAAAAAAATATTCGAAAATAAGATTAACTATATAATCATCATCTAGAAAATGATGAGTAGATTCCAAAAATATATAACACTATAGTTTAATATCCAGTGATTCACAAAAAAAATAATTTAATAAAAATGTGAATAAGATCCTTTAACTAGATTAATTTAGATTTTTAACTTTATGTTCGTTTTTTGGCAGGGCAGTCGTGTTTTTTATTTTTTTTTATTAAGACTTTCTTTTATAATTGACTCGAATTATTTGCAACCATCATACTTACTATACTGATGTACTTACTAGTACTGTAAGTATCCTACTATAATCTATATTTATACTAATCTATAGTAGGTATATATACCTAATCCAAACATCCATCCATCCATATTATTGGATGGATGGATGGATGTTTGTTATTCAATCACGCCAGAACGGCTGAACGGATCTGGATAAAATTTGGCACAGAGATAGATTATAGTCTGAAAGGTACTTTTTATCCTGGAAAATTAAAGAGTTCCCGCAGGAACCAAAAGACCTCAATCCACGCGGGCGAAGTCGCGGGCAACAGCTTGTTTCGTCATAATTGCGAGAAACAAACAAACAGACAAACAAACGCCTTGTTTATATGGCGAGCTCACGAGGTGGAATTACTTTTCAGAGTTCTCGGAACGGCATAAATTGGACTACTTATTCTGAAAACTAACTGGAATACCTACTGCGAAACAATAAAAAACTATACTATATACTGAAATACTATATACTATACTATTACTATTTACTATAATACTAGCTGATGCGATATACGGCAGTGAGTGCTGGACGATCAGTAAGAAAGACGAAGAAGCCCTTCTTATCTTCGAAAGAAGAGTCTTTAGGTCAATATATGGCGCGGTCCAGGATAATGGGTTGTGGCGCATCAGATACAACTTTGAGCTATACAAAATCTTTAACGTGCCAAACGTAGTTCAGCACATTAAAATCGCAAGATTACAATGGGCTGGACACGTGCAACGGATGGACGGACAGCAGCCGCCAAAGAAACTGATGTCGTCAAACCCTGATGGGCGTAGGAGTATCGGTCGACCACACCTTCGATGGTTGGATGGGGTTGGCCAAGATGCAAAGCGGATTGGTATAAGAAGCTGGAGAACGAGTGCGAACGATAGAGATAGATGGAAAAATCTTCTGGAGCAGGCCCGGGCCCATAAAGGGCTGTAGCGCCGATGATGATGATGACTAGCTGATGCCCGCGATTGAAGTTTTTTGGTTTCCGCCGGAACTCCTTAGTTTTCCGGGATAAAAAATTCCTTTCGGGCGTTATTGAGTAACAAACATCCATCCATACTTCCATACATCCAAACATTCGCATTTATAATATTCATTTGATATTTGATTGATGATTATAATGCGAAAATTTGGATGGATGGATGGATGGATGATTGTTACCCAATCACGCCTGAACGGATTTAGATGAAATTTGGCACAGAGATAGATTTTAGTCGGGAATAACACACAGGCCACTTTTTATTTCGAAACATTAAAGAGTTCCAGCGGAAACCAAAAACCTCAATTCACGCAGACGAAGTCGCGGCATCAGCTAGTAAAAAAATATGAGTTTGAAGTAATTCTATAAGGGTTAAAAAAACTTATTAAAATAGATTAAAAGCCAACGATTTTAAAACGACATCGTCCAGTCACAGAATAGTGCCGCGAGGTGGTTACTTATTTGATAGCAATTTTAGTTCGCCCTTTCGGAGTGGGACAGGGACGAACTTTGACGACGACTTGCAAAATATTATATATTTCTTTTTTATATTACACCGTGGATAAACTAAACCAATTAATTCTAATTATGTTTATTAGCTAGTAGCTGATGCCCGCGCTTTGCCCGCGTGGAGGTTTTTGGGTCCCGCGGGAACTCTTAAATTTTCCGGGATGAAAAGTAGCCTTGTCTTATTCTAGACTATAATCTATCTCTGTGCCAAATTTCATTCAGTTCCGTTTAGCCGTTCTGGCGTGATTGTGTAACAAACATCCATCCATCCATCCACCAATACATCCAAACTTTCGCATTTATAATATTAGTATAGACTAGTATAGAAGTATAGATGTAAATGTAACCCGAATGTAATATTTTAGTTAAATAACGACATTTCTACTTGTGTGTGTTCAATATTTGGTTCCAATTGAGATATTTTACGTAGAAATTGCGATACTTATAATTTTTCAATTTTGGACATTTATTAATACGTTCTCCCATTTATTTGTACACATTTTTATAACATTATTTGTAAACACGCTTTACACAAGTGAAATTAATTTAACGAATTAAAAAATACGACTGCCCTGCTATATTATTTTCGGAGTTTACCTCCTTAAGAAGCGATTTGCATATCTGGAATCTTATTTACATTTTTATTAAATGATATTTGTTTGTGAATCACTGGATATTGAACTATAGTTTTATATGTTTTGGAATCTACTCATCATTTTCTAGATGATGATTACATAGTTAATCTTATTTTCGTTTTTTTTTTCAATTTTAGTCTTTAATGCGGGACCATGGTCACCCCATCAATTTTTTTATTTAAAAATTGTACTAGCCTGTGTCACCCGGAATAAGCTAGGGATTCTAACGATACCTCATTTATCAAAATCGGTTCAGGCGTATAGAAGTTATAGTGGAATATACAAACTCACATACATACATACATACATATTTACATACAAACATACATACATGAACCCTGAAAACAATATACTCCTTTTTTCAGGCAGTCTTATAATAAATATATCTAATAATACTATACAATACACATTTAAAAATAATCCTTTAAAACTTCCACCCATTGTGGGGCCTTAAAGACCCATGCAGCCGGTAGTCAGGGCTCCAGAGAGAGGAACTTCCTCACAATTCGCGCCGTCTCAAGGATAACCGCCTTCTGTATCCGACCCTTAATCCATATTTATTATTAGAGCATATTATTACCGATAAAGAAAATATCTGACGCATTTTATTAATAGTATTTTTTTGACCTTGACCTAATCGTTATTCATAATTAATATTGAAAAGGTACTTTGTTATAGTTATGCAATTATGTAAAAAATTTACCTATACTATTCTTACTATCCAAATCCTAACAAAAAAATATAAATGCGAATTTAAGTTTAGTTTTGTTACGCTTTCATGGCGCATCTATTCAGCCGATTTTGACGAATTTTGTTCATAGCACTCCGGGAAAGATATACTTATACGCTTTTAAATCCAGAAAAAAACAGAGTCCCTACGGGATTGTTTAAAGACATAAATCCACGCTGACGGAGGCGCGGGCATCATGTAGTTCGATATTATATTATATTCACTCCCCAAACTTCATGGCTCCACGTTCCTGATTCGAACCGCCAGGATGTGGAGTTCTCTTCCAGCGCATGTATTCCCTGCTTCGTATAACTTAAGTACACAGGCATCTTCTAGACAAGCGCGCTCCAACCTAGACCTCATTATTGCTTTGCACTAAGCATGATTGTCCCGCATTGAGCCCGGAGATAGAAAGTTGGCGGTGTTTCACCCCCGTGCCTCGGAGAACACGTTAAGCCGTCGGTCCCGGTTATTATAACTAACATGATAATAGTCGTTAATGCCGCCAACCCGCGTTGGAGCAGCGTAAGCTCTAATTCCCTCTCTCCTACGAGAGTGGAGGCCCAGGCCCAGCTGTGGGACGTTAATGGGCTGTAGTGGTGGTGTGAGCATGATTGTCGTCAAACGCAGGCCTGTCTCGCTATAAAACTAACCGAATCGCCGAGTTCGCCCCAGTGCCACCCCTCCTCCCCCCTCCCCGCTTAGCTGGCACGGATCGACCGGATTTAAACCCACTTAACTACTAATAATTCAGTATCAGCATGTATTATGTGCTATAAATATTGTATTATTGTTTACTTAAATACGTGTAACAGCCATACGTATGCATAAGTCACGCTTATCCAGTGTTCTGTTGCAGCGTGATTGAAGGACAAATAGACAAAACAAACATAATTAGGGGTCTCTAGCTCCAAACTTATCTTATATTAACTATAGTCTCACAAACTAATGTGGAAATTGGAACTAATTTTTATGTCTGTTTAGTTTTCGTTTTGAAGTAAAAACTTCTTTAGGCGCGTTGAGCACTTTTTGGTAGCGGGTAAAAATATGGAACGGTGTCGGTCACGCGACACCATTCTTCTTAAGACAAAAGGTCTTAAGTATAAATAATACAGTACAGTACATTCGTAATTAAACTTTAATCCCTTAGTTTTAAGGTTTAAGTTGTAATTATTTTAAAAGGGCTGTGTTGTTATTTTAAATATTCATTTCCACTGCTATCGGCAGTCCCTATGACTGCCAATTTTTTTATTTTATTTTTCATAGATACTAGAGACGCTGTCACGGGGTCAGATAAATTTTTAGGACTATAACTGCCTCGTTGGTTGGTTAGCATGTTCAACAGCGGCTGACAATGTCCCGAGTTCGAGTTCCAGGTCAGCCCATAATTAAGTATTGGGTTTTTCTGACAAGAAATTCTCAGTAATAACCCAAATGGTTAGACACCCGACCTCGAGTAGTCGCGGGTCCGATGTCCAGGAACTGAATAAATATATTTAGAGTTTGAGTTTGAATGTCTCGCTTTCCAGGACGAGGTGCTAGCAATCAACGACAAAGTTGTGCTCCGAGCCGAAGACCTGCTGAGCTGGGTGTGCTCAGGCGAGGGCTGGCGCTGGGGGCTGCGCGCCGTGTGGAGAGGCGCCTGCGCACCGCCCGCGGAGCCCCAGCCCACGGCGCCGCTGCACCACACCAGGCTCGACTTCAGCGACGTGGACCGCGAGAAGAGCGCCATCTGTGAGTGGAAATATGAACCTCTACTTGAAATCAGCGACCCCTAAAGGATATTGACCAAATTCGCCTAAGAATCAACACACGTTTGAAATATACAGTAAATCTTAGCTTAATTTATAGTCTTTATTCCAAATATCAGAATTTAACGGACACTTCAAATTAATTAAAAAATAAGTAAATGGGTATTAAATTGATTACTATACGTTTCCGTCTCTGGATTATTAACCACAGATCAATTACTTAGGTTTTAAATAATATACAATACCACCGCTTGAGCGCTAGATCTGTATCGTAAGAAACAAGATAAAAGCCGCTTAAAGTGCTAAGTGCGCTAGTATTCGGAATCTCGCAGCGCCATCTATTGAACGTACAATAATTTAATATTTTTAACGCCATCTGTAATGTTTTTGATGAACTACGGCGAATCTTGTCTTATCTACATACTGTATACAGCTCTATTACAAATGGATAGAGATGATATTTATTTGTTCAAGTAGATTGATCGTGAATGCTGAAATAAACTCAAAATTGAAAATATTTTTGGTAATAAGTAATTTTCTTGCAAGTGTCCGTAGTTTTTATCTGCTCTCAAGTATAAAAAAGTATTATTTTTATTATTATTATTATTTTGAACCCAGTAATCAATGTTTTATGACGGTTGGTTCTTAGGCGAACTTTGTATGGGGACGGAACAATGTCCTTTGGGGGTTTCAAAAATACTTTCTAGTATGACGTATTTGGGATCATTGAAGTCATATTCAACGATTCCTGCTAAAATTCGTGACCTCCCTACTAGGTATTATAGGAGATAGCTGTACTTTTGGTGACTATCGCTAGGAAGGCTGATTCAGTATTAGCTGGGTGCTACGCTCTCCTCTGGTGCCTGTATGCGGCTTGGGACCTGACTACTTTTCGCCGCTCAAACACGCGTTATGGTTACCAAAAATGAATAATACTAGGAAGGCTGATAAATATAGCAGTCGCTAATCCTTCCTATCTATAAACTAATATTATACATACAAAAGTTTGAATGGATGTTACTCTATCTATCCAAACATTCCTACTGCCTACTAGTCTTGTTCCTTGATTAAACATTAGGGTCCCGAGTGTAATTTTTTCCATATCCTTCCAGGTGTGGACGTGGAAGAACCGGGGGTGGTGGTGTTCTCATATCCTCGGTATTGTCGATACCGAGCCCTTTTGGCGAGGCTGGAGGGCATCCAAGCAGACTGGCTTCGGGACTCGCTGGTGGCCGCGCTAGGTGGCTACTCGGCGCCCACCAAAAACACTAGGATATTGTACTGTAAGGTAAGATTTTTACGTTTTATAAGTTTTTTTAATTCCCGCGGGAACTCTTTAATTTATCGGGATAAAAAGTAGCCTATGTGTTATTCCAGATATAATCTATCTCTGTGGCAAATTTCATCCAGATCCGTTCAGCCGTTCTGGCGTGATTGAGTAACAAACATCCATCCAAACTTTCACATTATATTAGTATATGGCTACTAGCGCTGTAGTTCGTCGATATTTTTATAAATCTAAACTTATACTCAATACTCAATATAATTTATTCAATATAGGTACACTGTAGGTACACTTATTGACGTTAAAAATTAGTTACATATAAAACTTGATGGTGATAATCGGCTACGGTATCTTAAAACTAAAGCTACGAGGGTTCCAAACGCGCCCTGGTCTGAGAAGAGCCTACAACAAACTCAACTTACTTAAATACATATCAATAATTGCAAACTATCGCTACTAGATGGCATTAACAGTCGCGTGGACTGGAAATCGTATGGATAGGATTGCGTATCTCAAAATTTCGGCACTGAGGAGTAAGTGAACCGTGGCCCAGCGGTCAAAGCGTTCCGGGTGCGATTTCCAGAGAGACGCAGGTCCAAACCTGCTAGATCCGCAATTTTTGTATGTGTTTAAGTAAGGTTAGATCGCGACTGTTAAGCAGCGTTGACCCAAGTCGGTAACTGGATGGGTGACCTAATTTGGAGGTTAAAATTAGGCCTTTTCGTTTCCTCCGTGCCTCGGAGAGCACGTTAAGCCGTCGGTCACGGTTATTAACATCAATATCGAGTAATAATCGTTACTTACAAACCTAGAGTTAAAATACTCTTAATTGAGTCGTTCGCGGAAGGACGTGGGAACCCACCGCTATATTATCCCAAGAAAACTCTGACCATTATTTGGTTAATGGAAAGGGGTCACGACCCTCAGTAATGAGGAATACGACGCAGAGAGAGAGAAAGTTTCCTAGTGTAAGAAACACTATAACAAAGATTACAAAAATTGGTATTATACTTTTTTTTTGTATTTCCAGGACACATTCGAGTACCCGGAGCTGGAAGGGCACGAGTTTGTGTGTAACCACCTAGCTCCCAAACTGAAAGGAAGGCCGCGCGGGCGGCGGCGGCGCGCGCCTCGCTCGCGCTCTCGCTCGCGCTCGCCTGACTCGCGCTCGAGCGACAGCGACGCGAGGAACACGCCCGAGACTAAGGTAAGCGGGATACTATGCGCTCGGGGTACAAATGTGGCACATACGCTAATAGATGGCGCTAGTGGTGCCTGACTCGCGCTCGAGCGACAGCGACGCGAGGAACACGCCCGAGACTAAGGTAAGCGGGATACTATGCGCTCGGGGTACAAATGTGGCACATACGCTAATAGATGGCGCTAGTGGTGCCTGACTCGCGCTCGAGCGACAGCGACGCGAGGAACACGCCCGAGACTAAGGTAAGCGGGATACTATGCGCTCGGGGTACAAATGTGGCACATACGCTAATAGATGGCGCTAGTGGTGCCTGACTCGCGCTCGAGCGACAGCGACGCGAGGAACACGCCCGAGACTAAGGTAAGCGGGATACTATGCGCTCGGGGTACAAATGTGGCATATACGCTAATAGATGGCGCTAGTGGTGCCTGACTCGCGCTCGAGCGACAGCGACGCGAGGAACACGCCCGAGACTAAGGTAAGCGGGATACTATGCGCTCGGGGTACAAATGTGCCCCATACGCTAATAGATGGCGCTAGTCGTGCCTGACTCGCGCTCGAGCGACCGACGCGAGGAACACGCCCGACTAAGGTAAGTGCGATATATTCCGCTCGCTGCGCTCGGGTAGCAACAGAGGCCCAATTGTCTAAGCAAATCGTAATCAAATGACAACTCAAAACGTATTACTCGAACTGTTTATGGAGTTCTTACATGCTTTATGACCTGTATGCATCTATGAGCTCCATAAATAGTACGAATTATACGTTTGTCAAACGGTTACGATTACGATTTCCTTACACAATCGGGTTTACGGGCCTCGATACATGGGCTCCTTGTCAAAGAACTCTTAAAAACCAAAAATAACCCAATCTTTTCTGTTCCCAGACTCCAAGGAGACTCTCCCTCCGAAACGGGCCGGAGAAGCAAAGCGAAGAAGAAGAGGAAGTGGAGAAGAAGCCCGAGGAAGTGGCGAAGGACAACGCGTTCGAGCAGCAGCTGAAGAACTTCTTCACGAGAAAGGGACAGACCCTCAAGATATCGCATAGCGTCAAAAATGGTGAGACTCCATAATACTCTCGCTTCATAATACTCCGCACTTTACTCCCGTGGGAGTTTGGAACATCCAGCCTTTTTCCTTGTCTATGGTCGTGAATATTTGAGAGCTAGATGATGCCCGCGACTTCGTCCGCGTGGATTAGGTTTTTTATTCTCGCGGGAAGTATTTTTAATTCTCGGTATATAATTTTTCGGAATAATAAAATAAAATAAAAGCCTATGTCTTTCCCGGGGCATACAAACTATCCCTATATCAAATTTCATCAAAATCGGTTGAAGAGATTTTTTTTTGATTCCCGCGTGATTTCTTGAATTTTCCGAGATAAAAAGTAGCGATGTCCTTTCCCAGGACAAAATTTCATCAAAATCAGATGAACAGATGGGCCGTAAAAGCGTAGCAGAGAGACGGATACACTTTTGGATGTATAATAATAGTATTAATTTATGCCTACTAGCGATTTTGCATTAATAAACTTAGTATCGCACCAGTGGGAATTCTTTAATTTTTCGGGATAAAAAGCAGTCCATGTGTTATTCTAGACTATAATCTATCTCTGTGCCAAATTTCATTCAGATCCCTTCAGTCGTTCAGACTTATAGTAATATAGTGTTTAATATATTTACTTTATAACATGTCCTTAAATTATGGAAGTTTCGGTTTCGGCCGAAACTGTGTTCGGACTTTAACTGCCTCGTTGGTCTAGTGGTTAGCATTCTCAACTGCGGCCGACGAGGTCCCGGTTTCGAGCCCCGTGTCGGGCCATAACAAGTATTGGGTTTTTCTGACTAGAAATACTATACTAATATATCTTCTCAGTACTAGCCCGGAGTTAGGAAGTTAGCGGTGTTTCACCCCCGTGACTCGGAGAACACGTAAAGCCGTCGGTCCTGCGCCTGACTTCAGACCGGTCATGTCGGATTTTCGGTCCCATCGGGCTATGACATTAAAGGCACAGAGTGCACCTGTGTATGCGCACGCGGGAGATATTATAGTGCACATACACACTTGTGCACTATAATATCTCCCGCGCAGAGGGTTAATCTCTCTGAAGATAGGCCGCCGTAGCCGATATTCGGTCGGTATATTAATTGACCGGTCATGTGGGTCGATTTAGTATGTTCGCTTATTTGTTAGTATTTAGGAATAGTTATAGTAGGTATAGTAGGTAATGAAAATGTAATTATGATTTATAATATTATTAATTATTGTCCACCTAATGTCGAGGGCTCGTTGGTGTACATAAAAACTCAGTTGAGTTTATGTTACACCAAATAGACTAAGTTTGTTTGTACCTTTTTATTTTATATGAATAAATAAAAAATAGGCTGTCATTGGGACAGCCGATAGAAGTGAAAACGAATATTTACATATTTTTAATTAAAAAAAAATTATAATAAATAGCCTCCGCCCGCTACAACTATGTATTTGGGTATTTCTAAGTTTATTTATTTATATTTATTTATGTATGTTTATTATAGATTTTTGGCCTTATACGTATTTATTTTGTATACGGGTGTGAGAGTTAAATTCATAACGATAATAATAATAAAAATATTACAAACATAAACCTTAAAACTAAGGCATTCAAGTTTAATTACGAATGTACTGTATTTATATTTAAGACCTTTTGTCTTCGTAACAACGCGAGGTGTCGGTCTCGGTTCCACAGGTTTACATTAATATAAACCTTAAAATTTAGGCATTAAAGTTTAATTACGAAAGTTCTATATTATTATTATACTTATGGCATTTTGTCATAAGAAGAACGGTGTCGGGCTCGCGTATTCCACATGTTTACCCCCTACCAAAAAGTGATCAACGCGCCTTAAGAAGACTTCACATCAAAAAAACAAGTGAAATTAATTTAACGAATTAAAAAATACGACTGCCCTGCCATATTATTTTTGGAGTTTAACTCCATAGGAAGCGCTTTGCATAATATAATATAGCCTTTGGAATCTTTTTCACATTTTTTATTAAATGATATTTTTTTTTGTGAATCACTAAATATTGTAGTATAGTGTTATATATTTTTGGAATCTACTCATCATTTTCTAGATGATGATTATATAGTTAATCTTATTTTAGATTTAATTTTTTAAATTTTGGTCTTTAATGCGGGACCATGGTCACCCCACCAATTTTTTTAAAATTTTACTAGCCTATGTCACCCGGAATAAACTAGGGATTCTAACGATACCTCATTTATCAAAATCGGTGCAGGCGTATAGAAGTTATGGTGGAATATACAAACTCACATACATACATACATACATACATGAACCCTGAAAACAATATACTCCTTTTTACAGGCAGTCGTATAAAAAAAAATGTCGTGTGGTTCCAGTGTCGCTGCGCAGTGTGTACGTGGGGGTGGTGTCAGTTGGCGGGTACGAGGCAGCGTGCCGCGGACAGTTCTGGAGGAGGAGCTATAGCGAAAAGGCGTCCAAAGTGCGACGCCTCTACGAGAGGTGAGGACTGTGTTACGGGGCTTTTACGACGTGATAACGCCTTATAAATCGATGAACACCGGCTGCACGCATATAACTTGTATTCTTTCTCATTCTATCGCAGGCAAAATCCTATTACGAATATGTTTCTCTTAATAGTGTCGCTTTTTCGTTTCATCAAATTTTATAATAACAACGATTCTAAAGAAGTTTCACTTCTTAAACTTAATTAATATAAGAGAATAAAAAATTACAATATAATTTCACAGGTACCTCCTACAATTCGAGCACCATGAAAGATGGAATGGCAGAAAATTCCCGAAACTACCCAACGGCAAGCTAATCGAACCAAAGACCATAGACACGATAGACGTTACAGACTCCCCCGTACGAGACATAGACAAACCAAAAGAGCTCCCAGAGAAGAGGCTCAGAACTCCTTCGCCGAAAAAACAAGAGAAACTAATCCTAGACAATGAAACTGGAGAATTATTGAAAGAAGAATTGAATATAACAACAAAACCCGCAGAAGAATTGAATAGGGAATTCCTAGATTCATTGCCACCCAAAGAAGAAGAAAAGGCTGTGAAGATTTTTGTGAAACCCGTAGAAAAGTTAATAGAGCCTAGTTTGAAGGAAAATGTTGTGAAGATATTCGAAGAGAATACGGCGTTAATGTCGGAATTAGCTAAGCAGAAAATGATGGATTCTAGCAATGTAGAAGCCAAGAATATGAATGATGGGAATAGTAGGTTTTTGAATGAGCTGGCGCAGAAATTGCATTTAGGTAAGTTATCCATACTAATATTACAAATGCGAAAGTGTGTCTGTCTGCTACGCTTTCCTGGTCCATCTATTCAACTGATTTGGACAAAATTTCGTACATAGTAGGTTGTATCCCGGGGAAGGACATAGGATACTTTTTATCCCGGTAAATTAAGAATTTCTGCGGGAAAAATAAACCTTAATCCACGCAGACGAAGTCGCGGGCATCATGTATAGCTGAGTTGAACTGTTTTGCTTTTTTTTATCGTCAATATTTTAGTGTATATATTTAAGTAAGTTTTAATCTAGATTAGATTTTTATTGAATCACAAGTAGTCAAATCAGAAACTTTTTTCAAAGGTCAAACGTCATTAAAATTGACATCGATTTACTTTTTTTTTACTTTAATCGATAGTTTATAGTTATCAAAAGGACATGGGTATTATGTACGTGTATCATGACGAATTTACCAAAAAAAAAACTAATTGATCGAATCCGACGTGCTTTATTAAATTAAAAAATGTAACCCAATTCAGTTTGGCAATTTTTTATTACCTGTTTATTTTATTAATTGTTGTTAACAACAGCTGTTGTTAAATAATATTAGAATGAATTACGTCGCTCTTGCTCTCAGATGATGGAATTTCTGGCATCAACAGGTTTTCTTCTCTCACCACAGGTAATTCGGATACGAGATTTCTGCACCATCTCTCTCAGAGCCCGTCCACGGACAGCCTGTCGAGTTTGTCATCTCTGGGGGACAAATATACAAACGGACACACGAACGGCGCCAATAATGCTGAACAGGTAAGAGAAAATATGCTCACCTATAATTCATTTAGATGCATTTAAAGCGTGTTAATTATTAATTCAGTTTCAAATAGGTAAATTAAATACCCTAACACATTACAATAATAGGGATGATGACAACTCAATAAAATCAGTAACTCTTAACAAACTTAAAAATGCACTTAGTATGTAGTAGTAGTAATGCACTAGTATGGTAGATGTATAAAATACATAGTTGTGACGTCATTCAACTTCAACGCACTTTTTTCTGAAATCTATATTTTAAAATGGTTATCAAACTTTAAACTAACCGAGGATGTGAGTTTTAGGTCTTTTAGAAGACCCTCTATTTAATAATTAGTTAGAAATATTTTAGTTTTGATATAGGCATCATCCCTATTCAAATACATTGCATTGAAATACATTAATTCCCAATTACCTTACATTTAGATTAAAATAAAAAAAGAATCGCATCGTATTAAAATTCAAATACAGTACATTAAAAATATAACATTTTAGTTATAACATAAATATTAATTAAGGTAGATTAAGAATTTAGATGATAAGGATAATATTGTACAGACTGTCAGCAATAAAGGCTTTATTATTATTACAGTACATTAAAATTACAGCATTAAAAAATCAACAACTAGCTGATGAGATTTTTTAAGTCCCACGGGAACTCCTTAATTTTCCGGGATAAAAAGTAGCCTATGTCCATGTCCTCAACTATACCCATGCAAGAAATCAGGTCGATCCGTTGCTCCGTTAGAAACGTGATTGAAAGGCAAACAAACACACTTTCGCATCATACTAATATTATAAATGCGAAAATGTGTTTGTTTGTTTGTTTGTCCTTCAATCAAGCCGCAGTGGAGCAACGGATCGACGTGATTTTTGGCATGGATATAGTTGAGGATCTGGAGTGTGCTTAAGACCACACGACTGTAGTAAAACTTAGTAACTGGCTATGAGTGAAAGAAAATGTGTGCTCGCACCTCTCTCTCTTGCGCCTACAGAAATATAGGAAACGTAACTCTCTCTCTTTCTATCTTCACTGACTTATATCTTCCTCTTAACTTCCGTTCGCCTCGACCGATCACACTTTTCGTAACGCTCTCGTCACGCATTCACTAGCTTACTCCCCAAGTGTGCGTAAAGAAATTTTACTTCATAAAGTGTGTGTGTGCAATTCACAGGCCAAATCCTAATAATAATATGTTTCTCTTTTTGATGTCGCTTTTCTGATTCATCGAATTTTGAAATCACAACGATTTTAAAGAAGTTTCATTTCAAAAATTCCATCAAAATAGGTCGAGTCGTTTCTGAGTTTTAGCGAGACTAACGAATAGCAATTCATTTTTATATTTAAGTTAAGTAATATTAACAATGATTGTGTCTACAGAAGTCCCGGCCCGCGGGGCGAAGCTCCCTGCGCGCCGTCCGAGTGAAGCCCACGCGACCTCTGACCGCCAGGCAAACACGTGAGTACCAGACACCTATGTCCAGCCGTAGACGTCTTTTTTTATCCACTACAAGTTAGCCCTTGACTGCGATCTCACCTGATGGTAAGTGATGATGCAGTCTAAAATGGTAGCGGGCTAACCTGTTAAGGGCATGTCAGCTATATTAAACCTATACCCCTATTCGGTTTCTACACGGTAGCGTATCGGAACGCTAAATCGCTTAACGGTACGTCTTAGGGTCAAAATTCAGAAATTATATATTCCCAATTTGACCCTGCCGGGGATCGAACCCGGGACCTCCCGCACCTTAAGAAAACAGCGCTCAATACTGCGCCACGGAGGTCGTCTACCGGTTGAATTGGGTATTTGATAAGTCAAATCAACAACTTTTTTTCAAACGTCAAGATGCGCGCTTAGTATAGGATGTTGTATGAAATACTGTGACGTCATCAAAATTCGTCGCACCTTTTTGATTCAATCGCTAGTTTTAAATGGTTTTGGAACATAAAGCTAACATGGGACAAGGATATTACGAGATATATCTAAATTATATTTAAAAAATAATTTATTTGAATAGTTGTCAAATACCCAATTGTGAACATGGCTAATTTTATAAATAACTGCTGTTGATAACAACAATTAATAAATTAAACGAATATTAAAAAATAAATTTGGCTTGAGTTACATTTATTTGGATAAAAAATAATACTTTACCGATTCAATAATTGACTATGAAAATTTTTGATCGATTAATATCACATTGATTGATTTCCGTTTGACATTTTATGTTGTTTTATAAATATACCCAGGATTTGACACTTACGTTTTGACATGATGAAATGTCAAATACCTACAGGAAAAAGGTTGTAGGTATTTCCTGACAATGATAATGCCTTTGTCCACAGCGCCGGTGCCCGCGCCGCGCTCTGACTCGGCGTCGTCCTCCCCGCCGCTGTCGGCCGCCTCCACGCCGCTGCCCACGCCCAGCGCTGGGACTGCCGCGGCGACCGTCACCAACTTCGGCATCCACCACCCGCCGCCGCTCGCCAACAGCGACCCAGACATTGTCGAGGTAACTGTCCCACGCCCAGCGCTGGGATCATTTCAGTATGATTACACCAATGATTTGATGATCCGCGGGTCAAATATCACATATCTTTGAAATAAAACTATTCTTTCGTCTACAGGTGCCGTACCAACCAAAGAGCCCAGAAATCATAGACCTGGACGAATACCCCGAGAGTCCACAAGAAATCAAGAAGAAGAAGCTGGAAATCCTCAAGGAAAGGGGTCTCGAAGTGACCGCGGTCCCCCCCGGGCCCGTGTGGCCTCCACTCGCCAACCCCATCACCCCACTCATAAACCCCAGCCCAATAATCCTCAATCCAGCTGTCCAGCATCAGATATTAACGCAAGCACAAATGTTCCAAATGTATAACATAATCCCAAATTACCCCAACGGGGTACAAGCGCCCAGAGTCATTCAATCCTCGAGCGCCTTTGGCAACGCAGGACCCGAAAAAACCGTTTACGGCAACCCGAAAGACCCTTTTATGCCCCCACCGCACGTCCTCCAAGGGACCCCAATAAAACCACAGAGGAGTATCGCTACCCCTGTACCAACTCCTCAAGATATTCTCGATTTGACGTGCAAAACTCAATTGACCCCATCCCAAAAACCAGCCGTCGAAATCGTCAGGGTCCCATCCGACTCCACTCCGTCCCCATCGAAAACCCCTAATCCCCAAAACCTAAGCAAAAACTACACAATCCTAGACGGCAAAGCTGTTGTCTCTAACCTAGAAATCACACTGGTCAATCCGAAATCCCAAACGCCCCCAAAAAAACCCCCCCAAAAACGGTCTTCAAACGGAAAATTTGCGTCTCTAAAAACGCCAACCCCACCCAAAGATCATGCTAAAACATTCCCAACTCCGCCGAAAAAAACACCAATAGTAGTTCCTAGCTATCAAATATCTAAAGAGGAAGCCCCAAGCAGCTCGACCCAAAGTCAGACCCAAAAAGATTTGAATTTACAGAACAATTTACTCCAAAATGTTTTCAAAAATCAAAATCTAGCCCAAATGATGGAGATGCAGAAGGTCCAGATGTCCCCACTGATGGATCCGATGTATATGCAGCATTTATACAGCAGCCTGGGCCAAATGGACCAGCGACAGTTGGCCATGTATAGGGACTTTATGACCAATCAGTTCAGGGGTTACACTGGCCTGTTGAATATGGCGACGCCTACAACGAAGAATTAGTGATTTTTAGTGAGGTTCTAGTCGGATAAGCTCGTAGTTTTAGCGGTTTTAGTGGACACTGGTATGACGAATCTTTTTTTTTTCAACTTTTTGAGGTAAAACGTTCTTTAGCCGCGTTGAGCACTTTTTGGTAGGGGGTAAAAATGTAGATTGCTCGCCTTGTTACGATGACAAAAGGTCTTAAATATAAATATACTACATTCGAAATTAAACTTTAGTGACTTAGTGATAAGGTTTATATTTTATTAATTATAAAAAAAATACAAAAAAAATTAAAATCGTTTTCACTCCTATGGTTCAGTCCCTATGCCAATTTGCCAATTTTTTTTTGTTATATGGATACATTAAAAATAATAATTTGTGCTTGCCAGTAACATTTTTTTAATAATTGGAATAAAAAAACCAGATTGAAACAGTTTTTTTTAAAAGATTTAAATAGGAATACTAGAGTCCCACTAAAAGTGCTAAAAATATTTTATTTTAATTGTGATATGTCGAGTAGTAATAAGCGATGTCGATCTCGGGTTAGTTAATAATTAATTATTAATATGTAACTAATAGTTAAAAATAAATTAACTATAATTATTGTTTAAAAGATTTTGGGAGCAAAAATAACCGATATTTGTATAAATTGAGATACCCAAATTCTTTACAGAAATTCGCTGTTTGGTGTCAATTTTGACATGATAGTGTCATTATAGAATGAGGGAATAGACGCAGCTATTTAGAGAAATAAATGCATGATTGTGTATTTGCTCTTTTCTTTGCATAGTTTCGTTAATCTGTAAGAATCGTCATTTTTGGCTTACATGACCGATTTTAACATCGGGATTTGGGAATATATATTTTTCTATTGGTCCATTGGTATCCTAAATAGGTTGAAATATTTTGACATGGTACAAAAATCGGTCCAATGCATTAAATTGTAAAACCGGTTAATCGGTTTTAAAAATACAGATCTGTTTGAAAAAAATCTAAGCAAATATGCTAAAATCGGCCATGTTAGCTAAGACTTGATTTTTTTCCTGTAAATAAATTGTAAATAAATTATTGTAACGGTATTTTTTCCTTACTGCCGATATTTTAAGCTGCGTGGCAATTTTTATTTTATTTTAATTTGCACGAAATTAATTATAATAATAAAATCGACAATTCGATTGAAAAATCCTCACTAAATTGCACTCACAAAACTAGTAAGTTGTATAACTACAAAAAATGTAGTTAGGTATACTAAAGTCATATTTTTTTGAAGCTGGTGTTTAGGTTATTTATTTTTCGTCACGTAGCTACATTCTCTGTCGGTTAGTCAAAACTGTAGTTTGAATTGTAAAGTGTTTTCACACTACCCGATACGATATTTCTTGTTCAATCGTAATAATGTAAACAGTGGGTGTGTAAGTGGGAGTGTAAGTAAGCCGCGATGTTGGTCCTTTATTTAATAACTTTCACCAGACACAAAACTGTAAGAACTGCATCGTGACTGAGTGACGATAGTTATATTGTCACTCATTCACGATGTTAGATTATGCTGATTTAAAAACCAATCACGCTGCATAATAAACCTCTCCGTAATCATGCCTACTTTTTGTCATTACAAAAATTCATAATAGACTGTTGTAATTTTTTTTTAATTCAAAAGTTTTAAAGTGATATTCTAAATGATGTCGGACCTGTGGAACTAAGGATGTCGGACGGGATAGTATGAAAATGAAATAGAATGAATGTTTCTAGGCTATTTAATGAATAAATAATATGGTGTTTTTTAATTCGCGACTGTGTATATAGTGCCGACGCCCGGGTTAGCCCGGCGTCTATGATCGCTGTACAAAATAAAATAATTTGAAAATTTTATTTTTTGCCTTTTGTTTCTATTGCTTCATATGTCTATCGCCCTTATAATATCTTACTAGATGATTCAAGAACCTGGTTTGTAAAGTTTACGATGCTATTACCACACTAGTGCATAAATAGTATGTTCCGTACTATTAACCTACAACATCATCATTATCAAGCTCCTTCTCTTAGTTTCCCCTAAAGATCTCCGAGATAAAGCTCTTTTGAAATCGGTCTTGTAGTTATAAACGTCGATATCGTAATCATACTAATATTAGAAATACGAAAATGTGTGTGTGTGTGAAACCGCCGATTTTTCTTTGCCTTAGTGGGTCGGTAGGGCTCCGCTCTCGGCTCAGGGCTCCTCAGCGCCGGTCCACAATTGACCTACAAGTTCATCATTATCTTTATCACGCTAACCGTGCAATATTTCTACATTTTTTTGCATTATCGCACGTGTGCGATAATGCGTTAGTTTTCCAAAAAGTCGCCATTGAGAACAGATGTTTTGAGATCTTCATATTTGATTGTGGTTTTTATCGTAAATCTATGAACGTTCCCGGTATGGTTAGATTACTAATATTATAAATGTGAAAGTTTGGATGGATAGATTGGATCGGTGATAGATTATAAGTATGAAATAACATACTTATCTACTTTTATCCCGGAAAATTAAAGAAAAATCCTCAATCCACGCGGGCGAAGCCTAAGGTCGAAGAAAATAAATGAAAAAAATAACAACCCAATAATTAATTCAATATAATTCATTTATTCATATCAACACATAGCATCGTTGGGTGGTCATCGGGCCGCTAGGGCTCCGCTGCCGGCTCAGGGCTCCTCAGCGCCGGTCCCCAGCACGGCGCCGCTGTAGGCGAGGTCCCAATAGTGCTCCACGCCGTGCTTCTGGAAAAGCTCGCGAGCTTGCTTCTCTGTTGGCATCACCTGGGGAAAACAAAATATGAATATTTAATACTATAAATATGCGAACAGATAAAAAAGAAATTTAATCCCAAACAAGACATCACAGAATACAGATTAATAAAGGAGATATCGTTTTTATTTTAAGAATTAATAGATTACATTAAACGATCTATTTAATCACAAAATCAAGACTTCAATTAAGCATAATAAGTATTAAATTTATACAATATAAATAATATAATAAGTCACATTTACACAGTTAGAAGTTAAAAACAAAATAAATTGTGATTATACATCTACAAAAAAAAACAATAATGGTAAAGGTGACTGTGAGGTAAAATTTGGCAGAATTGGCGTACTATTGAGAACAATATTAAGATATCGCTCCAGCAATGTTTAGGACAGCAGACTTAACTTAATCTACACATTAATGTAATTGTAAATGTTTTTTTTTTCATAAGAGCAACCTCAGAGTTTCTTGCTGGTTCTTCGCGGTAGGAATGGCATTCCGAACCAGTGGTAGATTCACTCGACGATTCAAAAGCACTTTTAATAAGTGTATTTGAATAAAAAAAACATGAGTTTGAGTTTGTAAAACTCAGACAAGCAGGTTTAGACGAGATGATTTCCCTTCACTTTTATAGCAATGGTTTTAAAAAAAATATATAATAGCGAGCAAGCGGGTCACCTGATGTTAAGTGACTACCGCCGCCCATGAACATTTGCAGCACCAGAGGAACCACCAATGCGTTGAAATTTGTTTATCCGCCCTTTGAAGAGCCCCATATTATAATCATGTGGGAACACAGAACATGGAAGCTGGTTCCATAATTAATGGGTAAAAATGCTAAGACTATATTACTAAGTAGTATTATTAAGTAGTACTAATACTATTAGTAAGTAGTAAGATCAAGTACCTTAAACTTGATCTCGCCGAAAGCTCTTCGTGCAGTGACCCCCTCCCACACCAGCTGACAGGAGTTAGGCACCTCCCCCCCATCCGCGTCCTTCACCATCTCCTCCTCCCACTTGATACGATTAAGCATCAGCCTGTATCAGAGGCAAAGTATTACTAAAAATAAAAGTCTGTATAATTGGCGGCTTAAATATTTTTTTATGATTATTTAACTTAACATTAGAATATAATAGAATAGAATATATTTCATTTGTATGATTGTAAGTAGGTACATAGTACAGTGCTATTAAATAATAAGGTGAGCTACTTAAAATAATCATGCAATGGCGTGTAAAATACTTAAAACTATATAAAATAATAAACAAATGCGAGCTTAAATAGAGTGATTCGTTTTAAAATATAAGAAGTTACGCTCGGATATTAAAGTTGAGTGTAATGTTCATTTTTTCGCAGTAGTATCATAAATGAGTATTGCCGCTTCGTCTCACTCACCGTTTGTACTTGGCGTGCTGCTTGGGCCCGCCTTCCGCCACGACGACGCAGCACCCGCGGTGCAGCAGCACGAACCCCGTCATGTGCAGCTGTTGCGCGTTCACCTCCACCTTGAACTTCGCCGATGCGCACTCGAATAGGTCCTTCACCCTGGAGGCAGAGTCAAAGTCTATCTTTAAAAAAAATTTTTATAGTGAAAGTCAAAAGATTGTATGTTCAAACTAGCTTTCTCACGGCTTTGCTCACGATAAGTTCGGTTCGAAAAAAAATTCAAATTTTAGAGGATTTTTTTTCTTAAATCCTTTCTTAGCAGAGGCCTACGTTTTATAATATATACGTCTTTACACGGAAATTCAGCCCGATCCGTCCAGTGGTTTGAGCTGTGCGTTGATAGATCAGTCGATTAGTCACCTTTTCCTTTTCCTTAATAGGTACATTAAGATTTTCCTGTTAGGTTTGGTCATTATTTTAAGCAAGCTTTGTATGGAAACCTCAAAAATATGTAATTTTGATTTTTAGCATCCTTAGGGTCTTAGAAGTATCTCCTAAGAAGTTCCGTATTATTTTTATTTCTATGATAAAAAGATCCTCAACTATACCCATGCAAAAATCTCTTCGATCCGTTGCGGCGTGATTGAAGGACAAAACAACAAAGAAAAACACTTTCGCATTTATTATTGAATTAGTAGGTATGATTATTCCTATACAATTGTGCATTGAAAAACTTTGTACGATAAAAGTGGGCACTGAAAAACACACAATTAGCATCTCGATCGTAATTTATTCTACCTACTTAGCGCACTTGCAACATAAATGACTAGTACCTGGGTGACCGAGCTGTGCTCGGTATTCTTTTTTTGGTAAATCGTGTTTTTTGGAAATTATATTTAAATACAAATTACATACTGCAGACATATGAATAATATTTTTCGACATAATAATAAAAAAATATGAACTGATTATTAAAATAAAAAATCACGAGTGTAACTTTGACTCCCAGTAATAGTATTTCTCACAAAAGAAGGAACTTGAAAAACAAGGGAAAATATAAATAATCGGACTGGAGACATCTGGACTCGAACCGGGCCTTCTGGTTATGGACCGCCCAATATCCCACCTGAGCTATTATAACCTTGCAGATAGTGGCGAAATTTACCTTCGTATTCTAATCATATTGTAGCAGTTTTCACTGAAAATACGGATACAATATTTTCTAAAAATGAATCCAAGCTAGATTGATTTATCGCCCCCGCATATTAAATTTCATGAAAATCTTTTGAGCAGTTTCCGAGATTCAGATTATATATGTCACCGTAAGATTGTAAAGTAGATTATAATCTAACTCGCGAAATTGAAAACTGTCGAAAGATTGTGAACTGTTCAATGTTCTGAGTGTTAATTTTTGAAATATTCATTGTATTTACGTTTTATTGTCTCTTTCTTGTAGGTTAAGTTAGGGTACGACTTAAATATACGATATAAATATAATCTAACGGTTTTTACAATCTTACGGTGACATATATATAGTTTTCACTTATGAATAAATATATATATACAATAATTGCTCGTTTAAAGGTATTAGATTATTAGATTCCCGCAACTTCGTCACTTTTTTTCCGAGCTAAAGAGAAAAGAAGATAATATACCCATTCAAAAAGTAACGTCGATCAATTGCTTTGTTGTGGCGTGATTGAAGGACAAACAAACAAATACGAAATAATATTAAGTAGGGGTTGAAATATTTCGTTATCAGACAATGCTATTCCCGAAATAAAAGCGAACGAACTTATCTCTCTCTACGTCGTATTCCTCATTGCTAAGAGTCGTGACCCCTTTCCATAAACCACATAATGGTAGGAGTTTTCTTGGGACAATAATGCGGTGGGTTCCCGCATACGACTCGACTAAGAGTACTGCTTCAACTCTTAGGTTACTAACAATTATTATCAGGTGTTAGTGTTAGGCACGGAGGAAACGAAAAGCCCAAATTTAGACTTCCAAATTCGGTCACCCATCCAGTTACCGACTTGGGCCAACGTTGCTTAACAATCGCAATCGATTGATATGCGTTGTCACTAAGCCACTCGTCCCTCAACTTATATACTGAGTATACTGACACAAATCACATTGGAGCTTCATAAGCTCTAAAGAAGTCTGTTTAATTACCTGTATACGGCTACGTGGACCCCCATAGAAGTGTCCTCGCGTATTTTTCTATCTACCTGTAAAAAAATATCTTTCATAGAATCACTTTAATACTTTTTGAAGTGAAACTTCTTAAGGCGCGTTGAACACTTTTTGGTAGGGGGTAAACATGTGGAATACGCGAGCCCGACACCGTTCTTCTTAAGACAAAAGGTTTAAGTATAAATAGCACATTATTATATCATAATTAAACTTTAATGCCTTAGTTTTAAGGTTTACATTAATAAGTGCTTTGGAACTGAGACACCTTGCATTGTTACGAAGACAAAAGGTCTTAAATATAAATATAGTACATTCGTAATTAATCTTTAATGCCTAAGTTTTAAGGTTAATATTTGACTTTTTTTGAATAAGTAGAAAAAAAACGTTTTCACTTCTATCGGCAGTCCCTATGACTGCCAATTTTTTTAATGCCTGTTTTAGTTTTTTATTTATTTTTCATAGATGCTGTCGCCGGGTCAGATTTGTGTAACTTTAGTATTTATGTCATTAGTATTGAAGTGAAACTTCTTTAGAATTGTTGTGATTTGAAAATACGATGAAACGAAAAACGAAACGAAAAAACGACACCAAACAGAGACAAACATATTCATAATAGGATTTAGCCTGCGAGTGAATGAGATAGAATACAAGTTACATTTATCTCATTCTCTAGTAGTACTTTTCTGAAGTTTCACTAGTGCCGTATGTGAATTGCACACACACACTTTTTTTGAAGTTATACTTCTTTTGGCGGTAGGAAAAAATTATCAGAGTGAATTTTTACGATGCACACGCACACCGACACCCAAATTCGACACCCTGACGTTAGTTGGTCAACTTATAAGTCTCGCAGAAAAACGCCTACCAACAAAATAAAAATAAATACATTTACTGTATGTTGGGTGAGACTGATAACTACGAGATTCAAGATATATAATATTTGCTATCAAAAAGTATAACTTCTTGTGTGCGTAGTGCGTACATATAAGTACACACACAAACTTTTTTTTTGTTTTATATGTCTTTGTTTTGTAGTCGATACAAACTCATTTATTTATAGTTAAACATAATTTAAAAAATAATAACCTGCTTTTGTACGTAATATTCTACAACTTGATTCAATGATAGCCCGCCAACCCGCATTGGAGCAGCGTGGTGGGTCTAAGCTCCTAATTCCCTCGCTCCTATGAGAGTGGAGGCCTGTGCCCAGCAGTGGGACGTTAATAGGCTGCAGTGGTGGTGGTGGTGGTGGTGGTGATTCAATTCGAATCAACGTTCACTGTTTATTTTGAACTTAGCTGATGCCTCAACCCTCAACTATACCCATGCCAAAAATCACGTTGATTGCGCGTTGCTCCGTTGCGGCGTGCTTGAAGGACAAACCAACAAATAAACACACTTTCGCATTTATAATATGACGTCGCGTGAATCGACAACTGCTTGCCATTCCTATCGAGAAAGGCAATCACAGGTGTTATAAAAAAAGTCATAGGGACTGCCGATAGAAGTGAAAACTTATAACTTATATGATATAAAATAAATATATAATATAAAATTTTTAAACGCCAATATACCTAAATACGAATATTTAGAAAAAGTCGCAGCATGTCACGCGAACCCATGAATTTTCCCCTACCAAAAAGTGCTCAACGCGGCTAAAGAAGTTTTCACTTCAAAAAATTTGCTAGTTTTTTTTTTAAATTTATTTAGTACCAAAAAGTTGTAAAATATGAACAGTGAACACATACATATTGGACAAGGAAGCATTTATCTCTATAAGAGACCAGTGACCCTTGGCAGTGAGAAAGGTCAATCAATCAAAACATTTATTCAATTTAGGTACACATATTGAAATCAATTACTTACATAATTTATAAACATGATGGTGGTACCTAATCAGTTACGGTATCTCAAAACTAAAGCTACGAGGGTTCCAAACGCGCCCTGATCTGAGAAGAGCCCACAACAAACTCATCCGGGTGCCGGGTCTCACCTTTTCCCTCTTCTGGTCCTTGGTAAGTGCCCTGGCCTGGTTCGCGTCCTGGTGCGTCTTCTGGCGCTTGGCGATCTGTTCCCTCACTCTCGCCTCGATGGCCGTCGGGTCCTGGACCGCCTCTGTGCCCAGAGCGCGCATCAGGTTCGATATCCTGGTGAGGTCATTTTTTTAAAATTTTAAGTGAACCTTTTTGTGTTCGATTCGAAATCATATTCATACTTATAACAATACTAGATGACGCCCGCGACTTCGTCCCCGTGGATTAGGTTTTTTTGATTCCCGGGGAAACTCCTTATTTTTCCGGGATAAAAAGTACCCTATGTTAATTTTTAACCCTTACCGTATGTCCTTCTCCGGAACACAACCTATCTCAGTACCAAATTTCAGCAAAATCGGTTAACAAGATGGACCGTGAAAGAGTAGCAGAAAGAGATACAGACACACTTTAGCATTAATAATATTATAATTATTACAGGTTAGCCCGCTACCATCTTAGACTGCATCATCACTTACCATCAGGTGAGATGGCAGTCAAGGGCTAACTTGTAGTGGATAAAAAAAGAAAACTAAGATGGTAGCGGGTTACTAAAATACTTATATATAAAATAAAATACTAATAGTTACTAGCTAACTAACTTTGCTAACTAATTCGTTGGTCTAGTGGTTAGCATGTTCGACTGCGGCCGATGAGGTCCCGGGTTCGAGTCCCGGGTCGGGTCACAACAAATATTGGGTGTTTCTGACAAGAAATTCTCAGTACCAGCCCGGAGTTAGGAAGTTGGCGGTGTTACACCCCCGTGCCTCGGAGAGCACGTTTAGCCATCGGTCCTGCACCTTATCTCTCTCCAGTCGTGTCGGATTTTCCATCCCATCGGGGAGAGTAAAGGAACAGAGAGTACACCTGTGTTTGCGCACTATAATATCTCCCGCGCAGATGGCTAATCTCTCTGGAGATTGGCCTGTAATATGTAACCCACGGCACTTGACAAGTATATATTCTAATGCACCATAATTAAGACGACAGTTTTATTAAAGCACGCTTGAACATCAACATCTCTTTGATTTGGACGTCCCAACATTACAGGCCGCCATGGCGGAAATTCGGTCGGGACGATATTATTACTTCAAGTGCTATTCACTACTATAGAACTTCGAGGTCTATAATGATTCATGCAATATAGAAGGTGGGTACAAGCTATTCTAGGGATCACTGGCAAAATAAATACCTTAGCTTCGGTTCCGGCGGAGCTTCGAGACCCAAACGGACCTTCTCTTGTTCCTCCTTCCATGCCTCCCTCCGACTTTGCCTGCGTAACTTCTTTCTCTCCTTCTTTGTCAGGAAAACTGGCATATACGTCGGCTTCAGGGGTTCCGCTGTAGATAATAAATGACACTGCTTTACTTTTTGACGACCTCCGTGGCGCAGTGTTGAGCGCTGTTGTCTTAACGTGCGGAGGTCCCGGGTTCGATCCCCGGCAGGGTCAATTTGAGAATTTATAATTTCTGAATTTTCCCTGGTCTGGCCTGGCGGGAGGCTGCGGCCTTGGCTAGTTACCACCCTACCGGAAAATACGTACCGCCAAGCGATTGAGCGTTCCGGTAGTTACGATGCCGTGTAGAAACCGAATAGTAGTATGGGTTTAATATAACAGGTTAGCCCGCTACCATCTTAGACTGCATCTTCACTTACCATCAGGTGAGATCGCAGTCAAGGGCTAACTTGTAGTGGATGGATGAAATAATTAATGAATCGCATAATCTTATTAATGCAAAGATTAAACACATGGAAACGTCCGGAGGGAGGCCTTCGTCTAAAGGGCTTCTTCATACTAGAAGAATATGTTTTGTTATAAGTAATACTATCAATACTATTATTATAAATGCGAAAGTTTGGATAGATGTTTGTTATTCAATCACGCCAGAATGTCTGAACAGATTTGGATGAAATTTGGCACTATAGCCTGAAATAACACATAGCCTACTTTTTATCCCGGAAAGTTAAAGAGATCCCGCGGAAACCAAAAAACCTCAATCCATGCGAACGAAGACGCGGGCATCAACTAGTAATTTAATATCAGGAACATTCGAATACTTTAAGGATATTAACATACTTATTGAACAATTAACATAATAAATTAACCAGAAATTCATCACGCAATTAGGCAGACACTTTTCCTATAGGTACATAGAAATCTATAAATAATAATATACAGGTGGACAAAACTAACCGGCCAAAGGAGGAAATAAAATATACTAGCGACTATTAATCCATACCCAATGTAGGCAGTGGGCACTGGGCAGAAAATCAGGTTTTACATTAAGCACTGCGATATTATTAATCTTTATAACTTATTATTATACATATTCATTTAAACGTTACACACCTGACGTTGTCGCCTTGTCTTTTCAAAACCAACTAAAATCAATATGGCGACCCTCAGTGACTCGCAAACATTTGTAGGTAATAATATTGCGGCTATAAATTAAGATGTAAGCTATCCTATCTTTCAAATCAAACAAAATCTTTCGGATCAAACTGCACACGGTGTGCAAATTTAATTTTAAATCGGTTAAGTAGTTTAGGAGTCCATCGCGGACAAACAACGTGACACGTGATTTATATATATTAGAAGATTAGAAGAAGATATAAATATTAAAGATATTATGAAATTTCACTCACAGGAAAAATCCATTTATTTTTAAAAATAAGAATAGTTTCTGGAAAATTTTGTTTATCTTCTAAATATATTATAAGGAAAAGGTGACTGACTGACTGATCTATCAACGCACAGCTCAAACCACCGGATAGATCGAGCTGAAATTTCGCATGCAGATAGCTATTATGACGTAGATATCCGCTAAGAAAGGATATTTTAAACTTCAATCCCTAAGGGGGTAAAATAGGGCATTGAAATTTGTGTAATCCACGCGAACGAAGTCGCGGGCAAAAGCTAGTTTTAAAGAAAAGTACTGACTGACTGACTGACTGACTCATCGATTCCAAATCCCTTGGATTTAGAAAGCTGGAAACATAGATTGAAGTTTGAAGTGAAATTACACATCATATTATACTTACTTTATTTAATATTATAAATGCGAAAGTGTGTTTGTTTGTTGGTTTGTCCTTCAATCATGCCGCAACGGAGCAACGTATCAACGTAATTTTTAGCATGGATATAGTTGAGGACTTGGAGAGTGACATAGGCTACTTTTTATTCCGGGAAATTGAGGAGTTCCCGTGGGAATTAAAAACATCTTATTCCACGTGCACGCGTCGTGGGCATCAGCTAGTCTTCTATTTTTAAAGTATTCTTCAATTGTTAAAGCCCCTTATTTTTTGTCACCCTGTATAATTTTCCTACGGTATTCGTAGTGCGTCACGTGTGATTAATAAGCCAATGGATGAATCAGGAATTTCATTTTTGAGGCATGAAATAATACTTTCACACTAACAACATGAAGTCGAAAGTTTGTTTGTGTGTATGTTTGTTACTCTTTCACGCAAAGACTACTGGACGGATTTGGCTGTAATTTGGAATGAAGATAGATTGTAGATGCCCTGGATTAACACATAGGCTACTTTTTATCCCGGAAATTAATGAGCTCCCGCGGGAACCAAAAAGCTTAATCCATCTATCTAAATATGTGAAAGGAAAAGGTGAGTGACTGACTGACTGATCTATCAACGCACAGCCCGATTCGTCCAGCTACACTGGAGGGATCGGGCTGAAATTTAGCATGCAGATAGCTATTATGACATAAACATCCGCTAAGAAAGGTTTTTTGAAAATTCAAACCCAAAAGGATTAATAAAGAGGTTTGAAATTTGTGTAGTCAAAAGCTAGTTAAAGAAAAGTGCCGACTGACTGACTGACTGACTGACCAACGTCTGGCTTTTGGATCTAGAAATCTGGAATTTTGCACAGAGGTTCCCTTAATAATTTATTATTAATTTCGACATAAATTTAGCTCTCACGCCCGCATACAAAATAAATACATATATGGCCTAAAGAGTAGATAAACTTACGTAAATAAATATAAATTAATAAACTTACATACACAAATACACAAATAAATAGTTGTAGCGGGCGGAGGATTACACCCCGGCAGGGGAGACCAGACGGCCGGGGGTCAGGGCGACAGGTTGAAAAACCGGCGGACTATCCTAGCCGAGAACACCGCTTTCTACATCCTGGCTGCGAGCGAACTGCCACGGAACCCCAGTCGCCTCAGATGGTGAGCGAGGCTGACTGGGATCCCGGAAAATTAAGGAGCTCCCGTGATAATTAAAAGAGCTTATCCCAAGCGGACGAAGCCGCAGGCATTAGCTAGTTCGCGATAAATGCTATGTTGATGTTAACGGTACTCACCGGCGTCGAATGACGTCATATGCCCCTCAAATACATCAGGTATTACCTATCCTAATAGCATTAATATCATAAAAATAGCATAAATAATCGGATGATACTGGCAACCGTTATAATAACCAATTTCTATAGCCCACAATCATACTCTAATATTATAAATGCGAAAGTGTGTTTGTTTCTTGGTTTGTCCTTCAATCACGTCGCAACGGAACAACGGGTCGACGTAATTTTTGGCATGGGTGTAGTTGAGGACCTGGAGAGTGACATAGGCTACTTATAGGATAAGGAGTTATGAGATTTTCCCCCTTGCAAAAGGCCTACTTATAGCAGCTATATAGCATCGGCAGGTTTTTATTATTTAAGACTAATAGGTCCTTAATGCTGACTTCAAAAACTTATAACCTTCATGCAAGCTTTCAACCCCTAATTACGTAACCCTAATTACGTAACGTTATGTTGACATCACTGTAACCATCAAAAACAACCATACAATATGATTTGAAGAAATGTTGGAGGACGGATTCCATTTCATACGATGTAGTAGGAAACCACCATCTATCACATTGGTGGTTTGGTTGAGATCGAGAGCTGCGTTGTTCTCTACTGGTAAAACATCGTATAGGGATGACTTCTTCCCTTTTCGCATTGGGGGAAAGAGGTTAGTTCATAAGTCAGTCAGTCAATACCTATGTATGCAACATCTTGTTCGTTCTTTTTTACTATGACAGTTCTTTGGAAAATTGTCAAAGGGTTAACAGTAACTGACTCACCATTGATTTTAATACTACTGCTCATACTAGCCAGTGACAAAACTACATTCTTCTTAGACTGCTTCATGTCACTGAATTTGCTGTCAATGAAACTTTGCATCGTTTTGGTGCCAATATGTAGGGCTTGGTGGCAGTTTACTTTGGAATTTCCCAGGATGCCCGTTGACAGGGATATTAGCGAATTCAACTTTGGAAATGGAGGACGTTCACTGTACCATTCTCGAATCTAAGCTCGATCTCGTGAATCTCTCTGTTGCCGTGATAACCGTCCGTTAGCAACTCCTCCATTGAAGTGCAGATGGCGGTGCATCCCGGTGATCCGCAAACCCTCGCCGCCCGACCCATTCGCCCGACGCTACTGGAAGTCGGTGCACCGTGCGCGCCAGCAGCTTAACTTTTTTTGTAGAGGATTATATATATGTAGATTACTTGAGTAAAAGATATTTTTTTTCAATGAGCCACCGTTTACGAGTTATTTAAGAAAAACTTAAAAATGGGACCTTTACAACATCCCCCAAGTTCCCGCGGGATCTTCTTAATTTCCCGGGATGAAAAGCAGCCTATGTGCTATTCCGCGAATTTCATCCAGATCCGTTCAGCCGCTGGGGCGTGATTGAGTAACAAACATACATCCATACATCGCTCCATCCAAACTTTCGCATTTACAACATTAGTATAGATTATTTAGTAGCGTCCACCAAAAGTTCCGATACCTTGGGATTTTCGAAAAATCCGACCTTATTCCTTTGCCTTTGGTCTCAGTTTTAACAGTAGTAGAATTAACGTCAATCAATTGATGTAGAGCTCAATTTCGTGTATGTGTCAGCGTAAGATTGTAAAAACCGTTAGATTATATCTAACTCTCGAAATTGTAAACTGTCGACAGATTGTGAACCGTTCAATGTTCTGAGTGTCAATTTTTGAAATATTCATTGTATTTACGTTTTCTTGTTTTTCGTAGGTTAGGTCAGGGTTCGACATAAATAATTAGGTAGTGCCCGGCCTGTGGCCTTAGGTTTTATCGGGTTAATAATATTAACAGATTACAATCTACCGAAAAATAATGCGTTAAATTGTAATATTTCGACAGTTTGCAATTTCGCGAGTTAGATTATAATCTAACGGTTTTTACAATCTTACGGTGACATATGCATTCACAGCCAGCGCTCTAAACCGAAACGTTTCGAAGTTGAAGTCTTTTGTACTGAATTTGCGACTTTACATCAAGGGCTTTAGAGGCCCATTTCAGTTCGAGGCCAATGTATTCGAACGTTTGAAAACGGAGACTAAGGGCAGTTGTGAACATGTCAGCTTTATAAGTCCAACGGTTTATGGCTGAGCGTTGTTGACTGACTGGCTGACTGACTCATTAACAATGTGTAGTGGGCAATTTTGTAGTTTGAAATCGTTGTTAATCTCAGAATTTGCAGAAAATGCCATCTTAATATTTCGGAAAATGATACTTCGCACATTAGTAATATTTCTCACATTTCCCGGCGCCAGCACTGGTCAAAGTGTACAATACTCACTGGCCGCCCTGAGCTGCTCGAACGTTTCACCAAGTTAGTATTATTCCTTACATTTCCCGGCGCTATCATTGGTCAAAGTGTGGCCTCAGCTGCTCAGACGTTTCACCATGTTATTATTAATATCTCTGCACATCTCCGCTTCGGTGGAGTCCGAGCCTTAGGGGTACGGCAGTTACATTAAACCCATACCCCTAATCAGTTTCTACAGCGCAACGTACCGGAACGCTAAATCACTGGGCGGTACGTCTTTGCCGGTAGGGTGGTAACTACTTAACTAGCCATGGCCGAGACCAGAGAACCAGACAAGACCAGAGATTCAGTTCAATTCAGAAAATATAAATTTCCAAATGACCCTACCGGGACTCGAACTCAGGACCTCCCGCTATAAGACTACAGCGCTCATCTTTGCGCCAGGCAGGTCGTCAAATAGTTGGTCGGAATAAAGAAACTCACATACACGAACCCTGAACACATTATACTCCTTTCTTGGGCAGTCGTGTAATAAGCGAAGTCAGGGTACATAATATACTGTTTGATGATTTAAGGAAAACGTCGGGAATTATATACTGTTATAATATAATTTGAGGAAAATTTAAACTATAATTCGATGTATATATAACGTAGGGAATATCATTTTAGTGACCATTAAGAATCAAGCAGTAACATATTTTTAAAACTTAGTTATTGCATTCGCCGAAAGTTTCTATAATATTTAAGTGCAATATAAAAAGTTAGTGTGTCGAATTTCTTGTGTATAATCAATCGATTAATAAGGCGAAGCCGAGGGTCGGAGTATGAGTTATACTTCAAATCCAAAAAGAAAAGTCGAAATGTTAAAATTCCTAATAATAATGACAATTATTATCGTGGGTGCTGTCGACTGCAGTGAATATATTATAAATCCTGGCAAAGATTATAGCTGTCCAGAATGTACATATTGGATTAGTGCATCGAATAAATGTGACTTCTGTCCAGAAGGTACAGAATGGGTTCCTAGGATGAAAGAATGCCTAAAAATTGAATGAAGCGACGTTTTTTGCACTTCTTAGGTTATAAATAAACAGCCAAACAAGACATTATTTAAAACTAGATAATACCCGCGATTCTGCACACATTGAATAGTACATCCAAAAAATGTGATCTCTGTCCGGAAGGTACAAAATGGTCTAGTATTTTGAAAAAATGCATTGATTTATAATGCGTAAGTAAGTAAGTATAGTGTGTAAAAATTTATAACTCACAATCCCATAGGAATAATTTTAATATATAATATTATTCCTAATGAGTACCAACATTAAATATTTGCATGATAAATAGTAGAATATGAAGGACGCCATAACATTGTAAACATCTATACATATACTCATATTCAGCAAATAAATTTCTTTCTTTCTTTTTAATGATTTTTAAATTGTAATGAGTTTATTATAAAGTTTAAATGTGTTTCATATTAAATCCATACATACATTTTAATAATCAAGCAAATTATGTGTTATTATTTCAATAATTTGACATAGTATTACCATTGTTTATCGAGATACGATTTAATGAGTAAGGATATAATAAATGTGGGACGAGTGGCCTAATTGCGGCAACGCATATCAGTCGATTGCGAATGTTAAGCAACGTTGCCCCAAGTCGGTAACTGGATGGGTGACCGAAATTAGAAGTTCGAATTTGGTCGTTTCGTATCCTCCGTGCCTCGGAGAGCACGTTAAGCCGTCGGTTCCGGTTATTATTACTAACATCACTGGGAACCCACCGCATTGATATCGCACGAAAACTCCTACTATCAAGTGATTAGTGGAATGGGGTCACGACACTCAGTAATGAGGAAGACGACGCAGAGAAAGATGTCTAGTGCAAGCCTATCTCACAATAATAAAAAATTGTGCCTGTGTGTATGCAATTCACACACGGCAGAAGGGAAACTTCAGAAAATTAGCCTACTAGAGAATGAGATAAATATAACTTATACTCTATCTCATTCTCTCGCAAGGTAATTCTCATAAATGTGTTTGTCTCTTTTTTGTTTCATTGAATTTCCAAATTACAAAGATTCTATGGTATATTGTGTGCTTAGAGGTGAAACAAGACGATTTCACCCCGCGTCACACACTATATTTTTCATATAATCTGCGTTAAAATTGCGAGTTTTATTAAAATTGTATAACTTATTTGTTTTAGTTGCTAGGTTGTTGTATACAAATATGATATCTGTCAGTTTAATTGATGGGCAAAACGACAATTATAAAGGTTTAAAATAAACAAAAGATACCCTGACAGGATTAAAAGGAGGGCTGCTACGTCATTCAGCGGGTAGAAAACCATCATTTTCTGCCCTAGGACAGAAAGTGATGATTTTCTAGCCGCTGAATGACGTATTCGTCTGAAATTGACTGATTTCGGGTGGCTCAACAGGCATTGAAACACTCAGTTTCAATGCAGGTTATATGAAAAAGAAGTTTCACTTTTAAAAAAAGCGTTGGTCAAAGTTGGTCAAGCTTTTGACCTGAAGGCATAGTGTACCGCCGCTATAGGGAAGCGAGAGAAAAATCCCTAGTTTAGTATTAGTCTTCTTTTAATTTTGTATTTACCTACAAGTATAGTATTTAGAGGGTGTATTTTATAATATGGGTCTTGTTGCCTGAAATAAAATAAAAGTGCCTGGATGGGTATTTTTTTTTCGATCTTACCGACATAATAATAAAAAAATATGATCTGTTTATTTAAATAAAAAATCTCGAGTGCAATTGGGCTCAAAATAATAGTTTTTCTCACAAAAGAAGGAACTTGAAAAAAGGGGAATAAATAATCAATCGGACTGGAGACATTTGGACTTGAACCGGGTATTCTGGTTTCGGGACCACCCATTTCCCAAATGAGCTATTATAATTTACAACCTTGTAGATGGTGGCGAATTTACCTTCGTATTCTAATCATATTGTAGCAGTTTTCACTGAAAATACGGATAGTACGTTTTCTAAAAATGAATCCTAGCTAGATCGATTTATCGCCCCCGAAACCCCCGGCATACTAAATTTCATGAAAATCGTCGGGCCGTTTCCAAGATTGAGATCATATATGTCACCGTAAGATTTCAAAAACCGTTAGATTGTAATCTAACTAGCGAAATTGTAATCTGTCGACAAATTGTGAACCGTTTAATGTTCTGAGTGTAAATTTTTGAAATACTCATTGTATTTACGTTTTCTTGCCTCTTTCTTGTAGGTTAGGTTAGGGTTCGACATAAATAATCAGGTAGTGCCCGGCCGCCTAAGGTTCTATCGGTTTAATATAAAATATTACAATCTACCGAAAAAGAATTCGTTAAATTGTAATCTGTCGACAGTTTACAATTTCGCTAGTTAGATTACAGTCTAACGGTTTTTACAATCTTACGGTGACATATATATAATATATACAAGAATTGGTCGTTTAAAGGTATTAGATGAATAAAAATGAAAGTGTATAAATACTCACTCGGCGCCCTCAGTTGCTGTGGATGCTCCACCAGGTTGGTGATGGCGTCTTCGTTAACATTCTCCACGATGTCATCGTCACCTAAAACCATAACATCCATACTAATGTTATAAATGCGAAAGTGTGTCTGTCTGCTACGCTTTCATTGCCCATCTGTTCCACCGATTTTGTACAGGAATAGCTTGTAATTACTGCGGACGGACGTGGGAACTCACCGCATTAATATCCCAAGAAAACTCCTACCATTATGTGATTAATTTATTTATTTAATCGTATGGCGTTTATATACAGGCGTTTTTATAGAAAGAACGCTTATTTCGCCTGCTAGTTCGTCGCTCGTTTAGCACCACCCAGGGGACACGTGCAGGGAGGTAGGAGTTAGTTCCTGCGGACTTATGGAACGGATTAATGGAATGGGGTCACGACCCTCAGTAATGAGGAATACGACGCAGAGAGAGATAGGTTGTATCCCGGGGCCTTAAGGACATAGGTTAATTTTTATGTGACGTACTTTATGGATGACCCCTTAGCCCGCTACCATCTTAGACTGCGTCGTCACTTACCACCAGGTGAGATCGCACTCGAGGGCGAACTTGTAGTGGATAAAAAAAAAACTAAGTGAAAAGTAGTGTGTCACCTGTGTTGCAAGCTTCGACCCTCTGCGTATCGGACCGCTGGTCGGATGTGGCTGCGTTCCCTCGCTTCCTCTTCACCTCGCGTTCATCAGGCGTCATCAGAATCACGCTGTCCCACCTGTGGGCAAACACATATTGTTCGGAATGCCACTGAGAAGAGCCAGCGTGAAACTCGGTGGACTTCGTCCGCGTAGAATAATTTTCTTTAATTTCCACGGGAACTCCTCAATTTTCCGGGATTGAAAAATCGAATTGAACAAAAATAGTTTTAATGACTTTTTTTTTATAATAAAACTAAATAATGCCCGCGACTTCGTTCGCGTTGATAAGTTTTTTTGGTTCCTATTCTCTACCTATGTCCCTTCCCGGGATGCAACCAATATCTCTACCAAATTTCATCAGAATCGGTTGAAAAGATGGGCCGTTAAAGCGTAGCAGACAGACAGATAGACACATTTTCGTATTTATAATACTAACATAGATTAGACAGAAGGCAGAATATGGATTGGAAGTCAGATTTTTTCGGTTCCTCCGTGCCTCAGAGAGCACGTTAAGCGTTGGTCCCGATTATTATCACTAACATCTGATAGTAATTATTAGTAACCAAAGAGTTGAAAAAGCATTAGTCGAGTCGAATGCGGAAGAAACTGGGAACTCAGCGCTGGGAACTCAATTGTAATACGACGCAGAGCGAGAGAGAGAGAGAGAGAGAGAGAGAGAGAGAGAGAGAGAGATTTTAGAGCATACCACTCAATGTCTGGAACCCGGTCAGAATCAGGCACGTCCGCGGCCAGTAGAGCCAATTTGGTAGCGGACGATATCCCGGTTTT
Source organism: Erebia palarica (assembly GCA_964035005.1). Taxonomy (NCBI): domain Eukaryota; kingdom Metazoa; phylum Arthropoda; class Insecta; order Lepidoptera; family Nymphalidae; genus Erebia; species Erebia palarica. The sequence goes on along the minus strand of OZ035994.1, from coordinate 10,091,870 downwards.
GCGCGCGATTTGTGATATCTCGTTCTGTAGTTTCTCCAGTTGAGCCTACAATAGAATAGAAAGTTTTAGAAGTTGTACTTGTCTTTTGGCGCGTTAGGGAAAAATTATTAGAGTGAATTTTTAAGATGCGCGCGCACACCGACACTCAAATTCGACACCCTGACGTTAGTTGGTCAACTTATAAGTCTTGCAGAAAAACGCCTACCAACAAAATAAAAATAAATACATTTACTGTATGTTGGGTGAGAACTGATTATTACTATATTCAAGATATTTATTATTTGTTATCAAAAAGTATAACTTCTTGCGTGCCTACATAGATACACACACACTTTTTCTAACTAAAATAACAAAGTTGGGGTCGTTTGGGTATTATACTACTAGTGAAATAAACTCTTTTTTAGTGATTATTAAATAGAGGATCTCCCAAAAGTCGTAATATCCACGTCCCCTGCTAGTTTTGTGTCGAATAACCATTTTAAACTATCGATTGAAGTAAAAAAAAGTGCGTCGTACTTTGATGACGTCACCATTCAAACATACTAAGCACGCGTTTTAACGTTTGAAAAAAGTTGCTGATTTGACTTGGTGGCAAATACCCAATTGCACAATTATGGCCGTGGCCATAACACACTTAGCCGTTGTTGGCCAACCGCTAAATTAAGCTAAAATCATGAATTCCACGCATTTATAAATCTTAAAATTCCCAAAGCTGGGCAACCTCACCTTCATCCGCAATCGTTCAGTCATCTGTGTGAACTTGCCCGACTTGTGGTAGCATAAGGCCATTGATCAACATAAACCTATTTGCCCACAGCTGGCCTAAGGTATCTACCATTAATATTCCCAAAGTTGGGCAAGCATTTTCACCCGCTCACCTTCATCCGCAGCCACACGGCCATTTGCGTGCACTTGCCCGACTCGTGTAGCAAAAGGCCTTTAATCAACAAAAAAACTTATTTGCCCACAGCTGGTCTAAGGCATTTACAACCCAATTAAGCTTAAATCATCAATCCCATGTATCTACCATTAATATTCCCAAAGTTGGGCAAGCAACTTCACCCGCTCGCCTTCATCCGCAGGCCGCAGCCGCCCGGCCATTTGCGTGAACTTGTCCAACTCGTAGCAAAAGGCTCTTAATACACAATAAACTTATTTGCCCACAGCTGGCCTAAGGTATTTACCACGCAATTAAGCTAAAATCATCAATCCCACGCATTTATTACCAAAATTCCCAAAGTTGGGCAAGCAACTTCGGCCGCACACCTTCATACGCAGCCGCTCGGCCATCTGCGTGAACATGCCCGGCTCATGGAAGTATGAGACTCTTAATGAACAAAAAAACCTATTTGCCCACAGCTGGCCTAAGGTATTTACCACTTAATTAAGCTAAAATCATCAATCCCACGCATCTACCATCAAAATTCCCAAAGTTGGGCAGGCAACTTCGGCCGCACACCTTCATACGCAGCCGCTCGGCCATCTGCGTGAACTTGCCGGGCTCGTGGAAGCGTAAGGCGCGCTTCACACGCGCGGGCGGCTTGCTCGCGACGCGCTCGTCCACCCATGAACCCTCGCCTATCGGCTCCGGTACTTGCCCGCTGAGCTGGGCGCGGAACTCCTCGCGCCTTTTCGCTCTGATGTTGGCCTGCCGGGAATTGATAGATACTTTATTGCACGCAAGAAAGAATACAAAAAGTAGAGTTAACTAAAAACTAAGTATGCAAAGGCGGCCTTATTGCTTATTGTCCGTCAAACTTATATGACCCGGTGACAGCGTCGCTAGTATATTATACTAAAAATATACTTCCACCTTTCTGCACCTGGAAGGTGAAGACAGGTGAGAGTATAAGACTGAGAAGAAAGACATTATTAAGTATTCTGTGCTATTTGTATTTATTGAAGTAAATATCTTTTCCATCTTATAAACTAGTAATGTAGGAAGGTCATTTTTATCGCGCCACCCAGTGGTGCCACCTATACCCGTTCTGCACTCGAGCCTATTTAACCAAGCGAGCGATAGCACAGAGCCTCATCCTGCTGGCGGCATTGGTGGCGTGAATATCGACGTGGTCTGTGATTCCGAGTTGGTTCGATTTTTCTTTTATTAATTTTTACTCTTTTTCAATTGTTTGTGATAATTTTGTTCCAAATATTAATTATTTTGGGAATGTGAGGGTACATTTCAATAAATTGTTATTTTTCAATGAATTTCTCTTCTGTATCCTAAAACTAGAGTATCCTAGATTTTGACAAACTGACGCAGTGGTGGCTGGTGGGAACGACGTGGGTCAGTTGAAAGCGTATTTAAACTTTATTATACTACCAGTAGCGTCATCTATCAGCGGATAGCGGTAGTATAAAGTTTATACCATTAGCGCCATCTATTAGCGGTTAGCAGTAGCATAAAGTTTATACTATTAGCGCCATCTAATAGCGGTTAGCGGTAGTGTAAACCTTCGTAGCTTTAGTTTTAAAATACCGTAACTGATTATCACCATCATATTTTGTAATTTGACGTCAAAAAGTGTACCTACAGTGTACCTAATTTAAATAAATGAATATATGATGTATTGATTGATTAATGTAAGGTTTATACTATTAGCGGTTTTTAAACTATCAGCGGTAATATAAAGTTGATACTACCAGTAGCGCCATCTATTAGCGGATGTAAACTACCTTCAGGGTGGGGGCGACGTGGGTCAGTTGCACGCGTTTGCCCGAGGTGTCGACGGTGCGCCCCTCGCGGTCCAGGATTAGGGGCGCAGGCCCCGCGCTCCCCGCCGGGCCCAGGGCTCCGCCTGGAACACCACAATACAATAACTGTCACACAGAACGCATATATCATATTAGGATACTAACTGATACCCGCGACTACGTCCGCGTGGATTGAGGTATTTTGGTTCCGGCGGGAACTCCTTAACTTTCCTTTATGAAAAGTAGCCTATGTGCTATTCCAGACTATAATCTATCTCTGTGCCAAATTCCATCCATATCCGTTCAGCCGTTGGGGTGTGTTTGAGTAACAAATATCCATCCATCCAAACTTTCGCATTTATAATATTAGTATAGATATAGATATATTAAGTTAAGATATATTACCACAAACTAATGTGACCGGTGGCCAAAATTGGTACTAATTTTGATTGATTGAACTACAGACATAAAGATGTGGTCTGTTTATATTTGTTTTATTTTAATTTTTGTGCGCAATTCACACACGGCAGAAGTGAAACTTCAGAAAATCAATGCCTACGAGATAATGGAATAAATAAAAATTGTATTCTATCCTTTGTTTTGTGTATAGTGTACAATAAAGTATATTTTCATTTCATTTCTTTAAGTGTTGGTAGTATGGCCCCTGATGTCAGTCAGTCAATGGGGCCAATTCTGTTAACACTATCTCTAAACTGCACAGCTCTATTTATATGGCTAATTTGCTATTCCTTTCATAATACTCCCTATGGAAAGGGCCATGACTAGGTTTAGCACTAGGCATTATAGGATTAGCCCCGGCGTTACCTGCAAGTTTCCTCTGTATCCTGGCCTGCAACTCGGCAATCTTCCTCTGCTTCTCCAACTCCTCAGCCGAAAGGGGCATCGCCGCTGAAATACAGAAAAATGATATACTGTACAGTACTGCCATATAACACGAGAACATACTAATAAGGTATGATGCCTAGGTCAGAAATAGTTTCTTCTTACTGATCATTAAATAGACAGTCTTCCAAAAGACCCACACACTCCTTAAGGGATACACATCACATTAAGGGATTTTTTTGTAAAACAATGTTTATAGAAACACTATAAACACACAGACACTATAAACCTCTGAAATAAAGGCTATTTTATTTCATTTATTTTATAATATGAAACATGTTACGCCCTCACCGGGTTTGAAGTAGAGCACGGATTTGACGACACTGGGCGGCGGTATGGCGTTGTTTTGCTGTGTTTTCACTTTAGCTAGGGTGGTAACTAGCCACAACCGTAGCCTCCCACCAGACCAGACCAGAGAACTGGATTACTACCAGACCAGTACTACCTCGGAGTTCGGAAGTTAGCGGTGTTTCACCCCCGTTCCTCGGAGAGCACGTTCAGCCGTCGCTCCCGGTTAATATCACTAACATGATAATAGTCGTTACAGCCCGCCAACCCGCATTGGAGCAGCGTGGTGGGTCCAATAGGATTATTACACTGCACTTTTCACAGGGACTATTACACTTGAATCAGTGTGGTGTGATAAGATTTAGAGAGAAAGGGTCCGTAAACTGGTCCTTATTGATGTGTAATAAGCGACGCTCTAACTAGCGGCCACGCCCACCCTTGCGACAGGGCTCTGTAAGTCTATAAGCTCTAATTCCCTCTCTCCTATGAGAGTGGAGGCCTGTGCCCAGAAGTGGGACGTAATTGTGCTGTAGTGGTAGTCGTATAAATAGTAGTGGTTAGTTTACATTTTGTACCCACAATATCAAGCTACGTTAGGACACTTTTGTTGGCACAACACATTCTAGACGATGAGTAATTAAGTTAAATTAGATTTTAAGTACCTTTTCGCATTTTATGTTTACTATGTGTTGTATCAGCAAATAAAACATTTCTATTCTATTCTAGTGTAGTGTTTAAAGAGAATTTCGCCGTATAAGTAGTAGTTATACATTCCGCTCTCACCGGGTTTGGAGTAGAGCACGGGTTTGATGACGCTGGGCGGCGGTATGGCGTTGTTCTGCTGCATCTGAACTTTGATCTGCTGCGCCGCCGCCGCCGCCGCGTTCACGTTGCGCGGTTCGCCCTTAAGCGCCATCAGGGTGCGCTTGCGCTCCTCTATCTCCTTCTGGGCGTTCGCCATCATCAGCTGGAGAGGATATATATATATTGGATAGAAGCAGGCGTAACTTTGAGGAAGCCCATGATAATAAAGGAACTAGGTTAATTCGTTAATGTCGCGGATTATAGCGAATTAAACTTCTAGTTCCTTCAGCACATATTTACTTATAATAAAACTGTAACTTGACAATTTCTGGAAAACCATTTGCCAAGCTGGACAAAGTTGGCACTGCATATAGAATAAGATTGGAACGAGACTTTTGTAATAGATAGATTAGATACATTGTTACATTTTACCGATGAGGGAACAAATCGAACTAATTAATTCCGATCTGTCCCTAATGATCACAAAAGTTACTAGGCAGCTGCCAATAGAATAATATTTGATTGAAAGCACCGTGTGCGATGTTAATTTGGTCACAGGAAAAGTCTATTTTTGGCAGACACCTCTCTTTTCGTTAGACGAACAGATAGATAGATAGATTACCTTGATTTTATCAGCGCTAAGGCCGGCCATCTTGGATCCTATGGTCTCCCCCCCTGGCATGATAAGAGGCAGCTCCACCAGGTTCTCTGCTTTCTTCTCCTTTGACTCTTCTTTATCTCTATCTCTTTTGTCCTCTTGTTTCTCATGTCTCTCATCATGACGTGACCTATTGATAGAAGAGATTGTCCATCAATCATGTAAGGCTCACGTAATATCACAGGGCAGAGGAGGTACTGAAATTTCACTTATTTTGAAGTGAAACTTCTTTAGAATTGTTGCGATTCAAAAATTCGACGAAACGAAAGCGAAACTAAAAAGAGACAAATGATTCATAATAGGATTCAGCCTGCGAGAGAATGAGATTAAAGACAAGTTATATTTATCTCATTCTCTCCTAGGCCACTTTTCTGAAGTTTCACTTCTGCTGTGTGTGAATTGCATACATACATTATTTTTTTGTTCTTCTCAGGGTCGCTAGGCATATTCTCGGCAAATACATCCCATCATGGGCTTCATCACCGCTTCCAATCAGGTGTGCTTGTGCTCAAGCAAAAGCGTATAGTGAATAAATATGTTTTCTTTTAAATACAAACCTTTTAACATCTTTTTCTCTCTCCTTCTCTCTGTTCTCATCATGTTTCCGTTTGGGAGCCTTCCCCGAAGAAACCAACTCCTGTGCCAAAGCAAGGATCTTGTCTGCTAGCTTGCTCGCCTTCTTTGAGTCTATGTGGGCTGAAATCTTGTCTATTATCTTGCGTCTTTCATATCTGAAACAATATAGCGTTAGTATCTACATTTAGCTGAATTTTGATTCTTTGTAGGCATTTATTCTGTAACTAGGTGATGCCTGCAACTTCATCCACATGGATTGATAATTTTTTATTTTCAAACACTTAAATTTTCTGGGATAAAAAGTAGCCTGTAAATGTCCTTCCCCGGGATGTAACCTATCTCTGTACCAAATTTCATCGAAGTCGGTTGAGTAATTCGGCCGTGAAAGCATAGCAGACAAACAGATAAACACTTTTGCATTTATGTTAGTATGGATTTAATTGTTAAATTAACTTAATTTTAATTGTTACCAATCTTATAAATTGTAGGTACCATTCTTTTTGTTGCATATAGGAAAAACTGATGAAATATTATAGATCTATTGAGACTCTTTTTGCGCCTGAAATATCTTTAACTTGGAAGACATAAAGGTCAATATGTTATGTGAAAATTATGTACTCTATAATTTGCTGCCAATGCAAATCAACCTTTAGGACTGCTTCACATAATGCAATTGACAATGAGTTTGTGGTTGAAATATTATGACAAACTAGCTTTTGCTTGCAGCTTTGCTCACATCAGGTTTAATTTTCATACAAAATACAAGCTCAATTTTACCCCTTAGATGTTGAATTTTCAAAAATTCTTTCTTAGTGGATGCCTTCATCATAATAGCTATCTGTATGCCAAATTTCAGCCTGATCCATCCAGTGGCATGAGCCATGCGTTGATGGATCAATCAGTCAATCAGTCACTTTTTCCTTTTATACATTTAGACTTAAACTTAGCAGAAAATAATCAATCTTTTGCACAGGGCCTGAATCAGAAGTTTAGCAAAGTACAAGTATGGCAAAAAAAAAGAAGACCATAACAGTTTACTGTTGTGGTCTTCTTTTTTTTGATCTTTTGATCCTTTCTCAGTGCATTTACTGCACTGAGAAAGGATCATGGGAAAATGTATACTCTGGACGGCAATTCTCATGTCTGCATTTTATGGTTTCTTATAAAATTTTCAGAACTTTTGAGACCACACAATGATTCCAGATAACTCTAAGGTAATAATTGGAGTATTAACTTGCCGATTATCTTATTTGAAAAGCATAATGACTTCAGATTCCTTACCCGCTTGTTAGACAAGAAGATACTGTGGACAGTAAAGAGCTATCGGATTTTCCAATTGTTCTGTAGATTGCGCGGTCGAGGGAGGATCGCAAGTCCTCTACCTCTCTTCTAGACAACTGCAAAGCCATTTTAAATACTAAAACACTTAGAATTTTAACAAAACCTTTGACTCCCCTAAACTTTTAGGTTATAATTTTTAATATATCACTAACAAGGAATCACTTTCAAAAACTATGTTTCCATTCCATGGAACTGCTATACTTTGAACGCTTTCAATCATAATAAGATAAATTTTTACGAATTTAATCCTGCGTAATTAAAATTCGCTAATATTTTTGGGGCATTGACGTAAACAATGACCATAGATAATTTTTTTTTTGTTTATACTACACAGTTCAAATTCTATCGATTCTAGCAGGCATTTATACGATTAGTGAATGCACATAGAAAAGCTATTTGTTAGTGGATAGTCAAAATAAAATCCTATTTTCAATTATCTGATTTTTCAGATTGACAATTTAAAATAGGATTCAACGAGGGGACAGATCGAATTAATAGGAATTAATTCTTTCTGGCCTGTGTGCCCCGCACTGTATTAGTAGGGGGACAGAGGAATAAAAAGTTCGATAATATGTCACCGTAAGATTGTAAAAACCGTTAGATTAAAGTCTCACTCGTGAAATTGTAAACTGTCGAAAAATTGTGAACCGAAAATGTTCTGAGTGTCAATTTTTTAAATATTCATTGTATTTACGTTTTCTTGTCTCTTTTATTTAGGTTAGGTTAGGGTTCGACATAAATAATCGGGTAGTGCCCGGCCTGTGGCCGGGTACTACCTGATTAGGGACTGACTTAGGTTCTATCGGGTTAATAAACCTAACAGATTAAAATCTACCGGAAAATAATGCGTTAAATTGTAATCTTTCGACACTTCGCGATTTCGCGAGTTAGATCTATACCGGTTTTTACAATCTTACGGTGACAGATATACTCCCCTGTTACCGACGAGAGGACAGATCGAACTATTTCTTTCCGGACTGTCCCCCTTTATCATAAAATCAACCACTTTGGTATAAAAGAGTCAGAGTTTCATAAACGAACGTTGGGTAAAGTTGGGTATTTGACAACTAGTCAAATCCGATACTTTTTAAAAGGACAAAAAGTAGCTTAAGTCATTTCCAGGGGTGTAACCTACCCATATACCAAGTTGCATAAAAATCGGTTGAAAAGATGAGCCGTAACAGCATAACAGACAGACACACTTTTGCATGCTTTACTCTGGAATGACTAATCATAGTGTCAATAAACCTTTTTAAACAAAGTTAGAGGTTATATTGTTTATTTTGTTGATGTTTTTATTTCAAAAACGGGGTCATTTTTTGTTGTTGTTTTTGTTATTTTTTTGTGTAAACTCTATTAGAAGTGCGATAACCTTTTTAACTGTAATCTATAGCTATGTTTCGTAACGATTTGAATGACGTACTGTGTGTTTACGTAGCTCGTACAAGTGATACGATATGATTTAAATAAACACGCCCGGCCGGCCGGCGGATGTAATTCGACACCGCCACTTGAGATGTAATTGAGGTCGCACTTGAGAATGCCGCAGATCCCCCGTAACCTAATAAAATTGCGCGCCAGACGAAGGGTTATATGTGATTTTATAGTAAATCTTATTTTCGAACTTTTAAAAAAAAAATTAGTCTTTAATGCGGGACCTTGGTCACCCCATCAATTTTTTTTTAAATTTTACTAGCCTTTGTCACCCGGAATAAACTAAGTATTCTAACGATACCTCATTTATCAAAATCTGTTCAGGCGTATAGAAGTTATGGTGGAATATACAAACTCACATACATACATGCATACATACATGAACCCTGAATACAATATACTCCTTTTTTCAGGCAGTCGTATATAAAGTAGTCAATCTGAAAAACCGTAACGTTACAAAAACCGGAAATAGTCTAGTAAAGCACATCACTAGACAAAATTGAGTGTCCAATATGTTACATGTCTCATTTTGTTCGCCCTGACATTCCACATCTGAAATTTCGTTCTTTTTCTGGTCGGTGGTACACGGGAAATGAATAATGATACACACAGAGTACATATATGTTACCAGAGACAAGTAACATATAGGATATATGTTACTCAGGGCCTTTGCACTTAGAACATTTTTCTGTTGTATGGGGATGTTAGTTCCACAACTCCCTAAAGGATGGCGCTCATGGCGCTTATCTTGTACTGAAAGTATGTATACATAAAAGTCTGTGATCAGGGTCTGTGATGGCGCTGTACTAAGTGTTCGTTCAGAAGCTTATGTTTTAGATAAATTAATGATTTTGCCATTTATATAAACACAAAGCTCATAATATATAAAACTTTTTTTTGAGCAGAATATGAGATTATCTTAGATAATTTATAAAGATTTATCTGTTATAAATTAAGTTTAGTGGAATGAGTTAGAAGTTTAATGAAACATTTGTGTTTTAATTTCCAAACGTGGACAGCCGCCATTTTAAAGTTTGAAATTCGACATTGACATTGACGTTTTCGACATTGGCAGAGACAAGTAATGCCGGGTGGACAAAATTATTATTTTTTTGATAAATTCGTTACAATGTGAAACTATATTAATAGAGTGTGTATTAAGTGTGTACGATGTGAAGAACATGAAACTGTGGAATAATTGTTATACTTTAAGTATATTTTTTGTAATTGAGAATATAAGAGAAAATAATCAACATGCGTTTCATTTACTAACATCTGAACATCTTTACAGTTTGTGTTTATCGTATAATAATTTATCTTAATTATTACAAGGTCACAAAATTCTATAGTTGCAGAATTAGGTGATCTTGTAATAATTAAGATAAATTATTATACAATACAGTTTGTAATATATAATACTATAGCATTATGCTATATATATATATACATATTTTAGTTGGACAACTTCCCGATAGATGTCGCTGTACATGGAAAGTCGAGTAGCAACTCTATACCAGTATATATAATGTACTCTGTGATGTTACTTGTCTCTGAATGATACGTACTGTATTGGTGTTTTGAGTTTTATTGTTATTTGTTTTAGTTTGTTTGCTTTATAAAAGAAAAACCCGTCAGTCGTCAGAAATACTACACAACTCATCAAATAGCAATTATTGTATAGTGAAACACAATTGAACTAACTAAACGATATAAAAATCAAAACTTAACCTCAAAATGTCGGACGACGACGATGTTATATTGGTGAAAAAGTCCAAGCAAGTGCATTATGGGTCCCTTGAGGAGCAGGAGAAAGCCCGCCTGGCGGCTTTGGCCGCAGCCGCCAAGGAGGGAGTCGACGATAGTGGAAGAGAATTGGGCGATATTCAGATTTCTAGCGGTAAATTTTTGTTATTTTTGCCTACCTCCCTGGTAAAGTGGTCAGCGCTATATAGTCGCCTATTGGTTGCTAGTTCACTCACACCCCAAATCAAAATTTGGGACTTAAGACTTTATGTATACTAATATTATAAAGTTTGAACGAACGGATGGATGGATGAATGTTTGTTACTCAATCATGCTGAATCAATCTAGAACAGCTGAATGGATCTGGATGAAATTTGGCACAGAGGTAGATTATGGCCTGGAATAACATAGGCTACTTTTTATCTCAGAAAATTAAAGAGTTCCTGCGCTAACTAAAAAAGCTCATTCCGCCTGGATGAAATAGCAGGAACCAGCTTTTAATTGCTTAATTCTCAATCTAATCTTGTGGGAAGTTTCTGCTGTATCTAGCCTACCTTTAAATGTATAATGATGTATACAATTCGGCATTATGATGAAATGATTTATTTCATGTAGGATAACTTGTGTCACTTGTGATATGTTAAGACTCTACCACCGGTTCAGAAAGATGATTCTACTGAGAAGAGAAAGCAAGAAACTCAGCAGCAGTTAAAAAAGAAAAAGGTTATAAAAAGTAAATACAACACATACATTATGTTACAATTAGTACACTGTCTTGTGGGTCACTAAATTTGAGGCTGGTTGCTTCCATGCAACTTTGTCATTCAGAAATGTTGTCTAGATACAAATTATGACTTGTAAACATTAGTATCAAACATTTATATTAAGAACTGAGTCAAAAATGTGAAGCAACAGGTCTATAATTCATACTGTTATTATGTGAAAGTGTTTCTATCTGCTATGCTTTAACAACCCATCTTTTCAACTGATTATGATCAAATTTGGTATAGAGATAGTTTCTCTCATGGGAAAGAACAATTAGGCTCTAATTTCTCTCTTCTAATTTCAAAAAATCTAATTTCATGTTGACAGAGTTGTGTGCATATTCAATCAGGCAACTTAGTCCCTTAGAAATATAAACATAATCTATATATATATCACCGTAAGATTGTACAATCTACCAGAAAATAATGTGTTAAATTGTAATCTTTCGACACTTTGTGATTTCGCGAGTTAGATTATAATCTAACGGTTTTTACAATCTTACGGTGACATATATAAAAGCGAAAGGTCTCTCACTGATTCAACACGATATCTCAGGAACTATAAAGCATACAGACTTGAAATTTGGAAGATAGGTCCCTTATATGGTGTCAACAGCAGCTAAAAAACGGTTTTGAGAGAATTGACCCCTAAGGGATTGAAGTGGGGGTTGGAAGTTTATATGAAAGTCCTTTGCTTTTGAAGTTAGGGACATGAAAATTGGCAATTCAATTAATAGCTATAATAATACTTAAAACTATAAATAATAAAAACCCATATAAACAATTTTACGAAAATTTACCCCAAAGAGGGTGTAATGGGGGTTGTAAGTTTGTATGAAAGTCCTATATGTTTGAAGTTAGAGACCTGAAAATCGGCATTTAGGTTTTTAAATAAATTTAATAACCTAAATATGTACCTAATACCTGCATAAGCAATTTTACGAAAATCTACTGCAATAGGGGTTGGAAGCTTACATTTTTGGTTTTAAGCTTTTGGATGTTAGAGACTTGAAAATCGGGATTTAGGTTATTAGTTTTAAATGATAATAACCTGTATAATCATTTTTACGAAAATTCACCCCAAAGAGGGTGAAATGGGGGCTGTAAGATTGTATTAGTTTTAAATAATAATAACCTGTGTAAGCAATTTTAAAAAATCCACCCTAAAGGATGTGAAATTGGGGTTGGAAGCTTGCATGTAGGTTATAAGTTTTTAAAATCGGCATTATGGTTATTACTTATTAGTTTTAGCCGCTATATGTACCTAGGCTTTTTGCAGCTGGAAAATCTCATAGAAAATCAGAAATTGTACGTGGACGAAGTCGCGGGCGACCGCTAGTGTAACATAAACTCAAACTAGTCTAGTTGAGTGATTCCACCATTCGCTACTGTCTATAAAATAACACAAAAAAATTAAAATAAAATAAATACATTTGAAAATAGATTTGCCCAGTTGTGGGACCTAAATTGATAATTACTTTACTTTGTTTATGTTTCCAGAATACATGGAGCTGGAGGAAGAAATGTCCAGAGACAAAAAGGCTCTACTTGAGGAGTTTGAAAGGAGACGAAAAGCCCGGCAGCTGAATGTTTCTACTGATGATGATGAGGTAATTTTGTTCATCTGTGACTTCAGCAGCAATAGCCTAGTGGTTTAGGCACCCAACCTCCATTAGGGGTCTCAAATTGATCCCTGGGCACACACCTGACTTTCTGGAGTTTAATGCGTTTTAAGTCATTAAATATCACTTGCTTTAAAAGTGAAGGAAAACATTGTGAGGAGGGACTTTCATGCCTGAGGTTTTTTTATAACATTCCCGAAAGTGTTGAAGTCTGCCAATCTGCATTGAGTCCGGTTGTTGAACTATGGCCAAACCATTTGGGTTAAAATGAGTCAAGTGAGAGAGTTCATTAAATATTTCTTTTGCAGGTGCGTAGGAGTCTCCGGCAGTTGGGTGAACCAGTGTGCCTGTTTGGGGAGGGCCCGGCAGAACGGAGGGTGAGACTGAGAGATCTACTCAGCTAGTAAGTTACCTGTTACTAAGACCTTAAGGGACACTCTAGTAGGAACTCTATAAATATAGCCAATCCTCTTTGTTATTGATACTATCTTACTTTTTACTAATATTATAAATGTGAAAGTTTGGATCCATGTTTGTTACTCAATCACTCCAGAATGGCTGAAGAGATCTGGATGAAATTTGGCACAGAGGTAGAGTATAGTCTGGAGTAACACATAGGCTTACTTTTTATCACGGAAAATTAAAGAGTTCCTGGGGAAAATTGTTGTAAAAATCTGTTGAACAGGTGAGCTGTGAAATATAGAAAAAATATAGATAGTCTATCTATGTGTTACTTTTTCATGGCCGAAGACATATTTTTGCATTTATATACTCTTTATTTATTTTCAGTCTCGGTGAAGACGCAATCCACAAGAAGCTAGAAGAAGAGGAAGCTAGGATAGAGCGGGACAGAGGTCGTGAAGGCACCTGGTACCATGAGGGTCCACCGCAGCTGAGAGATGCAAGACTCTTTATAGCCAGATATTCCCTCCCCAGGGCGAAAAAGAGGTATAGAAAGTAATTGTAAATAACGTTTAACATTAAAATTAAAATAAGTATTATTTATTTATTTTATATATTTTATGTATTTTTTTCGAAATAGCGGCTAAGTACTCATAAAATATGTATTAATCAATAGTGGAGACGTGGAGACGTCGGAGTGGCGGTATACACCGCACCCTGCTGTGCGTGTAATAATCCTTGGGGAAGGGACCTCAGGGTCGAGTACGGCTGGAGTGAGGGCTTTAGTTGTGCACCTAACATCACGAACCTGGGAAGATGGCAGCTTGCTGTGGCCAACAAGCAGCCATACCTCATGTACAGCTCCGGGTAATGAGGGGACTTCTCCAGAAGTCTGGAATGAGCCCTGTGGGCTTCCCCACGAAGTCCAACAACAAAAAAAAAAATACAGATTTCGCGGTTCCCGCAAAAATCGGAGCATTGAAAATGAATACAAACATTTACGAAAAAAAAATATTTTATTTTGAATAACACATTACAAGATGAATAATAAGAAATTTTTATTGAAATTTACTTCTCTAAAACACTTACACAACTACATTACTCGAAATTCCAAACAAATTTCTACTCAAATGCACTTCGCGCCTGCATCCGCATCTTTTAACACCATCACCATGACGATCGGTCAATAAATAATCATAGAAGCTACATCACTTTTTACATATGGAAATACCCGTTTTCAAATCTAAAGGGACTACAAGGTCACATTTATTAACCGATTTTCATAATTTTTTTCCGTTTTGTAGCTAGACTAATACCCTAGGACGCTTTGCCGGTGGGGTGGTAACTAGCCACGGCTGAAGACCAAGCCAGACCAGAACAGATTCACAAATTATACATTACCAAATTGACCTTGCCGGGTATCAAACCCGGGACCTCCTACGAAGTCTTCGAAAGATTTTTACCCCGGCGGAACGGAAATGCTATATGTGTTTGGCGTTTGCCCTAAGAGTTTGTATGCTTGTGCACTTTTTGTCACCATTTTCGAGGATGTGAGTTTTAGGTCGGTTGAGGGACGAGTGGCCTATACTAGCGGCACGCTATGATGGCCGGTTTGACACATTACAATAGTGATGTGGAATGTCAATTTATTCTCGAACAAAAAACAATTAAGTTTTGTTTTTGTACCTGATTAAATAGGTTTAATAAAACAAAAATGTATATGTTTATTTAATTTATTTGAACGAACTGAATATTTGAACGAAAATGAATATACATACTTTATATGCACACAAGAAACATATGAATACAAAAGATACCAAAAAAGGTGCCACAAAAGGCCATAATTAATCAGATTCGTCCATACTACTATTTTCACTGTCGTCACTGCTATCATCACATACATTAATAATTATATGTTCGTTTTCTATAATATTATCTATTTTCACATCTCTTTCATAATCTTCCCTTATTAATTTAACAGTTCTATTCACAACCTTTTTCCAGTCTCCTTTAGTCACATGTTCACAAGCTTCTTCTAATAATTTTAGCATTTTTTTTGTGGTAAATGTGTTCTGTATTGTGTCTTGCAGCATATCCCTTAATTTGAGCCCACACCAACTCAATCGCATTATACTCACAATGGTAAGGCGGTAACCGTATAACTCTGTGCCCATGTTCTAATGCTATTTCGTCAATGACGTATCGGATCTTGGTTGGTTTGTTTTCTTTTAAAAGACGTACTAATTCCGCTTTTAACATATTCATGTTTGCATCTACGCCATTTTTACGAAGCCATGCGACGATATCAGCTTTCTTTTGGGATTGGGCAGGTGGCTTGTCAATTTGCATCGAGTGGTATGGGGCGTTGTCCATAATTATAATAGATGGTTCAGGGAGGCTACACAACATTGAGGTAAACCATTCAGTAAACTTTTCTCCATTCATGTCTTCATGATAGTCTCCAGTGGTTTTTGACGCAAAAGCCATGAGAGAACCTTCGACAAACCCGTTGATGGTTCCGGCGTGACAAATTATAAGTCGCGATCCTTTTCCTACAGGAACTTTGGAAGTAGATGCTGCTGTGTCATCGTTCCAAGAACGGCCTACAGTATGGTTAGCATTAAGCCATGTTTCATCCAAGAACACAACATTTTGCCAATTTTTGATTTCTTTCACTTGCCGTAAAAAAGTATACCTTGCCATCGCTATATCAAATCTTTCCATCAATATTTTGCGTTTGTTACATTTTTTGTATCGAAATCCAATGGTCTTCAAAATCTTCGTTAAAGAACTTTCCCCACCGAAGAATAATCCAGCTTCCTTCAGTGAATGCACCAACTTTTTTCTTGTTGGATACTCCTTCTGTAAATAGTAGCCGTAAACATGTCTTCGGATAGCATCGGCATCAAAGCTATCGATACCTACGACTGGTTTTGCTCGTTTTCTCTTTTTTGGTGTGTGAAGTTTATTTTCTTCTGTGCCAGTCTCGCCATATTTTTTTTTAGTTATCCGTCTAACAGTTCGTTGTCCAATATTAAGCGCATCAGCTACGCGTTCAACCACTGACGTTATAGGTAAAATTGGCCCTCCATTTTGAGCTTCACGATCGAAATAGTTACGAAGGCGTATTACGAACTCACGTGTCTGACTATTTAGAACAGTTCTCTGCGTACGTTCGGTCATATCGACGAAATCCACAACAAAGGGCTTGAACAGAGTCCAAATTAACGAGCAAGGGTCAACAGTAATGCAGTATCAATATTTGAAATCCAAAGCCAGGTCAAAACTATATCACAATCGCATTGCACTGACAGTTTATACTTTTCGAAGCAACGTCAATTCGAAACTGCTTTGTTTTGCATTGAGCATTGACGCGAGTTTGCCGGAGGTAGTAGTTGTGCTAGCCAGCGATCCTATGTGACGATCGTATTAGATTCCATTTTTAAAAATTTATTGATATTTTTTTGCGATTTCAGAGGTTTGTCCACATAGTGAAAATTGTTCATATTCACAAGTACATTCACCCCTTAAATGGTGCAAACTGATTTTTCTACACTTGTATACATTTAAGAAATCAATTTAATAAATAAATTTTGAATCCTAGACCTAAAACTACATTCGATAAAATTTATGAATCTCTGCACATCACTATCGTCAATAAAGTAATACAATTATTTCCTTCAAAGTCGTTATCAATTAATACGGAACTTCATGAGAAACTACATTCGATAAAATTTATGAATCTCTGCACATCACTATCGTCAATAAAGTAATACAATTATTTCCTTCAAAGTCGTTATCAATTAATACGGAACTTCATGAGCGGACAAACGTCAAACCGGCCATCATAGCGTGCCGCTAGTTTAGTTGTGGCAATGCATATCAGTCAATTGCAATTGTTAAGCAACGTTGACACTTGACACAAGTCGGTAACTGGATGGTTGACCGAATTTGGAGGTTGTAATTTGGCCTTTTCGTCCCCTCCGTGCCTCGGATAGCACGTTAAGCCGTCGGTCCCGGTTATTATCATTAACATCTGATAAACTAATCGTTACAAAAACCTAAGAGTTTAATACTCTTAGTCGAGTCGTATGCGGAAGAACGTGGGAAACCACCACATTATTATGCCAAGAGAGCTCCTACCATTATGAGATTAATGGGAAGGGGTCACGATCGTCACTAATGAGGAATACGACGCAAAGAGAGAGAGAGAGAGAAGAAATAATTAATGTTTGATATCATAACCATCATCCCTATAGTCTTGTTCAATTCCAGGTTAATCAAAGCCCGCGAGGAGTTGCAACTCGCTGGGAGTATCAGAGCGGCGGCCAAACAGGAGTCGCAGAGAAAAGCCTCAGCCATGGCCATATACTGCAGTCAGGTGATATTTACAAGCTTTTATTTAACTTGCAATGTTCGTGTGTTCATGTGTTTGTATCAATTATGCTTTGTCAAACGATTTATTTTACTTTTGATGTAAGCACACATATGAAGTGTATCAGAACTCCCAATTTTCTGAAAGACTGAGCCTGAAACTTGATCAATTATTTGAATTATATCCTGTACTTTAACAACAAATACTAAAATTAGATAAATATTATAAGGAAACGAAATTATTTAATTTTTAATGAGCTTCAGTATTTTTAATAGAACTTCACAATGATGTCAATAGATGGCGCTCTGTAAAAGTTTATTCGTTTGTGCATACAAATAATAGACGTTAGCACCATCTTACGTGGAATAAAATATACCGCGAGGTCTCAGTTCGGGGCGAACCACTAGTAAGATAAGATGTTCGGAATCCCACTTTTCAAGCCCTTCACCAGTTCTATTGTTTCCAGATTGGTGACACGAGACCTATTAGCTTCTGCAGATTCAGTGGTGACAGTCAAATGTTGATCACATCCAGTTGGTACGTCTTTTTGGGGTTATGACTTTATCGGTCTATGTATGTATGTTTGTATGTTCCACCGTAGCGCTTACACTTTTGAGTCGATTTTGATATTTTGATGAATGATGTGTCAATCGATTTGTTACAATAGTCCGGGTGACATGGGCTAAAAGACGTTGACCAGCGCCCATACAAAGATCGCCTAAGAACCAACAATCATAAAACATACATTATCGGATTCAAAATAACACAAAAATACTATTGAAAGTAGATTCAAACAATTGACTCTTTAGAGAATTTCAAAATGGATATGACGGATGTCTCGTTATATCCAAATAAGTGAGGGTATCTAAAAATATTTTTGCTAATGTATAATAATTTTGTATTGAGTGGTATGTCAAATTAAAAAGGACAAAATTCAGAGTTCAAAAATAGTTTATACTAGCTGATGCATGCGACTTTATCCGCGTGGATTGAGGTTTATGGTTCCCGCGGGAACTCTTTAATTTTCTGGGATAAAAAGTAGCCTGTATGTTTTCATCTAGATTGAGTAACAAACATCCATCCAAACTTTCACATTTATAATATTAGTATAGATTATTAATATAATTTTAAAATGCACCAAGACGACAGAAAAACAATTTTTACAATATTATTTAAGTTTTTAAACGTTTTTATATCTCGTTTATTTAATACTAGATGATTCCCGTGACTTCGTCCGGGTAAATTGCTTTTTTTATTTCCTCGGGAACTGTTCAATTATCCGGGATAAAAAGTAGCCTACGTCCTTCCCCGGGATGTAACCTATCTCTGTACCAAATTTCATTCAAACCGGTTGAGTATTTGAGCCGTGAAAGCGTAGCAGACAGACAGACACACTTTCGCATTTATAATATTAGTATGGTCTAGCGAATCGGCAGGGGACATTATTTACTGGTTTTTACACCTTGGGTTACATTATTGCTCTCTTATTTTTTGAAAATAAAACACAACCCATATTACTCGATGATAAAGTTGCTTTTTATAGATGAAAGAATTTTTGAAATCGGTTGAGTAATTTTTCAGTTTATCCATTACAAACAAACAATCAAACAAATTTTTTCTCTTTATAATATTAGTTTAGACTTGTTTCCCTTTTTTACCACTACAAGTTAGCCCTTGACTGCAATCTCACCTGATGGTAAGTGATGATACAGTCTAAGATGGTAGCGGCTTAACCTGTTAGGGGCATGGCAGTTATAATTAAACCATACCCTCAATCGGTTACCGGAACGCTAAATCGCTTGGCGGCACGTCTTCGCCGGTAGGGTGGTAACTAGCCTCGGCCGATGCCTCCCATAAGGCATATTAAGCTGTTTGTATAAATTACCTTTACTTTGACCACCGTTTCACCGGGCTCCAGGTCTGGTCTGGTGAAGGTCTGGTCCGTACCGGAGTGCATACCGCTGCAGACCCTCAAGGGTCACACTTGCAACGTCAGCGCTGCCACCTTCCACCCGCAAGCCGAGCTCCCACCGCATTGGAGGCATAAGGTGAGTTAATAGGTAGATAGATAGAAATATAGTTGGATAGATAGATAGATAGATAGATACATTCTTTATTGCAACACAAACATCATACTTATTTATTTAAAAGTATACATTTTCAAATATATAGTTTAATAATGTTTCACAAAAAACGTTTCAAAAACTATTCAGGTGACAAACAACGTATTCCGCAAAAATATCATTTTATAATAGATCATTTGACAAATATTCAATTGCAAATGTTTTCCTTTGCAAAATCGCTGAATGTTAAAGTACATATTATTTACAAATTTATTATTTCACCAAATAACTTGTTTGTCAAATTCGCGATTTTATAAAATATCGGTACATTTTACAAACATTTTTGTTAACTTAAGTTAGGTATATCAACCCGATAGAACCTAAGTGCCACTACCTCTATATTTAGCTCCAACACCCTCCTTGGCACATTGGTTGTTAAACTGGACAGCCCTCTCTGGAGGTGCTGGAATGGTGCACACAGTCGCGCGAGGAGGCCCCAAAGGGCCTTGTAGTTGTGTTAGGTTTTAATTAGTATGGATAGGTATAGAGTAGGCTAAGTATTTTGTATTTACTAACATAGGTTAAGTAATTGTAACTAACAAAATATGGGACAGTTTCCTGAAATAAAGTTATTATTATTATTATTATTATTATATTATTTATGTCTAACCCTAACCTAACGTAACATTTTGACAGATATAGTACTTATCAAACGTTTTTATGATATGCGTTTTTTTAATAATTAATGTGAATAATAAATGACCTGTTTGACAAATGTTTTGTGAAAAATTTGCTTGCTAAAAAATTTTCTAAAAAAAGATTAATGAAGAAATAAAGATTAAGATTAATTTTTTATTCATAATTTGTTTTTGATGAAATGATAGGTCACCAACAAATACACCGGTATTCCTCGTGTTCGCTCATTACAATTTGTTCTACATAATTTACATTTTTAGTAGTGAGTAACCATCCTTACGTCAATACTATTTATAATTATAAATGTAAGACATTATATATGTGCACATCTGACAATGGAATAGAATATTCTTTATTTGCATAATGTGTGTATATGTCACCGTAAAATTGTAAAAGGAAAAACCTTTAGATTATTATTTAACTAGCGAAATTGTAAACTGTCGAAAGATTACAATTTAACGCATTATTTTTCGGTAGATTATTTAGGTATATGTATTTACCCGAAAATACCTAAATGCCCCCTAAGGCAGTGGCGTGCACAGGGAAGCTAGGGTAGGCATTAGTTAGTCAGAACACCTTATTAATGACTGTTATAATGAAAAACGAGCATTTACGTATTTGTTTACAGTTTGGGAAAGCTGTGCTTTTATGCCTCTATGAACTGCACGCTACTACGTTCACGTCATGGTGAATCAGTGGCGTGCACAGGGTTTGAAGCTAGGGTAGGCATTAGTTAGTCAGAACACTATTAATGACTGTTATAATGAAAAACGAGCATTTACGTATTTGTTTACAGTTTGGAAAAGCGGTGCTTTTATGCCTCTATGAACTGCACGCTACTGAATTCACGTCATGGTGAATCAGTGGCGTGCACAGGGTTTGAAGCTAGGGTAGGCATTAGTTAGTCAGAACACTATTAATGACTGTTATAATGAAAAACGAGCATTTACGTATCTGTTTACAGTTTGGGAAAGCGGTGCTTTTACGCCTCTATGAACTGCACGCTACTGCATTCACGTCATGGTGAATCAGTGGCGTGCACAGGGTTTGAAGCTAGGGTAGGCATTAGTTAGTCAGATCACTATTAATGACTGTTATAATGAAAAACGAGCATTTACGTATTTGTTTACAGTTTGGGAAAGCGGTGCTTTTACGCCTCTATGAACTGCACGCTACTGCATTCACGTCATGGTGAATCAGTGGCGTGCACAAGGTTTGAAGCTAGGGTAGGCATTAGTTAATCAGAACACCTTATTAATGACTGTTATAATGAAAAACGAGCATTTACGTATCTGTTTACAGTTTGGGAAAGCAGTGCTTTTATGCCTTTATGAACTGCACGCTACTGCATTCACGTCATGGTGAATCAGTGGCGATACTTTTTTATAGCACAGCAATATTTTAGAAATTGCTGGCGAACGCAATAACTAGTAAATAATAAAATATGTCACTGCTTAATTCTTAATGGTTGCTACAACGAAATTCATCACGTTATATATGCATCGACTTATAGTTCAAATTTTCATTAAATTACAACAGTTTCACATATTATCACAATTTAAACATATTTTCGGTCAATTTTCCTTGAATCATCAATGAGCACATGTCTCCTGACTTCACATATTACACCACTGCCCAATAAAAGAAGCGTAAAGTTTTCAGGGTTTGTGTATGTATGTATAATGTGTGTTAGTTTCTTTATACCACCATAACTTCAAAATACCTTATTGGATTTGGATGTATGGGGTATCGTTAGAATCCTGACATCACACTAGCTATATTTTTTTTGGCAGGGCATCCGTGTTTCTAATCATTTTAATTAATTATAGCTTTTCAATTTTTAAAAATACTTCTTAGGTCAGATAAAAAAAACTGACCTTATTCCTTGTCTACATTATTAAAGGAACCTCTATGCAAAATTCCAGCTTTCTAGATTCAATGGCTTGGGCCAGACGTTGATGAGTCAGAGTCAGTCAGTCAGCACTTTTCTTTAACTAGTTTTTGCCCGCGACTTCGTCCGCGTGGACTACACAAATTTCAAACCTCTTTTTACCCCATAAGGGGTTGATTTTCACTGTCGCCTTTATATTATTAGTGTGATACCACAAAAATGAAATTCCTGACTCACTCAAATAAATTGGCTTAATCACATGTTACACACTAACGTATGAATCCCATGGGAACATTATACCGGGTGGACATAAAAATAAGGGGCCACGGAGGAAATAGTACTTTAAATATGGGAGATGTGTAATTTATCTTCGATCTTTATTTAAGTAGACTTTTACAAAAGCTTTTGATTCGTCGAGTGAATCTACCGCTACTTCGGACACAGAATAATATAATAGTACTGACGTACAGAAGTCTCACTCCTTTGATGTTGACTACTTGCCGACGTTTTAATAGCCTACATAATTATTATTAAAAAGATAAATCACGCACGCAAGCTAAATTAAACTTTATCGCCGCGCGCGAGTGTCCGTATTGCTTTGCATCTTTTCCCTTTCCTACGTCACGGACGACATTGCGAGCTTGTCTAGGGCTGTCAGCAAACAGTACAACAATACAGTAGGTTTTTCGAATTGGTAAGTAAGGTACCTACTCTGACTATGATCGTCTGTGTTTACTGTGTGTCGCTACACAGTGAGTTCTTCACTACGCACGCAACTTGCAAGGTCATTCGTCGCGGCGAAGCAGTGCGGCGAAACATAATATTTCGCTCGGAGAGGTAGGTACACTTCGATCACGGAAATATATAAATATATATTCCGTGCCCTTACTCTAAATCGGCAAGGTGTAATAAGAATTAGGGAGTAAGGGCCTAACTAGGGCGAGCGTATTCCCTGCGACTCGTTTGTACTTCCTACAGCTCGTGCCTCGATTCAAAAAAATTACTTGAAAAGAGGCTCATTTAAGTTTGACATGAATTGTACCTGTTCCGTGATAGTGTAGTGTAGTACTATTGACTACTTATTATTGTATTGACTACTTGCTGACTTGCTTGCTAGCTTTAATAGCCAAAATAATGATTATTAAATAGATAAAACACGCAAGCAAGCTAAATTAAAAATTTGAATCCTTTTGTGTGCTCATTAAGCATCAATATTGTTTTATTAATGTTTATTATTGGTTTATGTATTAGTATGTAGCTATTTGAATGTACGTATGTTATAGGATGTCACCACCTGCAATGCTTTTTCCGTATTTTTTCCTATTCCTAAGGTTGCCTGGTAGAGATCGCTAGTAAGCGATAAGGCCGCCTTTTGTATCATGTGTTTTTTTTTTCTATATTCTTTTTGTTTTTTTTTATCTTTATGGTGGTACAAATAAAGAGTATATAATAATAATAATAATAATCCTTCCACGCAACAATAATTATGGTTGCAGCGACTTTTTGCCATTATAATTCTAAAGATCGATAGACCATTATATATACATGAGTTTAAATGTCTACACCTATTTATCCTACAAATAATTAATATGCTAAACACTTAACTTAAACCATTAAACAAATATTTTCAAAAAACAATTTACGAAAACAGCGTTAAATTCACTAGCACGTCGCTCGCTTATAACGCGCCAGCCCCGACTGCGTAAGCATTCCGGGAATGAGCGCGATCGTCGGTATTTTCGTCGCGCAAGTACCAAGAGTGACACAGGCCTGCTTCGGAATGCCATTCCTACCGAGAAGACCCAGCAGGGAACTCGATAGGTGCCCTTTCCAATCAAAAATTACAGTCATTATATGAAGCAAGGAAGGAAATGAGGGACGAATGGCCTAGCTGTGACATCACTGACTGTGCATATCAGTCGATTGCGATTGTTAAGCAACGTTGACTCAAGTCGGTAACTGGATGGGTGACCGAATTTGATTCAGATTCATTTATTTGCATTTAACATGAACAATAATTGTATAATAATTGACATTACACTCCGTCAGGGCATATGCAATTTGAGTGAAAATGTACTTCGAAATTATTATTTTTATTTATTTAATATTATTTATCTGTAGGTACTTAATAATGTCGAATAATCGAATAAATTAATCTATTATAATATGTCATGAAAACATAGTTCCTTATTTACTGAAGTCAAGTTAAAAAATAATAATTTCGAATAACAATTTCGTGAATTAATATTTATGCATAAAAATAAAGTGTTCAATATTTAAAGTATTTATCCTGTATATTATTATTTATAGATTTCTCGGTATAGGAAAAGTGTCTACCTAATTGCGTGATGAATATTTAGTTAATTTATTATTAAATAATTATGTTAATATCCTTAAAGTATTTGTAATGTTTCTGATATTAAATTATTTACTTGTATTACAATACAACATGATGTCCGCGACTTGGTCCGCGATGGTTCAGTACCTATCTTTCACCAAACCCAAAAAACTTCAATCCACGCGGATGAAGTCGCATGCATCGTAAATAATACATCTTGCACCCTTATGTTTTATATTTTAACCTTTTTGTATTTGTGTTTGTGTTTGTTTGTCTTTGTTCTAAGTGTGTGCAATAAAGTTTTATCTATCTATCTTGTGGGTGACACTGTTGATAATTTATGGCAATAATCTAAATAGTGCCGAGTTTCTTGCTGGTTCATCTCGGTAGGTACGGCACATTCCGAACCAGTGGTAGATTCACTCGACGATTCAAAAGCACTTGTCAAAGACTAATTGAATAAAAAGATTCGAGTTTGAGTATTGAATAGTAATGGTTTGTTGAAACTATTGTTGTTAAATTAAGGTGTTTTGACCACCTCCATGGCGCAGTGTTGAGCGCTGTTGTCTTAACGTGCGGAGGTCCCGGGTTCGATACCTGGCAGATAATACATCCATTTGGGAATTTATAATTTCTGAATTTTCTCTGGGCTGGTCTGGTAACTTCGGCCGTGGCTAGTTACCACCCTACCGGCAACGACGTACCGCCAAGCGATTTAGCGTTCCGGTCCGGTTTAATATAACTGCCGTACCCCTAATTGGTTAGCCTGCTACCATCTTATAGGCCTATTGGCTATTACACTGCACTTTTTACAGGACATGGGTGGTAAGGGTGGGCGTGGCCGCAAGTTAGAGCGTCGCTTATTACACAGCATTAAGTACCAATTTAGGGACCCTTTCTACCTAAATCTTATTAAACTACACTGATTCAAGTGTAAGGGTCCCTGTGAGAAGTGCAGTGTAATGGCCTATTAGACTACATAGTCGCTTACCATCAGGCGAGATCGCAGTCAAGGGCTATTACACTGCACTTTTCTCAGGGACCCTTAAATTTGAATCAGTGTAGTGTAATGAAATTTAGGGAGTAAGGTTCCCTACTATGGTCCTTATATCTGTGTATTAAGCGATGCCCTAACAAGCGGCCACGATAACCCTTACCACCCTTGCCCTGTAATAAGTGCAGTGTAATAGGCCTATAACTTGTAGTGGAATAAAAAAAATGTTTATGTCCAATTCACACATGGCAGAAGTGAAACTTCAGAAAAGAAGCCTACGAGAGAATTAAATAAATAAAAATTGTATTCTATCTCATTCTCTCGCAGGCTAAATTCTATTATAAATATGTTTGTCTCTTTTTAGCGTCGCTTTTTCGTTGCATCGAATTTTCAAATCATAATGATTCTAAAGAAGTTTCACTTCGAAAAAGATTGCTTGCACACAGTTTTAGCAGATAAGCTATGTATGGACTTTGCTCGTCGACCGTACAAATAACCCATCTTCTCTTCGTAGATAGAACAAGAGAAGGAGAAGAAAGAAGACGCCACAGCAGAAGCGATGGATACAGAGGAAGTGTCAGAGACGTGTCAGATGGCGTCCTGCGCTTACGACGGCTCCGTACACCTGTGGAACTTCAAAACGTGAGTCACATCCAACCTCACAAACTAGGTTTCTGATAAAAGGTCCCATAAAAATTAAGATTAAAAAAACAAGGTTGTGGGCAATATTAAGTTTTTAAACAAAAAAAAGTGTGTGTGTGAGCAATTCACACACGGCAGAAGTGAAAGTTCAGAAAAGTAGCCTACTGAAGAATGAGATAAACTCCTTTTTTTTCGGTTTGAGTATGCTGCGTAGCGCCCTAGGGCTCGATGACGTCTTCCTAAGGGCGCCTCCTATGAGGCTCGGACCACAGCTTAGGATGATGTTGGGGCGAAAGGGAGGTCGGTTGGACTAGATTAGTCCATACGCCCCCGAGGCCGTGGGTTAAGACCACGTCCGGGTGACGTAAGATATCGGGGTCCTCGTCATCACCGGCGAAGAAGCCGTGTTTGGTTGGAGTTAAATTCCTTGTGAGCATGAGATAAATGCCCTATTGAGCACAATGGAGCAGTAGCGCGACTCAATATCGTACAGCGCCATCTATTGATCGTGAGCATTCAACTTGTATTCTATCTCACTCTCTCGCAGGCTAAATCCTATTTATTTATGAATATGTTTGTCTCTTTTTGGTGTTGCTTTTTCGTTTCATCGAATTTTCAAATCAAAACGGTTCGAAAGAAGTTTCACTTCAAAAATCAAACCAGTAACGCATTAGATCATGATTGAATCGAGCTGCCAAAAGTAAAACAAATGGTTGGACAAATATAAATTTGATGAATTTTATTATTAAAAAGTCATTATACTCTTTTTGTTGAGTTCGATGTTTGAAAACTTTTGATATCTTAAACATATCAAATACCTTGCTTAAGCATTCTAGACCTTAATACACGCATTGTTTTAATCTAATTTGAAAACTGGTAAAAATTTTCAGACTGCGACCATATATCGCACCATCGGCAGAACGCGGGCACAATTGCAATCCAAAATTAAAACTTAATTTTTTCAAGGAATTTCAAGGAAGGGGTGCATTTGTGCCCTTGTTCCACCGACTTATTGTACAGACAAGGGCACAACTGTTTGAACAACTTTTTCCATCCAATGTCGTTGTTTCTTGTTGTTCCAGAAATCAAAAACATTAAAGGGCATATTTACCTTTACGGCGTTAGCACTCCAGGTAACGACTGCCATTCTGTTGCGCCGCCGGCGCAACTAACCAATGACACTTTGTCGCGTTTTTCCCCGGGCGGTTTTTGAAGGAACTTAATGAATGTGTTTGTTCCACCAGTTGAAACGGTACTTTTAAAGTATTTTGGCATACTTAACTAATTTTTGCAGTTTTTGACAATTGTGCCCTTGTTTTACCGAAGGTGCGATATGTTGTTGTATTGAAAAAAAAAAATCTTTCCCCCCAGCGACTCGCCGCTGGCGTCGCTGAGTGGGCACGAGCCGCGGCGCGTGTCCCGGGTGGAATTCCATCCGTCCGGGAGATTCCTGGCCACAACCGTTTTCGACCACTCCTGGAGACTCTGGGACCTTCACACCAGTGAGTGACTACCTAGTCCACACAGCCTCGTTGGTCTAGTGGTTAGCATATTCGACTGCGGCCGCAGTCCCGGGTTCGAGTCTCAGGTTGGGCCTTCGCACGAGCCAGCTTATCTTACATGTATAGCGTACTATTTGATGCCCGCGACTTCGTCCGCGTGGTTTAATTTTTTTTATTCCCTCGGGAACTATTTAATATTCCGGTATAAAAAGTAACTTATGTCACTTTCCAGGTCCTCAACTATACCCATGCCAAAAATCACGTCGATCCGTTGTTCCGTTGCGGCGTGATTGAAAGACAAACCAACAGGCAACATACTTTCGCATTTATAATATTTAAAGGAAAAGGTGACTGACTGACTGACTGATCAACGCACAGCTCAAACCACTGACTGACGGATCGGGCTGAAAGGCATACAGAGCTATAATGACGTAGACATTCGCTAAGAAAGGACTTTGACCATTCGAAGCTAGTGATATTTAGTTTCTCAAAATGTTCGAACTTCGAACCTGCCCGGGTATCGAACCCGCCATTCCTTACAGGAGGTCTTTACCACTCGGCCATCATTGCTTCAATGAACCACCACTACAGCCCATTAACGACCCTCTGCTGGGCACAGACCTCCACTCTCACAGGAGAGAGGGAATTAGAGCTTTCATCCCCCACGCTGCTCCAATGCGGGTTGGCGGCTTTAACGACTATTATCATGTTAGTGATAACCGGGAGCGACGGCTTGCTCTCCGAGACACGGGGGTGAAACACCGCTAACTTCCTAACTCCGGGCTAGTAATGAGAATTTCTAGGCAGAAAAACCCAATAATACTAAATTATGGCCCAACCCGGGAACACGCCAGCCGCAGTCGAACATGCTAACCACTAGACCAACGAGGCAATTAAACCAACAGTGAAAACTAATTAACGAAAAAATGTCAATAACCCTTTATCGTTGCATTTTTTTAATTTTTTTTAAAGTAACAAAAATATATTAGGATAATTATCATTATAGGCGTGTTGTTTTGGGTTAATACTTAAATTATCAAATTAACAGGTTTCGAGTTAATTTAACAGTTTTTATCTTACGACAAAAGCTTAATTACACAATTTAAGTGTTTTAACTATAAATATCACATATTCTACATTACGTTACAATTAATTTTATAAATAATTTGAATTTGTTATCTTACTAGCTGATGCCCGCGACTACGTCCGCGTGGTATGAGTTTTAATTCCCGCGGGAACTCCTTTATTTTCCGGGATAAAAAGGCTATATCACTCTCCAGCTCCTCAACAATACCCATGCCAAAAACCACGTCGATCCATTGCTCCTTTGCGGCGTGATTGAAGGACAAACCAGAAAACAAATACACTTTCGCATATTATAAAGTGTGTTTGTTTGTTGGTTTGTCCTTCAATCACGCCGCAACAGATCTACTAAAAATTTAAAAAAAGTTTATTTCTCTTACAACTGTGCGATAATGGCGTGTTTCCCGCACAGAGACCGAGGTTTTGCATCAGGAAGGCCACGCGAAGCCAGTGTATAGCGTCGCGTTCCAGGGAGACGGATCACTCGCTGTCACTGGGTGAGAACTCTAACTATTCAAAATCAAAAATATAAAAATTCAAATAAACTTTTAGAAGGACTATTCAATCGTTGTGAAAGTACGTTTTATATTGTTGGTAAATGTAGAAATTTTAATTTGTAGTTAATGACATCTTTAAATCATATGATACTTATAATATTTTTTACTAGATGATGCCCGCGACTTCGTCCGCATGGATTAAAGTTTTTTAATTCCCGCGGGTAGTCTTTAATTTCCAGGATAAACTAAAATAGCCTATGTCCTTCCCCGGGATACAACCTATCCTTCTACCAAATTTCATCAAAATCGGTTAAACAGATGGGCCATGAAAGCGTAGCAGACAGACACACTTTCGTATTTATAATACCTAGTACTAGTATGGACTACTCATATCTTATTATCTTATCTAGATTATTCACGCACATCTATGATATTAAAAAAATATTTTATAGTATCGATTTCATAATAAATTGATGTTATTAAATATTTTATTCGTCGAAATTATCATTCAAACTTGCGCCTCGGCTTTAATCTTCAATTTTGCGCACTAGTAACATAAACGACGATTATTTATTTTCGTAACTCAGGGGTATGGATGCGTTCGGTCGCGTTTGGGACCTGAGGACGGGGCGCTGTGTAATGTTCTTGGAGGGCCACTTGGGCCCCGTGCTGGGGGCAGACTGGGCCCCTAGTGGCCATCAGCTGGCCACTGCGGCGGCGGACCATCAGGTAGATTTTTAAAATTGAATTTACAGGGGTTTTTGATTTATTTTTCGAAATAGGTGCCACTCTTAAAACCTGTATAATTCCCAAACTTCTTTGATGTTAATAAATGATAAAGGGCGGATAAACAAATTTCTCAAAAGCCGCCATAGGGGCCGTTATCACTTTAAATCAGGTGACACGCCTGCTCGTTTGTTCGCCGTAGACATAAAAAAAATGTTTTACATAATATTTTTTGTTTCAGGCGAAAATCTGGGATCTTAGAAGGCGTGCATCGATATACACGATACCAGCGCACACACACCTACTGAGTGGTCAGTACATAACACATACATACATAATACATTTATAGAAGTGAAAACTTAAAAAAAAAGTTTTAAAATTACATGAGCCGAAAAAGTTATTTATGCCTCAAGTGCAACATAACGAAAATTACAGCTCCCTAATACACCCTATAATGTGCCGTGCACTATTCTACTACGATGTCACGAGTAAACTATTTCCATGTACAAGTAAGATTGAATTAAGTATTATTTTTGTTTCAGATGTGAGATATCAAAAGAGCCATGGTCACTTCCTATTGACGTCATCGTACGACAAAAGTGCCAAACTTTGGTCAAATCCCGCCTGGCATCCTCTAAGGACACTCTCTGGACACGATAATAAGGTATACCTTCATACTCGTAGCTTTAATTTAACTACTTGGCATTATAAAATACTTCAATAAAAATGGTGACTGGACATAGAAATTTGAAATATTGAGAGAATATTCTTTGAGCACCACCCAGAAGATATTTTCGAAATCCCACCCCCAAGGACGTTAATTATAAAAATATATTTTTTGAAGAACCCAATTGGACTCGGACGAAGTAAATAATAATTAATCATTATTTGTTTGTTTACGACACATTTGCTCGTAATGTTGCTCTTACTAAACCACTATTAAAAGTGTAAAGTATTATTTCCGCACTAGTGTGGTAATATAATGACCGCCACACAATTTCTTTTTAATTCTCTACATGTTAGCTCTTGATTGCGATCTCACCTGATGGTAAGTGATGATGCTGCCTTAGATGGTAGCGGGCTACCCTGTTAGGGGCGTGGCAGTTATATTAAACCCATACCCGTATTCGGTTTCTACACGGCATCGTACCACAACGTGTTATTTAATGCTTATTTATGTATGTAGGTGTGTGTAATAAATTGTATAATATTTTATATTGTCTAGGAATAGATTATTGTCTCAGAACTAATTATGATTTTTCCTTTGAAATAATGTGCACGCTTGAAGGGTATGAATTGTTCCAGCGGCTGATTATGTACTTAACTATTTAATTTATAAATCTAATTATGTAATTTCCGATATTTTGTGATATGGTGATAATAAAAAAACCCCGGCTGAGTTTGTTGTGGGCTCTTCTCAGACCAGGGCGCGTTTGGAACCCTCGTAGCTTTAGTTTTAAGATACCGTGATTAATTATCACCATCACGCATACTTAAACCTTACTTGTAAGCATGACGTTCAGAAGTTGTACTTTGTAGGTACCTATTTTGAATAAATATGTTTTGAGTTGAAGTTTTCAATTGCACCATTTTTTTGTCTCCAAGTATGCGTTTCTTGATTGGGTGTAAAATTATAGTACATTATGGTACAAGTGTGTAATGTTGGTGATTACCGCTGAGGCGCCATTGAGACCCCAGCCGTTAGGTGAGGGTCTTAAGATAGATAGCCGAGGACGGTAATCATAAATACACACGTGTATCATACGATGTTTTTCAACACACTTGTGAAGAAAATAGTACTAAAAAATAATTTTATTTAGTAGACAAAAAGTTTATTTAGAGAAACAATTAGTAAACGTAAATGTTAGTAACATTATAATTAACTGTTTGTGTGGCATAGCAGTCTCATTAGATAGATTATTTAGTGAAATACTTTCATGTCCTATGGTTATTTGAGATGGTTCTTCTACGATTCTATGATTATACTACATTGCTAGATTGCCACCCACCATGACGCTTCAAAGTCATTATATCAGCTCCTGTATTAGCCAGCAATGTAGCTGAATTTCTTCTGAAACTATGTCCAGTGTAGCTCTCAGCATCTGCGTAACCTAAAAACTTAGCGATTTCTTTAGGCATAGAACCAAATTTGTTTATAACTATAGGCTGAAAGGTACATTTACCATTCTGGTAATTTAGAAAGAGACGGTTATCTTTTGGTGAATGCAAACTTTCATACTTCTTAACAATTTCATAGAATGGACCGTGTATAGTGAACGACCTCGGTATTTTATTTTTACTCTAGCGGCACGCTATGATGGCCGGTTTGACACATTACAATAGTGATGTGGAATGTCAATTTATTCTCGAACAAAAAACAATTAAGTTTTGTTTTTGTACCTGATTAAATAGGTTTAATAAAACAAAAATGTATATGTTTATTTAATTTATTTGAACGAACTGAATATTTGAACGAAAATGAATATACATACTTTATATGCACACAAGAAACATATGAATACAAAAGATACCAAAAAAGGTGCCACAAAAGGCCATAATTAATCAGATTCGTCCATACTACTATTTTCACTGTCGTCACTGCTATCATCACATACATTAATAATTATATGTTCGTTTTCTATAATATTATCTATTTTCACATCTCTTTCATAATCTTCCCTTATTAATTTAACAGTTCTATTCACAACCTTTTCCCAGTCTCCTTTAGTCACATGTTCACAAGCTTCTTCTAATAATTTTAGCATTTTTTTTTGTGGTAAATGGGGGTTCTGTATTGTGTCTTGCAGCATATCCCTTAATTTGAGCCCACACCAACTCAATCGCATTATACTCACAATGGTAAGGCGGTAACCGTATAACTCTGTGCCCATGTTCTAATGCTATTTCGTCAATGACGTATCGGATCTTGGTTGGTTTGTTTTCTTTTAAAAGACGTACTAATTCCGCTTTTAACATATTCATGTTTGCATCTACGCCATTTTTACGAAGCCATGCGACGATATCAGCTTTCTTTTGGGATTGGGCAGGTGGCTTGTCAATTTGCATCGAGTGGTATGGGGCGTTGTCCATAATTATAATAGATGGTTCAGGGAGGCTACACAACATTGAGGTAAACCATTCAGTAAACTTTTCTCCATTCATGTCTTCATGATAGTCTCCAGTGGTTTTTGACGCAAAAGCCATGAGAGAACCTTCGACAAACCCGTTGATGGTTTCGGCGTGACAAATTATAAGTCGCGATCCTTTTCCTACAGGAACTTTGGAAGTAGATGCTGCTGTGTCATCGTTCCAAGAACGGCCTACAGTATGGTTAGCATTAAGCCATGTTTCATCCAAGAACACAACATTTTGCCAATTTTTGATTTCTTTCACTTGCCGTAAAAAAGTATACCTTGCCATCGCTATATCAAATCTTTCCATCAATATTTTGCGTTTGTTACATTTTTTGTATCGAAATCCAATGGTCTTCAAAATCTTCGTTAAAGAACTTTCCCCACCGAAGAATAATCCAGCTTCCTTCAGTGAATGCACCAACTTTTTTCTTGTTGGATACTCCTTCTGTAAATAGTAGCCGTAAACATGTCTTCGGATAGCATCGGCATCAAAGCTATCGATGCCTACGACTGGTTTTGCTCGTTTTCTCTTTTTTGGTGTGTGAAGTTTATTTTCTTCTGTGCCAGTCTCGCCATATTTTTTTTTAGTTATCCGTCTAACAGTTCGTTGTCCAATATTAAGCGCATCAGCTACGCGTTCAACCACTGACGTTATAGGTAAAATTGGCCCTCCATTTTGAGCTTCACGATCGAAATAGTTACGAAGGCGTATTACGAACTCACGTGTCTGACTATTTAGAACAGTTCTCTGCGTACGTTCGGTCATATCGACGAAATCCACAACAAAGGGCTTGAACAGAGTCCAAATTAACGAGCAAGGGTCAACAGTAATGCAGTATCAATATTTGAAATCCAAAGCCAGGTCAAAACTATATCACAATCGCATTGCACTGACAGTTTATACTTTTCGAAGCAACGTCAATTCGAAACTGCTTTGTTTTGCATTGAGCATTGACGCGAGTTTGCCGGAGGTAGTAGTTGTGCTAGCCAGCGATCCTATGTGACGATCGTATTAGATTCCATTTTTAAAAATTTATTGATATTTTTTTGCGATTTCAGAGGTTTGTCCACATAGTGAAAATTGTTCATATTCACAAGTACATTCACCCCTTAAATGGTGCAAACTGATTTTTCTACACTTGTATACATTTAAGAAATCAATTTAATAAATAAATTTTGAGTCCTAAACCTAAAACTACATTCGATAAAATTTATGAATC
Organism: Erebia palarica; assembly: GCA_964035005.1. NCBI lineage: Eukaryota > Metazoa > Arthropoda > Insecta > Lepidoptera > Nymphalidae > Erebia > Erebia palarica. The sequence goes on along the minus strand of OZ035994.1, from coordinate 10,057,477 downwards.
TCTGCACATCACTATCGTCAATAAAGTAATACAATTATTTCCTTCAAAGTCGTTATCAATTAATACGGAACTTCATGAGCGGACAAACGTCAAACCGGCCATCATAGCGTGCCGCTAGTTTAGTGATAGGTATCTTCACTAAAAGCATCTGGCCATGATTCTCTACGTCTTTGACAGTTATATTTGTTAATTCTCACAATTCCTACAAGCACCAGATGCACCAAATATTAAAGCAACCTGGAAAAAGAAACAATAATTAAGTTCAACACACAACACAGGCTGACGTCGCGTAGATATCTAAAATTATTTTAACTAACCTTAGTAGCTAGATATTGGTTATCTGGAGCATCTTTTATAATTTTTTCAATATCGTCAGACGATAAAACCTTTGATTTCTTGCTTTTAAAACCATCGTATAGTCTCTTTAGATAAGCTGACAAATTAGAGTATGTTTTTAAGTCCACTCCATTCTTCATTCGGACTGTACTTTTTAACATTCAGTATATATTATGTCACCGTAAGATTGTAAAAACCGTTAGATTATAATCTAACTCACGAAATTGTAAACTGTCGACAGGTTGTGAACCGTTCAATGTTCTGAATGTCAAATTTGAAATATTAATTGTATTTACATTTTCTTGTATCTTTCTTGTAGGTTAGGTTAGGGTTCGACATATTTAATCAGGTAGTGCCACTTAGGTTATATCGGGTTAACATACCTAACAGGTTACAATCTACCGAAAAATAATGCGTTAAATTGTAATCTTTCGACAGTTTGTTAGTAGTATAGTTAGATTATAATCTAACGGTTTTTACAATCTTACGGTGACATATACACCACAAAGAGCTAGATTTGTACTTAGAAGATAATTATTTAAAGTAGGTACGCCATGAACACATTTTCTGAAAAAGACTGTTGTTGTTTTGCCATTGTTTGAAATTTTGGTACACTAATAGATATTTTTCCTTGGAGTTTTCAGGGAGTAAACTTTCCATAACGTTAAGGGCTTCACATGTTATATCGGGCAGCACATAAATAATTTTCTTTATAATTAGTACTTGATATTTTAATTAATAGATAACTGTAATTTCAACAGTGAAAACGAGTTGTGAAAAGTTTTTTCCAAATGGCGGGAAAAAATAACCAGTTTTCCTATGCGCGCCCATCTTACAATGGCGATTGGCCATAGACTAAAAGACTGAGGTTTCTTTTTTTTTTGGCTTTTCGCGGATAGCGTTTTAGCCTCGTACAAAATGGGGAATTTCAAGTTTTCTTTATTACAGAAAAAACAAACGATAAATTTGAGTGAAAGTTTTATTTATTAAACACGTGAAAAGTTGAAATTATCTTTTTAAATACGAAGTTGCATGAAATGAGCAAGCAATAGGTACATTAATTTATTTGTACTATTGAACACTATTTTTTTGTATTCAAGAACAAAGCAACTCAACCAATAAAATAAAAAATACTCTATAACTCACTTGTGAATAATAGCAATGAAAAAGTCACAGTTTGATTTAAAGATTATGTGCTTAATTGCGGTGAAATTAGAGCCACTTTATGAGCAAGTGTGTTGAAAAGAATATTTCATTAATTCATTGTATGTTATCACAGGTGATGAGCGCGGACATATCCATGGACAACAAGTATATAGCGACCTGTTCCTACGACAGAACCTTCAAGTTGTGGGCGCCCGATCTGGCTTGACCGATTTAGATATAACTTTTCATGATTATTAGGTAAATAAGTAATAAATGATTTGAAAAATAGTGGATATGTTTTCATTTAAATTTGTTTTAGATTAGGTGAAGCTAACGACGTCAATTTACATAGGCCCTGTCAAACAAAGAATCTGGACTTATTTTAGTAACGCCATCTACTCTGAAAAGCGGGACCAGGACAGGCCTATACAGGTGTGGAGCGCGCTCTAAAAGGCAGACGCGGACGCCCAATCGTGCAGAAATTTGACATACAAATAACTATTATGACACAGGCATCCACTAAGAATTTTTGAAAATTCATCTCCCAAGGGGGTAGAATAGGGCTTTGAAAGTATGAAAATCGAATCTAAAGTGAGCAAAGCCGCGGGCAAAAGCTAGTCTTATTTTAAAAATACAGAATCTAGTAGGTGTAAACAACAGTAAGCTGTGAGACGTATCCTAGCTATATTCTACCAAATGATATCCACAAGAAGTGAACTAATTTCTATACTACTCGTAAGTTCTGTATTTAAGAAAATCCGTCATAACTGCCCTAAGTGGAATCGTATGGGGTAGAATCTGAGAACACATTAAAAATCTAAATATGTAAAGTAACCCCTAACTTATTTTTCAGTGTTCCGTACCTTAAGAGATAGAAAAGGAACACATAAAGGATCACTTAGTTGTCTGTCAACCATCTTTTTCTCAGAAACGCGTGGAAGTATCAAGTTAAAATTGATATCAAATACTTAGGTTAACAGTCCCTTGGAGAAACCACAATCATTAAGTTTCAGAGAGTAAAGATAAAACTAAGAATTTGGAAATAAATTAGTTTTAATTAAACGAAAAAATACAACTACTAACTAGCTTTTATTAAGAAAAGAACTGTTATGAAAAACCTTTACCAAAAATACACTGAACAAGACAGATCCAAAAACTCTGGTCCGTTTATCATATCGAAGCTCCAAGCACTGAAATGTAAAAAGGAATAAACTCGCCGGCATATTTAGCGGAACGTAAAAAAAAAGGTCCATAATTAAAAATATATGGTTTTATTTTAAAATATACTTACTACACTTCTTTTGTTATTTAAAGTTTCATTTGTTTTACTTAAAATGAGATCATAAGAACAGATTTTGCGAGTAAAGGCTATTTGTGAAAAATGTTACATTTTTGAACTTTTCATGTAACCTGGAAAAGTGAAATTTAATATTAAAATAACAATTAATTAAATTAGAGAAATGGTGATTAATATCGCGTATTTCCTCCACGTGCTCTTATTAAAGTTTCTACCCGTCTAGGCATACTGAGAATGATGTTATCGATGGTCTCCTGGGATAGTCTCCGTCATTCCTCAACTACGGCGATTCGCAGTTCTCCCACGTATCAAAAATCCATGAGATAGATTTGAATTCTCACATAAAAGATGAAAGATGTCCATGAAAGTAATCTTACCTAGCCACTAATGAGAAGCAGACTGGAACCAGTTTCATATTCCGGCCGCCCATCAAGTAATCCTGGGCTGAACTCTGCTTCTGGACAAATCCAAAATAGATACCGATTCCACCACACCGCCAACATCACCACTAATACCTAATAGTCTATCAATGAGAAATGTTGAAAGGATAACCTCGTGGAAGAAACATCTTCCAACACATTTCGAGACATACTTTCCAGACAACTTTGAGATTTCTATTTTTGAGTAGGTAGACAATACGTTTATCAAGACGTTTACGTTTTCAAGTGTTAGAATAGTACTACATTGAAGACAGCCTGATTGAAAAATTACCTCCTGCGATTTCCCTATCGGGCTATTTTAGTCTTTGCATTTTGTTGATTGTTTCCTGTACTAACTAGTTCAAAGACCTTAAACTTGTGAACTGTGTCCTTTTTTTCTTAAAATATCAAATGAAACAATTTAAATACCCTAAAAAATATCAATAGTTTAAACTAGCTAGGTACCAACTTCCTTTAATTAAACAATTTTTAGAAAATGATCAGGTTCTCGATTGAATTTGTATTTATGCAGTGTTGCATCTCTTCTCTACATTTTATATCGCTACTTCAACTTTTCCCAGGCATAATTCAGTCATCAACTCCAGAAAGATACGCGATTAAAAAAAACTAACAAAAACAGTATTTCAATGAAATTTTAAATCAAACTCAGAAGGAAGAAATACTCGAAGTTCGCTCCAGTTATGGTGTATTTGAATAAAATTAAAACAATTGCTTAAAATGTGATGTTCAGTTGTTTTCTTAATTTGAAAATCTTTCTTTTTAAATTAAATGACGTATAAACCAGCCAGCAACCTTATATGATACTGATATCAAACCTTTTTTTTATGTTCCGCTAAATATGCCGGCGAGTTTATTTATCACTATAGTCTTAGACTAATAACGCCATGACTATAGTATAGTTTAATATTTAGTGATTCACAAAAAAATATCATTTAACAAAAAATTTGAATAAGATTCCAAAGGCTATATATGCAAATCGCTTCATAAGGAGGTAAACTCCAGGAGGTAAAGGAGGTAAACGCAGGGCAGTCGTATTTTTTAATTCGTTAAATTAACTTTTTTCATAAGTCAAGTATCTAACCCCAATATTTTCTTCTAATTTTTCTTTACTTTTCTTTTGACCCTGTTGCAAGCGTCACGTTTGATATCTTCGACTAGATGACATCAGAGACAAGTTAGATGACATGTTATTGCAATGGAATTCGCTGTATATGTCACCGTAAGATTCTAAAAACCGTTAGATTATAATCTAACTTGCGAAATCCTAAAGTCTAAACTGTCGAAAGATTGTAAACTGTTCAATGTTCTGAGTGTCAATTTTTGAAATATTCATTTTATTTACGTTTTCTTGTCTCTTTCTTGTAGGTTAGGTTAGGGTTCGACATAAATAATCACTTAGGTTTTATCGGGTTTAAATACCTATCACATACAATCTACCGCAAAATAATGCGTTAAATTCTAATCTTTCGACAGTTTAGAATTTCGCGAGTTAGATTATAATCTAACGGTTTTTACAATCTTACGGTGACATATATATAATATGTTGATAGTACTTTTCAAAAATCTCAAATAGTCCAAAGTACTTTTTATATTGGTCCAAAGTTTTAAGCCAATTGGATGAACAATGCGCGACACATGTATAAATAGAAAACGAACACGCTTGTAGAAATAAAGATCGTATTATTTTATAGTTACGTGTCTTCCTTTAGTAACCTTATTACATAGGTAATTTTTCAATAAGTATAAATAATATTATTATATTCACTTTCAACTTATTTCTTCGCTCTCCGATATCGGCTTCATATTTATTGACATAAAAATTAAGCTTCTAAGTTAACGCAATCAAAAGAGACGGCCGTTAATACCGCCTAGAATCATAAAATTTGGCAAGAAGCAAGGTCTTGCAGCACAAGTACAGGAAAAAATCCGAAATCGGAAGTCGTCCGAAAATCAGGGTAGCGTACTCATAGGGTGTCGAAATGTTTGTCAGGCGCTACCAGTTTAGCGCCGTAGGTACCTAAGTAATTATTTCACAGCTGATTACGTATTGTTATGACATCTTTTTACTTAAAGAATTTCTATTGTTTGGTGGTACGGAACCCTTTGTGAGCGAATCGGACTCGCACTTGACCAGTTTTTTTAATAATAAAAATGACAGTAAAACTTCCAACTGTGGAATAGTGTCAAGAATACTGGCTAGTGGCTGCATCTCCGCTCTGAACAGCCATATGCTGGACTTTTGCCCATAAAATCAACTAACCTTACCCATCTGACACCAGCTGAAGCAATTTGGTTTGGGTTTGGGTATTGAGGCGGCGTAGTCTGGCCACAGTTTGCATGACTGGCCATGATAACTAAGAATGATGTAGTATGGAATAGGGCGCAAAAAGAATAGACCCTCAGGCTAATACCACAGTTACTGTGCTTAAGTTTAGACTTGAAGTAAGGTATTAATACCTTACTTCAAGTCTAAACTTAAGGTATTAGAAATATACCTACAGTGGAAAAGCATTACACAAGTAGAAGTGAGTATTAGGATGATACATTTTAAATCGATGAATATTAATGCATATACAAAATTATGTGACAAAGATAGCAAAACGTTTGGCGATTAATTTCAACATTCAACAAATTATTATAAGGCTGTATGGTTAACGATCTTAGCCTGACCTGAAAAGCAAAATTAAAAAAGCAAAATGTCAATCAATCATAGGGAGGTGAACGTTCTGAAGTTTTAAAGTTTTTTTTAAATCTTTCTAACTCTTTTTAGGTATGCGTGAGTTGAATAATATGGACTGAAAGGGACAGCTGCAAGAATAATTTTATAAGCGATGTTTATAAAAGACTTATAAAGAAGAACAGCTGATTCATAAAATAAATGATCCAAATACACATTACACGTCATTTGGCACGACGAGTCATCAGTTTTGCCCTTTATCATTTTCTGACAGCTATATTTTGCAGTCATTGTTCTTCAATACTGATTGCTTACGATTCAGCGTTATATAGCACGTTATAGTTCGATGGTTGAACTTTTCTAGTTGCAGATAATTTTATTTCAATGAAAGCTAGCCCGCAACTGCGTTCACGTGGAATATTTTTAATTCTCACGAGAATTCCTCAGTTTTCCGGGATAAAAAACAGCCTATGTCACTCTCCAGAGTCGAGATCCTCAACTAAGTATACCCATGCAATAATAACGTCGATCCATTGCTCTATTGCAGCGTGATTGTAGGATAAACGAACACATTAAAGTGTAATATAAAATTTTTCAATGAATGTCATGTTTGAACGGTTCAATGAACTGAATCGTGAATAAAGATTCACTGACAGCATTACAGCACATCACTAGTACTGCGTGCACTCAAGAAATGTCGAAATGTCATTGACATCAAATAATGTTTCGCTTGCACATGTACGAGCGCACGAAAACCCATTTGAAATAAAATGAACGCGTAGCCGAGTCTTCCGTTACTCGCCTCGAGGCACTAGACTCATTAACTCGAGTTTATTAAAAAAACTTTGTGTCGTGCTTTATTTCGGGAAGTTTAGTGTAGATAAGTAACTAAAATGGTGATCCAAAAAATTTGCTGCCTCGGCGCTGGCTATGTAGGAGGCCCTACGTGCAGTGTTATAGCCCTTAAATGCCCTGACATCAAAGTAACTGTATGTGACAAGAGTGTTGATAGAATAAATCAGTGGAATTCCGAGAAGTTACCTATATATGAGCCAGGTTTAGACGAAGTTGTTAAACAATGTCGAGGTAGAAACTTATTCTTTTCCACTGATATCGAGACTAGTATTTTGGAGGCTGATTTAATTTTCATATCCGTTAACACGCCTACTAAAACTATCGGTAACGGGAAAGGCAGGGCAGCGGATTTGAAATACATAGAAGGTGCAGCTCGAATGATCGCCGAAATATCTACTAGCAACAAAATTGTAGTCGAAAAAAGCACTGTACCAGTTAAAGCGGCCGAGATTATTATGAAAATTTTACGCGCGAATACAAAACCAGGTGTGGAGTACCAGATTTTGTCCAATCCGGAGTTTTTGGCTGAAGGTACAGCGATAGTTGATTTGGTTGAAGCTGAACGGGTTCTGATAGGTGGAGAAGAGACAAAGGAAGGTCAGAAAGCGATTCGGGAACTATGCTGGGTGTATGAGCATTGGATACCTGCTAAAAATATATTAACAACCAATACTTGGAGTTCAGAACTGTCTAAGTTAGCTGCTAATGCATTTCTAGCTCAAAGAATCTCAAGTATCAACTCCTTGTCTGCTGTTTGTGAAGTCACAGGTGCTGATGTCTCCGAAGTAGCAAGAGCTGTAGGTCGTGACTCCCGTATCGGTCCAAAATTCCTAGAAGCATCGATAGGGTTCGGCGGAAGCTGCTTCCAAAAGGACATTCTAAATTTGATCTATCTATCTGAATGCTTAAACTTGCCAGAAGTTGCAGCGTACTGGCAGCAAGTGGTCAATCTAAACGACTACCAGAAAACCCGTTTCACACGTAAAGTCATCGAATCATTATTCAACACTGTCACGGATAAAAAGATTGCCATTCTAGGGTTTTCGTTTAAGAAAAACACAGGCGACACCCGTGAATCCCCAGCTATTTATGTATCTAGTACGTTATTAGATGAAGGTGCAAAATTGCACGTGTACGATCCAAAAGTGGAACACGATCAGATATTTTACGAATTAACGCATCCGTTGATGACGAGTGAACCGGAACGGGTACGGAAGAATATCAAAATACATAGCTCGGCATACTCCGCTGTTTCTGGGGTGCACGCTATAGTTTTGTGTACAGAATGGGACGAATTTAAACATCTTGATTTCAAGAAGATCTATGAAGTTATGATGAAGCCCGCATATATATTTGATGGTAGAAAGATTTTGGATCATGAAGCGTTATTGAATATTGGGTTCCATGTACAGACGATTGGGAAAAGGCTGTCCAGGACGAGCAGTATCCGAGCACAGGGTAGTCAAACTTTGCCTTAGCACTAAGGAAATTGTAAGTATAAATGTCTTATTTATATTTTCACTAGCTTTAACTAGTTCACAACATTGTCTGAGATAATTTAAAATCCTACAAGAATACATCATTGTTCTCGTGATAAAAAGTACCTATCTTAATATTTCATATCATTTATTGCAATTTTTTGACTGTTACTTACATAGTTATACATAGTTGTTAGTTTACATTGTTAACCTTAAAGTAGTAAGTAATAATTTTACATAGTAGGAACTATAACACTTAAATAAAGTGTAACATACAATATAGAAAGCGTAGAGCTGATAATTTAACAAATTAAAGTTCCATATTAATATTTGATTCAAACAAATAGTACTTAATTAATATGTAACTATTAATAAGAGTAACATGAAAAGTAAAGGCAGTAAATAAAGTAAGTACCTAATTCATTTTGAAAGCTTCAGTGATTGAGTAACAAACATTCATTTGAGGTTTTTTGGTCCCCATGGGAACCCTTTAATTTTCTGGGATAAAAATAGCCTGTGGGTTAATCCAGACTATAATCTATCTCTGTGCCAAATTCATCCAGATCCGTTCAGCTGTTCTGACCTGAAAGAGTAAAAAACATCCATACATCCATACATACAAACTTTCGCGTTTATAATATTATATTAGTAAGGAATTTGTATACATTTCTAACACTATAACATTTACTAGTTTTGATCAATAAATAAGGCCCGGTGAGAGCCTTCGGCCGTAGCTACCACCCTACCGCCAAAGACGTGTCGCCAAGCATTTAGGCGTTCCAGTACGAAGCCCATTAGATGGGTTTAATATAATTGCCATACCCCTAACAGGAATAGCCCTCAACCATCTTAGAGTGCATCACTTATCATCAGGTTGTAAAAAATTGCATTATAACTCAGTTTCTACATAATGATAGCTTTAAAGCAAATTAGTACTTACTGGTTTTTGTGCGGTCGGTAAATTGAACGATAAATTAGTTATAATTTCCGTCCTATAGTAAACTTCCTGTCTGATACTCTATTTAATGATTGTTAACAAATTACAAGACTTTTTTTCCTTTGACGTCCTTTGATGCAATAAATTAATACTAGGTACCATACACAATATTATTATAAACTAGCGGATTCCGGCGACTTCGTCCGCGTGTTTAAATTTTTTTAAATTCCCGCGGGAATGCTTGTTTTTCTGGGATGAAAAGTAGCCTATGCAACTTACCTCTGTACCAAAATTCATCAAAATCGGTTGAAAAGATGAGCCGATAGATAGACAGACACACTTTCGCATTTATAATATTAATAATAATAATATCCTCCCGACTGAATTTCGGCCACGGCAGTCAATCTCCACAGAGATTAGGCATCTGCGCGGGAGATACTATAGTGCACAAGTGTGCAGTATGGAATATGCACATTTGTGCACTTGTGCTTTCAGGATCCATCTTTTCAATCGATTTTGATGAAATTTGGTATTTTAAGGGGTTTTAAGGGGGGGGAAGCACACAGGCTACTTTTTATCTCGGAAAATTAAAGGATTAAAAAAACTTGAATCACACGGACGAAGTCGCGGGCATCATCTAGGTCTCATGACTACTTACTAGTATCATTACTAGTAAGTTGTCCCAGGTTCGATTTTCGGCTAGATCATACGCAGTATTTCGGCTGAGGTCACGTTTCAGGGAAATGCATATAAAACATTGATGTCGTGACGTCCGGTGGTGTAGCAATCGGCCTCAGTATAATTGGCAATTTCCTCTAAAATTATGTTTATTTCATCTCTACTTCAATGTAACCACCCAAATACCTACTTAGCGTGTTCTCGAAAAACCTAATAAAACTAATGGCAAAATCATACTAATATTATAAACTAGCTGATGCCCGCGACTTCGTTTGCGTGGTTTAAGTTTTTTTATTTCCACGGGAACTCCTTAATTTTCCGGGATAAAAATTAGCCTATGTCACTCTCCAGGTCCTAAACTATATCCGTGCCAAAAATCACGTCGATCCTTTGCGGCGTGATTGAAGGACAACCCCTGATTCTAGCCATGATTCTAGGTCAACGGGAAGTACCCTATTGTTTTATCTTTTTTTGCGTTGACTTAGACGCTAGATTTTTCACAGCTCCAAGGGATCGTAGACTTAATTACCTATTTGATAATAATTTCAACTTATACCTCAAGGCGTTCTCCAGAAAAAGGTGGTTGACATACAGGCAGACGGACGACGAAGTGATGATATAACGGTTCCTTCTTTTCGTTGAGGTACGGAACCCTAAAAAACTCAATGGTTAAAATATGTTGCATGACGTTATATGAATATCGATATAGGTAGTAGGTAGAGATACCTACGTCATCTCACGATTTCTTTTTAAATTTATTGTAAATCAGTAATGTGTTTTGTTAAAATTCATCTTAACTTATCGTGAGTCATTAATAACTACTAGCTGATGCCCGCGACTTTGTCCGCGTGGCTTAAGGTTTTGATTCCCGCGGGAAGTCTTTAATTTTCCGGGATAAAAAGTAGCCTATGTCCTTCTCCGGGATACAATACAACCTAATTCTGTTCAAAATTTTATCAAAATCGGTTGAATAGGTAAATGATAGTCGATGATGATAGTCGTGAAAGCGTAGCAGACAGACAGACACACTTGCATTTATACGGAACTCCGGGCTAGTACTGAGAATTTCTTGTCAGAAAAACCCAATAGGTACTCATTGATATAAAGTTATAGGTCAGAAGGAAGTCAATTACGTAGGTTACTTACGTAAAAAAATACAAGCGTAATTGCGGCCTAAGCCGAGGTCCGAAATTCACAGGACGCGCCTTTAGGAAGACGTTGGCCCCCGATGTCTTGGAGTCCTAGGACTCACACCCAACTTCTTTCTTCTTTGACATCACAGTGACGTCACCATATCGGCAGTGCAACGTACACTCAATATAATCGATTTCTCTTGTTAATTGCTAATTAATTAGAATAATGGAGGTTTTATGCGCATTGCATTAACTGGTATTTCAGTAATATGCATGTATGAGATAAGGTAGCCTCACTATTTAGGTTTTATTGGATAGAAGCAGACGTTACTTTGCCAGTCGATGATAATGAAATAACTAGAAGTTTAATTCGCTATATCCGCTACAGTAGGTAAATCTATGTGGTACAGTGTGTATCTTGCACTTATAGCTTGTGATATTCACCACACCACACAAATCTTCCAAAAAATTCTCAGTGGAGCATCCTCAGGAGATGTTGACTCGATAATGCACGATTGTAAAGATTTACTTTCGTTTTTAAGGCGACTTCGTGGCAATCGTGCGTCGTCGAGTCAACATCTCCTGAAGATGCTCCGGTATCGGAGTGAAACGTACGCTGAGAATAATTTGGAGGATTTCTGTGGTATGGTGAATATCGCGAGCTACAAGTGCGGGATACACACTGTGCCACATAGATTTACCTGCTGTTGCGGATTATAGCGAATTAAACTTCAAGTTCTTCCTTTATTTACGTTTTGTTACATATTTATTTAGTACTAGCCGATTCCCGCGGCGCGGCGCGATATAAATGCGAAAGTGTGTTTGTTGGTCATTCAATCACGGCGCAACGGATCGACGTGGTTTTTGGCACTGGCATAGTTAAGGACCTGGAGAGTGTCATAGGCTACTTTTTGTCCTTGAAAATTAAGGAGTTCTCATGGGATTAAAAAAAAACTTAAACCACGCGGACGAAGTTGCGGGCATCAGCCAGTAACTTTTATAAGTGGTAGTACTGTTGTGAATATCCACATTCAACATAAAAACTAGTGCATAGACTATAGTAGATATACAAGTATACCTATAGTAGACTAGACATCGTTAAAAGATTTAAAAAAAACAGGATCACAAAACGGGATACAGACCAGATGTCACGTCGGTCGCGCCATCTATTTTTTCTTTTTTGTTATTTCTGCCGCTTAAAATATTCCTTTATAAAACAATGATTCCTTAGTAATTATAGTTTGTTCAGGGCTGCCTGGTTGGTCTGGTCACTAGTGGTTAGCATATTCGACTTCGGGTGACGAGGTTCCGGATTCAATTCCCGGTTCGAGTCGGGTTCGAATTCGGGTCGGGCCATAATTTATACTGAGTTTTCCTGACAAGAAATTCTTAGTACTACGGAGTTAGGAAACTGGCGGTGTTTCGTGCCTCGAAGAGCACGTAGCGGTCGGTCCTGCGCCTGATCTCTTCCATAGTAGATTTCCCATCCCATCGAGCCATGAGAGTAAGGGAATAGAGAGTGCACCTGTGTTTGCGCACACACTTGTGAACTATAATACATAAAGATTCGTGATCGTTGCATTCAATCAAAGGTCCATAGATCTTAATCAATAGCGATCGGTTTATTATTAGCGTCGCAAGCGCAATGCGCATGCGCAAGGTGAATAGAGAACCTTCGCGGCTAATATTACGTGCCGCCGTGACGTCTTCACACGGCTCATTTGGGACGCTGCGTTTTTTAAACCGCCTCGGCAGACGGCCCTAGAAAATATCATGTGCCGCCGAGATGTTTTCAAACTACACATTTGAAACGCTGCGTTTTTTAGCTAGCGATTTTTAAACTGCCTCGGCAGCGGTACCCAACTGGCCCTAGAACAATTTACCAATCCACTTAGATGATTGTATTCAAATTACTTAGGTAATTTGAGGGATCGAAATAACGGATAAATTAAGATAATCCATTAATTTATAAGTGTTAAATGTAATATACAAGTTATAACAGCTGTGGCTAGTTACCACCTTACCGGCAAAGAAGGCACGTCCACGGCCAAACGATTGAGCGTTACGTTACGATGCCGCGTAGAAAATAGAAACCGATTTACCCGTTGTCCTACGTGAGCGACGACCGCGACTCGATACGACGCGACGCGACAGTTTCAACCAGTAGCAGACCCTTTACGTGGCTTACGTTGTCCCGTAGACAAGTTTGTCATTTCCTATGTGTCGTATCGCGTCACGTCGCTTCTGACGCTCACCTAGGACAACGGGTTAGCCCGTAACCCGGTTATACAGTATCATCCCATATATTCAATGTACGTTCTTCAGTGGTATCATCATTCATTCTCGCGACGAGAGAGAGATATGTTGTCGATGTCGGCTAATATATCGTTTACCCTAACATGCACAAAATCCGGTATATAATTAAAAGTAGTCGGCATGTAAGGGTTCGTAGAGAAACATACCACAGATAAGAAATATTACTTGTACCTCTAATTTTGACGTTAAGAGACAAGTCATGTGTAACCATATTAGCTGCGGTAAACTAATAGAGATAATAACGGGTAGACACAATTTTACTCGTTGTGCGCATGCTAGCTGGTAAGATCGCAAGATCGCAAATTGAATAAAAAATAGTTTTTTTAAAAACGCACCGAAATCGCGCATTTCGCACGCTAGTGTTGCGCGGGCTTTGTTAGCATAGTTTGGACTACCTGTGAATAAGCCAAGAAGGTCGTGTCCCTTTATTAATTAGACGCCCGAAACAAAGCTGGCTGACCCTTGCATCAATATGATAACATCATCCATTAATTAGTTGTTAGATTCCGCATATATTTTCGGCCATGGCACTAATGTTGAACGCACGTCTCAGATGTTATAAAGGCGTTACAGACTTGTGGCGTTTTCGCAAAAACCGGCCAAGTGCGTGTCGGGCCACGAGCTTAATAGGGTTCTGTAGGTGCCCGTCACAATATGCGGACATTTTATACGTTGGTCAACTATTACTCGTAAACTTGTAAAGTCTACTTAGCTGTGATAGTTTTCCTTTTTAAATCATTATCATACTATGTGTAATATTATAAATGCGAAACTGTGTTTTTTTGTTGGTTTATTGGTTTGTCCTTCAATCACGTCGCAACAGAGGAACGGATCGACGTGATTTTTTGCATGGGTATAGTTGAGGACCTGGAAAGTGACATAGGCTAATTTTTATCACGGATAAAAAGCAGTTCCCGTGGGAATAAAAACAACGTATTCCACGCGCGCGGAGTCGCAGGCATCAGCTAGTATTATATGATGATAGTAGCTGATGCTCGCGTCTTCGTCAGCGCAGATTGAGGTTTTTTTGGTTCCCGTGGGAACTCTTAAATTTTCCGGGGTGAAAAGTAGCCTTTGTGTTATTCCAGACTATAATCTATCTACGTGCCAAATTTCATTCAGATCCGTTCAGCCGTTCTGGCGTGACTGAGTAACAAACATCCGTTCATCCATAAATCCATCCAAATTTCGCATTTATAATATTACTATAGAGTAGCATGGATTATAATATGTATTAATAACAATAAACAATGTTAATTTAAAGAACTTACAGATAACAAAATATTGCTTTTTCCATTTCCTAAAATCTATTACTTAACTATTTCTATTTCATGTATTTTAGCAATACAGGAAACGATTGTTATCAATACATGAATAGTATTAAAAACAAACTGAAAGTTGTGATAAGTACCACTTATCAGCGAATGTGCGTTTGGACATTTCCCTATTGATAAAAATATACATTCGATTTTTATCTACATCATGTATGTATGTACGTACAACGCTAAAACGAAAAATACATCATGTATTTTGTACATGATTAGATTTTAATATTATATTACTTTAACACCGCTAACGAGACAGTACTCTAGCAGGATAGTTCACTAAATATATAAAAACTTAAAGTTTTTGTTAATATTTTACTGTTTTTTTTCGTTAATTTTCTTTGTAAAAAATGCATGGATACAATGACCCATCTTTTATCGTAGTAAAAACAGCGTAAAAATAAATCGTTTTATAACTCGAAATAGAATTAGTTTTTCTATTGTATTCCAGCACTAGTTAAGTAATTTTATGAACACTGAACGATAACTGAGTCGTAAAAATTGATTCATATATCTTTTTATTATGACTTTAAGTATTTTTTACGATAAAAATGTACTATCTGTTTACAAATCATGACAATCGAATTAATATCTACGATTTATTTCGATTTATGGTTGCAATATATTCAACTTTCGCCTTTATAATATCTTTTAACTAGACTACTTATTAATATTATTCAAACGAGCAATTCCTTATATATGTATATGTATATATATATATATATCAGGATATATATATATATGTATATGTATATATATATATATATCAGGATATATATATATATATATATATATATATAATATAATTTATTATTATACTATATATTTAAATATAATTTCCAAAAAACAACGATTTACCATAAAAATATCAAAATCTGCGAAAGTTTGATGCGGAGCGAATGGATAGGTGTATGGATGGATGGATGTTTGTTACTCAGTAACGCCAGAATGGCTGAACGGATCTGGATGTAATTTGGCAAAGAGAAGATTATAGTCTGGGAAGTACACATAGGCTACTTTTTATCCCGGAAAATTAAAGAGTTCGTGAATCAAAAAATCTTAATCCACGCAGATGAAGTCGCGGGCATCATCTAGTTACTTAATATTATAATTCTGTAAGTTTGTATGTTCAATACTCCTTCACGCCATAATGACTTTTTGGCTCAAATTTTTAATGGAGAGACTTTGCTTATAACCTCAATTAACTCAAGCTCCCGCGGGAATCGAAGTCGCGGGCATTATCTAGTTACTAGTATATCAAACCTTTTAGCCTGTACCTATAGTATACTCAAACTCATATTTTTTTATTCAAATTAACTTATTAAAAGTGCTTTTAAATCGTTGAGTGAATCTACCACAGGATCGGAATGCCATACCTACTGACATGAGCCAGCAAGAAACTGGGTGGTTGCTCTTTTTATTATATCTTTGCCTGCCTGTAGCGGACTAATTATTAATGACCCGAATAAACTGTGAGCATTTAGAAAGCACCAAGGTTTTGAAAATAATATAAGTTTTCTTTATTTTGCAGGTTACAATAATTGTGAAAAAAAGTCTGAGAGAAGATACATCGACAATGAAGAAAAAAACAAATTTCGGTGAACGGTAATTAACTCGTTTGAGTAAAATATCGTTTTATCACGTTATCGTATTCATATAACGATCAAAATATATATGTCACCGTAAGATTGTAAAAACCGTTAGATTATAATCTAACTCGCGAAGTTCTAAACTGTCGGAAGATTAGAATTTAACGCATTATTTTCCAATAGATTGTAATCTGATAGGAATTTAAACCCGATAAAACCTAAACCTACTTGATTATTTATGTCGAACCCTAACCTAACCCACAAGAAAGAGACCAAGAAAACGTAAATAAAATGAATATTTCAAAAATTGACGCTCAGAACATTGAACAGTTTATAATCTTTCGACAGTTTAGAATTTCGCGAGTTAGATTATAATCTAACGGTTTTTACAATGTTACGGTAACATAGACATACTTTAATATAGTAAACCATTGTAGTTTATGTAAGTTATGTTGCTTGCGTAATTATTAAAAAAAAAAAAAAGAAATAACTTACATATATAAATAGCGAATATTATTTTAGTGTAAAAGGACTTGACCGGTGGAACTATGGCAGCTTGCCTAGGTGTCAAAAATCAATGTTCAGCAATGATTTCTTTATTATTGTAATTGTAATATTTCACTGCTTTCAGTTAAAAAAGTTTCAGGAGTCTGAAGGCTCGGAAAACTGCGAAAATGAACAAAAAAGTTTCACCAAAAGACTGCTTTCCCCCACTAGATGGCGCTATTTATTGTGTTGAGCGAGTCTAAAAAAATATTTTCAAGTATTATTTCTTTATTATTGTAATTATTATATTTTATAGTTTTCAAATAAAAAAGTTTCAGGAGTCTGAAGGCTCTGAAAACTGAGAAAATAAATAAAAAAAGTTTCATCAAAAACTGCTTTCCCACACTAGATGGCGCTATTTATTGTGGTGAGTCTAGAAAATATTTTTAAGTATTGCTCACTACTTTTAGTTAACAAGTTCAATTATTCGACCACAGATGGCAGCATATGCAATATGAAAGGGCGTTCCTTTAAAATGCAAAATATTAATGGGCGTATTTCAAAATGCTTTGTTCGATCTATTAGTTTGAGACTGAGAAAATAATTGCAAACAAAACATACATTTCCTTTTCATTACTATTTAATTGATCAAAAATAAATCATTCATAATATAATGACTAAGGTACTTAAATGGTATTCATGTAGGGTTACAAGATTATTATTAGGCATGGATATAATGGAACGTCAAAGTGGAGTAGTGCTTAAAGAGGAAAGCGGTCGCTCAAGATTTAAACAATAAACGTACTGTTTTTTTTGTCATTTGAACCCTGACCTTATTTGGAATAATAAATCCATAATAATTTCGTTTTGAATTTTTAAACCTTACTGTAAAAACGGAAATCCTGTGCATTGTCCCGAATCGGAGGGCAATTACTGGTCATGTCCTTTCATATTATTTTTCTGCACTTGACCGGTTTTTATCGATAGTATGTAAGTATGTTATTTATTCTTGATGAAAATAAATTGAATAAATTTTGTACTTATAGAAACATAATGTTGTGGGCTTGGGAATGTTAAAAAGTAAAAATGTACTATACTGCCATTATTATTAATGTTGCTTAGATAGTTTTTTTTTATATTTTGTGTATGAATTAGAGTTTATTTACAGTTTTCCTTAAACACTGGTCGACTTTTAAATTTTAGGCTTAATTTTAAACTGTCTCAAATAATTATATCTAAGTTTATTTTTTATATTCTTGTTAGTATTGTAATTGTATGTAGGTAAAGTATTTTGTTACTTTTTGAGTTGAAAAAACTCAACACGGTGGGCGGTGGCGTACTGATCGGTCAAATTTTATGAAAAATTTCGCAATTTAACAGGTTAAAGCCAAGTTTTTTCAAAACCGCAGTATTTAGCTTGGCTTTGGTTATCAAATATATTTTGATAACGACTCAATCTCACCTCTATGAACTTTTGACATACGGTTGAAATTGGTATACTTCGTGCGTCACCGCCGTTAAATCTGAGTAAATAATGTTATGCTTGAGTTGTTATAGAAAGATGTTGTACCGCTGTGCGTTGAACTTTAGCTGCTAATAGTATCTAATTTAAAGCAACCTTAAATTCTAGAAATCTAAGAATATTTTCATTTATAAATATTATTAATTTCTTGTCAAAAGTGATTATAACATTTTCGTGCAGGTATATTTTTTGGGCAGCGATATTTTGTATATTGTATTTCAAAAATTATCGCGAACAATCCAATTATCGAGTAAGTAGTGTAAGTTTTCAAGTTTAAATACGTGACACTGAAATTACGTAAATATCTTTCAGAACTACGACATTTGGGTATTTGATAATAGTCAAATAAGTCACTTTTTTCAATCGTCTAAACGCGTGCTTAGTATGGGAATTTTGTATGAAATTTTCAATAGTGACGTCATCAAATTTCTACGCACTTTTGAAGTGAAAACCTCTTTAGCCGCGTTGAGCACTTATTAGTAGGGGGTAAAATGTTGATTCGCATGACCGACATGCTCGCGAACAGCGTCATGCTCGCCTTGTAACGAAGCCAAAAGATCTTAAATATAAATATACTATATTATTCGAAATTAAACTTTAGTGCCTTAGTGGTTAGGTTTATATTTTTAAAAAAATCGTTTTCACTTCTATCGGCAGTCCCTGTGACTGTGAAATTTTATTCGATTTTAAAATGGTTATTGATAATGATAATGATTTATTTATTTCATGTAGGATAACTTGTGTCACTTATGATACGTTAAGACTCTACCCCGGTGGTAGAGTCTTAACGTATTCGGAAAGCTGATTCTAATTAGAAGACATAAAACTCTATTCAATATAAAACTCTCAGGGGGCGTGGATGTTACGACTTTTGGGAGATCAACTATTTAATAATCACTAAAAAAGAATTTATTTGAATAGTAGTCAAATACCCAATTGCATGTGTCAAAAGTTGGACATTTTTCGCAAGTTACAACGTTGCTTCGTTGCTTAAATTGACACATAACTTGATGGTACTTTTAATATTAGCAACAGACCGTATATTTTGTTTTTTTTTAAATATGGATGTAATGATTTATTATTATTGACTAATTTTGGCTGTAAATGACAGATAACTTAAAAACTTACACCAAGGCTTCAGATGTTTTTTAACAAATCTCTTTTTAGATTTTAAAAAACTATATTTCCTTAAAAGTATTATGTAATTATTTAATATTTTTATTCCTAATGATTTAATTAATTAGTTTAGTAATTTTTATTTTCTGACATTTAATTTGGTCAAATATTTATTTTAATTGCACCAATTTGAAAGGTATAAACTTTGGTAATTATGAGTATTATGTAAGTGTATTTAAAAACCAGTTTTCAAGGATTTTTCCGAATTGTGTTTTGAAGGTAAACAACTGGCTGCAATAATTTTCATTTATACACATGCACATAGATTTATGCACATAGATTTTTTGACATTTCTATAGACCTAGTTTTTTTTTTCATTAAATTGTGTTTTCCTATGAAAAATTAAAACAGTAATAAATATGATAAATGGGTTGAGCATTTTTAGTTAAGATATTAAAATGACATAGGTTCAAATACCTTTACTATTTATACTATTGATATTTTTGTCATGTCAGTGTATCCGAACAAAATAATTATGGTGTTAAGGAATTAAATGCAATAATTTTGAACTATAAATTTTAATAAGAGCCCTACCTTAAAAATTGAATACCCATGGCGCACTGGTGAGCGCTGATTTATAAGCGGGAGGTCCCGGGTTCGATCCCCAACAAGATCAATTTGGGAATCAACAATTACCTACTGAATTTTCTCTATATCTGGTGTGATGGGAGGCTTTGGCCGTGGCTTAGTCACCACCCAAGTAGTTAAGACGTGCCGATAAGCGATTTAATGTTCCGGTACGATGCCGTGTTGAAATCGATTAAAAGTATGGGTTTTATATTACTGCGCCTTAAATGTTAGCCCGCCACCATCTTAGACTGCCATTACTTACTATCGGTTGAGATCGCAGTCAAAACTGACGTCTTGTAACTGAATAAAAAAAAGGCACAATAAAACAACAAAATAATTACAAATTGCTATTTGTTTATTAAAAATTACACGTTTATAAACATCGCCTGCTCGAAATTATCTCAAAAACAACAAATAATTAATTGATTATTTTATAATATACAGAAAACATTATAAAAAAATTATCTTAAATTATTTTAGGCTGCCGCTATCACAACGATTTTCGAAGCCATTATAAAAAAAGTAAAGCCAGTTTATATTAATGTAACATGTTATATAGGTATTTCTGTATTACCGTTGTTATATAACATCGATTGGAAAGTCATTATACAAGACAATTCATGCAAAATATCAAAGTACAAATCGCTACTCCAATTTCTATTTTAAACCAAATAATTGCTTAACGCTTATGGTTATTTGATGTTACAGAATTATATATCAATAACTTCTGACAACTGATTTTACATTGTATTACGAATTGTTATATAAGCACCTAAAATGTTATATAACATAAAATGTTACATTATATAGACTCACTTTAAAATAATGTTCATAATGGCGTCCGGTTTAAAGCAATAATAAATGCTCAATTCTGTGACCGTATGAGTATTATAAAATAAAATCGTCAAAATAATGTTATTACAAGTAAGGTATAAGGTTAAGGTAAGGTATAAGGTTATATACATCCCTAAGAAAACATTTTCAAAATATCATGTTAATATGCCATACAAAATCTAAAAATACAACCTTTTAGATGCGTAGCTGATTTTAACAGCTACTAATAATTCATATAATATGTGTAACACATGTAACATGTTACAATACAAGCACCGAAATTTCACTGCTACACAATGTTATGAATACACACTTTAAATCTTAATATATAAAACATAAATAATGGGTTAGTTATAGACTTTGAAACCATCCAACCGATGTGCTCCAAACTGGTTTCATTAGAAGATGGTTTTAGACCACCAAAATTATTTTTAAATTTTCTTATTTTAGCGTTGTAGCACACGCCGGATATCCGCTAGTGAATTATCATTTTTAAGAATGATAACTAACAATGTTAGGTAATCTATTCGGTCTCATTCACCATTTCCTAAAATTGTAACATGTCAAATGTGTTATAATAAAATGTTAAATTCGATTCTGCAAGGTGTAATGAAACTTGGCAGCAATTCCGCCTTTTTTCGGGACTAGAAAGTCTTGCAAATAAAAACATATCATATTTTGTGGCGAATGATAGCGTTGGCAAAGTGTCAAACTCTGTTTTACATAATAATATATAAGAGAAAAAGTTGTTTTTTTTTCAGATTTTTTGTATCCAGATTTTCGTTAGTTGATACTTTACATGCGTAGAATTACTATGACTTGAGATCACTTTGAACGACTTAATCTACCCAAGAATACAAAAAAATAAACTTGGCAACATAACAATGGCTGCAAATCAATACTCATTCGCTTGTGCACTTACAGCCAATCTTTTCGAAATTAGTTCGAAATATAAACATCAAACGCTTTAATCGCATAATATAATAATCATAAAAAATAATATATTCTAGTTTTCCTTAGAGTATAGACAAGTCTTTAGATTTTGTATAAACATATAAAATAATATGGCGCGATACGTAAAGGCTCCTGGTTACTAATTGTGAACGCACTTGTATTTTTCTTTCAACTTTGTTACATTATGTTATACAGGGTGGTTCAAATAGCGACGTCCAAAGAAAAAATTTTGATTCCTCGTACCTAGACCTATCAGAAAACAGGTTTGAGTATTTTTAATCTAAAGTTGAAAATTCAAATCTCTGTCTAACGTAAACTTTTCACTTTAACCAAAAATTTTCCGGCTTATGTAAAGTGGTAATTATTTTATGCAAAGTAGTTACACTTCATAGCAAGTATGTACACAAAAAAATGTTCGGAAAAAACCACTAAATAAAAAGAAAAAATTAACACGAAATCACCTCAGAAATTTCACGATAAAACTAAAAAAATAATTTTATCTCAAAAACTACCAAAAATCACTGAACATAGGTACATGGGGATATTTTCTGATAGGTCTAGGGTACGAGCAATCAAATTTTTTTTTGGATGTCACTATTTGCACGACTCTGTACAACAAGGGTAATGTTTTTGTAAAACATTAAAATGCGTTTAGCCGTGTGGGAAACATCCAATTCGCAAAAAAGAATAATATGTATTTTGATATGTTCGAAAAACTAACCGGTAAATTAAGTTAGGCATAAATACTCGTGTTCCTTTTAAATCAACAGATTATACGACATTGTGTCAAAAATACAGAACATTAACAACACAAACAAAAGTACTGATTCCAAAAAGAATATTTACGTAAAACACAAAAAAATAACTTCTATTTGTAAATTACATACTATACTACGTTTTGACAGAGAAATGCCAGCTGTAATGCAGATAAAAGTGTATGGCTTTGTAAAAAAATATGCAGTAGTAAGAAAGTGAAAGCAACTTTTTATAAATTAAGAAAACGAGACAAGACTATAAATTAACAAAAAAACTTTTCAATATCAAATTCGTGGTTGAAAAAGAATCAAACACTTCTATTTGTATTGCTTATAGCTTTACGTATTTGATTTTATGTCAGAAGAAAATCATAAATACTTTTTAGCTAAGTTCTAACACATATTTTAATACATTCACATTAATTATTATAATATTATTATTTATTACCCTCATTCGATAATTTATTTCCAAACATTCTCATTTCTACGTATACATTCATTTTTTTAAATTTAAAGTGTGCCCTAATTTTTTAAATAAAGCTGCCCACTTTTTATATTACTATATGTATTATTACTCATACGTGTAACTTGTATATTTGTTTTAATGTGAGACTACAAACAATTCGCGGAAAATTAACCAAAAATATTATATAAATAGTCACTAAGTCATATTTTAAAAAATGACGTTCTAGATTTGAATTAATAAATGTATAAAAAACCGTCGCAAAAAATAAATTTTCTTTGTGTCAAATTAAAAATGTTGACATGATTGTGTGACCAAAATAAGGCCATGATCAATATACTCGAAAAAATAAAAAGAAATAACATACAGGTTATCAAAAAACGTATTTCGGATGTCTCTCAAATAAATGAGAATAAAATGCAACTGATTATTATTGGAGGTGATAAATATGTACGGAATAATAACTATTGTTTACAATATTATGAAAAATATACTCAATCTAATCACTAAATCCGACTCGTCTAGATTCGCATCAAAGATTCAAATTGAGGCAAAAAAAACATTTAAAAAATCAATACAAAGTATTAAAACTATTATTTGTCTTTGAAGGCAGTTTAATTTTATATAATTTTACGGCTTTTTAGTAACTATTTTTTTGTGGTTCTTACTTTAATTTTAAAACCTGTCCATGACTTCGTCATATCATATTTTAACATGTTATGAATCTTTGTTTGTGTCATAAATTAATTTGACATGTTATATAACATAGTTTGATGTTGTTATTTAACATAGTGTTTTAAAAAAATGTTACACAAACGTGTTTTATAACATGTTACTATATGGTCTAGCCACACTTTAAAAGTAAAATGTCTTTTTAATATAGAAATTTAAATACAAAATCCAAAAAAGGCGTAACTGATAAGATTTTCCTGGGTTTCGCGATTCCAAAATATTTTATTCACCTCAAATTGAACCTGGGCCACTTCTTTCTCAATCCATTTATAAATACTATACTACAGCACCTACCTAGCGTACTCTTACCATACGTCGTCTAAGGCGCAACGCATACCGGCAGAGCTGAGTAAAGCTGAGCTTTATTTACTTGAGCATTAGGGTGACTTTGAATGTTCTGCGAGTTTTGATTTCATTCATACCAATTTCAACGCAATACAGTCGACATTAGTTAATAAAAACTCTGCGTCTCAGCTCCACTCAACTCCAAAGGCATACGTCTTACCTATTAGTTAAATATTATTATTACTCTATTCACAGAATACTAAAATACAGTTATTATTAATTTACACTAAAACTAATACGATTTATTCATAAGAATTTAAAACCGTTTATATTATATAGTGCTTTTCTGTCTGGGTAAGTCTTTAAACCGAATGAGATTTTCAGGAAAAATGGCATTGATGCTATTTTTTAAATATAATAATACTTATCCATGTTTCTTGTTAAGTTATTTATTAGTATGTTTTCGTGCTTATGTTTTTAGTTTATATTTTATTCATTATAAATAAAAAATCTCTTCGAATTCTTATGGATAAATCTTTAACGAATAATTAATAATAATAAATGTAATATGGCATCGCTAGTAAACTAATAATTGGCGTCATTTTATTTATTCATAATAATAATAAAATTGGTTCAACTATGTACGTCATTGTTTAATTGTCAGTTTTTCTTTGAAAAATAAAGCTTTGTCTTGCCAACTTTTTCCATCCGCATTTAATTTCAAAGAACTTTTTTAAGAAATATCAATCCTGTTAAGGTAGGTATCTAATTTCCGTTGAATGTTTTAAATTGATAAAAGTATAACTTTTTAAACGTAGAAAAACAAGTGGTAGAATATCTATTTTACCTGAATAATAATCACTGGTTTCAATAAATCATTCAAAAATACTATGAGAAATAAAAAGAAACAAAAAAATAATATTTGTTTTGCGTTAAAACTAACCCGATGGGCGTATAGCTTTACTTTATTCATTTAAACCTCCAAATGCATGCATATTAATTGACTATATAGTGATAGTCATGAAATTGGATTTTTTTTTTCAAAAATTACGTTACAGGTACAATACCGGACTGTAAAATGACCGTATTAGTACCATAGGTGTCTAATAACAGGTTGCCTCACGAACCAATCACGCGGCAACAGACACTCTACTACCATATATTACGATAAATCGCCTACCGCGCAATTACAAGAACTATTTATCGTGACGCCACCTGTATAACTAATCGCATACGCGTTATTTGTGACCAAGCCTTTATAATATAATACGGCACAGACAAAACTACATGCTATAACTAGTATACAATAACTATAATAACCAGAGACGTTGCGTACAAAAAACTGAACCAAATTTAAAGCCACTCCTTACTTATTTTAAAAAAAATCTCAATCTCCTTTCAGAATGAGAAAGTTTTATGGCATCGTCCACCAAGCTGACCAAATGCGGATTGGCTTCACCCACCTTGGGAGAAATCAAAGAAAAAAGACGTAAATACAAGCCATAATCGAAGTTGAAAAAAAAACTTTTAAAGTGAAACTTCTTTAGAATCGGTATGATTTGAAAATTCGATGAAACAAAAAAGCGACACTAAAAACAGACAAACATATTCATAACAAATAGGATTTAGCCTGCGAGAGAATGAGATAGAATACAAGATATATTTATCTCATTCTCTCGTAGGCTACTTTTGTGAAGTTCTGCCGTGTGTGAATTGCACACACACACACACACACTATTTTTGTAAATCCTGAAATCAAACTCCAATCAAGTATTTATTAAATTATTTAAATGAAATTACTTCCCTTCTAATCGAAACACAAACAAGAAATGCAGTGAATTTTAATTTGGTTCAAGTTTTGGTAACAATCGACTATTATTGGTTGATTTTTTTATTGTTCTTAGTACATAAATACGTACGAAATTCCTACAATTTTATTTGGCAGTGACGGACACCTTAGAATTTTGTCCTGAAACAAAATAAAAATGGCATGAGTGTGTGTACATTTGTCATGAGTAGGTACATGCACGATTTTCATGACTCATGAGTGATAGACCATTATTGATACGAGTTATGAGTGTATGCACTCTCGACGTGTATGTATGGACAGTTGACACGAAGATATGAACAATTTAATGATAATTAGATTGCATGCATAACTTATATGAGTGAGTGGACAACTTATGAGTGTTGATTTTTGTCAAGTGTTTGGACTATTATTGACATGAGTGTATGCACCAGTAACTAAAGTGGATGGATAACATGAGTCTAGACTCTGGATACTTGTCATGACATAACATTAACATGAGTCCTGGATATCTGTCATGAGTGTGTATACAGTTAATATGAGTGTGGATATTTGCTATGAGTATAAGTAAAATTAACATGGTTATGGTAAAGTGTTATTACCGCTCGAGGAAGAGCACGGGGTGGTCTGTGGCGCGGTTGGAGCCTCTGGAACGCGAGTGATTTAACCCACCGCCCGCAAAATTGATATGAGTATATAAATAAATAAATAAATAAAAGTTTATTGACCAGCACTACAATACTTAGCAATAACTAAACTTATACAGATACAAATTAAACTTAAATTATTAAACGTGCGGTCAATGGGCCACCTCCTCAGCTCGTGCCACAGCATGAGAGATAGGTATATATCTACCTAACATACTGCAATGCTGATTTTCAGGAGGGGCCCAAGGGTCACGACGTCACGGACCATCACTTACATCTAATAAAATTAAAATAAAATTAAAAATAAAATCAAAATAAACTTACTTAATTTAACTTCTATTACACCCACAGATTACTCTAGTGCGTATCATTACGGTTTTACGATACTAAATTCCTACCTCCATAGCCAAAATATCTGTGGATAGTCTGTGGTGATTCTTTTTAAATGTCATTGTTATTGTCTACAGACCAAGGGCCTTGTCTCTGTTTTTCGCTCTTAACAATTTGAGGTTATTCGTATTACAAAATACAAAGTTATTATAAATAAAGGTAGATTTGTAAAAAAATAAAAAAAAACAAGTCACATACATATTTGCTGCCACGCGCTGGCCGCTGCCACGTACGCAAGCATAGTTAACAAATGTGCCGTGTATAAGTGAACTTTGCATAAAATAATTTTAAACAACATGGGTACATCATGGTATACTATTGTTTGGTTGTAAAGAACAGATACGATTATGGACAAATGGAGCCCGTAGACATCTTGCAGACACTTTATACCACAGGACCATAACTATTGGCCATACCGATAAGGTTAGACTATTATTATTTCTATATTAATAACCTATTAATGAACTCATGTTACGTAATAAGATATTCCTAACCTGTCACTTGAAACGATCGGACGTGTTATGTGGGTAATGAAATTTTAAAAAAAACAGCAACAATGGGAAAGTGTTTTAAGTGTTCCAAAACGGTTACAAAAAAGAACCCTGGTTTAGAATGCAGCAAGTGCGGTGTTTTAGTCCATGCAACTCCTGCCTGCGCAGGACTCACGAAGAAACAACTGAGCTCGCTAAAATCTGCCGAAAATTTAGAGTGGACGTGTAACGATTGCTCACGTAAGTCACCGAGACGGGGTTCCTTCATAACACCTGAAGACGAAACTGAAGATGACGATGATGAGGTATCCAACAGTGAGTACCCGATAAATATGAAAAAGCTACTAACAGATCTCACTCAAGAAATACAAAAAATCATCAAAAAGGAATTAAAAGAAACAAACATTGCACTCCAGTATTGCAGCGATAAAGTTGATGAGTTTTTGGAATGTTCCATACATTTAAGGATAAAATTAAACAACTAGAAAAGAAAAACTGTGATTTGGATAACAAGTATAAATCTGTAGAAAATAAGATGGCTGCGCTACAACAACGCTTAAATGAATTTGAGCAAAAAGAACTGTGTCATAATATAGAAATCATAGGAATACCGTATGTAGAAAAGGAAGACTTAGGAGAAATTACGAAAAATATAGCCAACAGGCTGAAGACAGAAATAACAGATGTCAAAAAAACCAAACGCGTGCCCGGACCACCTGGAAAACCCGGCGTACTAAAGCTACAAATGCAAGATGAAGAAACAAAATCTAAATGGATAAAGCAAGCACGTTTTACACAGCTAACAGCCGACAACATTATTTCCGGCATACAAGGGCAGGCTGGTAAGGAAAAAGTATATATACGAGAGGAGCTAACTAACTACAATAAAACGCTGTTGTGGAAAACAAAGCAGCAATGTAAAGATAAATATAGATTTGTATGGTGTAAGGATGGAAAGATAATGGTGCGTAAATCCGAAAAGACGAAAGTTTACATTATTAGAACAGAAGACGAACTAAAGGATCTACCAGACAACTAAGTGTAAAAGTAACCTAGAAACTGTTATTTATTTTGTGAATGGCTCATATTTCATTAAAAACCAGTATCACCGAACTATTCGACTGTGTTAACATTTCAGATTATTTTAAGTATATTCCCCAGCATAGTAACAACCTAACTTTCATTAACCTAAATAATCGGTCTATAATAAAGAACTTTAGTCAATTAGAATTACTTGTTTATAGTTGTAAGAGAGAACTTGATGTAATAGTTCTAACAGAGGTAGGGATCAGTAAATGCGTGAGTTCTATGTTCCAATTAAATGGCTATAGCATGCACACGGAGCTGCGGACCGATCGAAAAGGTGGCGGAATAATTATTTATGTGCTCAACAAACACAAATTTAAGACACTTACACACAAAACAAAGTATTTCGAATGTATCAAAGGATTTATAACTGCTTCGAATCGTTTTGTATATCTGTGTGCAATATATAGATCACCATCCAACAGTATACCGTATTTTTTAACTGAACTCAGAAGTCTATTATGCTCCGTACAAAGTTGCGACTTACTGTTGTTAGGTGATATCAATATCAACACAAAAGTGCATAATAACATCCGAACACAATATTTAAACATAATGTGCGAGAGCGGACTTGAGTGTGGGATCTCAGATTATACACGTATAGAACTCACTAAAGATATTATTACAAAAACTTGTATAGATCACATTTTCATGAGATCACACACACAAGAAATGTTCTCGGCGGCGATCGGAACTGTACTGCCTGACCATCGCCTCACGGCTATTACCTGTATTGGGAAGCAAGAGATACAGGCTACTCCAAAGTATATAACCAGGTATAATAATAAGATAGTTTGCGAAGAGCTAAATCAAATAAATTGGAATGAGTTGTGTGATACAGGCTGTCCCATTGATTTATATAATAATCTAAAGTTTAATATTCTTAAATGCTACGAGTCAGGTGCATATTTACTACGGGTTAAAAATTCTAAGAGAAGCTCAGAGACGTGGATTAATAACAGGATTATTAAACTTTGTGAAGACAAAGAAAAAAAATTTATAACATGGAAAAAAGACACAAGTAATAAAATATTGAAACAAGACTATACGAAAATAAGAAATAGGTGTAATAATATGATACAGAAACAAAAAGATAAAATCACATAAAAATGAACCAAAAAAGCTTTGGAATATTCTCGATCGAATATTAGGCAGAGTAAAAAATTCCCTGGATAGTGTAATATTAAAATCATTCAGTGGTAATCAAAACACAAAAACGATAGCTAATAACTTTGCCCAAAGGTTTGATAAAAGTATCAAACAAACCTTACCTAAATGTCATAACCCAATTTTAGATCCTGACTTATACAGGCAACCGGTTACAGTCTCAATTAGATTTAAAAAAGCAGAACCCAAAGATATTTACAAAATAATAAAAAATATTAAAACGCAAAAAGCTCCGGGGATAGATAAAATAAAACCAATAGACATTAAGAATATGGCCAATCAAATTACGTAAATTATCACACAATTCGTAAACTTAAGTGTATCTACTGGGAAGTATCCTGATGAATTAAAACTAGGCATGGTTCGTCCAATCTATAAAAAAGGGAACAAAACTGAGTATAGCAATTACCGTCCTATTACTATATTATCGGTAATAGACAAAATTATGGAAAAGTATGTAAGTAATCAAGTGCACGATTTTTACAAAGATAATGACATCCTAGCCAAGGAGCAATATGGCTTCCAACCAAAGAAAAGTACGACACAACTCTTAGTAAAATTGACGGACTACATTAACACATGTCTTGATAGCAGGAAACATGTGTTGATGGTATTTGTAGACTACAGCAAAGCGTTTGACACTCTTAAACATAACACACTAATTAGAAAACTTGATGACACTGGAATAAGGGGACCTTTGCTAAAATGGAGTGAGGATTACGTAACAGGTCGTGCATATGTTGTACAGATTGATGGTGAACTTAGTGACAAAATAGAAGTCACAGAAGGAACAGCGCAAAGGTCTGTCCTTGGACCGTTGCACTGTTTAGCATACGTAAATGACCTGAAAAACGTTATCACTAAATGCAGGCTCTTCCAGTATGCAGATGATACATGTATTATAGCTGCTAACACAAACTTGTCTACTGCCATAACTGATCTGCAACAAGATTTTAACTCTCTTTGTAAATGGTCTCACGACGTAGGACTTGTGCTCAACTCAGACAAAACAAAACTACTACACATATGTTCTAGCCACAACAAAACCGGTGAAAAACCATACCTTATATCGCACACTCATGATTGTCTACACCTCAATTTGTCAGTATGTAACTGCAAGGCCATCGAAGAAGTTAAAGAACACACATATCTCGGACTGGTACTGGACCACAGATTTAACTGGGATAAACACATCGAGACCGTATGTCACAAACTCAGAGCAATCATGGCAAAATTGTATTTAGCAAAAAGTAAATTAACATTTAAAACAGCCCTATTACTGTACACTGCTCTGATGCACAGTGTCTTGTCATACGGTATCGGTGCTTACGGGAGAACTTTCAAAACCCATCTTAACAAAATACACAATATACAAAAAAGGACTCTAAAAATGATTATACCTACTAAAGTAAAGGATACATTAGGACAAAACGATGACGCAGTATTTAATTTCTGTAAAATACTTCCAATACAAAAAGAAATAAAACATACACTAATTACCCAAAACTATTTCGACTACTACCAAAATTATATATCACACAAAATTACGACGAGGGCTATTACAGGACAGAAGATACGTACAACTAAAGCAAATATTTTTTATGGGCAACGAACTACAAACAACTTACTACCAAGAATGATAAACGAAATGCCAATTGACCTTAAGTCCAAATTAACAAAGAAAAACCTTAAATATAAAGTCAAACATTATTTATTGAATAGCGCATAGTCACGATTAAATTACGTACTTATTAAAAACCGTAACGATATAAAATAAGAAACTGATATAAAATAGGGGAACACAGTTACACATACACAAATTAAAACATAAATTTTATAAACTAAGAACAGTCTGTAGCTCAATTCTTGACGATCGGAGGCCGAGCATTGCCGACCACTATGTTTTATTAAAATACCCTATGGTTTTGATCTTGTCTTGTTTATGTTTATATGATTTGTATTGCGCTAAGTACTTATTTATTGTTTGTTGCATATTAGTTATTTATTATTGGTTGCATAGTTAGTAGAATATATCCGCATAATATATTATGTAAGAGGAATGTGCAGCACCCAGACAAGTCGACGAGACTTAAGGGTGTTAAGAACCCAAGCAAATGTCAAAAGTGTTTGTCAATAAATAAAATAAATAAATAAAAATATAATAAGTTAACGCAACTTTATCTCAAAGCTAAGTTTGACATCCCAAACAGGGCTTTGAGCGACAACTACTAATATTCTATTTTGAGTTTGAGTTAATACTAATACTAATCTTACAACATACTAATATTAATAATACCCATACTAATACTAATTCCAATAAAATTAAAAATACTAATAATAATCGAACATATTGTCTTTCGACATACTATTAATCTAATATCATACTATATACCTTACTTGTGCTTATCAATTACTGATACTAAATAAATTAATCATTTATCATTTTATGCTATTTGTGTAGCAAGAATATGTGCTTTATACCTTGCTTTAAAAGCATTTACTGTTTTTAGGCCACGTAATGGCGGTGGTAAAGAATTCCAGCATTTACTCGCTGCAAATCTGAAACTTCCCCTGAAAGCAGCTGTCCTATGATGGGGCGTGGCCATATTACGCCGACATGACGCCCGCGTGTTAAATGGATTGTGATCTCCCTGCCACTTAAGTTTTGCATACAGATATTTTGGCTTCCCTGTCAATACAACACCAAATAGAAGGGAAGCAAAATGCAAATCACGTCGAGAAGTCATATTTAACAGCTTGGCTTGATTTATATGAGGGCTGATATGCGATCTTGGTGCTATTGGAAAACAGAAACGCATGCACGCATTCTGTACCCGCTGTATCAGCTTTTTAGATCGACCTAGCAGGCTAGGTCCATAAACTGCATCTGCATAATTTAACTTTGACAGCACCAAAGACTCGCATAGCTGCATTCTCATTTGTACATTAAGGTAAGCACGAATCCGATATAATATTTTTAACCTATAGAAGCATTGCCTAGTTACTTCAAGTAAATGCTTTTCAAAATGTAAGTGAGGCTGAAAAATGATACCAAGATTTCGTGCTTCATAAACCCTCTCAATTTCATTATTGTTTATTTTAATTTTAGGTTGCTGTGTTTTAATTTTTTGTATAGTATTCTTTGTACCTAGAATCATATATTTTGATTTAATTGGATTAAGAATCAGGGAGTTTGTATTTGACCACTGCACAATTCGATTTAAATCTTCATTTATTTTATTTTCAGCTTCTAAAGCTTCCTGAGGACTATATGAATAATATAGCTGTAGGTCATAAGCATACAAGTGATATTTGCAATGCAAGATGTTGGAAGTGACATCTGCACTATAAACTGAAAAGAGCAATGGGCCGAGGACTGATCCTTGCGGTACGCCTCTTGTCACTGGCAATATGGAAGACAGATTTTGGCTGCCATCATTCTTAGCCACTTTAACATACTGTGCTCTGTTACTGAGGTAACTATGGAACCATTTTACTGCCTCATTATTGAAACCATAGAATGAGAGTTTGGATAATAAGAGATCAACACTTATGGAATCAAAAGCACGGGAAAAGTCCAGCAGGACAAGAGTAGTACCCTTGCCCTGATCCTGTGCTACTAAGATGCTGCCCACTACATCAATAACTACAGTTGTTGTGCTATGGCTTTTACGGAAACCAGATTGATACGCCGGTATTATACCATTTCCCTCTAAATATTCGGTCATCTGAGCCCCTACTACCTTTTCTAATACCTTAGAGAGGCATGGAGGCATATATAAACTATCATTGTCATGAGTGTGGTAATACATCAAGAGTTTAGTACGTGTCATGAGTGTGTTGACACTTGCCATTACTATTCACCGTTAGGGGAAGAGCTCGGGGCGGTCTGAGCCGCTGGAGTGCGATTCCTTTATTCCACCGTTCGCAGAATTCCTATGAGTATATGGACTATCATTGTCATGAGTGTGGTAATACCTCTTATGACTGTGTTAACACTTGTCATTACACAACTCACCGTTAGCGGAAGAGCTCGGGGCGGTCTGAGCCGCTGGAGTGCGATTGCCTTAATTCCACCGTCCGCATCCGCAGAATTCATATGAGTATATGGACTATCATTGTCACAAGTGTGGTAATACCTCTCATGACTGTGTTAACCCTTGTCATTACACAACTCACCGTTAGAGGAAGAGCACGGGGCGGTCTGTGGCGCGGTCGGAGCCGCTGGAGTGAGAGTGTTCGCGCCGCGCGCCGCCGCCACCGCCCCCCTCCGCCGCCGCGCTCGCGCCCGACCCGCTCGACGTTGATTTCACTTCATTCTCGCGCGTCACTGGAATTACACAATTATAATAATATTAACATCCGCGACGGTAAGTAATTGTCGGGAGTGAGGCGGGTATTCAAAATAATATGAATAACGTACCAGTAGTAGGCTCCTTTGCGGTGAGATGGTCCGACCCAGCGCTCGAGCCGCCGCTGCCCGACAAAACACTCTCTTCACGATTGTACCTGCAAATATTGAATAATAATGAGTGATCACACAAATAACTTGACGATTGTATTTTTTTAACGATTATGTTCATAAGTGTGTGCATAAATTCAACATCAAACCATAGTATTTCCAGCGATAGTATAGATGGGAATATTTTATAAATCAGGCCAAAATACTGGGGTACTTTTGAAAAAGTAACTGGATTTGCAGACGGTGAGAGAGCAGTTTAAATTTCAACTTTTCCATATTTTTTACTGTGAGATTAGTACTTTAGAAAATATGCTCCTAGGCAACCATTGCAAAGAGCTCATATTTTCTAGCAGAACCACAAATGCAATGGTGAAAAATGGGGAGCAAAAAGATCAGGATTGGGGCTGACTAAAACCACCTCCACACTAAAATCTTCGACCCGTTTTGGTATAAATAATAAAAATAATAAATGTTTTATTTTAGGCCAAGTACCCATTTAAAATGTGAAGTCTAAAAGTTAAATCTAAATACAAATAAATCATATAAAAACAAATAAATGTACAATAAAATATTATTGTTTCATATCTATTCCTATTTTCAATTCGCACTGCGATGCTGCGTCATCCAATGCCGGAAGATGGTGACATCTAAGTGCTCAGACATTGTCCAAAGAATCTCATGATTCGAAAGTAAAGTGGCCACTCACCCGTATATTGTGTGTTCGCTGGTGACGCACGAGCTGTATTTGAAGGGGATGGGCTGGTAGCCGTACGAGCCCGCGTACGGCATGTAACCAGGGCCCATCATACTGTAACAACAATGCCTGTATGAGCGTGTGTATCACTGTCATGAGTTTGTGGACACTGGTCATGAGTGCATTTATCCAATATTTTCATAAGTATACGCACAATTATCATGAGTGTATGTACGATTATCATGAGTGTATCCACAATTTATACGAGAACATACTTTACGTAAAGTTTCACGGAAGAGGTTGATGGTAGTATAGTATTGTATTATTTTCTTTAACTATTATATTTGCAATCTAGATCTTGAACTCACAACACTTGGGGTTAGGCAAAGGCGCCAAGGTGTCAGACACAAGACTGTCTAGGTCTGCGCTCCTCAGTCGCAAAACTGCCATATCCGCACAGACTTCTCCGGCCAGATTGTTCGGAAAACGACTAATGCATGTCCACAATTAACATGAGGTTAAATTGTCACGAGTGTATTCAAAATGGTCATGAGTGCTTGTAAAGTTGTCATGAGCCTGTGTACAAATGTCGAGAGCGAGTGTCCAATATTGTCATAAGTTGATGCATAGTCGTCATGACTATCTATCTGTACAACAGTCATGAGATCGCACGCAATTGTCATGAGTTTTTTTTATTTCGTGAAGGTAAACTCACTTGGGGTTAGGCAAAGGCGCTAATGTGTCAGACGCGAGACTATCCTGGTCTGCGCTCCTCAGTCGCAAGGCCGCCATGTCTGCACAGAGTTCTCCCGCCACGTAGTAACATTGTTCGGAGAATGTGATCTTGTTGACCGTGTGTCTGATAAAACCGGCCTGGAATTAGGGAGTTAGGTTAGGTTTAAGTCCAATCGTATGCAAACGGACGTGGGAACCCACCGCATTATTATCCCTACCTAGAAAATTGCTACCATTATTTGTTTTTTTTTTGTCCACTACAAGTTAGCCCTTGACTGCGATCTCACCTGATGGTAAGTGATGATGCAGTTTAAGATGGTAGCGTGCTAACCTGTTAGGGGCATGTCCAGTGGCGTGCAGTTCATATTGGCATAAAAGCACTCCTTACCCAAATGGAAATACGTCAATGCTCATATTTCATCAAAACAGCTATTAAATAGATATTCCGACTAATTAATGCTTACCCTAGCTTCAAAACCTGTGCACGCCACTGGGCATTGCAGTTATATTCAACCCATACCCCTACTCGGTTTCTACACGGCATCGCACCGGAAGCTAAATCGCTTGGCGGCACGTCTTTGCTACTAGCCACGGACGAAACCTCCCACCAGGCAATATTTAGATCAATGGAAAGGGGTTACGAACCTCAATAATGAGGAATGGGCAGAGATCTAGAGTGAGTTACCTTCAGCATATGTGATGCGTATTTCCTTGCGTCCCGCCGGTCCGCTATACCGGCCACGTGTTGAAGGATCCAGTCCACCACATCCGCGCCGATGAACGCGTTGGGGATTGTGATCTTTAGCCACATCCTATCCCGTATCTCCAGACCTGGGCGATAAATGAAAATATTTTAACGATTAATACTTTGCCACCGGTTCGGAAAAATTATTCTACTCAGAAGAGTCCAAAAACGTCAATGATTTATTTATTTTCAGGTAGGACAACTTGTGCCACTTATGATAAGTCGCAAAAATCTACCACCGGTTCGGGAAACTTCCGCTGAGAAGAGCCGGCAAGAAACTCGGCAGTTGCTCTTTTCGTAAACAGAAAATGTTTTTTTTCCTAATCTAATATCTATAGTTAGCCCTTGACTGAGATCTCTCCTGATAGTGAGAGATGATGCAGTCTAATATGGTAGCAGGATAAACTGTTAGCATGGCAGTTATATTAAACCCATACCCCTAAGCGGTTTCTACATAGCATCGTACCGAATCGATTGGCGGCACGTCGTTGCCGGTAGGGTGGTAACTAGCCACGGCCGAAGCCTAACAGAAATTCAATTTAGTTCTGAAATTAATATTCAGAAATTATAAATTCCCAAATTGACCCTGGAGGAAATTGCCAGGGGACCTCCCTGTTTAAATTAATGTTAAACTTTGTAAATAATATACAATGCATATGTAATGTTACAAGTATTACACTGACTTGTGTGTCACTGGATGCGAGGCCCGTTGCTTCCAGGCAACTTTGTCATTGAGAAAATCATAAATAGCACAATAACCTCAATTTAACAGATGCTGTTGACCCCCATTATTTTGCATGTAGTTTTAATTTCATTTATATTGTGTATTTTTATTATTGTTTGTTAATTTAATTTAAATTTAATTAATAGTGTTTTTTATTGTTTTGTATTTTTAGTGCTTTTGTTTGTTATGTATGTGTAATTTTAGTATTTTATATTTAATATTGTAGCCTGATAAGACGTATTGGAACACTGTTAAGTCTTATCGAGGATGTCCCATCAATAAATTAAAAATATTGATTTTGTTTTTATTCATACTAGAATCAGGGCTGTCTCAACACACCACTTACTAGTATTAGGGCTGCCACAACACACCACTTACTAGTATCAGGGCTGCCACAACACATCACTTACCTGATTCAGGGCTGCCACAACACACCATTAACCAGAATCAGGGCTGTGACACTGAACTCACCGGAATCAGGGCTGAGCATGGCTCTCACAATCCTGGCCATGTCCATGCCAATAGCCAGGGTAGGTTCAGCCGGTAGCGAGCCCGCGTCGGAGCCCCGCTCGGGTATGGAGGCCGCGGGTAGAGTGGACAGGGGAGGGGGCGGGTAGGCCTCGCGGAGGGCTTGGGTGTGCGCCACCCATGCACCTGGAAAACAAGTATAATAACATATTACAATCATACTTATAATATTATAAATGCGAAAGTTTAGATGGATGCATGGATGTTTATTACTCAATCACGCCAGAACAACTGAAGGGATCTGGATGAAATTAGACACAGAAATAAATTATTGACCGAGCGAAGCAAAGGTCTCTGAGTCTACTTGAGTGAATTTACACTTGTCTTACACTGTCTGTCAGAGCCTTATAACTTCTGAATTACTGAACGTAATTACTTCAAATTTAAATATAATATTATGTAAACCGATGGTCTCCAGCCGAATATGGCTTAAAAAGTTATAGAAGTGAATGCGAAGTAAAATATTTTTTATAGCGTTACATAGAGTTATGGTATATCATTTTAAAGATAATTAGGAATAGAGCACAAAAATTAAAAAAAAAACTTAATTTTTCCCCTAAAATTGACAAAATGGGGGGCTTTCCAAGTGGAGATTTTCTAACATCCAAAGTTGACCAGAACTCTCAATATTCTGAAAGGCTGAGCCTGAAACTTGATCAATTATTTGAATTATATCCTGCACTTGAAAAACAAATACTAAAATTAGATAAATGTTATAAGGAAACAAAATTATTTGGTTTTTAATGAGCTTCAGTATTTTTAACAGAACTTCACAATGATGTCAATAGATGGCGCTCTGTAAAAATTTTAGTCATTTCTCCAATAACTCTTTAGCTCTTTTGCATCTAATGTTAAAAGTTAACTATTACAATATATAGTTAATACTATCTTATGGATACTGCGAGGTCTCAGTTCTGGGCGAACCACTACTAGTCTAGAATAACAACACATAGGCTACATTTTGTCCCAAGAATTCATAAGTTCCCGCGGGTACCAAAAGGTCTTAATCAACGCAGACAAAGTCGCAGGCATCAGCTGGTGTAGTATGCTGGTGCGCCATCTAGTTTCTATAATGGTAACCGCTACAAAATATTAAACAAATACCCACCAGGGTCTATAGGCCTGACGGGTTCTGTACGTGGTATGGTGAAGTAGCCCTTAGGGTTGGGGTCCCAGCACTTGGCAACCACCAGCTTGATGGGGCCGGGCTTCTGCACTACCTCCCGAAGCACCCTCACCGCTTCATCATTGGTCATGTCTTCGAAGTTTACATCGTTAACCTGAAAACAGGGATTTAATAAAAATTAGATTTAATTTAAGTAAGCTTTTTATTAGTTATGAATCCTGATGGAACATTCATTAATTTTAAAACTTCTAATACAATTTATTATACTCTCTGTAGTAATTACTTCTTTCTTCTTGGGGATTTTTATGCAGGGCTCTGGTTAGAGACCTGATCACTTTGGCCTTTGCCAATAGTAATTAGTTACTCAACTTACTTTATTATACTGTTGAAAATTATGTACAGCATAGCAGACAGACACATTTTCGCATTTATAATATTACTAAGTGATTTTGGTTTTATCTAGACCCATCATAGTGAAATAGCTGGTAACATGCTGATGAACTTCATATCTGGTTAAAATTTTGTGAATTGTTCTATATTGTGCTCTTTTCATTTCATTCAAACTCAAAAGGCATAGTAGATATAAGCAAAGTAATAACTATACCTGTAGTATCATATCCCCAGGTTCAATCCGGCCATCCAAAGCTACCGCACCACCTTTCATTATACTCCCCACATAAATACCACCGTCACCACCCTTATTTGATTGCCCCACAATTGATATACCAAGAAAATTCACTGTATCCATATTCAAAGTAACAGTTATAATATGCATTGACATAGTAGAGTCAGTGATTGATGAGTAGGATGACGTGCGAGACATAACTTGGGGCCTTTTCCGTCTTCTTTGAGGCCTCTTGCGCGAACTGACTTGTAAATGAGAAACACTACTGCATTCAGTCAACGCTCGGTCCACAGATGCATTTGTATGCCTCCCCGTGGTGGTGGTAATCTCTGATTGGCTGTCAAATAGACTGGTAGAGTCTAAATCTGAGGATAACACTGACGCAGTTTCGTATTCTAACCCATGGTTACCATATTTTGAATGCCCGTTTATTCTAAGACCCCGGTATTTGTATTTGTCGCAAGACGCCCTGTGACCGGGCCGGGAGCTTATTGTACTGTCTGTATCAGTGCAGGTGTCTCTTGTTAAGGGCACTGTCGGAGCCCCATGGATGTTCTGCTTCGTCTTTCCAGCATTACTGTCCGTGCACTGCGAAGCGCCGTCTGAGGGGTTGGAACCTTCCGCGGACACCAGCCAAGACACAACACGGCCGTTAAAACACGGCAGATGAGCGTTATCGTCCACTATTTCCTCTTTAACAACACCGAAATCATCGTCCATGGATTTGAAAAAAAACTTGTAGTTCGGCCTGTTCAATTGATTTTTAAAGTCCAACAGCGTCACTTTCTCGGGAGATATCGGTATTTTGACTAAATACGGCGTCTCCTCGTCGTCTATGTAGTAAATAACTTTTGTCTCCTCCATTTTATATCATTTATTATTGAAAACTAACAACACCCTTACGATCTATAAATATCAGCCGCCATCACAAAAATGGACACTAAATTAGTTCAGTTCGATGACTGCGATGACTGCCCGCGGCGCCACTGACGATTTAACAAATAAAGGTTCTTTTCCCGTGAAATCCAATTTTCCAAAATCTTTATTTGGAAATGCTCAAGACTTAAAAAATAAAAACAGTAAAATAAAATCTTTTCTATAACAACGCTATTTTCCTGCTAGTGAATATAATCTGAAAGTAATATTATATCGCTTAGCACATCTTATCAGTATCATTTTCTTCTATCAATGATAAGCAAATTATTCCCAAAAGATTATCCGATTTACTTGATTAAGAACATTTGATAAATTTACTTTATTTTGCTGTAATATTTATCGAAAATTTCAATCATGGATGTTAAATTATAATCATCCTAGATTTTAACCTAAATTATACAAGATTGAACTGTAATCTATAAATTTTAATTTATACCAATCAAGCACACATTTTTTTATCTGTATTCAAGCATTCCAGCACAAACGGGAACATCATGGGAACATCACATCGTATGTTTGTTTTGATTAGTTGGTATACCTGATGGTTCATGTTGCAAGCTAAGCTTCTAAATTTCTACCTAACGATTCGTCGCGCATGCCGATTGCCGCGGTATTGTTTTCCACAGGTAAACAAATATTGATTA
Source organism: Erebia palarica (assembly GCA_964035005.1). Lineage (NCBI taxonomy): Eukaryota > Metazoa > Arthropoda > Insecta > Lepidoptera > Nymphalidae > Erebia > Erebia palarica. The sequence continues at coordinate 10,016,686 of OZ035994.1, read as the reverse complement.
CATTTACACAAAAGATGAAGAAAGTATCTTCAAATAAGTGCATATTGCAAATACTTATTAAATAAAATTTAATTATAATGTGGTTTTATCTTGTTAATTTTTTTCATTCTTACTCTAATTTTTTGCTTTAAATGGGGAAATATTTACAACTAGCAACAACGTTTTGTATTCGTCAAACCAAACAATGTTTTGGTTTTGAAAAGTTTACGTTAAAATTGAAAAGTAGCAGGGATATTTAAAAAAAAGTAGTTTTAAATTGTTATAAAATGGTATCAATTGAAGAAGAGCCGTGGTTTCATAATATTTGCGGAGAACTGGACGCATTCTGTCAGAAAGTAGACGGTATGTAAAGTATCAAAGTATTTACCGATGATGATAAGGTTTTGCGTAAAATTTCACCATAAAAATTCGTATTGCAGAGAAAATAGACAAGGAACAGCAACAACTAAAGGCATGTGAGAAAAGGAATGAATTGGAAACCAAATTAACACAAGAACGCAAGCTCAATGTAAGTAAGAAATATCTATCCTACACCATTATTCGAACTCAAAACTCAAATGTTTTTTATTCAAATAAAATAAGAGATTTATCGAGAGATCGTCCGCCTGTTCAGGTAGTTGGGGTTTGATTCCGGGGCACGCGTCTCTAGCTTTTTGGAGCTATGCATGTTTTAAGAAATCCATACTAATATTATAAATGCGAAAGTGTGTCTGCTACGCTTTTACAGCCCCTTTTAACTGATTTTGATGAAATTTGATAAAGAGAGAAAATTAAGAGTTTCCATGGGGATAAAAAAATCAATTCACAAGTTCTAACAGAGGTTGTAATCAAGAATTTCTAACTACATAGAACTCAAAGAAATCAAAGATTTTTATTGTAATAACTTATTTATATTTTTAGATTCATTGAAATAAATGAAAGAATTTATTTTTGACAGAGGCAACCTCTGTATTGCTTGATGCTTTGTATTCCAGGTTGAGCTAACAGACCAGCTGGCTGAGCTGAACCGGAGAGGGGACGAGCTGGAGAGAGCCTGCACCAACTTCTCCAAGCTAACCATCACAGAGAATGATCAGCAACGACTCGACAATACCAAGTTAGCTGTCCATACTAATACTAGTATTTTTATTCTATTACAAGTTATATTAACAATTAAGATGGTAGAGGGCTAACCTGTTAGGGGCATGGTAGTTATATCAAACCCGTACACCGTAATTGGTTTCTACCAACAATTTACATAGAAGGGCCCTGTCAAACAAAGAATGTGAACTTATTTTACTAACACCATCTAGTCTGAAAAGTGAGACAGCGCTATGGCGGGGACAAGGACAGGCTTATACAGGTGAGTGGCACACCCTACATGTCGGACGCCCAACTTTTTACTATGAAAGGGCCCATCTAGTACCTACATATATACTGATAGTTTCTACAAAGCATTGTACTGGAACTCTAAATTGCTTGGTGGCACGTCTTTATCGGTAACTAGCCACGGCCGAAGCTACCCACCAGACCAGACGAGAAAACTCAGAAATTATCAGTTCCTAAATTGACCCCGAATCTAAGCGTTTAGTGATTTCACAATTTAGCATTCCGGTACAATGCCATGTCGAAACCAAATAGAGGGTATCAGTTTAATATAACTACCATGCCCCTAGCAGGTGAGATCGCAGTCAAGGGCTAACATGTAGTGGATAAAAAAAAAATGTTTATAAAAGTTTTCCTTTGTTCCAGAGAAGCCTACGAGTTGGCCAAAGAGCTCACGGGTATAAGATTCGATTTTAGCGCTCCACCAAACAAAATGAAGGGATGTATCCTTTTTTACATATTTATTATTATATGATATATTATAATAATTATTTAAAAAAGTGTGTGTGTGGCAATTCACACACTGTATTTACATAAATAGCCTACGAGACAATGAGATGATCTTATTATGAATATGTTTGTCTCTTTTTGATGTCGCTTTTTCGTTTCATAGAATTTTCGAATCACAACTATTCAAAAGATTCATAACTTCAATAATGAGTTATTTTGTTGTGTAACAAAATTTTAACTGAACGGAGTCGCGGGTTCGATCCCCAGATACTCAATTTTTTATATTCAGAGTCATAATATATGTGTGTTAAAAAATTAAATATCACTAGCTTTAACGGTGAAGATGAGGAAACCTGCACGCCCAAGAGTTCTTCATAATGTTCTCGAAGTTATGGTAAGCTGCCAATCCGCACTTGGTCAGCGTGGTGGACTATGGCTAAAACCTCTTCTCATTCTAAGAGGTGACTCGTACTCAGTATTGGATGGATGGCCAGCAATGGATTCAAAAGATGATTGATTATTATTAAGTACTAGATGATGCCCGTGACTTCGCGTGGATTAAGTTTTTTTTGATTCCCGTGGAAACTTAAATTTTCCGTGATAAAAAGTAGCCTGTCTTTCCCTGGGGTACAAACTATCCCTGTACCAAATTTCGTCTAAATCGGTTGAACAAATGAGCCGTGAAAGCGTAGCAGACAGACAACACTTTCGAATTTATAATATTAAGAATGGAAGTATAGATTTGATGAAATGAATTTCATTTCATGTAGGACAACTTGTGCTATTTATGATATGTAACAACTCTACCACAGGTTAGGAAAGCCAATTCTACTTAGAAGAAACACCAAATAAATTAGGAGTAGCTATTTTCGTACATTTAAAATCCTCAACACTACAACAGATATCAAAAACGAATCACGGCGTGTGTTATTGCCTTTCGACACGGATGTGAACCCGGACACTCTGTGGGATCTCATAAAGACTGCCAGCGACCCAGGGTGGTGGGATAAAGAGAACCATAATCCTAATTAAACTGCTTTAATACTGTTATAAGTGTATTGTTGACCTAGTGTAGTAAGTTACAATTATAATATTATGTACAATAAACAAATACAAATTTTATACTAGTGTTTTATATGTGTTTATCCTAATTAAACTATTGTAATATCATAACAAATGTTTTATTTTATATGAGAATCAAGGAAGTCCATGATATTGAAGGAACTAGAAGTTTAATCGCTATCGAGAATAGGCAAATCTATGTGGTACCCCGCATGTGTGTATCCCGCACTTTTAGCCTGCGATATTCACCACACCACAGAAATCTTCCAAACTACTCTCAACGTACGTTTCACTCCGACACCGGAGCAACATAATTAGTTCCAATTTTGGCCACCGGGCCAGTTAAGTTTGTGGGACTATACATGATAGGTTACACCCCGCACTGCTTCTAACTCATGTCGGGCTTGGACGACCGTCAAACGGGGGTTCCTACGTATACGAAGCCGAATGAAACGATCATCCCTACTCGAAGTGCGTCTTTTTCTGCCTTGTCCTGCTCTTCTCACATAAGTACCGGTCTCCCTGAACCGTTGGATACTGCGATGGATCGTTGAAACTGGTCGACGAAGATCTCTGGACATCACTCTGTAGGTTTGACCCTTAGATTATTTACACGACTAGATATAGTATGTAACGCACGAAAACGTTCTCAAAATCCTCTACTATATATGGTAGACGACTCTCTCGCCTACTTCAGTAGCACTTGACTCATTACGCAGTGAACGGCTCCCGCAAAATAATTAAATATGCCGGTTTGTGGGGTTAAACTGTGCCACAATTATCCGTCAAAGCTTAATACGAAGTCCAAGATCTCATATCATCAGTAAGTTTTTATATTTGCTTAAGATTTTTTAAGAAAACACGATTTTTAATCTCGATGTTTTTTAGGTACGACGAACTGACCGGTGTTGCCAGCTAAGTATTGTGGTATTTTGCACATTATTGTGCAAAATAAATAATTTTGTTGTATGATACACGTTGACGTGTGTGAACATTAAGAATCTACATCTAGTTATTAATAAAATCAATTTGTTGCCAATAATAAAATATGTTTAAAAAATAATTATTCTAAATAATTATGATAGTTATTAGAAATTATATAAATATAAAAACTAAAATAAATTTTCTAATCAGTTATTAATTATTACTTAATTTAGATTAATTAATTAAACTAATTAATTAATAAATTAATTAATTTTAATTTACAAACTCGATAGAGTTACGTAGTTTCATTGCAGAGTTCCGTTAAGCACCTTTCAGCGCCATCGTCAGACCCTGGATATCATCTGCGAACAGAGTACTTGTCAACACGAATCAAACGAGCCAAAACTCGATAGAGTTACGTAGTTTCATTGCAGAGTTCCTTTAAGCACCTTTCAGCGCCCTCGTCAGACCCTGGATATCATCTGCGACCAGAGAGCTTGTCAAGAGTTCACTTGAATCTCCAAGAGATATCACGAGAAAACGGGTAGACAAATTTTTAAGATTAATAATAAATTGTATTTAAATTATATTTTGAGTTTTATTTTGATAAATTAAAAAATCACCACTGCAGGGCGAGCATGGGCAGGGGACAAAAATTATATCCCCCGATTATGTCCACTGACAAGAGATAAAATTATTTTGTCCCTTTGCTAGAGCATGGCAACAGGGGAAAGGAGAAGTATATCCCTGTTTGACATTAAAAGTGGATAAACTTCCCCCGGCTAGAGCATGGGGGCAAGGGAAAGAGATAAAATTGTCCTTTTTTGACATTTGAAAGGGACAATTTTATCCTCGGTCATTGGAGGTGGGTATAAGCTTAATTTCATACCATTAAATTACAAAAAAGATGTCTCGAGCCTACTGGAACCTCATTTTTGCATCAGAAATAGAAAAACAAGAAAGAAAATTACATCGGCGATCAATACGTCTAATAACTATCAATAATAAATGGTCTACAATAAATGTTGAACTGGTAAGGCCAATTAAAGTTAATCAAAAACCTTATTAATCAAGTTTTGTATTTTAAAAAAAAATGTGCTATAATTATATACTTCCTTTTCCGCTCATAATAAGCGTAAAGCTTGTTCTAGAAATAGGTACGACAATAGTCTACTGAGACCTGCAAGACTATTGTCATTCTGATTATAAAGCCTACAATCATTAACCATTGAGCTATTGTTGGTTACTTCATGATTGAATATTACAGGCTGTGGATTTTGACTGCCTCATCATTAACATCAAGGCAAGATACCCAGGACAAGTCAGTTCATCTTTAAGCTAAAGAGTTAAAACTCCAAAGTTAAAGCTGAACTGAAATGCCTGTATGTAAATCGGGCAATACTATCTTTTAGGTATGATATTTCAAATTAATTTTTAAACTTAAATTTCTTTAGCAAACCTTAAGGCCAGTTCTGTTTTACACCATATCTAAATTTAAATGACAGTTCTATTTAAGTGGCTATCACTTTCATATTATATTTATTTTCCCTGCGAAATTGTGCAGCAATAGATTTAATGCTGTCATTTTAATTCAGAGATGGTGTTAAGCAGAATTGCCCACAATATCTAGCGGGATAAATTACATAACTTAAGGAATACAAAAAAACACACTGATAATCATAAAATTGTTTATTGGAATCCTACACATAGTTTGCCTGTTGTGCAGATTACAATTTTTTGGTAAAAATGTGCTGTTTGCCAAACATTATTAATTAATTTTGAATATTGCAGAATTCCAATGGAACAGCCCATGGATAACAGCCATGATGTAACATGAAGTGAACAATCCTCTCATCACATCTTCTGCGGATCAAACCAGGCTGCTGATAATTGCCCGACAAAAAAGAGACAAATTAATCAATTCATATTTCAACTAAAATATATTTGTACCTTTTCAACCTTTGTAATTTATTTTTCAAACACAACACAATATTAAAACAAAATGAGTACACACATTAGCCTGGCTAATCATTGATTTTTCTGGCCTAATGCTGATGTACTATGGGTACTATGGAGGACTCGTTCTTAGATTAAGCACTTTGGTGTTAATTTCCGAAACAGTGGGGACAGTCTCCGCATTGTCTTTCCAAGTCTGCAAATAAAAATATAATAATTACTTTCTCGCCGATAAAATTAGTATATATCATTTTATTTTGTGCACCTACTGACTAAAAGCATAAAATTGTAATATTTTGTGATCTTACCTGCTTCCACTGTTCGACAGTCCTGTCTGGCCCATGATCTTTTATGATATCTTTAAGTTTATGCCACTGGGTGTCCGCCCTTTTTGCCCCTTACAGTTCTGTAACTCACCACAGTGGCTAGGTGGTCGTATATCGACATGAATTCGACCAACATATTTATTTGTTTTTTGTTGCTTCTTGATCTGAATGAAAAGAATAAAAGTTGAATAAGGCGATAAAAATAGACGCACACGTTTTAAAATAGTATCAATAATAGGTAAACAGAAAGATTTGTCAAGTTAATTAGTTCACTTTACATTTCGCTTTCATATGGAAAACAATAGTTACTTTATAACATTTTAAGGGGTACGGATAGTATCTATTTACTTTTTGGCGGCACTTATGTTCGCTTTCGCTCCTTTTAAGTACAATAAATTATAAATATAAACCAAGTAAAACCGGTGAACCCGAATACTTTTTTTTGCCGAAACGAAAATAATTAATTGTCAAAATCACAAGCAAAGACAAAAACACAGACTTATGATAAAAATAATGACTCTTTGACACAGAGTTGACATGAATTTTGAAGGATTGTGGCATTTTACATCTTACTTCCATAATTTTCTTATAATGGCAACAATTGCGGGGACAAGTCTTTCCCTTATTTTATCCACCGTGATAATTATTTCCACCGCTATGCCCATGCTCTACGGGTGGATAAAACTGAGGGAGGAGATAAAAATTTTATCCTTTCCCCGTGGATAAAATCTCCCGGCCCATGCTCGCCCTGGAATAAAAAATGGTTACATGGTTAAATGGTTACATTATATAATATGATTACATGGTTATGATTGACATTTACAATAATATATGTACATAGTCTTGCAAGAATATCGATTTTGAAGGATTTTGAATTCATTGTTCTGCTCGGAACCTAGAAACCGATTGCAGCGCCACCTACCGGTTCCAATTGTAGATAACTATCTTGGGACACCAATAAGCACACACTAAAAATTCCATCAGAATCAGTCCAGCCGATATTTAGATAATGAAATAAATAAATAATTAATATTCAATAATAAAGTAATTACCTACTGATTAAAGTTTTTTCCTTGTAAACTATTGATTTACATTAAACAAACAGTTTTACAAACGCATAGAATAAATATAATCATTAAAAACATAATTTTATCCTACACCTTATTTCGAATTGATTTATCTACAAAATTGTGCAAACTTTACGTTGCCGGTATCCCTAGGTTGAAGCTACGTCATGACCCCGCCCCCCGCTACACTCACACATAGACGTGGCGGGGCCGGTTTATCGCGCATTGTTTGTTTGCGTTACTCCTTCTAGACGTAAGAATTCATTGGTTTGACCATTTCTTCGCATTTCGAGTGCCCTGGCAATCTCCGTTGGGGCTAAGTCAGGCATAATTCAGTCATCAACTCCAGAAAGATACGCGATTAAAAAAAACTAATAAAAAACAGTATTTCAATGAACCTTTAAATCAAACTCAGAATGAAGAAATACTCGAAGTTCGCTCCAGATAAGGTGTATTTGAATAAAATTAAAACAATTGCATAAAATGTGATGTTCAGTTGTTTTCTTAATTTGAAAATATTTCTTTTTTAATTAAATGACGTATAAACCAGCCAGCAACCTTCTAAGATACTGATATCAAACCTTTTTTTATGTTCCGCTAAATATGCCGGCGAGTTTATTTTTACATTTTATTATTTTTGACAGTTTTAAAATTTTTAAGACATTCTAGAAAAAACAAAGGTATGTAAATTCTAATAAGTAATAATAAATTAATGATAATTGTAGTATTATGAGATCTGACATATTTACTAATTTATGTTTTATACAATTTTAATATATTATAGGACTAACTCAATGCTGTCTTGATGACAATGATGAAACATGTTTGTTATTTTTATTAGTTTGTCATCTTAATTGTACAATGTTTCTTGTCCCTAAATTACTGAATTGAATTGAATTATTCTACAGGTGTCAATGTTGGCACGGGCCCGGTATATCGGTGCATGGCTCGCATATGCTTAACGACGTAGTGGCGCGCGCTGAATGTGCGGCCGCATACCGTGCACGCGTACTTACGCGCGCTGTGGCATGCGCGCTTGTGCATATGCAGGGTGTTGTTCACTTTGAACGACGCGGGGCAGAGATCGCACTGGGAAAAAACAGTTTTTTTTTTAATTTTCTTGTCTGCGATCTCGCCTATATCTGTCCAACCATTTATTTTACTTTTGACATAAGCACGCCTATCACTACAGCCCATTAACGTCCCACTGCTGGGCACAGGCCTCCACTCTCATAGGGGAGAGGGAATTAGAGCTTAGACCCACCACGCTGCTTCAATGCGGGTTGGCGGGCTTTAACAACTATTATCATGTTAGTGATAATAACCGGGACCGACGGCTTAACGTGCTCTCGGAGGCACGGGGGTGAAACACCGCCAACTTCCTAACTCCGGGCTAGTACTGGGAATTTCTAATGCGAAAAACCCGATACTAGCCTATGAAGTTTCATAATTATCAACAGGTAACCTTTGTTCCACAAAGAAATGCAATACTCCATAGACGCATATCGTTTTTTACAATAGTGAAGACGTGCCCTTTTATCCGATATTTCGTAACTCGTATACTCATCTAGTAATTAAAATTTCGACTTTCCTTTTTAAAATAGTCACGGAGCTGCAACATTAGCTTTCTTGATAGTCCTTTAAGCGCCATACATCTTTGGCGATGTATGTTTTCCATGACCTGACTGATTCATGTACATTTATTGTACTGTTATATATATAAATTATTAATTTTAATACATACATTAATATACTTAGTCATTTAAACATTTGGGTATGTTTAAAAACAAAAAAAAAATGTTGAGCAAAATAAAAAAAAAAGCAATGTGTCAAATCGATTTAAATTTCTTCATAAAGTGGTTTCTTATCAAAAATCGAATCGGTAACGCATTAGAACATCATTGACTGGAGCTGCCAAAAGTAAATTAAATGATTGGACAGGGAATAGTTATTAACTAACGGTGTTATTGGTATGTCACCTGGAACGCCTTGGTGGTGGAATGCGATTGTCTGTGTTGAGCGAGGAGGTACGCGGCGTGGAACTTCGCCCCGCATCGCTCACATACAAACGGCTTTTCGCCACGGTGGCGACGCTCGTGGTTCTGTACACAGAATATCTATTAAGCTGATGCCCGCGACTACGTCCGCGTGGATTGAGGTTTTCGGTTCCCGCGGGAACTCTTTAATTTTCCGGGATAAAAAGTAACCTATGTGTTATTCCAGACTATAATCTATCTCTGTGCCAAATTTCATCCAGATCCGTTTAGCCATTGGGGCGTGATTGCGTAACAAACATCCATCCATACATCCTTAAATCCATCTATCTAAACATTCACATTTATAATATTAGTATAAATTATAAATGCGAAAGTGTGTCTGTCCGTCTGTCTGCTACGCTTTCCCGACCCATCTTTTCAACCGATTTTGACCTGATGGATGGTACAGAGGTAGGTTGCATTCCGGGAAAAATTGGATTGTGACCATTATTTTTTATTGGTTTACATTTACTTCAAATAAGGGAACAGTGCAAGTTTTATTAAAATCGATTCAGCAGTTATCAAGACTTGTTGAAAGTGTGGTGAAGTCGGACTAACTTTCAATCTTTTAGATTATCACTTTTAATAATTTAATGACTGTCTGTACAAGATAATTCCCGCGGGAACTCCTTCACTTTCCAGGATAATAAGCCTATGTATTTTCCCGGGAATCTCTACACCAAATATCATCAAAATAAACTGTTAAAGCGTAGCAGACAGACACACTTTCGCATTTATAATATTAGTAGGGATAGTGGAAAAGTGAGAGCATTTTTACGAGCGATTATAAATGTATTATAACATATTTACCTACCCTCAGTGCCACGTTGCAAGCGCTTTGAAAGTCGCAGTAGGAGCATTTAAACTTGTCGTAGCCATGTTTAGCGCGATAGTGGCCTTGCAGACGAAACTTGTTACCGAAACATAGGCCACAGTGCTGTGAAAGAAAACACTGGTACAAATGCTGGAACTATATGCCACCACCCATAAGTCCCAGTCACTTTTAATGAATTTCTTTGTATGTGTTTAAGTGAGTCCTGGGATGGTTTAGATTCATAATTGGGTGCAGTCGGGTTTTTTTTCTAATTAACATAGAGTTTCATTATAATATTATAGTGGCAACTTTATTGTCTGCTATATCTAGCCTATGGGCTAATATGTAATATTAATTTAGCTAAAACTTCGACGGCGACGATATTCGCTTTCGCTCGGACACGAGCAGTGTGCGCCCGACAGTCCCACGCAAAACCTGTGTCACTCGGTTCAATTTCTAACCGGCGTCGTCGCGTCGCGTCGTCTTATTTTTCTCTTGTAAAATATCTATCCTTTCTTCTTTAATATACAACTTAACTTCAATCTACTGTTTCTCTCATACTATCCAACTATATATTTCTACATTTTTATCCCGGAAAATTGACGAGTTCCCGCGGAAATTACATAAAACTTAACCACACGTACGAAGTAGCGGGCATCAGCTAGTCTATACTAATATTATAAATGCGAAAGTTTGGATGGATGGATGTTTGTTACTCAATCACGCCAGAACAGCTGAACGGATCTGGATGAAAATTGGTACAGAGATAGATTATAGTCTGGAATAACACAATATGTAATTTTTATCAGCTAGTGTTTTTTTATCCACTACAAGGTAGCCCTTGACTGCGATCTCACCTGATAAGGCAAGTGATGATGCAGTCTAAGATAGTAGCGGGCTAACCTGTAAGGGGCATGGCAGTTATATTAAACCGCTACCCCTATTCGGTTTCTACACGGCGTCGTACCGGAACGCTAAATCGCTTAACGGGTCGTCTTTGCCGGTAGGGTGGTAATCGCACCCGGGAGCTCCGCGCGTTAAGACAACAGAAAGAAAGAAAGAAGAAAGCAAAAACATTTATTTTCCAGTTTTGCCACAAATTTGCTTGCCTCAAGGGTATGCTATTCCGGTGCCTCCATCACTACCACCCACAGCAATGAGCTAAACTGCCTAGGGGACAGAAGCGCCAAGATAACAGAAGTCATGTGTGGCATAACCCGAAAAAAGGCCCAGCTCAGCAGTTATGCTGTATGATTCGAATATGCACAAGAGCAATATAAAAACTATACAGATTGATTGATTGATTTTCAGCAGGAATCTTGTTGCAAATGACGCCACGGACCCATTATAAAAATAAAAACGACTACTAAATCACTTAAATAGCTTAATTATAGTCTATTGCACTTATACTAACACTTAGATTATATTATAACAGTGCTCAATACTGCGCCACGGAGGTGCGTTTGATAAGAATGATTTGATTACGGTTATTTACCTCACAGACTGGCCTGAGTCCAGCGTGTTTCATAGCGGTGTGCAGTCTCAGACTTCCCTTTTGCATTGTTTTGTGACACACCTCACACTCCGCGAGCTCACGACTCTGGCGTGACCAAATACAAATACTTGACTACTACTCAAAAAAAATATTTTTTAGTGATAATTAAATAGAGGCTCTCCCAAAAGTCGTAATATCCACGTTCCCAGCTAGTTTTGTGTTGAATAAACATTTTAAACTATCGATTAAAGTAAAAAAGTGCGTCGAACTTTGATGACGTCACCATTGAAAATTCCATACAAACTCAATATTATGCTCGCGTTGTGACGTTTGAAAAAAGTTGCTGATTTAACTAGTTGTCACTTGTCATATACCCACGTCACGTGACCTAATGGCAGTAGGTAATTAAGACTTTTTTTACATTTTATGGCTATCTAACCATGATGTTTGTTTACTTCACTGTCTATTTGCTAAACGGATTTTGACAAAATGGTTTATTGACAATTGACGGATACACGGTTATATATATATAGACACGGTTCAGTGGCGTAAGTAGGTCTTCCGCTACATCCCATTGACGTCCCACTCCTGGGCACAGGCCTCCACTCTCATAGGAGAGAGGGAATCAGAGCTTACACCCACCACGCTGTTCCAATTCGGGTTGGCGGGCTTTAACGACTATTATGATGTTAGTGATAATAACCGAGACCGACAGCTTAACGTGCTCTCCGAGGCACGGGGGTGGAACACCGCCAACTTCCTAACTCCGGGCTAGTACTGAGAATTTCTAGTCAGACAAACCCAATACTTAATTATGTCCTGACCTGGGACTCGAACCATGGACCTCATCGGCTGCAGTCAAATAAGCTAACTAGACCAAAAAGGCAGTTAAGTAGTAGATACTTACAGTGTCGCGATTTCTTCGATTCTTTTTAGCACTACAACCGCCAATGTGTTCAACCAACCCCTCTTTATCATTAAACTCGCTTTTACAATACTGAAATAAAATAGAAAACCCCATTATGTTAGGGATTGTCCATAAAGTAAAGACACGTTATGGGGGTCCACGAAGTGTAACATTGTGTTGCAAGGGGTGGGAGGGGCACTAAGTTTCGTGACGTCACATTTCAAAATCTTATACATCAAAAAATCATGAAATTTGTGTGACTATGGATGACCCCTATTAACAAAATGTTAAGGTTTATCATTACAAAATTTTTAAAGAGTCTCACTGTTGATAGTTATAGTCACACAGACTTATCTGACCCAGTGACAACATCGCTAGTTTAAATGAAAAATAAAATAAAAACTAAACAGGCATAAAAATTAGTTCAAATTTTGGCCACCGGGTCAGATAAGTCGGTGGGACACTACTTAAGTGTTTGGGGTTCTTCTTTCTGTATTATAGAAATAAAAGGTTTGATTCTCAATAATTATATATAAGTTTTTTTTTAATTTTTTTACACACTACAAGTTAGCCCTTGACTGCGATATCACCTGATGTTGTGTGTTGTGGGCTCTTCTCAGATGGCACATTTAGAACCCTCGTAGCTTTAGTTATAAGATACCATAGTTAATTATCACCATGAGGTCTTATATTTTGTAAGCATGACATTCAGAAGGTGTACTTTGTAGGTACCTATTTTGAATAAATATTTTTTAAGTTTTGATGATAAGTAATGATGCAGTCTAAGATGCTAGCGGGCTAACCCATTAGGGGCATTGCACCCTTACCCCTATTCGGTTTCAACATGGGATCATACCGGAACGCTAAATCGCTTTGAGGTCCCTGCTCTGGCCTGGTTACCCTTACCAGGAAAATTTAAGAAATTATAGATTCCCAAATTGACCCTGCCGGGGATTAAACCTGGACCCTTCGCACGTTAAGACAACAGCGCTCAATGCTGCGCCATGGAGGTGAAAAAACTATTGACTATGAATATAGCTTGTGACCAGTGTAAGAAGTGAAATAATTTACTCACCCTACACATAAAACCTTGTACTCCATGCACTAAAGTCTTATGCCGGATCAATTTACTCTTCATCACATAATAATTATCACACATATCGCATTTCACCCTCCTCTTATCAGCTCCGGGATGAGATCTAGCTATATGGGACTCCACAGACCGTATAGACAAGTCTTTCTGACATAGCTTACAAGTCACTCGTTTAGGATTTTCACTATTGTAATTGTATAGAACAGTTTCTGTTCCAGTTTCATCGATTTCGGTGTCGTTAAAACCATTATCTACATTCTGTGCATCGTTATAACAATTTTGAAGTTCTTGAGGGCCTTTAAAACAATTTTTAACTTCTCCTGTCAGTGAATTATTTTGTTTTGTTTTGTTGTAAAAATTTTCATTTTCTGTGGCTAAAATATTGCTATTTGCAGTACTTTTCTCGACTTCTGAATCTATTGATCCGGTATCTACATTTTCAATATCTTGTTTATAGATGCATAAATTCTCATCATCTGTGGCTATAGAATTAATTATTATTAAAATATTATCTTGTCCATTACCAAAATTATCACTTGTTGAATTGTTATTGTTAGATGATGTATCTAATATGCATTCATTAGTGATTTCAGAATGGCTTCTATCAATTTCAGAATTTCTTGATGTATTAATTAAATTATTGTTACAAGAATGTTTACTACTGAAATTATGTAATGAAATATCACTGTCAACTACTTCTTTATGCCTATTTCTTATATGTGTTAATTTATGATGGTTAAATTGATTTTTAGAGAAGTATACATTACAGATATTGCAAATAAGAGTTCTGTTTTTGGTAGGGTGATGTTTTGTATTCATATGGGTATGACATTTTCTTTTTGCAATCATTTTCTTGCACAATTTACATCTTACTGTATTAATTTCGATATGATCTTCTAGTTTATTTGTATCACTTATATTTCTTACATTGTTAGCTAACTCGACTGTTTTCTTTTCCCAATTTTTGTAATGGTACTCAAAATGTTTTTGTTTATCGTTAATACTATTTGGCACTGTTACATTATCTTCCTTATTTATTTTGATATTTTCTATGTTTTGCGATTTTTCATCACTTGTATGACTTTCTGTATTATACCTTTCCAATTTAGTTAGTTTATCGTCCTGTTCAGCTTTAATTTGTTTAGTATTGGATTCACTGTTTTCAACTTGGGTTTTCATGATTAAGAGTTGCATTTCAGAATCCTTGCATTGTTTTCTGAAGTCTAAGCAGTTATTGATGTTGTTTAAACAATTCTGACATATTGTCTGTGGTAATCCGTCACCTATTTCCACCTGCAAATTTTTTTAAATCAAAGAGAAACTATACAAGCCAATCTATTACAACTTAAGATTTTATGTACCAAGTATTCAATTACACTTTAAGATTTAGATTTCATCGGGATCTAAAACTTAACAAAGTTTTTAATTTTAGACGAACTCCCTGACACAGTGGTGAAAGCTGTGCTGCTTATAATGGGAGGTCCTGGGTACAATTCCCGGCAGGGTCAATTTGGGAACTTATGGTAAATTTCTGAATTTTCTCTGGTCTGGTCAAGTAGGACGCCTGGGCCGTGGCTAATTACCATCCTACCAGCAAAGACGTACTGTCAAGCAAATTAGCGTTTCAGTACGATGCCATGTAGAAACTGATTAGGGGGGGATTCATTAAATATATGCCTAACTACAATTACCTTTAGACCCGTGACAGTATAAACTATTTCAGAATAACTTGTAGCGTCCATTTCTTCAGTAAATATCGGTATATTTGCCGCTTTATCAAGACATGTTCTACATATTGCTAGAAGCTTTGAAGACTTGTTTCGATTCATATTTGTTATCGGTTTGAAAATATTATCGTCGATCTCTTTATTATGTAGTAGAAATCATGACATATCAATTCAAAAATCTAGATTGTACTTAGGTTTGAGCATGAACTGTTGTTGTTGTTTTTCATTTCTGAATGTTACTTGTCTCTGTTTCTGATCAGGCCCTATCGAGTCCCGAAGTGCAAGGTACCAAGAGTTATCGGGTTGTCCATCTCTTTCATCATCATACATTTCAGGCATTGTAGTACTCATTGTATCTCGCTCTAATTACGCACACAAAATATTTTAAATTTCGCGGGGTTTTCACTTCACTTTTATTGGTCGACGCCATTTTCGCTGAAAAACCGACGCAAGCCGAGGATGACAATGAAAATCATAAGTCCTAACCTTAAAATTAATTAAAATTGTTTTATGAAAGTTTAATGTTTTGTACTACGAATTGCGGTGATTTGTATTACTTATTTTGTTATTTAACTGGTAAGCGATTAGGCGTAGTCTAAAGTGTAAAGCCTACACAGACTTCTTGGAAGTGACTAGTGAGGTTAGTTTGACTGTTTTTCCCTTGAAAATTGGTAAGTAAGGTTAATCTTTGAATATTTAAAGGTAAATTATCAAAGATATTAATAAGGTATCCTCATTTAACTCGTTTGAGCAACTAAGTATAATGAACACTTAAATTTAAAATATGAAAGTAGGTAGGTATGTATTTTTGTTGGTTGTTTTGTCTCAATTGTATTCTTGTTTCAATCAAGCTGCAATAGAGCAAAGAATTGAAGTGATTTTACATGGGAATGGTTGATGATCTGGAAAGTAACATAGATTACTCTTTATCTCGGAAAATTTAAGTGATGAGTTATACCCATTGCTTTTTACTTTGTCCGTGATGGTATTAAAACATTGAGTCTCAAAAATATTCTTAAAGAGATTATTGCTGAAGTTTTTAAATCTGGATTTAATTTTAGATCAACTGTGTCAGATCAGGGCTCTGCCAATGTTGCTGCAATAAATTCACTAATATCTGATACACGTGAAAACATACTCAGGTCTGGTTCCGATAATGATCCATATAATATAATACATTATGAAATTAATGGAAAAAAGGTGTATCATATGTACGACGTACCCCATTTGTTAAAATGCCTTCGAAATAATTTTCAGAAAAAGAACCTGCTCATCGGAAACAAGCGTATTCAATGGGAATATGTCTTGAGGGTCTATGAATTAGATGGTGCACATGGTCTTGCAAGGACAACCAAACTCACAGACAAACATGTCAAACCAAATTCTTATGACAAGATGAAGGCAAGTGTCCAAATTATTATGTGTTTTTGAAGTGAAACTTTTTTAGAATCAATGTCATTTGAAAATTAAACAAAACAAAAAAATTAAACGAGAAAGCGACACCAAAAAGAAGTTATATAGGATATTAGTACTTATTTAGTACCTTTGTCTAAATATTTATAGGCCTATTACACTGCACTTTTTACAGGGCTCTGTGGTAAGGGTGGGCGTGGCCGCTAGTTTGAGCGTCGCTTATTACACAGCAATAAGGACCAATGTAGGCACCCTTTCTCAATAAATCTTATTACACTACACTATTTCAAGTGTAAGGGTCCCTGTGAAAAGTGCAGTGTAATAGGCCTTTATGTACTAATTAATAATGAAAAAATATTTTTTTTTAAGTGGACAGTCATTCTGACACGTGTTCTAATTTCCGCGTAAGCGCTCAGCTGCAGGGCGACCGCGTATCTCTGACAGCTACAGTGTAACGATCGCAATCACCTCTGATTGGATAACACTCTTCCACTTGGACAAAATACCACAAATTCAGCCAATCACAACAATTGATAACAATGTATTGATGTAGAAGATACGCGGTCGCCCTGCCGTATTTTGCATTTGGCTCTGCACAATAATTTAGTATCTATTTGGTTAGTATATATATTTTTTCTAGAATTTTTGGGGGAAATATAAAGATTTATAGATAAAAATCTTACTAAGGGGTGGAAAACACAAACGGACCCTGGAGGAAATGTACTTTAAATTATGAAGCTATATGAAATTCCACTCAAAGGAAGCATTCCTCTATTTTTAACTAGTTAATGCTCGCGACTTCGTCCGCGTGGGTTGAGGTTTTCGATTCGCGGGAACTGTTTAATTTTCTGGGATGAAAAGTAGCCTGTGTATTGTTCCAGACTATAATCTATCTCTGTGCCAATTTTCATCCAGATCCGTTCAGCCTTTGGGGCGTGATTGGGTAACAAACATCCATCTAAACTTTCGCATTTATTATATTAAGTATAGAAAAAATAATATTTATATATTGAAGACTAGCTGATGCCCGCGACTACGTCCGCGTGGATTGAAGTTTTTTGGTTCCCGCGGGAACTCCTTAGTTTGCCGGGATAAAAAGTAGCCTATGTGTTATTCCAGCTGTTCGAGCGTATTGAGTAACAAACATCCATCCATACATCCATCCAAACTTTCGCATTTATAACATTTGTTTGATATTTCATTTGATTGATTTGATATCAAATTTCTGTCAGAAGAAACAATCGTTTATTTTAAAATAAAAAATAAGAATGCAGCATGCTATTGAATACAGAATTATTATATTATATAGTAGAAAAAAATTTATAATAAGTAACATAGATTATGCGATTCTGTAAGAATGACGAGCATTTTAAAATTTACAGGTTGTGTATGCTGCGCAAGTGTTCAGCAGGCAGGTGTCGCTACTGTTGAACAACCAGATGAAGATATATGAAGACCTTAGAAGACTGCATAATTATAATGTGCTATTAGTCAACATTGATGATGGCTTTTTCACAGCTGAGATTCTTTTGTTCTTTAATAATTTATTTGACAGCCTGAATTGTACCGGCCATACACGTGGTAGTTTACAGAATGCTTTGTCTTTAAACTCAAACCATTTAGACTTTTGGAATGAAGCTTTGAAAAAGTTAGAATCAATGAAATTTGACGCTTCAGACTCAAAAGAAAGTAAGCCATTGATGTTACACAATTTCATTCATGACATAAAAACTGTAAAGCACCTTTGGTCGGATCTCAGATTGATTCCAGAAATAAAATTCTTAAGTCTGAAGCGTTTAAACCAGGATCCTCTGGAAAATTTTTTTGGACAAATTTGAGGACAGGGTGGATGTAACACACATCCAGACTGTCATCAGTTTGTTGCATTGTATAAGACATTGCTCATGAATGATATTTCAACTGGGAAATCTTTATACACAAATTGTACTAGGGATGATGATAAAATGCTAGGCACTTTAAGAAATTTAGTTACTAACCGGAAACATAATGTTGATAGTATTGACCGCAGCTCTGATGCTCAAAATTTTATTTTTATTGAAAAATGTATTCCTTCTGAAAACATTTTTCAGACCCATTCTGTAGCTTATATTGCTGGTGCAGTCTGTCGTTATTTATTTCCCAGACTAAATTGTTCGCAATGTCAAAATTGTAAAAACGCTCTGTTGTCTAACGAAATTGAACCATTTCATTCTTTAATATCAATTAAAGAATATGATTCTACTAACAGAAAATTGTATTATCCTTCAGATAAACTGTCGACATTAGTATGGCGTTGTATTTATATTATCGACCATATCTTGCCAACACTTTGTAAAGTTTACATATATTCTGAATTATTTAAACAATTTGAAGATCTTGATACGTCTTGGTATACTTGCAATGATCACAAATCAAATTTTTTGAAAGCTTTTTGGTTGTTTGTTATAAGAATGCAAGTTAGACAATGGTGTGTTATTTTAATAGAAGAATTCACAATGTTGATTCAAGGGAAAAGGGAGCAGGAATGGAAAACCTGATTGCTACTAAGTTACCAAGGGTGCCAGTTATAGTACGACGTCAAAGTCTTTGAGTAACATTGTCATATCCTCCTTATCACAGATAAAAGCTGTTAAGGATGAAAACTTTATTAATATATTTTATACTCGATGCCCGCGACTTCGTTTATACGGAATAAAAAGAAGTCTTATGTCTTTCACATGCATGAAAGCTATTGCTGTACCAAATTTCGTCAGCGTTGGTTGAATAAAAGCCATTAAAGCGTCGCAGACAGACAGACTCACGTTCGCATTTATAAAATTAGTTTGGATTGTCTTTGTTTAGAGATTTTAGTGTTTACTGGCTTGGTAAACTAGGTTGGTAACTTTTTAGTGGTTAATTAATACAAAAGTGTGTTCTTGGTTTAAAACTAAATACCTACCTACTTATTAAGTTAATACAGAATCTCAGTTAAAATATAATTATATCCATTTTCCATTTCTGTTCTCATCTATCCAATAATTATGTATTTTAAAATAAGTTGCATTGTGTACAATAACTTTTCTGTGTCAACATAATAGGTATTAATTACCCACGACGGAACGGAGACGGGATATGTGTTTGCCATAAGAGGTTGTACGTTTGTTTGTGCACTTTTTTTTGAATTACGATTTGAGTTTATCTTTGGATTTTCTGGATTAACATCATTTGATTTCCGTGGGAACTCTTTAATTTTCCGGCTTAAAACGTATGCTGCCCATCCGGTGTATGCAAACTATGTTTACAACAAGTTTCTCAATATCGGTTAATAAGATGTGCCGAAGCATAGCAGAGACACACTCAGTTAAAAATATTGTTAGTGCTTACTGCTTGATAAATAATCTAGGTAGGTAACTGCCTAGTGGCTAATTTATACAAAGATGAGTTCTTGGTCTCTCTGACTGCCTCGTTGGTCTAGTGGTTAGCATGTTTGACTGCGGCTGACGAGGTCCCGGGTTCGAGTCCCGGGTCGGGCCATAATAAGTGTTGGGTTTTTCTGACTAGAAATTCTCAATACTAGCCCGGAGTTAGGAAGTTGGCGGTGTTTCACCCCCGTGCCTCGGAGAGCACGTTAAGCCGTCGGTCCCGGTTATTATCACTAACGTGGTAATAGTCGTTAAAGCCCACCAACCCGCATTGGAGCAGCGTGGTGGGTCTAAGCTCTAATTCCCGCTCTCCTATGAGAGTGGAGGCCTGTGCCCAGCAGTGGCACGTTAATGGGCTGTAGTGGTGGTGGAGTTCTTGGTTTAGAATTCAATACTTATTAAGTTGATACAGAAACTCAGTTTACGAAATAATAATTAAAGCCCCACCAACTTATCTGACCCGGTGACAGCGTCGCTGCGATCTACTAAAAATAAAATATTTTAAAAATTATTATCAGTCATAAAAATTAGTTCCAATTTTGGCCACCGGGTCAGATAAGTTGGTGGGACTATAATTACACTCGTAGGTATTTGCACCAAAATGTGAAGATAAAACACACCTACCTACATTTTTTTTATATAAGTTCTTACCTATTTTATACATTATTATAATATATTATTGAGGTAATTAAGTACTACTTTCCTACTATTTCATGTTAGTGTTGTCTGATATAAATATAAGTATGATTATGATTGTACTATTCAGTATTAAATCAGTATCGAACTTGAGAATATCCTCACATTTCTGAGAACATTTTTATGAGTTTAGATTATCCTTTTGATAAATATGCAGTATTAATATTATGGTAACTATTAAGATGTCGTTTCACAACAAAATATAGTACATCTCATATGCAAGTCTTTATATTTAATAGAGCAGAAGTTTGATATAGCCTTAGTTTTAAAAGTATTTTTTGTGAGTGCATAGTGACAACTTCACAGGTTCACTAAAAGGTACAACAACTACTATGTACTCTAAAAATCTCTTAGGGAAAATCATTAAACACATATTAGTTTGGTACTGAACTATAAGTAAGTAAGTACTATATTTTATCTTCACATTTTTTGGAAAACTATGTAATTAATTAGCATTGGTGCAAATATACTTAATTTTTGGACTGATTTTAATAATGCTATTTCTTTACTCTGGCCTGTCTAGTCAAAGCTAAGTGCATTATTCTAACGTTACTATTATCATTTAACGGGGGCAATATACGAAAAGATCAAGTGCGTCTATTTATTTCAGGTATTTCCAGAGATACCCAAACTACTTTTTAAAATTTCCTTTCATATTGCACTTCACTAGACAGACTAAGTATAAAAATATTTAAATGGCGCATAACTATATACACGGTCAAAAAAAGAGTTGATTTTTGCAAAACTTTAATTAATTTTCACTTCCCTAACCAAAAATATCAAAAATGTATGGTATCACTTTGTTGGAGTATATATTTTTGTGATCATTTTGTAAATTTTATTTTGCTCTACGTACATTATGCAAGTACTGTAAATACTTCTGTGTATGATTAATTATTAAAGCCGAGATTAGCATGAAATTAGAATTTGTAAGAATATACTTAAATACATAAAATTAAAATTTATTTTAAGCACTGGTATAAAAAGTTATATTGTGGTAGTACCAAATTTCAGTATATTCTTACTTTTTTTAATTCTCTTAGTTAGTTGTCTTGAGATATCAATCTAGAAACGAATATAACTATAATGAATAGTATTTATATAGCTTGGCAAACATACCTGAGCCTAATTAATGTGGAACTAACAGTCTACTTTGTATTGATCCTTAAATGTTGTTTTTTTAATAGATATCGGCGCCTCGAACCATGCCCAGATAAGTTTTCCAAGCTGTATGTATTATTATCATAAAATACTAATGTAAGTTGGCATGCCGTTTTGGGTTTTAGTAATAATAATCATTTTACTACAAATTAAAAATCCAGCCTAGTATCTGATATCATGCAAAGTAATACCTGTGCTTGTACTATAAACACAAGTAAAAAGGCCACGCCAATGTATGTTTTTTGCACTACAATGAACCAATGTTAATATTATATGCGGTACCTGACTTTTTTTATAAAGTTATTATTTTTGAAAATTATTGACTAATAGAGGTCGCCCATGACTTCGCCCGCGTACAATTTCTGATTTCCTATGAGATTTACCCGCTGCAAAAAGCGTAGGTATATATAGCGGCTAAAACTAATAAGTAATAACCTTAAAGTCGATTTTAAAAACTTATAACCTACATGCTAGCTTCCAACCCCAATTTCACACCCTTTAGGGTGGGTTTTCGTAAAACTGCTTACACAGGTTATTTTTATTTAAAATTATTAACCTACATCCCAATTTTCAAGTCTCTAACTTCAAACACTAAGGACTTTCAAACAAACTTACAGCCCCCATTTCACCCTCTTTGGGGTGAATTTTCGTAAAATTGATCATACAGGTTATTATAATTTAAAACTAATAACCTAAATCCCGATTTTCCAAGTCTCTAACATCAAAAACTTAAAACCCTCATGTAAGCTTCCTACCCCTATTGGGGTGAATTTTCGTAAAATTGCTTATATGGGTTTTTATTATTTATAACTATCACCTTAATTGCCAATTTTCAGGTCTCTAACTTCAAACACATAGGACTTCTATACAAACTTACAACACCCATTTCAACCCCTTAGGGATGAATTTTCTCAAAACCGTTTCTTGGCTGACGTCTACACCAATCATAGAATGAACCTATCTTTCAAATTTCAAGTTTGTAAGCTTTATAGTTCCTGAAACATCGTGATGAATCAGTGGGTGACCTTTCGCTTTTAAATATATAGATAATAAATTTAAAGTGTATGTCTAGTGAAATTTTGGAGAGGCGGGAGAAATGGCGGGAAATTTTAAATAAATGGTGGCATGTTTTTTTTTTTGCTTCAATGTTGCCAGTATCTAAAAACACTAATTACTTTACCGACTTAAGTTTCAAGAGACAAACGCTATTTTATAAATCAAATCAATTGTTACCATATATATATTATTTATTAACATTAATTTTTACACATTTATAATTATTGTAAACACCACAAAAATATATTATTAAAAGAGTAACCATTGAGTTTCTTGCCGGTTCTTCTCAATTGGAAACAACATTCCGAACCGGTGGTAGCTTAAAATATGAAAATAATTAAATCAGTTTTAACATCCTTCATCTTTTATTTTTAAACCTAGAAATAATTTAAAAATATCATTGCTGAACTAAAAATCGGTAGTTTCGAAAATCGATATGTGAGAAAAATCGGTATTTTATTGATATTGATTATCCAACCCTATTGATTGGCTCATCCCTAAATTTACTATTTCCGTTTCCGCCATAACCATAGTAGATATCGTTATCAGTAGGCTATATATATCGTGAAAGAAAGGATAGGCTTGGTCATGAATGAAAATTCATTCATAACCAAATATAAATGAATGGATAAAGTGGAAGAGTGAGATGCACGATCTTTTTATGAATGAAATATATAGATGTACCTAAAGCTCGTATGTGTGTATCTGTGCGTCGATGTACACTCACACTACTGCCCGCTATTTTGTTCAAATCGTGTCTATGGAGTTGCCTGTCTATATCCTATATGTTACTTGTCTCTGTTTCTGATTATCCATAATCCTATAGATAAGTTACTTGTCTCTGATTTCTGATCATGAGCTTCAATGTTACTTGTCAGTTGTCACCAGGTTGTCACTGTTGCAAATGTACAAAGTACTCTGTCTCTATGTTACTTGTCTCTGACTCTGTGCTTGTCTCTGATGAGCTAAGAGCTTCAATGAGCTTGATGCCAAAATGCCAAATTAAACGAAAACAAAACACCACCGACCAAACAACAACAACAAAAAACAGAGATAACTAACCACCTAACATAGAGGAAAAAAAAATGTCTAACACTCAGGTTGACCAACTTAACAGACCCTTTGATTTTATATTTATGAGAGGATATGTTGCATTTTACTCAATAATAGTTAAGCATTTTATTATTAAAACACGTAAAACTATGTTTTGACTTTTCTTACTTAATAAAAGCTACGTTATTAGAACGAGACAGGTGTATTATATTATTGCGTGACGTGTCACGCAATTGTCATGTGGCGTCATCAAATTTAGCTATTGAAGCCAATTTTTTGCCAACTAATAGGTCTTTACCTATGAAATTGCCGTTTTGTATGGAATAAGTGAAAGTACTTTTTTTTTCAAACTTTTTTATTTCTGTTATTCGAAGTAATCACTCATGCAATCGACGCATCTTTGCCAACGCATTGGCAGTTTATTGATGCCCTTCTTGTAAAAATTAGCTGGACGGGAGGCAACAAACACTTCAAAGGCATTTTGTACTGCCTCTCGGGAATTGAATTTTTTACCCACTAAAAAGTTGTCTAAATTTTGGAAAAAGTAATAGTCGGTAGGTGCAAGGTCTGGTGAGTATGGCGGATGAGGGAGACCTTCCAACCCCAGCTCTTGCAGCTTGGAGACTGTCTGTTGCGCAGTATTGGGTCGCGCGTTGTCGTGAAGGAGTAGTGGGGACGACCGATTGACCAAAGCTGGTTGCAGATGTGCAAGCTTCTCTATCATTCTCTCCAGTTCTTCACAGTATACATCTGCAGTATTGCTCATGCCGTTTTGTAAAAAGCTGTGGTGAATCACACCCGCACTAGACCACCAAACAGTGACCATCACCTTTTTAAGGGTCATTTTTGGTTAAGGGCATTGCTTTGGTGCTGAACCAAGATCTAGCCAACTTGCTGAGCGCTTTCGATTGTCGAACAGAATCCATTTTTCGTCGCACGTAACAATTCGTTTCAAAATTCCTTCATTTCTTTGTCTGTTGAGCAGCGCAAGGCAGGTCACGACGGGTACGTTGCGCTGGCGATCTTTAAGGTCGTGGGGCACCCATCTATCAAGCTTTTTTACCTTGCCAATTTGTCGAAAATGGATCAATATTGTTTTGATGATTACGTCAAAAACTGCTGCTAGCTCAGCTGTAGATTGAGTTTCGTCAGCTTCCACAATCGCCTTTAATTCATTATTGTTGACCAAAACCTCCGGACGACCACGAGCTTCATTTTTCAAGTCAAAATTTCCAGAACGGAACCGGGAAAATCAATAACGGGTTGTGCGTTCGTTTGTACAGTTCACTCCGTAAACGTTTTTGATGTTATGTACTGCCGTTTGTGTCGTGTTGGTGCCACGACGGAACTCATATTCCATAATTACACGAATTTTTAAAGTATCCATTATGACGATGTTGAAATGTAATGAAAATACAACGCTAATCAAAAAACAAAAGACTGTGTTTGTAAAAAAAATGTCATGGTTTTAAAACAAAATTAATTTGAATTTAGAATATGTAGCCATTACAAACTTTTTTTTATTTGAAATGACCAGTACTGAAGAAAGGCAATTTCATAGGTAAAGACCTAATATAAATGGCGTCTTCCGGTGTTTCAGTTGTGAATAATTACCTGTTTTGTGAATATTTTCATGTATTTTGTTGTACTTTTATGTAATCAACCATATTGAAGTGCTCAGTTGTGGGAAGTCATAATTCATACACTATTAATTGGTAGAATATATAAGGCTCTCAAACTGTAGTCATGTCAACTTTATATCACCTACATTCTCATGAATAAATTATTATTTATTTATTAAATAATAATGTAAAACGCCCAGGAATTTAATTTCATAGGTGAGTAACAAAGTCGTCTAGTTTTTCTTTTTGTGGCGAATATTTTAAGTTATTTCGTCTAATTATAGTTTATATTAGCGGCACGCTATGATGGCCGGTTTGACACATTACAATAGTGATGTGGAATGTCAATTTATTCTCGAACAAAAAACAATTAAGTTTTGTTTTTGTACCTGATTAAATAGGTTTAATAAAACAAAAATGTATATGTTTATTTAATTTATTTGAACGAACTGAATATTTGAACGAAAATGAATATACATACTTTATATGCACACAAGAAACATATGAATACAAAAGATACCAAAAAAGGTGCCACAAAAGGCCATAATTAATCAGATTCGTCCATACTACTATTTTCACTGTCGTCACTGCTATCATCACATACATTAATAATTATATGTTCGTTTTCTATAATATTATCTATTTTCACATCTCTTTCATAATCTTCCCTTATTAATTTAACAGTTCTATTCACAACCTTTTCCCAGTCTCCTTTAGTCACATGTTCACAAGCTTCTTCTAATAATTTTAGCATTTTTTTTGTGGTAAATGGGGGTTCTGTATTGTGTCTTGCAGCATATCCCTTAATTTGAGCCCACACCAACTCAATCGCATTATACTCACAATGGTAAGGCGGTAACCGTATAACTCTGTGCCCATGTTCTAATGCTATTTCGTCAATGACGTATCGGATCTTGGTTGGTTTGTTTTCTTTTAAAAGACGTACTAATTCCGCTTTTAACATATTCATGTTTGCATCTACGCCATTTTTACGAAGCCATGCGACGATATCAGCTTTCTTTTGGGATTGGGCAGGTGGCTTGTCAATTTGCATCGAGTGGTATGGGGCGTTGTCCATAATTATAATAGATGGTTCAGGGAGGCTACACAACATTGAGGTAAACCATTCAGTAAACTTTTCTCCATTCATGTCTTCATGATAGTCTCCAGTGGTTTTTGACGCAAAAGCCATGAGAGAACCTTCGACAAACCCGTTGATGGTTCCGGCGTGACAAATTATAAGTCGCGATCCTTTTCCTACAGGAACTTTGGAAGTAGATGCTGCTGTGTCATCGTTCCAAGAACGGCCTACAGTATGGTTAGCATTAAGCCATGTTTCATCCAAGAACACAACATTTTGCCAATTTTTGATTTCTTTCACTTGCCGTAAAAAAGTATACCTTGCCATCGCTATATCAAATCTTTCCATCAATATTTTGCGTTTGTTACATTTTTTGTATCGAAATCCAATGGTCTTCAAAATCTTCGTTAAAGAACTTTCCCCACCGAAGAATAATCCAGCTTCCTTCAGTGAATGCACCAACTTTTTTCTTGTTGGATACTCCTTCTGTAAATAGTAGCCGTAAACATGTCTTCGGATAGCATCGGCATCAAAGCTATCGATGCCTACGACTGGTTTTGCTCGTTTTCTCTTTTTTGGTGTGTGAAGTTTATTTTCTTCTGTGCCAGTCTCGCCATATTTTTTTTTAGTTATCCGTCTAACAGTTCGTTGTCCAATATTAAGCGCATCAGCTACGCGTTCAACCACTGATGTTATAGGTAAAATTGGCCCTCCATTTTGAGCTTCACGATCGAAATAGTTACGAAGGCGTATTACGAACTCACGTGTCTGACTATTTAGAACAGTTCTCTGCGTACGTTCGGTCATATCGACGAAATCCACAACAAAGGGCTTGAACAGAGTCCAAATTAACGAGCAAGGGTCAACAGTAATGCAGTATCAATATTTGAAATCCAAAGCCAGGTCAAAACTATATCACAATCGCATTGCACTGACAGTTTATACTTTTCGAAGCAACGTCAATTCGAAACTGCTTTGTTTTGCATTGAGCATTGACGTGAGTTTGCCGGAGGTAGTAGTTGTGCTAGCCAGCGATCCTATGTGACGATCGTATTAGATTCCATTTTTAAAAATTTATTGATATTTTTTTGCGATTTCAGAGGTTTGTCCACATAGTGAAAATTGTTCATATTCACAAGTACATTCACCCCTTAAATGGTGCAAACTGATTTTTCTACACTTGTATACATTTAAGAAATCAATTTAATAAATAAATTTTGAGTCCTAAACCTAAAACTACATTCGATAAAATTTATGAATCTCTGCACATCACTATCGTCAATAAAGTAATACAATTATTTCCTTCAAAGTCGTTATCAATTAATACGGAACTTCATGAGCGGACAAACGTCAAACCGGCCATCATAGCGTGCCGCTAGTTTAGTTTCTTCTTTACTGAATCCAAAACACGTAAATTTTTGCGCTGTCCCCAAAAATTTTGATTTGGAATACTTCATACTTCCACCCATTGCAGGCTCCAATTTAAGCAAGAGTCTCCTCTCGGAATGAAAACGGTTTGGCCATAGTCCACCAAGCTGGCCAACACGGGGGGGTTTCAGCATGATTATTTTTTTAACTCATCATTTCACTCAACCAGCGCCCACTACTGAGTAGGAGCCTCCTGTTGGAATAATAGGGGTTCAGCCATTGTCCACTAAGCTGGCCAACAAGAGGCCCTCCGATCGTGATTACCATTTTTTTGAAAAACTACTGCAGTTTTTGGTTTTAGATATACTTCTTTGAAGTTCTAATTAATGTTTCTGGGCACAAAGGAGAGCTGCAATAAATAATTTTTAAAATTAGTCTATTTTTATTATTCATATTATCACGTCATTCAGTAACATTTTTTCCGTATTATCTAGACATTCAAACTAATTTTATGAGACAGTTTGTAAGGTTTACATTCAACTGATAATATAAATTTATACTAATAAACTCGACTTGGGACTTGCTGAAAAGAAAAGTTAAGTCCATAATTAAAAAATATGGTTTTATTTTAAAATCTACTTACTACACTTCTTTTGTTATTTAAAGTTTCATTTATTTTACTTAAAATGAGATCACATAAAGAACAGATTTTGCGAGTAAAGGCTATTTGTGAAAAATGGTACATTTTTGAACTTTTCATGTAACCGGGAAAAGTGAAATTTAATATTAAAATAACAATTAATTAAATTAGAAAAATGGTGATTAATATCGCGTATTTCCTCCACGTGCTCTTATTAAAGTTTGATGTTATCGATGGTCTCCTGGGATAGTCTCCGCCATTCCTCAACTACGGCGATTCGCAGTTCTCCCACGATGGCAGGAGACTATCCCAGGAGACCATCGATAACATCGAACTTTAATAAGAGCACGTGGAGGAAATACGCGATATTAATCACCATTTTTTTAATTTAATTAATTGTTATTTTAATATTAAATTTCACTTTTCCCGGTTACATGAAAAGTTCAAAAATGAACCATTTTTCACAAATAGCCTTTACTCGCAAAATCTGTTCTTAATGTGATCTCATTTTAAGTTAAGCAAATGAAACTTTATGTAACAAAAGAAGTATAGTAAGTAGATTTTAAAATAAAACCATATTTTTTTAATTATGGACCTTTTTTTTATGTTCCGCTAAATATACCGGCGAGTTTATTATAAACGCGAAATATTATGGAAATATTGGATTTATGGATGGATGGAAGCGACAGATTATAGTCTGGATTTTTTTTTCCGGAAAATTACCGAGGGAACCAAAATACCTCAATTCACGCGGACGGAGTCGCGGGCATCAGCTAGTTCATTATAAAATACGAATACTAGTGTTTTTCAAAATATTATGTTAATTATTTATTCATTTTATTTGTGATAATTTTATATCGATTATATAAGTATCGATAATACCAGCCCTAAGTAAACCCCACCTTAAGTTCCGCCCATACGCTAATTTTACTTTCCAGAAGCTTCAATTTAATTATGATAGTTCATATCCTTCTCAATATACCAAAGTTCAAGAAAACCTTTATGAAAACAGCGAAGCAGAGTATACCTCTTGGAGTTACAACAGGCTAACAGCTACTATTCGTTTCACGCAAGAAGGTACCACGCACCGTCGAGATCTAAGGTCTAGTGTTATGTTCTTGATTTACTTTTACGGTTCAATCTGTGGGTTCAATGCTGTGCTTTATGGCCCTGAGTGCAAGTCTGTGGTGCAAGTACCAGAGACAAGTAACATATAGGATATAGACAGGCAACTCCATAGACACAATTTGAAGTAGATAACGGATAGTAGTGGGAGTGACCTTGAACGTAAATTACATCTATATAATTCATTCATTAAAAAATCACGTCTCTCACTCTAGCCTGTTACGTCTTGCGACGGGTTTCATTCATGATCAGAACGACTCGCTCTAACTTGATATACATAATTAAATTTCGATGACGCAATTAGCGGAACCGGAAGTAGTTAGGGATGGGCAAACTACGCGAAAAACCGGTAATAGTGATGTGATTTGAACGTATCGGTTTTAGATTTATTTAGCAAATACCGGTTTTTCTAATTACCGGTTTGCTAGTAACTCAGGATACTATTGAATTTCTCAAAAACAAAATTAAAATAAATTTCAGAAATCAAATTAATTTATTATGAACAAAAATATTACATCGAAATCATATAAAAAAACGATGATATATAATAATAATAACTATATAATATTTAACTTTGTGTTTGATCCAGCAAAACATACATATTATATAAATAAATATATGTATTCATCTGCTTTTCCAAAGTCTTCGATACTTCCATACAGAACAACTGCACAGGAATACAGCATACCTGTAAAATATTGAAATAATATTTATTTTCGTCATAAATAAAGTAATAAACTGCCACTGTACATAATATGTGATATGATTCTATATATAAAATATGTATATGAAATCATAGGATAGACATGTGCACTATTTTAGTATTATTATCTTTTGCATCGTCAGCTAGTTTGGGGTGGTTCAACTTTAGCAACTATAATGTTAATATTATTATACTTACAATACACTAGTGCCAAACTACACTGCGACGTCAAGAATTTGGTTAGTATCTCGGTCCAGAAGCTCTTTCATCTCGCATCTTGTATATTTCTATCTCATGCATGTGTGCTATGGCATTCATGAAGCACGTTCTTCTGAAAATAATTGTTACAAATGTTATAATTACATGTTTTCAAAAGCATGTCTTAAACTACCATTCGGGGTACTGTTTTACATTTTCTTCAATGGATAGATCAATTTCACAAGGATCACCAGATAATGCCAACTACTCGTGAATTTAGACTTTCGTAAAATCAAAATATTTCTTTCGGGGAACTCATCACTTAAATTTTCCGAGATAAAGAGTAACCTATATTACTTTCCAGATCATGAACCATTCCCATGTAAAATCACTTCAATTCTTTGCTCTATTGCAGCTTGATTGAAACAAGAATACAATTGAGACAAACCAACCAACAAAAATACATACCTACCTACTTTCACATTTTAAATTTAAGTGTTCATTATACTTAGTGGCTCAAACGAGTCAAATGAGGATACCTTATTAATATCTTTGATAATTTACCTTTAAATATTCAAATATTAACCTTACTTACCAATTTTCAAGCGAAAAACAGTCAAACTAACCTCACTACTCACTAGTCACTTCCAAGAAGTCTGTGTAGGCTTTACATTTGAGACTACGCCTAATCGCTTACCAGTTAAATAACAAAATAAGTAACACAAATCACCGCAATTCATAGTACAAAACATTAAACTTTCATAAAACAATTTTAATTCATTTTAAGGTTAGGACTTATGATTTTCATTGTCATTCTCGGCTTGCGTCGGTTTTTCAGCGAAAATGGCGTCGACCAATAAAAGCGAAGTGAAAACCCCGCGAAATTTAAAAATATTTTGTGTGAGCGAAGTAGAGCGAGAGACCAACGGGGGATACAATGCCAGATGAAAGAGATGGACAACCCGATAACTCTTGGTACCTTGCACTTCGGGACTCGATAGGGCCTGGCAAGTACGATATGGACTTTTGCCAGAGACAAGTAAGACTTTTGCAATGGGCAGAGTGAATGGGTACCTATCGATTTTAGTAAATCGATTTTTTCGTGTTTGTCATTTTTTTTAACACGAAATCGGTGCACGAGATTTTCACGTGTATGAACTTTGTTTACGAAATTATTCCGTATCAATTTTCTTGAAAACGGCATGAAAAAGAAATTGAAATGTTGCTAACCGAAGACAAGGAGGTAGACTTATTCGTAGCCTCTAAGATAGGATCCTTTAAACGTAAGTTATTTCTTATATTACGCCACTATGGTTTGTTTTGGTCGTGAATTTTTGAATCGACTTACATTAACATTTAAAAAGTGGTAAAACTAATAAAGACGAACGTTATGTGAATTCTCCTATGCAGTCTAACATTGTCGCAATGAAAGAAGAGATTCCAGTTTCGATTATATATAGGTTAGATTCAGAAAAAGTTACTTGAATTCGCTCGTAGTTAAGCTGTTTAAAGGTTTGAGCTACTGTTATTTATTATATTAAAGCAATCATAATCTGCTTAATAATGTGTTCAGATTAGTGCGCCATAAAAATAGCTTTCTTTATTTAAATCGCCAACAGGCTACAGAGCTCTCAGAATGAGAAGTATAGGCTAGCTGATGCCCGCGAATTTGTCGCTGTGGTTTTTCAGTTCCGGCGGGAACTCTTTACTTTTCCGTGATAAAAAGTAGCCTATGTGTTATTTCAGATGATAATCTATCTCTGTGCCAAATTTCCAGATCCAGATCCTGATTGAGCGTGATTGAGTAACAAACATGCATCCATCCAAACTGTCACATTTATAATATCAGTATAGATTAAGCTTCTTATTCCTTGATGATAATATTGGATTCCAGACATAAAATACCACACACAATCATCAAAGAATAGCAAGAAATGCATAGAGAATTTGGTAGAAATAAAGAGCCTGCAGAAGGATGATGCTATCACGTCCATGGTTTGGGGCAATGTTGAACAGACTGAGATACTGATTGGGAAGAAGAATCAACAGGTATATGACCACCCAACTCACTCAATGCAGTTATTATTAACTAGCTGATGCCTGGGATTTTGTCCATAATCCCTCCTTCCTCTCTGTAATATTTTCAACATTTCTATATCCTTGATGAAATGGATTCCAGACTTAAAATGCATAGTCCAACAAAAGGTCTGACATAGGTCTTATATATTTTTAAAAAGCTTCTCTTGGTAATATTGCAGAATGCCTTTCAGATTAGGTACAGGATTTAGTTAGCCACTATGATTATATGTAAACTTCAGGTTGCCAGCGACTTCATTCACTCACAATTTCTGATTCCCTTTGTGTTTATGAAATTTTCCTGCTGCAAAAAGCCTATAGACAGGCTTGATATGCTGGTTTTTATTATTTAAAACTGATAACCTAAATGCTGATTTTCATGTCTATTACTTAGAACTATTGCCATTGTTCCATTATGTGCCAATGTTACGTGGAGATCTGTAATATAAGTATGGATACTTTCATAGATTCAAGTATACAACACTCTCCAAGGTTTCACAAAAGCATACACAGCAGACTTCGGTACAGGTGACATAGTTGGCCTGGGGAGGTATAAGCGACGGTTGGTGGCTGCCCTAGCCAGCGGTGGTGTACAGATATGGGGCAAGAAAGAGAACATAACCGTGAACACTGGGGGAAAGTTGGACAGCATGAGACTGTGTGAGCAGGACAACACACTGTTTGCCACTGGTGAGTGAAAGAGGCAAGCTATTTGTTACAATCAATCAATCAAAGGCTTTATTGCTGAATCAGCTTTTGCCCGCGGCTTCGCTCACGTTGACTGCCTCGTTGGTCTAGCGGTTAGCATAGTCGACCGTGGATCATGAGGTCCTGGGTTCCATCCCTAGCATAAAATTTTTAGGTATTGGGTTTTTCAATTAAGAAATTGTCAGAGTTGGAAGTTGGCAGTGTGTTACCCCTGTGCCTCGGAGAGCACGTTAAGCCATTGGTCCCAGTTATTATCACTAACATGATAATAGTCGTCAAAGCCCACCAACCTGCATTGGAGCACTGTGGTGGGTGTAAGCTCTAATTCTTTCTCTCCTATTAGAGTGGAGACCTGTGTCCAGCAGTGGGACGTTAATAGGCTGTAGTGGTGGTGTTGCTGGTCGCTCACGTTGGGTTAGATTTTTCCTTTATTATTGCCTTAGGGGTTGAATTTTCAAAAATCCTTTCTTAGCGGAAAGTCTACTTGTCTACTTGTCTACTTCATATTAGCTATCTGTATGCCAAATTTCAGCATGATCGAGAAATTTGCATTTAGGTTTTTGTTAAAATCTTTAATTTTCTGTAGATATATTCTGAAATAGCAAGTGGCCTATGGGATACAAGGATTTTGACAAAATTTGGTTAAAGACCTTAACCAAATTTGGTCTAGATTCTTGAGTTCTACCCTGTTATTTTTTATATATTATATACCCTGTATTTTCTAAATTTACTAGTATCTCATAGAGGCATTTTTCAACTCAAGTTTTTTAGACTTAGTAATTTTTTTTAAGGTGGTGAAGAAAACGACCTAAAAGTTTGGAGAATTGGTGAACAAGAACCACTTTTCACCGCCAAAAACCTTCCCCACGACTGGCTTCAGCTCCGCAGACCAGTATGGGTTACTGACCTGACCTTTCTTACCCAGGAGTTGCTCGCTGTGTGTTCACGACACGGCTATGTGAGGTAGGCAGTTTCTTTATGTAAATACTGGCTAATGCCCGCGACTGGCTAAGATTTTTGATTCCTGTGGAAACTCTTCAATATAAAAAGCAGCCAATGTCCTTCCCTGGGATACAACCTACCCCTGTGTTAAATAGCAACAAAATCGGTTTAACAGGTGGGCCCTGAAAGCGTAGCAGACATACAGACAGAGAAACTTTTGCATTTATTATATTAGTATGGATTAAAACTAATTATTCCTGTGGATGGCAGATTTAACAATGTACTGAAGAAAGTGATTATATTATTGGGGCTGATTTTATCCCTTTCATAATACTCCCTGAGGAAAGGGATAGATTAAGAGGTTATATTAGTTAATTTTAGAGATTGTAATACACAGAATTGGCCACAATATATGCAACTAGCTTTTGACCGCAACTTCGCTCACGTTAGCTTCGATTTCATACAAATTTGCAAGCACTATTTTAAACACCCAT
Organism: Erebia palarica; assembly: GCA_964035005.1. Classification (NCBI taxonomy): domain Eukaryota; kingdom Metazoa; phylum Arthropoda; class Insecta; order Lepidoptera; family Nymphalidae; genus Erebia; species Erebia palarica. The sequence continues at coordinate 9,981,727 of OZ035994.1, read as the reverse complement.
ATATGTGTCATCATAAGATTGTAAAAACCGTTAGATTATAATCTAACTCGCGAAATTGTAAACTGTCGAAAGATTGTGAACTGTTCAATGTTCAGTGTCTCAATTTTTGAAATATTCATTGTATTTACGTTTTCTTGTCTCTTTCTTGTAAGTTAGGTAAGGGTTCGACATAAATAGGTTTTATCGGGTTTAAATACCTATCAGATTACAATCTACCGGAAAATAATGCGTTAAATTGTAATCTTTCGACAGTTGCAATAGGCATGATGACAGTATCCAAGAATCAATGAAATTATGAATTTATCTAATGAAAAAGGATTCATGGAAAAAAAAAACGTATTTATTTTTCTATTTCGAGTGAGATTGTTATTTATTTTGATAAGATAAAACTATGAAATACAGCAATCCGCCATATTGTATAAAACACCACTGAAGCGAATAACGTCACTATTGTTTTCGAGGTTTGACAATCGACCAACAATCTCTATATGTACAGGCGTTTTAAATGTTTATCAAGTATTTTCGTGTTTTTTTGTTTTCCAAAAATCATTTCCGTAATCTAGTTTTCTTTTACCGAATCCAAAGATATGAAATTTACCAAAGCTACTAGCTCTAATTTGCCCAGGATTGATTTGTTGATGCTGGGTATCTTGCATTAAACAAAGACTTTTGTTCAGCAAAATTTCGCAACGTCAAAACTTCCATCCAATATTAACTTATTTATATTATTATTTAATAATTTATAGGTTTTAAAGTCTAAAAAAGTTCTAAGCACTTTATGTTAGGTATTAGAGGTATGAAATGTTGTTTTTTAAAACTATACCGTATAACTTAATATGAGCGGTGATTGCCTTCTATGACGTCTGCCTCCTATTCGGGGCGTATGGGGTTCTGTTGGAGGTTGATACTTCTTGTAGACTATTACTCGCTATTATTCGTAATCTGTCACATAGTGACTTGTTTTGTTTTGGTTGTCATGATTTAAATATGTTATCCGAAAATAAAATGTCTGGTGAAAAACGGAGTTTCTGTGGTATACAATAATCAATTAAGATATCTGGCCTAGGCACTGCGGGGACTCTGCTAGGCACTTTCCATCAGGTCATGGGCCCAGGACCCAGATAATTGCAGATATCGTAAATTGTAAAATTGGGAAATACGCACTTTCGATGATGACGGATGACCAGAGCTCGTCAGGTTCCATTTTTGGAATAAGGAAGCTTGTGGGTGCAGATGCTTCGCGGTTTGGAAGTTCCAAGTCCAAAACTACCTGGAATGTAAAAACTGGTGGGTGGCTGTAGAAGCCAAGGAAGTCACTGCAGAACTCAAAGATGCTGATCGACAGGCGCGTACTACCATGTGTCTACTGTTGGAGCCTTCATGTTTTTCGAATGTCTACAATTTGAAGACCGCGCATGAGGTATGGCACAAGCTGTGTGGTGCATACGAAGATAAAGGCTGGGGTAGACGTATATCACTGCAGCGTCAATTATGGTCATGTAAGTTGGAAAACTTTCCGAGTATGGAGAAATACGTCTCAAAGGTACTATCCATAGCACAACAATTGGCTGCAATAGACGCGAAAGTCTCAGACGATTGGATCATTTCCATTTTGCTAGCCGGATTAACATCAGACTACAACCCGATGATAATGGCAGTGGATAATAGTGGAAAGGATATTAGCTTAGAGCAGATTAAAACTAAACTGCTGCAGGAGGCTAATAGACAAGCTGAAACAGCTGGAGCTGGAGCTGGTGAGCAAGCCCTTGCCTCTAAACAGAATAAGGCACCCAAAAACAATGCTCGTAAACCAGTGCGCAAGTGCTTCAAATGCCACAAAGAAGGACACAAGGCAGCTGAGTGTAAGAAGCTGAATGCCGGTATCGTCAATGTGTGCATGAGTACGACGGATACCAAGGTCAAAAACGATTGGTATGTAGATAGTGGATGCTCGACCCATATGACTTACGATGCGAAAAAGTTATGTAACTATCAGAAAGTTAAGGGTAACTTGACAATTAAAGTGGCCAATGGAGATGAAATACCAGTTGAAGGTAGAGGAAATGCTATGCCAAAAGTTAGCGAAAGTAAAGATTTCACATTGAAAAATGTTCTACATGTTCCTCGTTTATCTTTGAACTTGATATCAGTGAGCGATCTTGTTAAGAATGATTTCGCGGTTAATTTTGGCAAAGGAGGTTGCACTATCAGGAATAAAACCGGACAAATAGTTGCGACGTGCAATGAAGTTGACGGAATTTTCAAGTTGAATGAAAACGTAAACTACGTCAACGCTATATTGTCAAATGAACCTCTGTCAAACTTATGGCACAGAAGATTGGCGCATTTAGGACAAAATAACATGTTGATATTGAGAGATTTGGTAACTGGTATGAAATTCGACAGTAAACAAAGCATTGAGCCATGTATTCCATGCATAAAAGGTAAGACATGTAAAAGCCCGTTCAAAAACAAAGGCACACGAGCAAAACAGATTCTTGAGTTAGTACACACGGATATCTGCGGTCCAATGGAAGAGCCATCGTTTGCTGGTTCTGTATACATGTTGCTGTTTATCGACGATTACACGCGCAAGACGCACGTTTATTTCTTAAGAAATAAGAGTCAGACTTTCGACACATTTTGTAAGTATAAGGCGGAAGTAGAGAAAGAGACTGGTAAGTTGATAAAATGCCTCAGATCTGACAATGGTACTGAATTTTGTAACCATGCCTTCGACAGATTGTTCAAGTCAGCTGGTATAAAGCACCAAACGACGGTTCCGTATACACCCGAACAAAATGGCGTAGCTGAAAGGGCGAACAGATCAATCATTGAAAAAGCAAGGACGTTGCTTTGTGAGGCGAATCTAAGCAAGAAGTTTTGGGCTGAGGCAGTATGTACCGCGGTATATTTGAAGAATCGAAGCCCTACAAAGGCGGTCACGAATAAAGTACCTGAAGAATTTTGGTCTGGTAAGAAAGTAAACTTGAGTCATTTAAAAGTTTTCGGATGTTTGGCGTTTGCATTGAAACCGAAGCAGAAAAGGCAAAAGCTCGACATGAAGACTGAAGGTTTGATTTTTGTTGGCTACTGTGAGCTTACGAAAGGTTACCGACTGATAAATCTACAGACTGGCAAGATAACTATTGCTAGAGATGTTAAGTTCTTGGAAAACGTGTTTCCTGGTGATGGTACGAATGTGACGAAGAACGCAGTTGTTCCTTTGTCCATAGAGGAGGAACGAACTGAGTCTGCGATATTGGATGTAGCTCCTGATGTTCACTCGAACAGTGAAGATGATTTTCAGGATGCAGATATAGGAAGTACCGAATCCGCTACGAATTCAGAAGTGAGTACTGAAAACGCTGGAATGAGTACTGAGCCGAGTGTTGAGACGTGTATCGAGCCGAGATACAACCTGCGTACACGGAAGCCGATCGACTATTCAGGTACGTGCATCAACGCTCTCGCGGCAATTAACGGCGATCCGACGACTGTAGAGCAGGCGCTAGCTAGGCCTGATCGTGAGCTATGGCAGAAGGCCATGAACGATGAGCTGCAATCGTTGAAGGAGAACCAGACCTGGACGCTAGTCGACTTACCAAGTGACAAGAAGCCGATACAATGCAAATGGGTCTTTAAGATTAAGCGAGATAGCGATGGTAAGGTCTCAAAGTACAAAGCTAGGCTAGTAGCGAAGGGATTTACTCAGGTACGTGGCGTAGACTATAACGAAACTTATTCTCCGGTGGTTAGGAGCTCGACTTTGCGACTTTTATTCTCATTAGCTGTAGAATATGATTGGGATATAGATCAGTGGGACGTAATGACTGCTTTCCTTTACGGTAAACTAAAGGAAAATATTTATATGTTGCAACCTGTAGGTGCTGTCGTCAAGGGTCAGGAGACAAAGGTCTGCAAGTTAAATAGGTCATTATATGGTCTGAAGCAAGCGTCAAATGCTTGGTTTCATGAACTTGACCGAGAGATGCTTAGCTTAGGTTTCAAGCAATCGAAGATAGAGCCCTGCTTATACCAAAAGTTGTTAGGGGATAAAGATAGAATAGTTGTAGTTATTTATGTTGATGATATTTTCATTTTTTGTAGTTCTTTACACAAAAATGAAAAGGAAAAGTTGAAGGCCGGATTATTGAAAAAGTTCAAGGTCAAGGATCTAGGTCGAGCTAGACATGTTTTAGGCATGAGACTTAGGAGGGATGAAAATACCATTTACCTTGATCAAGAACAGTATGTTATTAACGTGTTGCAGGAATTTAAAATGACGGATTGTAAACCAGTCATTACCCCCATGGAAGCTGGTCTTAGACTGGAAAAGGCTTCTGATGCCGGTTGTAGGTTGCCATATCAGAATCTGGTAGGATGTCTGAACTATTTAGCCCAAAATAGTAGGCCAGATATCGCGCATGCCGTTAGCGTTCTATCACAGTTTAATTCGTGTTACGATGAAATTCACTTTAAGTGTGCTAAACGGGTGTTAAGATATTTAAAAGGGACGTCTGATTTTGCGCTTACTTTCCGAAAGTCAGGTAGATTAAAACTTATTGGCTACGTGGATGCGGATTGGGGTGGGTCATATGATAGGAAATCTTTTACGGGCCTAATGTTTATGTTAGGCGATAGTTTAATAACGTGGGAGAGTCGCAAGCAAAGGTGTGTTGCTCTGTCCTCTACAGAGGCAGAGTACATAGGTCTTAGCCAAGCTTCAAAGGAAGCGATTTATTTGAGGAGTTTGTTAAAGAGTTTAGTAAATGATAGTTGCGACAAACCTGTAGTCATTTATAATGACAATCAGTCTGCACATCATATTGCGAGAAACAAGATGAACCATAATAGGACGAAACATATCGATATTAGGTTTCATTTTGTTCGCGAAGCGATATCCAATGAGGCGGTAGAGGTACAATATGTGTCTTCACAAGAAATGCTGGCAGATATGTTGACAAAGTCTCTGTCAGGCCCCAAGATAAAGTTAGCTTTAGCGAGATTACCCATTAAGAGGGCGGGTAGTGAAAGTGGTATAACTTAAGTTTTTGATATGTTGTATTTGTATTGTACAAATATGTTTAGGTTTTTATAATGGTGTAATCTCTGTTTTGTTTATTTTCGATGGTTTTATGTAAGGTGTAGATATGGGTACAATGTATTTGTGTACACTCGTGTACAAAGGTGCATACACACTTGTGCATGTTATGGTACTTGTGACTTGGTGCAATTTAAGTGTGGATGTAGGTACACTTGCTAGTCTTAAGGGTGCGTACACATGTGGCAGATTAAGGGTGCGTGTTGGAGGTTGATACTTCTTGTAGACTATTACTGGCTATTATTCGTAATCTGTCACATAGTGACTTGTTTTGTTTTGGTTGTCATGATTTAAATATGTTATCCGAAAATAAAAGGTCTGGTGAAAAACGGAGTTTCTGTGGTATACAATAATCAATTAAGATATCTGGCCTAGGCACTGCGGGGACTCTGCTAGGCACTTTCCATCAGGTTCGATTCTTGGTACGCTTCTCTCAACTTTTTGCAGTTATTTGTGTTATAAGCAAAACAGCATCACTACATAGTATAAAACAAAGTCGCTTCCCGCTGTCTGTCCCTATTTATGCTTAGATCTTTAAAACTACGCATCGGATTTTGATGCGGTTTTTTTAATAGATAGAGTTATTCAAGAGGAAGATTTATATGTACTTTTTATCCAGGAAAATTAAGGGAGTTCCCGCGGGAACCAAATAACCTCAATCCACGCGGACAAAGTCGCGGGCACCAGCTAGTATTAGAATAAAGCATAAACTTACGTCAAAGTGATCTTCGCAGAAATAAATGGTAGAATTTAGCCCTATAGCTGTAGGATCTCGCCGTGCAAGATTAAGCTACTTAGATCGCATTGTTTTTTAAAGTGGCGCGTGAATAAATAACTTGCTTGGAGTTAATTTTGATGTGTTATCACACTGGGACACACACGACTTACAACACTTTAGAATTCATATTATTTACACAAAATATCTAAATTGCTGTAGGTACGAAGACTTAGTGTTTACTGCACACGGTACATTAGAGTACATTGGTAAAAGCAATAGTGACGTCACAAACGACGCCATGAAAACCGCGAGCGTTTTGGCGTTATTTTAAAAATTGAAATTTCAAATGCCAATTTTATCTACCAAACCTTGTTTTTCTGCTGAAATAAGATATTTTTCCGAAATAGTATATACTTCCGAACATAATCTGACCATTTCTCAAAATCAGTCATCATGCCTATTACGCGAGTTAGATTATAATCTAACGGTTTTTACAATCTTACGGTGACATTTAAACTCGCGAGATCTCGAGCTTTACGCGATCAGGTGAGTCTCTAGAGATACTCTATAGAGACTGGCTCTATGGTCTCACGAGATTGCATTCCGTAATTTCGACCAACGTCTGTAGTCACAACTACTTTTCACTGTTTTTCGCAGTATTTTGACCGGTTGAGAGTTTTGACGCTAACATCATTTCAAACTTAATTCAGGGTTCCCGACAAAATTGCGAAACAACGAATATTTTTACCAATAAATTTCACGGGGTATGTTCCGATATACACTGCGAGCGCTGTTCAGTTCTCTTACTGGGCAGAAATTCGTTCCGTTATGGACTGACAGTATACTGCCGCAGTATCGGGAAATATATGACGTCATTTATTATTTACGACACAAAAAAACTTCCAATTAATAACAATAATAATTAATTAAAAATTCAAATAATTAAGATCACACAAATTTTGTTCATAAATCGTCGCCATTTTTGTACTGTGAGCTCTGGCTTTTTCGAGGTAAGGTGCTCTCAGTTCTAACTGCATTCCGTTTTAAACAGTAACCAGTATAGCTAACTATTAATAAGACGAAACACTGGTTCTCCATTTTAACAAACTTTTTTTCACACAAGCACAATATCTTTTGTCGTGCCACAGACTTGACTAGTCAGAGCAGTAGAGTAATAATGTTATTGTCTCTCTCAGACTGGGCCTAACACTATAAAGGAACGGCTTCGCAGTATACTAAATTGACGTCACACCTTACAGTCGGAACATACTCAAGATTTGATTTCAATTGTATTGTATGATGTATCACAGATTATACGACACACGAGCGCAGCGCAGGCCGGTCTGTAATGTGGATTTTGAAAACATGGCCGCCACTTGTATCACAAAGGGCTTCGACGAGCGGTGAGTTGAAATTTATACTAATATTATAAATCCAAAAGTTTGGATGGACAGATGTTTGTAACTTAATGTCGCCAGAACGGTTGAACGGATCTGGATGAAAGGCACAGAGATATAGTTTATCCCGGCAAAATTAAAGAGTTCCCGCGGATAGCGAAAAACTTCGATCCACGCGGACGAAGTCGTGGGTATCAGCTAGTGTATTTTAATTTTGAGCCTAACACTTACCATCAGGTGAGATCATGGTCAAGAGCTAACATATTGTAGTAGATAAAAAAATGCATTTTTTTCAGACAAGCGTACGTAGGATTCGGCAGAGGTCAACTGCACTTGGTGGACCTCCGTCGGGGCAAGCCCGATAAGGGTTACAAGGGCGCAGTCGGCGCCGTCACTAGTATAGCGCTGCATACTGATGGACTGATCATCAGCACCAGCTTGGACAGACACGTTAGAGTACATTCTCTACAGAGCAAGGAATTGCTGTATAAGGTAAGAGCAATAATATACACACATTTTTTTTTCTTCCAATTAAGTAGTAAGTTAAGGGCAGAAGAAACTCGGGGGCCTTGATTGGGCGGAATTGCTGTATAACTTTTTGTGGCGTGCACAGGGTTTGTTAGTAGCTAAGGTAGGCATTAGTTAGTCAGAATACCTGTTTACTGACTGTCATGATGAAAAATGAGCAGTGTTCTTATGTCTCTATGAACTGCACGCTACTGTGTATAAGGTAAGAGTAAGTGACAGTTTTGTTTGGTTTCTATGGCAAAATAAATCGCGGGGGCTGGTGGCTTGGTCAATACAGCATAGTTTGTCCTCTTTAATTTAATGTGCTATGCACTCTTGCCATTTGTTTGGGGAGACATCCTTCACTCCCGCGACCAAAAGCTCTTTCACTTCCGCCATTTTATAAGTTTTATTGTTTTTTTGCCACATTAGCTTGAGCCCAAACCAACTAAATCGGATTGAGCTCACAATAGTAAGGGAGTAATCGGAGCACAGTGATCCCACGTTCCACTAAACTAAACTAAGTTCTGCTGCCATCTCTTCCACAACATATTTTTCTCAAACATGTATGGAAATTTGAGCATTATTTTGACAACCTTCTTCGATATAAATCGAAATTGCTGTACTGGCCAAATACATACGGGCTGCGGCCGGCGAAAATTGTATGAAAATCCATATCTGTCGTGGTTTAGCGGCCAAATAAATAACATAGTAAATTCCTATCTGTCGTGTAATTTAAAAATGGAATGATCTTTTACTCCGAAACATGGCAACCAAGGAGGTAACTTATCAAAGGTTTTATTTAAATTTCGAACTAGCTTGCAAATAGAAAGCAATTTATTGAACAAAAAACAAATTAACAATTTAACGCGGGAAAAATTATTGTAGTTCGTTGTTCGTCATTGATGTAGAATTTTAGTATGTTGTTCGTCATTGATTTTGAAATGTACTTGACAAAATGAGTTCAAGTGAAGACAATGAGTGTGATGAACTTACTTTAACGCCACCTGAAATTCAAGAGGCGGCAAGAGCCGTAATTGAAAACTTGTTACCGCCAAAATCGAAAGAAAAGTAATTTTAAATAAAAAGTTCGGTCTAGGTACTACTTAGTTTTAATTTCCGCGCATTTGAGAAAAATACTATACAAGCCTCGGCCACAACTAGGCATTGATGGACTTACGTATGTGTGCCTCGGCTTCGCCTCGGCCCACATTCACACGTGCATCCTTTGATGCCTGTTTTGCTGGTCGCTGCAATAATGTACTATATTATATTTATACTTTTCTTTGTTAGCTATGTCTAATAAGTTTACCTTCAACATAGTTTCATCATAATTTAAATTCTTTGACGTTAACCATGCTTGAAGATAATTCTTTTTCCAGCCGGTTGTTGGTATTCGTTCAACTTTTCGTGAGTGACAATGGCAAGTGACAAGAGCACATTTGAACATTCAAGCTGAAAGTCGAATGACATCATCGATCATCATGGCGGCGGATGGCGGCCAACAGACGCCTAGAGAAAATATTTTTTTGTTTTTTTAGTGAAAAAGCTATTACCTATTTCGATTGCCAGACTGGTCCGTTAAATGTTATTAAAAATCAATATTGAAACAATTAATGTGGGAGAAAAAAGCAAAAGAACACATAAGTAACAAATCTTTATAACTGAAAATTAGAAATTATTATTTTCGACACTTATGTTGATTATGTTTTAAGTCAATTTGCAGTTGAAGGTAAATTTATTGGGCATAGCAAAGAAAAGCATAAATATAATGAAAATGTCGTGGGCGAGTTGGCAGCAGAACAAGGGATTACGGTAGGATTATTGTGAGCTTAATCCAATTGAGTTGGTTTGGTCCCAAACTTGGATTGCAATTTGGATGTTGCAAAAACAAGATGGTGGAAGTAAAAGAGCTTTTGGTTGAGGGAGCTAACGTCACCTCAATCAAATGGCTGTGGACTGTGGATGATAAGGATGAGCATGACGACGACAACGATGATCATGATGATTTTACTTAATACTGTAAAAAGCATTGCAATACAATACATCTGTACAATACTTAATTATTTACAACCAGCTGATGCTCGCGGCTTTGTCCGCGTGGAATACGTTTTTATTTTATTGCCTTAAAAAAGGATCCATACTTTAATACTAATATAATCATTGCGAAAGTGTCTGTCTCCTACGCTTTCCCGGCCCATCATTTCAACCGATTTTGACGAAATTTAGTATAGAGGTTAGGTTGTATCCAAGGGAAGGGCATAGGCATCCATGAAATTAAAAATCAGAGTATAGTATAGCGCTGCACACAGATCGTCACACAGATACAGTTAGCGTACATGCTCTGCAGAGCAAGGACTTGCAAGGACAGAGTAATATATAGTCTCGCAAACTTATCTGACCCAGTGACAGCGTCGCTAGTGTATAAGTATCGTAATTTTCTTCCAGCAATACCTTACATCCAAGCAAATCCGTGTGCTGGTGCAATCACAAACCAGTACTCCACTCCGAAACCCTGAGGAGGTGAAGGTGGAAGACCAGATCCAGAAGATAGAGGTGACGGCAGACGATATGGACGACATCTTTGACCATATGGAGACTATTGGGTAAGATCCTCACTCCAGGGGCCATATTGACGGCTTAAAAAATAATGAAACAATATGGTTTCATTATTGTTGACTTTCGTGTTTTAGAATTATAACGCCTGCGACTTCATCAGTGAGGATTTTTTTCAATTACTGTGGGAATTCCTTATTTTTCCAGCTTTCGCTTTCACGGTCCACCTGTTCATTCGATTTTGATGAAATTTGGTACAGGGATAGGTTGTATCCCGGGGAAGGACAAATGCTACTTTTTATCCCGGAAAATTAAAGAGTTCCTACGGAAATCAAAAATCTTAATCTACGCGGACAAAGTCGCGGGCATCAGCTAGTTAAAAGATACGGCCGTTTATGCCGCGTATATTTTGTACATTTTGACACTCGCCAATAAATCAAAACCTATAGGGCCGTTGACATAGCTTGATGAAAGGCAAGAAGAAGCAAGGTCTCACAGCGCAAGTATAAGAAAAAAACCGAAAATCGTTAATAATTAGGGTTCCGTACTCATAAGGTGTCGAGTTGTATGTCAGGCGCTACCAGTTTAATCAATCAATCACTCATTATTCATTAATTCCAATGAGGTACACTGTACACTTATTGACGTCCAAATACATAATATAACATGATAGTGATAATCAGTTACACTGGTGGTAAACGCGCCCTGGTCTGAGAAGAACCCACAACAAACTCAGCCGGGGTTTTTTACTTATCGCCATCTCACAAATCATCTTAAACTAAGGAACTATCAGAGCCATTAGAGCAAATTATTGCCAAGCCTCCTTGTCATTTAAGTAATCCTTTACATGGTAATAAGCGATTACATGATTTTTCAATGAGTTTACGTTTTAGCGCCATATGTAAGCCAGTCATATCACAAAACATCTTTTTATTACAGTGAAAAACCACGCAAGAAGCACACAGAAGTTTTGGAAACCACAGAAGAATTTGAAAGTAACGAAGCGAAGAAAATGAAGCCCTCAACAGAAGGTAGCACAGAAGAGAAGAGCGCAGACGAAGCGATTGCGAAGCTCCTCCGAAGCACGGAGAAGCAGAAGCGGAGAATGGAGAAGCGGAAAAAGGAGAAGAAGGCGAAGAGTATTTATCATAATGCTTGAAAATAAAGTTTTACGTACCGATTTTTTTGAGTTTTGTTTTTTTTTTCTCCTTTTCTCGTCCCACATCCATCCATATTTTTTTCTATACTATGAATCTATCTTCAAAATCAACTTTATATGTAAACTAGCTGATGCCGCGACTTTGCCCGAGTGGATTAAGGTTTTTTGATTCCCGCGGGAACTCTTAAGTTTCCAGGATAAAATGTAGCCTGTGTTAATCCAGACTATAATCTATCTCTGTGCCAAATTTCATCCAGTTCCGTTTAGCAGTTTTTTTTATACACTACAAGCCCTTGACTACAATTTCACCTGATGGTAAGTGATGGTAGCGGGCTAACCTGTTAGGGGCATGGCAGTTATATTAAACCCATACCCCTATTTGGTTTCTACACGGCATCGTACTGGAACGCGTAATCGCATAGCGGCACGTCTTTGCCGGTAGGGTGGTAACTAGCCACGGCCGAAGCCTCCTACCAGGCCAGACCAGGGAAAATTCAGAAATTATAAATTCCCAAATTGACCCTGCCGGGGATCGAACCTCCGCATGTTAAGACAACAGCGCTACACACTGCGCCACGGATGTCGTCGTCTGGCGTGATTGAGTAACAAACATCCATCCATCCAAACTGTCGCATTTATAAGGGAGTGCGCTTCCACCCAGCACTCCAACAGCCGCCCGTGCCCGTAGTGCTCTCTGCTGGTCTACAAACGAGGCTCTGACGACCGACAAATGGCGGTATATCCATTTCAAAAACTGACTGGACAGCCAAAAGACACAGGCCGATGTCGGGCAGCAGCGACACCGGTGCAAATAGTTTGGCCCTGCGATGTCAACACGTCTGCCCAGCGCGGTCATTATGGGCATTATCCTTGTATGGGTACAAAAACAAGGCCAAGGCCCTAGTCCCCGGCGGCCCCGCTCTTCCTCGCTCTGGCAGCGGTTATGGTGACGGCGGGGCAGGGTACTAAGAATCTCCGGCAGAGATTCCGCTGTCAACCCCGACGACTACTTAGACCTGGCAGCATATAACGCACGCACTTTGAGGACCGACGAGAAGATCATCGAGCCGGTTATTGAAATTAATCTCATAAAAACGCCCAAAACCATCTGACATCTGATAGTGTAGTGCATAAACCAACTGTTGACATCATCACTTACCATCAGGTGAGATCGCAGTCAATCTAGCAGTGGAATAAAATAAAAATCATTTAGTGCAATTTGTTTATTTAATATTCATCGTTGAACGGGTAGTAGGGATGGTGGACACTGGAAAAAAGAAACAACAAACATTACCACAAGTGGTCATATGTAGGTTTATAAATAAAAACAAAAACTAAACAGGCATACCTAAATATAAAAATTAGTTCCCTTAGAGATAGAGTTAGCTCCAATTTCGGCCACCGGGCCAGAAAAGTTTGTGGGACTACATGAAATATTTTATCTCATTTTAGCTCAAATGGCTAATCTCTGTGGAGATTGGACGCTGTAGCCGAAGTCCTGTCGTGATTCCGTGAGGACGTTATTGATAGTCTTGTGTTATAATAAAAATCAGAGAGTCGGAGTTTTAAATATTGGCAGCACTGGGCTATACAATTTCTTTTATGCTAGAAACATAGAACTAAAATTCTACACTTGTGGTTCGCCCCGAAATGAGACCTCGCGGTATCTTATGATAGTTTCAGTATATAATTAATAATTAGGTATACTTGGTTAAAAACTACATGCGCTAACTTGATATCTGTGTGTTGTTTTATAGATTAAATATCAGTACTACTACTCAACGCAAGGTGGCGGAAATAATCAGTTTGCATTAGTAATACATTGCAAGATATCGCGATATAAAGTTAGAATAGTTAACAATTACATAAGAATCAACAAATATTATGTCAAAGTAAATTAATCGACGCAAGATGGTATTAACTGTAGATAATAATTTATAATGTAGGTACCATGTTCTGACTTCTGGACAATAAACGAATTATGAATTATCAGTACTATCAGTAGACAATTTTTTTATCTACTCCCATGCTATAAATCCTCTATAACAGGTTCTGAAACAGTTAGCTTATTGCCAACATTAAAACACCCAATAACCTAATTACCATAACATCATCCAAACGGGTGATGTAATGTTGTACTGAATTTCATAACAACACTCCTTTGTTTTTTTTTTCGATCCCCTCTGCGCAAAGGGTTTTACTCAACAGACAGCCACATCCAGACTGCTTGATGCGTGGTATCTGTATGAATTACAAAAAAAGAACATCTATACGAACTTCAAAAAAAGAACATTGTCATACACGCGCGTTTCACTACCAGAACGCCGCGCGCTGTAAAAAAAGTAGGTTATTAGAATTTTCCCCGCCATTTTTCTTCGTTTTTTTTATTGTTTTGTTAACAAAAAAATTAGCGCTTCGACTTTTGATAGCCACACCGCCAGATATTTTAAACGCTGCAAGAGACATTTCCAACAAACTACTACCGGAAAAATCAAGAATAAGTTATGAAAAAGCGTATCAAGATTTTATCAATTGGAAAATATCAAAGGGTAGTAAATTATTTTCTGAAGAAGTACTTTTAGTTTATTTCCAAGACCTATCAGAGAAAGAACTTGACCGGTGGAACTGTGGCAGCTTGCCTAGGTGTCAAAAATCAATGTTCAGCAATGATTTCTTTATTATTGTAATTGTAATATTTCACTGTTTTCAAATAAAAAAGTTTCAGGAGTCTGAAGGCTCGGAAAACTGCGAAAATGAACAAAAAAAGTTTCACCAAAAGACTGCTTTCCCACACTAGATGGCGCTATTTATTGTGTTGAGCGAGTCTAAAAAAATATTTTCTAGTATTATTTCTTTATTATTGTAATTGTTATATTTTATAGTTTTCAAATAAAAAAGTTTCAGGAGTCTGAAGGCTCTGAAAACTGAGAAAATAAATAAAAAAAGTTTCACCAAAAAGTTCTTTCCCACACTAGATGGCGCTAGTTATTGTGGTGAGTCTAGAAAATATTTTTAAGTATTGCTCACTACTTTTGGTTAACAAGTTCAACTATTCGACCACAGATGGCAGCATACGCAATGTGAAAGGGCGTTCCTTTAAACGCAGAATTTCAAAATGCTTTGTTCGATATATTAGTTTGAGACTTGTCAAAAAATAAAAATAAATATAAACAAAACATACATTTCCTTTTCATTACTATTTAATTGATCAAAAATAAATCATTCATAATATAATGACTAAGGTACTGAAATGGAATTGAAGTAGGGTTACAAGATTATTATTAGGCATGGATATAATGGAACGTCAAAATGGAGTAGTGCTTAAAGACGAAAGCGGACGCTCAAGATTTAAACAATAAACGTACTGTTTTTTTTGTCATTTGAACCCTGACCTTATTTGGAATAATAAATCCATAATAATTTCGTTTTGAATTTTTAAACCTTACTGTAAAAACCGAAATCCTGTGTATTGTCCCGAATCGGAGGGCAATTACTGGTCATGTCCTTTAAATCTTCATCCGTACGGACTTTTTACTCAATGCTCAAAAGTACGCTGAGTATATTAATCACAACGTGGTTAGCTATCTCAAAATATTCAAATATAAATGTCACCGTAAGATTGTAAAAACCGTTAGGTTATAATCTAACTCGCGAAATTCTAAACTGACGAAAGATTGTAAACTGTTCAATGTTCTGAGTGTCAATTTTTGAAATATTCATTTTATTTACGTTTTCTTGTCTCTTTCTTGTAGGTTAGGTTAGGGTTCGACATAAATAATCAAGTAGTGTTTTTTGATTAGGTTTTATGGGGTTTAAATACCTATCAGATTACAATCTACCGGAAAATAATGCGTTAAATTCTAATCTTTCGACAGTTTAGAATTTCGCGAGTTAGATTATAATCTAACGGTTTTTACAATCTTACCGTGACATAAATATTCCGCCGAGTAGGTACATCGGGATCAGGACCTTCCAACATTAAAGAACATCAAGTGAATTTTAATAATTGCACTATACAAAATGTTATTTACTGCTACTATAATTAATTCTTTAATTAATACTTAGTTTTTTTTATTTGTATATACTCAGTAATGGATGATATTAGGTTACTAGGACTGGATGTTTTAATGTTAGCAGTAAGCTAACTATTTCAGAATCTGTTATAGAGGATTCATATTTTGAGTGTAGATAAAGTCTTCTATGCAACTGTTGATAATTAGGTATTAAAACACTCATATGATACTATTATCACACTCCGCTTCGCGTCGTGTGATAAACCCACGTTCGTGTTTTAATACCCCTTAATACACAACTGTTGCATAAATAACTATTATTCCACGTAAGATTCCTAACGTCTATCATTTGTAAGCACTTGAAACGAATAAACTTTTACAGAGCGCCATCTATTGACATCCTTGTGAAGTTCTGTTAAAAATACTGAAGTTCATTAAAAATTAAATAATTTCGTTTCCTTATATTTTTTATTTTTATTTATTTATATAATTTTAGTATTTGTTGCTCAAGTACTGGATATAATTCAAATAACTGATTAAGTTTCAGGCTCAGCCTTTCAGAAAATTGCGAGCTCTGAGGTCAACTTTGGGCGTTAGAAAATCTCCACTTTGAAAGCCCCCCATATCGTCAAAATTAGGGGAAAAATTAAAAAAAAATAATTTTTAAACCCTCTTTAAAATGAAAATTAAAAATCTTTAAAATGATATACCGCAACCTTATGTAACGCTATAAAAAATATTTTACTTCGCATCCGCTTCTATGAGAGCTCCCCTGAAATAAAGATTTTTATAACTTTTTAAGCCATATTCGGCTGGAGGCCATCGGTTTACATATTAGATTTAAATTGAAGTAATTACGTTCGGCAATTCAGAAGTTATAAGGCTCTGACAGACGGTCAATTTTTTTTGGCAACCCTAGGACGGACAAGTGCAATTTCAGTCAAGTAGACTCAGAGACATTCGCTTCGCTCGGTAAATAAATTATTTCTAGCGTAAAATAAATAAATTATTACATTTGGGGATAAACGACCTATTTTTTTTCTTTTGGCCTCGACTTTCGTGAAAAAGACAGACTTAGCATGCGCACAACGAGATGTCTCGCGACGAGAGAGAGTGAGAGATGTTATCGTTGCCGGCTAATTTCTCGTTGTTTGCATGCACAAAATCCGGTATATTACGAGATAAAATTAGTCGGCATGTGAGAATTCGTAGAGAAAATCACCACAGATAAGAAATATTACTTTTATTTCTACCGAGACAAGATAATAGGCATGATGACAGTAACCAAGAATCAATGAAATTATGAATTTATCTAATGAAATAGGATTCATGGATTATACAAAATGTATTTATTTAACTATATAGAGCGATATTGCTATTTATTTTGATAAAATAAAACTATAAAATACAGCAATCCGCCATAATGGATTAAACACCAAGAAGCGAATGACGTCACAATTGTTTGTTTTCGAACTTTGACAATCACACTATTGTTTACTGCACACTGCACAGAGTACATTGGTAAAAACAATAGTGACGTCACAAACCGCGCCATGACACCGGCGAGCGTTTTGGCGTGAATTTTAAAATTTAAATTTCAAATGCCAATTTTATCTAGCAAACATTATCTTTCTGCTGAAATAACATATTTTTTCGAGATAGTAGATACTTCCGAACATAATCTGACCATTTGTCAAAATCAGTCATCATGCCTATTACGTAACCAAGTCGTCAAGCGCAAGCGAAAGCGCAAGTTATCTATTGGATAGAAGCAGGCTTTACTTTGCGGAAGTCCATGATACTGAAGGACCTAGAAGTTTAATTCGCTATATTCCGCGACAACAGGAAAATCTATGTGGTACAGTGTGTATCCCGCACCTATAGCCCGCGACATTCACCACACCACAGAAATCCTCATCCTCAACGTACGTTGCTTTTTGAGGGTAGTTTTGGGGGAAAAATAAATGAATACGAAATGAATAAATTATGGAGGGTAGAAGATAAGGAGTAAAATCTCATATGGGAGAAAAGTTGAAAAAGTGTCCAGTGGTTGCTATAAATAACCGTTCAAAAACCTTCCACAGTGGCGCTGGTGTAGCAAAGGTATGGTATGAATGTAGACATTGTAGATTGAAGTGAAGTATGCTGAGTAAAAAATTTAATATTATTGTCGACTAAAATAGTTAATTATTGAAAATTTCAACAATTTACGTTGTACAAAATAATAATGAATGTTTTCTTTCCTTGTTTATTTCTCAAACCTACTCTAATAATATTTGGCGCTTCCTTTTAAATTTACCTTGATGCTAATGTGGCGCCCCCGATTTAATGCATTTCGACGGACACTTTTTACATGCAGAGATGTTACTCCTCTACTCTACCCTCGAACAAATGAATAGGGACTGTTTCTGTTATTTATGGTATACTCACTCCCCCATGGTGCAAAGTCGTCCATTGCACTCCAGGCTGGCAACCAACTCGACGTCCTCAGGCGACAGCTGGAATTCGAACACGTTGAAGTTCTGCTCGATTCTGCTGCGAGTCACCGATTTGGGGATCACGATGAGACCGCGGTCAATCGCGTACCTGTACGAAGTCATAATCAAAGTCATAACAAAGGTGTTGCCTTTCCAATGCCCTGCCAATAATTTTATTCAAAGTTGGTTTATAGTCCCACAAAGTTATCTGGCCGGTGGCCAAAATTGGAAATAATTTTTATGCCTGTTTAGTTCTTGTGTTTAAGTTTTCATAGATATGTCGCCTAATTGCAAACTGTCGAAAGATTACAATTTAACGTATTATTTTCCGGTAGATTGTATGTAATCTGATAGGTATTTAAAACCGATAAAACCTAAATGCCCGGCCGCAATTTATGTCGAACCCTAACCTAACCTACAAGAAAGAAACAAGAAAACGTAAATTACAATGAATATTTCAAAAATTGACACTCAGAACATTAAACAGTTTACAATCTTTCGACAGTTTACAATTTCGCGAGTTAGATTATAATCTAGCGGTTTTTACAATCTTACGGTGACAGATATACTAGCGACGCTGTCACCGGGTCTTTATGTTTGTGGGACATAACATTCACTGTATTTGTTGTGTGACTTTTTAACGACCTCCCTGGCGCAGTGCGCTGTGTTCTTAAAGTGGGAGTTCCCGTGTTCGATTCCCGGCAGGGTCAATTTGTGAATTTATAATTTCTGAATCTTCTCGGTAGTTAAGTAATAATGAGAATAAGGTAGATAAGTTGCCCTTCTTAAAAGGTTATCAGCAGGTATTTTGAAAATTACGCTGTATACTATGTACTGTATATAGGAATACATGTAAAAACGGTGGATTTGACCCCTTTCAATAAAAACATTGAGTAAGTAGGAATTTACTTTACTACTTGTCTAGATATGAGTGGTTGATGTTTCAATCAATTACAAGTACTTAACAACTTAATAAACAGACGTGATATTAACATGTCATGAAGTTTTTTAATGAACCTGTTATCTACGCACTTTTACATCGATAAAACATAGTGCTATCGGATTAAACACAGTTTTAATTTAGAAGTAAGAACCCATTTGGAATAGCGAAATTTTTTTTTTTTTTCAAAAGAACAACCACCGAGTTTCTTGCTTTCTTCTCGGTAGGAATGGCATTCCGAACCAGTGGCAGATTCATTTGACGATTCAAAAGAACTTATAAAAGTTTATTTGAATATTTAAACATTTGAATTTGAATTGAAAGACTAGCTGATACCCGCGACATCGTCCGAATGGTTTAAGTTTTTTTTTATTCCGGCGGGAACTCCTTTTCCGGGATAAAAGTAACTATACCCATGCCACATCACGTCAGTCCGTGGCCCATTGCAGCGTGATTGAAGGACAAATCAACAAAGCAATAAACCAACAAACAAACAAACTTACGCATTTATAATAATATTAGTATGATTAGACAATCGTCCCTTTGATCAGATCCTGAGTAATGTTGATCTCTCACCTGATGAGAACCTGGGCAACGCTCTTGCTGTACCGGTCAGCGATGGACTTCAACCTGGGGTCTTCCAGGAGTTGGGGGTCGCCCGGCTTGGCCCAGGGTCTGTCCGGGGAGCCGAGGGGGGAGTAAGCGGTGACCTGGATGCTGAGCGATCTGCAGTGGTCGATCAACTTCTGCTGGTTCAGGTACGGATGGACTTCGATCTGGAAAAACATTAAAATCTTAGTGAGTAAGTTGTATGGAAGCAATCGACTTTGCGTCCAGCTCATACTTCCTTTTAAAATCATACCTAATATTATAAATGCGAAAGCGTGTTTGTTTGTTGGTTTATTGGTTTGTCCTTCTATAACGCCACAACGAAGCAACGGATCGATGTGATTTTTGGCATGGGTATAGTTGAGGAACTGGATATGACATGGGCTACTTTTTGACCCGAAAATTCCCGCGGGAATAACAATTACACAACACACATTTTCGAATTTATAATATCAGTATGATAGGGGGCACGGCCGATTTTAAATAGCCCGTGCCCTCCAAACCTTAAAAAATTTAATCGTCGCGCGCATCGTAGGTACTATTTTTATAACCCGTACACGCGCACACTTCGGTTCTTCGTTCCTGAGTTAAGTAGGTATGTAGGCTATGTAGCGATTGATATGATCAAGCAAAAAACGCTGAAAATCAAGGCACAAGAACCTTAATTCACTATGATCCGCTAAAACAGACTTAATCCATGTGGTATTTATTTTTATTATAATTAAAATTTATTTACACCTCCAATGCACCGTAGACCTTAGTATTCGGTATTGATTCGATGAGTTCCTGAGAAAAAAGTCTTGACAGACAGAGAAAGACACCCGGAAAATGAAACTTGATCCTTTATAAGGATTCCTATTATCATTTTTGAGGTTCCCTCCCGTTATTCCAGATGCTTTTAAATACGTACCTGCAAATTATGGAACTGATTTTTAATCGTCTGTGTTCTCTCATGATTATAATATGGGGCTCTTCAAAGGGCGGATTTTATAAACAAATTTCTTAAAAGCCGGCAACGCATTTGTGGTTCCTCTGGTGCTGCAAATGTTCATGGGCGGCGGTAATCACTTAATATCAGTGATCCACCACCACTACAGCCCATTAACGTCCCACAACTGGGCACAGGCTTTCACTCTCATAGGATATAGAGCTTAAACCCACCACGCTGCTCTAATGCGGGCTTTAACGACTATTATCATGTTAGTGATAATGGCTAGTTCTCTGATTTCGTGCAAATCGCATTTCAATTCGAATAAAAAAATAACCAATTACTTTAAAAATGTGAATCGCATTATAAATGAACTCTCGTTTAATCAGCTAAGAGTGCCCCAAAATTCAAAATTGTGACATAAAAGATTATTTAAAAATCAGGATTTTCATATCTTTATCTCACCACCTTCAGGGGAGAAAACAGGAGTCTTAAGATACATCATTATGATTTTCCAAGATGCCAATTAAAACTTACCTACTGACGCAGCAAACGTGTTAAACGAGCTTAAGTTTTTTACACATTATAACATACACTATGAGGAGTAATATAACTATGCATTTTCACACGTACGAATCCCTTTATTAATTTATAAAAAAATAACAAAAGTTTGTGACGGATAAAAACTAATTCCTTCGGCTGAGGCTTTCGACTGAGGCTATTGCACTTCTTTCCCCCCTGCCCCATGCTAAGCGTTAGTCAATCTATCCAGGCACATCGCAGACAGTGGCCGTGCGCTTGTCGAAACAAAGTTATTTTCGTGATTATGTCCCAGGATGGTGTTTGTCACGACTAATCACTCTTTACCGTCGTAATCATTTTAGGGTAAGTAACTAGTTTATCTTAATAATTTTATCTTCTTTATTGAACAACGATGTGAGTATGTAGTTTATTATTTATATTTATTGCTTTTTAAAATACGCTGATAAATTGGTAAAAATGCCAAAATCTCACTATCATTACCTTCATTTACCTTCAGTTTTAAAATTGAAGGTAATGATGAATTTTTCAGTAAATATTGCTGGACTATTTTTGACGGCCATATCGTATAATATAAATTGTACCAACTAACCTAATTACTATTTAAAATCGTTGTGCTTTGAATTTGAATATAAATATAATCACCATATCGATTTTAGGTACCACCAATCACTATGATGAGAAAAACGCATGAAGAAAAATTTGCTCAGGCTAGACTGCATAAAAGACAAAATAAAATACGAAGAATTACAAAAGGATCTGGAAAAATATGCGAGAAAGAAAGAAAAAGAAAGACTGAGATAGGTATTTAAAACACACATAGGAAAAGAAAATTAAATCTATTAAAGACATGACTCCAAGGCAATAAAGATTAGAAAGGAAAAATAGGTATGAAAATTTAAAAAAGCATACAGCAAAAATAAGAAAGAGTGGCCTTTAGTGGACCATCGACAATGAAAGAAAAAGAAAAAGAGCGAAACATTTTATGTACCGATTGACAAAAATATGGAAGAAAAAGTTGAGAGGAATACGCAACTCATAAAAAAATAGATGTTTAAAAAAATGAACTTGAAAAAGCTCTAATGGAAAAAAATACAGATAA
Source organism: Erebia palarica (assembly GCA_964035005.1). Taxonomy (NCBI): domain Eukaryota; kingdom Metazoa; phylum Arthropoda; class Insecta; order Lepidoptera; family Nymphalidae; genus Erebia; species Erebia palarica. The sequence continues at coordinate 9,959,677 of OZ035994.1, read as the reverse complement.
GGCTATATAAATTACTAAAAAAAAAAAGTCTCAAAAAGAGAACCAAATAACAAAAAATAAGGTGGACGCTTTAGTCAATAATATAAATGAAGGTAAAAAAGAAAACTTAAAAAGAGATTAATATTTGGAAAAAATCTTACAAAACAATTAAAAGAGGGTTCTAAAGCATTAAATAAGAAAGATGAGAGTCCCTTTAGCAATATTATTATAAAAGACAAATAAATATATTGCAGGCAGCCAGTTAAACTGGTTGTTGTATTAAAATTTTCGTAGCATTGCGACAGTAATTACCCGACTGCGGAACGAACAGGGTTATGTGTTCATCAAATGTTTGTTTGTTCCTTGCAGGACAGCTACAGCCTAAACGCGACAACCGATTTTGATGATTCTTGCACCAGATTATGCCGAGTATATCATTAGTGTTACTGTGGAAGCCGAATTTGAGAAAAAACAAAATAGCACCCGCTAGAAGCCATAATGTAACAAATTAAAAAAATAAAGTCGATAGACTATGGCAAATGGGGTATATCAATGAATAGGTCTTGCAAAATCGTAGTTAAGTTCCCTTGATTTACGAGGTTCATTTTTAGTGTATTCCTTCGTGTCGCACTGCAGACAAAACGGCTGAACCGATTTTGATAATACTTATACCACAAGCTTTATCTTAATCTTCTGAGTGTCATAATGGAAGCCGAATTTGAGAAAAAACAAAATGGCGGCCTCTAAAAGCCATAATGTAACAAATTAAAAATAAAAGTCGATAGACTATGGCATGTGGGGTATCGATGAATAGGTCTTGCAAAATTATAGTTAGGTTCCCTTGATCATTTTCATTTTAATGATCATTTAGGATTTAAGAGGTTTCAAAGGTTCATTTTTAGTGTATTCCTTTGTGTCGCACTACAGACAAAACGGCTGAACCGATTTTGATAATACTTGCACTACTAGATTTATCTTAATCTTCCGAGTATCACTAAGGAGGCCGAATTTGAGAAAAACAAAATGGCGTCCAAAAAATGCGTTTATTGTTGGAGGTGAAGTTTCATTTCATTAACATCACATTAATATCAACGCATTCCTCATCAAAATCATTACCAGCACAGCAGATCTCGTTACCTTCAGTAACATAAAATTTCAAATGCATTTCTCTTGGAAATCCTTTGGTGCAATTCATTATAACTTGTTGACTATGTCTAATTTTACCTATATTTTGGTTTGGATCAGCAAAATCAAAATTTTAAAAAATTCTCTCATTTTCGTCCGATTTGCACGAAGTCTGAGAATTTGCCTAATAACCGGGACCGACGGCTTAACGTGCTCTCCGAGGCATGGGGGTGAAACACCGCCAACTTCCTAACTCCGGGCTAGTACTGAGAATTTCAGAAGAACCCAATACTTGCTATGGCGCGACCCGGGACTCGAACCTGGGACGTCGTCGTCCACAGTCGAATATGCTAATTTTCACTAGACCAACGAGGAAGTAAACGATCAAGTGACCCGCCTAAAGAAAAAAGGTACGGAACCCAAAAAACAGGAGTAGGTTACCTGATTAACAACAGGTTTGATTCTAGCTGCCTCTACAACTCTGTCAACTTGGTTTTTGTTAAAGTTGGAGATGCCGATGCTCTTAACCAATCCCTTATCGACTTGGGCTTCCATGGCCTTCCATGTGTCCAGGAAGTCTACAGGAGAAGGGATCGCTTTACCAGCGTCGTCTACAGGGAAGAGTTCTTCACCTTCCTGAGAAAAGAGCAAAAGACGTCAAAAGCTGATCCACACTAAGTTCTTATCCTCATAGTCCCGCTATTAATTCAAATAGATGTTTGGACTAGTTCGAGATACCAGTCCTACCGAGAAGAACCAGCAAGAAACTCGGTGGTTGAAATTACTAAATTACAATTTTAATGTATAGATACATAAGTAACCGCAGTCCTAAGCATTGCCGGAGCGAGTCAAATTCATGCTTTTTATCGTTTACATAGTCTTTAAAATCTTTCTTCAGGAGCATATTTTTATCGGATTTCTTAAACTTGGATGGATTATAGTTAAACTTTGGAAGTAATAAGTACTTATCACTTAATGAATTGTATGAAGTTGCCATTCCGTAATCGTGAACCCCATGGAAAACATAATTTTAGCCCATATTTGACCCCAAAAGTATCTCATAAGTTCTGAATTAAGATTCAGTAAAGGAGACCACATTCAGCCTTGGCACGTTCCTCAGTAAGCCTTGGCACGTTCCTCAGTAAGCCTTTTTTATGTTGGTCAAGTTAGCCCTTGACTGCGATCTCACCTGATGGTAAGCGATGATGCAGTCTAAGATGGTAGCGGGCTAACCTGTTATGTTAGCCCGCTACCATCTTTAATTTACTAAAATTATGCGTACGACATTTCACAATAATATTGAATGACGTTAATAACAATATTGACGCTTATTGTTCATTATTTAAAGTTAACAGGCAACAATGACAAAGGAGTTTCATATATCATTCATGGCAGTAATATTAGACCCATACCTCTTATCGATTTCTACACGGTCTCGTACCGGAACGCTAAATCGCTCGGCGGCACGCCTTTTTCGGTAGGGTGGTAAATAGTCACGGCCGAAGCCACTAAGTCAGACTTCAGATATAATAAATTCCCAAATTTACCCTGCCGGGGTCGAACCCAGGTTAAGACAACAGCGCTCACCGCGCTAGGGAGGTCGTCAAGTCTATTAACTATTTGAAAAGAGTATTCAATTCCAATATTTTAATACTATAATTTAGTTTAATTTTATAGGAAATTAGTTGTAGGTACCTACTAATAATAACAGGTAGAGTCTATTCAATAAGTCAGATTACATGGGTAAATTACAAGGTAATTGAATAATAGTATAAAACAACACTGTGAAAGAATCATCGATGAATTAAACAAATGTGAGAAACAGTCCAACTCTTCAAAAGTACTTCAAGACATCAATTATTGGTGTCGTCAGAAAGCGATTTTATAGTACAAATGTGTGCTTAGCAATCTGAAATCGTGTTTCATCCCGTGGCACACACACTATTTTTCATATCATCTGCATTAAAAGTGCGACTTTCATTAAAATTGTATTTTGTATGGACCGAGCGAAGCGAAGGTCTCTGAGTCTACTTGAATTTGCACTTGTTCGTCCATCCGTCCGTCCGTCCTTCCGTCCGTCTGCCAGAGCCTTATAACTTCTGAATTACTGAACGTAATTACTTCACATTTAAACATAATATGTAAACCGATGGCCCCCAGCCAAAGTTATAACAATCTTCAGGGGGGCTCTCATAGAAGCGAATGCGAAGTACAGCTTGAGTAGATACCTATACCTACACAAGCTATAGTAATATTAATGCGAAAGTGTGTTTGTATTGGTTTGTCCTTCAATCACGCCGTAACGGAGCAACGGATCGACGTGTATTTTTGCATCGATATAGTTAAAGACCCAGACTGAAATGGGCTATTTTTCAGCACGGAAAATTAAAGGGTTCCCGCGGGATTTTTCAAAACCTCAATTCACGCGGACGAATACGCGGGCCTGTAGTAACAAGTAGTTATAGTGTTAATTCTTTAAATTATTGACCGAGCGAAGCGAAGGTCTCTGAGTCTATTTGAGTGAATTTGTACTTGTCCGTCCGTCCGTCCGTCCGTCCGTCCGTCTGCCAGAGCCTTATAACTTCTAAATTACTGAACGTTATTACTTCAAAGGACATGACCAGTAATTGCCCTCCGATTCGGGACAATGCACAGGATTTCCGTTTTTACAGTAAGGTTTAAAAATTCAAAACGAAATTATTATGGATTTATTATTCCAAATAAGGTCAGGGTTCAAATGACAAAAAAAACAGTACGTTTATTGTTTAAATCTTGAGCGCCCGCTTTCCTCTTTAAGCACTACTCCATTTTGACGTTCCATTATATCCATGCCTAATAATAATCTTGTAACCCTACATGAATACCATTTAAGTACCTTAGTCATTATATTATGAATGATTTATTTTTGATCAATTAAATAGTAATGAAAAGGAAATGTATGTTTTGTTTATAATTATTTTTATTTTTTGACAAGTCTTAAACTAATAGATCGAACAAAGCATTTTGAAATACTGCGTTTAAAGGAACGCCCTTTCACATTGCATATGCTGCCATCTGTAGTCGAATAGTTGAACTTGTTAACCAAAAGTAGGGAGCAATACTTAAAAATATTTTCTAGACTCACCACAATAACTAGCGCCATCTAGTGTGGGAAAGCAGTTTTTGGTGAAACTTTTTTTATTTATTTTCTCAGTTTTCAGAGCCTTCAGACTCCTGAAACTTTTTTATTTGAAAACTATAAAATATAACAATTACAATAATAAAGAAATAATACTTGAAAATATTTTTTTAGACTCGCTCAACACAATAAATAGCGCGATCTAGTGTGGGAAAGCAGTCTTTTGGTGAAACTTTTTTTGTTCATTTTCGCAGTTTTCCACCTAGATTTTTGACACCTAGGCAAGCTGCCATAGTTCCACCGGTCAAGTCCTTTAAACATAATATGTATGCCGATGGCCTCCAGCCGAACATGGCTCAAAAAGTTATAAAATTCTTTATTTCTGCGGGGCTCTCATAGAAGCGAATGCGAATATTGCGGTATACCATTTTAAAGATAATTAGGAATAGGGTCCAAAGTTTTTTTTTAATTTTTCCCAATAATTGACGAAATGGGGGACTATCAAAGTGGAGATAGATTTTCTAACGTCCAAAGTTGACCTTAGAAATCTCAATTTTCTGAAAGGTTGAGCCTGAAACTTGATCAATTATTTGAATTATATCCTGTACTTGAACAACAAATACTAAAATTAAATAAATATTATAAGGAAACGAAATTATTTAATTTTTAATGACTTTACAATGATTGATTAACTTCACAATGATGGCAATAGATGACGCTCATGAATAATATACATTAGCACTATCTTACGTGGGATAAAAAAATAGTCTACTGATAGTACTGATGTCTATGAACGTAAAGATGAGGGCGCATCTAGACATGCTCGCCGCAGGAGCCGCAAGCACACAGTATCACATTTTATAATTTTTTTATTATGAAATCGTATGCTACGTAACACCCGCTCACCGAACGAGCTGCATTTTAGTAAAATACTGTAGGTAGGTATACGTATCCCATCCACGCTAGCGGATGACGATTGAAGTCATCAGATTCGGTGCGTTTTAATGCGTACAGTGCAGTGAATGGATACCGCGAAGTCTCTGTTCGGGGCGAACCACTAGTTTATTTTAGTTCCTAGGTTGTTGTTTACAAATATATATTAATAAAGCCGTTTAGTTGATGGGTAAAATGACAATTAAAAAGGTTTGAAATAAACTAAAGATCTTAACTCTGACATGATTGAAAGGACGGAGGTGCTACGTCAGTCTGCCCTAGGGCAGAAGTGATGGTTTTCTACCCGCTGAATTCTATTCGTCTGAAATTGCCTAGTTTCAGATGGCTCAACAGGCATTGAAACTTGCATTTGCGATACAGGTTATATGAAAAAATAATATTTTCTAATATTTCTATATAAACTGACTTATTGAACAGACTATTCTTCTTTAATCGATTTCCAATTTCAAAACGTTCGTGTCATGGACAATTTACAATTTGCCGTTCGAATGCAGTAAAGTCATCAATATTTTACAAGCTTTTTTAAAGCTATTGTTGCAGGATATGTTCCGTAGACCAACGCAATCATTTATAGTTATAGAATACTAATAATAATAATAATAATAAAACTAATAATCATTTGGAGTTACAGTTATATAATACTTAGCTGATTGAGTTTTTTGGATATAAATAAATAGGGATAAAAAGTAGCATAAGTGTTATTCCAGACTATAATATACTATCTCTGTGCAAAATTTCATCCAGATTCGTTTAGCCGTTCTGGCGCGATTGATACATCCATACATCCATCCATCCAAACTTTCGCATTTATAATATTAGTATATTAGGTCCTTACATATGAAATTGGCGTTTTGTCGTACTGGTCACATTGATCTCAAATATCTCATCTTTGGTTAGGAATTTCAATTTCAAATTTATACAGCTATTTACTCATGCTTTTGTGGTTTGAAACCCCCTAATTCATTTGTATTTTCCTTTGGTTTTTTCTTTGCGTCACTCAGTTTACAAAATGGAAAACTTGAAATATTGCGTTATTTACGAGTACGAGTTCCATCGTGGAACCAGTGCTGCAGAAACGACTCGGAGGATTAAATATGTGTATGGCGGCGGTGTCGCAAAAGAAAACACAGTGCGTTTTTGGTTTCAACGTTTTCGTTCTGGAAATTTCGACCTGCAGAACAAGCCCCGTGGACGGCCGGAGACCAAAGTTGATAATGAAGAATTGAAGGCTATTCTGAAAGCGGATCCATCGCGAACCAGGTCCGAGCTAGCTGCAGGTTGCGGTGTTAGTGATAAAACTGTTTTAATCCACTTGAAGCAAATTGGGAAAGTGAAAAAGCTTGAAAGGTGGGCACCTCATGAATTGAGTGCAGCAAACCGACAAACGCGCGTCGACTGCTGCGTTACATTACTCAACCGGCACAATAATGAAGGGATTTTAAATCGAATTATTGCCTGTGATGAAAAGTGGATCCTGTACGATAATCGGAGACGCTCATCGCAATGACTGAACCCTGGCGAACCAAAATCAAATCCTGCCCCAAGCGAGAATTGACTCAAAAAAAATTACTTGTGAGCGTTTAGTGGACTAGTGCCGGTGTCGTTCACTACAGCTTTCTTAAATCTGGCCAGACAATTACGGCGGATGTCTATGAGCAAACCATGATGGAAAAACTACCTGCTAAACAACCGAGGCTGGTCAATCGCTCTAGGCCACTGCTGCTACAGGACAACGCTAGACCACACACTGCACAACAGACGGCTACCAAATTAGAGGAACTTCAATTGGAATGTGTAAGACATCCACCGTACTCCCTGGACCTTGCTCCAACAGATTACCATATTTTTCGAAATTTGGATAACTTCTTGGGAAGAAATTCAACTCCGATGGGGCAGTCCAAACGCCTTCAAAGATTTTATTGATTCCCGTCCGAATGTTTTTTTTAGTAAAGGGATCAATGAACTACCTATGAGATGGCAAAAGTGCTTAGATAACAATGGCACTGTATACTTTAATTAAAGAAATATATTATATTAAAAAAAAATCGACTTTATGTTCCTTCCTTACAAAACGCCAATTTCATAATGTAAGGGCCTAATATTACTACAGATTGAGACAGCTTTCCCCCTTTTAAGCGATGCATAGATATTTTGAAAAATTCTCCTTCGGCGCAAAGGTGATAAGGGTTAGGTACCTGGTAAGCCTGAGGCCAGTGGACCAGGTACAGGTCGAGATACTCCAAGCCGAGGTTCTGAAGAGTTGTCTTCAGCGCTCCTTCCACCAGGTCTGGCCGATGGAAGGTACACCATAGCTTCGATGTTACGAAGATATCTTCCCTGCAAACAAACATAAACTCAATTGGAATTTTTAGTTATTAAAAATAGATATGATAAGATAATATATTGAATAATATTTTTATCAGCCTTGATTTTATTGTGTCGCGAGGTGTGGTAGAGTATTCAACGTAGGGGTAATGCTGTTTTCCTCTTGGGCGCCCCATAAGCCCCGACCTTTGCTCTCAGGATTCTAGATGCAACACCCTCGCTACGCTCGGGAGTTACTCCAGAGCCCTTCGTTACGCTTGAGATTTATCGTAACCCGTAACCTAAAACATTGCATTACCCCCTATGGTGAATAATCCACTATTAAATTCAATTTATATATTTGTAAATACTGTAGACACAGATGTAAAAATATGAATAATAGACTCCTAGTATTCTGCCACGGTCTGGTACCTATACAAATATATAGGTAAAAGTTATTAGTATAATGCATTAAAATATGTTTCATATACTATAGCAGTAGGTAACTAAATAAACAAAGCCAATACAGCTGTCAAAATGAATTGACAATGCAAAAATATTATTTTATTAAATTAATAAGGTATTATAATTACTTGTAAAATTAGTAAGTCATTTGTCTGTCAACAGTAGAAGATATACCTAGTGGAGATGTCTCTCAACAAGTTCAAAGTTTTTGTAAAACGTAAACTAATTGAAAAGTCCTATTACAATGTAAAGGATATAAATGATAAACAAGTGAAATTAATTTAACGAATAAAAAAATACGACTGCCCTGCAATATTATTTTTAGAGTTTACCTCCAGAAGCGATTTGCATATAAGTAGCCTTTGGAATCTTATTCACATTTTTATTAAATGATATTTTTTTGTGAATCACTAAATATTGAACTATAGTGTTATATATTTTTGGAATCTACTCATCATTTTCATATCACATACATACATACATACATACATACATACATACATACATACATACATACATACATACATACATACATACATACATACATACATACATACATACATACATACATGAACCCTGAAAACAATATACTCCTTTTTTCAGGCAGTCGTATAAAAAGCATGGAAATGAATTGTTCCAGCGGCTAATTAATTCAATTGACCTAGGGCAACATCTTCTTAAGTGAGCCCCTGTGAGGCTCGGACCATGGTTGGATAGTCGTCGTGTGTCAGTTTCGGACTTAAACAGAATGTAGCAGAAATTACGCGACTCATAACTCACAAAATTACGCTCGTCTGGCCCCACCCTAATTATTACCTCAGAACTCTATTGATCGATATGCCACTTAGATATATCGCGTTATCAAACAATAAACAAATTTACGAATGCTCACTAGTTACTCGTATGATAACGTTTTGGCGGCCTTCAGGATGTTTATAGCTTCCAAACAATAAATAGGAAGTTACAGTAGTAAGGAATAGGCTATTAGTATGATGTAAGAGTAAACGTGATGTGACAACAAATAGATGATCTATTAGATAGGCCCAGAATCTGTGCCCAAAAACAAAATAATACATCCTCATCTATGCTAATATTATAAATGCGAAAGTTTGTATGGATGGATGGATGCCGATGTATATAGTTAATATTATTAACTAGTTGATGCGCGTGACTTCGTCCGCGTGGATTGAAACTTGTTCCCGCGGGAACTCTTGAATTTTCCGGGATAAAACGTGGCATATGTGTTCCAGACTCTATTCTATCTCTGTGCCAAATTTCACCAAGATCCGTTTAGCTGTTCTGGCGTGATTGAATAACAAACATCCATCCATCCAAACTTTCGATTTTTTAATATTAGTATAGATGCGAAAGTGTATCTGTCTGTCTGCTACGCTTTAATCTTTGAACCGATTTTGATGAAATTTTGTATTAGTTTTAGTTTAATTAGTTTAGATACCGGGGAAGGCTTATTTTTATCCCGGAAAATGAAGAGTTCCAGCGGGACAAAAAACCTTAACCCATGCGGACCAACTCTAATAAGAAGCGGCGATAGTGTGGTGCACAAAATCAAAGAGTATAATGATAATAAGCATTGCCTTCATTGGCATCTGCAAAGATGCTCGGAGGAAGGAAGTGTTCCAGTAAGATGCTTGTAGGGATATCTTTAATGGACTACCAGGATTTCCCTGAGATCCGTGGAATACCTCTCCACTCCTCAAGCACATCAGGTTATGTTGCCCCCTTGGCGCTTAAACACTACAGGGCACTTCTCTGAATTTTGGTAAAAAACGGGTGGCGGTAAAAAAAATTTTCTTTTTGAGTTATTGATTTTTTAAGTATCATTTGACAAAGAAGTACCCTCATGTAACACAGTGATAAGGAAGGCCTCTATCAGAACCTATTTTTCTTGGAGAAATAGCATATTTGGTAATTATGGTGCATGGTAGTGATAAATTATGATTTGGTGTATGGTGATTAGAATTTAGCTAATGGTAATTTTGTATAGATATGGTGATTAGAAATTCTAGAAATCCATATAATGAAATTGAGGATCTTAGATCTTTGCACTCAGTGTAGGAAGTTACTAACCCACAAGTTCAAACTCACACTGTTCAAACCCCCTAAAACTTTCAACTTGAACTACAAAGCCTTTACAATTGCTAGTAAAAAACTTTGCTTGCGGCAGATTAATTGGCAGATCCAAACACAAACGTTATAATTATGAAACGTTAATACCAGCCATATCAAAGATACCATCTATCGGCATACGAGATCAGTAATGGTCCCGAGAGTACTGTCTCTCCGACATAGCTACCTGAGGCGACTGAAATTGAGGGTGATAGTATCCTTCATCTAAGTAAATATTGGGAGAAAGGAAAAGTGCTATGATCAGGTGCTATGATCAAAAGCTTGATGAAGATATAGTTAGAAGACCTGATCACCCAAAACTGACAAAATCTAGTCAAAAACCGTTAAATACGCCGGCCATAATGCCAGAGCTACAAGAGTGTGGGTGTTCTGTTCTTCAAAATTATCATGTTTTTAATTGAAGAATTTTATTCTTGCTTGCCCTATCTTACTGTTGAGCCATATCTATTATTAGTTGTTCTTGAGAAGAAATAGGCGGAAATGAAAGCCTTTTTATTTAATATATGCTTAAAGAAATATACATATATATTAGAATTAAAAGTAAGAAATAAATTAAAATCTAAATTAAAAACTAATTATATTTACAAAAAATACACGCCATCCAAGTGATCGTTAAAGGGCATGGTGCCCAAAACACTGGCGCTATTACCTCGTTGAATGGCAAGGCTAAGCCGTTGGGCCAAATAAGCGCCAGCTCTTTGGTCACCAGAGGCGTGGATCAGTTTTTGGGACACAACATTTATAAAATTCTTCGTGTCCGATGACCATGGGCCCAGAGTCTCAAAAGCAAGCGCCGCAAAAACGTAGTCCTTAGTAATGGCTGAGTATTTGCGACGCTTAAGCAACTGAGCAGATTCGGCAGCAGCACCCGCCTTTAGGCACGAGCCTGATAGATGGGACGCTGCCAACGTATCAACGCAAGTTGCATCCCACACCAGTGCACGACCCATCGACCACGGTACTATAGTCATCCCATCCAGCCTCTTGCCGTCATCCCTGAACAAACCGGAGTGTTCCAGTTGTGCAGGGATGGAGGCAGTGGAAAGAGCGCGACGGACTATATCATTGAGAGCACCGTGGCGATACAAGCGGCCTGAGCTCCGAATGCAACTGAGTCCATGGTAACCAAACTGATCTACGCGGCTGCCACAAGGACCGTAATGAGGCTCACATGCCTTTATTCCCAAGCGAAATTATAAATCTCACTTATAAGTCGAATTCTGAAAGACCCCATATAATTATACAAGATCGACACGCTGCTGAAGACAGAAGACCGAGTAGGACCCAGGCTACATTGCTAAGCATTTGTGGACAATATGATTGGAAACTGGAACATTTTTAAGTCGTTGCAGAGTTGCCAACGCAATCCTGTCAGTGCATAATTATACAGGACCAGACTATTATACCAATCCAACCGCAGAGGAGTGCTGAAAAATTAACATCAGAAAGACAAAATAATGCCTAATACTCCCGTCTCAGTCCACCTAGAAATCATTGAGACCCTTTTGAATTTTTTTGTATACCTTGGGCACGCGGTTTAACTATGTAGGTCAAATTTTGAAAAATAAGATAAGTCCTTGCCTGGTTTTTTCACCACATGTCATCTCAAAAGTCAAAACGGTCAATAATTTTTATATTTATAAAAATAAGAATTATCAAGACACGCGGAAGCGTGTCCAGCCAAAGTTCAAAAAAACTGGCGAGCAGCACCGTGTGTAATATTACACGAACCATTTGGAGCCACTTTTGACCCCCTCATAACTCAAAAACTATTTCACATAAACATGTCAAATTTGGCGCATATATTGAGACCCGTGAGATACATATGTGCTCCAAATTTCATAAGCACACCTCAAATGGTTATTTAGATATATACGTACAAAAATCGTCATTTTTATGCTCTACCTAGGTATAGATCAAAACTCTGACACGGGGCATACTACCATTGCTTAAAGCCGTATTATTTTAATATTGTTGACGTTCATGTTGTAGTGTTATAATCATTATTTTAAGGACGTCAAAGTACGTGACATTCAACCGTTATTTTGAAACAATACTGCTTTAAGCGGTGGTAGTAACTCCGTCGTCCACTTCCTGCGGCAACTTGCATTACATTCTACGCATAGTGCATGCACAACTAAATAAAACAAGAGTTGTTAAGTTAAAAAAAACTCGGATTACATAAATTATACTGCAGGTCTTTTTTTAAATTCGTTATTTGGTGTTGTTAACTATTGAAAATGACACATAATTATTATTTTAATGTAAATAATAATGAATAATAATATAGTTGCATTAAAACCTTACCTTCGTATTCATGCATTTTGTGCAACGAAACGTCATTGACAGAAAAGAAACGAAGAAGAAACGTATTTGAAGTCGTCAGTTCAAGCTGTCAGTCATTGTGATTTGTATTCATTGTATATAGTGGTTTTAGTGATATCGACTGTTTACCGTGCTTGTTTTCAATGTTTCACTAAACACTTTTGATTTTGAACTTTTGCAATCAAAATTGATGAGATGTAGAAATGTGCTGTAGAGGTAGTCTGACCATAGATGTAATCTGTCAATGGCAGTGTAACTCTAGGTACCTACACTATATATTTTTCTTGAGAATTCTCGTCTTTAATTATCTTGTACAATGAGTCGTACAATAGAATTACTGGTGGGTGACACACTGACCTTACACCGAATAATAAGTACCTACTAATGTAAAACGTAAACTAAACTAATAGAAAAGTCCTATTACAGTGTAAAGGATTATTTGAATGATAGCAAGGCATGGGTATGAATTGTTACAGCGGCTGATTATGTAATGTTATATTATAAGTACATATAAATAATTTCAAATATTTGCGAGATGGTGATAATAAAAAAAACACAGCTGAGTTTATTGCGGGCTCTTCTCAGACCAGGGCACGTTTGGAACCCTCGTAGCTTTAGTTTTAAGATACCGTAGTTAATTATCACCATCACGTCTTATGCTCTGTAAGCATGACGTTCAGAAGGTGTACTTTGTAAGTACATATTTTGAATAAATATGTTTTGAGTTTGAGATTGAGTTCAATAATTTCTGTACAAAAAGTAATGATATCCCATCAAAAACATAAATGTAAAATGAGAGCCAAGTTCAAAATTGTGATATATATGCCTTGGTTGTTAACTTCAGCGACAAAAGAAGTGAGATCTAAATGGGTGCCAAGTTCAATGGTCAGTCCTGAAATTTATTTATAACAACATATAATATTTTATAACAACTTAAAATATCATTTCTTCTTATAACTTAGTATAAAATGTTGAAGACTAAGGCTTTGGCTTGGCTAGTTTTCATATAGGAATTATAGCCTTCACAAGTTGTAAAGCTGTAAGTTCTTATTTTATTCTTCCGAAAATTTGGCTTGCTGGTAAACTGTACTTTTAGGTACCTACTTAATAATAATTCGTACATGGAAACTAGCCAAGCCAAAGCCTTAGTCTTCAACATTTTATACTAAGTTATAAGAAGAAATGATATTTTAAGTTGTTATAAAATATTATATGTTGTTATAAATAAATTTCAGGACTGACCATTGAACTTGGCACCCATTTAGATCTCACTTCTTTTGTCGCTGAAGTCAACAACCAAGGCATATATATCACAATTTTGAACTTGGCTCTCATTTTACAGTTATGTTTTTGATGGGATATTTTTATTCTACAATTTTCTAATTCTTACTGATATTTTACTATTTTTTTTTTTGTATTTATAGTTATTTCATTCAATTTTTTTTTCGATTATATTGAATATAAAATATGTTATTGTACAGTTTTATAAATATTGTGCCTAAAATATTCTTAATTTTCTTCTTAAATGCTTTTATTTGTGTCTTGTTGCCATTTTTGTATACTTTATAAAATTTCGTTCATTTTAATTTTTGATACGTCTAAATATATTGCAAATAATTATTTAAGCTTATAATAATTAATTAAAACCGAGTAAATTAATTAAAGAAATATCTCGCATTTAATTTTAAAATAATTCAAAATGGTCATGGTAATTGCGGTACTTAGAATCATGGTAATGATAATTTCGCCATTTTTAAATTATTAAAAAAGTAATAGGCAAATTTAAAATTTTGCAGGCTATGTATGTGAATTAAGAACTCGTTTTTTATGTTACGAAAAAATAACAAGAAAAAATAACGTGTATTTTAAAAGTGGTGAATTTTTTTATGAATTAGATAGGAAAGTTAGTGCTAAATAACAACATTATTTCCCTATATCATCTAAACGCTAAGACATGTGCTTAGCCTGTTACAATAAATTCTTCAAACACAAAAGCCTTATGTATTAATGCTATCACGATGGATGCAGTACATATATCATTGTTAGGATAGTGTTTGCATCGGGTCACGTAAATTAGGTAAAAGTCGTGGGACAGACTTTAGTATCTTGTATTTTTCTCATTTTTCGTTATTTTGTTACATGTTACTTCCAATTTGATAGGTTTATTATTCATTAACAATATATATTTTTTTAGTATTTAGTTTAGTTAATAGTTTTTGAGAAAAAAAAATGTTCCCAACAACTTAGGCAGTGGGACAGATAGGGTAGTGAGAAATTTGAGGTTTAAGATTTTTTTAAAGACTGATCTCACCTCTTTTATCTTCTTTTTCTTGATGGACGATAAAGAGGACTAGAGTCTTCAAAAAAAAATACATAAGCCTGAGTTAGTTTTAACATACGTTCTCCAGCTTGGGGCACGCTTTTTACCACATTTCGGAGAAGGATCCTACATGCTAACGGCCGTTTCCGGCGATCCATTCACTAAGTGTGCGAGTCACCGCCTGCCATTTCATCCGTGTAAAATAACATTGGTCAGGCAGGGGCATATATACCTATGACCCTTAGCCTATGACCCATACCTATCATTTGTTTCTATGTTTTGCAATAGTCCTGCACTAACCGGGGATTGTCCTTGGGTGCACTCGCATAATGCATATAGGGATGTCAGACACTCTTAAATTATAAAACAAAAGGGTGTCTGACAGGGGGTTGTAAACGTACTAAGTGTCTGACAATGGACAACATGGTTTCTAATATTATTCCAAAGAAAAATGTAAGAAAAACGAAGCTTAATACTTTAACGAATTTGAGGTGCCACCTTTTTTACCTGATACAAAGTAACCGCGATCCAAACTTCATAGACGGGGATTTTATTATACCTCTATTAGAGACACATAGAAAAACTTTCAGCTTGAATAAGATAACGAAGGTCTGATCGTCGCGGGATCTTGCTCTATTAGAGTAAAATTGTGTAACGGGCCTCTGCGAGTTGGTTTCGGCCCCTCGTACGCCTTCCAAAGGTCCCATGGCCCGAGGTGGCCGTGAAAGAGACATAAACATTGAGCTTTAATAGCGTAATCTATGTTTTCTATGCTCCACTGCTCCACATGCCTAGGCGTTACCTTCTAACAACTCCTTCTTGGAACTTGGTGTCCAAAGCTTCGCCGACCTCTTTCTCGTTGCCGTAAATGTGCGCACAGTCGATGTGCCGATAGCCAATATCAATCGCGTCCTTCACTGCTTGGGTGACTTGCCCTGGCTTAGACTACAACAAAAGAAAACACGCCTTTTTATTGCGTGATAGGCTTGCGCTTGACGACAAGCATGCTTAGTGCAAAGCATTGATGAGGGCTAGGTTGGAACGCGCTTGCCTAGATGATGCCTATTCACTCTTGCTTTGAAGGTACTTTAAAGTTATACGTGGCAGGAAACACGTGTGGGTGGGTTCCACAATCCACATGCTAGCGGTTCGTATCAGAAACGTCGAGCAAAAACGTTTCGAACGAGCAGATTGGACGTCAACCACGTAAAGAATGCCAACGCTGACGGTTTCTCGTTTTTCTGTGTTTTTTTTATATGAGTGCCTGAAAAAATTAGTATATTGTTTTCAGGGTTCATATATGTATGTATGTGAGTTCATATTTTTATTAAATTTTCAAACGTATTTAATAAAAGGAAACTTAATAATGAGTAATGTATGTGAGTTTGTATATTCCACCATAACTTCTATACGCCTGAGCCGATTTTGATAAATGAGGTATCATTAGAATTCCTAGCTTATTCCGGGTGATAGGTATAAGCTAGTTAAATTTTTAAAAAAATGATGAGGTGACCAGGGTCCCGCATTAAAGACTAAATTTCAACAAAAAAAACGAAAATAAGATATAATCATCATCTAGAAAATGATGAGAAGATTCCAAAAATACATAACACTATAGTTCTATATCCAGTGATTCACAAAAAATATCATATAATAAAAATGTGAATAAGATTCTAATTTAACTAGATTAATTTTAATAGATTTTTAACTAGATTAATTTTAAGAATTTAACTAGATTAATTTTTAAGATTTTTAACTTTATAGTTCGTTTATTAGCAGGGTAGTCGTGTTTTTTAATTATGACTTGTTTAATCCACTACAGGTTAGCCCTTGATTGCGATCTCGCCTGATGGTAAGTGAAGATGCAGTCTAAGATGGTAGGTTGAGTGGTAATTTTCATCATACTTATTGGACATCTATACTAATATTATAAAGAGGTAAAGTTTGTGAGGTTGTACTGGGTAATCTCTGGATCTACTGAACCGATTTTGAAATTCTGGTACCAATAGAAAGCCACATTATTTGTGAGTGTCATAGGCTATATAATATATTAACCCAAAAAATTAGGGAGTTCCCGTGGGAATTTAAAAAAACATATTTCACGGGGGCGAAGTCGCGGGCATCTGCTAGTTAAATAACTGTTAACCACGCTTACCTTCCAAGTTCCCAGTCCAATGACAGGACAAGACCTGCCATTGTTAAACACAACTAAAGGTACGTTTGCCATCACTTATAAATTAAATCTTCTTTATGAAACAGAACCTTAAAACTATATCAATATTAGAATAATAATAGGTAGGTGCACCAGTACTCTTGGGTATGCTAGCTCTAGTGGTTAGAGACGGACTGACTGGGCGAGTCTGATACTGACCTAGTTATATTTAAAGCTACGTTTCTTAAGGTACGGTTTCACTGTTGCGATTTTCCGTTGTATATGTCACCGTAAGATTGTAAAAACCGTTTGATTATAATCTCACTCAGAACATCGTGCACGGTTCACAATCTTTCGACAGTTTACAATTTCGCGAGTTAGATTATAATGTAACGGTATTTACAATCTTACGGTGACATATACAAATATAAGATCACCCTGGCGCAATTTTGAGCGCTGAGTCTTATAAATGGGTATACCGGGGTGCGATCCCTGGCAGGGTTAACTTAGGGACTTTTATTCTATTCTCTGGTCTGGGCTGGTGGGAGGGTTCGGCTGTGGCTACTTACCACCATACCAACAAAGACTAAGCGATTTAGCGATCCGGTATGATGTGAAACCCATTATGGGTTACCCATTATCGGTTAAGTATTTCTACCCCTACCCCTTACAGGTTAGCCCGCTACCATCTTAGATTGCAATCATCACTGACCATCAAGAGCTGTCAAAAGTTAGCTTGTAGTGGTGTAAAAAACCGGCCAAGTGCGAGACGGACTCGCGCACCAAGGGTTCCGTACAAACCTGTAGTAAGATTAAAATTATTAAAAATATTTTTATTATCACTATGAATTTATGCTTTTCGCAATTTTTCCTTTATAGCTATAAATATTTTAGCTTTAAGACGTTGCTTCGTACCAAATTTCAAGATTCTGAATTCACGGGAAGTTCCCTGTAGGTTTGATTGTAGTATTTGATATGAATTTCAGATTGATACCTCCATTCGTCCCTGAGAAAAAGGGTCTTGAAAGACAGACGAACGGACAATAAAGTGATCCTATAAGGGTTCTGTTTTTTTCCTTTTGAGGTACAGAACCCTAAAAATAAATAGAAGTGCCTATATATTTTTATAAAGTTAGAATTCTGATGTTTTAAAATTATTTATAATTTTGATGCCCGCGATCGCGCAATTTAACGGTGTTTTAAATACACAAATTTTCATCTATCTAGATATTCTATGTCAATTCCCGGGATTCAAGCATCTCTATACCAGTGGCCTCTATAAATGTTAAAAAGCCTGGCTTGCCCAAAACAAACACCCAAACATACAAACTCAATATTAACTCAGTAATTAATCGATTCGTTTAAATTACGTGTTTAAATTTCGCGCGTTCAGTCATTTCAATTACTGCTAAGCCGACCGGTGGGCGCCGAGCGCTTGCGAACGTTTTACGAACAACCTAGTTGAGTGAGTGAGAGGGGATGTGGCTTTGATTTCCATACATATTGCCTGTATAATCCGCTATAGATTCCTATAAATAGTATAGCGCTGTCTATAGCTGTAATATGCTTGGATTATATAATACGTCTGATTTAGGAAGTCCCACGCTGCCTCTAGGGGAATCGTGATTCGGACTAAACCTTCATAATTTAGTCGTTTGCTTTTTTGTGACAGCGTTGTATTGAAATAATGTTATTCGTGAATTAATAGTTAATTTTGTACAAAATGAGTTCAGATTTAATTAATATTGTTCCCGGTGACTATTTAAAGTGTGTGCAAATATTGACTGGCGAGAATAAGGTAAAATATATGTATAACTTTTGAACAGAAAAATTATTCTTGTAAATTCACCAAAATCTACTCCAGATCTGTGTATTTCACAAACTTGTAAAAGTCGAAAAAGGCAATTTAACAGATCCGCGTATAAAACTAAATGGATTTTTGGTTGTTCTAATAAGCTATATTAGCGGCACGCTATGATGGCCGGTTTGACACATTACAATAGTGATGTGGAATGTCAATTTATTCTCGAACAAAAAACAATTAAGTTTTGTTTTTGTACCTGATTAAATAGGTTTAATAAAACAAAAATGTATATGTTTATTTAATTTATTTGAACGAACTGAATATTTGAACGAAAATGAATATACATACTTTATATGCACACAAGAAACATATGAATACAAAAGATACCAAAAAAGGTGCCACAAAAGGCCATAATTAATCAGATTCGTCCATACTACTATTTTCACTGTCGTCACTGCTATCATCACATACATTAATAATTATATGTTCGTTTTCTATAATATTATCTATTTTCACATCTCTTTCATAATCTTCCCTTATTAATTTAACAGTTCTATTCACAACCTTTTCCCAGTCTCCTTTAGTCACATGTTCACAAGCTTCTTCTAATAATTTTAGCATTTTTTTTGTGGTAAATGGGGGTTCTGTATTGTGTCTTGCAGCATATCCCTTAATTTGAGCCCACACCAACTCAATCGCATTATACTCACAATGGTAAGGCGGTAACCGTATAACTCTGTGCCCATGTTCTAATGCTATTTCGTCAATGACGTATCGGATCTTGGTTGGTTTGTTTTCTTTTAAAAGACGTACTAATTCCGCTTTTAACATATTCATGTTTGCATCTACGCCATTTTTACGAAGCCATGCGACGATATCAGCTTTCTTTTGGGATTGGGCAGGTGGCTTGTCAATTTGCATCGAGTGGTATGGGGCGTTGTCCATAATTATAATAGATGGTTCAGGGAGGCTACACAACATTGAGGTAAACCATTCAGTAAACTTTTCTCCATTCATGTCTTCATGATAGTCTCCAGTGGTTTTTGACGCAAAAGCCATGAGAGAACCTTCGACAAACCCGTTGATGGTTCCGGCGTGACAAATTATAAGTCGCGATCCTTTTCATACAGGAACTTTGGAAGTAGATGCTGCTGTGTCATCGTTCCAAGAACGGCCTACAGTATGGTTAGCATTAAGCCATGTTTCATCCAAGAACACAACATTTTGCCAATTTTTGATTTCTTTCACTTGCCGTAAAAAAGTATACCTTGCCATCGCTATATCAAATCTTTCCATCAATATTTTGCGTTTGTTACATTTTTTGTATCGAAATCCAATGGTCTTCAAAATCTTCGTTAAAGAACTTTCCCCACCGAAGAATAATCCAGCTTCCTTCAGTGAATGCACCAACTTTTTTCTTGTTGGATACTCCTTCTGTAAATAGTAGCCGTAAACATGTCTTCGGATAGCATCGGCATCAAAGCTATCGATGCCTACGACTGGTTTTGCTCGTTTTCTCTTTTTTGGTGTGTGAAGTTTATTTTCTTCTGTGCCAGTCTCGCCATATTTTTTTTTAGTTATCCGTCTAACAGTTCGTTGTCCAATATTAAGCGCATCAGCTACGCGTTCAACCACTGACGTTATAGGTAAAATTGGCCCTCCATTTTGAGCTTCACGATCGAAATAGTTACGAAGGCGTATTACGAACTCACATGTCTGACTATTTAGAACAGTTCTCTGCGTACGTTCGGTCATATCGACGAAATCCACAACAAAGGGCTTGAACAGAGTCCAAATTAACGAGCAAGGGTCAACAGTAATGCAGTATCAATATTTGAAATCCAAAGCCAGGTCAAAACTATATCACAATCGCATTGCACTGACAGTTTATACTTTTCGAAGCAACGTCAATTCGAAACTGCTTTGTTTTGCATTGAGCATTGACGCGAGTTTGCCGGAGGTAGTAGTTGTGCTAGCCAGCGATCCTATGTGACGATCGTATTAGATTCCATTTTTAAAAATTTATTGATATTTTTTTGCGATTTCAGAGGTTTGTCCACATAGTGAAAATTGTTCATATTCACAAGTACATTCACCCCTTAAATGGTGCAAACTGATTTTTCTACACTTGTATACATTTAAGAAATCAATTTAATAAATAAATTTTGAGTCCTAAACCTAAAACTACATTCGATAAAATTTATGAATCTCTGCACATCACTATCGTCAATAAAGTAATACAATTATTTCCTTCAAAGTCGTTATCAATTAATACGGAACTTCATGAGCGGACAAACGTCAAACCGGCCATCATAGCGTGCCGCTAGTTTAATTGTTAGTGCTGCATACGTTTTTATTCGTACAGTAAGTCAATGTACAGCCGTATTCTAAGGTTCTTTTCGTTAGAAATTATGGTATAAAAATGCATCAATTTTCCCAAAAACATGATTTCCGTTTTCTTTTTGTAATCTCGGAAAACAACGCATAGAAACTTCCAATTATTGGCAAATGAAATTTCAAATAATATAATTGACCTAGATCACAATGGTAGTGTACCACTGCTGACTTAATTATGTCTAGTAGTTAACTTATGCCTTCTGTGTGCTTTGTTGAGCTCGTCAAGACAACATGAGTAAAAGTAAACGGAAGAATACGATGGGCAGCGGCTGGCTTGCGTACGTTTGAACCCTACGGCACGCCAATGCTCTATACCATATTTCCTCAGAATGGGGTAAAAGGGGGTGGACTGTGAGAAGATAACCCAGACCCATCGACAGCCAGACAAACTTTCGCACAGTTAGATGAGGCCTACGGCTTTGTCCCCTTGAAATTATATTTTTAAAAGATCTCGTGGGAGTTTTAAATTCAAATTCTTTTTATTCAAATTAACTTTTACAAGTGCTTTTATATCGTCGAGTGAATCTACCGCTGATTCGGAATGACACTGGGATATCTGGGATATTTTGGAATGCAATCTCTTGGATACCAAATTACGTCAAAATCGGATGGGCCGTGAAAGCGTAAAAGACACAAATGACTTTCATACTTATAAAATTAGCACGTTTGCGTGAAATGAATGAATAAATGAATAGAGCTTCATTTAATTCCATACAAATTGAAGTATTAGTTAATTACACAACAATAATAATAAAATTGGAATATTTAAAAATAATTAGGATTGGTAATAGTTATAATATCAGATACAAATTATTATTACATGTCTTAATAATGTTGAATAAGTGTTTGTATTTTGAATGGACCCCCTTCGGGTAAAAACCTCCTCCAAGGATTTCCACTTTTCTGTGGATTTGGTATAAAAATATACATATCGCGCGGACGTTCTAATGGAACGTGACCTTAAGAGTCTATATTATGATCGAAGCAGACAAGTACACGGGGTGGAAAATTATAACATGTATAGAGAATGAGTAAGTGTGGAACAGTAGTCTGTGGCCTTGAGGTGACGTTCCAATGGCAATTACACGATAGGTATAATTCTTTAGATCGATTCATAGAATACGGAAATATACTGTATCATTTCCGCTTAATTCATTCATCTTTTCGCTTCATCAGTTTTCCGAACCGGTGGTAGAGTTTGACTTCTCATGAGTGACACAAGTGTGATACGTGAAATAAATAAATCAATTATCACTTCGAAGACCTCCCTAGAGCAGCGGTCTTATTATAAAGAATAAGGTTCGATCACCGGCAGCGTCAATTTAGGAATTAGTAATTATTGATTTTTCTTTGGTATGGCCTGGTGGCCGGTGGGAGGCTTCGGCCGTGGCTTGTTACCACTTAACACCCTACCCTTCGACTTGGCAACTATCCATGGTCGAAGCCTTCCACCAGACCAGAAACCATCTAACTATACTAATATTATAAATGCGTAAGTTTGGATGGATGGATAGATGGATGTTTGTTACTCAATCATGTCGGACCGGCTGAACGGATGTGGATAATTTTGGCACAGAAATAGATTATAATGTCTGGAATAACACATGCTTCTTTTTATCCCGGGAAATTAAAAATTTCCCGCAGGAACCAAGAATCCTTAATTCACGCGGACGAAGTCGCGGGAATTTTGGAATATTATATTTATAAAATATTCCAAAATTGCTCCAGCTAGGAACCGAACCATTGACCACTTTCTTATAAAACCACTGTGCCAGAGTGACGTTCAAAATAAATTATTTCTATAAAAAGTTTGTTCTAGAAGTAGAAGATTATAATTTCTAAACCGTAAACATTCATACATTTGATTCTATCAAAGCTGTCTTTCAAAATTGATGCTATCACGTATACTATCAAATATTGCTATTATTTATGTTTTGATTTGGGTTTTGTGTTGATGTTTATTGTAAAGCTATAAAATCGTTAATAATGAAGTATTTATTACAATAATTGACAATAACTTACAATTATTACATACACATATTATTATAAAAGATCTAATAAGGAATGGGCAATCAGGTATGCGCTAGTGCGCTCACCATATTACGAAATAGCTTGTTGCAAAATAATGATTTGTTTGGAATTAAATTGATGGAATAACTATTACAGCTTAAAACTACAACGCAGAGCGGAAATAATGGGCGGTCGCTACGCACTCTAGTTAATTACAAAAAAAAAAAAGAAATTGAGAAACAATCCTTTTTGGAAGTCGGCTAAAAAAGAATAGTCGTGATTTTACATACTCCAGCAAACTGAATTGGCGAACCGTCACTGGAAAACGTAGTCGACACAAAATAAGGGACCTCCCTACACTAATTTAAATAAAAACTTTTCTTTTACAGCCTGGGGGTCATGGTAACCCTTTTGGTGAACAAAGGGGCCCATTTGGTCAGGGTGGCCAATTTGGCCAGGGTGGTCCTTTCAGCCAGGGTGGCCAATTTGGTCAGGGTGGCCCGTTTGGAGGACAGGGTGGCCAGTTTGGGGGCCTCGGAGGAGGTCAAGGAGGTCCGGGGCAGGGTTATCAAGGAAGCCCATATCCGCCCCCCGGTCAGGGGCCTAATCAGCTTGGGGGACAAATGCCGGTGGCCAATGTGACCCCACCGCCTTATGGTCAGGTTTGTATATCATAAATATGTTACCGTCGAATTGTAAAAACCGTTAGACAATAATCTATCTCGCGAGATTGTAAACTGTCGAAAGATTACAATTTAACGCATTATTTTTCGGTAGATTGTTATATGTGTATACCAACCCGATAAAATCTACTTGATTATTTATGTCGAACCTACAAGACCTAACCTACGAGAAAGAGACAAGAAAACGTAGGTATAAGACCTACAATAAATTTTTCAAAAATTGACACTCAGAGCAGAACATTGAACGGTTCTCTATCTATCGACAGTTTACAATCTTAGATCGAAATAAAAAGCGTTAAATTTCAATCTAACGGTTTGTATGTGTGTGTTACTCTTTCACGCAAAAACTACTGGACGGATTTGGCTGACATTTGGAATGGAGATATATTATACCCGGGCATATATACTACATATCTAATCTAATCTAATCTAATCTAATATATATGTAGCGTCGCAAGTACTTACCATGTAGGTACTTACCTCGC
Organism: Erebia palarica; assembly: GCA_964035005.1. Lineage (NCBI taxonomy): Eukaryota > Metazoa > Arthropoda > Insecta > Lepidoptera > Nymphalidae > Erebia > Erebia palarica. The sequence goes on along the minus strand of OZ035994.1, from coordinate 9,935,408 downwards.
TTAACCCAGATTACTTACCATCAATCAGAATATACCTTTAGAATAACCTATAATAACCTTACCCGTCAAATAACCAACCACACATTTACCTGGATTACCTGAATAAACCTCGTTACCAAAGAATACCTGGAGGAAGGATCAAGTGGAAAGGAGAAATAAATACACAGGGATCACTTTAATAACAAGAGGAGAGAAATAATGAACACTGAAATCAAGATGCAATTCTTTAATGTCAAAATCCTACACCGTTCTCATCGAGCGACGCTTAGTTAACAGGAAGACGCGAGATTGCCTTGAAAAAGGCAAGAGCTCGCAGCGTCGTTTCGAAGGAAGGCGTTTGCTGTACTTACCACGTTGAGGACGTCTGCACCGAACAGTGAAGATTGTAAACAATCGAGTCAGGCAGTTGCATTGGACGTAAAAGGAAAAGGTTAGCCTTGAAAAGGGCTGTCCGTACAACCATTGCGCCAGGACTGAAGATACCGCTGATTGCCCCACTAGTTGAAGGAGTCACTAAGAGTTCACTGTCCACAAATACACCAGCCAGTTCATAATAACCACTTCGCGCGTGTCATAAATTGCGTCGCGCGCAGGCGACGTCTGCCGCGGCCGGCAGCAAACGGGCAAATGCGGGCGCGCGGGCGCGAATGCGATCGTTCTATTTATAGCTGCACGGTTCCAGACGGAAGTAAATCACGCAATTAGCGAATGTGATACACCTACCTATATTGTATGTACATATTATTGTTAGTCGTAATTCTTAATTATTATTATTACTTATTTCTGATTGGTGGATTTCTGTAAGGATTTTTATATAAATATGGGCATTTTTTTCCAATATATTCATTCAGCGTTTAATCAGAGTTTTATTTTCTCCAAAACCTCCGCTAAATATATATAAAATCGTTAAGGGATCAACGCACAGCCTAAACCGCTGGGGTTATTAACTTGAAATTTTGACAGTAGGTTCCTTTTGTGACGTAGGCGCTCACTAAGGAAGGATTATTCAAAATTCCACCCCTGAAGGGGTGAAATAGGGGTTGAAAGTTTGTATGAAAGTCCGTCATTTCTCAAGTTATATCCATGAAACTTCGTATACGAGCTACTGGTTGAAAATGAAGAAATACGTGTTTCACAGTTTTTAAAAATTCTAAACCCGAAGGGTTGAAATAGGGAATGAGAGTTTGCATGAAAGTCCTTAATTTCTCAAGATATTCTCAAGTTATATAAACGAAACTTGGTATTTCGGCTTTCGATAAAATAGGGGTTGAATTTTTTTATGACAGCTATAACCATGAAACTTGGTATATGAGCTGCGAGTTAAAAATCAAGAAATACGTATTTCACAGTTTTTGAAAATTCGATCCCCAAAGGGGTGAAATAGGGGATGAAAGTTGGTATGAAATGCCTTCATTTCTCAAGATATTTTACAGGTTATATCAACGAAACTTGATATTTTGGCTAACGGTAAAAAATAAAGAAGTACGTGTGTCACAGTTTTTCAAAATTTTACCCCCTAAGGGTTAAAATAGGGGTTGAAATTTTGTATGAATGTCCTTCATTTCTCAAGATATTGCTCAAGTAACATCTACGAAGCTTAGTGTTTCGGCTTTTGGTAAAAAATTAAGGAGTACGTGTGTCACAGTTTTTCAAAATTCAACCCTCAAAAGGGTAAAATAGGGGTTGAAAGTTTGTATGAAAGTCCTTCATTTCTCAAGTTGTCATGAAACTTGGTACATAAACTGCGAATCAAAAATGAAAATTCGATCCCTAAAGGGATGAAATAGGGGATGAAATTTGGTATGTAGGGCCTTCATTTCTCAAGATATTGCTCAAAATAAATCAAAAAAGCTTAGTTTTTCGGTTTTTGGTAAAAAATAAAGAAATACGTGTTTCACAGTTTTTGAAAATTCGATCCCTAAAGGGGTGAAATAGGGGTTGAAAGTTTGTTTGAAAGTCCTATACTTCTCAAGTTATAGCCATGAAACTTGGTATATTAACAGCGGGTTAAAAATGAGGAAATACGTGTTTCTCAGTTTTTGAAAATTCGATCCCAAAAGGGGTGAAATAGGGGTTGAAAGTTTGTTTGGAAGTCCTACATTTCTCAAGTTATAGCCATGAAACTTGGTATATATACAGAGGGTTAAAAATGAAGAAATACGTGTTTCACAGTTTTTGAAAATTCGATCCCTAAAGGGGTAAAATAGGGGATGAAAGTTGGTATGTAAGGCCTTCATTTCACAGGATATTGCTCAAGTTATATCAACGAAGCTTAGTATTTTGGCTTTTGGTAAAAAATAAAGAAGTGCTTACGTGTGTCATAGTTTTTCAAAATTCAACCCCCAAAAGGGTAAAATAGGGGTTGAAAGTTTTTAATGAAAGTCTTTCATTTCTCAAGTTTTAGCCATGAAACTTGGTATATAAACTGCGACTTAAAAATGAAGAAATACATGTATCACAATTTTTCAAAATTCAACCCGCAATAGGTTAAAATAGGGGTTGAAAATTTGTATATGAAAGTCCTTCATTTCTCAAAATATTGCTCAAGTTACATCAACGAAGCTTAGTGTTTTGACTTTCGGTAAAAAATAAAGAAGTACGTGTCTCACAGTTCTTTAAAATTCAACTCCCAAAAGGGTAAAATAGGGGTTGAAAGTTTGTAAGAAAGTCTGTCATTAATTTTTAAGTTAGAGCCATTAAACTAGGTATTTTTTGGTAACTTGGTTGGGTTTTTTGGAATTTTGGTTTGAAATGGAGAAATACCTGATTCCCATTTTTTTGTAACTTTTATCCCCAAGGACGTGTAATAGATAGTTAGTCCTCCAATCACGCCGCAACACATTAATGTAATTTTTTGCATGGGTATAGTTGAGGATCTGGACAGTGCCATAGGATTATTCCGGAAAATAATGAAGTGATGTGGGAATTGAAAAAAAACTTATGCCACACGAACGAGTGACGCTTAATCACACCTGAACGGCTGAACGGATTGATTTGATGAAATTTGGCACAGAGATAGATCGTAGTCTGAAATTACACGTAGGCTTCTTTTTATCCCGAAAAAGGACATTGTCCAATTTCGCCTAAGAATCAACAAGGAATTGAAACATACAGTAAATCTTAATTTATTTTGTACCTACAATTTTAATAACTAGAATTTAACGGACACTTCTAAATAATAATAATGAAAAAAATGGGAATTTAATCGATTTTTCATCTTTTCCATCTGGAAACGTCACGTAAGAGTAAGAACTAAAACAGTTTAAAGCGTTTAGATGACACGAGAAGGAAGAATAATATTGAAAATGGCTCTCATAACGATACGAGTAGGAAACAAATATATTTTGTGTTAGTGTGCGAGTCAGATAAAATACCATCTTTTCCATTTTGTTAGTGTTAAAATTGACAAAGACATTATTTTATAGGGATGGCAAAGGTAAAAACAGCAAAAAAAGCAGTACCGATCTTTATTTATCGACTTTATAGTATGGCTGTACCTGGTTAACTTTTCGTGATAATTGTGTGGTTACTATTCTTGAAAATAAAAAGTATAGTTCGAGAAAGCTGAGCTCCGTATAAAAAACGGCCATCCAGGTGGTTTATATTCCGATATAATTATAAACCACCTGGGAGCTAATTAAATAACCTAAATCTTGTGTCAACTCTAAATTAACTAACATTCAAAATCTAACCTCAAAATCAAAACTATTATCGGTAATAAATAAATTCTCTGAAGTGTCCGTTGTTTAAATTTACTTTGGTAAAGGTATTTTTGTGTTATTTTGAATCGGATATAATCGCGATAATGTATGTTTCATGGCTGTTGGTTCTTAGGCGAACTTTGTATGGGCGATGGTCAATGTCCTTTAAGAAGTCCCGCGGGAACCAATAAAACCTCAAATGAATGTTTGTTACTCAATCACGCCAGAACGGCTGAACGGATCTGGATGAACTTTGATACAGAGATAGATTATAGTCTGGAATAATACATAGGCTACTTTTTATCCCGGAAAATTAAAGAGCTCCCGTGGGAACCAAAAAATCTCAAATAGATGTTTGTAACTCAATCACGCCATTACGGCTAAATGGACCTAGATGAACTTTGCACAGAGATAGATTATAGTCTGCAATAGCCAATAACACATAGGCTACTTTCTATCCCGTATAATTAAAAACAATTCAATCCACGCGGACGAAGTCGCGGGCATCAGCTAGTATAAGTATATATATATATTTTATGCACTTAAGTTACTTTTTATCCCAGAAAATTATTAAAGAGTTCCCAAAAAACCTTAATCCACGCGGACGTAGTCGCGGACATCAGCTAGTTATTAATAATTAATTGAATCTAAATTAATAATAACTGCGCCAGGGACTTCTTCTTTGTATAGCCGCAATTTTTTTTTTAATGATATAAAAAATATATATTATAAAAAAATGACTTTTAAATTATAATTAAGCTACTAGCTAATGCCCGCAACTTCTGCATCCGCGTGAACTGAGGTTTTCGATTCTCTCTTTAATTTATAGGAATAAAAAGTAGCCTATGTGTTATTCCAAACTATAATCTATCTCTGTGTCCAGATCCGTTCAGCCGTTCTGACATGATTGAGTAACAAACACCCATCCATACATCCATCCAAACTTTCGCATTTGATATGTGGATATGTCACCGTAAGATTGTAAAAACCGTTAGATTATAATCTAACTCGCGAAATTGCAAACTGTCGAAAGATTACAATTTAACGCATTATTTTTCGGTAGATTGTAATCTAATAGGTATATTGACCCCTAACTAACACTACCTAATTATTTATGTCGAACCCTAACGTAACATACAAGAAACAGACAAGAAAACGTAAATACAATGAATATTTCAAAAATTGACACTCAGAACATTTAACGGTTCGCAATCTTTCGACAGTTTACAATTTCGCGAATTAGATTATAATCTAACGGTTTTTACAATCTTACGGTGACAGATATATTATAATCTTAATGTACCATATTCTGGCAAAATAAATAAATGATTATGATTATGACTGTTTTCAGCAGCCACCCCCGGGATGGTCTCCCCCCGGACAAAGCTACCCCCAGGGATACCCGCCACAGGGGTATCCGCCCCAAGGATACCCAGGAGGGGGTAATTATAGGGTAGATACTAAATGATGCCCGCGACTAAGTCCGCATGGATAAAGATAATAGCACAGTAAACAGATACAAATCTGTTTACTGTGATAATAGTAACTTATGAGACACCTGTACATCCTACAAGTTTTAAATAAATTGAAATTGAAATTGTACCAAATTACATCAAAATCGGTTGAACAGATGGGCCGTAAAAGCTTAGCAGACAGACAGACAGACACTTTCGCATTTATTTAATTAGTAATATAGTATTAATACCAGCTACTTTTATAATTTATGATTACCAGCTACTTTTTGTCAAAATGCACGCATAAAGTCTAGTCAACGAGTGCTTTTTGAAACTTTTTTCTCCGCCTCCGAAAAATATGAACGAGGTGTCATTCAATTCGGAATAGCGTGTGAATACTTTTCAAACAAAATTCAAGAGCCGCTTGCAAAAATTGCGAAAGTTACTAACTATTAACTGAAAAAAATGGGGTTTGGTTTTTTGCAAATATCTCAACAAAGCACGAGAATGGAGTCTTAGTGCAAATAATTTTTGCCACTTACTTATTATAAAATTGGCACTGCACAGGTCAAGCCCCTATTCAATGTCAATAAAAATATTTAACAATATGCCAGACTACATTAGGAACATCGGAAAAGAAAAAAGTTTAATAACACGCTAAAAATTATCTGATTGAAAAATTTTAGTATAATATTAATGAATTCTTAGATGATACTGACAAACACTTATAAAATCGGTCTCCCTACCACCATGAACTGTTCTGTTGCCACACCCAAACTGGGTGTCCATAGCATGCCTTATTTATTAATGACTGTAATATGTTAATTAAAAAATAATACAACTATGGAATTGCAACTAATAAAGAAACTGAAACTGAACCTGTTTACGCTCATTCCAACGACCGACTTGTGGACTTTCTTGAGGCGGAGCGAGGGAGTTGCGAGCCTACTCCGATCTGACTTCACTGTGCAGGTCAGCCGTCGCCGGTGCAGCGCGCCACTGACGCCGCGTGCTGCGCGTCATGCGTAGCTTGTCTGACCTGCTTCCTATGCTCCTGCTGCCAGGTACCCTTATCCTTTATCCCTATCCTATCCTACCGAGGCCGAGGACGGAATTCTGCTTAAAAATTGCTCAGCCGTATGTCTAAAAATTTACAATAAGCTGCTAAAAGACAAACTTAAACTCAAAGTAGGTATATTTATTCAATACTAGCTGATGCCCGCGACTTCATCCGCGTGGATTGAGGTTTGTTGGTTCCGACTACCACGAAAGAGTCTTTTCATCTTTTTTTGACTTGAATATGAAAGTTAGACATATGCTGTCGCTGACTTTTTTGTGGGCATTAACAAGCTCTACAACTTTTCTCTAGAACTCAGTCTTAAACCTATTCTCTCAGGCAGCGTTCGTAAGAAACGTTTTCGTTCGACCGTTTTTTCTCCGACTTAAAAGTAAGCAAAGTTAAAAGACTTAAAAGTTTGCAAAGGCAAATCCGACTTCCACGAAAAAGTCCTTTCATTTTTCGGGTTAATTTAAAGCCTACGACACTCACAAATAATGTGGATTTCTATTGGTAACAGAATTTTCATAGATTACCGCCTACTACGTCACAAACTTTACCTCTTTATAATATTAGTATTTAGTATAGATTGGTACCTACACCTTCTGAACGTCACGTTTACAAAGTAATAAGAATAGAAAAGAATAATTTATTGGCAATAATATGGTACAACTATTAGGTCTTAAAATTATTTTGCGCTGCCACATTCAACCATTTCATTAGTGTGCAAATTTTTATAATAATATTATATCCGATTTACAATTAATAATTCAACAAAATAATAATACTTACTAATAAAATACAATTCAAACTTTAGCATGTTAAATTTATAAATCCCATATTAATAGAAATAAAATGAAAATAATAGTGCGTGCAACATAATTTAAAATTTAAATTAAGATATTTATCATTCCTTATGTCATAGTTTAAAATAAATTTAATAAATATTACAATGTCAATAGTTAAGTCATGTACTCATTCATACTATAGAAACATTTATCCATTAGCCAGTCTCGAAGTTTGCATTTAAAAGTTTGTAGGGGCATGGCCTATATTGTTGGAGGTAGACAAGGCGTATAAGGTATATATACCTTATACGCCTTGTCTACCTCCAACAATATAAGGCGCGATAAGGTATATAAGGCGCATTTCTACGGTATATATCTTTATTATACCTGGGCGCGAAAATTTTATAAGGATACCTTGTACTCCTGTTAATTTCACTGTTGAGTTTGAAATAGTTAGGGTATTTTTTTTACTAAAATACATATTTATTTTATATACATGCTCGGTAGTGGCAAAACTTTTAAATCTTTAAATAGCGGCCTACAACTTACAAGAGGGTCAACACCAAAAATAGCTAGAATACATTTCTTTTGAGCTTTAAAAGCTTATCAATATTTACAGAATTACCCCAGATTACAAGTCCATATGACAGAACTGACGCCACATAGCCGTGATAAGCTGTCACCGCGGCTTCGTTCGACACTGTGATGCGAAGTCTCCTCAAGACGTAAACAAATTTGTTCAATTTTTGACACACAAACATCAATCTGCTGTTTCCAACTACCGTGTTTGTCATACATGTTGCCCAAAAATTTTGTTATTTCCGTCTCAGTAATTTTAGAACCATCATACCGGATATCTAAGGTGGGTCTTTTTGAATGGAAAAGGACCCACATTAGATAGGAATGAAATTGTATTATTTTAGTCTTTTCTAAATTAACCTTTAATCTGTTTTCACCCAGCCATTTCATTACATGAGCTTCATTTATGACTTCGTGATAGTTAACCTGGTTTCCTTGTATGAGCACTGTTGTATCATCGGCAAAGAGAACACAAGGATAGCCTACACCTTTAGGGAGATCATCTATATACGTAAGAAATAAAAACGGTCCCAATATACTGCCCTGAGGGGCACCTCTCTCTACTAATCTAAATCGTGACCTCACATTATTTCTTGTACTGTCCATTAATTTAGAGATTTCAGTACATTGGGTTCGGCCTATTAAGTATGATTGTATCCATCTGTATGCTTGACCTCTTATTCCATATTTTTCTAATTTTGTTAATAGCAATTCATGATCTACATAGTCTTTGTTCATATCTAAAAATATTGCAGATAGGGGTACCATTAAACTTTCAGTAATTATTTTAACGAGATGGAAACACGCTAGTGTTGTTGAGCTTCCATCACGAAAGCCGAATTGTTCTGCAACTATTAATTTATTTTTGTTAAAGAAGTTTTTTAATCGTTTCAACATCGCTTTTTCGATTTTTTTTGCTAAAATAGGAATTAAAGTAATTGGGCGGTAATTGTTCATATCACTTAGGTCGTCTTTTTTATATAGAGGCTTTACAATACATTTTTTCAAACTAGTGGGAAAAATACCTTGTTAAAAATACCTTGTTCAAACAATAAGATGTGATGTTGATAATTAACCACGGTATCTTAAAGCTAAAGCTACGAGGTACTTAAGGTACTAATTAACTACCGGTTAAACTTACCAATAAAATTATTTAAAATTGAGTTGCCTAAATGGCTAGTAGCTAACTCACAATTTCTAAGACTTCTTAAATTTTAAAAGTAATTTCATCATCAATCAATCATCAACAGCCATCCACTGTTGGACATAGGCCTCTTTTAAGTAGCGCCAACGTGCTCTATCCTCGGCTTTCCGCATCCAATCGATGCCAGCCACCCTCCGGATATCATCGCTCCACCTTGCTGGGGGGCGCCCTACGCTCCGTTTACCAAGACGCGGTCTCCACTCGAGGACCTTTCGACTCCAACGTCCATCGGTCCTCCGACACACGTGACCAACCACTGCCACTTCAGCGTGCCAGCCCTAAGAGCTATGTCGGTCACTTTTGTTCTTTGGCGAATCACTTCGTTCCGGACTTTATCCCTCAAAGAAATTCCGAGCATAGCTCTTTCCATAGCACGCTGAGCGACCTGCAGTCGGTGTACTAGTCTCGCTGTCAGTGTCCACGTTTAAGTAATTTATTAAAATAAAGTAATTTATTTTATCAATTTTACAAACATTTGTGTACAAAACAAGTGTACAAAACTTGCAACTTGTTTAGTCATTTTTGAGGTAAAACTTCTTTACGCACGCTTGACTTGGGGAGTAAGCTGGTGAATGCGCGACGAGAGCGTTACGAAAAGTGTGATTTGGCGAGGCGAAAGGGAGATGAGACGGAGATATAAGCTAGTGAAGATAGAAAGAGAGAGGGTTTCGTTTCATATATCTAAGACAAAGTGCAGGCCTATTAAAGAGTGAATAGGCATCTTCAGGCACAGGTAAGCGCGTTCCAACGTAAATATATATATGTCACCGTAAGATTGTAAAAACCGTTAGATTATAATCTAACTCGCGAAGTTGTAAACGGTCGAAAGATTGTGAACCGTTCAATGTTCTGAGTTTCAATTTTTGAAATTATCATTGTATTTACGTTTTCTTGTCTGTTTCTTGTAGGTTAGGTTAGGGTTCGACATAAATAATCAGGAAGTGTCCGAGTATACAATATGCATACATATAGATGGAGCTAAAGAAGTTTTACTTCAGTCGTGTGGTCTAAAGCACACTCGTTATTTTTTAATTGACCGAGCGGAGCGAAGGTCTCTGAGTCTACTTGAGTGAATTTGCACTTGCCCGTCCGTCCTAGGGTTGCCAACCATACATTATAAAAACGTATCCTACTTTATTTTTGGTAATTATACTTTATACTTTTGCATACAAATAAAGTATGTGAAAATACTTTATTTTCAACCTTTACTGTGATGCGTAAAACAAATTACTCATAGGTTAGGGTTCGACATATTTAATCAGGTAGTGCCACTTAGGTTCTATCGGGTAAATATACCTAACAGATTACAATGTACCGAAAAATAATGCGTTAAATTGTAATCTGTCGACAGTTTGCAATTTCGCGAGTTAGATTGTAATCTAACGGTTTTTACAATCTTACGGTGACATATATAAAAGCGAAAGGTCACTGATTCATCACGATATCTCAGGACCTATAAAGCACACAAATTTGAAATTTGGAAGGTAGGTTCCTTCTATGGTGTAGACATCAGCTCAGAAAAGGTTTTGAGTAAATTCACCGCTAAGGGGTAGAAATGGGGACTGGAAATTTATATGAAAGGCCTTTGTTTTATATAATAAACTGCATAAGCAACTTTACGATTATTCACCCAAAGGGCGTAAAATAGGGGTTGAAAGCTTGCATGAAGGTTATAAGTTTTTGAAGTCAGCATTAAGGACTTATTAGTCTTAAATAATAAAAACCTGTCGATGCTATATAGCTGCTATATAGTAGTATATATAGTCGGACTCTTGCAGCGGGAAAATCTCATAGGAAATCAGAAATTGTACGCGGACGAAGTCGCGGGCGACCGCTAGTGTGTAGCTAATGTTGTGTACATTTAATAACTTTGGTATTGTATTTGCAGGCTCTAACGGGAGGCGGCGGTATGGGGTCGGGTGTGGATCACGACGACGGCCCTGGGGGTCCAGGTGGTCCAGGGCATCCAGGGGGTCCCGGGGACGACGGGGGCCAGGTCAACGTGGCCCCCCCGCCCGTCATCAGAGATGACGACGACGACGACGACTAAATGTGATGTTAAGGAAGACTATGGGAATATGATAAGACGTGAATGATGACCAAAGTTGCACGACTGGCAGTAAGAGTTATCGTTATACTGTGGCCGACAATAAAAGCAAATATAATGTATTGCACAAGGGTTTTTATTTTATACTTTACTAGCTGATGCCCGCGACTTCGTTCGCGTGGTGAATGTTTTTTTAATTCCCGCGGGAACTGCTTAATTTTCCGGGATAAAAAGTAGCCTATGTCACTCTCCAGGTCCTCAACTATACCCATGCCAAAAATCACGTCGATCCGTTGCCCCGTTGCGGCGTGATTGAAGGACAAACCAATCAACCAACAAACACACTTTCGCATTTATTATTAATTATGAAAAAGTGTGATTCCTAATACTAAAACTAAGTAGCTCTGAAAAGAACTTTTTAAGTGAAGCATAAAAATGTGTTAAAAAAACTCGAAATATTCAATGTCGCTTGCGTCCACAGCGTAAGGAGCCGACCGCTACCTAGTGGCTAGTTCATAATGGTGCACCCTCTTCTCCCGCACTGCCCCTCTCACGAAGAGTTAGTTACTCGATGCGCTGCGTGGCGGTCGCCGCCGGCATGTATTTTTATTTTAATTTCATGATATCTTTTGAATGGAATGTCCGATTTCAATAATTCAAAAAGTAATCATCAGGTATTGAGACAGTCTTGAATATTAAATTATTTATTTGGATAAAAATTCATAAATGGTATGGATAACACGGTCTGATTTTGATCGGCATTTCTATCAATTTGTTAAATGTAAAAAAGTAGTTATAGTGACGTAACTACAATAGTTAGACACATGGTCTCGTGAAGTTTTTTGTAGATTTTAATATATTCTTTAATATTGTCGAACATTTTTTTGTCCTATCATTAATACTCTTCGCAGCGTATGCGATGAAAGACATTTTATGGCTAATTTTTTTACACCTTCGGTTGGTTTTAATAGGAATTTCTAAAGATTTCTATAGTAATCTAGTACTAAATATAGCCTATGTTACTCAGTGATAATGTAGCTTTCTAATGAAAAAAGAATTATTAAAATCAGTCCAGTACTTTTTGAGTTTATTCGTTACATACAAAAATACAAATCTTTCCTCTTTATAATATTAGTGTAGATAAGACGAAATGGCATCTGCAGAGACAGAGAATAGGTATGTAACAATAATATTGCCGTCACGCTGCACCTCGAATAGAGTCCCATAACATCCGATAGGGACCAACTACAGCTTGGAACGATTATACCTATGACAAACAGTCGAAATCCTACTCTCGTATTGTCCTGTTACCTCCTCTAGAAATGAACCGTTTCTTTTCTTTAAAGAATAATTTAAGAGGGATAAGCTATGTTGGTATGATTAGGTATTTATTTTGGCTAGTTCTCTGATTTCATGCAAATCGCATTTCAATTTGAATAAAAAAATAACCAATTACTTTAAAAATGTGAATTGCATTATAAATGAACTCGCGTATAATCAGCTAAGAATGCCAATTTTAAACGAGCTAAAGTTTTTTACACATTAAAACATACACTATGAGGAGTAATATAACTGCATTTTCACACGTTCGAATCCCTTTATCAAGACACGCGGAAGCGTGTCCAGCCAAAGTTCAAAAAAACTGGCGAGCAGCACCGTGTGTAATATTACACGAACCATTTGGAGCCACTTTTGACCCCCTCATAACTCAAAAACTATTTCACATAAACATGTCAAATTTGGCGCATATATTGAGACCCGTGAGATACATATGTGCTCCAAATTTCATAAGCACACCTCAAATGGTTATTTAGATATAAACGTACAAAAATCGTCATTTTTATGATCTACCTAGGTATAGATCAAAACTCTGACACGGGGCATACTACCATTGCTTAAAGCCGTATTATTTTAATATTGTTGACGTTTATGTTGTGGCGTTATAATCATTATTTTAAGGACGTCAAAGTACGTGACATTCAACCGTTATTTTGAAACAATACTGCTTTAAGCGGTGGTAGTAACTCCTTAACTATTGAAAATGACACATAATTATTATTTTAATGTAAATAATAATGAATAATAATATAGTTGCATTAAAACCTTACCTTCGTATTCATACATTTTGTGCAACGAAACGTCATTGACAGAAAAGAAGAAGAAACGTATTTGAAGTCGTCAGTTCAAGCTGTCAGTCATTGTAATTTGTATTCATTGTTTATAGTGGTTTTAGTGATATCGACTGTTTACCGTGAGTTACGTATACCTACAGAGTCATGGAAAAAATACTTTCGTTGCAAGATCGCAACCTTGCACCTCCAGTGAACGGCGATGGTACCAGTGCATAGTCAGCGGATTCCGCGGAATTGCATCACGTCCGAAGAAACGTGACATCAAGCATCGCTTAGATTTTAGTAATAATGAGAAGATCGTTCATTAATCCTGTCGTCTAACATCGACGCAGGATGCTAGTTAGGGTAGATTAGGTTAGCCCTAAGTAGTCATAATGTGAACCGCTGCGTCTAAAATCGACGTAGCATTAGGTTAGGCCATAATGTAAGAATTAATTAATAAATTTAGTAGTAAATTTATCGTCGTCTCCTTCTGTATCCTTCTGGCTGCCGCCTTACGTAACTGGCGCAGTTGGGTAGGATCCTTGTTAGTCGAGTCCCGTATCTACAATCGGGTAGCTAGGGAACACAGGACGAGGATTTGGAATCTACGGACCAGTGGCAAGACCAAAAGGAGTATCTAAAATCGATACAACAGAGGAGATTGGACACTCACCAGGAAGGAGTACATGTGAGTACACTTGAATCGTTCTCGTGTTGCTTCCCATGTTTCCGCTAATTCCTACCCCCTAATTTTATTAGGCACACCGATTTATTAATATTAGAAATCATTGTTTAAAATTATAATTTTAGGGTAATCGATCTTGATTGCCACCCCTTAGAATAGGATTCAGGGTCTCACATGTAAGATCCACCAAAGAATAAATTCCTTATAGTCTTTTAGGGCAATCTATCTTGATTGTCAACCACTAGAGTAGGTTTCGATATTTCGAAAAATAGTAAAATAAAATTTACTCGATTTCCGCGAAGTAATACAGATAGGCACTTTAAAATGTAGTTATGTTATGGTCAAGAATTATCATACATCATCGTTTATAGAAAATGATTAATTATACTTTTAATATATTATAATAGAGTCAAATTTTAACACTGGCTATGCTGACTATACATTTTCTGATTTCGCTGATGATTCAATAGATATTATTGTCTAGGTCAAGAATAACTTTTGTAGCAATAATTGCGCTGACATGGCCGAGTATCTAATTCTTGTCATGAAATAGTATTCGCTAGACAATTAAAATCCAAGATTCACTTAGGTTAATAGTAAAGAGAAGTTATAGTAGTAAAACCATAGACTTAATGATTAGGTACTTATTGGTGCAACCGTGCATCACCTCTGAATAGTTCCATGAGTAAAGCCCATTTTTGAAATAATTCTCTAACTGTCGTTTATCAAATAATTACACCAAATTACATCAGGAACTACTTTTTACTTTGGCAAAATTTTATTTCTCGAATTCTTTCAAGATCATGAAATATCATATGAAAACTAGCCAAGCCAAAGCCTTAGTCTTCAACATTTTATACTAAGTTATAAGAAAAAATGATATTTTAAGTTGTTATAAAATATAATATGTTGTTATAAATAAATTTCAGGACTGACCATTGAACTTGGCACCCATTTAGATCTCACTTCTTTTGTCGCTGAAGTCAACAACCAAGGCATATATATATCACAATTTTGAATTTGGCTCTCATTTCACATTTATGTTTTGATGGGATAAATAAATTGCAGGACTGACCATTGAACTTGGCACCCATTTAGATCTCACTTCTTTTGTCGCTGAAGTCAACAACCAAGGCATCACAATTTTGAACTTGGCTCTCATTTTACAATTATGTTTTTGATGGGATTAATTTATAAAAAAATAACAAAAGTTTGTCACGGATAAAAACTAATTACCTTCGGCTGAGATTTTAATTCCAAAATATCGTTGTAGTGTACCTACTTATTGGACTTCATTCCCCCCTGCCCTATGCTAAGCGCTAGTCAATCTATCCAGGCACGTCGCAGACAGTGGCCGTGCGCTTGTCGAAACAAAGTTATTTTCGTGTTTATGTCCGAGGATGGTGTTTGTTACGACTAATCACTCTTTACTGGACTATTTTTGACGGCCAAATCGTATAATACAAGTTGTACCAACTAACCTAATTACTATTTAAAATCGTTGTGCTTCGTATTTGAATATAGATATAATCACCATATCGATTTTAGGTACCACCAACCACCATGATGAGAAAAACGCATGAAGAAAAATTTGCTCAGGCTGCACTGCATAAAAGACAAAAATACGAATAATTAAAGAAGGATCTGGAAAAATATGCGAGAAAGAAAGAGAAAGAAACACTAAGATATTTAAAACGCAAATAAGAAAAGAAAATTAAGTCTAATAAAGACGTGACATAAAGATTAGAAAGGAAAAATAGGCATGGAAATTTAAAAAAACATGCAGCGAAAATAAGAAAGAGTGACCATCGACAATGAAAGAAAAGGGACAAGAGCGAAACATTTTATGTACCGATTGACAAAAATATGGAAAAAGTTGAGAAGAATATGCAACTTAAAAAAAATAGATGTTTAAAAAAATTAACTTCAAAAAGCGCTAATGGAAAAAAGGCTCAAAAAGAGAACCAAACAACAAAAAATAAGGTGGACGCTTTAGTCAATTATATAAATGAAGGTAAAAAAGAAAAGTTAAAAGAGATTAATATTTGAAAAAAATCTTACAAATCAATTAAAAGAGGGTTCTAAAGCATTAAATAAGAAATATGAGAGTCCCTTTAGCAATATTATTATAAAAGACAAAGAAAGATACTGCACGCAGCAAGTTCAATTGGTTGTTGTATTAAAATTTTCGTAGCATTGCGATAGTCTTTTCGGTTAGTGCTTATAATGTATTTAATTATGTATGATTAATAAAAATGCGTTTATTGTTGGAGGTGAAGTTTCATTCCATTAACATCACATTAATATCAACGCCTTCCTCACCAAAATCATTACCAGTACAGCAGATATCATTTCCTTCAGTGACATAAAATTTCAAATGCATTTATCTTGGAAATCCTTTGGTACAATTCATTATAACTTGGTGGCTATGTGTAATTTTAACTATCTTATGGTTTGGATCAGCAATTTCAACATTTTAAAAAATTCTCTCATTTTAGTCCGATTTGCACGAAATCTGAGAATTAGCCTTTTTGATTACATTCGTAAAATTTATTTGCAAGATGTCTGATATTGGCGCGAAAACTGGCAAATTTTTGCAATTTTTGAACGTTCTATGTTCTTAAAATTCTTAATTTAAGGAAAATATACATGAGAGATGCGATGCGATGAGACATCGCACGGATGCATGTGGATTTTATGGTATAAGAATATTTTCTCTATTGTAATTATCCACGGGGAAATCGAGATAGAGGCGGTGTATCTGTCACCGTAAGATTGTAAAAACCATTATAATCTAAGTCGTGAAATTGTAAACTGTCGACATATTGTGAACCGTACAATGTTCTGAGTGTCAAGTTTTGATATAATAATTATTGTAATTACGTTTTCTTGTGTCTTTCTTGTAGGTTAGGTTAGGGTTCGACATATTTAATCAGGTAGTGCCACTTAGGTTCTATCGGGTAAATATACCTAACAGATTACAATGTACCAAAAAATAATGCGTTAAATTGTAATCTGTCGACAGTTTGCAATTTCGCGAGTTAGACACAATCTTACGGTGACATATATAAAAGCGAAAGGTCACTGATTCATCACGATATCTCAGGACCTATAAAGCACACAAACTTGAAATTTGGAAGGTAGGTTCCTTCTATGGTGTAGACATCAGCTCAGAAAAGGTTTTGAGAAAATTCACCCCTAAGGGGTAGAAATGGGGGTTGGAAATTTATATGAAAGGCCTTTGTTTTATATAGGTAATAAACTGCATAAGCAACTTTACGATTATTCACCCCAAAGGGCGTAAAATAGGGGTTGAAAGTGTAATGTATAACTATTGAGGGTGGATCAAAAATAAGTGTCATCAATTATTGTTGATTGTCATTTCACATATTTTCCAAAAAAACCGTTTTTGAGCTAGTTGTGTTTTGTTCCGTTCCCTTTTGTTTTAAATGTGTTCCTGTGGGAGCAGCTGTTTCACTGGCGACGAGGATTTATCGCTCACGCAGCGACAGACTAGGCATACTTTGTGAGACGAGAGTGAACGCAAAGTGCGGGACGTAAATCAGAATGTCGCTTGGAAAGATCGAGGCGTTTGACCCGGCTACTGGCAATTGGAAGCTGTACGCGGAGCGGTTTGAGCAATATTTTCTAGTGAATGATACGAAAGAACAATTGAAAGTGCCTACATTAATTACAGCCATGGGGGGTGATGCGTATGAGCTGTTAGTGACCTTATGTGCGCCGAACAAACCGTCGACTATGACCTTCAAGGAGGTGGTGAAAGTCATGGGTAGGTAATCACTTGCAGCCGAAACCTAGTATATTGGCAGAGAGGTACCGATTTAGGCAACGGAAGCAAAATAGTGGTGAAACAATAGCGGAATATGTCGCTGAATTAAAAAAGTTGGCCATGAAGTGCGAGTTTAAGGCAATGTTAGACGAGAATTTACGGGATCAGCTAGTGTGTGGACTATCTTGCGAGACTACCAGGCAGCGAATTTTTGCAGAAGAGGAGTTGGATTTTAAGAAAGCTTTCGCATTGGCAAACGCATTAGAGGCGGCAGAGAAGAATGCGGCGGCTGTTAATGTTGGCAGTTTAAATCGCGGCTGTGTAGTGACCACGAACAATAATTACCAATCATGGGCGGATGAGCGCAGCCAGGAAGGAAACCAGCCAGGCCGGGCGGATGTGTATGCGGTCAGGCCGAGTCCCAGGGGTGCCAGAGGCGGCGAGCGCGGGCGCAATAGAGGGCGAAGTTCACGTTCTATGGGATACGGTGTTCGAGAGGCAGCAGCTGTGAATCGTGCGCCGATAGGAATGCACGGTAAACCCTGCGGCGTTTGTGGGGGGTTGCATGACCCTTGACCTGCAAATTTAGAATCTATGTCTGCCGAATTTGTAACCAAGGGGGCCACCTGAAAAAGATGTGTCCTAGAGTGACGTCGTCGTTATATAACAATTACATGAGTGCGGATGTCGGCGAAGACTCAGGCGATAATAGTAATAATAACGAGGTAACTACCCTGTGTTTTAATTTGCAGTATCTCTCTAAGTATAAACCTTATATGATGACACTTGAAGTGTGTGGTAATCCTTTATCTATGGAGATAGATACGGGCAGTACAATTTCTTGTATCGGTTACGATTGTTATGTTAAGTTATTTAGTAATCATTGCAAATTAGAAGACTGTAACTTGCAACTGCGGTACTACACGGGGGAGAATGTCAAGGTCATGGGCAAAATAACGCCGACGATACGATATAATAAGGTTGTGCGTAAATTAAGTTTGTATGTAATTCGGAATGCGGCGACCTGTCTAATCAGTCGTGAATGGTTAGAGGAACTAGGAATAATGTTACCACAGTGTAATAAGCTAGGAAACGAATTGTGTGATAGTGAAAGTTTTAGTTTGGACAAATTCAGTTGCAGATATGCTGAGGTGTTTGCGGACGGCCTAGGGCGATTCACGGGCGGCACGGTGGGCCTACGGTTGCGTGAGGGTGCCGGCCGTGTTCATGCGCGCTCGTCCACTTCCTTTTGCGATGCGAGAGCCAGTCGAGCGGGCTCTGGACCAAATGGTGAGTGACGGAATCATTACTCCAGTCGAAACCTCTGATTGGGCCACACCGATTGTTCCCGTAGTAAAGTCTGACGGTACCATTCGCATTTGTGGGGATTATAAGATTACTTTAAATAAGTATTTGGAGATCGATAGGTATCCGGTTCCGCGTATAGACGATTTACTTATTAAATTAAATGGTGGAGAAAAGTTTTCAAAAATCGACCTAAGTCAAGCGTACGCGCAATTTCCGTTGGATGAGTCTAAGAAATACACCACTATTAATACCCATAAGGGGCTATTTCAGTATAATAGACTCATTTGTGGCCTAGCGTCAAGCCCGGGGATATTTCAGCGGAAATTAGAACAGATTTTCGGAGACCTGCCTACTGTAGGAGTTTATTTGGATGACGTCAAAGCGATACAGGGCCTACCGGTTCCTAAAAATACTACCGATGTGCGGGCCTTCATAGGTATGAATAAGTATTACGCGAAATTTATAAATAATATAACGACGACGTTGGCACCATTATATGCATTGTTAAAGAAAAATGTGAAGTTTGAGTGGTCGGAGCAATGTCAGAATTCATTCGTTAAAATTAAGAATTTATTGGCCTCTAATGATATCTTGGCGCACTATTCTCCGGAACTGCCACTTGTGTTGACGACGGACGCGAGCAACGTAGGGGTCGGAGCGGTCGTCGCGCACCGGTCGCCGGCGGGCATCGAGCGCCCCCTGGCGTATGCGTCGCGGGTGTTGAATGACGCGGAGAAAGGTTATTCGCAGATTGAGAAGGAAGCATTGGCTATTATTTACGGTATAAAAAAATTCCATCAGTATTTATATGGCAGGAAGTTTACGTTGCGTACGGACTATAAACCGCTAGTCAGTATTTTTGGCAGTAAACAAGGGATTCCTGTAATGGCGGCCGGCCGGTTGCAAAGGTGGGCAGTTCTCCTTTCGGGATACACTTACGATATAGAATACGTTGCTAATGCCAGTAATGGAGCAGATGCCCTATCTCGGTTACCTAGTGAGGAACAAGCGAACGTGCGCCCGGAAATTACTTACCTAAATTTTATACAAGATTTCTTGCCAGTAACTTGCGAGGCTGTTAGGGAAGCCACACATAAGGATAGTGTATTAGCCAAGGTGCTGATGTACGTTACATCGGGATGGCTGGCACAGTATAACGACGCGCAGCTGCGTCCATTTTTTTTAAAAAAACATGAGTTATACTTAGAGCAGGGCTGTGTATTGTGGGGTTATAGAGTAGTTATTCCGGAAACGTTAAGAAAAGATATTTTAAAAGAGCTTCATGTTGGACACATGGGAGTGGTGAAAATGAAGAGTATCGCCCGTAGCTATGTCTGGTGGCCGGGGTTGGAGCAGGACATTGAAGACACGAGTCGTGAGTGCAGCGCATGCGCAGCAGAGGCCAGTGCCCCGCCGGCCGCGCCACCTCAACCCTGGCCGTATTCTCCAGAGCCGTGGACCCGGGTTCATATTGACTTCTTGGGGCCCGTGGATGGGGAGACGTTTCTAGTTTTGGTCGACTCGTCGACTAAATGGATAGAGGTATTTAGAATGGCCAGGATGACATCTGCGGCGGTTATTAGAGTCCTGCGGGAAACCTTTGCACGGTTTGGGTTGCCTAGGGAGCTGGTCTCCGATAATTTTGCGGCGTTCTCGTGTGAGGAAGTTAAACAGTTTTTAGAACAAAATGGCATTAAGCAGTCCTTTTCAGCACCGTATCATCCCGCTTCAAATGGCGCGGCGGAAAATGCAGTGAAATTGTGCAAGAAGGCTATTAAAAAAGCCAAGCGATTAAAGGTAGACGTCGATGCCGCGCTTCAGGCCTATCTTATGGCCTATCGTAATACGCCTCATAGCACGACGGGTGAGGCCCCCGCACAATTGTTGCAGCGACGCGTTTTGCGTTCTCGTCTCGATTTGTTACGAGGTTATCATGGGCTGGAGGATAAGGTTAGGCGGGCACAGCATCGACAAGTAGAAAACGCGCGCGGGGTTGATAGGTCATTCGTTTCGGGGGATCAAGTTTGGGCTCGTGAACATGCTAGTGCGGATCGGTGGCTTCAGGGTCGAATTCAGGAGCCTCTAGGGTCTCGTCGTTATCTAGTAAGGAGGTCGGATGGTACCCTGGTAATAAAGCACATTGATCAGTTAAGATTGAGAAAAAAAATTCGAAACCGGTTTGGCCTAATCCGGAAGTGGGGTCGGCTGAGGAAAATAATGATTCGGTTACTCCAAGGACCAGTGTTGGTCAGGAGGAGGACGAATGCGGGCAGGAACAGGGTATTAGCGCGGGGGCGGGGGCAGAGGCTGTTTCGACACCTCTGCGTGTGACTCGCTCGGGCCGTACCGTGAAGCCTGTTTCTAGATATGGCCTAGAGATAGATTAATATTATTGTAGTAATTAGTATTTAAATTGTTTATTATTGTTCGGGTGCGTATTAGTTTAAGTGTGAGGGTGTAATGTATAACTATTGAGGGTGGATCAAAAATAAGTGTCATCAATTATTGTTGATTGTCATTTCACATATTTTCCAAAAAAACCGTTTTTGAGCTAGTTGTGTTTTGTTCCGTTCCCTTTTGTTTTAAGTGTGTTCCTGTGGGAGCAGCTGTTTCAGAAAGCTTGCATGAAGGTTATCATCTGTTATCTTCTGCATCAATCATTGTTACAGTATCAATTGTTTTGATTGGCTGAATTTATGGTATTCTTGCTGCGTCAAAGGATTTTATCCAATAGTGGAAGTGTTATCCAATCAGAGGTGATTGCGATCGTTACACTGTAACTGTCAGATATACGCGGTCGCCCGACTGATAAATAAATACTCGGAAAATCCGACACAATCGAAGAGAGATCAGGCGCAGGACGACGCGACAGGCGAAGGCTTTACGTGCTCTCCGAGGCACGGGAATTCGCGATTATTATGTAGGAAGTTATTTTTGGGGGCATACTACCATTGCCTAAAACCCTAAATATATTGTTTTAATATTAGATACCTATTGACATTCGTGTTGCAGTATTATAATTTATAGTTAAGGAAATATGTACGTGATTCACAGTTTTTGAAAATTCTATCCCCAGGGACGTTAAATAGAGAGTTTGTCCTTCAATCACGCCGCAACAGAGCAACTGATCGACGTGATTTTTGCAAGGTTATAGTTGAAGTGACTAAAACTACTTATCTCGGAAAATTAAGGAGTGCCTTTGGAAATTAAAGAAACTTATGCCACGCGAACGAAGTCACGGGCATCCGCTAGTTCTCAATTATATTTAGTCTGTGGTCTTTAGTTTATGGAAAAAAAAGTAATAGATTGTGCAGAAAACTCGGTAAAAAATCAAACTAAATAAAGCTGTGCGCGCATTATTAAGGATATAGCTGCACTTTGGTAACTATCGCCAGAAAGGCTGATTCAGTATTAGGTGGGTGTAGGTCTCTCCATTGATGACAAAAGAGAAAGTCTGCCCGCAAGTTGTGTGGCGCACACTTTTAACCAACTTAAAAAGGATAAAGTAAAATTCAGTTAGGAAAAATTGCGGAAAATCTTTGTCGTCTTCATTATTTAGAGGTCGAATTCACCACTACCACTACAGCCCATTAACGGCCTCACCGCTGGGCATAGGCCTTCATTCTCATAGGAGAGAGGGAATTAGAGCTTAGACCCACCACGCTGCTCCAATGCGGGTTGGCGGGCCTTAAAATTATCATGTTAGTGATAATAACCGGGACCGACGGCTTAATTCGACAAATCAATGACAATGAGAGGTCGAATATTTACGTCAAATCCTACCTACCTGCGCAACCTTCGGTGCGCGAACCCAACTCGCACTTGACCGGTTTTTCATTTTATTTCACTACAAGTGAAGTAAAATGTATCATCGATCTCACCTGATGGTAAGTTATGATGCAGTCCAAGATAGTGGTGGGCTAACCTGTTAAGGGTATGGCAGGTATATTAAACACATACCCCTAACCGGTTTTACGTGGATATGCACTGGAACGCCAAATCGCGTGGCGGCACGTCTTTGTCGCTAGTGGTAGTAAGTTGGTAACTTGCCACAGCCGAAGCCCCGAGAATTAAGAAATTATAAATTCCTAAATTCACACTGCGGCGAATCGGACCCAGAACCTCCCATTAGTCCCATTATAAGACCAGCAGACCTCTATACTGCGCAAATACTGTGCCCAGCTTTCTATGACCAAGGGTTGTTGCTAGGCTTTGATGAGTAAGGATCATGCCAGCGATTGAGTGAGTGACCAGGTCGTGTCTTAACTGCCTCGCTGGTTCAATGGTTAGCATGTTAGACTGTGGATGATGACTCCCGGGTTTTTGTCACTATACCTACTAGCTCAAAGAAGATGGCGGTGTTTCACCACCGTGCCTCGGTAAGCACGTAAGGCCGTCGGTTTGACGCCTGCATCTCTCTCTGGTCGTGTCTGGTCCCATCGAGATATGAGAGTAAGTGAATAGAGAGTGCACCTGTGTTTGCGCACACACTTGTACTCTTAATATCTCCCGCGCGGATGGCTAATCTCTGTGGAGATCGGCCGCCGTGGTCGAAATTAGGTCAGGAGGTCATTACAAATATTTTTAATTATTAGATTTGTTGTCGTTTTTTGCTTAAAATCCGAGAAAATGTGCGCTAAGCTTAATTCTACCAAAAAGAGGTTCTACCCACAAAACTTCTCTGTCAGCACTAGCAACCAAACGAAAATCGCAAAAAGAACAAAAAATAGAAGAACGCAAATTTCAAAATTCGATCCGACACATTATCTTTTGTTCCGGCAAGACAACCACGTCCATCTACCATGGCAAAAAACTTCAAGTAAAATAAATTAACCATTTCAAAATTTTCCAGTACAAATAAACCGGTAATAATCTCCAAAAAACCGTAAACAAAACGAAAATGGCGCTCGTATTGAGAAAAGCATTTATGCAGAAAAATGCATCGATCCTTAAATGTATCAAGGGGCGCCCCTTGGCGACTGCACCAAATAGAAAGCACACGGCGTCTCTATGTAAGTTACTGTTTACGACATAATCTATAGTTTTAGTAGGATTATCTGTAGTATTGTTTACATCTATTGTAATTTAGAATACTTAGTAGGCGCCTATGTAGTATATGGGTAGGTATCTGTAATAATCCTGTAACATTATCATCACAAATAATAAATATAGAATAAATATCATTTATTTGATCCAAGCAGCCTTGAGACCGATAATATATCATTGATCACTCATTGATAGCTTATTATTGTGTAACCTCATATTATAGAAGCATTCAGTATCTAAATTTTCATTTTTTATATTGAAATAAAATTTTCGATGAAAATTTTAAATGTCACCTTTGACAGTTTCGTCTATGTTAAGTTGTTTCACTAGCCAAGACTTTCTTACCCGTTGTCATAGTTGAGCGACGAACGCGACGCAAACCTACGCGATACGACGACGAAAATGACATTGCATAGCTACGCGACAACGTAGGCCAGATGAAGGGTCAGCTACTGTTTGAAACTGTCGCGTTTGTCGCTGATGTAGATCGGGATTGTGATTGTCAAGATCGTGTAGTATTTCACTGGTGTTGTCCCGTGTTATTTCGGAGAACGTAGGCCGCTGCTGGGGACCTCCATCTATAATACTCGACTCGTGACCTTCGTTCTTCGAATAGCACCGACCACCAGTTAAACGCCGAGTATTATAATGGATGTCCTTTGCAGTGGCGGCGCGCGGCGCGGCGTTCGGCCCTCACGACGCGAGGCTGACATTGTGCTGTGGAGACCAGTTGACACATTTGACGTCGGTGCGATGGTACGCTGAGAAGAAGTCTGAGAATAAAGATGGTCCGTGCTGCGGCTGTCCGTGTGGACCGTGCGGACCTTGTCGGTGCCCCTGCCCCTGCCCCTGCCCCTGCGGCCCCTGTGGACCGTGTGGTCCCTGTGGACCCTGCCCGTGTGGACCTTGCGGCCCGTGTGGACCCTGCCGTTGCCCCTGCCCTTGCCCCTGCGGACCGTGTGGACCCTGTGGACCGTGTGGACCTTGTGGGCCCTGTGGACCGTGTGGACCCTGTGGTCCATGCGGGCCGTGTGGACCATGCCGCTGCCCGTGTCCATGCCCATGCCCTTGCCCCTGCCCGTGCCCTTGCCCATGCCCCTGCCCACCGAAATGCCCAGCAAAGAAGTGTGAAGGCGAATTCTGCCCCCTTTGCGGATATCAACCAATGGTAGCGACTATGGCTGGCGCTGGGGCGGCGTGCCAGCAACAACAAATGCCACAGATGCAACAAATGCCACAAATGCCACCGATTCCACAAATGCCTCCGATACCACAAATGAAGATGGACTCGAAATCTCAAGATAAAAAGTCTGGTCGGAATCCATCCAGCTCTATGAAAATTTCTCCTTAACTTAATCATGGCACCAAAAATTTTATGATCGCATACGTTTTTCAGATGTTACTTTTACATAATATTACTCGATTTGAACAAATGTTTTGACTAATTTTATTTATTTAACTATGCAGGGAAGTCATTTGAAACAATAGGGATGTCGGGTTCTATCTAGGGCTGGTAATAGACCAGTTTCATAAAAATTGCCTTAATGAAAATCAACAATTTTCTTTAGTTAGTATAGATATTTATCTAATATAAATCAGATTTGAATAAATTAATTAACATGGAATTCATTTCTGGTAAATAAAATAAAATAAATAGCTTTTATTATTCCAGTTATTTTTTTTAATGACTTACAAGCATGCAGTTTTAAACTGTCCTTTATGTCAAGTAGAGTTAAATCAAAAACTGTAGGTTATTATTATTTTTGGTTCTTATTTAAAGATAAGAAAATAATATAAAGTTTGAGAGTTTGTGACGTTGTAGGGGGGTAATCTCCGGATCTACTGCACCGATTTTGAAAATTCTGATACCAACAGAAAGCTACATTATTTATATATATATTTGGCTATATTAAAAAAAAAACCGAAAAATTAGAGTCCCCGTGGGAATTTAAAAAACTTATATAACCAGTTATGTTCTCAGGTATAGTCAGTCTACAGAACTTCAAAATTCTTAATTTTAATCTAAAATCAAGAATATTTTAAGATTCTTTCTCGATTTATAATAATAGGTACCTGATTTTTATGACGTGATCATTTTGAATTTACCCGATTCAGTAGGCGATATAGCATACATTAATCAAGCATATAGCATAAACTACCCTTTGCAGTTATGCCGGCAGCTCGTCGAATCTACAAGCTCAAGACTCCGTCGAAGTTGACCAAGCCCAGAAGAACGAAGCTGCCACAGCCCACACTCCAGTTCAGCTCTGGGAAAGGCACAATCCGACGTCTACAATTCACCATATCATGCCCACAAGTTGGCACTCTGGTTGCGCCAAAAACAGCGCTGTTTTTCCGACAATTCAGCTCAATAGCAGGCTTAAAGAAATTCAGCTCCCTCCAAGATGTTACCCATCAAGTTTCCAAACGGCAGGCGTCCTGCAACGCTGGGTGCCCGTGCCCTTTTCCATGTGGTCCATGCGGGTGTAAAGGTGGCTGTGGTTGTCTTCCGCCGCCTTGCAACACCCCACCCAAATGCCTGCAATACATGACCGGTTACTACTACTACCCCTATGGAACCTGGTTTTGTGGACCCTACCACGTCTCTGGCACGTGCACTCCAGTTGGATCCGGCTGTCCGTGCCCTTGTCCAGTGAAATGCTGCCCCGCTTGTATCTGTGCTCCAGCTCAGAACATGGCGACAAGCAAAAATATATCGGATATCAATCAGTTCCCTGTAGAAATACCTTTGCCAAAAGTGCCTCAAGAGGCTCGAGGTGGCATGTCCAAGATTTTCAACTTTAATGGGCCAGCCGAAAAAAATTCTCAGCAAAAACAGAAACCGACAAGCATTCCTCCAGTTATGAGTACTCTGCTATGCCACAATCTGAGCCAGCCCTCGCATTTGATGGATAAAGAACCAAGGATCCAAAGCTCGTATCCTAATGAACCAAAACACAGATTTTATCATACCAATAATTCTACATCTGCATGCGAAGCGAAAGCTTCTGAAGTTAAGAATAATAATTTGAAATATTGTTATTATCAAACAAGGAACAAGGCAACTCCGATGGCGAGGGCTAGGATGTTTTCAAAGGAAAGTAAGAACAGTCCTCGTTTCAAGCTGGATTCCAACCAAAAGAGGCGCGACCCTCGGCCTGAAGTAGATATAGAAATAAAACCTTACGATGATAGACGAATGAACTAAAACCAACATGGAACACCAAAGTAGTGACCGCTATATCCTGTACATTTATTTTATTTTACAATAATAAACACTGTTCAATATATCAATACTTTTATTTGTAAAGTAGACACGTTTATAACTATCCAATCGGTTAAGTATTGTGAGTGACAAACGCGACAGCACGACGCAATACGACAGTTTCAAACAGTAGCTGATCCTTCACGCTTAGAAAATTTTGTTATTTACTATGGATTAAATATCGCATCGCTCTCGTCGCTTACCTAGAAGGTTAAGCGCATCGCGCACCGACAGATCAGACAGGCTTGAAGTCATGGATGTAGGAATGAGCTTGATGTCTTGATATCAAATCATGTCATATTTACTAACGGCATAATATGTGCAGTGTGTGCAGCATGGCATAATATTCATTCAAATTAACCGAACCTATGTCAAAGTATTGGTCCAGAGGTTAGCGTGTTCGACTGCGGATGACAAGGTTCCGGGGTCGATTCTTCCCGGGTAGTATTGAGTTTTGCTGATAAGAAATGCTCAGTACTAGCCCGGAGTTAGGAAGTTCCTGATGTTGCACCCCTGTGACAGAGAGCACGTTAAGCAGTCCCAGCTGGTCTCTCACCGATTCTGTTGGATCCGTTTCGAACAGTTTCGGAACAGAGAGTGCAGCGGTATTTGTGCATATACCTGTAAACTATAATATCTCCCGCGCAGATGGCAAATCTCTGTGGAAATTGGCCGCCGTGGCCGAAATTCTGTCGGGAGGACATGAGTTTAAATAATTATTCGCTTTCATCTAAAACAAGAACCGACTTCAAAACTATAAGGTATAAGAACCAACTTTATCTGTTAAAGTTTTAAGTAAAAAACATTATCTGGGTATATATTTTGTTTTTTAATCGCGTAACATACCTACTCGTACATACAAAAAAACATACAGTATTGAGAACGTTCTCCTTTTTTGAAATCGGTTAAACAGTCTCCGATAGCTCTGACCCGAAGTAGGACTTAGGATTTTATTATAGCTATAATCATCCTTTCAGTGCACAAGCAAATGAAGAGGACCCCGGGCAAGAAAGTAAAGAGATTTATCTTGGCAACATGTTCAGAGCTGAATAACCAACGGAACGTTAGAGTCAGCGTTATACATCTACCCTACAAGATGGCGTCAACTCCT
This sequence comes from Erebia palarica, assembly GCA_964035005.1. Taxonomy (NCBI): domain Eukaryota; kingdom Metazoa; phylum Arthropoda; class Insecta; order Lepidoptera; family Nymphalidae; genus Erebia; species Erebia palarica. The sequence goes on along the minus strand of OZ035994.1, from coordinate 9,907,259 downwards.
TGCCTGGCACTTTCAAAGAAAACAAACGGGTTATGTCTGCCGAGATCGAATTCGACTGTGTTTAATACAGACAAAAATTTATTCCATAGCAAAGCACCTAATCAAATGGTAGTTGAAAAACGTACGTTTTCCACGATACCCCGATCAGCTAGAGATGCTACTTCTGGTATGATGCAGGGATTGGAAGCCATCTGCGCCTGCCCCTGCCCCGGTAACTGCTGTTTACCCCCACCCTGCAACATGCCCCCAAAATGTCTTCAATACATGACGGGGTATTACTATTACCCTTATGGTACTTGGTTCTGTGGGCCGTACCATGTAGCGACGGGTGCGTGTGGACCATGCAATGGTCCAGTTGTCCCCGGTGGTCCATGCGGACCGAGCGGCCCTTGCCCCGGAGGTCCGTGCGGCCCTCCAGGCCTTGCATGTGCCTGTGGCCCTCTACGTTGCTGTGGAGTATGCGGTTCACCCAATATCCCTCCTGGAACGCCTCCAAATGCTTACGCAAACCCGCAATTCATCCCTTATTCCATGCAGGGCATGTACCCTGAGGCTTATGGGTACAATAATAACTGCGTTCAGTACTCCTATGACCCGATCCCGTCGTTCTCCCCTTACCCCCCAGATTCCTTGCCCTGGCCACAACAGATGCCTGGCCCCAACATGCCCGGGCCGAATATGCCCAGTCACAACACTCCAAATCCATTTTTCGGGCCTGGAATTAACGTTCCTATATCACCGGTGCCAATCAAAACGGAGCCATGCGGGCCTATTATTCCTGAACCAAATCCAAACATACCTTCGAGTCCGAAACCGAAGTCTTCAGTTCGTTTGAACCGGGATTACATGAACGAATCTCGTTCTGTGTCATCGCCTTATGGTGCCAAGCCCCCTATGCCGACCAGGCCTCCCATGCCAACGTCCCCTAGCTCGGTCTATCTAAAAAAACCTAGCACACGGCCAATTTCTACTATTCGTAACCCATGCTCATCTAATCTTACTCCAAAGCCGCTGCGATCAGGTCCTCCGTCAAGATACGATGCTATATGTGCTCTATCCAGACCCAATCCATATACCAAACCAAGAGTTAATAGTCGGGCGCAACCACGGCTTGATACGATCCAAGTATGCTATTATACGACCAGAAGTATGAAGAGATATGCCCATACGGATACACGTTTAGCCTCTACAGAGAAGCAGAGTAAGTTTACCAAAAGACATCGACAGAATAACGCTCACAAACACAAAGTGGACAGCAAACCCTTATGTTACTGGTGCCTAATTAGTGACAAAAATGAATGCCCCTGCCACCACTGTGGATCTTCAACAGCTGCCCACAAGAAGTTGCCCCTTTCTGATATCAGATCGAAAAAAACACACACCATGGATCAAGTTTAAAACGAAGAGAGTAAACCCTTTATGCAATTGTTTTTTTTTTTTTTAATCTTTATTTATTTTAAAGGGCTTTTATACAATATGTATATGACAGTCCTATTGTAGCTTATCTATTATTTTAACCATTCTAATTACATTTATTTAAATACATACAAATTCTTATTATGTATTTATTCTATATTTTAAACTATTAATATAAAAGTTAAATAGTATTTTAGCTGGAACGGATTCCGGTTCAGATAAAATACTATTTAAACACCCAATATCATATTTTTTTAAATGTCGACAGAGCTTGTTCCCTCAGACTGTTGTTCTGAACACATTCCATTAATAAATGTTGCATATCTTCAAGCTTATCACATGTCAAACAATTTGGTGAATCTACCTTTTTCATCAAGAATGAAAATTTCCTTAATGGAACGTGACCAGAACGCAATCTAAAAGCGGCCACTATATACGGACGATTCAGTTTGGAATTAATAAACCACGGAATACTAGCAGGCATATTTTGAATGGTTTTAAACCATATTCCTTTTCCAGCCGATTTAGTATCAAAATCATTTTTCCATAATACAAAGCAAGACTTTTTAAATTTGGGTAATATTTCTGAAATGGAAGGCGTAATCCAAACCTCAATGCCTTCCAATATTGCACACTTAGCCAAACTATCCACATGTTCATTTCCAATAAGACCAATATGAGATGGGATCCATTGAATCTTTACAATCACATCTCTGCATTGAAAGTCGTTCAAGTTGAAAAAGCTATCACAACACCTCTGCTGTGTCCAGAGGCGCATCGAGCTAAATGCTGAATGGCACTTCGACTATCAGTAAATATAACTATTTTGCTTCGTCCAATTGTATTAGCATATTTTAAAGCCTCCCGAATTCCTAACAGTTCAGCAGTCATTATTGAGACAACAGAATTTGACTTAAACTTTCCAAATGTTTTATTATGCTGATCAAAATATGCTGCTCCTGTACCCTGGTTTGTTTTAGAACCATCCGTATAAAGCTTATGCCAGTCTGAATACTTTAAATTTAATTCTTCTAAAATATTAACTTTAATAAGCGAATCAAATTCTTTTTTAGATGTATTAACGCTAGAAAGACTATCCTCTAAAACATTTTTTATCTTAATTTTAGTCGTCCAAACGTCCAAGGAGAAGATTTCAATAGGATTGGATGATGATACAGTTTCATTTTTTAACTCTTCATATAATGTAACAAGTAAAGGTGTCTTTTTCATTTTCCAATATGAACTCTGACAGAGATTATGTAATTCTTTTAGTAATGATAAAGTTTTATTATCACTAGTAGATTTAGCTTTCAAGCAGTACTTAATGCCAAGATATCTTCTTCTTAGCCATAAAGGAGTAACACCAGTCTCACACTCCATCACATGTATTGGTGTAGTTTTAATAAAACTACCCACTATTCTTAATGCTTGTTTTGGATTTTGTCAAATTTTGATAAGTTAGCATTAGCACTATTGTCGAATAAAAAACTGCCAAAATCGAGTCTACTTCTTACGATAGAGATGTATAAACGACGTAAATGTTTTGGATGAATTCCTCAAGATGGCCCAGCTAATACTTTGAGTAAGTTTAAAAATTTCGCTTTTCTCGCAAATCTCATTTATGTGTCTTCTCCATCGTAAGGAGCAATCAAGCCAAAAACCCAAGTACCTAACACATTCAGTTCTAGTCAGTTCAATATCATTAATAGTTAGTACAATTTGCTGTCTTCTTACACCTCTACTAAAAACTACATAATTAGACTTTTCTGCAGACAAACTCAAACCAATATTTTCCAATAAAAGAACAATAGTATTCAAAGCTGCTTGAATCTTACTAGCACAGTCTAAAAGTTTATAACTGCTTACATATATAATAAAATCATCTGCGTATTGTGAAATGCATACGGATTGGATATGTCTACAAATATTAGCTGTAGCAATATTGAATAGCAAGGGTGATATAGGATCGCCCTGTGCTAAGCCTCTGTTTGTCCATCTACAAATATATTTACCATCCGTACCGACTTCGATTTTTAAATGTCTCTCATTTAGAAACATCCAAAAATATCTACAAATTTGACTTCCTACACCAATATCATCAAGAGTTTTAACTACACTTTCAACCGTCACGTTATTGTACGCATTCTCTACGTCCAAAAAACAAGCCAAAATAGGATGATTATTTGTATAACCAATCTGTACTTTCGTTACAAGTTGGGCTATATTATCCAAACAAGATTGAGATCTTCTGAATCCCGTTGTATTTTGTGACAAAATTCTATTGCTCTCAACGAACCACTCTATACGTCTAGATAACATAGTGTGACAAATTTTACAAATGCATGAGATTAACGAAATAGGTCTAAGTTTTGAACTATCTGCTTTAGGTATAGGTATGATTTTAATGTCACGCCATTGAAGTGGAATGCAGCCAGATGTATATATCATATTAAAAATATTGAGAAGGTATAATTTAGCTATTTCTGGAATATAATAGATCATTGAATAAGTGATGTTATCATCACCTGGGGCAGTATCTTTGGTTTCGGTTAAACAGTGATACAATTCATCTAAAGTAAACACAGATTTCATTAATGAATTCGATGATTTAAATGACGGACATTCAGACGATACTGAGTCAGGAGAAAGACTACACAATAGAGCTTCCTTTTTTTCGGACGAGAAATAAACTTTGGGCCGCTTGTAACCTTTAATCCACCTCATACGATGATACATTTCAGGGGCTGAAGTCGTTTCATTTATTGAATCACAAAAACCGCACCAACTGTGTGCACTAGCTTGTTGAATACATTTCTTAACATACCTATATGATTTTATCTTCTAATTTTGTAAGATTTTCAGGAATTGGATTTTGCCTAAAGGATTTTAAAACTAATCTTCGCTCAGCAACAGCTTTAGATATAGATGGATTCCAATATGGTTTTGGCCGAAATTTAGCAGTAGGATTAGTACAAATTTTTATATAAAGGATATTTTTATCAGCGGCTTTATTAATACATTCTATTAAATTATTGTATCTTTCTTGTATATTATTGTTATTATAGTGTGCCATTGAATTGAGATGCAACTCGACAGACTTACTGTACCCTTTCCAATCAGCTTTTTTAAAATTGCGAAATTTTATACATCTATACCTATCCCGAAAATTCATAGAATATTTTATTATTAAATGATCGCTGCCCAAGTTTTCATTAGTAACTTTCCAATCAAAATTAATTGCAATATCTGATGAAATGAAAGTAACATCAGGTGATGTTTGCTGGAGGGTATTATTAACTAATTTAACTCTAGTGGGTAAATTGTCATTGATTGAAATGTAGCCGTTCTCCAAACAGGAATCAAATAATTGAGTACCTCTAAAATCAACTTTACTTGACCAGTTTGTATGATGGGCATTAAAATCACCAGCTATAATAGTTTTATGAGGAAATCTAGAAAAAAGATCATCCCAATCAGCTTGAGTGGTACGAACAGTTGAAGGACAATAAACTGATATTATATTAATCAAATCTTTTACATTTAATATTTTAATATATACTATCTCTATACCTGAGTTGGCAATGATTATGGGACAAAATTCTACTTTAATACTTTTATGGCTTATAATACAAACACCACCGTAACCATCAAACCTATCATTTCTATGTAAATGTATAATCTTTAATACGCAATATTGAGACCGGTTCTAGCCATGTTTCACTTAACAGGGCTAAGTGCACCTTTTCTTGATATAATAAACACTCAAACTCAGCCACTTTAGGCTTAATACTTTGTGAGTTCCACTGAACTATATTCAACACACAGTCTTTTAAATTATACATTTTTAAAAACTGACACTAATTTCTCCAAAACATCCAACTTCTTGAAATATGTAAATACAAACTTGGAAATAATTTCAAAAAGAAATTCTGCAACTGCGATAAACTTTTCTTCTAATTTACTGTTTGACATTATAATATCTTTCATTTTCTGGATAAATAATTTAAGAGTAATTTTACCTTCATGAACATTCGATTTCTTAGGCACTTCATCTGCCGTATGCCGCTCAGATTGTTCTTTATTTACCTGTAAAATCTGATCTAACCAATCTTCGTTGTCGATTTTTGTCCTTGAAAGTTTCTTTTTCTTCTTTTTCACTTGAGCTTTAATCGTATTTGATGCCAAACCTTCTTCATTTATCATATCCTCTACTTCAGACTTCTCTGAGTGTACTATAGATTCTGTTACCAAGATGTCCCTATAAGTCTTTAAATAATTTGTGCCTTTTACTGTGAGATCATTTTGATCAAGACTATCACATTCATTTTCACTCTCATTAACTTCATTTGTTTTCTTACTAGCCCGATTTATCTCGATTGCTTTTCGGTAAGTACAATTCTCTAAAAGCATTATTTTTCTTATCATTTTTTCCTTTAAGAATACTGGACAAGTCTTGTCATTTGCCATGTGGTCATTTTTACAATTAACGCATACATACTCTGTTGTTTCACAATTTTCTTGACCTAAACAGCATTTCGGACAAACAATTTTCTTCATAGGCCACAGGCGGGTCTTATGACCAAACCGCCAGCATTTCGCGCATTGAGTTACAGGAAACATATTATACGGTTTCACTTCAAATCTGCATCCAAATCCATACACGTACGGAGGCAAAGTTGAGCCTTTAAAAGATATCCTTACAGTCTCACTATCTATCCATTTCCCTTCCGCTACGCGCTTTAATCTTTTCACTGCCAAAATTTCATGGTCACATTTAAGATTTTCCAACAACTCCTGTTCCTCTTCGTCTAAATCTATATCTTTAATTATACCATAAGATATATTCGTTTCATCTGCTGCTTGCATTCTATATCCCATATCTATTAACTTTTTGTTCTGAATTAACTTATCTGCATGTTCTTTGCACTCAAACTGTAAGAGTACTTTATATGTGTTCTTAAATTTAATCCTAAGAATATTAATAATGTTCTCTGGCCTTAAAAGCTTAGCAAATGCTATTTGTTTAGGCAAAACTTGTTTAGATGTAATACTCACTTGATAAATTTCTTCAGAGTTACTGTTTTTGGATCTGACAAAATCACTACTTTTTGAGTTACTCCTAGCCAATTTCTTCGAACGCCTATTATGCACTGTAATAAATCCATCATCCATATCATTTTCATCTATTACATCACTGTTCGGCCGCCTTCTTTTTTCTGTGCCTTTACCCTCTCTATAGGGTTCAAGCTCCATATTTCCAATCTCTTGCATATTTGAAATCAAATTCAAACAATCGCCCTCCACCCTGGTACACGTTTCAACTTGTTTATCACAGCCTACATTCTCCCCACAAGACGACATAAACTTGTTACTCAATTGAAGGTACTTTGTAAAAAAATTGATAAGCGATGTATACTTTAAATAACGAACTTGAAGCAAAACGAGCGCTACTGACAGCGATCGGCGCGCGACTGGCAATTGGTTATAGATTGCCGACTTTAGTTTCCAAATAACAATCATACCATATTCAATAGAAATATTAAAGAAACCTACATGCAACACATACCTACATACTACACAGTAAACAGATTACTGTGTACCTACCTACTTTCGTTTTATTAATACGCTTACAAGTATAAGTAAGTACCTAATTAAAACATTTTATCGCGAAGGTACATACAGTTATGAGTTAGTAGACTCGAAAATAGATATAGAATACAATTGTAGGATTACGAGGATTTCTTTGTGGTCATACTAAAAAGACAAATTAGTGGGAGCACCGGGCTTGCCCCACCAGTGAGGCGAGGGGGTGTTCCTGATCAACTTATCTACTTATTACAGAATAAAGTGTTAGCGTTTATGAATAATATGAGCTCATTTCGCTTTAAATTGGATTCAAGAAATATAATGTCACGACAAAAACGTCATCATACTAAATGTGTCTTGTATAAATAAGATCGTTTGGCGGTATTTGAGGCAGTTTTTCATCTGTTAGTGAAAGTGTAATCATTATTGTCGCCAGAAATTGTGATTAATTGTGATTGGCATTCCGGGTTAACTAAATCGCGTTACAAGTTGTTTGCGCCAACTTTCGGCGCTTACCGTTTCTACCTCGCAAGACACGTCACTCATGTCGTGTGGGAATCCGAAAGCACAATAATTCGCATCTAACATGGACGAATCGCATGAGCAGACTAAAATGGATGGCAAGCAAACAAACGACCAAATACAAAACAATGGGCATGTTGTATCCCCAAACTTGTTTTTGCACATTATTTTTCTCACTCTCACTTGTATAAATCGTAAGTTGTCTCGCTCACACGCACCGGATTATCTTGAAGGACAATTTAGCCGAGGGACCCTTTAGACCTACTACCTGAACCTTTTCAACTATGTTTTTTTCTATGAGTTTAAATACAACCCTAGGTTGTTATACCTCGTTGGATAGCTGATAAAATGTTTTTAAGCACATCTGCAGAGCAAGGGCCATAATAATTTTTTGAGATATCCAGAAAAGAAAAATATTTTTTTATAATTTGTACTTATTTTCTTAAGTTTCGATCGTCTACAATGACCTATTTAGTTAACTTACGTGCAATTTTAGTCATTGAGGTCATTAAGCATCTCATTCTTCATGTAAAAAACCAAAAAAATAATCATAAGAGTCAAAAAAATTCAAAATATTCAATTCAATAGCCGAAAAATTGGGCATTTTCATAAAAAAATTAAAACTCGAATATCTCGAAAACGGTTAAGTTTAGGATGGGGGGTTCCATAGTGAAATCATTCAGAAATGATTTGTACTACACGCCCTTAACGGATCTAGGTCGACTTTTCCTGTAACCCTGTATAGTAGATCACTTGGTCATTTGGTGATCACTCATTGGGTGGCAGCACGAAGAAGTCCACTGTTCGCTGGGCTGTCTAATTATTCCTTCGGGCTTTCAGCCTCTATGTGCATAAAATCCAAGAAATTGGTTGTGATAATAGGTTGCTATGGTACTATGACTACTAAGATAGGCTATTATTACAGACTGGGCTAAACTACTGAAATATATATAAGCTAAACTGATACAAAAATCTGAACTAAATGTAAAAGGAAACCTAAGGACTACAATTGCTAGAATTCTGTAAAATGATAACTAAACTAAATGTCTGCTCTTTTTAATTAGGTCATTTAAATAAGAAATGAACTGACTTTCTAAGAATAGGATTTTAATTGGGTATAATTCATAAGTGAGAGTATGCTCGAATTGCTGGAGTGGCTCAACACATCTTGCATAATTTTCGGTAAAACGAAAAGTTACAAAAACTGAGCGTTCAGCATACATCTATAATTGCTCATTGGCCTCATTAGTCACATTGTGACGAACACTGTGACGATAAGTAAGAGCTTTCGTTTTCTCAGATTAGTGGAAAAAGTAACTCATTTTTAATAAAAGATTTCTTGAAGGCCTAGTCTATAGCTATATTCTAAAATGTGTATAAAATAAATCAATGAAAATTTTAAATGTATATCCTATTGCAATAATATTCTAAAAAGTAATTAAATCTTCGAAAAGCATTTTGAATAATATAATGTACTTCAGTATTATAATATAGCTAGTGTAGTCCTATCAGTAAGCTGAAATGTGATACTTAGTGGGAATGTCGCGAGCTCATCGGACAAGTACATAATATACTTAGTTCGTTTTAAACTATCCTATTATTAATTGAGTATAACTATGGAATAGAAGACGTATTCAATTTTTGACGTCTCTTTAATCGAGATTTTGTAAATGGGCCATGACTTTTCTTAGAAGTATATATATGTACACGTTGCCTAGAGACAATTTTGTGTCTAGTATGGGACTTTTCTTGGATTTGGATAGGAGTTTCCAGGATTGAAAGTTCTAATTTCGTACCAATAGTTTTAGATGAAGTTGGTAGTTTCGTTGGACTAGGAAATTTTCCATCAACATTCGAATCAGTAGTAGTGGAACATAAGTTTTCATCGGTATTATTAAAATTATTGCGGTTAATTAGAATGTGATCGTATTCTGCTAATTTTAACTTCCATCTCATTATGCGTGTGCTTGGTTCCTTTTGATTCGGTAAATTTTTGAGGTCGGAAATTATTCTAACTTTTTGATTCAAAAGGTAAGGTCTGAAGTATTTTGTGGCCCAGGCTATTGATAGAAGGTCCTTTTCTATTTTGGAGTATTTCAGTTCGCTATCATTTAAAGCTCGGGAAGCGTATGCGATAGGTAGGTATATCGGCGCCAGAAGGGCCTTGCGAGAGTGTTGCACTTAAGGTAGAATCAGACGAGTAAGTGGCCAAAATAAATTCTTGTTCAAAATTAGGATATGCTAGGATAGGGATATTTTTAGCCAGATATTGACATTGTTCGAAACAATTAATGAATTCAGAAGTCAAATTGATTTTTGCACCTCTCTTCAAGCATGATGTGTGCATGGCTTGGTTAGACTTGCAAAATTGGGTATGAATCGTCTGTAGTAACCAAGAAGAGATAAAAATTCTTTAATTTCCTTCAGAGTTTTAGGTAGAGCAAAATTTAAAATATCAGACATGTAATATGGGTTCGGTTGTATGCCATGTGGAGAATAGATATGGCACAGAGGTGTATCATGTTTGAAGAATTCTGATTTATCTGTATTAATTTTAAAAGAACAATGGCGAAATTGGACCCACATAATTTAAAAATTAAGGAGGCATCGTTCAAGTACAAGTTTATATTATTTATAATCCTAAGTTTATATGATGTTTATATAAAAAAATATTGAGACTGAGATACGGGATTCAAAAGAAAGAAATTATTATAATTTATTAAAAAATAAGTCATCTTGCACTAACGGAACGCAATTGACATAGATATACATTTTGTTGACATGACAACACTTGTCATTATTATTTATTTTTGTAGGGATGCTCCGACACCATCGATGTATCATCGATACCTACTGAAATGAGTATTCTTAATATTACTATCGTCTTGTGATACTAACACGAGTACTTTAAAAGTATCGATACCTAATCGTATCGATACTTTTTAATTAAGTAAATGATTTTATCAGTATCAGTGATCACTACTTATATGACACTAGCTGATGCCCGCCAATTCCTTCTCATGGTTATAAGAGAAAGAAAAAAGCTCTCATAGGAAAAGTAAATAAGTACATAGTGCAAGTGTAAATCAAAGTATATAGAGGAATAAAACGCTTAATGTAAGGAAGATCAGGCTATAGAATGGGAAAACAATCTGAATTAGTCGAAGAATTCACAGGCCAGAATCCGCATAGAGGTACCAGTGGTGCAAAGAGATCTATTTTGATATTATTGTTACTCAATTTGTTAAAAGATAAGAAAGATCTAAGCAGATAAGAGTTATTTAGAACTATGGTGTGAGTAGAATTATTGCGGAATTCTCGCAGACATAAGTACCTAATTACCTACCTAATTATAACTAGGCATAAGTACCTACCTACTCATTCATACTAATACTGATACAAATTATTGATTGAACAATAGCCCAATAGTTTTTGATTAATAATTTTTAGGTTATATTGTACTTTTAGGTGTATCTTTTTTCTCCCACATTTTTAGACTTACTTACTATTTGCTTTTTTCTTAGTTTTGTTACGTTCTACAATTATTAATAAGTTTCCATGATGAAGGCTACCCTTTTCAGTGGGTCCCAAAATACATGCATTTTCGCCATCCTCCTTTAAACACCTTAATCGTTGTAAAAGTGCACGCAGATTCATTAAGTGTTCCTGCAATGATGTAGAGAAAACTAAAATTTTGTCTGAGTAACCTATGCAATTCTACAGGCCTAGAACATTGTTAACATTGTTGTTGTTGTCTAAAACGTCGGTTAAGTTTGAAATCGGATAAAAGTTCTCTACAAAATTGGGATCGAATTGAGGATAGTCATTAAAAAAACTATCATTTTTGAAATAAAATAAGTCTGAATATTCTTTGACAAGATTAATTAAGTTGCCTCTTCTTTAATTGATCTGTGGGCAAATGTAATAATGTGGACTCATAATTCCGCTTATCGTCGGCGGTGTCAATTACACCTTCACACCTAGCTGGCATGTACTCGTATTGTTCGTGGGAATTATGTTGGTTAGATTTATAAAAATCAAAAGAAATTTGAGTTTCTGGAGTTTCCAATATACTATGTAGATTTAACTCTACTTGTGAATTTTTTTTAGGATCAGGGTCGGGTTGATATGGAATGTAACTACTTGATGGGTATTGAGGTTCTGCTGAAGGAATATGTTTTTGGAACCTCGGGTATTTTCGTGACCTTTTAGGGAATTTCATGCTACTATAATAATTTCGGTGTGAATGAGAAGGATAAGGTCTCGAAGTAGGTCTATTACAATTTTGATAAAATTTGGTTCTATTCTGTAAGTAAATTATATTCAATTCTTCTTTGGTAAATTCCAAAGCTTTTTCTAAAGTGGGAGGTCGCATACACCTTAATCTTGACCCTAACGGTTCTCTTAGGCCTCTCAAGAAGGTCTTAAGAGCTATATTATGGTAGAGTGTTCTTTTTGCGTCTATAGTAGTTTTAACAGTATCGTGTAACTCTATGTATGTTATAATCGTGGACAGCAGATTTTGGACTTTTTCATAAAAAAATTGATACTTCAGTAAGACCTTGAGTTAAAAGAGATAGGTCTGTCAGTAATGCAGTTTCGTTTCTATGATCGGCGAAACAATTTATTAATGTAGATTTAATACTAGGCCAATCATTGGAAATGCCGTTAGTTGTTAAGGTTCTGGCGGCAGATCCAGTGATTTTATTTAAAATTCCATTAATCAAAGAAAGATTTGAAAGCTCGTACTCTGGAGCCGGATTTAGAAATGAACGTACTAATTGGTCGGATAATTTTATGAATCTAGTTAATGTATAAGAATTTCCATCAAGATTCGGTAAAAACTTAAGTGACTTATTTATTCTATCTAACAAATCTACTTGACTAACTTCCATAATTTTAATTGAAAAATAAGTTATTTATTTTAACTATGTATTAAAGACTAACACGGCTAAAATTATAAGAACTACGCGGGAAAGAAAACCCTTATCTAAGGTATATTATAGAACCATCCGCAAAATTTTATACCACAACCAATAAAAAGGATTTCATGGACTTACATAACCAAAGTCGCTGGCGAGCTTCAATCCATCGATGTTCAGTATGACTCGAAGTCTTCAGCGGCAGCTTCTATGACAGCAGCTCCTTGTTGGTTCTCTCGTCCTGTCAAGGAAGTCGAAGGCGTCGACCTGATTTTTAGGTGGTGATGCACGACGACCTTGAAGCAGCAGAACGATCCTTTAAGACTGCGCCAGTTATATAGGGCGGCTGTCCCGAAGCAGGTTTGTAATGATGAACTCCTTTTAGGGTGTATAACTATTTAATTAATCAAGTGGTATAATTAGTGGTAGGTATAAAGGTATAACAAAATGTAAAATAATATAATAAGTAAAGGGATGTCTGTTCGCACCGAAGTTAGGTAAGCGAAAGCACTAATTGTCCAGTTTGACGTGTTCTCATCAGAATCTGACACTCGCGGCACGTTTCGCTGACTAGGCAGACCGGCAGCGTAACAAACCTTTGTATTATTTGTATATTGGTTTTTTAGTGCAGCCCTACAGCTGTATGCCATAAGTCCAAATAGGCATTAGTACTTGTTTATATAATAGAATTTTATTGTGTATTGACAAACAAGATTTTCTGCCAAGTAGCCAATACATATTTTTACAACGTATTTCTAACTGTTCTTATTTCTTTTTAACATGCGTTTTCCACCTCAGTTTAGTATCCAGTGTCATACAGAGGTATTTATCTGTATTAGCATACGTTATCTGTTGCCCATTAATGTAAATCGGGTGCTTTATTTGTGAAATCTATGTGGACCGATTTTGATTCGTTCAACTTAATTCGCCACCTGGTCGTCCAGATTAGACGTAGACTTTATAAATAGAAGCTTGGACTTTTGTGACTGCTTCATCGTGACTTTTTCCAATTCCTATTATGGCAGTATCGTCAGCGAAAGTAGCAATCACATTGTTTTCTGACACCGGGATATCACTGGTATACAAAAGCTACAGGACCGGACCAACTACTACACACTTCCTTGTGGAACCCCAGCTTTTATTTCTTTCTGTTCTGAATATGCATCTTCTTGACAAATTCTGAACATTCTGTTAGTAATATATGATTTCAAAATTTCTGAAAATGCTTTGGGCAACATCATATTCAGCTTATATATAAGTCCTTCATGCCAAACTTTGTCGAAGGCTTGCGCTACATCTAAAAGTACAGTAGTGCAAACCTTTTTTTCTTCTAATGTTTGCTCATTTATGTTAACTATTCGATGAACCTGATCAATTGTAGAATGCTTTTCTCTGAATCCAAATTGGTGACTTGGAGTTGTTACGAGATCTGTGTCATCTATTATGGGCAATAGCTTTTCAAATAGTTTGGACATTATGGGTAGTAGTGAGATTGGCCTATACGACGTTGTTTCTTGGGGTAGTTTCCCTGGCTTGGATATCATAATAACTTCAGCAATTTACCATAAATCAGGTACATACTTAAGTCGAAATGCTGCATTGGTTAAATTAGTAAGCTGAACTAGGGCTTTGCGTGGTAGATTATTTAAGACTTCTCCGGTGATAAGATCGTAGCCCGATGATTTCTTTTGACTCGGGCTATATTTTATTTCCCGTAATACTTCTTTTGGTGTGACGAGTTTTATATCGATGTCTTCCTCTATTGGTTGAGTTTGCTGAAGGTCATTTTAATGTGTGTGACCATCGTTTGGTTGGAATATATGAAGATGATTTGCAAATAATTTAGCTTTTTCTGTATTGTTGATTGCTCATTTGCCATTAACATCCCTGATTGGAGGAATTTGTATTATAGGTCTTTTCATATTTTTGGGACTTTCCAGAGGGCATAGTTAGAATCACGATCAGCGGTCAAGCTTTGAAGGTGTTTTTTTAAGGTGGCTTCATTAAACTTTTGTATTGCTCTCTTAATTGGTTTGGTTAAATTGTATAGAAGTCTTTTATTATGTGGGGATCGTGAATGATGCCATTTTTCCTCTATTTTCTTTTTTCTTTAATGAGCGATGGTCTTACGCAGCAAATAACCAAACTGGGTCATTGTAACGTAGGTACGCGACGCGGGCGCGAGCGCATTGCGCTGAGTCAGCACGTTACGCGAGAACACTAACACGGCTATTGCTAGCGAGTATAAGACTGACTTTTTTGAAGAGTACTGACTGTGTTCTCGCGTAGTGAATTATTAATTTGAAGAACTCTCATTGCTCTCCGTAACTGAGACAAGAGTTGTTTTGTGGTTAAATTGCACCTAAGACAATAACCTATTGCGCCCACGTGTGATAAAACATTATTTAGTGTAACTACAGTGATATGACCCTATTAGTGCAGTGTATCAGTGGATTGAAGTGTGCCGAGTCAGTTTTTGAAGCCAGCAAGTACCGGCTTGACTCCCATACTCCAGGAGGCTTAATGAGGGTTCACATTTCATACTCTTTCTCACCTCACACAATTTAAAACACATCACACCCTCAATAGCTTCCTAGAGAGCAGCGGCGAAGTTCCAGGTATGCTCTACCACTCAGTACTTTGATAGGCTAAGTAATCCAGACTCATAGGACATAGGACCCTGCCCTGGGGGCAGCTCATGGGCCCCTGCTCCTGAGGCTAAGGGCTGCCGTTTCACTGGGCAGGCTCGCAGCCATAACACAAGTATTAAACGCATAAAATAAGTGAACGTGGAATTATACAATACGAAGCATCATCTGTGTCTATTATTTCTAAGTGTAATAAAAGGTTCCTATTTACCCCTGGCACCATCGAAATATTATTAGTCTAAGCCTGGCACCATTGCATTAAGGTTGGAATACAATTAAAAAATAACGATACATTGTTACGAGTATTTGTAAGTAACCAATAGTTAAATTTAAGAAAAATAATCATTTATTGTCAATATTTATTATCAAAAACACTAAGAATAAACTACAGGTTTAAATAACTACAGGGCACCTATTTATATGCTTATCGTTTATGAACTTTGAGTTACAAAAAAAAACTACGAGTTACGATAATATAAATAATTTTCCTGTTTGTCCCAGTCTCAAAAAGTCCCTGAACTTTCTGTAGTTATTTAATAGAAGTGGTTTTTAGCTAGTAACTACTTAAATTGATTCTATTTTTTTCTTAAAAATCAAATATCGATATGATATATTTGACGGCGCAAATGGAGTGAAACAAGACAGTCGCTGATAACATAGACAATTAACAGGCGTCGGACAAGAGTGATGTTTTTTTATACGACTGCCTGAAAAAAGGAGTATATTGTTTTCAGGGTTCATGTATGTATGTATGTATGTTAGTTTGTATATTCCACCACAACTTCTATACGCCTGAACCGATTTTGATAAATGAGGTATCGTTAGAATCCCTAGCTTATTTCAGGTGACTTATGCTAGTAAATTTTTTAAAAAAATTGATGGGGTGACCATGGTCCCGCATTAAAGACCAAAATTGAAAAAAAAAATTCGAAAAGAAGATTAACTATATAACCATCATCTAAAAAATGATGAGTAGATTCCAAAAATATATAACACTATAGTTCAATATTTAGTGATTCACAAAAAAATATAATTTAATAAATAATGTGAATAAGTTTCCAAAGGCTATAATATATGCAAATCGTTTCTTAAGGAGGTAAACTCCAAAAATAATATGGCAGGGCAGTCGTATTTTTTAATTCGTTAAATTAATTTCACTTGTTTATGAGTGTTCACTTTGACGGAGCGTCGCATTGGTGGTAGCGTGGCGGGAAAAATACATTTTGCCGCCGGCGCACCGCTTTCACGACGAATCGTTTTATCTGGCGCAATTCAAATTCTTTGAGAAGATGAGTCCTCTTCCTTTTCTTATGTTCAGGCTGGTGTCCCTCAAGGGGGTGTCCTATCACCTTTACTCTTCGCTATTTTTATTAATACAATTTCCAATTTCCTCTCCTCTTCCTTCCACCTTTACGCCGATGATCTGCAAATATATACTTCTGTACCTGTAGATCAAATTACTGCTGGAATAAGTAACATTAATTCAGATTGATGTAAAATAAGCTCTTGGAGTAAGTCTATGGCGGTAAAATTTACGCCAGTAAATCACAGGTTATCATTATCGGCAACCCAGCACAAATCCGAAAGGTTGATGTTAATTCCATAGAACCAAATGTGCTGGATAACACGATTTTGCCCTTTAGTGACACTGTTAAAAACCTCGGCTTGACTATTGACTCCTCCTTCTCCTGGAGACCGCAAGTTAACTACGTCAGCCGACGCCTCTCTGCTGCTATCGGCTCCCTGAAACTCTGGAAGAATCTCCTTCCAGTCAAAACTAAGATATCCTTAGCTGAAACACTCCTTTTACCTATACTGGATTATACCGATAGCATTTACACGGATCTCACTGAGGAGTTATTAAACAAGCTTGAGCGCTTACAAAACATGTGTATTCGATTCATCTATGAATGGAGGAAATTTGGCCCGTTTCAAGTGGCTTCCGATTAGGTTGCGTCGAAATTTTCATGTTCTTTCTTTACTATTCTCGATCCTATATGCTCCTCATACTCCCAACGTTTCAACTTTCTCGGTGCTGTTGATCGCCATTCGCCATATGCAGCTACATTCTACCATGGATAATAAACTCAAAACTCCTAGCCATCGCACAAAATTTTACAGCAAATCGTACACGGTGTACTTATGCTGTGCAGTTATGGAATTCTCTACCCAACTCCGACTCCAAATCCTTACCTATTTTTAAAAATAGTCTCAAAGAATATTTCCATAACCAAGTCATGCCATAATAAATAAATTATACTCATATCGTTATTCGTTACTACGCGTATTTAATTTTATTTATATATGTGTAATTTGTGTATGTTTATGTATAATATTATTATTGTCATCTATATTTATGTATTTTATTTACATTGAATGTACCTATATGTCACCGTAAGATTGTAAAAACCGTTAGATTATAATCTAACTCGCGAAATTGCAAACTGTCGAAAGATTACAATTTAACGCATTATTTTTCGGTAAATTATAATCTGTTGGGTATATTAACCCGATAGAACCTAAGTGCCACTTAGGCACTTAGGGGGCACTTAGGTTCTATCGGGTTAATTGCAATAATAATAATAGTAATAGACCAGGATCCCTGGCAATTTTTTGCACTTGATTACTATCAAGCTAATTTTCCATGAGTAGCTTCGTTTCCCAGAGACGCCCAACTTTTTCCTGTGCGATAATTTTCATGTATCTATAACGAGGTCATCAAAAATGATTACTAACCAGGTGATTTTTTTTATTTACTTAGTTAATTTATATATAATTTAACAGTAACATTGTCCTACAAATAGCGTGGTACATTGTCCTGGTCTTCCAAGTAGAATACATATTATTTTGAATGAAAAAAAAATATTATTTTCTGTATTTTGTTACTACAGCTGATTCCCACCAGTACGCATGTGCAGAGCATTTCTTACTGCATGTTAGGTATTCCGTGCTACTGTCGAATATTTTTGAAAAATTGCCAGAAAATTTTGGATGGCCAATAATTGATGGCAATTATGAATATTATTGGTTTGATGGTCCCCAAAGTCCATCATTTGAGGAATTATCTTCTGACATACAAGGTAGCCTATTAATACTATTGTTATTTATTGGTTTATTACGCATTATTATATAATTTTTTTCATTTTTTCATGTTATAACAGACTCAGATATCACAAATGAGGACAGTGAAATAGATGATGATGACAGCGAGGTAAGCAGCGAAGATTTATCAGATGAATCTGATGAAGATTATTTTTTTTAATACAAATTGTAAATACAAACTACTAGTGACGCATACCTGTGTGTTTTTGTAGGACAAACGTTTCTGTTAAAATATTGTTGGAGAACAATCCAGAAGTAGGTATTAATAAAACACTTTTAATATATTTGTACTCTAACCACGAGAGATTTAATGTAATTAGTTAATTTATAAAACTCAGTTAAACAATACTATAGTATCAAATCATTCGACCAGGCTGCAGTTACTACCGCAGCTCGTAAACAAGGTAACGATCTAAACACCGAAGGTATTCAATAATCGTTTGAGTCTCGGTGGAGACTGCCTACCGATGGTAAAACATTCGTATTTATACAAGTTATTCCAATATGGCGTCGGGAACGAACTGACGAGTGAAATACATCGAATGAGTCAAATATCAGTACAATCGAACCTTCATCAATAAATAAATTAACAATCTTTTAACTTTTGTAACAATTCATTTCAACTGTGAACGCAAAGCTGACAGTTCGGCCGTCCTGAGAACAACACGTCCTCGTGTTTATGTCATATCACCGGCGTTTATGCCCCAAATCGTATAAATCATGATCAGACGTTTTTGCCTGGGGCGTTCTTACCCATAATTACTAATAATAATTACTTGTAACACACTAATCAAACTGCTGAACTTCCAGTCTTATCAAACATACATAAACTATTCTCAAGAAATTGTAAATCGATACAACTAACCTCATTCGTTGTACTTTTCAAAATCTGACACAATTTATGAACTTTTAGCACAAACATATTTAAAACATCTAAGGTTACAGCCACTAATCTCAAAAACGTATCATCACGTATAATATGAATACTTTCACAACTGCGAATCTACCACTGGTTCGGAATGACACGTCCTAGCGAGAAGAACCAGCAAGAAACTCGGTGGCGTCTAACATCGAAAATAATTTTGACACAGCTAGTGTTGACACCACAACCGTTGCACAACGAAGGTACCGTTGCTCGGAAAAATACAAAATGGCGGTCGTCAACATCGTTGTTCAATCAAATAATAAATATGACAATTCGTTAATAAAGTAAATTGTGATAGGCACGTAATAATTATCAGATATCCGCTAACAGATTCGGCCATCCGATATTAAATGTGTCCTCACATCCATGTAACGTTTTAAATTATTTTTCATAAAACTAAAAAAAATATGTGATGACAAATAATAATAATAAGCTTATATTAATTATTAGCTTTAAATAGTAATATTTTGCTGACGCCTTTGTCTTGCACACAATAAGAAGGAACACCTTTGTCCACAGGAATAAATAAAACTATTAGTTTTATTCACTTCTGTACTTTTGAGACACCTTTGTCATCTAAGCTAGGACACTTTTGTCCAACAGAAATAAACAAAACCAATAATTCAGGACACCTTTATCCAACATACAAATAAATCTACTCTTTTGAAACGCATGGAAATATATAACACTGTACTTGAGTACCTTTATTATGAAATTATTACATTTTTATTATGAAGTTACGACACAGTAATTTGTAAATAACATTAAATGTTGTATGACTAGGTACCTGGATAACTTTTTTTTTTTTTAAATTTTAATGACATATCAATGTAAAGGACATTGTTCCGTCCCCATACAAAGTTTGCCTAAGAACCAACAGTCTTTAACATTGATTACTGGGTTCAAATAAATACCTTTTTATACTTGAGAGCAGATTAAAACAACGGACGCTAGCTAAAAAATGACTTATTACCAAAAATATTTTCAATCTTGAGGTTATTTCTTCAATTTTCACAATCAATCTGCTTGGACAAATAAATACCATCTCTATCCAATTGTAATAGAGCTGTAAACAGTATGTAAATAAGAAAAGATTCGGCTAAGTTCATCAAAAACATTACAGATGGCGTTAGATATATAAAATTATTGTACTTTCAATAGATGAAGTTGCGAGATTCAGAATACTAGCGCTAAATGCGCTAGTATTCTGAATCTCGCAACTTTAAGCTGCTTTTATCTTGTTTCTTACGATACGGATCTAGCGCTCAAGCGGTGGTATTGCATATTATTTTAACCTGTAAGTTATTGATCTGTGGTTAATAATCGAGAAACGGAAACGTATAGTAATCAATTTAATACCCATTTATTTATTATTTATTTTTATTTGAAGTGTCCGTTGAATTATAATATTTGAAATAAAGGTTATAAAATAAGCCAAGAATTACTGTATATTTCAAACAAGTGTTGATTCTTAGGCGAATTTGGTCAATGTCCTTTGTATTAATATTGTTTTGTACAATATTGATCTGACTTTCGTAAGCGCTTTTATAAGTCTCACTTCTGTGCTTTGATGACACTTTTGTCGTCCAAGCAAGGACACCTTTGCCCAACAGAAATAAATATAATTAATAACGCTTTTCCGACACCTTTGTCCTGAAACATAATTAAAAAAAACAGTCTTCACATGACACCTTTGTCATGTTAAGATAAATTAGATTAATATATTATAACAGTCCGATTCCTCCTCACTCAGTCTGTCCTGATAGTGTCGTGAAAAATGTAACCATGTCTTGTGTATAATCAAGCTGAACGTTTGAATATTTTAACAGAAACACAGCACGGTTTAGGAGAAATAGGTCAGCTACTATTGCTATATTTCAGTTAATAACCAATGACCAGTTAATACTGAGAAAACAAAGATTATTGCGTTTAAAACTTCACAAGAAAAATACCTATAAAAATTCAATACAATAATGTTATAATTAAGGAAGTCAACACTATTAAATACGTGTTATATGTAGGGAACATTTCCTGGATAGTTGTAAACCCATGTTTAAGGCACTTAAGATATTTATTTACCCTGTATTTACATTAAGGAAATTTGCATCTTTGTCAAAAAAAACTACTTCGAATATTGTGAAACTCATGGCCAGGCTCTACAAAGGCTTAGAAATAGGTTACTTGCACCTAGCATAAAGCTAGTTATGTATAAAATAAACGCATTTTGTAGGGCGATTTCAACATAAACAATTTAAACAATTTCATTGTTAATGAATTTATTTTTAATTTTACTGAATGGTAATATGTATTCTTGTGCTTGTATAATACAGCTAATATTTATTGTGTTAAGATAATAATTCAATAATAGTTTAATATAATGTAATATTGTATAAACTAGATTTCTTTATAATTGATTATTAAAGCTAGTTATTATCAGGCATAGACTTAAAATACGGAATATATAATAAGAATGCATTTGAACTGAGTTAATAATATTGCATGCCATTCGATGGCAGATTGTATTACACAATATTATTATATAACATTATATAAAGCAAATAAATGAATAGAATTCAATTGACCAAGCTAGTTACAGAATCCATTGACAAAGATCAAGGTATTACTGTAGATAGATTGCACACATGAAAAAAACAAGGTCAAGTTAGCTATAAACTAGTTATGCAAAGGCAGACTTATTGCTTACTGAGCAATCTCTACCAGGCAACCTTTGGTGAGACGTTCGAATAAGATACGTAGGGTAGTGTGGCAGAATACAATACAAGGTAAGCACATAATATAAAAAATATAATAGACGTATTGCATATAATATACATTACATGTAAATAAAATATAGATAACAATAATAATATTACACATAAACATACACAAATTACACATATATAAATAAAATTAAAAACGCATCGTAACGAATTACGATAGAAGTATAATTTATGAATTATGGCATGACTTGGTTAAGGAAATATTCTTTGAGACTATTTTTAAAAAATAGTCAAAGATTTGGAGTTTCTAATATTTTTGGGTAGAGATTCCCATAACTGCACCGCATACACCGTGTACGATTTGCTGTAAAATTTTGTACGATGGCTAGGAGTTTTGAGTTTATTATCCATGGTAGAACGTAGCTGCATATGGCGAACGGCATCGAGAAAGTTGAAATGTTCTTTAAGATAGCTGGGAGTATGAGGAGCATATAGGATCGAGAATAGTAAAGAAAGAACATAAAAATTTCGACGCAACCTAAATGGAAGCCAATTGAGACGAGCACGATACGCACTAACGTGATCAAATTTTCTCAATCCATAGATGAATCGAATAAACATGTTTTGTAAGCGCTCAAGCTTGTTTAATAACTCCTCAGTGAGATCCGTGTAACTGCTATCGGCATAGTCCAGTATAGGTAAAAGGAGTGTTTCAGCTAAGGATATCTTAGTTTTGACTGGAAGGAGATCCTTCCAGCGTTTCAGAAAGCCGATAGCAGCAAAGAGACGTCGGCTGACGTGGTTAACTTGCGGTCTCCAGGAGAAGGAGTATTACTGTAGGTATTATATCAGACTATACAATCTGATAATGTAATAATTTATCAGTAATTTTTTGGGAATAAAATTAGACCAACATTGTGATTGGACATCATAATGGCATTTGTACTAGATCAAATAGATTCATATGTCCGTTATGACAAATTGTATCCATGGTGCTGCGTACCATGGTTACATTATGTCGAACCTTCGATGCAGAATTGTCATATGGGAGATCCTAGATTGGTTTAAATAAATTAGTGTTATTGTAAGTGTTAGTGTTGAGGTCCTAATTTAATAATAAATTCGATCCTTTTGAGGTTAGGTTTTATCTCTTAAAAATCAATTAGGTACCCGTAATACAATACGTATAAGCTCTAAATAGGAGGCAGACGTCCTAATCACCAGGCAACCTTTCATATTAAATTTTAAGGTATAGTTTTATAAAAACAACATTTCATCAACATAACCTCTAATAACTATCATGAAGTTCTTAATAATATATAAAAAGCAGATTTTACGGATTTAGGACTATAGGAATTTAGATGTGATGTAATTCGCCCTGACTGGTGCTCAATGTATCATGGCGAATTGCCGTATTTTGTAGTTTCATGTTATCAAAATAAATAAAAATCTCGTTCAAAATAAAAAATAAAAACTTTTATTTTTATATTCGACGAATCCTATTTAATCAGATAATTTCATTTATTCTTGATTATTGTCATCATGCCTACTCGTTTACTTTATGCAACCGCATAGTAGTTATTTTGTGCGAGTCAGGAGTAATGGACTTTAATGCTTGGACTAAAAACTTAAGTAAATCAAGACCATCTCTACCCTCATTTTTGAGTGTAAGGATGTCACCTCTGGAATTCCGGATGTCGACCTCGTCGGTAGCACGGCACAGGGGCATACGTAACCGGTGGCTGCTCTGGCAACACCTGTCGTCACGCGGCTGGCCGTGCTGGTGATGCCCGGAGCGGAGGATAAAACTCAGTTAAGCAATACTACAGTATCAAATCATTTGACCAGACTGCAGTTGCCACCGCAGGCTCGTAAACAAGGTAACGATCTAAACACCGAAGGTATTCAATAATCGTTTGAGTCTCGGTGGAGACTGCTTTACCGATGGTAAAACATTCGTATTTATACAAGTTAAGGCGTTGGGAACTAACCGAGTGAAATACATCGAATGAGTCAAATATCAGTACAATCGAACCTTCATCAATAAATTAATTAACAATCTTTTAACTTTTGTAACAATTCAATTCAACTTTAAACGCAAAGCTGACAATAGTGCATAGGTCACCCTATAGATTAGCACCAGTAGAGAAAAAGATAGTTCGCGAAAAGGTATAAGAACTTGTAGACGCAGGAATAATTCGCGAGAGCTCCGCCCCCACCTTTGCTAGCCCGATACTTTTAGTAAAGAAAAAAGATAATACGGACAGAATGTGCGTAGACTATCGAGAACTTAATTCGATGCATCACAAAGGCGATACAGGACCTAAATTACAAACCTTTAATCTACATGATGATGTTCTGTGCTATTCTTCTGACATTTCACAAGGTCTACAACGTTTAAATGAAGCACTTAATGCTCTTACCATAGCTGGATTTTCATTTAATCCACGAAAATGTAAGTTTATGAAACTAAAAATAGATTATCTAGGCTATTCACTGCAATCGGAAAAGTTAGACCAAATTCTCGTAAAATTCAGGCATAAGTTGACGCACCCTCACCAAAACCAGGCACGCAGGTTCGCCAATTTATTGGACTTGCTTCCTACTTCAGGAAATTCATACCCGGGTTTACCAATATTGTTGGGCCTTTATATCCGGTAACTAAATTAAAAGGACCAATTAAATGGCAGTCCATGGCAAAGGCACGAAGAAATTCGTAAAAGGATAATTGAGGTACTCGTATCGACTTCAGAACCAGTACTAACTATCTTTGACCCAGAATTGCCCGTCGAGTTACACACCGACGCAAGTGTCGAGGAATACGGTGAAATCTTGATTCAAAAGAAAAATAACTTCTCTCTCTCTAATAACTCATGTTGTAGAGTATTTTAGCAGGCGCACACCCAAGTAGAATCTCGTTACCATTCGTACGAACTGGAGACGTTGGCTGTCGTACGAGCGGTAGAACATTTCCGACATTATTTGTACGGCCGACGTTTCTCAGTTTATACGAATTGCAATTCACTTAAGGCCTCAAAATCTAAAGTAGACCTTACCCCGTGTGTCCATCGTTGGTGGGCTTTTCTACAGGACTATGATTTTTAAATTATATATCGCGAAGGTCGCGGAATGGAGCATGCTGATTATTTCTCCCTTGATTTTCAGCCTAACGTAGACGCTTCCTCATGTGAGATTCCTACAACAAAGCATGTTTAGTTTGTCGAGTTACCTACATCAAGATTGGCTCTCCGTTGAACAAAAACGGGATAGTGAAATCCAAGACCTAATAACTAAATAACAATTACTTTCCAGACTCAATACGCACACTTACGACGTTAGGGACGGTTGTTGGCCAAGCTGGCCAACCGAGGGCGTTGCAGCATTTTTTTTTACTCATCATTTCACCCAGCCAGCGCCCACTGAGTAGGAGATAAGGGTTCAGCCATAGTCCACTACGCTGGCCAACAAGAGGACCTCCGATAGTGATTACCATTTTTTTTTAAACTACTGGGCCGACATAAATGCTCTTTTTGGTTTTAGATATGCATGCTTCTGAAAAGCTCTAATTAATGTTTCAAATTTATGGGCACAAAGGAGAGCTGCAATAAATGAAAAAATTAAAATGTTTATTTTCCAAAAACAACTTATGACAATGAATAATGACGAGTGCCCTTAAGTTAAATGTAAGAAAAGTTTTTCCGTTTCGTCGTAATTCAATGAAGCGAGCCATGGTAAAAGGACATTGTTCCGTCCCCATACAAAGTTCGCCTAAGAACCAACCGTCAAAAAACATTGATTACTGGGTTCAAATTAATACCTTTTTATACTTGAGAGCAGATTAAAACTACGGACACTTGCAAGAAAATTACTTATTACCAAAAATATACTTAATTTTGAGTTTCTTTTAGCATTCACGATCAATCTACTTGAACAAATAAATATCATCTCTATCCATTTGTAATAGAGCTGTAAACAGTATGTAGATAAGACAAGATTCGCCGTAGTTCATCAAAAACATTACAGATGGCGTTATTAATAATGCAGGTATCGTATAACTACTGCTGAGATATCTTCAAGTTCAAATAATCCTTTTAAATAAAATAGTTATTTTGAAAGATCAAACATCTTGCAGCGTTCAGACGAATCCTAATAAGGAACTTTGTGAAAATCACCTTTCAGCGGACAGTCCAAGAAAGAGGAAACTATCACTTGAACTTCGGGAAGCAAAAAAAACGTAAATCGTATGATTTAGATACTGTAACTAAAGAAGACTTTTTAAAAATATGTGATAAATTTTTGACTCAAGGTTTGTCTCAAATCATAAAATGGCAAATAGATGTGAAGGCAGGTTATAGTGGAAACCGGTATAGCCAGGCTTTTAAATTTTTCGCACTCAATCTTCATTACTCCGGTCCAGCAGCGTATAGATTTCTCACAAATACATTATGCTTACCTTCATTAGTCACCTTACAAAAGTTAGTTAAGCCAATAGGTACAAAGCTAGACGAACGTTTGCTTTGTGCGTTAAAAACGAAGGTAAACAGAATGGAATCACAAGAAAAAAATTGCAGTGTTTGTGTGGACTGCATGTCTTTGAAATCCAATCTATTTTATGACATTAAAAACGATACAATTGTAGGATTCCATGAAATAAACGGGATTTAAAGAAACGAACCAGCTAAATACGTTATTGTTATGATGATTCCTGGTATTATACACAATTGGAAACAACCAATAGCTCATTCATTTCTGTCTCAATGTAAAAATTATCCAGTACTAAATTACTGGATTGACGAAATTATAACATCATTACTGAATATTGGTCTAGACATACGCGTCTTTATCTCAGATTTAGGAGCAGATTTCTTAAGTGCTTCAAAGTCGCGTTCAGTGAGCAGAGATAAAACATATTTTGAAGTTAACGGACAAAAAATTTATTACATGTTTGATGTCCCGCATCTTTTGAAATGTGTAAGAAATAATTTAAAAACATGTAATTTTATTTTTGAAAGTAGAGTTGCAAAATGGTCACATATTAGAGATCTTTATAATGAAGATAAAAAGCGTCAAATTAGATTAGCACCAAAACTTACTGATATTCACATCAATCCCAATAATTTTCAGAAAATGCGTGTGAAAGTAGCCACACAGGTGTTAAGTCGTACTGTAGCATCAGTTATTAATACCTACGTAGATTTAAATCTTATCGAGGTTGCTGCGAGAGATACTGCTGATTTTGTAAATAAAATTAATAATTTGTTTGATTTATTAAACTCAAGTACACTGCGGTCTCCTAATAAATATAAAAGAGCTTATAGTGGCGATGATTATCAAATTGAGTTTTTAGAAGAAATGCTAACATTTTTCAGCAACTTAAAATTAATAAGAAGCGATGGGAAAAAAGACGTTACAAATATCATGAATTTCATTCACGGATTTCAAGTAACTATAAAATCTTTGTTAAATCTTCATGAAGATTTAAAATCAGAAGGTGTTAAATTTATATTTACGAAACGTCTTAATCAAGATTGTCTCGAAATTTCTTTGGCAAAGTCAGACAAGCGGGTGGTAACTGCCAGGAACCAACATGTAGGCAAGTTAGTATTACCTTCAAAAAGATGTTTGTAACAAACATGCTAAAGAAACCGCAAAATACAAATTGTGATCCAGATTTCGATAAGTTACATATAACATACGAAACTGTCGATGATGACTGTCGTATTTTAAATAGCCCTTCACAAGTTCCGCAACCTGACGATGTTGCTGCCCCTATGTTAAAAGTAGGCAAACGGTTTAGTCTATGTATCGGGCTATTTATACAGAAAATGTCTGGAAAATCACAAATGTGAGAAAATAAAG
This sequence comes from Erebia palarica, assembly GCA_964035005.1. Classification (NCBI taxonomy): domain Eukaryota; kingdom Metazoa; phylum Arthropoda; class Insecta; order Lepidoptera; family Nymphalidae; genus Erebia; species Erebia palarica. The sequence goes on along the minus strand of OZ035994.1, from coordinate 9,879,559 downwards.
TTCTATGTTAATAGATCTGAGCAACCGATAAATGTGGCAAAAGATTCGTTTTTCAGCCATTACAAGGATTTTAATGAAGGTCGTGTACAATCAGGGTTTTTAATAATACCTCCTGACAAGTTTATCACATTTGTTGAATTGCTTGAACAAAAATTTCGCGAATATTTTGATCTTAAAAAAAATATTGTTAATATTGGTAGTGATATACCTATAAGTATGCAAAATTGTAAATTTGATACGCCATGTAAGTGCTTTCCATTGGATTATTTAAAAAAACTTTATGTAAGATTAAGAATTTACCATTCAATTAAAAGGCACAACAAATTATTAAAAAACAAAAAACTGAAAAACAAAACATTTAGAATATGTAATTTGTAAAAAAAAAAACGAGCGAGCCTTACAGTAGGTAGTCGCATATGATGTGACATGTGACATCTCACTTTAGTAATAAAAGTTATTATTTTTTTCAATCAAAATTAAAAATATCAATGGAGAAGCTTCCTAAACATTAGAATAATTTTTTTCTTTTTTTGAGTCGCAAGATCATAAAAAAAAGATCAAATTTGATAGAAGATTTTTTTTATACCTTGAAAAATTATAAAGTTACATAAGAAAATATTTCAAAAAAAAAACACAATGCTTAGTATGATTTTCTAATATGATAGAAAAAAGTGTGTATGTCAGCTCCGAGGCACGATTAGTAAATGAGGGTAAATGTTTTATGTCTTGTGATCTTAGGGATCCTTTCCAAAGAATTTCAAAATGGCGCTGACTTTTTTAAATTTTGGTAACAGTTCCCTGTTTTTCGATCCCGGGGATCCTCAGATATTGATTTTGAAAGAAATCGGTATAATAAAAAAGAATTTAAATGGCGCTGACTTTTTAAAATTTTGGTAACAGTTTCCTGTTTTGTGATCCCAGGGAACTCCAAATATCGATTTTGAACGAAATCGGTCAATTAACAAAGAATTTCAAAATGGCGCTGGATTTTTATTACTTACTTGAATTTTTTAACAATGATCTGCACTTTATTTAGACATTATATTTTAATCAACCGTATATATTTATTAATTAATATAGTGTATAAAAACACTCTAAATTTAAAATAATAAATGTAAAAATACCTTAAATGTTTCAATAAATATTCCTCTTACATCTTTTATTTTCTCGCTGTTGAAGTGAAAAGTTGTATGTAGTTGTATGACGCGATAGCAAAGTTTTTTGTTTCTTGTGCCTAGGAATTCCTCACTAGACTCAGGATTCTAATTTACCTAATCCTTCCTAGCTCGAATTCTTCACTAGCTCGGGATTCAAACTAGGCAATTATAACAAAAACAAACCTTGCATCTAGTTGAACAAATAACTATTGTTTATTAAATTGTATCATGCTGTGCCAACCCTACCAAAATAGGTATACATTTTGCTCGCTCCTTGTAAGCTTTGCCTCTGTTACGTTTCTTTACTCATGTGCCAACACTGGTCACTTTTGAACGTCAGTAAAATATGAGACGTGATGGTGATAATTAACTACAGTATCATAAGTCCTAGAGCTATGAGGGTTTCGAATGCGTTGACTAATTTCAAAAAAGAAAAGCCAAAAATTTACAATATTGACTTTCATTTCTCGTGCTGAACGTTTTTTGCAGGGAGTCCACCAGATTTCCTGATTAGATAGGCCCTCATTTTTAATAACTCTAAAGATACATTCGCTTACCTACTTACACCTGGGAAATAAATGAAAATATTTTTTTTTCGCATTTTCGCAATAAATTATAGGGGGGTCGGTCTAGACACTCTAGATCACTCCTTAGACACGACAGCTCCTGATCGAAGCAGCACGTTTCTAAACTCCACCTCAAAAAAAAAACGAATTGAGATAGCTCTGGTTCACTTCCAATCAGGGCAAAAGATTGTCTACCACTCATTAAGGGGTTAAGAAGGCCGAATGACCTTGACGAAACGCAGACCAGCGGGACTTTTGCCGACGGTAATGACGTATAGCGGCCACGCCCGGAACTACGCAAACTAGGCCAAAGACAAACTAGACTAGACTGCAGAGGGAACAAGTGCTATTTTATGGGATAATGCCTATATTTATGTTTGCGCATAAATATCATAGGTCACAAATACGTAAACTTTCTTTAATACCTACCATTAGCTTTACCTTGAAACCTTGCCATGAAATGTTCGATATCGTATCCGATACTAAATATTGTTTGCGCTTGTAGTAGGCACAGATTTAGGTATAGGTACAAGTAATATTTCGTATTGGATCAATGCTAAAATGTAGGTAGTTCAAGTTAGTGTTGCAGAACTATCGATAGTTGACATCAAGCTAAAAGTTTCGAAACGTGCTACCTCCACCGAGGGATGAGTGGGGTACAGGGAGAGGAGATAGAGAATCTGGTACTAACTGCTCACAATAAACCCCACTTGCCGGAGCTGCGTAGTTTTTTTGTGAATTTACTCCTTTAGAATCAATTTTTATATGTATAAGCCTGTGGTATGAAAATTTATGTGCAGTACTACGTCATGCGCAGCTCTCAGCACAGAGTCACTTAAAAAAAAGTCAGCGCCATTTTGAAATTCTTTGTTAAATAACCGATTTCGTTCAAAATTGATATTTACGGCTTTCTGGGATCACAAAACAGGAAACTGTTACCAAAATTTAAAAAAGTCGGTGCCATTTTGAAATTCTTTGTTATTTGACCGATTTCGTTCAAAATCGATATTTACGGCTTTCAGCACGGCTAGCATGCGCACTACGAGTAAAATTATGTCTACCCGTTATCTCTCTCTGTCTACCGAAGCTAACATGGTTACTTGTCTCGTTACGTCAAAAGTAGAGATAAAAGTACCTAATATTTCTAATCTGTGGTATTTTTCTCTACGAGCCTTTACATGTCGACTACTTTTTTCTTGTAATATACTGCATTTTGTGCATGTTAGGGTAAAGGAAAAGTTTGCCGGCAACGACAATATCTCTCTCTCTCGTCGCGAGATAATCTCGTTGTGCGCATCCTAGATCACAAAACAGGAAACTGTTACCAAAATTTAACAAAGTTAGCGCCATTTTGAAATTCATGTTGTTATGTTTCCATGACTATGTAATGTATTTTGATGAATATAAAATATATGGTAATTAATATATGATGATAGCCACGGAGTTAAAGAATAGGAGTGCAGGTGTTCCCAGCTTGTCATCACGAATTTCGATTCCATATTATGATATTATCGATAAGGTTGTCTGGAAGAGATCGCTGGTTAGCGATAAGACCGCCTTATTGTACCTACATTTTAAGTTTTCATGTTTGTTCTTTTTCTTTTGTGTTTTTTGTGGTGTACAATAAAGAATATACATACATACATACATACATACATACATATTACACACGCTGAAATTATAATGCTTGCTTTTCCGCAGTCTCTCAGTCGCAGACAAAATGATTTTGTCTTGGTAGCATAATCGATTTACTAAAACAAAAGTTGTTAGAATTCAAAAATGGCACATTTACATCTGAGAAAGACAGACAGAAAGACACACTTACGCATACATTATAATTATTATTACTATGTATTTTAGTTATTAGTAGCATTAATATTATTAGTAAGTAATTTTGCATTAAAATATTATAATCTATTCCGTCGGGTCGGAGGAAAAAAATCAAAACAAAGTTATTTATTCAAATTAAAGCTTATTAGCTTTAAAAACAATCAAAATTTAAGTAGCGAGTGAAGGTAGGTTGTTCCTCATCAAAATCATCTTGATTTGAATTTTTACAATCACTTGTCACTACAGAACCTTATTTAGTCTTTGCACCTACTTTGCACACTTAAAAAATTAAATTCTTAAAAAAAATATATTTACACCTACTAATTTACAGATAAATACTGAACTAAGTATTTCTAAAATTTTAAATATGTACAAATGAGTATAAACCCTTCAAAATCGAAAATTAACTTTAAAAAATTTGCTCCGACACCGACGTGCAGTCCACCTTCGACAATGTCCCGAAACGGACTGCCGAAGGGCTTGCGGGTGTTTACAGGGCGACGGAGCAGCCACGTTCTCACTAATATACTTAAATTTCGGGGGAAAATTACTTTACACGAATGTTATAGGGAGTAAAAATAAAACTCGCCGTTAAAAATATTGTAATTCTTATTCTAAACCTATTTTTGTGTGCAAGAACTAATTAAAAAGCTTGTGCCGTTTTGTAGAACATTTTCAAAGTATGACAAAAGTAGATACTCTTTGGGGATTTTTTTCTGAAAGAGGGTTTGAAAAAAGTAAACATTTTTTACAGTAGAAATGTTTATTAAGCCTATATCTTCCGTTACATATTTTTTCTTTACGGATTCAACTATCAGTTATTAAGACAATTTGACTTAAACATCCTAATACTGAGGCAGTTTGTCATCTCTTAAAGCCTTAAAGCGGTTTTATTTAGGTATATACCACACACAAGTTAAAGCAAGTTGTTCCAAATCCTTAAGTTTCCAGTTTCCAGTTTGAAGAACAGCCTCCAGGCTGTTCTTCAGAAACTTAAGGATTTGGATTTGTATAAGCAAAAAGTTAAAGCTTTATCTCCAGATAAAGCTTTAACTTTTCGCTTATTCCACCATGAATTTATATAACAACTAATAATAAGTATTTAAAACTTGAGAGGATTTTGATGTCAATTTATGTCGCACATGCATCATAATTATACGATACGAGCAGAATATAAACCGATTAAACGTTTTATATAAATAATCTAAGTATTTTATGTAAAGATCGAAAGGCAAAATATCAAAACTGTTTGGTCAGCTTATTTGTCAACTCTTCGATTTCATGAAAACATTGTTATATTTGGCTAAAGACAGCACCGTGTTCTTCCTTTAAGTCTTGGAATTTAAGAATCGTGTTATATTATAATATGTAACTCGTGCACATTACTTTGAATAAGTTTAACCATTATTTCCCTATTTCACTTCTATTTTCCAAATATTAAAATGTATCACTGATTATGCGTATAGGTTTGTAGCGGAGGATTACGAGCTGGTTGTATTAAAACTCACAATTGATGATTAGAGAAACGAAAGGAATAATAATTTTATTTGTAAAACTTATCGATATATAAACAGAAAACCTTATGAACTAACAACCAATAGAAAACAAAATTACATATTTACAATACAACTGTTAGAATATTGTATGTAGTCTGTGACAATTCGGCTTTTATGTTTTTATGTTTACTCTCGTGTCTGTGGTTTTTTTCTTCTTTGTACCTTTTGGTAGTTTGAGGAATTATGTAGTATGTGCGAAAATGATTAAAGTGAAATAAATAATATGCAGTGTTTTGATCTAATAAAATAATATAATAGTGAGTTGCGTGGGGGTCTAACAACCTTAACTATGTGTTGAACAATAGTTTTCTCACATCCACGGACCTCTGTTTTGTTAAAAGTGCGAAAAGTAATTGAACAAAATGGCTACCAGTAGTGATCACGTACTTTATCCACAACTCAACGAAAAGAGTTCATTTAGCAACTGGAAATTCAAAATAAGTCTATTATTCGAATAAACAGGTATAGATTATGTGTTATCCACCAAAGATGAAAATATTAAGAAAGAAACATTCAAAAAAGATGATGCACGTGGTAGGTCATTAATTATAAATTGCTTAAGTGACAAGTACTTTGAAATTGTGAAACCAGCATCATGTCCACTGGAAATTATAAACCTGCTAAGTTCAGCATTTGAACGGAAAAGTACCTACAATAAGGTTCAATTAAAAAGGAAATTAATCAATATGAAACATAATTTTTGTGATAAACTTCAAGATCACCTAATAAAATTTGAAAATATAATTAATGAGCTAGAAAATAGCGGAAGTAAAATTGAGGACATTGACAAGTGTGAGTACCTATATATAACATTACCAAAGGAATATGACAACATAATTAACACATTGGAAACTGTGCACAAAGAACTAAAGTTTGAGTTTGTGAAGAGTAGATTACTGGATATTGAAATGAAACTGAAAGAAAATTATAATAATGAAACTTCTGATAATAATATGTACGTAACAAACTCAGACATTGTCTGTTATCGGTGTAATTCAAAGGGACATAAATCGTTCCAATGCAAAAGTAATTGTGCAAATCAACGTGGTGATAATCACAATAATACAAGAGTAGGCCGATACCAATCTGGACTTGGCTAAAACTTTAATAATAATTTTACAAATGAAAGAAGGGGCAATAATATTCACTACACAGGACGAGGTTACAATCATAATATAAACCAAGGAGTTCGTAATAATTCTCAATATGAAAGAGGCCATAACAATTATCAATTTGGAAGAGGTTATAACAATTATCAATATGGAAGAGGTTTTAATAATAACAGTAGAGGTTTTAACCCAAGGAATAATAGCCGGGGAAAGGCACACAATATGCAGGACTTAAATAATTTATCAGAGTCGAGCAATCTATCAGAAGAGAAAAATAATACATTTGTGGCATTAACCTCGAAAAGTAAACCCGCAGACAAAGATAGCATTCTGTTTATCATCGACTCGGGCGCATCCCATCATTTTATCCAAGAGAAATATGAGGAATTTATGCAAGAGGTAGAACCATTAGAAAGCACAATGAAAATCAAAGTAGCTAACGGACATTTCCTAGAAGCAAATAAGAGGGGTAAATTACGAGGAACTTATAAGGATAGTATAATTACTGTAGAAGGAATCATTGTACCAGGACTTTCACATAACTTGATATCGGTTAGTAAATTAATCGAAAGAGGCATGACTTTATTGATTAACAATGATCAAATGATAATATATAGTAATGATAAAAATAATAATACATTTTATATATATAAACAAGGAAGATTATTTACTATGAGAATGGAAATAAAACAGGATGACCAATGTAATCAAGCAATCGACAAAGATGATATATGGCATAAAAGACTGGGACATTTAAACAGAAAGGGATTGCAATTACTGGACTTACAGCATAGCACTAGAAAGTGCAACGAGTGCATGCTTAATAAAAGTACAAGAAAGCCTTTTTACACAGTAACGAGGCCCCAGTCACAAGCAATAGGTGACTTGATTCATACAGATATAGCTGGACCAATGAAAACCACCACTAATGAAGGCGAAAGATATTATCAAACAATCATAGATGATTACTCACATTTTACCTTAACACATTTATTGAAAAATAAAGCTGAAGCTGCACAAAACTTAATTCAGTACATAAAAATGATAATTACCGAAAAAAGAATAAGAGTGAAAATAATACGATGTGACAATGGTGGTGAGTACACCTCGGACTATCTAAGAAATTATTGTAAAGATAAAGGAATACAATTAGAATATAGTCTGCCGTATAGCCCACAAATGAACGGCAAATCAGAAAGGATGAATCGCACCATATTAGACAAAGCGAGAACAATTATGAGTGAATCCAATTTGCCCAAACACTTATGGGGCCGAGCAGTTTTGACAGCAACATTCTTAATTAACCGATCACCATCTAAAGCAATATTTGATGATATACCTGCAAAAAGGTTTCAAAGAGATATGATGCTTGATAAAATAAAAATATTTGGATGCAAAGCATGGGCGGTAATTTTACCAAGACCGAATAAACTAGAGAATAGAGCCATAGCAACAAGAATGGTTGGATATGCAAGAAATGGATGGAAACTGTGGAATCCGGTCACAGATGAAATAATGGTGTCAAGAGACGTTACATTTGATGAATCTGATATTAGATATCATGTAGAAGATGTGAATACAAAGGATAAAAAAAATGATAAAAATTATAAGATAATTAGAAATGAAGAAGAAAATGAAGAACAGAATAACAATCAACAAGAAACAATACCAGAGAGGAAGGAAATAGATACACTAACACCAATGACAACTACGAGAAGTGGTAGACAAATTAATCTCCCTGAACACCTCAATGATTACCATTGTAATTATCAGGCATATTATCTGGTCAGTGAAGACGATCCAGTGACATATAATGAGGCTGTAGATAAAGGTTGGTCATCTTCAATAAATGCAGAACTAGATGCACTGAAAAGAATGAATACTTGGACTGAAACTAAATTACTCAAGGGCAAACAAGCGATAGAAGCAAAATGGATATTCAGAACAAAAGAAAACAGTATAAAGAAAGCAAGATTAGTAGCGAAGGGATTTCAGGTAAAGAAAAATGATGAGATTGGAAACAACGATTATACCCCAGTAGCGAGAATATCAACGGTGAGATTTACTCTAGCCCAAGCAGCACAAAATTCATGGACAGTAAGACAACTAGATATACCAACAGCGTACTTGAATGGAACTTTAGAATCAGATATATATATCAAGCCACCAGAAGGTATAAACGTGGTTGATGGAAATGTATTAAAGTTAAATAGAGGATTGTATGGACTGAGAGAGAGCGGGAAATGCTGGAACAAAAGACTGAACGACTCCCTAGAAGAGAAAGGGTTTGAGAGATCGAGAAATGATTTTTGCTTATATAAAAATGTTATAAAAAACATCTGGCTAGTACTTTATGTAGACGACATTTTAATAACTGGGGATAAAAATGAAATGGAAGAAATTACAATAGATCTACAAAAAGAATTCAAGGCTAAAGATATGGGAGAAATAGAATTATTTTTAGGGATGGAAATATCAAGAACAAATGATACATTAAAAATTACTCAGATAAGGCAAATAGATAAAATGCTCAAAAAATTTGGTATGGAAGATTGTAATCCAGTCACTACACCAATGGCAAAGGGATATCAAGTAAATAAAGATGAAGAAATTGCATATGACATACCATATAGACAAATAATTGGAGGACTCATGTTTATAGCTACAACGTCCAGACCTGATATATCCTATGCAACTTCTTTCTTGTCACAATATTTAGAAAACCTACAAAAAGCTTATGGATACAAGCAAAAAGAATATTACGCTATCTCAAGGGCACAAGGACACATGGACTAACATACTATAAAAAAATGACAAATGTATAGAGACATATTCAGATGCAGACTGGGCCGGCAATAAAGATGATAGAAAGAGTGTTAGTGGGTCAATCACATTATACAATGGCAATATTATATCATGGATATCAAGAAAACAAAATTGTGTAGCTCTATCCTCAGCGGAAGCAGAGTACAGAGCCCCTACAGTGAGTGTATGTGATTTACTTCATACAAAGGGACTGTATAAAAACTTTAATAGTGAACAAAACAGTGAAGTGCAAAGTGTGTTATATATGGACAATATAGGAGCTATAGAACTATCCAAATCATATGAGAACAGTAAACGTGCAAAACATATTGACATCAAAATTCACTTTATAAAAGACCTTTATAACAAGGGAGAGTTCAATATAAAATATGTATCTTCTCAGCAAAATGAAGAATGTTAACTTGTTTTGATTATTAGCACTCCGTATTCTCTGTCAAAAATAAAAAATACTAGTGAAAGAATTACTTCAATACGTCAATTAGTTTCCGATTTAGAAGTAAAACAAGTTGTGACCGCAAGACGCGGGCTGCCGGTGAGGTGTGACGTCATCGCACAACACGCTCTGTCTGGCTCACTCAGTCCGCTCGCGGTCGCGCGCCCGTGCCGTCGAAATTAATTATTAATTATTGCCGACCAGATTCCACTATCTTTATATTGTGTATCTTCGCGACTTCCTTTATGATATCCTTTTCTATTATTTTTCCTCTTTTGATAGCCTTTCTTTCATTAAAAGTTACAGCACCAACTTCAACTAAAGAGCCATCTTTTGTTGTACACTGAGCAGCTTCGTGCATTTTTGAAGCTGTTATACGTCCGTAGCGCATCTCAAACCACAAATTTGAATCTGATTGCGCTATTGTACCTACCCTCTTTTACTTGAAGACATCTTGATTCCGTCATTTCGTTCTTACAAAATGTTATAAAACTCTCGACATCAAAATCAACACAGGATTTTTTGAAACGATTAATTAAATAATGAATAGACATCTTTTCAACTTCTTTTTTTTGACATATAAAATGTGAAAGAGAACACTGTATTTGAAGCTCTCTAAGTTTTAATGTTACTTTGTCAAAAAAAAAAAGCCATTCTGACCGGCTAAATGAAGTGTAGTGCCACTTGTACCAAATTCTTTAGCTTTAATCATTTTCAGTGTGGTACCAATACCTGAGAGCTTAGATTTTTTCCAATAACACTTGGTAGCAGTCGTTGAAGGCTCCTCGCTTCGACGATGTAGCCACATTAAACCTCTGCCACCACCACCTCTGCTGGCGGCACAATCTTCGTACGCAGGTTACATTTAAAACTTCTTGATCCTTTTCATTGCATTCAAAACTGCAATGATAAGGTGTGGTACGTACGCGGTGTTCTGGCGTGATTCTACATTTAACCGTACATACATCACCTACTCTTTTTACTTGAACATAACCAGCAGCATCATCGCCATAGCTGTCTCTTGCCGATCTGAAATAAATTTCAAATAAAAATAAATGGCCTTACGTATTTTGTTAGTAAAAAAATACAAATAAATAAAAAAGGTTAAGTACATCTGTAACGTTCAACCCACTACATCTACATCCTAAGTACCTATCCTACTTCCTACTAATATTATAAATGCGAAAGTTTGTGAGTGTGTGTGTGTTTGTTATCTTTCACGCAAAAACTACTGAACGGATCTGGACGAAGTCTGAAATAACACATACATAGGCTACTTTTAATCCTGGGAAAATGTACAGTTCCCGAGAATACATATTTCTTACTTTGTTGTCTTAACGTAAAAATTTAATGGTAGGTAGGTACTTCCACTATTTGAGTTGCATGTATTCTTCCATTACGACATTAGTTGGGTATTTTGTTTTGATAAAACAATTTAGAACAGATAAACTATTAAGCATAAGTAGGTAGTAGCAAGGAAAGTTTACTTACCTTTGCATTTTTATTCCTCGCATTTCGGCGGCAACGAAATCACTATTTGTTGATAAATAATGCGCAACCATTAATCCATCTATTTTAGGTAGATTATCCGATTGCCCTTTTTCGAATCCTTCATCCATTTTATTAATCGAATAATATTTACTATAGACTATTAACTTAAATACGCGGACGAAAACACAACAAAATACTGCGCAAGCCTACTATAACCGCTGGCGACTTGATACTAAGCGGGCCGCGGCGCGTTGTGACATGACGTCACAAGCGGCCACGTGACTGATAGCGGGACTCTATATTTTTCGAAACTTTGAATGCCTATAAAATCAAAACTACTAGGTATTTTTGACTGCAACAAAAACTAGTGTATTTATATACATAAAGGCTTTACTGAGACAAAATTTCAAGCGATTTGGCATACCTATTAACATTCTTCATTATGCAGATTTATTTACCAAAAGTTTGTGTAAAGATTCTTTTAATTGTTTGTGCACAATGCTTAACATTAATTGTTAAATTCATACTTTAATGTTTAGAGTTTTAGTATTATCATTTTAGGAATTAATAATTGTAAAACCATATTTTGATAAGAAGATTAATAACCTGGCTCATATTATGCATAGACATAGATATAGAAATAATGTTTTGTTTTATAAAATCGTAATTTTGTATGATGTTTAATGTTGCGACTTTCATTAATTTAGTCGAGCTAAATTTAATAAAAATCGAGGGAGAGTGTTAGAATATTGTATGTAGTCTGTGACAATTCGGCTTTTATGTTTTTATGTTTACTCTCGTGTCTGTGGTTTTTCTTCTTCTTTGTACTTTTTGGTAGTCTGAGGAATTATATAGTGTGTGCGAAAATTATTAAAGTGAAATAAATAATATGCAGTGTTTTGATCTAATAAAATAATATAATAGTGAGTTGCGTGGGGGTCTAACAACCTTAACTATGTGTTGAACAATAGTTTTCTCACAACAACAACCAATGCGAGACCATACATTTCAACCAATAAAATCGGCAAACAGAGCCGCGCGAAATGCTAGTTCCAGGTAACGCGCAATATGCATGATGATAGTATCCAAGAATCAATGAAATTATGAATTTATCTAATGAAATAGGATTCATGGAAAATAAAAAACGTATTTATTTTTCTATTTCGAGTGAGATTGTTATTTATTTTGATAAACTAAAACTATAAAATACAGCAATCCGCCATATTGTATAAAACACCACTGAAGCGAATGACGTCACAACTGTTTTCGAGCTTTGACAATCGACCAACAATCTCTTTAAGTACAGGTGTTAAAAAAAATTATCAAGTATTTTCGTGTTTTTTTTGTTTCCCAAACATCATTTCCATAATGTAGTTTTGTTTTACCGAATTCAAAATCAAGAAATTAAAAATCGTTAGCCAGGGATCAAAGTTACCAAAGCTACTAGCTCTAATTTGCCCAGGATTGATTTGTTGATGCTGGGTAAGTATCTTGCATCACACAAAGACTTTTGTTCAGCAGAATTTCCAACGTCAAAACTTCCATGTAACTACAATAATAACATAATAATTTATAAGTTCTAAACCCGTAAAATCTGCTATTTTATATATTAAGCACTTCATGATAGTTATCAGAGGCTAAGGTAATGAATATTGTTTTTTAAAACTATACCGTATAACTTAATATGAGCGGTGATTGCCGTCTATGACGTCTGCCTCCTATTCGGGGCGTATGGGGTTCGATTATTGGCACGCATTGGTCGCTAACTTTTTGCAGTTATTTGTGTTTTAAGCATCACTACATAGTATAAAACAAAGTCGCTTCCCGCTGTCTGTCCCTATGTATGCTTAGATCTTTAAAACTTGATTTTGATGCGGTTTTTTTTAATAGATAGAGTGATTCAAGAGGAAGATTTATATGTACTTTTTATCCTCCCGGAAAATTAAGGAGTTCCCGCGGGAACCAAAAAACCCCAATCCACGCGGACAAAGTCGCGGGCATCAGCTAGTATTAAAATAAAGCAAAAACTTACGTCAAAGTCATCTTCGCAGAAATAAATAGTAGAATTTAGCCCTATAGCTGTAGGATCTCGCCGTGCAAGATTAAGAGCGGGTACAAAGTGAAAATGCCAGTTTGAGATTTGATTTTTACAATAGTAGATCAAGTTTCACCTACCCGAAAAAAAACATATAAATATTACACCATAATGTCAAGAGACTGGATACGTAAAACCATAAAAGAATAAAATTTTATCGATAAAAAAAAATCACGAAGTTAGGTCTAATTTTCGACTAATTTCAATTTATTTTCAATGTAATACATATTACAGAGCTAAAATTTTAATATGTAATTCCAATTAATATTACCAAGGGCTCACCTAAGCGATTTAAAAAAAAAACTATATTTTAAGAGATAATAAATAAGAGATTTTTGGCGTTTACTACATTCCTATTCCGCGCAAAACGCGATCGTCTTTCTCACCTGACACGAGGCTTTGGGCATATTTTTTTTCATCAATTAGTCGCGATCACTCCATTGAGACGAGAAGACTGTATTTCTGTGCTCGAGCGCCGATTAATTATTTTGTTTTGTATTTTTTAGATATAGCGTTTACATGTAAAATAGAGATTGTGTGTTTTCATATATAGCGTGTATATTAGGTACTAGGTATTTTTTAAATTATTTTATATTATTTTTATACTTTAAATGTAAATATTTATTTACTTTTGATAGGTAAATAAATTGAGTTGAAGAGTACTATCGCTTTAAAATATCGACCTTTTACCCTTTGACTTTAGAGCGCAGAATTCAATGTGCTAAGTGCTAAAGCAATGACGGCACGGGTAGTATATGCAAAAAAGTACGATGGTTTTTAATAATTTTTAAAAATAGTTTTTCTTTATTTTTATATGACCAGTATTGCGTGCAGTTGTTGCAAGTCCACGCGGACGAAGTCGCGAGCATAAGCTAGTCTGAAATAAGCAGCGGGCGGATAGATGGATAGACTGACACAGTTAAACTATAAAGATTCCTTACCCTAAAAGTAAATTTAAAAAGTTTGAAATTCCTTATTAAAGGACAAAGTTTTTTTCAGAATCGAAATCTGGGGTTCCTTTTGATCGTAATAGGATTTTGATTTTGACTTTGCTATTTGAACCGAATTCTCGCAAAACGACATCTGGGTTCCCGAGTTGTAATTAAAAAGGAAATTGTAGCCAAAATTTTAAACGCACAGCCTAAACCGCTGGTCCTAGAGACATGAAATTTGGAGGGTGTGTTATTTGTAAAGAGAGGATAAGAAAGAAAGGATCCAATAAGAAAGGATTTTTCGAAATTTTCCCTAACTGGGTTAAATGGGGCTTTGAAATTTATGTTGTCCACGCGAACGAAGTTGCGAGCATAAGTTAGTTTATTATAATTGACCAAGGCGTACTCGCAGTTCACACGTTCACTACAACAAACAAATATTAACGTGCGATTGCACCTTGATAACTTTTATTATTAAATAATTTACTAAACGAAAAATAGAAAAATAAAGTCCCTTTCTACCATTCAGAAATATTATTCGCCAGAACGCATAGATACAGATCAGCGCCCGCACTATTTGGCGGCATTGGCGCTCCGATTCCGGGTGAGCAGTCTTCTTACTCTAGCGAACTACAATATTGAATAACAGAGAGATAGAGCTACGAATAAATAGTGTAGTGGGCAGACATATGATAATAAAAAAGTCTCATACAAAAAACCGGCTAAGTGTGAGTCAGATTCTCGCACCATGGGTTCCGTACTACAGAAGAAGTAATAAAATCACTTTTATTAACGAAAAGCAAAACTAACTAAGATACCGTCACTGATTATCACCATTATATTTTATATTTTACAAATAACTGGACGTCAATAAGTGTAGTTTATCTACCTATATTGAATCAACATTCTTTGACTTTAACTTTAATTTGTAGAGATTTATTGTTGATATCAAAAAACTATGATAGCTAGAGCATAGATTTTATTTTTCATGTAAAATATGCATAAACCTCTATTGACCATAATTATTTCAGATTTTTCGATTAGTAAATTGTGGAGATAAAGAGAGAACGGTATTTTTAATGACATTTTGTACGATAAATCAAAAATTATTACGTATAAAAATAAATAAGAATCTGTTTTAGAATGTATAGGTAAAGCTCTTTCATATGATACCCCACTTGGCATAGTTATCTTACTTTGAAAATTACTAATTATTTGTTTTGGCCACATTTTAATTTTTTTTTGTGATGTAACCACAAATTTTTCCCTTCATTTGTGCTTTAAGACCTACCGACCTGCCAAATTTCATGATTCTAGGTCAACGGGAAGTACCCTATAGGTTTCTTGACAGACGTACAACGAAGCGATCCTATAAGGGTGCCTAAAAATACTGTTAGTATTAAAAACCCCCATAAATAATGAAAGATATAACTACCTTTGTGTGTTTATCAGTATCGAAGAATATGTTTAGGGTTCCGAAATGAGGCTAGGTGATCCGATATGCAATATGCACTTGCTGGTTTTTATCTGATTATCTTACCTATACTGTGCACCAAAACACAAGAGCGCCTGAGACGGGGCAGCCATTGGGCGCTCGGGCACGCTCGGATTTACCCGGCACCGCGTAGGATTTGAGTCATGACGAGAGCGGGACGCGAGAGGCGCGCGGGGTTGAAATCTGATTTTTTGCTCGCTTTGTACCCGCTCATAGGCCACTTAGATCGCATTGTTTTTTAAAGTGGCGCGTGAATAAATAGGTAACTTGCTTAATTTTGATGTGTTATCACACTGGGGGACCGCACACGACTTACACACTTTAGAATTCATTTTATTCACACATAATATCTAAATTGCTGTACGAAGACATATTGTTTACTGCACACAGTAGGTACATTGGAGTACATTGGTAAAAGCAATACGTCGTCATGATGTCACAAACGACGCCATGACACCCGCAAGCGTTTCGGCGTGATTTTTAAAATTTAAATTTCAAATGCCAATTTTATCTACCAAACCTTATTTTTCTGCTGAAATAAGATATTTTTCCGAAATAGTAGACACTTCCGAACATAATCTGACCATTTTTCAAAATCAATCATCATGCCTATTTCCCCGAACTATCGATAATGTAATAATAATAATGGAGGCGTGGCTTGCATGCGCATGCGCGGTGTGGCGCGAGGCGCGAGCCGCGCGGCGACCGCGCAGGCAGTGTTGCCAACACGGAATTTTTAGAGCTAGATTTAGCTCTATATCCGTTTGGTTAGCTTTAAAAAAGTGGGTCTAGCTCTTTAGCTTTGTTTCTTCTACAATTTTAGCTTTTTTTTCGTGTACACTATGAATAAATCCTTTTGTATCATTTTTAGCCCAAGCAACATACTTGTTTCCATAGCCAAAATGTACATACATTATCTATGGTCGGTGTATTCGGTCTATGGTTGTTCTATGACGGCGCCGTTGTTTATGGTTGGGTATTTCCCGGTTATTTTTTTAACGTTTCGGCTGCTGAGAAAGCTGTATTATTATTACCTACACATAGTGAGGTGAATCACTCTTACTCATTATTCAGTCAGTCATCAGCCAGTGGGAAGTTCGCAGTGTTTAATGGTCGCTTCAGTTCGGAACTTTTGTTATTTTTTCGTCCCCGAGTGAATTGTTTTATCATAGTGAGATGGCTCAAAGTAAGAAGCCCTACACACAGAAGTTCAGACAAGAATGGCTGTCTGAACCAGAATTTCAAGGTTGGCTTCAAGCAGTAAAAACAGACCCCACGAAAGCGTTTTGTACATACTGCAAATGCGAGGTTAATTCTAAAAAAGGCTTATTAAATCATATAAAAAGAAAAAAACACCTAAAAGCGACGCAACCTTTTTCAGCGGGACAATCAAAAATAACATTTTCTCCAAAACAGAAAATTGATTCTGGGACAAATTCTGCTGAAGGATCATTGGCCCTTTTTATAAGCGCTCATACTTCAATATTACCCGTTGATCACCTTGGTGTACCTACTATGTAAAAAATATTTCAAAGAAGTCGAAAACTTTAAATTACACAGAACAAAATGTAGTGCTATCATAAATAATGTACTAAGTCCACATTTTGTAACCGAATTAAAAAGAGATATAGGCGATGGACCATTCAGTTTGTTATTAGATGAGAGTACTGACATCAGCATTACTAAACTGCTCGGTATCGTAGTGTAGTATTACAGCAAAAAAAGATTTGAAATAGTTTCGACCTTTCTAACATTAGCCGAAATAAAGAAAGGTGATGCCGAATCCATTACAAACGCTGTGAAAGAAACTCTCAACTTCTTTGGTCTGAATATAAAGCAGTTACGAGGTATTGGTGTGGATAACGCGAACGTAATGGTTGGGATACACAGTGGTGTACATCAGAAGTTAAAAATTGAAGTACCGCATCTCATCATGGTAAAATGTACATGTCATTCTATTCAGTTGTCTATTTCTCACGCTTCTGCGGAGCATCTTCCAAGGCATTTGGAGTATTTAGTCCATGAGACTTATAACTGGTTTTCAATATCGTCAAATAGACAAAATGAATATCAAGTCCTCTATATGACCATCAATGATAAAGAACCATTAAAAATAACACAAGCATGCGTTACCAGGTGGTTGTCGGTTGAAAGGGCGGTAAAGAGGATTTTAGAACAATGGATTGAACTAAGGTTGCATTTTAGTTTAGTGAGAAATAGCGAAAAGTGCTATGCGATCCGACCAACGAAGCTTATTTATTGTACATTCATTCAATATTGGAAGAACTGCAAGCGCTTGTAAAGATATTTCAATCTAACAATATTGATCCCTGCAAATTATTACATGACCTGGTTGTAGGTACACGATCTCTCGCAAAACGAGTATTGATTCCCACACGTAACATAAATGTTATGGAAACAAGTAATTTGCAAGATTATTTAGATCCTCGGCCCTATCTGGGTTATCTAGTGGAGAACAAGCTGAGAGAAATAAAAGAAATTGGCAGATTTTCGGAAGAAAATGAGATCGATTTCAGAAATAAATGCTCAGGGTTTGTTGTGTCACTAATTAAACAAATAAAGCAAAGATTGCCGGATAACTACGAGATTTTGCAAAAAATAGACCTGTTGTCAGTTACCAATACCCTCAAGCAACCGAAGGATAAAATCACTTCACTAGTTGTTGGCATGGGGCACCAAGCAGAATTTGCTGCTAAGGTAGAAATCCAGTGGCAAAGTATAACATTAATACCCTGGGAAAATAAAACTAACACATTGATGTTCTGGGCAGAGGTACTGAAATATCGAAACGCTGCCGACGAAAATCCCTTTGATGAAATTAGTTCCTTTGCCGTATCTATACTTTCATTGCCATGGTCCAACGGTGAAGTGGAAAGAGTCTTCAGCCAGTTAAATTTAGTTAAAAATAAATCAATCAGTCTGGATTAAAAAGACTTAAAAAATGCTGCCACGAATACGAACTTCCAAAAGAAGTACTTAACAAAATTGGGACCGTTTTAACCTACAAATAAAATAGTGACGATGGAGCTGGTTCCAGTAGTGGCCTACAAGCACAAGAGCTGCCGGAGTCGAATACTATTGATTTTAACGAAGAAGACAATATTTTTGTATTATAATTACTTCTTTCTCCGTGCTATAAGTAACTGAATATTGTTCATATTGATTTTCAATAAAAAGTACATAAAATAATTTAGCTCTTTTTTCTAAAAAAAAACTAGCTCTCTTTTAGCTTTTTTTCAGATATGATCTAGCTCCTTTTAAAAATCCGAGTTGGCAACACTGTGCGCAGGAGCTCAGTCGGCCGTCGCATACCGCAGTCAGCAGCGAGCGTCGATAGCGCAATGGTGTGCGCCTCAGTGCCGGTCCGCGGATCTGTGGTGTTTCGTCTCAAAATCAGTGCAGTTAAAACGGTTCTTTTCAGAACTACTCTTTCCATTTCAATAACTGCCTGATCATTTCTTCAGTCTCCAGCGTCCAGCCATCGGTGAGTATAAACTTAGGAACGAGACGTTGCTTGACCATAACATTGAATATCCAGCTGTCTTTTTCGAGATTGAACTCTCACTTTCCTGTTAACTGGAATTCGCTGGAATCGTGTCAGCTAGGCAATAAAGAGTGTAACAGCAAATCCGTCTTATTTTTCCTCTGTGATAATAAAGTGATTTCCCGTGTACGTTATCTCTCTCGCTTCTTCCATCTTCCTTTTCCTTCCTTCATTTCCTGGTAAAAGGTAGCGCCTCGTAGCGCCAGTAACATATGTTTGGTACTCTGTTGGGAGAGGTATATAGGTATATATATTATGGAGGTAAAGGTATAGGTATATATATAGAGGTAAAGGCATAGGTATATATATAGAGGTAAAATGCTGTGAGCGCGGGAACGAGTGACGTAAGTATTTCGTAAGTATATCTATATTTTATGTGCGAGGTACGCACAGGTTTAATATAACTGCCATATTCCTAACAGGTTTGTCCACTACCATCTTAGAGTACTTACGTCATCACCCACCACCCGGTGACATTGCAGTCAAGGGCTAACTTGTACTTAGTAGTTTACTTTTTTTACTTTACTTTACTAATATAACATTGAAATTAGATTGAAAAAACGTGAATAAGATTGTTGTAATCCTTACCTACTAAAGTTTTATTATAATAATTAGTCTAGATGTCAAACTCTGCTACATTTTCATAGGCGGGAGAGGAGATACTTAGGCTACATTAAATTATCCCGGAAAATCAAACATTTTCGGACGCTCATTTCCTACAATCAAAAGTTTTTCAGAGAAAGAAAAACATTTATCTAGGAGATCTTCTATTATACATTTTGCACTAATGTTGCTATTATAATAATTATTTATTACTTACTAGCTGATGCCCGCGACTTCGTCCACGTGGATTGAGTTTTTTTTATTTCCCGCGGGATCTCTTTAGTTTTCAGGGATCAAAAGTAGCCTTTATGTTATTCCGGACTATAATCTGTCTCTGTGCCAAATTTCATCCAAATCCGTTCTGGCGTAATTGATCCATCCATCCAGCCATCCAAACTTTCGCATTTATAATATTTATACTATTTACTTATTACATTTACATTATTATAACACTTACTATTAATCAAAACACTCATAATATAATTAAATTATCTGTTAAACTAAAAATAAACACGTTTCGAAAATAGTACTACGTGGAACACGCAACTATTCAAAATTCGTAGCGCACGCCTTCAGCCCGTATATTGTCATCTGAGCGGGAGTTAGGTAGGCCGCAAACGTTCGGTTTCCGGATCAGGTTTCCTGATCAGGAATTCAGATTCTGAAACGTGAATGCTCTGCTTACATACAAAATATTCAACAAGGCGCACATTATTCTTATTTTTCCGAACGGAAAAAAACCTGACGTTCGGTTCGACGCGTTCCGGATTGTAGAACGGAAAAAACCTAATGACGTCATCCCGAACGCAGCGCTCGCGTACATTTTGGCTCATCCGCCGTACACGCACGGAAATTTCAGTTCAGATCCGCGCCAGCCTTGTGAGTGGACGTCTATCGACCCATCGCGTCGTCGAAACTCGAAATGTGTGAAGCCGAAAATTTAATAATGGCGGTGGAACGATATCCATGCTTATGGGATTTGAATAATGCAGACTATCACAACAAGAAGTAAAGGACTTGGCTTGGGAGCGGATCTGTAAAATAATTATTAATGATTGGGAAACGTGCACAGACAAAGCAAGCAAATGTAGGTATTGTATTATTACTTATTAAAACAAACTTTATTAAATAGACTTTTATATTTAGCAATTACAAAATAACGTTAACATTTTTTTGACCATCGATTCATAATAATCTAACATCTGTCATAGATTATAAATCCAACATAGAACCTATAGTATAATATTCCTTTATTGTTGAATTAATGTGGGTTAATGATTCTTTCGCTATATTGATATGTTAGTTCTCCAGGCGGCGTCATGAAGTACTCAGCGAACTGGTCTCTTATAGTTCTGCCTCGGTTTGTGGATTGTCGTGAAGAACTGAATGATAAATCCTCGAAGTAATGCGTTAACGTATCTTTAAAGTTATAACCATCTCTTCTGCGCACAAAATTATGCAATACGCATGCAGTCTTCGTTACGAGAACAGCAAAATCTGGGCGAATGGTCATACTCATATGAAAAATTCTCCACTTGTTTGAAAGAATGCCGAAAGCACATTCTACAATACGTCGAGCTCGACTCAGTCGATAATTAAAGATTCGACGTTGATTATTGAGGTTACATCTTGGATAAGGTTTCAAAAAATTATTGTTCAGTGGAAAGGCCTCATCGCCTAGAAACACATACGGTAGAGGTGGCCCATTACTTTCTGGCAGAGGTTTTGCTTCAGGCAAATTAAGGCGATTTTCTTTTAACCTTTTCCCAAAAACCCAATTGTTAAAAATATTACTATCACTATCTCTGCCAAAAGCTCCCACATCAATAGCTATGAACCGATAGTCTGAATCTACTACTGCCATTAATACAATAGAGTAGTAATTTTTGTAGTTATAAAAACCAGACCCACTGTGCAGGGGGGAGATCAAACGGATATGCTTCCCATCTACTGCACCTACACAGTTGGGGAAGTTGGCATTTCTGTAATAATTTTCCGCAATTTCTATCCAACGTTCTTTTGATGACGGTGGTTTCATTTCTAAGGGTTGGTACACTTCCCAAATAGCTTCACAAGTTTCTTTAACGAGCGCAGACACAGTTCGACTTCTCACCAGATAATCAGTTTTTAATTCTTCAAAATTACAACCAGTTGCCAGGAATCTGAAAAAAAAATATAATTTTATTTTTGACGTATTTCAGGTGCCGATTTGAGAAAGAAGTGGAATAACATTAGAGACTATTACCGAAAAGAACTTCAAAGAACCAAAAATATTCCTACTGGCAGTGCAGCTAAAAAGTCCAAAACATATATTTATAGTAATTTGCTTTACTTTCTTACACCCATATTTGCTAAGAGATTTTGAAGGAAACTATCCAAAAGAAGATTCTGACTGTACTCAACCACAACTACAATCAGCAACTGAAGAACAAAATATTGAAACAGAAGATATCAATTCTATTGAGTCACCAGTACCGACTTCATTTGAGGCTTTACCTGTTGTTACACAGAAAAGGAAGAAAGATGTCCCAACTCAGATATTAAATATGTTGCAGCAAAGACAAAAAACAAATGCTAAGTCATCCAATACTGACGAAGATGACGACACCAAATTTTTACTAAGTTTCAGAAGTTATATGCGGAAAATGAATCATCGTCAAAAACTTGATTTTCAACTGGGAATGCTTCAATTGGTCAAAAAAGTCACTACGGGAAACGAAACATCGTCAGCGGAGTCTCAGTACACGTACTGTGACAATTCATCAGGGTCATTACCAAGCCCTCGTTCTGTCCGCAGTTCATACACTCCTGTACCGCAGAGCTCGCCTTACAATATTTCATCTCCATCAACAACTTACGTACCATCTTTGCAACGAAGTGTGTATGTACCGCGACATTCACCTATATATTATAAAGGTCCATCTCCATCTGAAACAACTATTCATATATCCTCCCAGCAGCAAAATGTTCCTTATACGAGTACCTCTAAACCTAAGCTTGATAACCACTCAATAACTAATGTCACACCTCCCCATTCAACTACCCAACAAAATCCCGTGCAAGACTATCCCGTGAATAGTGTTGAAGATAATGAGGCTGCACAATTTTTAGTTCTCCAGTCTGAAGGTTCCCAAGAGGATTTGGATAATATTCATAATTATTTGAAATTTCAATAAGTAAATTATAATGTGTAAACACGTATTTGATTGGAAATTAATACATACATTATATTAATTTAAAAAGTTAATAAGTCAAGTAAAATGTCTAATGTATGTACAAGAATTTGATTTAAAATAAATACTTACCTTATTGTTATGGTTAATTTTTCTTCCGGATCCAAACACAATCTCATGCATGTATTTTGCTTTAGTATTTTCTCTCGTATGCCATTATGTAGCTCATCAAAGGATTTCATTGACATCCTGTAATATTTGAAGAATTCTTCTGGGTGTGCTCGTAATTTTGCTCTTTTGATATAGAATTGACTGTCTGTTACTTTTCGTGTACCCAGTAACGACGATTCTTCTTTTTCTTGTTTAGCGCCAGTAAAAGTGCAATAGCAATCAATTCGTCTTCGTCTTCCATGATTACGTGTATATATGTGCTTTCACAAGCGTCTCTATACGTACTGGTCGTATAAAATTCCGAATAAAAAAACCTGACGTTTGCGCTAGTTTCATGGAATTCCGAATCTGAATTCCTGATTAGGAAACCTGATCCGGAAACCGAACGTCTGCGTCCTCCTTTACCGGGCGACGCGGGGCGGCCACGAGACGATGCGGCGGCGCCGGACGCACGTCCCAACCACGGTGCGAGGTGTTTATTAGACGCGCGTGAATTTAATTATCTATTAACGAAATCATTTAATTGATAAACTTGTATGTTTTGCGAATGGTACCTATTTCATGTTATTATTAAAAAATATTAGTATAATATTACTTAAATAGATCTAGTATAATTAATTGGTAAGTAACTTATTTATAATTTTATTGGTATTGCAGCACAAGCTGCGCAATCTTAGAGGAATCGCCACTGCCTAAATCCAACCATCATTATTAGCATTAAGATCTAGCGGAAAATTTAAACATCGGCATAAATTTAAAAAATTGTATGTTTCTTATAGAAACGCACCCAATTTATACTTTGTGTCGTGATTTAGCCCTCTATATACATTTGTGACTATGGTCACAGTATCTGTTTACTGTGCTATGGTGCTTATAAACAGAACTCTCACGAGGTAGGGTTCCATGCTAGTCACTAGTATTTCCGCTTAGATGATCATCATTACGTAGTTCACTTAAAATCAGGCAAGCTGCGTAGCGTCTGTTGGCTTAGCACATACCCTGCTTTTAGCAATGCCATATCAACATCAAACAACTGTCATTTCTCGGCCGCGCGGCACGGAGCATGTCTGAGAACCTTGAACACCTAATGACAACCGGCGTAGATGGAAAAAGAAGTAGAGGAACGAGACGGTCAGTATGGTTATAGTCACCTGCAGCAACATGCAAGCCTCTCTGTAGAAGGCACAGGATCATGCTGCCTGCCGAGTCCTAACAAGAGAGCAGACATAGAGGGGGTCACGACCCTCTGACATGAGGAAACGACAGCCAAGAGTGCCATATGAGCACTGCATTAGAGCTGGTCAATATACAACTCATATTGAAATGTTACGGAGTCAGTGTCCGCTTCAACTTAAGTTGACTTGCGAGACCTTAACCTTTACATATTGAAAATTTGAATATATTATCAGTGTGCGTGTTAGAAGTTTGAGCGCGAACTCACTGATAACGATCAGTGAGTTCTCGTGTTTGTCACTGACTATTACCTGAACATTTGTAATAACAAACCTTACAAATAAACGTCTTTTCACCTGTGTCTTCTCATGTGCGACAGTAAATTAATATTTTGTGCAAATTTACTATCGCATATCTTGCATGAGTATGGCTTTTCACCAGTGTGAGTTCTCATATGCCTTACTATATTACTGCTTTGTGCAAATTTGTGATTGCAAATCTTACAAATAAATGGCTTTTCACCCGTGTGAGTTCTCATGTGCGTATCTAGTTTACTTTGTTCTGCACATTTGTATTTGCATATCTTGCAATAATATGGCTTTTCACCAGTGTGAGTTTTCATGTGCCTATCTAACTTACTTTTAGCTACAAATTTGTATGTGCATATCTTGCAAGGATATGGCTTTTCACCAGTGTGAGTTCTCATGTGCCTCACTAATTCACTATTACTGGCAAATTTGCTATCGCATATCTGACATAAATATGGCTTTTCACCAGTGTGAGTTCTCATATGCCTCACTAAATGAATATTTTGTGCAAATTTGCTATCGCATATCTTGCAACAATATGGCTTTTCACCAGTATGAGTTCTCATGTGCGATACTAAATGACTACTATCTGCAAATTTGCTATCGCATATCTTGCAACAATATGGCTTTTCACCAGTGTGAGTTTTCATGTGCCTATCTAACTTACTTTTTTCTACACATTTGTATTTGCATATCTTGCAGGAATATGGCTTTTCACCCGTGTGAGTCCTCATGTGCATTATTAAACCATAATTTCGTGCAGATTTATATTCACATATCGCACAGGAAAATCGTTTTATAATACTGTGAGTCCTCATGTGCAATATTAAATTACTGTTAAGTGCAAATTTCTGATTGCATATCTTACAATAATGTGAGTTTTCACCCGAGTGAGTTCTCATGTGCTTCAGTAAAGTACTTTTATCTACACATTTGTATTCGCATATCTTACATGAGTATGGCTTTTCACCCGTGTGAGTCCTCATGTGCATTATTAAAAGACTATTTTTTGTACATTTATATTCACATAACGCACACGAAAAACGTTTTATAATACTGTGAATCTTCATGTGTTTAACCAAGAAACTTTTTCGTTTAAATATTTTTCGACAAATGTCGCAAATGAACGATATTTTCTCAGATTGCGTACTACTTTGTGTTGAATTATTACATCGTAAACTAACTATATTATTTAAACAATCAATTTTACTTTGTAATGATTTAGATACAATTACTTTTACAGTATCTGTATCAGTAACAGAAGACCTAACAGCATTTTGTCCCTTCATCAGCGACCTGTCTTGCCTTGGAACAACTTTCATAACATCATATAATTTGACAAAACAATGTAGTCTTTTGTATTGGCAACTGATGTTCGTATCTGCTTCTTCAGTTGGAGGAACTTCTATTTCATTTTTTATTGTAAGACTCGTGGACAGAGGAGCAACTGTAACCAAACATTTAAGTTGTTTTCTTGATAAAAGTGTAAAATTTAAAATGCTAAGTAACACAGTATCTCACCTGATGTCTGAGTCGCACGTAAGGAAGGGCTGGGGTCTGCCTGCCTGTGAAATATATCAGAATGTATCTGGTGTACTGGGGAGCCACTAGCCAGTATGTAGCTGTACTGCATATTTATTAACATAACTGCAACTTGAACTAAACATTATTGGTACTGGCAGGTATACTGACTTGTTCTCAGTGATGAGTGAAGGGCTAGAGCTCAAAGCTGTATGAGGCTTGCATACTTGTGATATGTCAGATACATCATCACCGTCACTGTTCTGCCAAAAACAAAACAAATTAATGACATTTCTGTCCTTCAAGAGTTTGAAAGAGCTCCAGAACTATATTATAAGCTATAATATGAACTAACAAGTTGATGAAAGTGTTCAACAGTGGAAAACTATCTCACCTGGAGATGCACGCTCATATGTTGCATGTGCGCTTGTTCATGGACAAATTCCTCCAAACAAATTGTACATTGGAAGGTAAGACTTTCATACTTTGGCAGATCCTGAACAAAATCATTATCATTGATATTATTGTCACCTTCATGTATCACTTCCATGTCTCCATCAACCGACATAGAGTCATCACTTCCTTCAGTTTTCACTACACCTCTGTGATGAGTTTCCTCTAATTCTGTCTGTTCGTCTTCTGAGGGGTGTTCTAGTATGTATAAGTCACAGTGGTCAGGTTCTAGTGTTGTCAACACCATGCTACTCTTTAGTTGATGTTTTGTGCGGTTTATCATTTTTATATGTTGTCTTGTTATCTGTTCAGACACAAGTTAAATATTCAATACACGTAGTACATAGACAGTGAAAGAATGCATGTTAATGTATTAAATACTCACTATTTCATGTTTTTCAACTAAGTCCATCATCAGGGCACGCGCTCTCAAGCTCTTGTCTCTAAATCCACTAAAGTTTTTCAATCTCTGAGCACATTGTATACAAACTGTTTGTTTTAAATTTCCTTGATCATGCGGCTGTAACAAAATGTAATTAAAGTATTCAAACATTCCTATCTTGTTTGTCCCAACACTGTATACATTATTATTGATAGCATATGAGTTTCCAGAAAAAGTTTTAGCTCTAGGATATAACTTCACTAAGCATGACTTTCTGTATGTGTACTTGTTGTTATACATAACTGTAGATCATAAGTTTACAACTTACAGGATGTCCAGTTAACTTTTCATATGCTTCTTCCAATTTGTGTTCACTCATTAGAAATAGCTTGCTGTCAGTGTCTAGGCATATCATGCAAACCTGTAAATATACTACCAGTTACTAATACATACAATGCTGCAATGTGGTATGTGAGGAAACTTTAGATCCAATATATTATATCTTAGCTCCTTTCTCAGGCACACTTGACCTGATAACTTTTGACTTGCTTACTAACAATATATAAGATGACGTAATGAATTACCTGCACTGTTGAAGGAATAGCACCAGTACCAATTTTCTTTAAGCCACTTTCTGTTTCATAAATGTCATCATTGAGAAAATGCTGAGAGCAGACCACAGCAGAGTCTGGTAGGTGACTGTCTTGTTTGCCGAGAGCTCTGAGCCAAGCGGCACGGAGATGTGCATCACTGGGGAAACTAGAAGTTACTACTCATGTTATACACAAGCAAACAAACTTATATTAGGTTGATTTATGTACACAGTAAAACTACCAGTTCCAGTTACACTACAAGTTTACACACACCCTGTGATAACTCCTTGAAAGCTCTTGCTTTGCTGCAAGCATACTGCAGGCAGTGTTTCAATGACCTTCAGTGCGACTGACTGATCTATACTAACTGATTACGGCTCAGACCAGCAGTCTTTTATAATGAAGGAACTAGAAGTTTAATTTGCTATAAACCGCAACAATAGATAGCTATGTGGTACAGTGTGTATCTTGCACTTATAGCCCGCGATAGATGTACCTATTGTCGCAGATTATAGTAAATTAAACTTCTAGTTCCTTCATTATCATGGACTTCCGCAAAATAACGCCTGCTTCTATCCAATATTTAGTCTTTTATAATTCAACCAGATACTGGTTAAGTACCAACTAACCCAGAAAACGACTTTAACCAGTATCTGGTCATTTACCAGTCAAAGGGATTTGACTACGGCTGCGACTACAACTTGCGAGTCAATCTAAGTAATATACTCACGCATGAAAACTTATACTCTTCCCCTCCGTCTCAGATGTGGATACATTGTCCGAAGTATTTTCGCAGAAAGGCACATAACACCGCATTATCAATGCTTTTTTTGTTTTTTATCGAGAGTAGTCTCAAGCTCGACATAACATATTGCAGACAAATTATTAAATATGCACAAGCGAATGTTATCGGTAAATAGTTGGTCTATTTCAATGGGAATTAGATTTAAGATGAACTTAGAGGTTTGGATGAATAACATCAAATTATTTGCCTTAAAAGCCATATGGTATGATCTGGCCTGCTAGCTATTATTAATTATGCGATTTTTGATCACCGACATTTAAAGACTCGCATTGGCCGATTGGCCTCGCTCAAGGAACATGTTTACAAGGAACATATTTACTACGGGGAGCGGGGAGGCCTCGCTGCGCTACAACCTAGATAAAAAAAATTGTAGGATACGTACTAGGATAAAAATATGTACAACCATGGTACAACCTGCATGCTGCGCGACTTATCTTGTCTCTGTCACCCTGAGATTGTAAAAACCGTTAGATTATAATCTAACTCGCGAAATTGTAAACTGACGAAAGATTGTGAACAGCTGAGTGTCAATTTTTTAAATAGTCATTGTATATACGTTTTCTTGTCTCTTTCTTGTAGGTTAGGTTAGGTTTGACATAAACAGTGCCCGGCCACAGGCCGGGCAATTAGGTTTTATCGGGTTTAAATACCTATCAGATTACAATCTACCGGAAAATAATCCGTTAAATTGTAATCTTTCGACAGTTTGCAATTACGCGAGTTAGATTATAATCTAACGGTTTTTACAATCTCACGGTGACATCTCTCTGGTTAACTTGTCTCTGGTGCTGCGCTACAACTAGATCATAGATAAATATGTACAACCTAGATACAGCGCACCGTGCAGTGTTCTTCTTCTCTTGGTTTATGGCTTTGAGTAGTGCCAAGCCAGCACCGTGCAGTGTTGTTCCAAAGTTGTTCGTGACAAATTTAGAGTTGCCATATTCTAATTCTAAAATTGCCTTGATTTTTTGGGAAAGTAAGAAAAATGCCGTATTGTACAAAATATTTACAGGAGGTTAATTTTTTTTTAAAAACATGAGATACTGTTGTTTACGTAAACTTGAAAGGGCAAAGTAAAAAATTTAAATAAAACATACCAGTCCCAACATTTCAACTTTGCTATGAATATTTTCACTGTTGTATTTCACAAATCACTCACAAACGTCTTATTTCCTGAAGTAAAACATTTAAAGTTTATAATATACTCAATAGTAATTCAATTCAAGCATTAATAAGCTTATAATTTATCCCTAGCAAGAATCCCAAAATAAAAACAAAGACTATTGGATGTTTGACATTAACAGTGAACTATTGACTGAATGATAGGAGCGGGTTTAGTCGATTGTAAAAATCGAAAATCGATTAACACATTCTATGAGAAATTACCTTGTGATGTTGAAGACGATATTATAATTAAATCTTTCACTAACATCTTATCACTAAATTGATAATAGTCGTTAAAGTCCGCCAACCCGCATTAGAGCAGGCCGAGCAGCGTAGTGGGTCTACGTTCTAATTCCCTGTCTCCTACGAGAGTGGAGGCCTGTGCCTAGCTGTGGGACGTTAATGGGCTGTAGTGATCAGCGATCAAGTATCTACATTATAAAAGAATTGCGTGTGTCAGCTCCGACATACGACTGAAGTTTACTCTTTACGGACGATTATAAAATAAATGAGGGTAAATGAACGCATTTTTTATATTACTGAAAGCATGCTTAATACATTTATTTATATTAATTACATAATTTATATTCATCAAAATACATTACATAGGCATGGAAACATAATCAAGTGTTACCATGGAAACGTGTACATAACGTAACGGAGAAACTTTGAATTCACTCCCCATAATTTTTTATACTCCGGGCTAATATTATATGAAAATCGATTTACAATCGACTAATCCTGCTCCTATCATTCGGTGTGAGATCTATAGATAGATAATAATGTAAAACACCCAGGAATTTCATTTCATAGGTAAGTAACAAAGTCATCTAGTTTTTCTTTTACTGACGAATATTTGAAGTTATTTTGTCTAATTATAGCTTAGTTTCTTCTTTACAAAACACGTCAATTTCTGCGCTGTCCCCAAAAATTTGTATTTCATTACTTTTTGTTTGGAGTGTATATATAGTGTGGGATTGTATTGTTTACAAATAAATTGAATATCGATAAAATTAAAACTTCATATCACTCTTACTGTTTCTCAGTCTGAGGGGTAGAGAGATGAAATTAAACAGTCAGCTTCTACTTATAATATTGCCAAACTCATTTTAGGCTAAAGCGATGATAACCTCGTGATTAAGACGCCTGATCTCCGGTATGGTGTCTCGTATTCGAAAATTACAGTGTCAATTTAAGTGGTTTTTGGTCTCTTCATTGCAGTTATTGTGTATCATTTTAACTAATGTTTTACAATTGTTTCAGATTCCCAAAATATCATGAATTAAGGCTAAAATGGCTGAATGCTATAAACAGACATGAGTACAAGCCTACAAAAGGAAGCAGAATATGTAGTCATCATTTCAATGGGAATGTCACCCTAGACCGCCAGCGTCTCAAACATGATGCCTGCCCATTTCTACGTATACCCGTAAGAATCTTTACTCAATATTCTTGTTTGTGATGAATAATACAAACAATAATGTAAACTTCTCAATAATGTTTTTCTCTAATCCAAATAGTAAAATTACTATTTTTTTCATATTGCAGAATTTACCACCTAGGCAACAGGCAATTCAACCCTTGCAAGAATTGAACCTCAATTTTTGTCCAGAAACTAAAAACGATGTTTCTCAAAACAGGATACTTCTTAATTCAACCTATTGCAGGCTCCAATTTAAGCATGAGTTTCCTCTCGGAATGAAAACGGTTTAGCCATAGTCCACCAAGCTGGCCAACGCGGGGGCGTTGCAGCATGATTATATTTTTACTCATCATTTCACCCAGCCAGCGCCCACTACCGAGTAGAAGCCTCCTGTTGGAATGCTAAGGGTTCAGCCATAGTCCACTACGCTGGCCAACAAGAGGCCCTCCGATCGTGATTACCATTTTTTTGAAAAACTACTGCTGTTTTTAGTTTTAGATATGCATACTTCTTAGAAGTTCTAATTAATGTTTCAAATTTATGGGCACAACGGCGACCTGCAATAATTTTTTTTTTTAAATTAGTCTTTTTTTATTATTCATATTATCACATCATTCAGTAACATTTTTTCCATAATATCTAGATATGTAAACTAATATTATGAAACAGTTTTGTTTGTAAGGTTTACATTTATTCTGATAATATAAATTTATACTAATATTATAGACGCGAAATATTGGATAACATGTCGGCTAGTTTTTTTCCAGAAAATTTAGGCATCTGCTAGTTCATTATAAAATACGAATACTAGTGTTTTTCAAAATATTATGTTTAATTATTTATTAATTTTATTTGTGATAATTTTATATCATTAATATATACCGGAAGCTTCAATTTAAATATGATGTTTCTTAACCTTCTCAATTATATTAACAAAGGGTAATATAAAGTAAGTATATGTAGTAATGTTTTTAATGTTTTTAACATCACGGCTCTGCGAAGAGATATACACCCGTCCATGTACAGAAAATATATACAAATATGCGGGGTGACAATTTTTTTCGAAGTACTCGCCACTGTTATACCTTCTTTTGTAATTCTTGTTACAGTTTTCTCTGACACCTGCAATTAAATAATAAACAATTAAAAATAACAGTAAATTTAAGTTTATAATGCTTATGTACTATGTAATATATGTTTTAATTTCAGTTACCTAGTTTCATCACGTTATGTTTTTGTTCAATTTTGTTGCAAAAATGAATTTATATCATAAAAGTCCCATCAATACAGCAAAAAATTATTAAATGGCAACTCTAAAAAGTACCTGTTATGGCGGCAACTCTCTTCCGAACGTTGTTTAGTGGTACTCGTGGTACTATAACACCTTGATTTTTTTTGTTCCGCTTCACAGAACTCTTTCACCTTCAATATCATTTCTCGAGCCGAACTTTTTACAACTTTTGGCATTGTAAACAATCTTTAAAATGCACTAAGCTAGTTAAAAACTCACAAAAATCTACCACAACAAACGAACTTGATAGCATCGACCAGAGCATCCAGAATAATGTACTCTGTGATCCAGAAGCATAGATAATACACTATCCAGAAGAGCATCGACCTTCTTTTTCTGGTGGGTGGCCCCCAAACCGTACAAACTCGAGGGTCAAGCAGATGTATCAGTCTGTCCCTGTCATTTTGTATGGCATAACCGGGGGGAGGGGATATACCCCCCCTGCAAGTAAGACGTTCCGAATTTTAGTAGTTTCCGAGAAATTAATTTTTTAAAATTTTGAGGTTAGGTTTACCGAAATTCTGCTTAACTCTGATAGTTAGGACGGAGAATGGGTAAAAGTGGCTTTGAGGGAGGGAGGGAGGGGGGGGGGGTATAAGTAGTGGGAGAAGGAGGGAAAGAGGTTAGTTTCAGAGACAAGTAACATATAGGATATAGACAGGCAACTCCATAGACACGATTTGAAGTAGAAAATGGATAGTAGTGGGAGTGACCTTGAACGTAAATTACATCTATACGTCGTCCGACGGGTTTCATTCATGACCAGAACGACTCGCTCTAACTTGATATGCATAATTAAATTTCGATGACACAATTAGCGGAACCGGAAGTAGTTAGGGATGGGCAACCTACGCGAAAAACCGGTAATAGTGATGTGATTTGAACGTATCGATTTTAGATTTATTTAACAAATACCGGTTTTTCTAATTACCGGTTTGCCAGTTAATCAGGATATTATTGGATTTTTCAAAAACAAAATTAAAATAAATTTCAGAGATCAAATTTATTTATTATAAACAAAAATCTTACATCGAAATCATATAAAAAAAAACTATAATATATAATAATAATAACTATATAATATTTAACTTTGTGTTTGATCCAGCAAATAATTCCATGCCTTCTGATATTTCTGCTTTACAGAGCACTCGAGTACATATAAAATCACATTCTTTTTGTCATAAGACACATGTAAAGTCATATTTAGTTCTCAGAGTTCAGTTAATTGAAAATGAGACCCCTTGTAAGCAAAAGCTACATGTGGGAAATCAAATGTTAAAAATGAAGTTATAGAATATGACTGAGATATAATAAAATAGCTGATGCCCACGACATCGTCCACGTGAATTAAGATCTTTTAGTTCCCCGCTGGATCTCTTTAATTTTGAGGTATAAATAGTAGCCTATGAATTATTCCAGACTATAATCTATCTCAGTGCTAAATTACATCCAGATCTGTTCAGGTGTTCTAGCGTGATTGAGTAACAAACATCCATCCATCCATCCAATTTTTCATATTTATAATATTAGTATAGATTGAAATGAAAGTCACTCTCATGGCCTTCTAAAGTGAAACTTTTCATTAAAAAGTATCCTCTTCTGATTAAGTAATTTTGGATATATATTATTGGACTCAAATTTATATTTACTATACTATATGAATCTATATAAATTGAGTCTAAAATGTTACAAATTCTTACAAAAGCACAGTTACCAAGTAAAACTACTGTAGGCTCTAGGTTAAGTAACATGCCTTTGAGACTATATATAGACTAGGCAGCAAAGAACCAAAATTCAATGGGATTGCAGTGTGTATTGTTCCACATCTACTCAAAATGTTTTCATAATAATTTCCAAAAGAAGCCCCTGCTGATTGGAACTCAGTGTGCTGAGTGGAAGTACATTGTAGACCAGTATGCCTCAGCGCATAGGGACCATGGCGTGAGGGGTCGTGCGAGAGCTACGAAATTAACAGACAAACATATTATCCAAATTCTTATGACAAGATGAAGGCAAGTATACTTATCCATATCTAATGTTATAAATGCGAAAGTGTCTCTCTGTCTCCTACACTTTCACGGGTCATTTGTTTAACCGATTTTGATGAAAGTTGGTACATGGATAGGTTGTATCTGTTTTATCCCCGAAAATTAAAGAGTTCCCGTGGGAATGAAAAAAAATCATTAATTCACCTGGACGAAGATGTGGACATCACTTATTATTACAATAATAGTAATATAATTAATTGAATTTTTTAATGTTGCTGTTGCATCAAATTAATAATAATTTGAATAATAGTCACTACTAGTCAGTTCTACCCAGGCCAGGCATGCATAAAGCACATCTCAGAAAAGTTATATATGTGTGTGACCGGGGATCGAACCCCATACCCACTAGGAGGCTGAAGTAGGCTATCGCCTCTTTCAACATTTGTGTTTTTATTTTATTTTAATCAAAATGGAACTTTCAACTTTACAGGTCAAATTTGCTGCACAAGTCTTCAGTGAAGGGGTATAATATCCACTGCCTCGACGAATAAGATGACGACATATGAAGAGCTGCAAATAATAATTTATGTTTTGTCTGTTAACATTGATAATGGATTTCACTGCAGAGGTCATGTTATTCATAAACGATTTGTTTGACAGCTTGAACTGTTTTGGCCATACTAGAGGCGAATTATCTAATTCTTTGCCCTTAAATTCAACTCATTTAGAGAATGAATGAAATTTAAAGCTACTCTACTCTATTCTAGAGAAAGTATCCCGATCTCGTTACTAAATTTGATTCATGATATAAAAACTGTTAAGCATCTTTGGGTAGATTTACAAAAAAATCCAGGTGTTAAATTCTTAAGTCTAAAGCATCTGAACCAGGACCCTCGGGTTTTTTTCTCTCAAATAAGAGGTCAGGGTGGTGCTAGCACACATTCTGATTGTCATAATTTTGTTTCATTGTTCAAAACATCGCTAATCAATAATAAAACGACTGGACAATCCTTATATGCTAATTGCACCGCCGAAAATGATAAGATGCTGGGTACTCTTAGTCGCTTAATTAATAGACCAAAATTAGACATTCAGTATAACAACTTTAGTTCTGATGTTCAAAATTTTAATTTCATTGAAAATTGTATTCCTTCTGAAAACGTTTTCCAAACTCAAGCTGTGTCTTATATTACTGGTACAGTTTGCAAACATTTATTTGCAAAGATTAATTGTCAGCGTGATTGTCAGAATTGTAAAAGTACACTATTGTCCAATGAAAATTGAACCATTTCATTCTTTGATAGAATTGAAAGAATTTGACTCAAGTAATAAGAAGTTATATTACCCATCCAATAATCTCTGGTTTGGCATTGTTTATGTCACCGTAAGATTGTAAAAACCGTTAGATTATAATCTAACTCGCGAAATTGCAAACTGTCGAAAGGTTACAATTTAACGTATTATTTTTCGTTAAATTGTAATCTGTTAGGTTTATTAACCCTATAGAACCTAAGTGACCGGCCTGCGGCCGGGCACTACCTGGTTATTTGTGTCGAACCCTAACCTAACCTACAAGAAATAGACAAGAAAGCGTAAATATAATGAATATTTCAAAAATTATCACTCAGAACATTGAACAGTTCACAATCTTTCGACAGTTTACAATTTCGCGAGTTAGATTATAATCTAACAGTTTTTACAATCTTACGGTGAAATATATATATTAACATTGCCAAAACATTTGTAAAGTTTTCATTTACATAGATTTAATCAATAAATTTGAATGTTTAGATACATCTTTTTTAACATGCTATGAGCATAAATCAGATTTTTTGAAAGCCTTTTGGCTATTTGTGATTAGAATGCAAGTTAGACAATGGTGTAATAACTTCAATAGAAGAATGCACAATGTAGATTCTAGACAAAAAGGAATGGAAATGGAAGATATGCTAAGGACAAATGTAACTAAGGGCGCTAGCTATAGAAGTTCACGACGCCAAAGTCATTAATATCTGTATACTATTTAAGTGTGTTTGTATGTTTGTCAGTTTACTGTTTTGCAATTGTCCGCGACTTTGTCCGCTTGGATTAAGGTTTTTAGATTCCCGCGGGAACTCCTTTAAAAGGCCTATGTCCTTCCTTCGTATACAAACTATCCTTATACCAAATTTCATAAAAATCGGTTGAATAGATGGGTCGTGAAAGCGTAGCAGACCGACAGACGGACGGACAGACAGACAAAAAGACACACTTTCGCATTTATAACATTAATATGTATTGCTATCTCTAGCTATCTTAAACGTTGCCGTTTTAATTCTCAATAGTGTTGAAATAATATTTCTTGTTGGTCAAGTTGCCCTACTGGAGAAACCAAGTTTTTAATAAAACAGTTTGGTGTAAATTTTCCATGCTTAAAGTATTTATGCACATATTATACTTTAAAATTGAAATAAAACTTGATTTGGTCCATTTTTAATGATATAGGTAGTTGGTTGCTACAGATTTTATGTGAAATTCTTCTATTGTTACAAAGAGTTATTTTTAATTTTCTAATAATTAGCTTGTAATGTTCTTGTATCACATTTTAATCTTAACTGAAACAGGGCTGTAATTTATTTCATTGTAGGTAATTGACAGTATATAGTAGATTGTATTTGAAAACTACACGGAAAAAACAAGGAATGACAGTTACAATACTGATTTGAGTTAACAGTGCTAATGGCATTTTAGTGTGTATCAATAACCGTGGCTGTCAGAGGCTATGAATGTCTAATTATGACTGTATCTCTTTATATTTCAAAGAAAATTATATTTTAGTCATATAAGGTTAATATTAAATTTTATAAGGTTAATATTAAAATTTTAAATTAGAGACTTGGATTCCGCTTTATTCAAAGTTATCCTTTTTTATCCCGTGTAGTCTTCGTTTGAGGTAATGGTTTAATATTTTTCATGTACTTAATTTTGTTTGTTTCAGTTCAGTTCAGCTCCTGAACGATTAGATGTTTTTTTGTGCATTGCATAGGTATTTCCCCGCTTCATATAAATACCAAAGGTGGTGCATTAAGTATATTAATCTAAAAGGGCAAGATTTCTTAAATATTTTTTTTCCTTAATTTCTACTTAACGGATTTCGATTAATACCTTTGTTGATTACCTATCTATCACCTTAAATTTCAGTCTTAAGAAAGAATAAAATCCAAAATAATACTCTTTGATATCACTGAAATTTTGTATATTATAATATATTATTATTGAAGTGAAACTTCTTTATAATTGTTGTGATTATAAATTCTATGAAACGAAAAAGCGACACTAAAAAGAGACAAAACATATTCACTAAAGGATTTAGCTTGCGAAAATTGGTAATAACAAAAATCGGTACGCATGGATTAAAATAGCATACCGTTTTCTAAATTACCGATTCGAACCCAGAGCCGCACCAGAAAAAACTTGTTACTACATCCGTTTCCGATCTCCCACCACTTTAAATTTGTTCTATATGTACATAGTGTTAGAAAGAAATCACGTCGGGGAGATGGATTGTGTTATAAGAGAAAGCAGGACACAAGATAAATTAACAATGGTCAAAATTATATATATTCCTTGCCTCCCCCAACGTCTGAGCTTCATCTTAGTAAGCTATCTTTAATCTATGGACTTGCGCGTCTTCTTCTTTGCTCTGTCGGTGGCATCGACGAAAGACAACATGGCCCTGACATAGCCGACCAGTTTTTAGTTCCAAAAATCACCGCGGGACTTGTTTCATGAAAAGGACTCTACCAACCTTACCCACACCAACTTTGTTCTGTGACCCACACCGGCAGCCATTTTGGCATAGGAGCTGCAAATGATTTCCGCCATTGTAAAATGAGGCGTGTTCGATAAAAACACATTATTCAGGCATGAGGACATAAATTTTTGTGAATATATAAAGTGCTAAATAATAAAAAAATGGAGGACGAATACATGGACGCGCAGGACTCTGGAATGAACGATTCGGCGAATCGCGGTAGTGATGGAAACGATTCTATGAGTGATGTGTCTAAAGATTTTGGTGATCAGTCCGGCTATGATGATAATTACGACGACGATGATGGATTTCGGAGCGGCCGGGGTGGTCGCGGGAACTTCAGGTGACCAAATTAACATACACTACACAAAAAAGAATATGCTTCCCATGAACTTGGTTTAAAGGTATCATACTAATATTAAACTATGCGAAAGTGTGTTTCTTTGCTGGTTTTCCCTTCAATTACGTCGCAATGAAGCTACGGATCGACGTGATTCTTTGCGTTCGTTTGTTATTCTACTTTTAATCCCCGATAATTAAGTATTTTTTTTAAATTATAGAGTAGCGCTTGGTTGCTATTAGACCTGCTTGCAAGTGGTGCTGCAGCTTAAGGTGCAGCCAGTGTTCCCATGGGAATTAAAATACATATTCCACTTAGATGAAGTTGGGGGCATAAGCTAATGAACAATATTTTTAACAGATTTTGATACCTTCTGATGAGTTTATAGAACCTCGAATAATGTACAAAATAATCACTGGGAAGTGCAGCATTGTTCTTTTCATAATGTACACATACTATCAATTTATTTTATGTTGTTGAATGTATTGATTTTTTACACATTATGGCCAATTCTGTATAACACTATCTCTAAACGAAACTAAATTGACAGTTTTAAATCTAGTTCTGTCCTTTTCCACAGGGAGTATTATGAAAGGGTTAACAATATTTTTAATGTTTTCATGTTAGTTTAGTTTTGAGATTGTGCGCTAAAGAATCAGCCCTATTGGCTCTTAAAAATTGCTCGTTACAAGCCTTGTAGCCTTAGATTTATGTTGACTTTTATGAATACTTATCTAGAAGTAAGTTGTTTTATTACAGCATTTATAAGTCCACTGAGAACATATTACTTATTGTTATCTATAAGCTCTGGCCACATTTTTTTCTTATGACCATGAAGCACCATTTAGCATGTCAGCCTTATTTTATACTACAATCAAGCCTATGGACTAATAAGTAATATTATGTTAACTAAACTTCTACAAATGAGTGATTTTTTATTTTGAATATCCACTACAACTTAGTACTTGACTGCAATTTCTACATCTTATTTACAATCTGTCCGTTCTGTCTGTCTGCCTGTCTAGTCAACTCTAAAAGCGCTGGCTATAAGTTCTAATAAGTTTTTAAAAACTGCTTCAATTTAGTTGATGTAACAATTTCTATCTGCCCTTGCACCTAAGGAAAGTATAGATTAATTTGGTAAGTATCACTTCCTATATGATGAAGGGAAACATGCAGTGAGGCAGTGTTCTAATAGCCAAAGCTTCCGACCAGACAAAATATTATTTATTTAAGTAAGTGATATTCATTCTTATCTAGTTTAACCAATATTAATTGTGCAAAATGTGCTTTTTTACAGCGAAGTATTAGTATTAGTTGTGTATTATTAGTGACATTTATGTAAAAAAAATGTCATAAAACTTAATAAAAAAAGAATAATACATGATATTGTATAATAAATTAACTATACTATAGCCGAACTTGGTGTGGACTGTTTACTAACAAACCATTGCTTAGCAACCAATAATAAGCAGATGTTAATAACAAATTCCGTTATAATATACACAATACACATAATTATAAACTTGAAAACTGATGGTTTTTTAAATACACTTTCATTCTATATTAGCAAACCCTAGGGGCTCCTATCAAAATTTGAAAAATCCAGCCTAGTTCCTACATTATAAAAGAAAGCTCTGTGTAAAATTTTAGCTTTCTCAGCCTATGAGATGGGCTATGATGACAGTTTGGTAGGGCTAAATCTATGGTTTTGCAGAAGCCATCTGCAGTCAGTCATAGTATGCTTCAGTTTGTCTCACTCTAGTCCTTCACTATTGCTCATACATCTCTCATCTGTCAAAATTATCATGAAATATCGTTCATAATTTTAACTTATCTTCAGTAGGGGACGCGGCCGGGGACCTCCGCCTGGTTGGATGAATGGACCGCCTCCCATGCGTTTCCGAGGCCGGGGCTACGGGCCGGGGGGCCCGCCGATGCGAGGCCGCGGCTTCTTTCGCGGGCGTGGGGGCCCCCGATTCGGGCCCAACAACGGCCCCAACTACGACAACAACTGGGGTCCGATGGGCCCCCCACCGCCGGGCATGATGGGCGGACCCCCGCCGTTCGGGCCCCCGCCCGGCATGATGCCGCCTGGCGGCCCGATGGGCCCTCCGCCAAATATGATGGGGCAGCCACCTCCTTTCGGACCTCCGGGCATGCCTCCACCGAACATGGTGAGTATATAGTTCAATTTAGGCTATAGAATTTTTTTTGGTTCATTTGGTCATTAATTTAGGTTCATGCGAGAAAATTTATGTCTACCGAAGCTAACATGGTTGCTTGTTTCATTACGTCAAACTTGATAAAAGTAATATTTCTTATCTGTGGTGTTTGTCTCTAAATTAAACAGTATAATGCTAAACTTTTGAATTTGTTGTGTGCAACAGAGAGTTATTCATTCAAAAGAAAATAAACAAGGTACTGGTGATCCAAATTACCTGCCTCCCTGGACGGCCTCATTGGTCTAGTTGTAAGCACAGTCGACTGTGGATCACGAGGGCCTGGGTTCTATTCCCGGTCTGTCATAAAAATTGTTAGGTAATTGGATTTTTGAGTTAAAAAATTCTCAGTGCCAGCCAGGGGTTGGAAGTTGACGGTGTGTCATCTCCATGCTTTGGAGAGTATATTAAGCCGTCGGTCCCAGTTATTATCATAACATAACTCTCTCCTGTGCAGGGTTCGAAAGGATAATTATCAACGATAATTATCATTAATTGATAATTATTGTGATAATTACAGATGTATAATAATCGATTGATAATAACAAAAAAATTGCGCTCGTGAAAGT
Organism: Erebia palarica; assembly: GCA_964035005.1. NCBI lineage: Eukaryota > Metazoa > Arthropoda > Insecta > Lepidoptera > Nymphalidae > Erebia > Erebia palarica. The sequence continues at coordinate 9,838,529 of OZ035994.1, read as the reverse complement.
GATAATGGTGCTAACAGCAAAAGCTCACCCTTTTCCAAATTTCAATTTTGGCGAATCGTTCAAGTAAACATGCTCTATGTTGTGGTTAGGGCTTCCAATACCGGGATCCCGGACTTTTTTCGCCCATTTTCAATACCGATAATGAAATGTCTAATACTGGGATACCGGTATTGGTGACACTATAAACGGAATATGTCTATAAAGTTAATGTGTAATGTGTTGGATTTCAAATAAAAATTATAAATTTTTTTTTTTTTATTGTTTTGTTAGAATTACCAAAGTATAATGCATTAGTTATGAAGCAATAATATAACAAATTAATTTCTTACACTGGTGATAATTATCCGATAATTATCGGATAGTTATCAAGAAGCGTAATTATCTTGATAATTTGGAACCCTGCTTCTGTGGGAGTGGAGACCTGTGCCCAGTAGTGGGACGTTAATGGGTTGCAGTAGTGTTGGTTCCAAATTAACGAGAGTTTCTTCCAACAGCCAGCACCAGAGGTGTGGGTGGAGACGAAGTCAGAGGACGGGCAATCCTACTACTACCACTCGAGGACCCGGGAGACGACATGGACTCGGCCGCAGGAGAGCCCCAGCTGCAAGATCATCACACAGGCTGAGATGGAGAGCATGGCCGCCGCTGGTGAGTCCCCTCCACACACCAACAATATGGCCCCTCACACGTTTTTGTTTTCTGTTATTGAGTACCAATGAAGGGTGCTCAATGTAATAACATTTCTAGCCAACCTATTTGATTAATGAAGACGTTTTACCTGAAAATAAAACGTGTATTAAACATACTTACCTTATTCGAAGCCTATTAATAGTATGAGATATGCCATCGCTTCCGTTTTGGTTTTCTGTCCCTTTTCTTTGCTGTATACCTGTCTCTTTCTATTTCCGTTCCCACCACCAGCAGTGAGCACCATGATTGTGGGCGCACAATTTTTCGTCATTTAGTCGAATAACACCAGGCAGAATTAAAATTTATTAGGCTTCGAATAAGGTAAGTATGTTTAATACACGTTTTATTTTCAGGTAAAACGTCTTCATTAAACAACTTGATCGTTTTTCGAAGCCTAATAATAGTATGAGACGTGTTTGTTATTGCCTGGTGGTGGTGAACGGCGTCAATGTGACTAAGAAACTGTTAGGGACATATCGACACGATAAACATCAGATTGTGTTTGTAAAATTTATATTTAAAACAAAGATGCAATCGAGTATGAAATTTATTAACAAACAAGTATGAAGTACAATAGAATGCATTGCAATACAATGTTCAAAAGAATTATCATGAATAGCAAAACAAAAATAAAAAGTTAATCAACTGCACTAAATAGTTGTGTGACTTTGCCAGTGTTCTTGTTGGAACCTAATACTTGGCGGCAATAGAAACGTCTAAAGGTTTTTTCAGATCTCCAGTTACCTCTTGTGAGAATTTCGTCAAGAAGTGCATTTTCTACCCAACTTTTTGAGGCAACCGCGGCTCTAAAACTACCAGCCGATGCTTCGACTCCAGATTCTTTCAACAAATTTTTAACCCAGCTAGCAATTACACATCTTGAAGCCGGTTTTGGCTGACCACACGTAGAAACAAATAAATTTTCGCACTTTGCGTCTTGGTGCCTTTGTTGGCCCACTTCAATCAATCAATCGCTTGATCCAATGTACTGGGCTTAGACTTTTATTCCATGGATTATTTTTTAATTTCCATCCTGACTGGCGGTAATCAATTGAGTCCGTTTTTGAACCGAAGGCAGATACTAAGACTATACAATCATCGGCTACAATACAATTACATGAGTTTGTACGCAAAAGTGTCAAATCATGTACTCTCCGACCAGAGCATAACAGAAGAATTGATGAATTGATAATATTTAGATATTTCATATAAATTACTAGTATCTGGATTCACTTGCGCTAAGCAATTTATGGCTAAATCAACGTCCCATATTGGTGGTTTCAAAATTTTAGGTCTTGCTGCAGCAATGCCTTTTAAAATTCGTTTGACGAGAGGATGGTTACTAAGTGGCTCCGTAACTTCTAAATTACTCAGAGTAGACACTACAGATTTATAACATAGTATAGTATTATAAGACAAGCCTTCTTTGATATGTAAGTCTCCTAAAAACCTTGCCAAATCAGAACCACTAGGTTTATTTTCAAGGATATTATTCAAACAGGCCTATGAAAGCCAACGCGACCATGCTGGCTTATAAGACCTAACGGTGGAAGGTCGCCAACTAGACATGAGTAGGTTCCTTTGTTGATCTGTCCAGTTATTCAGTACTTCATTGCTCCCCCACATTTCCACACTTCGAGTGTCATTTCCGATATCTTGTGGGGAGCTAGACCGGTTGATATGTCTATCATTACCCGTGGAAGATTATGGATTGTCCAGGGCGGTGCTTTCGCTTGGTTCTTTAGATCCGGTCGCCAAAACACTTGTTCCCATCTTGGTGCCACTATCAAATATGTTCCACGACTTTGATTCAGATGTTGCAGAATTTTCGGCATTAAAAAGGGGGGAGGAAATACCCACGCCAAGGGATAATTCCATACACGAGACAGAGCGTCGTGAAAGTCTGCTTGAGTATCTTGGCAATCCAGTGAACAATATCTGGGAACTACGCGCGCTATTTTTGAAGCAAACAGATCTATGACAGGAACTCCCCACTTGGAAAATATTGGAATCGTGGCTTGCGGTAGTAGGTGTCATTCTGGGGCATCTCGAAGCCTCGACAGTCGATCCACATTGTAATTGTCCGGAATATGATGCACAGTTAAATTGACATGGAGAAGGTCGACTAAACTCATGATCTTGTATGTCAGGTCCAGAAGAGCTTGAGATTTGGTACCACCTTCGTTCCGAAGATATGATACGGCAGTCTTGTTGTCGCACTGAAGGTGTACCGTTGCATATTGTAGGACTTTGTTCTTCTAAGGCTCTGAGGATAGCAAGAAGCTCTTTGTGGTTGCAGTGAAACTTCCTCTCTATACTTGACCATACTCCGGATAAGACCGTATTGTTCATACGTGCTCCCCACGCTTGATTTGATGCGTCCGTTACAATATAGTGTGTCGGGTATGGTGCATGTATCATTGACCAATCTGTGTGATGAGTCTGCCACCATTTCATCTCGTCTATTACAGACTCGGGCAGCGACAGGGATATGGATCCTGATTCAAATTGTTTAAACACAATCTTTGGAGTTGACGATAATTCAGTCTGCCCCGTGGTATAACGAAACTCGCAAAATTCAGAAAGCCGATTAAGCTCTGTAGTTGTTTTACGGATGCAGCTTTTGTTATTAAAATTTTTGTGACTAACATTCTTAATTTCGCGCATTTCTTCGCCGGTAGCGACTTGCGATTCAACCAGGGGTCCCATAATATGCCGAGATATTCTACGGTTTGACATGGGGCAAGGGTTGATTTCTCGTAGTTCACCTTCCACCCTAGAAACTTTAATAGTTTTAGTGGAGTTTGTGTCTGAGTTTCCAAGTTGTCGGCATTTTGATTGGCCAATAAAAAGTCGTCGAGGTATACTAAGATCCTCATGCCCTGTTTTCGAAGTAACTGTGCAATTCAGTTGCCTACTGACGCGAAAGTTTTGGGCGCTGAACTTAGCCCGAAGGGCAGACAGTTCATTTGGAGCAATTTTCCTTTGTATAACAGGCGTAAAAAGCGTCTTGTGTGAGTGAGATATCGGCACATGGAAATATGCTTGAGACAAATCGATTTTTGTTAGATAAGCCTGTGGTTGTAAGAAATCGGGAATTTTGTGATTGTTTATTAACCTGAATGGAGGTGAATAGATATAATAATTGAGCGCCTTGAGGTTGAAAATAGGTCTCATGGTTCCGTCTGTCTTCGGGACCAGAAACATTGACGAAACGAAACTTGGAGATATTGGAACTGTTGTCAACACGCCTTCCGTAGACATCTTTTCTATTGCAAGCGTCATTTCGTCTGAAACTGGAGTTTCCAGCTGACTCAGGGCGATAATGGGTACGTGTAGTGGAGGTTTTTCCAAAAATGGTATACGGTATCCGGAAATAACCTTGAGGACATCTGGAGCTCCGATTACCTTCCACCTCCGATAGTAGTATACGAGCTGACCGGCTACGAAGTGACTCGGTGAGTCAGTATCTTCGAGTTTTGCCTCTCCTATCCCGGTGGGATGATGGAGAGCTTCTACGTGTTTGGCCGTAGGTCTCATTATTTGTGCGACTTGTGGCTGCTTTACCTCCTCTACCACGAAATGACTTGGAGTTGTTGTTATGCGCTCCAGAGTGTTGAACTTATATTGTAAGGCTGCCCTTTGTTTATCGTCTTCGAAGTCGGTAGTGGATTCCTACGATCTGGCACTGAATTACTTTGATCGGACTGCGGTGCAGGCGCGCGATCTTTTTGTCGAGGCCAGAACACCTTTCGTACTCCACCTGCCTTTTCAAGGGCAGCCGTAAACTTTTCAGCTTCAAATAAGTTTTGACACGTTGGCGGTATTTTGCGCAACATGCTTTTGTGAAGCGGATCCTTCACGGATGCAAGAATAGTCTCGCGTCGTTGCTGGATAACTTCCGCCCTATGGCCGCAAACCAACTGCAGGGTATCATTTGATATTTTTAAAAAATCACCCGTACAAATATATCCAGGATCTTCGCATTTACATCACTAAAAGTAAGGGTAGGAGAATCCTTAGCCCATAACAAAAAACTTCGTATTTCTTTTTCCAGTTGATCGCGCTGTTTAACCAGAGCATAGCATATAGAAGCGAACGCTTTTTCGGTATTTATGGTGTTTCGAGAGCTATCAAACCGTTTAACTTCGTCATTCGCTTCTAAATCCGCAAATCCGGGAGTATGAAGATAACTATTCTGCACGTCTGAATATCTCACATTTCGCCAGCCCGAATCGCCTAAACGTTGGATATTTTTCAAAATTTCCAAATACAACGCGGGTGTTTTTAAAACATCTGAATCTTTGACTTTAGTCCCGATAGCTAACGAAAATTGTGGTTCCGATTCGTCTTCAATATGATCACTATCATACAGGTGACCACTGACATTATCATCAACCCAGTCTCCCTCGATCTCCTGGGGTAGGCTAGTTCCACTAAGTGTATTGTTTTCTGCAAGCTGTTTTTTATCTGAGAGATTTCAGCAAATAATTTTTTAAACTTTATCTTTACTACGACGAGACAGTTTTATTTCGAAGAACGCTTAGAACGTTTACGAGGCTGATCCGAATCTGAGCTACAAGAAGTCGAGCTACTTGAACCGGAAGAAGACGAGTCAGAACTCACACTGTTCTCCCGTGTTCTTTTACGTTTATTTTTATGACACTCATCTGTTCCACTACCTTTACTCGGTCCCGGAACACATTCAGGAAAATCACTCATTTTAAATATATCCGTTATACCCAGCTAAAAATAGAATTAAAATAGTGAACCTATAAGATTCAAACTCTTGACGAACGGTAACACCGTCAAAACGAGTATAAGTGGTTCAAAATAAAAATTAAAAACATTAAAGTAAAATTATGCAGGTAGTAAATATATAGTGTTAAAATTTCATTTATATTTAAATAGCTTCTAAACTTATGCAGGTAGTTAAAAGCATTAAGATATAATATGACGTAAAGTTGCGTAGCACGTAAATGAATAGTCGCAATAATTGATATCTAATTAAAACAAAAGTGTACATACCAGTTATAATGTCACGAACCACAATAATTGTACGATTGCAGGTATTAAGAATAAAATCACTTAGACAGAAAATTAACTATGCAGCTGAGTGCACGTGTTGATGGAACGGCAACGACGACGAAAATGACAAAAAATTGTGCGCCCACAATCATGGCGCTCACTGCTGGTGGTGGGAACGGAAATAGAAAGAGACAGGTATACAGCAAAGAAAAGGGACAGAAAACGGAAACGGAAGCGATGGCATATCTCATACTATTATTAGGCTTCGAATAACGGTCAAGTTGTTAATAAGTAATTTTTCTTTAACCTAAGCTCATAATTATCTTATGTAATAAGAAATTGTCCAATGACTTATCTTGTTGGTCTTTCTTGTTGCAAATAGACACTATGTTCATCTGTTTTTTCAGGCAGCACTTCACTACTCTATCACTAGTCACTATGCACTAACTCCAAAGGGTTTTGCCCTTTTTATGATGACTAATTATGATGATAATAATTATAGGTATTATCATCATAATTAGTATTGATGAACAAGCACACCTAAAAAAGAATTAGCAAAATATATATGTCACCGTAAGATTGTAAAAACCGTTAGATTATAATCTAACTCTCGAATTTCTAAACTGTCGAAAGATTGTAAACTGTTCAATGTTCTGAGTGTCAATTTTTGAAATATTCATTTTATTTACGTTTTCTTGTCTCTTTCTTGTAGGTTAGGTTAGGGTTCGACATAAATAATCAAGTAGTGCCCGGCCGCAGGCCGGCCACTTAGGTTTTATCGGGTTTAAATACCTATCAGATTACAATCTACCGGAAAATAATGCGTTAAATTCTAATCTTTCGACAGTATAATATCTTTCGACAGTATAATTATTCGCTAATTCTTGTATAACAATACATATATATATATATATATATATATATATATATATATATATATATATATATATATATTGTTTTACAAGCTGATGCCCGCGACTTCTATACGGCCGCCAAATGGTATCCAAATTTGGTTTTTTGTTCTCCTTGTGGTTTACAATAAAAGTGTAATAATTCATTTATTCATTGATCTCTTAGGTCAAATGCCGCCCGGTATGGGGGGCGGGCAATCGATGCCCATGAGCGGACCCATGGGCGGGCCGATGGGCGGCCCGCCCATGGGCATGATGCCCAACGGAATGATGGGCATGATGCCGCCGGGCGTGGGGCCGGCGGGCCCGGCTCCGGCCAGCGTGCCGCCCTTCATGACACAGCCGCCGCCCTGGGTCAAAGGTAAATATGTTTTTGTTTTTTAGGTTTTTTTATTACTAGCTGATGCCTGCGACTTCGTCCACGTGGTTTATGTTTTTTTGGATTCCAGCGGGAACTCCTTAATTTTCCGGGATAAAAGGTAGCCTATGTCACTCTCCAGGTCCATACTTAAAGGACAAACAAACACACTTCTGCAATTATAATGTTAGTATGATCTTGTTTACAGAGCAAATGCAGCAAGCAAAGATGCTAGACAAGCAGGACAGCCCTCAAGACGACGAGTCCCCACCCGGAGTGCCGTCCCCAACGTCCCAACCATCGTCCCAGGCCTCCATGCAGGCCTCAACTCAGTCATTTGCGCAGTCCCTCCCGCAGCCCAATATGCAAGGCATGGGCCAGGGTCTGCAGCCCCCGGCCATGACGCAGCCACCAGGTAGTAATTATTAAGCTTTATGTAATCCATCTGTGAGTGTTTTTATTAACAATGCCTTTATCAATCAATCAATATAATATATATATGGTAGATTCGTTAGTTGAATAAGTAAATATATTGAGACTAGATGATGCCCGCTTCCTTTCCTTTTCCGTTTCTTTTCCCTGTGGACCACCAGGTGGGTATGACACAAACATCAAAGAATCCAAAAGTAGTTTAAAAAACATTGGCGCTAACTATGCTTCAGCATCATCGTCATCACTACAACCCATTGCCAGATTGAAATTGAAGGAAAAAAAAATTGTACTCTATGCTTGCAGTTGTGGAATCCATACTAATGATGAACTCAGCAATGTCTGCGTAGATTAAGTTTTTTTTTCGACTGCGGCCAACAGTGGGTTCGAGTCCAGGAGGGTCGGGCCATAATATTAAGGGTTTTTCTGACTAGAAATTCTCAGTAGGTACTAGCCCGGAGTTAGGAACTTGGCATGTTTCACCCCCGTGCCTCGGATAGCACGTTTAAGCCGTTGATCTCCGTTATTATCACTAACATGATAATAATCATTAAAGCCCGCCAACCCGCATTGGAGCAGCGTGGTGGGTCTAAGCTCTAATTACCTCTCTCTTATGAGAGTTGATGCCTGTGCCCAGCAGTGGGACGTAAATGGGATGTAGTGGTAAATGATTAATTTAATTGATAAGTTAAATGTTCTGTATTTCAGTGTCGATGGCTGGCCCTGGCCCTGCAGGCCTTGGTGGTCCCCCGGGAATGGGGGGACCGATGGGCCCTGGGCCGGTGCCCGGACTCGGCGGCCCCGGGCCTGATCTAGGAGGCCCGCGCCCCGGCATGGGTGCCCCGGGGCTCGGTCTCGGGCCCCCAGGCATGGGGGGCCCAGGAATGGGAGGCCCAGGCATGGGGGGCCCGGGCATGGGGATGGGGAATCCGGGTAACGGCCCCGGAGGAGGTGGCGCCTGGGGCCAGTGGGGATGGGCCCCACCGGGTTTGGCAGCCGCTGTACCTGACGCAGGTTAGTGTAAATGTATACTTGTTTTTATACGACTGCCTGAAAAAAGTAGTATATTGTTTTCAGGGTTCATGTATGTATGTATGTGAGTTTGTATATTCCACCATAACTTCTATACGCCTGAACCGAGTTAGAATCCCTAGCTTATTCCGGGTGACATAGGCTAGAAAAATTTTAAAAAGACTACATTTGAAAAAAAAAACGAAAATAAGATTAACTATGTAATCATCATCTAGAAAATGAGATTCCAAAAATATATAACACTATAGTTCAATATCCAGTGATTAAAAAAAAAATATTATTTGATAAAAATGTGAATAAGATTCTAATTTAACTAGATTAATTTAGATATTTAACTATTTAGTTTTGGCAGGTCAGTCGTGTGTTTTAGATTTTTTAAATTCTGACTAGTTACACAACTGCCCAAAAGTAGGCCGCTTGTCTCACTCGCGATTGACTGCCCACTTTTTCGTTATATTTTGCAATAAGTTGTTTACCTATCTTTGTAAATTTTTAAAACTGTAAGGTCCTTTTTATACATTATCAATTACTAGATAAATAGCCTACTGGCACGTTATTTTAATGTTCATTGTATCAATCTATACTATCTAGATACTAATATTATAAATACGAAAGTTTGTGTTGTTAATCAATCGAGAAAAGAATTTCGAAATGGCGCTGACATTTTTTTAATTTTGGTAAAAGTTTCCTGTTTTGTGATCCCAGGGAATCCCAGATATCGATTTTGAACGAAATCGGTACGATAACAAAGAATTTCGAACGAATTTTTGATCTGTCTTCCAATTTTTGGTTTTGTTTGTATAAATTCAAAAACTTTTGTATTTAATCCAGGTTCAATTTTAATCTTTTCAGAGAGTCGATGTAATGTCCTCTTACTAGGCAAACCACACATATTTTGTAATAATTTGTATGATTTTGGACTTTGTTTCATTAAAACTAAAGCAAGTACTTTTTATCAAAGGTGAATCTTCTAGACATTAATTATTTACTCTACAGAGTCTTAACTGCATCAATAAAAGTGTCTGAGCCTGTTTGGGAAGATAATTAAATTTTTTAAATAATTTATCATTACTTCCATACAATACAGCTTTTTCAATTCTTTGTATTGGTTGATCCAAATTTTTCGATGCAATTTTTGTTACGTTTGATAAATTTCTTTTTGCTTGATTTAAGCTTTTTCATCATAGAATCTAAAATAGTAGAGAAGTTAAGATTATTAAGTATCAATTCTAAGGGTCTTCACACACTACACTGCCACAACTACAGCCAGTGCACCAGCAACCAGGCAAAGTATTGTAGTTCCACTTAACCACCTACCACCCTTGGTACCACGCACCTACGCGCTTGGGCTCGGCCAGTGTAGACGTAAGTGCGTTAGGCCAGGGTAAGTAAAAATCTTTCACCACCGGTCTGTGTGACCACTCGTAGGTGGTTACGTTACGTGTTTTCACTTGCACGATTTTGAAAAATTAATAAAAACGACGAAATGGTAGAAAGATGGTTGCATCAAGAGATGCCAGACGAGGTTTGTAGTGACGTGGAACCCGATTTGGCCAAGGATGTTCAGGTTGAAGACTGTGAATCCGATTTCGAGGTAGTTAAGGGTTAATATGCATCACCCACTTGGCTGTTATGACCAGCTGGCCACACTAAAGGCCAGTGTATGTGTGGTCCCTTAATTTTAGTTAGAGCTTGCAAAGTTTTCTACTTTAACAACAAGTGCAATCCACTACCTTGGTGGCTCTTTGTAACATACTTCTTTTTTTCTTGAGCAGTTTTTAACTTCAGTATACGGGCTTGAATTTAATTACTACTTACTTATTATTTATACTTAACAATACATAAACAATTTCTTAACCAGATTCTGTTTGAGTTGTCCAGCAAACAAAAACAAAAAATAACCAAGACATGTTTTAGAAAAACAGAAAAAAAACAGGATAAGTGATATTTCCAGACTAGTCGCTGATAAGTCACTAAATTAAAGTAATGAAATAAATAAAATTATCAGTCACTAAATTATAGTCTTTAAAATATGCTGAATAGTCAGTTTCCTGACCAGATGGTGTGAAGTCAGCCCATCTCTAGTTAGTACAGGTTGATATAATATTGGTAAAGTATGAAATTTCAATTACTAACCTGTATGTTCAGAGGTAGCAAGAACTTAATTTTTTTTGGTAAAAGAACATGAAGGTTGCTCTGATACTTCATCTGAAATTGCCAACACTGTTATATTTGATTGTTCACATCCACCCGTTACAGGTAAATTTTTGATACTTTAGTCACATTGAATCACATGCACTACTAGGATAAAAAATTAATAGTTGGAATCAACAATAATTTTAATTTTCTTTTTCTATATTTTTATATGATGTCTTTATATAAATTGAAACATAGTTCAGAAGCCATAAATGTTTTACAAACCTCGTTGACCTTCTGTAACTGATAAGATTGATTGAGAATATGAGCATGAAGGATGTTCATGATAATTCTCACCTGAAACTTTTAAGAAAATTTAGATATTAATTAAAATAATAGTATGTTTTAAATTTGACCTGTAGAACCACCACACTACAACAAAGCCAATCTATCAAGAAGTTGTGCTAAACTTCCAAGTCAAAAGAAATGGGATTAATAGTTTCATTTCAAATGCTGATATGGACTTGCTTCAAGCTTTATGACCAACTTAAATAAACTTAAATATTAAATAAGATGAATTATGTTTCAATGTAGCTTGATCTTTGAATTTTGTTAATTTACACAAGTAAATCGAAGTGTTATCTTGTATTGCAATAAGTTCAGAAATAAAGTAAGATGCTAGGACTCACCGGTTCCCGCTGAAGCAAGAGCTTCACCATGCGCTATTTCGTTATCCGTAAATAAGCACGGATACGAATGCCGAAGTCTTTTGCCGAACTCTGTTCGTCAAACTGATGTTTGTCGAAATGTTTTTCACAAACACGTTTTCGGAGCAATTGCTCTTTCGAGAGTCCGATGAGGAGAGAGTTGGTAGGCACTAGGAAAGACATCCACAAATTTCTTAAAGAATCGTTCCTGGGAAAACTGAAAAGCCTATGCATCTCATTAGTTGACGTGCAACCACCGACACAACACTTAAATGGACCCATGATTGAAGATCGATTCCCGTATCGCGACGAAAGATTAACGTATCAAACAGCGGAGAAGAATTTGGACATTATCTCAGCAAATGCGAGAAAATACACAAGACACTCAACTCGGCAGTTGAATTGAAAATTGAAAAAGTGACACAAGATGACATACCACAGCGATTTACAGCGATTAGCGAGTTCAAGCAATAGATGGGTAATGTATTCTGTGGCCGAAGAGCGCGTACTGAGCGCCAAACGCCAAGCGGCCGGCTTCTTTCCATAGAAAAATGTATGAAGAATTTTTTGTGTGACACCATTGTGACACATAAATGGCAAAGTATTTATTTGTATGCATAATGTTCCAGCATTTAGGTAGAGTACGATATAAGCCCCACTCTTTTGTTATTTTCAAGTTAAAATATGTAGCTGATCTAGCTTTATGGGTTCCTATCCAGACCCCATTTTTCGTCATTTTCAGCAGTTATTGCGTTCGTAGAAACGTATTTATTCCGAAAAGGAAAACGCCAGACTATGTATAGAGCTTTGCTCCACTTATTAAATTTCATTTACAAGCATGCCGTATGTAGGATTTAATAGATTTTTTATTACTGATAACCATACATATACAGGGTTACAGGAAAAGTCGACCTAGATCCGTTAAGGGCGTGTAGTACACATCATTTCTGAATGATTTCACTATGGAACCCCCCATCCTAAACTTAACCGTTTTCGAGATATTCGAGTTTATTTTTTTTTATGAAAATGCCCAATTTTTCGGCTATTGAATTGAATATTTTGAATTTTTTTGACTCTTATGATTATTGTTTTGGTTTTTTACATGAAGAATGAGATGCTTAATGACCTCAATGACTAAAATTGCACGTAAGTTAACTAAATAGTTCATTGTAGACGATCGAAACTTAAGAAAATAAGTACAAATTATAAAAAAATATTTTTCTTTTCTGGATATCTCAAAAAATTATTATGGCACTTGCTCTGCAGATGTGCTTAAAAACATCTACATTTTATCAGCTATCCAACGAGGTATAACAACCTAGGGTTGTATTTAAACTCATAGAAAAAAACATAGTTGGAAAGGTTCAGGTAGTAGGTCTAACGGGTGATTGTAGTAAGCTAAATGAAACAATAAATCAGTTCAAAATAACATTTATTCACCTAATGTTTTTGAATAAATTTTTATAGTTCATGTTCTACGTGTCCACCTCTATTTCGCACACATTTTCTCATTCTTTCACGTAGTCCACTTTTCACTACACCAGTGGTTAATGTTCTTCTTATGTCGTTAGCAGCATTAATTATCCTTTCTTTGAGAACTTCCACTGACGATATGGGGTTGGGCTCACTGTAAACGAGGCTCTTCATGTGCCCCCATACATAAAAATCCATGGGGGTCAGGTCGGGACATCTGGCTGGCCAGGGTAAAGGACCACCTCGTCCAATCCATTTGTTAGGATAGTTAGTGTCCAACCATTCCCTAACGCTTCTTCTGAAATGAGCAGGGCAGCCATCATGTTGAAACCACATGTCCCGCAGTAATTGTAACGGGAGATCATCTAGTAGGTCACCTAAGTGATCTCTTAAGAAATTTTCATAAGTTTCACCATTCAGATTGTTTGGAAGAAAGTAAGACCCAATCAAATGGTTGGAAATGATGCCCATCCACACATTTACACTAAATCGTCGTTGTGACCCCTTTATTCTTTTCTTATTTGGATTGCCTAGTTCTTTAGGAGGCCAATAGTGTGCGTTATGGTAATTAGTAATCCCGTCCTTATCGAATTTGGATTCATCTGTCCACAATATTAATTTTAGGAAATTCGGGTCCTCGATATCTGCATTGAGCATGAATCTGCAGAAGTCCATGCGCCTCGCGGGATCTCCTTCTTCAATTACATGTACCGGCGTGTAGTGATAAGGAGACAGGCCTGCCAGTCCAGAAACAAAGCCAAGTCGTGTGGGAATCCGAAAGCACAATAATTCGCAACAACAATGGACGAATCGCATGAGCAGACTAAAATGGATGGCAAGCAAACAAACGACCAAATATGTATCCCCAAACTTGTTTTTGCACATTATTTTTCTCACTCTCACCTGCATAAATCGTAAGTTGTCTCGCACCGGATTAACTTGAAGGACAATAGCCGAGGGACCCGTTAGACCTACTACCTGAACCTTTTCAATTATGTTTTTTTCTATGAGTTTAAATACAACCCTAGGTTATTATACCTCGTTGGAAAGCTGATAAAATGTAGATGTTTTTAAGCACATCTGCAGAGCAAGTGCCATAATAATTTTTTGAGATATCCAGAAAAGAAAAATATTTTTTTATAATTTGTACTTATTTTCTTAAGTTTCGATCGTCTACAATGACCTATTTAGTTAACTTACGTGCAATTTTAGTCATTGAGGTCATTAAGCATCTCATTCTTCATGTAAAAAACCAAAAAAATAATCATAAGAGTCAAAAAAATTCAAAATATTCAATTCAATAGCCGAAAAATTGGGCATTTTCATAAAAAAAATTAAAACTCGAATATCTCGAAAACGGTTAAGTTTAGGATGGGGGGTTCCATAGTGAAATCATTCAGAAATGATGTGTACTACACGCCCTTAACGGATCTAGGTCGACTTTTCCTGTAACCCTGTATTTTTCAGCCTCTAACACTTGCGGTTTTTTATTAAAAATAAGTTTAAGTTGCAAAATTATTTTAGGTTATATGCATTTTTAATTGTGAAATAAGTAAAATAAAAATGCTGTGTATCGTTACAATGCTCTTGCCAGGAGATATGGCTTTAAAATGAAGCAGGATAATCATATGCCTGCGTAGCTTGAGATCTACCTGAAAGTAATATGATACCTAGTTAATAAGCTTGTGCTTCTCTAACGATAAAATGGTTGACTAATTGGAAATAAAACAACTGTTAGTAATCATTGATTTATTAATCTTCATATTAAATACATTATCAAGAAATGCTGCCGTGGTGCATCAATATCATTTTGATGGGAAGCCCAACATGGCAACAACATGTCTTAGAATCCTGTTTACACTCGGGTGACAATTTATGCACTTCAACGTCGTTACCCAAATCGCAAGCAATGGTCATCCATGGAAAATAGCGCAAAGTCGGCGAGATCGAATCATTATAGTAGGTCTTGGAAAAGATTTTGGTGAAACATTCAAAACAAGCACGGTAAACAGTCGACGTCAAACCGTGAAACCACAATATAAACAATGATCACAAATCACAATGACATTGACATCTTCAAATAAGGTGAATGCGAAGGTAAGGTTTTTCCACGCGTCATTGGCGTACCATATTGTACCCATTTGGTACAAACGCAAGCCATAAAACCAAGAATTGAATTGAATGCAACTATTTTATGATTCATTTTTATTTACATTAAAATAATTATTATGTGTCATTTTCTATAATTAATAACACAAAATAACGGATTTATACAAAGATCTGTAGTATGATTTATGTAATAGGAGTTTTATTTTACTTTAAAACTTATCATCTATGGTTTTATTTAGTCGTGTAAGCGTAGAATGTAATGCAAGTTACCGCAGGAGAAATAAGAAGTGGACGAGGGAGTTGAATCACTTTTTTTAACATTTTTAAATCCGCAACCTTTTCATCAATAATCATACATCATTATTAAATCATACGTGGTCATTAATTCCTAGGAAAATTTTAAAAAGTTTACATTTTGTGTAAATTATGAAAATTGGTGGGGCAGAATCTGGCATTCTCTTTTGTATGGTAGTATGCATTTTTTATGGGGTCCAACTAGAGATGAATACATTACCTTTCATTTAATACCATAATATCCCAATAGCTGTTATTCCATTTATCTATATATGGAACCTGGAAAAGTATCATATCCGTATATGGGCCCTTAAGATACGCGATGTAACTATTGGAATGATATTAATGTAATTATAAATTTTAAAGAAAACTCTATTTTGGGTCACAATGTCGAAATAGCTGTCTCCTACTACTGTTGCCTTGGTTGCATCGTAGATTCAGCGCTACACGTATAGCTATGCAATGTAACTAGCTAGTAAATAATAATGAATGTTGTGCAGGCGCCGCCAACCAGCTGCCGCCGGCGCAGCTGGGTGCTCCGCTGGCCGCCAGCGAAGCGCCCGCTGCAGATCAGCCCTCCGCAACGCCACAGCAGCAACAGCAACAGCAGCAGTCGAAGAAGGACGAGACCGTGAGTGATGCATTACAATGGAATTAATACATTACAATAGGGATGATGATGATGAAAAAAATTTAAAAAAATGCCTGTCAATAGGGACTGCCGATAAAAGTGAAAATAATATTTAATTATTTTGAAAATTAAAAAAAACTAATTAAAAAAAACTAATATAAACCTTAAAACTAAGGCATTCAAGTTTAATTACGAATGTACTATATTTATACTTAAGACCTTTTGTCTTAGGAAGAACACGCGTCACGCGTGACCGACACCGTTCCACGTTTTTACCCCCTACCAAAAAGTGCCCAACGCGCCTAAAGAAGTTTTCACTTCAATTATTTCTAACTGATTAATAAATAGAGGGTCTTCCAAAAGACCTAAAATTCATATCCTCGGTTAGTTTTAAGTTTGTGAACCGTTTTAAACTATAAATAAATTTTGCGTTGAAATTTGATGACCTCACAATTGCGAATTTCATACAACTTCCATACTAGAAGAGCGTTTTTTAGTTTGATAAAGAGTTGCTGATTTGATTGAGTTGTCGTCATCCCTATTGGGAGGCGCGGGCATCAGCTAGTAGAAAATAATTTCATATTTTGTGCCTTTTGGTATTGAAACCCTGGGGTTGTGGGCCGAAGATGCTAGATCCTTTTTTATTTAATGATCTAGCAGCTGGCAGTTCTAGAAGGTTCAGTTACCTCGGTCTACATAATATAAGTTTGGCTACTCAGCCAAGCGGTTTTATGTATTTTGTTTTAATTTGAAAAAAATATTTTTCTTTAACTTTATTGAAAACTAGCAGACTGGCCCACGACTTCGTTCCTCCGCGTGAAATAAGTTTTTGAAATTCCCACGGGAACTCCCTAATTTCTCGGGATAATGTATAACCTATGTGGCTATAACACTCACAAATAATGTGGCTTTCTATTGGTACCAGAATTTTCAAAATCGGTTCCGTAGGTCCAGAGATTACCCCCTACAACGTTACAAACTCACAAACATTACCTCTTTATAATATTAGTATAGATAACATCAGAAATTAAATTTCTAGTCTAGTTTTTATATAATAACAGATAATCCCTCCGGAGTTGTCGGCTAAGGCGGCTGAGTGGACGACGCATCGCGCGCCCGACGGCCGCCCCTACTACCACCACGCGGCGAGCAGGCAGAGTGTGTGGGAGAAGCCCAAGCCGCTCAGAGACCTGGAAGGTAAATACATGGAAGAAGCGCTGGTTACAGTCCATACTAGTTGTCAGCGAAGTCGGGCGAGTGGACGACGCACCGCCCCTACTACCACCACGCGGCGAGCAGGCAGAGCGTGTGGGTGAAGCCCAAGCTGCTCAGAGACTTGGAAGGTAAATACATGGAAGGAACGCGGGTTACAATCCATACTAGTTGTCAGCGAAGGCAGCCGAGTAGACGACGCACCGCCCCTACTACCACTATGCGGCGAGCAGGCAGAGCGTGTTGGAGAAGCCCAAGCCGCTCAGAGACCTGGAAGGTAAATACATGGAAGGAACGCTGGTTACAATCCATGCTAGTTGTCAGCGAAGGCGGCCGAGTGGACGACGCTGAACGCTGGTTAGACTAACACTTCATCACAGAAAGAAATTTCATCTTCACCACTTGGATGCTGATTTTCTTCCACCTTCCGTTATTCCAGGTCATTTCTGGCACGTATCTGCAAATTATGAAACCGGTTCCCTTCTTTTGTGTTCCCTTATGAATATAAAATGGGGGTCTTCAAAGGGCGGATAAACAAATATCTCAAAAGCCGGCAATGCATTGGCGGTTCCTCTGGTGCTGCAAATGTTCATAGGTAGCGGTAATCACATAACACCAGGTGACAGGTGAACTTACTTTAAACGGCCTTATTACTACGGTTGTAACGGAGGCGTTCTTAGCGGAAGCAGAGGCGGATGCGGAGGTGAAGGGTCTTTGCCTCAGCGGATGTAGAGGTTAACGGAGGCAAAGGCGGAGGTGGATTTCTCCGATCACATTGTCCATTTTCTGTGCTTTAGGATGCCATGAATCCCACATTTGTTTATTTTTGAGGATTCTAATAAGGACAGTTGCCTTTTTGCTTGCTCTAATGATGTAACTGACGTCACCTGCTTCGTTTGTACCTCTTGCATGGGTAAGTAAACCTAAATAAACCTCTGTTACAACTCCGAAAAAACGGCGGAGGCGGATGCGGAAGCGGAGGTACTTCTTGCGAAAGTTCCGCACTTACGAAGGCGGAGGCGAGGTTCCTTTACTACCCTACTTATTATTACGAGTGATCCTATATGAAAGGAGCGAGGGCGAGGATTTTTTGTGGGGCGAGGGGAAAAATAATTTGTAAGATTTGTGTAGTGCAGTAGATATCGTAAGATACATACTGTACCATATAGATTCACTTACTGTGGCGGATTATACTGAATTAAAGTTCTATTTCTTTCATTATCATGGATTTCTGCAAAGTAACGCCTGCTTCTATCACATAACCCACTAGTATCAACGCCAGTGATGGGTCCGAGGATAGATCAAATAAGTGATTGTAGACTTCATTGTTGCAGACCTGCAGGCGAAAATTGCCGCCGAGAAGGGCGAAGCGCCCGTCAAGAGGGACAGAATGGAGGTTGACAACAGCAAAATTGAAGGTAACTGTTCACTTTTACAATATTATGTCTTCTATACGTCTGTGATTGGTCTGATATTCTTTATATCGGGCATATAATATAGTTTTATATTATAAAGGTACGTAAAGTCAAATTTTATCTTTTTTTAAATTTCTTTTGCTTTCAAATAATTAAAAAAAAAACTGGTCCTTATCTCTTTTTCAGCTTTTGATTTGTCTTCTTTGGCAGATAATAGCAACTTCATATATATTATAGATACTAGCTAATGCCCGCGACTTCATCTGCGTGGATCGAGGTTTTTTGGTTCCCGCGGGAACTCCTTAATTTTCCGGGATAAAAAGTAGCCTATGTGCTATTCCAGACTATAATCTATCTCTGTGCCAAATTTCAACCAGATCCGTTCAGCCGTTGGGACGTAATTGAGTAACAAACATCCATACATCCAAACATCCATATATCCATCCAAACTTTCGCATTTATAATATTAGTAAGATTAGAATTTAACTTCTAGTTCCTTCATTAAATACCCAATTTCATAATTTTTACCATTAGTTCTCTCATCCAGTTATAGACGTGGAGGCGCACGCGGAGGCGGCGGCGGCGGCGGAGGCGGAGCGGGAGCGGGAGCGGGAGCGGCTCGAGCGCGAGCAGGCCGAGCGGGAGCGACTCGAGAAGGAGAAGGCAGAGAAGGAGAAAGCGGAGAAAGAGAAGGCGGAGAAGGAGAAGGCCAAGACGGACAAGAGCAGACCCGTGTCGAGCACGCCCATTTCTGGGACCCCTTGGTTAGTGGTCAAATTCGGAGTATGTTTATTCAAAACTAGATGATGCCCGCGACTTCGTCCGCGTGGATTAAGATTTTTGGATTCCCGCAGGAACTCTTTAATTTTCCGGGATAAAAAGTAGATGTCCTTCCCCGGCATACAACTCATCCTTGTACCAAATTTCATTAAAATCGGATGAACAGGTGGGCCGTGAAAGCGTAGCAGACAGACAGAAAGAACATAATTTTAATTTATTTCATTGGTATTTTATGTCACCAGAGCTACCCATGTTTCGGGAAATTCATTATAAAAGATTACGAGTCCGAAGGTTCTTCGCAGGAATGAGCCCGCGCAAGACCTTAAAGAAAGGCTTTTTAAGGAGACACAATCAGGAAAAGCCATCGCGATCTCTAGCCTTTTTACTCTTTATAGTAGTGGAATTTTAAAAAAGTGAGTTTTTTGAGGCGGAGCGAGGGAGTCGTGAGGCTGTAGTAACGTTACGCGCGGTTTCTTATGTGCTTGGTGTGGACGGGCGACGGGCGGGGTGTTCTACAACCCTATGGTCATTTGACATATGTCAATGGCTATTTTATGTCACCAGAGCAATCCATGTTTCGGGAAATTTATTAATTCCTGCGACCATAAGATTTTTTTTAGTACACACGAGCAGCTATCTTATTTCTCTAGTCTTTTTACTCTTTATGTTCAATTTCAATAAGAAATGTTTGTGTTATTGTTATTCAAAGTTGTTTAAATGAAAAATAGATGGCGCTGTTCGTCAATAGCTCGCGGTATTCCTTGCCACCTTGTATATTGTTTATGTTCGAATAATGGTCGCAATAAATGCTCATACGCTCGGCGTTAAATGCTTTTCATTTCCTGATCACTAGTGAAATAAAAAAAAAATTGGCGGAGCGAGGGAATAGCGAGGCAGTGGTGACGTTATGCGTTGTCCGCAGGTGCGTGGTGTGGACGGGCGACGGGCGCGTGTTCTTCTACAACCCGACCGCGCGGCTGTCGGTGTGGGAGCGGCCGGCGCAGCTGGCGGGCCGCGCGGACGTCGACCAGGCCGTGTCGCAGCCGCCGCACGCCAAGGACGCCGCGGTGGGTGACGCGCTTTATGTATCTATGTCACCGTAAGATTTTAAAAACCGTTAGACGGTTAGATTATAATCTAACTCGCGAAATTGCAAACTGTCGAAAGATTATAATTTAACGCATTATTTTTCGGTAGATTGTAATCTGTTAGGTATATTAACCCGATAAAACCTACATTACATTACGGCACTACCTGATTGTTTATGGCTATCTAAACTAACCTACAAGAAACAGACAATAAAACGTAAATACAATAAATATTTCAAAAATTTATACTCAGAACATTGAACGGTTCACAATCTTTCGACAGTTTACAATTTCGCGAGTTAGATTATAAATTATAATCTAACGATCTTTACAATCTTACGGTGACATATATATAGCGAAATACCATTCATTCACTCACTATAAAGCATACAAACTTGAAATTTGGAAGGTAGATTCCTTTTATAGTGTAGACATAAGCTAAGAAACGGTTTTGAAAAAATCCACACCAAAGGTGGTGAAATGGGGGCTGGAAATTTGTATGAAAGTCATGTTTTTGAAGTTAGAATAGCCTCTATATACCTATAGAAGTATATAGGTAGGTCATTTGCAGCGGGAAAATTTCATAATCTCATAGAAAATCAGAAATTGTACGCGGACGAAGTCGCGGGTGACCTCTAGCAGTTTATGATATTAAAGTGTGACGTCATTCGTTAGCAGCGCAAGGAGCCTGCCGGGGCGGCGGCGGCGGCGGCGCCGGCGAAGAACGCCAACGGCGAGCTGAAGCGAAGCGCCGACTCTGACTCGACAGACTCGGAGCCCGAACCCGCCAAGAAGTCCAAGCCGGAGGAACGTGAGTTGAGCTGCGTTTGATTAAAAACAAAAAAAATGTGTGTGTCAGTTCCGACGCACAACTGGAGTTTACTCATTACGAACGAAAAGTGTTACAATGGAAACATAAACACGTGTTACCATGGAAACATATCGTGTAAATGTAACGTGGTGTTGTGTATTAAAACCATCCGTAATTTTGTTGTTGTGTATTAAGACCATCCGTAATTTTGTTATTGTATATTAAAATCTTCTGTACTTTTATTGTTGTATATTAAAACCATCTACATTTATGTTGTTGTATTTTAAAACCAATCGTAATTTTGTTCTATATATTGCAGCGGTGGTCCGCAAGAAGACAGCGCAGGCGATCGATATCGGCAAGGAGGCGGCTATGGAGGCGGAGTCTCGTGCTGCACGCGAGCGCGCTGTCGTGCCGTTCGAGCAGCGCGTCAGAGCATTCCTGGAGATGCTGCACGAGTCTGACGTCAGCGCCTTCTCGCCCTGGGAGAAAGAGCTTCACAAGATCGTCTTCGACAGCCGCTACCTACTGCTGGACTCCAAAGAGCGCAAGCAGGTGCGTACACGCGCTGTCGCGAGAAGATAACTTATGTTCTTACAGTGTGTCCAACGACACCATACTGTTTTTTATTCTCTGTCCAATCACTTATTTTACTTTTGACAGCTCGAGTCAATGACGTTCTAAGCGGTACCTATTGGATTTTTGATAACAATCGACTTTCTTTATGTAGAAGTTTTAATCGATTTGACACATTGATATTTATCTTTGCTCAACATTTTTAATTGTTTTATAAACATACCCAAGCGTTTAAGTGACAGCATATTAATGTATGTATTATAATAAATCATTTATGTAAAAGTACAGTAAACATGAATCAGGCATGTCTTAGAAGCCATCCATCGCCAAAGATGTGTGGTGCTCAAAGGAAAATCAAGAGAGCTTTAGTTGCAGCTTCGTGACTATTTTGAAGAGGAAATTAGTGCTGGTAATTACTAAATTAGTATACGAGTTACGAAATATCGGATAGGGCACGTCGCTTCACTATTGTAAAAAAACTGTGTCTATGAAGTATTGCCTTTTTTTTCGATGATTGCCTGTCAATAATTATGAAAATTCATAGGCGTGCTTATGTCAAAAATGAAATAAATGGTTGGACAGATATAATCAATTTTAATATTATAAACTAAAGTATGGACGGATGGATTTATGTTTGTTACTCAATCGCAGCTGAACGGATCTGGATGAAAGGACATTACCCAAATTCGCCTAAGAATCAACTTACGTTAGAAATATACAGTAATTCTTAGTTTATTGTTTAGCCTTTATTCCAAATATAAGAATTCAACAGACACTCTAAATTAATAAAAATACGGGGGCGGGCTCACAAATGTGACCTACTGTGACAAGGACGTGGGAGTCATAAAATCATGAAACTAGTGTGACGTACTTTATGGATGACCCCTAACCGCTACACTTTTAAACACACTGGTAAAAAGACTGCAAGTAGAATATAGACGTGTTGTATGTGTGCAGGTGTTCGATAAGTACGTCCGCGAGCGCGCCGAGGAAGAGCGCAAAGAGAAGAAGAACAGACTGCAACAGAAGAAGCTCGCGTTCAGGGCTCTGATGGAGGAGGCCAAACTGCATTCCAAGTAAAGCTCCGTTACTTAATTCACTCTCAACCACACACTTACGCTACGTTCGCACCGCCAATTTTATGCGAATGTGCGAACACTATGGGTGGTTACTATAACACGTAGCGCAATATCATATCGCGCTATTGTTCCATAGCGCGGATAACGTGCTAAGTGAGAGCCGCCATGATGCTACGGCGTTATAAGTATCATGCGATCGCACGCGGCGTCTCGTGGCACTTGTAGCGGCGCCCATCGGTAGCGCGCTGCCGATGGTTAGTCTCGCGTATCACGCTGTTGTGAGTGAACGTCATCATTGCGTGTTACAAAATTTAGCGCGCTACGATATTTAGCGTGCTGCGAGACATATCGCGCCTGCCGGCCGCCCACACGCTTTCTTATAGCAAGCGCGTTATAACATAGCGTACTTAAAAGCATGCTAAAAATTTATAGTTTATAGTCCGTAGCGTGCTATGGATTTATAGCAGTTTTGAACAAATCTAGCGAACACCTCCACCTCCGATTTAGTTGAAATTTGGTACAAGGATAGATTGTATTCCAGGAAAGGACGTTAAGGGTACTATTATCCCGGAAAATTATGGAGTTCCCGCGGGAATAAAAAAAACTTAGTCCACGCGTACGAAGTCGCGGTCATCATCTAGTATTACAAATGCGAGAGGGTGTCTGTCTGACTGCTACGCTTTCACGGTCAATCTGTTCAACCGATTGTGATGAAATTTGGAATAGAGGTAGTTACCATCCCGAGGAAGGACATATGCTACATATTACCTATCCCAGAAAATTATAGGGCCCGCATTTTCACCACCCGACAAACATTTAACATTTGAATACAATAAGGCTTAGGTAGTGATCGAGACTTCAAGAGTACAATTTAGTCTCAATGATTTCATTCACTCCACCAGATCGTCATTCACCGACTTCTCCAGCAAGTTCGGTCGCGACGAGCGCTTCAAAAATATCGAGAAGATGCGCGACAGGGAGACGTACTTCAACGAGTACATCGCCGAAGTGAGGAAGAAGGAGAAGGAGGAGAAAGACAAGAAGAGGGAACAGGTGAGTGCGACGGCGGTGTTCAGTTGACGTGCTGAACTGTTTATACGAATTATTTAGTTTCAGTGTACCCTGTAGATGGACTGTACCCAAGGCCGTCTATAACCTATTGGAGGCCCTGGGCACATTTTGATATCGGGGCTCCTATGAAAAGTCATATGTGCCGGTTTTAACAATATAGTCCTCTAACTTTGTTGAAACGTACATAAAGATTAAAGACAAGATAAGCAATATTCTAGATTGATTCAACTGTTTTTTTAAACAGTGTCTTTAACCGCTACCATCTTAGACTGCATCATCGCTTCCCACCAGTTGAGATCGCAGTCAGGGGCCTACTTGTAGTATAAAAAAAGTTCTATTAAAACTAACTATTGAGTTATATTTTGAACGTAATATAAGTATATAGTTATCGCTAATGAATATCGGTTAACTATCGTTTGGTGATCTGGCAGTAACTAGGGGGCCCACATCGATCGCGGGGCCTGGGCACTTGAAAGAGGGGCCTGACTGTACCTTGTGTGAAAATTATCTACAACACAGCATATAATACTGTAATTTGAATACAGTGAGTCTTAGACTACTCTTGTACCTTAATAAGAGTATCTTAATGTACCTTATGTGACATATATTCACATTATAGTATGCACATTTGAAATTCGATCTTTGTATTTTGAAGTAAATTTATCTGAGACAGCATTTACGATAAATGAATAGATTTTAATGATAGATAAATATAATGATACATATTGTGAACCTCGATATCCTGTATCTTTAGAAGAAAGCCAATGTTACATTATGAGTGTTGAAGGTACTGCATACCTTGGACCTTAAGTGAAATTTCTTATTGGAATCGCGTGAATATTCGCTTATCTTATATTGGCATATCATCTCATTCTAGTCAGTGTATTTTGAGCCAAATATAGTCTACGAGACATAGTGTACCTTTCAATTTAAAGGAGTTTAATCTATTCATATTTAACAGGAGATGACATGAGCTTCAATGTTATTTATTAATATTACAAAGTGTACCTTTAGTGATTATTTTGATGTTTACAACTTGGTCAATTGGGTAATTGATATTAAAATATTGACTGTAGCCACGATCTAAAAATACTCGGAAACTATTGAGCGAAGGGAAGAGAGCAATAGTATTTTCTTCTCATTAGGTTATGTTAGAATGCAAGCGAATTATATGATCAGGCGCAGAAAGGAAATATAAATAAGAGCTCTAACGCTTGCATTTGTATATAAATATTTTTTTTAACCTATATATTACCACAAATATACTTAAGTTTTAAGATTTTTTTTGTGCTGTTTTTTGAATATTACGTTAACGTATACATTCGGTAAATTTTTTTCACTTTACAGATATTCATTAATTCATTTTGAATTCAGGTTCGATTCCTGATTTAATGTGTTTATTTATAATTTTTATAATATCTAAAATGTGAAAAACGGGTTCGATTCCCGAAGCTAGCGATTCTATAGCAATGCGAATTTTAACATTAGTTTTGATTTTTTTATGCATAAGATTTTAATGTCTAAGAAGTTCAATTAATATAAAAATTTTGAACATTTTTATCTCATTATATTTTTGATATAATTGTACGTATTTTACAAGATTTTAATGATTGTATTCATCATTTATTGTAAAAAAATACTTTTTTATCTTAAATTACGAAAATTATACCAAAAATATAATACTTTTTTTTAATAGTATTTTGCGTTTTGAAAAAAAACTGATTAACGTAATATCACATATTTTATAACCTGAAATTACATCAGATACCGTGTCTATATTATATTTTTTTTTTTAAATCGCAATATGCTATTGTGCAGTAATTGTCATTATAGCTGATTTTTCCCTATTTTATCAAGCAACAGTGTTTGATTTTTTTTATAAAACACCATTTTAGTGACCAAAAATCATCGCAACTTGTAATACAGCGTGTTCTTATAATGATTGAAAAAAAAATCATACTAATTTAATAAATTTTTTAGTCTGTTACCACCCCACCGGCAAAGACGTACCGCCCAGCTATTTAGCGTTCCGTTACGTTGCCGTGTGGGAACCGATCAGGGGTTTAGTATAACTGCCGTACCCCGAGCAGGTTAGCCCGCTACCATCTTAGACTGCATCATCGCTTACCACCAGGTGAGATCGCAGTCAAGGGCTAACTTGTAGTGGAATAAAAAATAATAATATAGGATTTGTTTTTGATGTTGAGTCTGTCAACCGATTTAGCCGATGATGATGATGTGTTGGCATAACGGCAAAGTCACGTAAACGCATGACGTCACAGCAGGGCTGCGCGGCCGGGCGCGGACGGAGGGGACCTCTACAGCGGTGTGGGGTGCTCACCTGACGATACGCCTGTACGGTCACAGTTCACGTTCACACTTCAACTTTACAGAGATAAATTTCGCTTGGGCCGACGTGAAATTAACTCAACTCATATTTTATACATGTAACTCAATTAATTATAAATACTCGTATACATTACAAGAAACTGACATAACAAGAGTTACGCAATTGAAAGAGAGAAAAAAATGTCTTTGTGAATCACAAGAATTAAGGTTGTGGAAATGATTGTTGCAGCATTGCGTAAATGATGGGTAGACCCTTTTATCAGTTATCAAACGGAAGTAACGTTACTTCACGTCACCTCTGCCTTAAATGGTCGCCAAATATATCAAATGTTTTGAGGTTGCCATCTTAGTCGAGATGGTACGATATTTTTAACGATAAAAACGTTTCGCTGCCTAAAAATATGTCCTGCGCTTGCTACATATTTATCGATTGTTGAGTAACTGTATGTGTATATACCATAGAGTTAAAAAAGTGACCAATCTCTTTTTTTTAAAGATGAAACCTTTCGCTGACTCATTAAAAATAATTTCTGCGCGCGCTACTGTCCACCATTATTATTGTCTCAATTATTTTCTTTTAGCGATCAGTTATACAATCGCTATGAGATGCATATTTAGTCTATTGTTGAGGAACGGTATATATGTACTAAGGAGTTGCAAAAATTGACCCATCTCTTTTTTTTAAAGATAAAGATCTTTGGATGACTCATTAAAAATAAATCTTGCGCGTTCTACTATCCACCATTATTATTGTTTAAATTTTTTCTTCTAGCGATCAGTTATACATTCTCCATGAGATGCATATTTAGTCTATTGTTGAGAAACGGTATATATATACGAAAGAGTTGCAAAAAGTGACCGATACACGAATCGTCACGTGAACACCCCTACGGACGAGAAGAACATAAGGTTAGAATTAGTTTTAAGCAAATTCACGTCAAAAGTATTATATACTGTATACAGGATGTTTCATTTTAAACGGACTCTAAAAGATGTAGCCTTTTTTGGTGACCTTAAAAAACCTTTTTTGTGGTATTGAAATATTAAGATGGTTAGTTACACTTTATGTAAAAAATGCAAAATTAAAGAATATATTAATAGATATATATTCTAGCGAAGAGCGAAGAATATAATATTCCATTTTATTAATAAAAATGAAATACAAAACTGTAATAGAATAACTGACAACGGTAACGTATAAGAATTTTTTGAGACTTTGAAGTGAAATTGTTTGACAAATCTAATAAATATGATGAATATAATTTAATTTTCTTCATATAATTTCATTTAAATACATACTAGACATATACATTTCTATTCATCTCCTAAAAACGTCTTTGAAGACGGACTTTTTTGTCTACATTTTAATCGTATAAAAAAAAAACAGAAAAAAACGTATCTATAGAATTTAGCACAGTAATATAATCCTCAAAAAAATATTTTAAATAAAAACAATGTAAAAATTAGCTTAAACCAAGGTCACCAAAGGTAGTTTCAGTTTGAGAAGACTTAAATTGCACATTTCAAGTTTCAACATCCTGTATATGCAAAAATAATTCGTACAGACAATAATCAAAATTAAAGTCAATGAATCAATCATTAGAAAACCCGACTACGACAAGGCGTTCGATTAAATAGCATTTAAAAATAATTCTTATATATTTTTTGAAGTTATTCCACCCTTTAAAGATATTCGTAAAAGGGTTAAACGTTATATATGCCATTAGATACAAATAAAATAAAAATATTTTGCTCAAAGGATTTGAATTTAAGGGAATAAAGAATTGAAGGAATTTAATTTTTAACAAGTTATTTAAATATTTTTGGATATCCCAAATATAGTAGTTAAAAATAAACTCCGATGAAAGACTTTGCCAATCTGTCTGTCACAGCTGCTTAATTCAACAGCGTTAAATGAAAACTGAAAATTAAAAAAAATTGCCAGTCCTTTTACTGCCGATAAAAGTGAAAATGAATGTTCAATTTGTGTTTTTGATTATTTAATTTTTTTTCTGTTAAAAAAAAATAATACTAATAAAAATATTTCAAATATAAACCTTAAACTAAGGCATTTAAGTTTAATTACAAATGTACTATATTTATATTTAAGACCTTTTGTCTTCGTAACAACGCGAGGTGTCGGTCACGGTTCCACACCACTTATCAATTAAGAAATCCCATTTATGAATATGTTTGTCTCTTTTTCGTTTCGTTTCACCGAATCTTCAAATCAACTATTCTAAAGTTAAGTTATATTACTAGGCACCTGTACTTGTACTTCTTACGTCCATGGATTTTCCATGTAATATACTGTCAAAACATCACTTTAGGCATCTTAAAACTTTTTTTGATTAGTTTGCTTTAAAGGGTGGAATCTTTCATGATCTTAATCGATCATAATCTTTCATGTCCCTAACAGGTTAGCCTGCTACCGTCTTACAATGCATTCACACTTACCAGAGAGCATTCTAGAAGTTCTTCTAGGTAGTCATTGAGGCCAGTTCGGTTGTACAGTCTCACAAACTTACGGGCCAGAGCCCGTTGGAAAAAATTTGAACTAATTTTTATGACTGATTAGTTTTTGTTTTATTTTTAATATTTATTAGCTACTTTAAATATGATAACACTGCTGTCACCAGGTTAGATAAGTTTGTGGGAGAACACACTGTGTCTAAACTAAATGACAGCTCTATTTATATTGCTATCCCCTTCAGTATATATTTCTTCCCCTGCAGAAACAACCAGCACTGGATTTGGAGCTGTCATTTTAGTTTAGTTAAACAGAATTAGCCACATTGTTCTTATATCATTGAAGAAAATTCTAAAAAAAATGATCTTAGGATGCAGTAGTATTAATGTAATTTTGCATCTGGGTGAACTGGGTTCGATTCCTCGTCGACAAATATTAGGATGTTTCTAGATTGACACAAGTCTAGCTTTGAAGAGTAAAACAAAAATAAATATGTATTTGGATACAATAACATACTAACCTGTTATAGGCAAGCGCGATCTAACCTAGACCTAATCATTGTTTTCCATAGGGCATGATTGTTGTCAAACACAATGCTGAAAAAAAAGAGAATACTAAAAAGTATGCATTCTATATAGGGTAAATTTAACAATAATAATAACCTATTTAACTATTGCTGTACGACTTAAAAATTCTGATGATAGAAAAAACTCCTTATTCATACAAAAATAGAAGATGTGCTGAGTTTCTTGCCGGTGCTTCTCAGTAGAATATGTTTTCCGATCCGGCGGTATAGTCAAAACATGACGTAACATAAGAGACACTTATTATTGCAGCCAACCTCTAGTCAATAATTTTTTTTTTATTTTTTTTTTATTTAATTCAATACAATAGAACTTAATGATAGCTAGCCTTACCTAATTACTAAATAAATAAAATATCCATTGAATGTTTAAAATGTTTCTATAAAAATGTTATTTTTATTTCATAGCGAACCCTCAATGGATAAAAAAGCCACTGACATATATTTTTTATCCGTTGAGGGTTCGCTATGAAATAAAAATTTCTTTTTAGCAGTATAGTTAATACTTTTCAGCAGTAGTAGTAAAAAAATACTTTTTCAGTAGTAGGTAGTATACTACTATTGCGGTAGTATTAAAATATTATAGAGAAGTTGCCCATAAAAGGTTTTTAGTATTTTTAAATTATCCCTGTATAACTTCAGATAACTCTTACTGCGTGAAAAGGCCTTTGAAATGTGAAAGGAAAACCTTTTTTTTTGTTTTGCCTCGTCGTATTCGGGTTCATGGTAATTTTGACACGATATTGACTTACCCAATTAATTTGGGTTAATTTTGACCCAAAGAAACTTACCACTGGTAAGTAGGAAACATAATTTTATATAAAGAAATCCCCCAAAGCTTACTTTATGAAAGCTTCTTAATTCTGAAGTAACAAGTTGCATGCCGTAAGCGAAATGCTGTCAGGTAAAAAAAAAGAACGGTGAAGGGTTGCCATACGAAATAATTGAATTGCGAAACTAAAATGCAATGTTTGAAATTGAAAATGTAATTGTAAATAGTAAAGTTCAAAAGTAAACTCAATGACTTATGTCGCAAATATAATAATAGACTTCACTAATTTATTTCTTTTCCAGGTTTTTATTTTTATTTCTTTCGAAATGGTTTACAAAGAAGTTTTTTTTAATTCTTAATTTAAAAAACAGAATATAATAGAAGAGTTATTCTCCAAGCTACTCAAAAACTACTGAACGGATGACTTGATTTTAAAAGAGAATATATTAAGAAAAGTATTTAATGAAAGAGATTCACAATAATGATGAACAAAACTTCTTTGTGGACTAACAATTATTACAATAAATACAAAAATCACAAGAAAAAGTATACAAGAAAGTAGAATTAAATATAAATTATATAAAATCAAGTTCAGTCAGATTTTAAATCTTACCGTTGTAAAGTTTGTTTATCAGAGATCAAATTAAAATTTTTGCAGAACCAAAGACAGAATGTAAACTCAATTATTAGTTTTAAGTCAGTCTTACGGGTGGAGAGTCATCAATGACAACATTAATACCTTAAGCATACTTGCCCACTGAAGCGGAGTGGAGTGGAGATCTATTCAGCACACGAATCGGAATGTTATTGATAGATTACGAGAAGATAAAATGACGTCATACTGTATATTATCTTCTAAATTTAAAAATGGGAAAGGTGACTGAGTGACTGACTGATCTATCAACGCACAGCTCAAACCACTGGACGAATCGAGATGAAATTTGGCATGTAGATAGCTACTATGACGTAGACATCCGCTTAGAAAGGATTTTTGAAAATTCGACCTCTAAGCGGGTAAAATAAGTTTAAAAGTGTAGTCCACGCGGGCAAAGTTGCGGGCATGAGCTAGTATACAAATAAACCGGCTACGATTAATTACGGTTAAAGATTACCTATTCTGTACCTAGTACGGTACAGCCCTGTGACAGATAGACGAACGGACAGCGGAGGCATGCATAGTAATAGGGTCCTGTTGGCACCCTTTGGGTATCTTTCTCTGCGTTGAATTCCTACTAAAATCTTAAAGATTTTCAAAAGATTTGGCTGATATTTTTTTACCTGGAGAAGTTTCGATGGCGCCAATATAAAAAAATTTATGCGCAACTTTACACAAAACAAAAGTTTGACTTTCTGTACATAACTATACCTACAGCGGTAGAGATTTGAACACCTTGAAACAATTTTCTTAAAGATGGCGGATTTAAAATGGCCTCTGAAATTAGGCGGCCATTTTTAACCCGCAGTTAAACTTATCCGTAGTTATTTAAAGTTATTCTACAAAAATGTAATTTTAATATAGGCGCCTTCGAAAATGCTCCAAACAAAAAGAAAATATGTTGCAACCTAAACATAGAACGTTATAATTATGTAAATAACTAGCTTTTACCCGCAGCTTCACCTACGTTAAGTTCGATTTTCATACAAAATTCAAACCCTTATTTTACCCCCCCTAGGAATAGAATTTTAAAAAATCCTTTCTCAGCGGATGCCTACGTCTTAAGAGCTATGCAGTCCAGTGGTTTGAGCTGTGTGTTGATACATCAGTACGTCAGTCAGTCAGCCACCTTTTCCTTTTATATATTTAGAGAATGCAAGGTCTAATTAGTAGAAAATTTATAAAAAAAAATTGCCAGTCATAGGGACTGCCGATAGAAGTGAAAACATGTTTTTTTTGATATTTTTTATTTTTTTTAATTTAAAATTACTAAAATATAACCATAACCATATTCGCGAGCATGTCGGTCACGCTAATCTACATTTTTACCCCCTACCTTAAAGTGCTCTACGCGCCTTAAGAAGTTTTTACTTCTAAAAATTGCTAAATTTTTTATTAAAACACACGTAGTACACCCGTAAGGCTGGGTCTTGCCACCAATAAGTTAGGTAGTTTGTAAGAGAATAAAACGAAAATGGAGGTGCTAAAATTTTCATATTACAATGAAATCATTGTTAAAAATTTTAACTGTACACTCTAGACTCCTAGTCTAGAGCCCTAGTCTAGCGATAATTCGCCGTGTGTCGCGTGGAGTAATGCTGTCTTAGAGCAGCCGATTTTAATCTTTTTGTTTTGGTATAATAACATGTTTTATTCAGAATGTTTATTAAACTAATATCCTGTGGGACGCTCATCGCAAAATCGACTGCTTCCATACAATTTTATATATAAATATTAAGTTTTGTCTTAAAATGCCGGCATTCGTGTTTCATGCCATCTAACTACGAATAATTTAGGTACCTCAATGTAATGAATAGGCATCTTCTAGGCAAGGGCGCTCCAACCTAGACCTCATCATTGCTTTCTATAGGCATGACTGTAGTCAAGCGCTAGCCTATTCTGCAGTAAAAAAATAGCGGCCCCCTCTATTATCCACTTAAGCTGCTATGAAAAAATGGCATTACCATACAGTTTTTATCCATTGAAGGTTGGCTATGAAACGAAATAACATTTTCATAGAAAACCTTCAATGGATACAAAATATATGTCAGTGGCTTTAATTTCTTGATAGTCACTGAGTTAGAGAATAGTAGTCTAGGCAATAAAGCTAGTTGACCCCAACAATAATTCCTCAGCCGACGAAACTTTACAGTATGATCAAGTATCATGAGTTAAACGTATATTATAAAATGTATATTGGATCAGACAGGAAGTAAGATTTTTTTATGCTATACCCAATTGTTGAAGCAGGAAGGTACATTATCGCGTAAACGCAGTTTAGATTTGATAATAAAATCGGTTTAAATATCGATGTTCTGTATGATTATTTCGTTTGATATTTCGGGTTTGAGTGTAAATATACTACATACTATTATTTTAAAAAGAAATCGAGAAAATATTCAGTAATAAAAAATATTAAGTTTTAGGTATAAATACCTAACTTCCAGATGTTTTTTTTTTGTTGGATATTTTTGTGTAAGTTTTGGATCATCCAATACTTAACACCCAGCCAAGTTTCATCGACTGAGGATTTAATGCGGGGGTCCCCATACAACGGACCGCCCCATTGCCTAGAGTCTAGACTATAGAGCTTCAGATCACAGTCAGTAACTAGTATGTCGTCGATTAAACATTTTAAATTAATAAAATTTGCGCCTAATCGATAAAATCGTCCTACTTTTTGGAAGTCGACTAAAAATTGCAGTTTAAATCACTTTAAAAACTTACTTTTTAAACTTTAAAAAGTATTCGAATTTATAAAAAAAAAATGCAGTTTTGGGCAAGACTTTAAAAAGTATTTAACTTAGTTACACCTCCACTTTCGTTCAACACTAATCAAACAATTATATTTCAGGCACTAATAACCGTTTTGTTCCACAGCCACTAATCTATGACCATCTTCTTTTCAGCGTCTAATGTACACTTCTTTTTCAGCAATTTTAGCAGTTGAAAGCTTTTTTATATCATAGAGTTTTGTGTGGTTTGGTTGGTGGATTGCCGGGGGGGTTTGCTCTGCGAAAAACCATTCGAGTTTTCGATTCGAGTGATATATTATTATTAACATTAAAATAATAATTGTGTGTCATTTTCATTAAATAACAACATAAAAGAACGGATTTAAATAAACATCTGTACTTTGATTTATGTAATAGATTTTTTTTAACTTAAGAACTCTCTTTATTTAATCGTGTATATGTCACCGTAACATTGTAAAAACCGTTAGATTATAATCTAACTCGCGAGATTGCAAACTGTCGAAAGATTACAATTTAACGCATTATTTTTCGGTAAATTGTAATCTGTTAGGTATATTAACCCGATAGAACCTAAATAATAATGATACACATAAAAAATTAGGTACTACCTCATTATTTATGTAGAACCCTAACCTAACCTACAAGAAACAGACAAGAAAACGTAAATACAGTGAATATTTAAAAAAATTGACACTCAGAACATTGAACGGTTCACAATCTTTCGACAGTTTACAATTTCGCGACCTCTTAACTGGCAAGAAGCCGGGAGCCGATTTTTGGCGATTTTGGGGTTAACTGTCACGCGACCGGCAAACGGCTACAGGCCGAAATGGCGGAATGCGTTGTCGCAGATGCCGGGGATTGATTTTTTTCGGAGTATAGTACTATGTCGATTCCTCTCTAACTTTGGTAGACACTAATAGGATAGACAAGGAAACAGTAGGAATTCTTTGGAGGCCCTAATCAATGACATAAATTTATGGGTAGAAATTTCGTGCAAGTGAAGTTCTAGAATGACAAAAATGGAAAAGAATCTTTGTTTCTTGTTGTTTTATTCGGAAATGACTAACCATAGAGTGAAGCAACTTTTTAAAACAAAGATAATGGTTATATTGTTTATTTTTCTGAGTTTTTATTTTTAAAAAGCGGAAAATAATGCGTTAAATTGTAATCTTTCGACAGTTTGTAATTTCGCGAGTTAGATTATAATCTAACGGTTTTTACAATCTTACGGTGACATATATATTCGTAGAAAGTACCTAATGCAAGTTGCCGCATTTTTTTCTTCATTTTCAAATCCGCAAGTTTTTCATCAATAATTATTATTAAACTATAAGTGGTCGTATATTCCTAAGATAGTTTTCAAAAGTTTACATTTTGTATAAATGATGAGAATGGGTGGGGCAGAATCGGGCCCTCTTTGATAGACGCTCAGAATTGTCTTTTTGTGTATTAATTTTGACAGTATTTATAAAAGAAAAGTATACGTTGAGAGTGAAATATTTCCAAATTATCTTTTCTTTTGCAATACTATTCAATGTTTGTTACCTTGCCTTACTGGATGCCCTGGTATAAACTACAAAACAGTAAAACATAAATATATTCACCGAAAGTTCACAAATGAAACCTAAACCTACCCATTCCCAGCGACCAAGCCACACACCTCGAGCCCGTAAACGCGCCAATCACAGCACAGCACTAACTCGCACACCCTCTTTTAGGCGAAGTTGGACTTCATTGCCCTCCTCAAAGAGAAGGGGGTAGACCGGCACTCCCGTTGGGTCGATACGAAGAAGAAAATAGACTCGGACGCGCGTTACAAGGCTGTGGAGAGCAGCACCATGCGAGAAGACTACTTCCGCGAGTACTGCAAGATGGTTAAAGAGGAGAGGAAGAAGGAGAAAGACGGGAAGGAGAAGGGTGAGTTAGTTTATCTCTTTTACTTTGCCACAAAATGTTGGAATAATATCCCCCTTCCAATAAGGAATTTAATAAGCAAAATTTCGTTCAAATTCAAATTGAAAATTTTAATTGGCTATTTGACAACTATTAAAATAAATTCTTTTTTTAGCGATTATTAAATAGATAATCTCCCAAAAGTCGAAATATCCACGTCCCCTGTTAGTTTTGTATTGAATTACTATTCTAAACTATCGATTTAAGTAAAAAAGTGTGTCGAACTTTGATGACGTCAGCATGCAATATTTCATAAAAAATCCCATACTAAGGACGCGTTTTGACGTTTGAAAAAAGTTGCTTATTTGACTGGTTGACAAATATCCAGTTGTATGGTTAGTGCTTGTACTGAACATACAGCATTATGCTGAGCCTGGACCATTTTTCGGGATGTGCCATACGTGATAAAATTCATTTCTGCGCCTCTTCGTTGTTGTATGGATTCTAGATCTTGTTTGTATGCTTGTTTATGTGTGGCACAATTTGGAAATAAATGCTTTTTCTTTCATTTCTTTTTCTTTCTTTATCATCATCATCATCGGATGCCATTTTCAAATTGAAGTTTCGCGGTCAGCACGTGAAATGCCTTCCGATTTTGAGATTTCTTCTTTAAATTCGCGTAATTATGACTGGTCCACTCCGTCTACTTCCTCCTCTGTGTTTTTTTCCCGGGAACCTTGCCTTATAGGATCAACCTTGAGAACCTTGAAAATCTTTCTTTATCTTTTTCTGCGTAAAAATGACGTATCAAACGGCGTACGTCTACTTCGTACGTAGTCGTAGTCCTAGTCCTTGCCTAGACTACGGGTCTAGGCAAGGAAGCTAGTGGACCCAACAATAATTCCTCAGGCGAAGATACTTAACAGTTTTATAAATATCTAAAGAAAATTGTAAGGAAGTAAGGTATTTCATATTACACCCAATTGTTAACGCAGGAACAAACACTATCGCGTAAACACAGTTTAGATTTGATAATATAATTGGTTTAAAATGTATGTTCTGCATGATTATTTCTTTTTATATTTCGGGTTTGAGTGTAAATATAACTACCTACTATTAAAAAATATTAAGTTTTAGGTTAGAATCCTTTTGTTTATGTTTTGGTTCAAACCATACTACAACCCTGCCAAGTTTCAACGACTGAAGATTTAATGCAGGGGCTCCATACAACGAACCGTCCCATTTCCTAGATTAAAAGGAAAGCTTCGTGAGGAAACTTACATGCCCGAGAGTTCTTCATAATGTTCACGAAGGTGTGTGATGTCTACAAAGCGTGATGAACTATGTCTAACCTCATCTTATTCCGCGTGGAGACTCGTACTCAGTAGTGAGCGCCTGCAATAGGCTGTAATGATGATCATGATGATGATAAATAATGTTTCAGAACGCGACCGAGGCAGCAAGAAGGAGAAGAAAGATAAGGACCGCGAAAAGGACAAGGATAAGGACAAGGACAAGGACAAGGACAAAGACAAGGACAAGGAAAAGGATAAGGATAAGGATAAGGAACGCGACAAGGACAGCAAGAAAGACAAGAAGAAAGAGAAGGCCGGTGACGTAAGTGTTTACTGTACTCTTTTTTAGCGTTTACAACTTACTGTGTCATATTTGTGAAAAGATATGAAGGAACATTATATTAAGGAACTAAATTACGACAAACGAATTTTTTTCACATTTTAAAACGTACCTTATTCCAGTTATCTTAAAGTTAAAATCGGCTTGACATAAGCCTGCGCCTAGTTGAGAGGATAGCTTAGGGCAGTGGCGTGCACAGGTTTTGAAGCCAGGGTAGGCTTTAGATAGTCAGAATACCTATTTACTAGCTGTTTTGATGAAATATTAGCATTGACGTGTTCCATTTGGGTAAGCAGTACTTTTATGCCTCTATGAACTGCACGCCACTGGCTTGGGGTAGGTGGGGTTGTGTAAAGTCGCTTGCTAGTTTAGCATATTGTAATTTGAACGCGACATAAATTGATTTTATGTCCTTATTTCCTACGCGATTATAAATAAATTCGGATCTTCGGAGCTACTGCAAGGCCATCAATCAATGGTGTAATTTAATCTGAATTATGCAACATAATGGTCACAATTATATGTGTCATAATTAAGCAAATTATGCATAATTGTATTAAAATTTATACAAGGAATTCGTAAAAGATTTTGAATAGAACGCGTAAGCAGCACATCTCGATGTTTTTAAATTATACAGTGTATTTGCAGCCCATTTCAATGAAGTTTTTGATCATACAGCGTCATTGTGGCCCGTTTAAATGGTGTTTTAAATTGCACAGCGCATTTGCGGCCAATGCATTAATTGTATACAACGTATCGGTCGTTTCGTCGTGGTGCCAGCGTTTTATTTTACAGGAGACTGTCATAATCTGCGGGGGTCTTTGCCCCGCGCAAAAATTCAAAAAAAATGTGTGTAAAAAAAAAGAAAATTAAAAATAGTGTGTGGTTTTGCAGTGCGTTGTTTTGTTTTTTTTACCTGCGGACGGGACAAACGGAGGAACGGGTGAGGATTTCACGGTTTAGCGAACCTACATCGGACATTAGACATCCCGCAGAATTATGACAGGCAAACCGTGGTCACATCTAACGGATTATTATTGTTTATTATGTTAAATGTGTGCGCGAAGCCGCGGGCGAAGCGAGTGCAGCCAGGTTATGGTAATGTTGAACGATTGGTGGCCATTTTGTTTTCACGTTAGATGTGGCCACGGCTGGGCGTCCTGTGAAACTGTGCGATGCGATCATTTTTTTGTAGATTTTGTTCCCCTTTTTTTATTCTTTTTGGTTCTAGCATGTTCATGATGATATATCGGAAATTGTCGTGTTATTCTTAACTTTCTTATTTGAATTGGTCTACTTTGTTTACATTAACTTTCAAATTAAAGCAGTCTAATTTCTAAATTGATACACGAAGATTATTAAGTTAACTTCATAGTTTTGAATAACTGCAGTTTTATTGCCAAAACATTACAAATTTAAAATGTTCTATTCAACTTTGTTTTGCAAATAGAAGGTGAAACATAGAACATTGTTTTTTATTCTTTACTTGACAGAATGATACAATTCGTCGTTATTTTGATACTAACAAATGTGGTATCTAATCCCTTTAAATATTATACACATTGTCACACACATTATCAGATTGATATACAAAATTATCGTTTATTAATACATACTCATTTTCCCTTTTTTTTTTATTTGAGTGTACTGTCCGATGCAGGTACGCATTTGATATAAAAACTATCTTACTAATAAACGTTGGTTAGCATGTGAAAAGTCAAACGGCGATCTCTATCACCACCACCACCACCAGTGTTTTGGTGTTGGATGAAAGACATCACTGTTGCTTAACCCACGTTTTCACTAGGGGACACCTCGCTAGATACAAATTATGTGGAACTAGCTGATGTCCGCGACTCCGGCCGCGTGGTTTAAGTTTTTCTAAGTTCCCGCATAAGCTTCTTTATTTTCCGGGATAAAAAGAACGTCTACGTCCTTCCCTGGGACACAACCTATTTTTGTACCTAGTTTCGTCGAAGACAGACGGACAGACAGACACACTTTCGCATTTATATTAGTATCTAAGGATTGATTTTTCGTCAATTCCATACAAAGCATTAGTTAACGTTGACGTGATCGAAAGGGAAGAAAATCTCCTGAGGTCTTGTCTTAATTAAAAAACAAAGTCGAGTCTGCTCGAACTCTGGAACGGCTGGACCGATTTTCATGGGTTTAGATTTTTTGTATTTTTCTCCGTCCCGAATAGTAGAATAACTAATAAAAACATTGGAAAATTGACGAAAATATAAAATAAAAGAAAAACATTTTCCCTTGATTTTCCCATACAAAAAACCACGTGGACGAAGTCGTGGGCATCAGCTAGTTTTTAATAAAAGACCGCTTACCAACGTCTATTAGTATGGCTGTAGATTCTTAACTAAAGCAACCTCTAAAACACTCCGTCTGTCCCGTAGAAACAAGCGGATCAGGCGACGGAGGACGAGACAAAACAACCGACACCACCGCCGGACCAGTGGGCCGACATACTAGGCATCCCCGGGGAAGAGGACTCCAAGTCCTCAAAATCCTCCAAAGAAAAGAGGGAACAGTCCTCAGAACCGAGCGAGGCGGTATCCCCGACACCGGAAAAGGAGATACGCTCACCGAAACAGCTCAGGTCCTCGAAAAAAGAACCGCCCGCAGAAAAAAAATCGCCCGTGAAAACGTCGGAAAAGAAATCCCCCATCAAATCCCCGCCGAAAAAACGCCGCCAGGAATTCAAGTCCCCCGAACCGGAGCCCGAGAAGAAGGGGAAGAAGAAGGCGGAAAAGACGGAGAAGAAGAAACGGAAGAAATCTGAGAAGGAATAGTGTTTACTGTACGTGTTCTGCAAACGCTGATTCGCAGATTCGCGGCGCAGATTTCAGTGCGACCGGGACAATTAGGTGTTCATTTGTACACACGTAGTTATTCGATGTGGTTTCTGATAATGGGAGAAACGCATTTGAAACATGCCACGCGGAGATTTTTCGACTGCCCGCATTTACCCGAGCAACTCTTGGATCTTGTAGTTTCAATATTTTTATTTTATCAGGGGCCATACTGCCAACACTTAAAGCCGCATTGTTTCATTATTGTTGATTTTCGTGTTTTATGACATGTTTTCTCCTTAGTTATTATTTTTATATGATGTTTCATATAAAAATAACTAAGGAGAAAACATGACATTTATGTCGTATAAACATGCAAAACATTTAATTTTGGGACAGTATTTTGAAAACAATTATCAAGGGACCTAGATAAATACAAGTTTAATCTTAATAATCGCATAATATGGTGGAAATATTCTCGAATTACAAATTATTTTGGTATTACGTATATATGGGCAATTCACCCTCCGGAGCCACCTTAAGTGTTGCTATAAGCGTTGGCAGTTTGGCCCCTGTGCATGGTATTACATATCATAGTATTTATTTTTATTGACTACTGCACACATAGCAAAGCACTTCTCACATATTTGTAAAAGTTGGTTTTTTATTCAGAGTAATTCGAGATTTAATTCTCTTTCTCTCTGCATAGTATACCAGATTGCTACAGGCTCCACTGAGAACAAAGTGAACTTCACTGGTGGATTGTCTGGTGGGTTCATCCATTAAGTACGTCAAGTGATCCCCCCAGTACAGTTGGAACTATTTTTATCACTTACATGTATAAGATTTTGTGACGAAAATGTGACGTCATGACTTACTACTTGACGATAACTTCTAATGCCTGAACAGATTTGGATTTATATGTTATCATTAGAATCCTTACAAGATTAACGATATGGGTTTAATATAACTGCCATACCCCTAACAGGTTAACCCCGCTTCCATCTTAGACTGCATCGTCACTGACTGAGATCGCAGTTAAGGGCTAACTTGTAGCGGACTAAAAAAAAATTGGGAACGAAGTTCCTTATTACATAAATATTAATTTTAAGTTCTATTTTTGCGAATTTCTTTTTTTTAAATAATAAAAAAATCACAATATAAACCTTAACACTTGATAATTAAAGTTTAAATTCGAATGTAGTATATTTATAATAAGACCTTTTGTCTTCGTAAAAAAATCTTACTCTTTTTCGTTACGACGTTTTTTACCGGTTAGGGTACCCCTCTGCATCGTCCCATTATAATAATCATATATATGATTTGAGGTCAGTCATAACGCATGGCGTGCCGAAAATGTGTTTCTACCGCCATTTGGCTGTATTATATTGTATTCAAGAGGGTAGTTGGAAATCATTTGCGAAAATGGTACTACTTTCTTCTTGTCAATTTCGCTATTAAAATTTTTCTGTGATTTTTTATTGTTAAGTATATCCGTTGCTATAATCCACCACAGTAGACAAATCTATGTGGTACAGTGTGTATCTTGAACTTGATTGTAAAGACTTTACTATCGTGCATTATCGAGTCAACATCTGAAGATGTTCCAGTGTCAGAGTGAATCGTAAGTTTGAGAATAATTTGGAAGATTTTTTTGATGTGGTGTTGTGCCGGTGCGAATTGCTGGGTGGTGAATATCGCAAGCTGCAAGTGGTATTTGGTATTAACTCTTCCGCTATGTTGGTTGACTGTAGTGAATTTTATACTGTGGTAATACCAACATTTATTCGAAAAACGTTTGTAAATAAAACATTTCAATTCTTTAATATTCATTGGCTAGGTGCGATGCTTAGGCTGGGCGTAAATTCTTATTGGCTTGTAAATTATTAGGCTTCCATTCGGATATTTAAAAAAAAAAATGTACTATATAAATAGTACTTGTAGAAAAATTAAAATAATGGACAGGGCACCTGAACGGAAACAAAAGTGAACATTTCATAGGTTGTCGTATGGTTTTACAATAAAGTAAGCAGTGCGTTTATGCCTCTATGAACTGCAAACCACTGCTAGACACTCGAGAGAGACCAATGTGCGCCCAGCCTAAAGCAATATGTATGTAAATACATATTATGCAAGTCGTGGATCAGTCCAACTACCCGGTTTAAAATAGTGTAATTAAGTAAAACCATTTGAAAGTGCTGATACAGGATTTTCCATAAATATATGAATGGAATATTATATTCTAATATCAATATTAAATATTAATAAATATTTTAATATTGACTCGTTTTATAGTATGTAATAAATGTACATAATATTTAGAGCAGATTGGTTTGATGGCCAAATTGTGTGCAACTGAGGACTTTTGACATTGTTACAGTTATTGTCTAATAAATCTGTCAAAATATAGCATTTTTAACAGTTGGTGAGTTTAATTGGCGATTGAAAAAATAGTTAGTGAAATATGTGTAAAATAGGATCACAAATAATGATTTTGACTCGACAGGCTTCGCAAGTCTATTCTAAGCGTATTGATGTACTTATTTGATATGTAAAGTGTATTTCGTTTGATTACTAATATTTTGAATCTCAAGTGAGACGTGAGAACCTCACGTTTGGGTAACCGATTTTCGTAATGGTATGCACCAACAACTCATGTACCTTAGAACTCTACCTTCTTTCCTGGGTTTCTTTTTCGTGCTTAGACGTATTCGTTCATTGTAGTAAGATGTATATTATATGAGATGATTCACTTTTCATAAGATTCAAAATATGCGATCAAGCTTTATTGATTATAGCTAAATGTATCAGCATTTTCAATCTCAAGATTCTGATACGATAATGATGTAACTATAATTTAAGAAACATACGAATTATGATAAATATCAAGATTTGACTGTATGGCAATATTTAATGTTGAATATCATTTTGCAATAGTTTGCAGTAGTGTACATTTATGTATTAAATAATAATTAGAATTACAAGAAATAAACATATTAAATATTGAATTGATGGCGAAATATTTCCATTTCTGTAAATATAACTTGAAATTACATTTAAAATCTGTAAATAAATAATGGGTAATAGAAAAGTTTACGACGTTTGACAATTTATTTTTCCAATAGCATAAATTCGTACTAAATAGTGGATCAATGTCATAATTGTGTAGTTTTGAAAGTAAAAGTCAATTTAAGGCGGCACCTTCCCCTAACTTCCCTTTCTCGATTCGAACATTTTCAATGATTGTAGAAGTCTCAATATACTTTTGACAATTATGCCCAGTCTGAGGAAGGGTGAGAAAAATACCAACTTGATTACGCCATTTTCTTTGTCAAAAACAAGGTATATTACAATAAAATATGTATATCTTAAATGACCGTTATTTTATTGTCAAATGCGTGACTTGGCCATATTTGTTAAAAGTTAATGACACTTCTACAATCATTTAAAAATGGTAGAATGTGTAATAGAGAGGAAAACTTACACAACTTTAGATCGGTATGAGATATTAGTGTTCAATATTAAATATTGCACGAACTACGTGGGCTGTTCCAAAAATAGTAAAATGAAAAATAGTCAGAATATAAAAAAAGTTTTTTTACATCTTTTCAAATCCCCCCAAATTTTATCCCCCTCCAATCCCAATGCACTTATGCATTCGGGTAAAACAGGTTTCA
The DNA here is from genome assembly GCA_964035005.1 of Erebia palarica. Classification (NCBI taxonomy): domain Eukaryota; kingdom Metazoa; phylum Arthropoda; class Insecta; order Lepidoptera; family Nymphalidae; genus Erebia; species Erebia palarica. Next base: position 9,795,096 of record OZ035994.1, on the reverse strand, counting down.
AAACATTTAAAAAATGTGTCTTGCGGGAGGTCGAAAAATAACCACCGAAATTCTTCGACGGCTAAATTCGAATTCGAGTGCTACATTTTCGCCCACAAAGCATTTTTTTTTTACCGTGGGTAATAAAAAAAATCGCATGGAGCTAAATCTGGGCTGTACGGAGGATGGGCTAATATTTGTACCCCCGAAGTTGTCAAATAGTCCATGGTTCTAGCAGCTGTGTGAGCCGGCGCGTTAACTTGGTGAAAAAGAATGCCACGGACGCCGCTCCTTGGGCGGTTGCTATCCAACTACCCGAAAGCTTCAGGCAGACAAACTTCGCTATACCATTCACTAGCAACTGTTCTACGGTCTTCTAGCGGAATTACTGCAACTGGTCCACCGCGTGCAAAAAAAAACGCTATAATTTTTTTTTATTAACGCTACGACCGCGAACAACTTTTGTGGGCAAATCGTCCTCTTCAAACACCCATTGCTTGGATTGCTGCTTCGTGAGAGCATCGTAGCTATATATCCATGATTCGTCAGTTGTAATAATGTAGGATACGTTTTGCGAAGTTCCTCCTTCGAACTTTTCTAACATAAATTTGCATCAATCAACACGACGGCATCTTTGCTCATTTTCACAAAGGAGGTTTGTGTTGAAATTAGCCGTCAATTAAAATAGTTTAATGAAAGAAAAGGTTGTATTAATTCTGTGGCTATCAATTTTCGGAACAACCTAGTACGAACTTTATACACCCTGTATATGAAACCACGATTTGGACATTGTAAATAATAAAATATTGACAAGAAAATAAAATGTAAATTTTCAAAACTACTTTATAACTACATACTAAGTAATTAGTAATTAGTTTTAATGTTATTGTAATCTTAAATAGTTTTAAAAGTAAATTAAATTAAAATAGGTTTGCTACGTTAAGCGTTTGAGTTTTTTTTCTAAATAGGTACATAACTTTTAATATTTGAATGTTTGCAATACTTTAAACTTTTGGAGTTAAAACAGTTAAATAACTAATACAATCCATAGTTATATATAAATGCGGAAGTATGTCTGTCGGTCTGGTTTGACGGCCCATCTGTTCAACCGAGTTTGGAGAAATTTGTCACGGAGATAGGTTGCATCCCGGGGAAGGATGCAACGTATTCGTTCATTCCACCCTGTATGAGTAGGTATAGTGACGCGGCAATAGCCTAGTGGCTTAAAAAAATGCCACCTTTAGCCTACCAACACGCATCGGAGCAGCATGATGGGTGTAAGCTCTAATTCCCTCTCCTATATTATCATTATTACTGCATTTGATGACTCTATCACGGTAAATCAAAGAGTACTCATAAGATTTTCAAAATTGGGTATTTGACAACTAGTCAAATCAGATTTTATATAGTATTAGTATTTTGTATGAAACAATGAATTGTGAAATAATGAGTCGTGTCATCAAAAGTCAGCGCACACTTTTTTTACATTGATCGATAATTTAAAATGGTTATCAAACATAAAGTTAACAGCAGGCGTGAATATTACGTCTTTTGGCAGGTCCTCACTATAAAAATTATTTATTTTAGCGATTTTGCGTATGTCAAAAATAAATTACTATTATTATTAATAATAGAGGGCCTTTCAAAAGACCTAAAATTCACATCCTCAGTTAGTTTTAAGTTTGATTACCATTTTAAACTAGATTAAAAAAAAAGTGCGTTAAAATTTGATGACGTCACAACTATGTATTTCATTTTAACTTCCTACCTAGAAGCACGTTATTAAGTTTGATAAAGAGTTGCTAATTTGATTAGTATGTTGCCTACTTCACAAAAAATAATTTTGTTAGTTGTTTTTGATTATAAGATAGCACCCAAAAAACGTAATATCCAAGCTGCATAAAGAGTTGCTGATTTGATTGAGTTGTCATCATCCCTATTCCTAAATCCACGCCCACACGTGGACGAAGTCGTGGGCACCATTCATAAAAGAAATAATAAGATAAGAAATAGTAGAATAACCTAAAATACTACTACACATTTTTTGTAAATAGTTTTCTATTTTTTTTCTGAATAACTTATGTTGGAGACTTTTCAAATGATTGTGTATTAAAAATATTATAATTTTGACCGTTGTGTTTTGTTTTTATCTTTTCCCTAGGTTTATCGAAATTTGAAATCGATCTTTTACAGGGTGAAAAAAAAGAACGTGGGACGTATATGAAAAGTAGATTAAAATATTTTTTTTATCCACTACAACTTTGAAGTTAGCCCTTGACTGCCATCTCTAATGGTAAGCAATGATGCAGTCTAAGATGGTAGCGGACTAACCTGTTAGGGGTATGGCGGTTGCATTAAACCCATACCCCTAATCGGTTTCTACGCGGCATCGTACCGGAACGCTCAATCGCCCCGCGGCATATCTTTGCCGGAAGCCTCCCACCAGGCTTCAGAAATTATAAATTCTCAAAACCCTGCCGGAATCGAACCCGGGACCTCCGCGCGTTAAGACAAAAGCGCTTATCATTGCGCCAAGGAGGTCGTCGAATAATGAAGATATATCTAAGTTTACTCCAAGGAAACATTAAAAATATGAATATCTGCGTTCAAATATTCTTTAAAAACCTTGCCAGAGACTGGAATAAAAACGATATGGTGTGCGATTTTTTTTTATGAATTTATTCCTTAATTTTAAGGTACAATGTTTGTTTGAGAAATCATACTAATATTATAAATGCGAAAGTGTGTTTATTTGTTAGTTTATTGCCTTGTCCTTCAACGCCGCAAAGAATCGACGTGATTTTTGGGATGGGTGTATAGTTGAGGACCTGGAAAGTATATAAGCTACTTATCCCGGAAAATTAAGGAATCTAGAAAACTTAAACGAAGCGGACGACGTCGCGGGCATCAGTTAGCCTCATATAATTATTTATTGGTTCAATAAAAAAGTGATTGATTAATTGCATCTTTAGTTAATTCGATTCCTGGCTCAGGTATATTTTAAAAATATGTTTCAATGCGGCTATTATTATTTTTAAAAACAAAACTATGTTTATTTTTGGGTGACATTAGATAGCTCTAATACTTATTTTACTTTTCCTCCATGTCCCGTTCGTTCATTCCACCCTGTATGAGTAGGTATAGTGACGCGGCAATAGCCTAGTGGCTTAAACAAATGCCACCTTTAGCCTATCAACACGCATCGGAGCAGCGTGATGGGTGTAAGGTCTAATTCCCTCTCCTATATTAGCATTATTACTGACAATTTGACTAGTTTCATGTCAGTACTGACGCCATGTTGAAAATGGTTGGTATAAATACGAGTTTTCGACGATTGTAGTGCAGTCTCCTGGCGGCAGATCCAGCGGTAACTGAATAACGTCTTCTGTGTTTAGATCGCAATTTGGTTTAACGCTTAACGATAGCAATCGTGGCCAGATCAAATGAATATTGTATACATGTTTAGCCAATTCTTATTACATTAAATCTCTCGTAAAACCTCTACACGTTTAACCATTTACTCGTGCAAGTTCAATTGAGAGTACAAATTTAAGAGTGTTTTATTAATACCTATTTCTGGATTGTCGCTTATAGCTATAAGAGTGGAGTCCTGTGCCCAGCAGACGTGCTGGTGGTGGGTATGCGTGACCAGTGACGCGGCAATAGCCTAGTGGTTTAGACAAATACCACCTTTAAAGTAAGACGTGTGCTAACTCTATGATGATTAATTAGGAAAAATTTGCCATTGCATAATAATGTCTGTGTAAAACAGCATATGTTAAGCAGAGGCTATTATAGTAATAAACTTCGTCAAACTTATCTGACCCGGTGACAGCGTTGCTAGTAGATAGATATATTCCCTTCGACTGGCAAGATATTATAAAAAAATCGGGGAGGAGCTGCGTAGGTCACGTGGGAGGTCACGTGAGCGGGTGTCTAATTTCGAGCCACCGCCGGCCGGGCATGTTTATTTAATTAAATCTCGTATTACTTGACGAGCTACGTAAACACAGTACGTCATTCAAATCGTTACGAAATAAAGCTATTAAAGTTAAAAAGGTTATCTCTCTTCTTTATGGTTTACAAAAAAAAATAACAAAAAATAATCTAATAAACTATATAAAGATACGAAAATTCTAAATATCACACAACTATATACACTTAAAATATGTATCCTCATTAGAAAAATTATAACAGATGATATACATACCCAAATACGCTTTCAAAGAAGAACATACACACACTATCTTAGAAAACATAATAAACTGTCACTACCTAAAATTAGACTAACCAACTACTGAAAACGAAATATTTTGTTCGAAGGAGCGACATTATACAATAACTTACCAGAATCCATACTAAACAGCAAAAGTTTTCCTGTTTTTAAAAAACAACTTATTGAACATATACGAAAATCCGCTTAGCTTATGTTTATGTAACCTCGCCCCTACATAACCAGTTTTTGTAAACAGAACATCTTATACCTACTAAAGTTTTTCTGACTACCTTCTTAATAGATCTGTAACTTTAACATTTAATTATAACGTGTGACACTAACCTAGATAATCGTGCTTACTAAATTTTAATTTGTAATCAATTCTCAATGTAAGTGAACTATTTTTGTGTTCTTATTGAGTATAATCTCTTTAAACCGAATACCATTTTCAAGTTCAGCCACGTTAGCTGCTCTGACATTATAAAAGCTTTTAAATTAATTAACAATAAGAAAACAAATGATCTGTGGGGCATTTCCGGTCGACATTGTTAAATCATTGATTGATGTCGTCGCACCCGAATTAGCTTTAATATTCAATAATTGTATCGATTGTGGTGAGTTTCCTGACCTAATGGAACAATTCCACTATTTAAATCAGGTAGTACCAGCGACCCCACTAATTTTAGACCGATATCTGTACTACCCACTTTCAGTAAAATTTTTGAAAAATTAATTTTAATTCATTAAATTATGTTAAATTAAATATTTAAATTAAATATTTTGTTAATAACGACTTGTTGCATACCAAACAGTTCGGATTTACTCGGGGTCGCTCAACAATCGATGCCGATGTTGAGTTAATTCATAATATATTTGAAGCCTGGGAGAAATCACGCGATGCACTTGGCGTCTTCTGTGATTTATCCAAGGCTTTTGATTGTGTTGAACTTCAAATTGGTCAAACAACTGCACCATTATGGAATTAGGGATGCAGCACTGAAGTTAATGAGATCCTACTTAAAAAATAGAATACAAAAGGTTGACGTCAATGGAAAGCGGTCTTCCGAGTCAGTTGTAAAAATAGGGGTTCCACAGGGTTAAATTTTAGGACCTTTTCTGTTCCTCATTTACATTAACGATCTGCCTTATCTCGCTAAGGATAATCATGGGATAGTATTGTTTGCTGATGATACATCGTTATTATTTAAAATTAATCGATACGAAACAGCTCTTCATAAAGTGAACAAGTATCTCTCTAAACTAGTGCAGTGGTTCGAAGCTAATACCTGCTCCTTAATAGAATATAAAACAAAGTGCGTTAAATTTACATTACTCACTCACTCTTCAAGTCCTCAACTATACCCCATGCAAAAAATTACGTTGATCGCTTTGTTGCGTCGTGATTGAAGTATAAACCAACAAACATATAAACTTTTGCATTTATAATATTAGTATGATTTTTAGAGGCGAATATTGCTATTAAAAGGAAGTCGGTTAATTAGCACCCTTTTTTCTGTATTTTTGCTACCAATATTAAAAATCAAAATTCCTCGAAATCAGCGTTACATTATGGTAGGTTCCTGTCATACTTTGATACAGGCTGAGGAGGTGGCCCACTGACCACACCAATAATTGGTATATGATATAAACTCGCCGGCATATTTAGCGGAACATAAAAAAAAGGTTTGATATCAGTATCATATAAGGTTGCTGGCTGGTTTATACGTCATTTAATTTAAAAAGAAATATTTTCAAATTAAGAAAACAACTGGACATCACATTTTATGCAATTGTTTTAATTTTATTCAAATACACCTTATCTGGAGCGAACTTCGAGTATTTCTTCCTTCTGAGTTTGATTTAAAATTTCATTGAAATACTGTTTTTTGTTAGTTTTTTTTAATCGCGTATCTTTCTGGAGTTGATGACTGAATTATGCCTGACTTAGCCCCAACGGAGATTGCCAGGACACTCGAAATGCGAGGAAATTGTCAAACCTACAGAGTGATATCCAGATATCTTCGTCGACCAGTTTCAACGATCCATCGCAGTATCCAACGGTTCAGGGAGACCGGTACTTATGTGAGAAGAGCAGGACAAGGCAGAAAAAGACGCATTTCGAGTAGGGATGATCGTTTCATTCGGCTTCGTGTACGTAGGAACCCCCGTTTGACGGCCGTCCAAGCCCGACATGAGTTAGAAGCAGTGCGGGGTGTAACCGTAAGTGAGCGTACGGTACGAAGAAGGCTTGAAGAAGCTGGTTTGGGTTCATTTGTGCCCGCCAAGGCTCCAAGGCTCGAGGTAAATCATCGTAGAAACAGGTTAACTTTTGCTCAGGAACATCGACTTTGGAACGCGGACCAATGGAGTAAGGTATTGTTTAGTGATGAGTGCAGAATTCTCTTAAATCAAATTGACGGCAGCCAAAGGAATACAGACGCAAAGGAGAACGATACATTCAGACAAATTTTGAAACTACAGTTGCATACGGTGGTGGATCAATAATGGTTTGGGCGGGCATTTGTTTGGGAGTTCGCACATATCAGAGAAGTTTTAGAAGAAAATGTCGTACCGTTTGCCCCATATATCGGTGAAGATTATGTTTTTATGCAGGATAATGCTCGGCCGCATACCGCTCGGGTAACTCAAGCTTATCTTAATGATATGAATATCACTGTTATGGAGTGGCCGGCGAGATCACCGGATATGAACCCAATAGAGCACGTTTGGGACTTGCTGAAAAGAAAAGTTAAGTCCAGAATTCCAGCTCCTGCCAACGTGGGAGAACTGCGAATCGCCGTAGTTGAGGAATGGCGGAAACTATCCCAGGAGACCATCGATAACATCATTCTCAGTATGCCTAGACGGGTAGAAACTTGAATAAGAGCACGTGGGGGAAATACGCGATATTAATCACCATTTTTCAAATTTAATTAATTGTTATTTTAATATTAAATTTCACTTTTCCCGGTTACATGAAAAGTTCAAAAATGTACCATTTTTCACAAATAGCCTTTACTCGCAAAATCTGTTCTTAATGTGATCTCATTTTAAGTAAAACAAATGAAACTTTAAATAACAAAAGAAGTGTAGTAAGTAGATTTTAAAATAAAACCATATTTTTTGAATTATGGACCTTTTTTTTATGTTCCGCTAAATATGCCGGCGAGTTTATATAGGGAGCAAACGCTGGTTTTAAAAAAACTTAGTTCCACATTATGTACGTAGACGTACTATTCTCTCTTTGTGTTGGGTCATAGATTTGTTTATTCTCAGGAGCCGGTGCTGGAGGCCTCGGAAGCGGAGGAAGTAGAGCCGGAAGAGAACGAGAGCGAGGCCGCAAAGGAGCGAGAGGCGAGAGCTCAGGCGTCCATCAAGGAGCGAGAGAGACAGGTGCAGCGTGCCCTGGCCACCAGCCTGCGAGACAGGGACAAGGAGAGAGAGTACCACAAGCGGGACGAGGCCGTGCAGGTATGTGTAGTGAAGCGGTGCGAGTAGAGCCGGGTGAGAGTGAGAGCGGGACGCGAAGGAACGAGAGGCGAGAGCGCAGACGTCCATCAATGAATGAGAGCGGGGTGCAGCGCGCACTGGCCACCAGCCTGCGAGACAGGGACAAGAAGAAAGAGTACCACAAACGGGTCGAGGCTGTGCAGGTATGTGTGGTGAAGTGGTGCGAGTAGAGCCGGAAGAGAGCGAGTACGAGACGCGAAGGAGCGAGAGGCGAGAGCGCAGGCATCCATCAAGAAGCAAGAGACAGGTGACAGCGCGCACTGGCCACCAGCCTGCGAGACAGGGACAAGGAGAGAGAGTACCACAAACGGGACGAGGCTGTGCAGGTATGTGAATTAAAGCGGTGCGAGTAGAGCTGGGACAGAGCGAGAGCGAGACCCGAAGGTACGAGAGGCGAGAGCGCAGGTGTCCATCAAGGAGCGAGAGAGATAGGTGCAGCGTGCCCTGGCCACCGGCCTGCGAGACAGGGACAAGGAGAGAGAGTACCACAAGCAGGACGAGGCCGTGCAGGTATGTGTAGTGAAGCGGTGCGAGTAGAGCGGGGTGAGAGCGAGAGCGGGACGCGAAGGAACGAGAGGCGAGAGTGCAGACGTCCATCAATGAATGAGAGCGAGGTGCAGCGCGCCCTGGCCACCAGCCTGCGACACAGGGACAAGGAGAGAGAGTACCACAAACGGGACGAGGCTGTGCAGGTATGTGAATTAAAGCGGTGCGAGTAGAGCCGGGACAGAGCGAGAGCGAGAGGCGAGAGCGCAGGTGTCCATCAAGGAGCGAGAGAGACAGGTGCAGCGCGCCCTGGCCACCAGTTTGCGAGACAGGGACAAGGAGCGACAGTACCCCACAAAGGATACGAGATCGTGCAGGTATGTGTGCGCTTGCTTCGCTCGCGGCATTATAACCGAGTACTTGCTTACCGGTAAATAGCACTAATAGCAGAACTAGGAAGGTAGCACGATGCTTTACAATCGAGTCAACATGTCCTGAAAATGCTCCGGTGTCGGAGTGTAACATACGTTAAGAGTAGTGTGGAAGATTTCTGTGGTGTGGTGAATATCGCGGGCTAAAAGTGCGGGATAGACACTGTGCCACGTAAATTTACCTATTGTCGCGGATTATAGCGAATTAAACTTCTAGTGTTTCTTCATTGAGTTGAAGTAGGCGCTGGCTCCGTGCCATTGCAATATGAGCTGTATTAAGTATTAACCACAACTAATGCAGTGCTCATATGGCACTCCTGGTTGTCGTTTCCTTATGTCGGAGGGTCGTGACCCTCTATGTCCACTTTCTTGGGCTCGCCAGGCAGCACGATCCTGTGTCTTCTAAAGAGAGGCTTGCATGTTGCTGCAGGTGACAATAACCATACTGAACGTCTCGTTCCTCTACATCTCTTTCCATCCACGCCGGTTGTTATTAGGCGGTCAAGGTTCTCACGCATGCTCTTTGCCGCGCGGCCGAGAAATGGCAGTTGTGTGTTGTTGATTATGGCACTACTAAAAGCTAGGCATGTGCATAGCCAACAGACGCTAGGCGGCTTGCCTGATTTAACTATTTGTCAAATACCAAATTGTTTGAAAATCGCTCGCTAAGTATAATCTTCTAAACCAATGAGTTGTAACCTGGCAGCACTTCAACGCGCTGCTGGCTGACCTAGTGCGGAATCCAGACCTGACGTGGCGCGAGGCCAAGAAACAGCTGAAGAAGGACCATCGCTACAGCCTCGCTGACGAGCTCGCCAAGGACGACAAGGTGATACTGAATAATAATAATAATGACCTCCTGACCGAATTTCGGCCACGGCGGCCTATCTCCAAAGAGATTAGCCATCTGCGCGGGAGAAATTATAGTGCGCAAACACAGGTGCACTCTCTATTACTTTACTCTCATAGCCCGATGGGACGGAAAATCCAACACGACCGAAGAGAGATCAGGCGCAGGACCGACGGCTTTACGTGCTCTCCGAGGCACGGGGGTGGAACACCGCGAACTTCCTAACTCGTGGCTATTGCTGAGATTTTTTGACACTAAATACATTTTAAACCACCACCACTACAGCCCATTAACGTCTCACTGCTGGGCCCAGGCCGCCACTCTCATAGGAGAGAGGGAATTGGAGCTTACACCCACCACGCTGTTCCGATGCGGGTTGGCGGGCATTGTTAACCCCATAGGCTAAATATTTCATATATTCATTTATTTAATTGCTAACGCAGATTTTTTTAAGTGAAACTCCTTTACAATTACACTCTACGCACTTTAATAAAACTCACTCACAGCGCAAAAAAATATATTCAAAAAAAAGTCACTTGTTTCATTTTTTAGAAAAGCACTATACACACCTCGACCGGGAGAGCATTTCTGGTCTCGTATATAGCCTAACTAACACTCGACCAGAAAACGCGTACTTCCCGGTCTCGCGATGTACTATTATATGCCTTCAGATAATGAGCTTTACCGGATTTCGTTTACTGAACGATTATTATCAACATGCGTCGAAATTTGATGACGTCACAACTGTGAATTTCATACAACTTCCATACTAGAAGAGCGTATTTAAGTTTGATAAAGAGTTTCTGATTTGATTGAGTTGTCATAATCCGTATTGCCAACTGCCTCGTTGGTCTAGTTGTTCGCATGTTTGACTGCGGCCGACGAGGTCCCGGGTTCGAGTCCCGGGTCGGGCCATGATTAAGTATCGGGTTTTTCTGTTAAGTTCCTAGTACTATCCCGGAGTAAGGAAGTTGGCGGTGTTTCACCCCCGTGCCTCGGAGAGCACGTTAAGCCGTCGGTCCCGGTTATTATCACTAGCATGATAATAGTCGTTAAAGCCCGCCAACCTGCATTGGAGCAGCGTGGTGGGTGTAAGCTCTAATTCCCTCTCTTAGATAGATAGATAGATAAATACTTTATTGCACACATGAAAAATACAAGGTAAAGTTAACTATAAACTAGGTATGCAAAGGCCGCCTTATTGCTTACTGAGCAATCTCTACCAGGCAACCTTTGGTGAGAGGATCGAAGAAGATGTGTAGGGTAGTGTGGCACAATAGAATACACGTTATTATTAGGTAGGTAAGTACAAAATATAAAACATAATAAACGTATTGTATATATATGTCACCGTAAGATTGTAAAAACCGTTAGATTATAATCTAACTCGCGAAATTCTAAACTGGCGAAAGATTGTAAACTGTTCAATGTTCTGAGTGTCAATTTTGGAAATATTCATTTTATTTACGTTTTTTGTCTCTTTCTTGTAGGTTAGGTTAGGGTTCGACATAAATAATCAAGTCAGGCCGGGCACTTAGGTATTATTGGGTTTAAATACCTATCAGATTACAATCTACCGGAAAATAATGCGTTAAATTCTAATCTTTCGACAGTTTAGAATTTCGCGAGTTAGATTATAATCTAAAGGTTTTTACAATCTTACGGTGACATATACATTACATGTAAATAAAATACATAAATATAGATAACAATAAAAATATTATACATAAACATACACGAATTACACATATATATATATATAAATAACTCCCTCTCTTCTATGAGAGTGGAGGCCTGTGCCCAGCAGAGGGGTGTTAATGGGCTGTACTGGAATCCGTATTCCGTGTGTTCAGGAGCGCCTGTTCAGCCAGCACACGGGCACACTGTCGAGCAAGCGGCGCGACAAGTTGCGCGCGCTGCTCGGCGAGCTGGGCGTGGGCTGCACGGCGCACTGGAGAGACGTTCGCAAGCTGCTCGCGGAGCAGGCCGCCGCGCCACAGTACCGGAGCGCGCCGCAGGTACATTCATGTTTTTATACGACTGCCTGACAAGTGAAATTAATTTAACGAATTAAAAAATACGACTGCCCTGCCATATTATTTTTGGAGTTTACCTCCATAAGAAGCGATTTGCATATATGTATACCTAGCCTACCTCCTTAGGAAGCGATTTGCATATATAGCTTTTGGAATCTTATTAACATTTTTTATTAAATGATATTTTTTTTGTGAACCACTGGATATTGAACTATAGTGTTATATATTTTTTTTTGGAATCTACTCATCATTTTCTAGATGATGATTATATAGTTATTTTATTTTCGAACTTTTTTTTTTTCAACTTTAGTCTTTAATGCAGGACCATGCTCACCCCATAATTTTTTTTTTAAATTTTACTAGCCTATGTCACCCGGAATAAGCTAGGGATTCTAACGATACCTCATTTATCAAAATCGGTTCAGGCGTATAGAATTTATGATGGAATATACAAACTCACATACATACATACATACATATATACATACATACATACATACATGACATACATACATACATACATGAACCCTGAAAACAATATACTCCTTTTTTCAGGCAGTCGTATAAAAAAAGGAGTATATTGTTTTCAGGGTTCATGGTCCATGCATGGTCCCGCATTAAAGACTAAAGTTGAATTTTTTTTTCGAAAATAAGATTTACATTCAAGTTACAGGTTTTCGTTCGTTAGGGATAAAATATCAGAGTGAATTTTTACGATGCGCGCGTACATTGACATCCAAATTTGACACCCGGAAGTCATGCAGAAAAAGGCCTACCAACAAAATAAAAATGAATACAATTACTGTATGTTGGGTGAAACTGCCCCCGATTATGTAAGAAAATCCTAATCGCAATCATATGTCAAACGTGTAATTCGACCTGTTTAAGAAGTTCATAGATGCAGGTGAGAAAAAGCATGTGTGAACTCCTTAAAAAGTTCGAGTTACACGTTATAAACTGTCAAATGATTACGATTGGCTTACATAATTGGGCCTCTGATGACTATGTTCAAGATATTTACTATTTGCTATGAAAAATCTTCTTGCGTGCGTACATAAGTACCCACATACTGTTTTTTTTTTGTAGGAAACGTAGGACAACTTTTACCACTAATGAAATGTTAGGACTCTACCAACGGTTCGGAAAGCAGATTCTACTGAGAATAACCGACAAGAAACTCAGCAGTTGGTCATTTTTAGAGTTCCGTACCTAAAGAGGAAAACAGTTTTTTTATAGGACTGCCTGAAAAAAGGAGTATATTGTTTTCAGGGTTCATGTATGTATGTATGTATGTATGTATGTACGAGTATGTATGTATGTATGTGAGTTTGTATATTCCACCATAACTTCTATACGCCTGAACTGATTTTGATAAATGAGGTATCGTTAGAATCCCTAGCTTATTCCGGGTGACATAGGCTACTAAGATTTAAAAAAAAATTAATGGGGTTACCATGATCCCGCTTTAAAGACTAAAGTTGAAAAAAAATATTTGAAAATAAGATTAACTATATAATCATCATCTAGAAAATGATGAGTAGATTCCAAAAATATATAACACAATAGTTCAATATCCAGTAATTTACAAACAAATATCATTTAATAAAAATGTGAATAAGATTCCAAAGGCTATTTAGGCAAATCGCTTCTTAGGGAGGCTAACTCCAAAAATAATATGGCAGGGCAGTCGTATTTTTTAATTCGTTAAATTAAGTTCACTTGTTACATTTTATAATGTAACCCACAGATGGAGAGAGAGTTCCGTGACTACCAGCGCGATAAACAGAGCGCCGCGAAGACCGCGCTCCGGCAGCTGCTGCTGGAGACCCGCTCCATAACGCACCGCTCCATGGCAGCAGTGCGCGAGAGCCCGGCCGCGATGACCTCCATACAGGACACGCTGAAACACGACGCGAGGTGAGTTGTCTTGGGTTGAAATAACGCATCGCTTCATGGGCCTCATGTGTAAATATAACGCATCGCTCCATGGACCTCATGTGTAAACTAAACGCATCGATCCATGGACCTTATGTGTAAACATAACTCATCTATACATGAGCCTCGTGTATTAAAATAACGCTTCGGTCCATGAGCCTCGTGAAAAGTAACACATAGAATCATGCATTTTGTGTAAACGTGTCGCATCGCTCCATGAACCTCGTGTGTAAACATAACGCATCGCTCCAAGAACTTGATGTGTAAACATAACGTATCGCTCCATGAACTTGGTGTGTAAATATAATGCATCGCTCCATGAGCCTCGAATAAACATAACTCATCGTGTTCACAAACCTATTACGCACCTTTGTATTGCGCCTTTGAAAACCTATGCACGGCCATCTATTGGTCCTGAACACATCGCCGTTCCGTGAATATTGTGTAAACATAACGCATCGTTTCATGAGCTTCGTGTGTAAAAACTCATAACCCTGAATCTTACGTAAACATAACGTATCAATCCACGAGTCTCTTATAAACTTAACTCATAACTCCGTGAATTTTGTGTAAGCATAACGCATCGTTTCATGAGCTTCGTGTAAATCTATCCATTTCATATTTTTATGACGGGTACTTAAATCGGATTAGTTTCGATGATAGTTTGTCGTGCGCAGGTACACGGCTTTGGATCACATTCCCGAGGAGAGGCAGCAGATCATCACCGCATACCTCGAGGAGTTGGAGAAGAAGGGGCCCCCGCCTCCGCCCACCGCCACCGAGCCCAGCAGACGATCCAAACAGTGACAGGTAAATAGATAGATACTGTGGCCAATGTGATGACAACTCAATCAAAAATAATTTATATTGTATAGTGGTACGGAATCCTTCGTGGCCGAGTCTGGCTCGCACTTGATCAGTTTTTGAAATGAATACTTCTTTAGCCGCGTTGAGTACTTTTTGGCAGGTAAAAATTGGCAGGACACTTCGCGTTGTTAGGAAGACAAAAGGTCTTATAATAAATATAGTACATTCGTAATTCAACTTTGGTGCCTTAGTTTTCAGGTTAATATTTTAAGTATTTTTAATATTTATATTATTATAATTTTCTTTTTTAAATTTTAGTTTTCACTTCTATCGGCAGTCACTATGAATGGCAATTTTTTTTTAATTTTTTTTTCCTGTTCGCAGTCGGCCCCGGGCACGCGCCTCTTCGCCGCGCCGGTGCCCGTGAATAAAGTACCCTTAGATATAAATTTGTGATAAATTAAACAAACTTTCAGTAAAAATTACGCCTTTTATTGTTACCCCTCCATTTAGGATACCAACAGTTCATATCCATACTTCTTAATAATCTAGTGTACCTATATGGCACCGTAAAATTGCAAAAACCGTCAGATTGCAATCTAACGCTTTTAATCACGATAGATTGAAAACTATTGACAGATTGTGAACCGTTCAATGTTCTGAATGTCAATTTTTGAAATATTCAGTGTATTTACGTTTTCTTATCTATTTCTTTTAAGTTAGGTTAGGGTTCGACATAAATAATCAGGAAGTGCCAGGCACGAGATCAAGGACAGTCAAGGGCTAACTTGTAGTTGATTAAAAAAAACTTAGGTTCTATCGAGTTAATATGCCTAACAGATTACAATCTACCGAAAAATAATGCGTTAAATTGTAATCTTTTGACAGTTTACAATCTCGCTAGATTATAATCTAACGGTTTTCACAACCTTACGGTGACATGGAGGGTAGAGGTAAGGGGAATCATCTGTGTGTATGAAAAGTGCCCGTCTAAATCACAGATTTATAAAGGGAAGCAGATTCAAAATATTGAAAAAAATAGCAAACACACGGCAATTTCAAACACACGGAAACATTACGCACACATATACAAAACACAGGGCCGCACCTTGTTGCTGCTTATCACATTATTACGTAGGGTTAAGTAAGTCGTGGAAAAAAAAAACGACCTAAACGTTACCTATCATTTGGAAGTTATAATTTGTAAGGGTTTTAAAAATAATAATAGGTCCTTTTATGATTTTTTCATCACAAGCGATCACAACTGCAATGTATCTAGTAACAAAATTGAAAATTGTAATTTCATCTAGCTTTTGCTCGCAGCTGCGCTTACGTTAAATTCAATTTTCATACAAAGGACATGACCAGTAATTGCCCTCCGATTCGGGACAATACACAGGATTTCGGTTTTTACAGTAAGGTTTAAAAATTCAAAACGAAATTATTATGGATTTATTATTCCAAATAAGGTCAGGGTTCAAATGACAAAAAAAACAGTACGTTTATTGTTTAAATCTTGAGCGTCCGCTTTCGTCTTTAAGCACTACTCCATTTTGACGTTCCATTATATCCATGCCTAATAATAATCTTGTAACCCTACTTGAATTCCATTTAAGTACCTTAGTCATTATATTATGAATGATTTATTTTTGATCAATTAAATAGTAATGAAAAGGAAATGTATGTTTTGTTTATAATTATTTTTATTTTTTGACAAGTCTCAAACTAATATATCGAACAAAGCATTTTGAAAATCTGCGTTTAAAGGAACGCCCTTTCACATTGCGTATGCTGCCATCTGTGGTCGAATAGTTGAACTTGTTAACCAAAAGTAGTGAGCAATACTTAAAAATATTTTCTAGACTCACCACAATAACTAGCGCCATCTAGTGTGGGAAAGCACTTTTTGGTGAAACTTTTTTTATTTATTTTCTCAGTTTTCAGAGCCTTCAGACTCCTGAAACTTTTTTATTTGAAAACTATAAAATATAACAATTACAATAATAAAGAAATAATACTAGAAAATATTTTTTTAGACTCGCTCAACACAATAAATAGCGCCATCTAGTGTGGGAAAGCAGTCTTTTGGTGAAACTTTTTTTGTTCATTTTCGCAGTTTTCCGAGCCTTCAGACTCCTGAAACTTTTTTATCTGAAAACAGTGAAATATTACAATTACAATAATAAAGAAATCATTGCTGAACATTGATTTTTGAAACCTAGGCAAGCTGCCACAGTTCCACCGGTCAAGTCCTTTCAAATACCTGTTTTATTTGAATTATGTAAAATTAAGTAAAAGTAAAATTGCTTCTGCAGTTTATTATTACTTATCTAATAAAAATCCTGATTTTCAAGTCTCTACAACTACAAAAATATAGGATTTGCATACAAATTTTCAACCCTCATTTCACCCTCCGTGGGGTAGATTTTCGTAAAATTGCTTAAGCAGTTTATTATTACTTAAAACTAATAACCTTTATGCCGATTTTCAAGTTTCTAACTTCAAAAACAGAACCCTCATGTAAGTTTCCAACCCCTATTTCACCCCCTTTGGGGTAAATTTTCCTAAAATTGTTAATACAGTTTATTATAACTTAAAACTAATAACCTAAATCCCGATTTTCAAGTCTCTAACTCCAAAAACTTGGGAGCCCTTATGTAAGCTTCCAACGTTGCCCCATTACACCCTCTTTGGGCTGATTTTTCGTAAAATTGCCATTAACTTAATTGCCAACTTTCATGTCTCTAACTTCAAAAACAAAGGACTTCCAACCCCATTTCAACCCCTTAGGGGTGAATTTTCTCAAAACCGTTTCTTGGCGGCAGTCTACACCATAAGTATAATGAACCTATCTTCCAAATTTCAAGTCTACATAATATGCTTTATAGTTCCTGAGATATCGTGATGAAAAGTGACATTTCGCTTTTATATATGTAAAACCGTTAGATTATAATCTGACCTGCGAAATTGTAAACTGTATATCGAAATTGTAACGCATACGCATGGGTATAGTCGAGGACCTGGAGAGGGACATAAGGCACTTTTTATCCTAGAAAATTAAGCAGTTCCCGCGGGAATTGAAAAACTTATTCCACGCGGCCGCAGTCGCGGGCATCAGTGAGTCAATTAAACACGAACAATAATCAAAATAAAGCTATAATTCTTGTTTGGCAATAGTAGATAGATACATAAGTACGGAATTTGTAAAAGGAAAAATGATAATTTATTTCTAAAGGCTAGCGTCCACTAGGCTCTCCGAGTCGAATCAAAGTCCAAATCAAATCGCATTATATTACTAAGGCCCGGACTCGACCAAAGCGGAGAGTAGACGAGAGGAGAGGAGATGTGATAACCAATAGAATTTCGTTATTTCCACATCTCGTCTCCGCTCAGCTTCAGTGGATACCACTGAGCGGAGATGTATCATATTTGTATGGCGCGATCGATGAGATGTGAGCTGTGGCTCGCAAGCTGGCGACATACATCTCCGCTGTAGCCAGTACGCATCTCGGCTCCAGTCTAGCCAGTACGCATCTCCACAGCTTCGGTGGATACAGCCTAGCTGAAAAACATCTCTTCTCGTCTTCGCTTCAGACATCTCCGCACATCTCCGCTCTGGTGGAGTCCGGGCCTAATACTTTCCAGTCTCACCAATTTATCTGGCCCGGTGACCAAAACTTAACTAATTTTAATGCCTGTTTAGTTTTAGTGTTTATTTTATTTTTGATACTACTACTAGATTACTAGCGACGCTGTCAACGGGTCAGATAACTTTGTGGGACTATAAAAGGGATGATGACAACTCAGCAACTCTATCAAACTAAAAACGCGCTTCTAGTATGGAAGTTTGTGTATAGTTGTGACGTCACCAAATTTCAGCGCACTTTTTTCTTTCATCAATAGTTTTAAATGGTCATCAAACTTAAAACTAATCTACGAGGTGAATTTTAGGTCTTTTAGAAGACCCTCTATTTAATAATCATTATGTTTGACATAGGCATCATCCCTATTCGCCATCTGTAAATTTAAACTTAAATGAAACTTATTCGATTAGCAGCGTGCGTGCGGAAATAGTCGTAATACACATATGGAACTAATGTGACTCGACTCGATTCAACTCGTTTCGGCTGTAGTGGACTCGGGCCTTAATAGTCAAGATCTTGTGCAGTCAGCTTGATGCGTTGCGACGGCAGCTCCCATACTCGCACCGTGCCGCAGTCGTCGCCTGCAGCAATGCGGCACGACCTGGAAGGAAAAACTAAATCCATAACTTTTGAAGCGAAGTTGGCTGGGTGAAGTGAGGTGTTTTACAAGATCTTTAAACTAAATTAGATTGACATGGCTAAATCTAGTGATGCTATCCTTTTATACGACTGCCTGAAAAAAGGAGTATATTGTTTTCAGGGTCCATGTATGTATGTATGTGAGTTTGTATATTCCACCATAACTTCTATACGTCTGAACCGATTTTGATAAATGAGGTATCGTTAGAATCCCTAGCTTATTCTGGGTGACATAGGCTAGTAAAATTTAACAAAAAAATTATGGGGTGACCGCATTAAAAACTAAATTTGAAAAAAAAAAATTCAAAATAAGATTAACTATATAATCATCATCTAGAAAACGATGAGTAGATTCCAAAAATATATAACACTATATTTCAATATTCAGTGATTCACAAAAACATATCATTTAATAAAAATGTGAATAAGACTATTTAACTAGTTTAATTTAGATTTTTTTTAGTTCGTTTTTGGCAGGGCAGTCGTATTTTAAATTTTTTTAATTATGATTTATGTTTGTTCTAGAGTGAGAAAAATAGAAAAGAGTCTTGTTTCGTGTTTTAATTCTGTTAAATGACTAACCATAGAGTGAACCACAGATTTAAACAAAGATACTGGTTTTATTGTTTATTTTTCTGAGCTATCATTTTTAAAAAGGGGTGTAATTTTTGTTATTTTTTTTTGATAACCTTATAGAAGAGCGATCTAACCTTATTAACTTTAATCTATTGCTTTATTTCGTAACGATTTGAATGAGTACGTACTGTGTTTACGTAGCTCGTACAAGTATTACGAGATATAAATATTTATATTTGCACGGGCCGCGAAATTTGAGACCATCCACGTGACCCTCCGCAGACCTACCGAATCCGCGTAATGGCGATCCGTAGACGAGGGGAGGGAATTATTGATATATATATTTTAGTGATTACAATAATTATAATTATGCTATAATATGCTTATGATATTTAATGAGTGGCACGCGTGATGGCCGCGGTGATGTTTTGCACACTGCTTAAATATTGTTAAATTAAATACATATATAATGAAGAGTAGGTTAATTTGGAGCAAACTGTAAGGAGAAAAAAAAATAGGTTAGTGCTGATGGTGCAAATTGTATGGTTGGACTGTGGACCGTCCATATGGAGTCGTATGTAACGCAAGCGCAGCGAGCGCGCGCCCCGCTCACCCGCTATGGCTGACGGCGAGACAGCGCACGTGGGCGCGCCCGCCCAGCCCGCCCACGGCTAGCGCTCTCCCTCCGCACACGTCATATATCCTCAGCGGCTCCTCACCACCCGCCAGCCCCACCACCACGCACGGCGGTGACAACCAGCACATACACGACACAGCCGCGTCCAGGCACACTACCTGCAATAGAGGATCACCCATCTTGGACGAATTAAGCGCAAAACACCCAGGGAACGGGCGCGGGTCGGACACGGGTCGGGTGCGCGGCGGATTGAATTCCTAATATTTATATGGCCGACATCCCACAGCGTCACCCGCCTCGCGCCTGACGTTTCCTGTGTGTTTTGCCCTTTAACCACGGGACGTGTGGTATCGGCCATATTCGCCTTACGCCTCTAGTCGCGATTTGTGGCAGTTTCGCCATTGATTATGATATTGTGTTGTCATAGTGATCGAATTTGCATGCACTAGTGTCAATAATATGGCAGAAAAATGAGCACTCTCCCCTCTCCCCGCAAAAGTTAGACGAACGTGATTTCATACATTTTTCTTACGTTTCCTATCCCGTATTTATTTCATCCAAGCCCAAAAGACAATACCCACGTCGCCTGTTAGTTTTATATTATTTTTCAATTTCAATACAGATGCTCGAAAAATGCACTTACGGAGGCAGTAAGCATGGCTTGTAAGTTTAAATTACTGCCCTCGCGCTACTTTTTTTCAGTTTCTTTTATATTTTTTGTAAGTCCTTAAAAAGTTTTCTTGCATGAGAAGGTTCATAATGATATTGACTTTGTATGAAGAAAACTGCCGTCGCCAGACCTTGTTAGGTCCATTTCAAAAATAATTATTTATTTACTGATTATTAAAAACAGGGTCTTCCAAAAGACACAAAATTCACATCCTCGGTTAGTTTTAATTTTGCTAACCATTTCAAAAGAAATAGAAGTACGTTGAAAATGATATCACAACTATATATAAGGTCATACAAGCTTCCCTATTAGAAGCCCGTTTCATAAGTATAATGAAGAGATTCTGATTTGATTGACTTGTCTTCGCACCTTATAGCCCACGACCTCTATTTACATAGAGGGGCCCTGTCAAACAAAGAATATGGACTTATTTTACTAGCGCCATCTAGTCTGAAAAGCAGGACAGCGCTATGGCGGGGACAAGGACAGGCATACAGCTGAGAGGCACGCCTTATAAGTCGGACGCTCGACGAAACGTCAACGGACGAAAGTCAACTTGTTTCTATGAAAGGGCCCATAGTACCTACATATATTATATATATCAATGTTTTAGCAGGATAAGTTACGAATTCAGCGCATACCCTCAGCGGAGACCCCTGCGCTATATCATAGACCCTCAGCTCGGAGTCCATAGACAGCGACACAAAGACCCCCGGCCGCTGCGCGTTGAATTCCACATTCAGCACACAGGTCGCGTGCCCCTCCAGCACGTCGTATGCGGGGTCGAGTGCCGCCGAGGGGTCGCTAGCTTGCGGGGGTTGCAGCTTGCAGAGGTATAGTTTGCCAGTTTTGGACCTGTTGACGAGGTTCACTCAATTGAAGTCAAACAGAGGCCCAATCGTTTAAGCAAATCGTAATCATTTGACAGCTTAAAACGTATCACTCGAACTATTTAATGAGTTCATCTACATGCTTTTTGACCAACGTTTACGAATACGATTTCCTTACACAATTGGGGGGTAGTTATGCAAAACATTGCAAATTTGCAAAACTCTGGAGATTTTGCAATTAACAAAAACTGGTGACAAATATATTTATTATTAGAAGATGCCCGCGACTTTTTGATTCTCGCGAGAACTATTAGGTCCTTACATATGAAATTGGCGTTTTGTCGTACTGGCCACTTTGATCTTAAATATCTCCTCTTTGGTTAGGAATTTCAAATTTATACAGCTATTTACTCATGCTTTTGTGTTTTGAAAACCTCTAATTCATTTGTTTTCCTCTTTTGATTTTTTCCTTGCGTCACTCAGTTTACAAAAACCTGAAATATCGCGTTATTTACGAGTACGAGTTCCATCGTGGTACCAGTGCTGCAGATCGGCTCGAAGGATTAATGATGTGTATGGTGGCGGTGTCGCAAAAGAAAACACAGTGCGTTTTTAATAGCAATGGTACATACACACTTTGATTAAATAAATCGCCCTCACCCCCGCTGATAGTGTTGTCAAGTGCTGTTTTTGACATCCATCGTACGATTTATTACGTAAACGGAGTGATTTATATGTTAAAGTTGTTATAACCGTTTATGTTCACATTAACGCTGTGATGTCAACATTAACGTATCAAATCCGCTAGAGTTGGAATATTTTTTTTCTTGCTCATGCTACCTAGGTATAAGTTGACATTTCCTAGATAATACGGGGTACGGGAATTTTTTGTCAAACGGCCAAGCATTCGTTAGAGAAAATAGGTTGAGTTGATGGTGGTTGTGTCAGTGGTGGTGATGGTGGACTGTCCCAAAACCGAATCAGCATAACCCGACTCAACTTAGTCTTGTTTGCCCTACCCCTAGAGTGTTTTTGTAAAGTGTGTACCCAGAAGCTTGCGAAGGAGGTCCTGAATAAAGTGACGTGAAGCTAAATGAAGGGGCGACGAAGCGAGTCTTCTGGTGTAGCCCATCCTTTTTACTTCTATATTTTTATGGACACCCAACATTAGACGTTTGATCATAATATAATCAATTAATTAGGTGATCATTCGTGATGAAAACTAAGACCATTCAATGATATACCTACTTGATTATTTCATGAAATGATTAATTCTATAGGATTTCGCGATTTAACAGTGGAGGGACCGTTAATGCTTACTATTCCTAGATAAAGTTCTTAAATCATCTCATTGACGAATTTCGAGCTCTAACGTATCGAAACCGTTTATGTCGACATTTCCTAGGAAATGCTGACACATCTTACATACTCTTTAATCGAAGGCTTGTTGCTTGTTTGTCGCTTAATAATTAAGTTGCTTTCAGTGTATTTTTTTAAAAATGACTCATTTAAGAGGTTCAATAACAAAAAAACGTGTTTCTTTCATTGCCAAGCATGCGAAATAGCGAAAAAAGCTTTGGATATGTGTACTCAAGAAAGGCAAAATAACTTTTTGACCTTGATTTATGTATCAAAAAGAACATTATCTGTAATACAAAAAGAAGTAAAAGAAGCTTATGAAGACCGAAGAGGTCCTTAACTCCTTATCTCTTCGTTCTTCGTAAAAAAGATGATTTTAATCGAAGTGTAATTGCCAGAACTATAAAAGACTTTTATATGACTAAAACAATCGTCCCTACTTGTCCAAATGATTTAATTTTCTTTACGTGAAAATAAAATCATTCATTCAAGAAATGAAGTAAATTTTAGACTTTATTATTGTGTTTCAATCAATATTTCAAATGTTTTTAAAATAATACAACCACTGCTTGTTTTTGTAATTTATCGATATGACTGTCAGTAATAAGATCACAGCACTAGCACATTCCTAAGCTCTGCATTCCACTCAGGTGCGAATAATATTTAATACAGCTAAGAACATAATGAAATTGTTATCATACCCCACGACGAATACGTCGTCAGGCGTCTTCTCGCCGACGGGGCGCAGCGGGGAGCTTCTGATAAAGTCAAAGCAGGTAATGTCGGGTGCGGAGCCGCGTGTGGTGTTCACGGCATAGCAGACGATGCTCTCAAACACGCGCGTGTTGGCGTTGGCCTGCCACGCCACCAGCGAACCGGCCGCACCCGCAGAGATGAGCACCTGGGGTACCATAATTGTAGAAAAGTGCTATTATGTGGGAAAGTATTGTATGTATAGGTAAAACTTTGATTTTTTTTCGTGTTGTCGTTTCTTTTTTTTTTTTAATTTTTTTACATTGTCGTTACAGAATTACCGCTGAGGGCAGCGGACGGTTTACCTTCGTGGAACCTTCTCTCTGGGGAGGAGGCATTGTAACATTACAATTTTAGAATAGTAAAATTGCAAATTTAGATACAGCTAGCGTCATCTATGGACACTAGTCGGTAACAGGGCAACCTTGTTTGGGGCAGATTGCAACTTTTGATACGACTAGCTCCATCTATGGGCACTGATCTGTGAGACGGGTTGTCAAATCGATTAGAATTCGTATAGCGAGTGAGAAAAATTATTTACCTTTTGGAAAATCAGATTCCTTTAAATAAGGGGTTTGATTGGTTATTGGTGTAATAAAATATACCAATAATATAGATTATATTTCTTTTTCTTAGCCAAGGAAAATTGTCTATACCATAAATTATCTATGGTCACTCAATGAATGTGTTTGACCGATGAGCTGTCACCGACGACACAGGATTTTATAATTTGATTGTGTAGTTATTGTCGAATTAAGGGTGAAATTGCTGTAATTGTGTAAAATACGTTCAGTATGTCTTCCGTGAGCATCGCGGCTATAAAACCCGCTTGTTGAAGACGTAGACCTAGACGCGTTGTTAAGCCCTGATAAGTCTCTGAAGTTAGCCGCGAGTGTGTTCGAGTTGTGCGAGTTCGCGCAGATGAGCACAGTGGGGAACCGTCACCATTATAGTCCCACAAACCTATCTGATCCGGTGACAGAGTCGCTAGTGTAATATGGAAAAAAAGTGTGTGAAAATTCATACATGGTAGAAGTGAAACTTCAGAAAAGTAGCCTACGAGAGAAGGAGACAAATACCACTTGTATTCTATCTCATTCTCTCTCAGGCTTAAACCTATTATGAATATGTCTCTTTTTAGTGTCGCTTTTTTGTTTCATCGAATTTTCAAACCACAACGATTCTGAAGAAGTTTCACTTCAAAAAACTAAACAGGCATAAAAATTCGTTCCAACTTTTTCCACTGGGCCTGATTTAAAGTTGGTGGGACTATAGGTAACAGATGTGTTTTAAACTGTCACCTGGTCGGCCGCGCCCCGGCGCCTGCCCCTGCAGGAGATCTGCATGGTGAGCAGCACGTTGGCGAGTGTGGCATCTGCCCACCGCAGCGCTGCCACACGCCGCGACGCGTGGCAACCGCTCGGCGACGCGAGATGGGTGCCCTCGTCCAAGGAATCGCCTCTGAGGTTGCAGAGCACCACCTCGCCTGACGACGTTCCTGTTTACGCAAACTACGTTTATCTAAGTCATGTACTTATCTATACTAATATTATAAAGGCGAAAGTTTGAATCGATGGATGTTTGTTACTCAATCACGCCAGAACGGCTGAACGGATCTGGATGTTTGGCACAGGGATAGATTATAGTCTGGAGTAACACATAGGCTACTTTTTATTCCGGAAAATGAATGTTCCCGCGGAAACCAAAAACCTCAATCCACACGGACGAAGTCGCGGTCATCAGCTATCATACTTAATATTATAAATGCGAAAGTGTGTTTGTTTGTTGGTTTGTCCTTCAATGGCGCCGCGACGGAGTAACGGATCCACGTGATTTTTAGCATGGGTATAGTTGAGGACCTGGAGAGTGACATATGGCTACTTTATATCCCGGAAAATTAAGGAGTTCCCCCGGGAATCAAAAAACTTAAACCACGCGGACGAAGTCGCGGCCATCAGCTAATAGTATAAATATCTACTAACCGTAGGCCAACAGAGCGGCCACAGTGGGATGGTACACTAGCACAGACACGCAGTTCTTCTCGGCTATATCCATCGTATGCACGTACCTGTATGACACAGGATGTTGCACTCAAAACCAAATTACAAATTAGTGGATTGCCCCAAACTAAGACCTCGTGTTAACTCTTGCTGAGATCTATAGAGTGGACTTATGTGAGTACCATAAATCTGTCTCGTTCTAAGCAAAGTCAAAGTTCGCTCTATAGATCTCACACTAAGTAAAGTCTGAGCGAAGTCAAAGTACGCTCTATAGACCTCGTCATTAGAGAGCTCGCTTCGCTCGGTTTAGGCATATTAATATCCACGTCCCTTGTTAGATAACGATTTTAAACTATCGATTAAATTAAAAAAGTGCGTTGACTTCTGATGACGTCACAACTCACAAGTAAGCATACCTAAGTTGTTGATACCGTGTTTTGAGGTTTGAAAAAAATTCCACGACATCGTACCGAAACATACTAAATCGCTTTACGCCTTTAACTCCTCCTCTAGCACCTCCCACCGGATCAGACCAGAGAAAATTCAGAAATTATAAATTACCAAATTGATCCCACCGGGGATCGCACCCGGGACCTCTCTTAAAACCACAACGTTGACCACTGCGCCACGGAGGTCGTCTAATCTTATGTACCTATCACGCCAGCGCAAAACTCGATGGAATATGAAAACGCACTTGTCCTCGCTGCGCTTGAGCGTGTAGCACCGGACGACGCCGGTGTGCTGACACCAGGCGTCGTGCTGCGCGCGCCCCACCGACACGGCCAGCGAATTGCCGGCACTACTCCACGCGACACACAGCACCGACGACTGGTGGTCGCCCGAACCGTCCGGCTTCACTTTTATCTCCTGCATAATAATCTCTAATCATCACCACATGTACCTTTTTATTTGGGAAAAACCATAATAAGTTAAAGATCCCTCCTAGTCATAAACGGGGATTATATGGATAATATTTGTTCACAGTTATGGCTGTACTGCTTTGGAATGAATTGCCGAGCGACATTAAGTAGGCAGTCAGTCTTTAAATATAGGTAGTATATATATGAGTCGTGTAAGTATATTTTATATATATATATAATATATTTATATGTATGTAAACTATTAATATTGTGTAATGCACAATCTCTAAACTAAACTAAAATGACAGCTATAAATCTATAGTTCTGTCTCTTTTCGTAGGGAGTAAAGAATATTTTACAAAACAATTGGCCTCATTATGTCCTAACCTAATATAGTCCAGTTATTTGGTGCTCAAAAAGGGGATTAACTGGAAAGTTTCTCGGGAGTTTTGTAAATTGGTGTATTTTATAGATTTCGACGTGCTCTTTCCGAATTTTCACTTTGCCACCTCGTATCTTCGCCGCTCGCGCCGCCATATTGGAAAAATGCCGCCCAAAAACAGTTTTTTGACTAAGTCCTTTCGGACTAATTTACGATGAAAGTTTGTAATAAATTAAACTTGAGAAAATTTCCTACAGTTTATATAACAACGTTTTTTTTGTAGAATAAGCGTACGAGAGCCGCAAACCAAAACCTAAATTCACCTTCCACATATTGTGGGTGTTATACAAGTTATTTATACTAAAATAGATCAACGAAAGTTATTTTTGCCATGACTGCACATAACTCGCACTAGCTTCTCTTATGTTCGGAAACAGCTTTAAGAATGCACGAGAGAGATGTAAGGGAAACTTGAATGTAGGGCTTCAGTCAACCTGCATCAGTTTAGCGGTGAACACGTCCTCTTCGTCGGAGTCTGAGGAGTTGTGCGTCAGCTCGCGATCGTTTTGCTCCAGCTGTTCCATCATAGCGGGCGCCACGCGACGCAGGAACTCGTTCAGACCTGGGGTTCATACGTACTTGTATAAAAAAGAAAGAAAGATTAAACAGTTTATTCACTAGTAAGTATTACGTAAACATGTGAGGCAGAGGCATCGGCAGAGGTGATTGCGAACCTTACACTGGTAGGCCCGGACTCCACCAGAGTGGAGATGAGAGGAGAGGAGATGTGATAACCAATAGAATTTCGTTATTCCCACATCTCGTCTCCGCTCTACTTCAGTGGATACCACCGAGCAGAGATGCGAGCTGTGGCTCGCAAGCTGGCGGTGCGGCGGCGAGCAGCGGAGACGAGAAGAGATGTGGGCGGCGCCCCTAACTAGTATCACAGACAAGACAAGTTTTTTTTCCGGAAAATCAAGAATTTCCTCTGGGAATAAAAACAAATATAGTGCACACGTGTGTGCAAACGCAGGTACACTCTCTGTACCTTTACTCTCATAGCACGATGGGACGGAAAATCGGACACGGCCAGAAAAAATCAGACATAGGACCGACGGCTTTAAACGTGCTCTCCGCGGCACGGGGGCGAAACACCGCCAACTTCCTAACTCCGAGTAAGTTCTAGGCAGAAAAACCCAATACTTGTTAAGGCCCGATCCGGGACTCGAACCCGGGAACTCAACAAACGTAACACTTTCGTCTGTGGCACCACCCGGAAGGGGTGTACGGGCTCAGCGTTTTGGCCCTGCGTCATATGCCCATAAATGCATACAAAGCAAGGCGCTGGTTGTCAGCTGTGACCCCGGGTGACGTCACTGCTTAACACATGATAGGCTACTTTTTATGAGTTCCCGCGGGAGCCAAAAACCTCAATCCACGCGGACGAAGTCGCGGGCATCAGCTAGTTATTAATAAATAACAGTATTAATTTAACAGGAAACTTTCCGATTCTTACCTAAATTAAAACCAACTGCACCTACCTACTCTCTCTCACACACACTTGCACTTTTTACACTTTAAGTACCTACCTACTTAAGTACTTATTTGAAAAATGTATAACTTTGTCATCCTAGTATTTGGCCATATTTTAGTATTAAAACAATATTGTAAACTCACTTTTGGCCGCGACTTTGTCCGCGTGGAATTAAGTTCTCCAAAATCCGATACAACTTTCATCCCTTATTGGGAGTGGTATGTTATCAAAAACTTTTAAAAACGTATTTCTTTATTTTTAACCTAAAACCCAAATAGGTACCAATTTTCATGGATATACCTAACTTGAGAAATGACGGACTTTCATACAGATGAATTTTCAAAAATCCTTTCTTAGCGGATGCCTTCGTCATAAAAGCTATCTGGACGCCAAATTTCAGCCCGATCAGACCAGTGGTTTGAGCTGTGCATTGATAGATCAGTCACATAAAAATTGTAAAACGTTAATGATTACAGAAAAATGAACAAAATATACTAAACCCGGTGGTGGGTACTCCTTCAAGAAGTCGTCCTCCGTGTTCAAATCATCCGGATGCACCATACAACCGATATCCTTAGACATGCTGGTTTGGGAGCCAGTGCCACTCTCACCGAACTCCGTGGTTTGAGAAGCGCTGCTCTTATTCTGCCGAATATCCTGGGATACGCAGTCGAATCCAACTGCTTCACTATCGAATCCAGTCAAATTCGACATTTTAGCTTATAATTTAAACTAAGTTATTCTGATTCCGAAATCACAGCTATTTTTTTTACTCAATTTTTTTGTTGACAAACGATACTTTTTTGTTTTATTTATTAATGGTTGTCATGGTGACAGAGTCATATAAAAAGTCCTCTGTGGGCAGAGTTTTGACTATAATTCTCTGTGGGTTTTTACTTTTTGGTAAAGAAGTAACCCATGGATGTAGGATGAGTACCTAACCCCCATAGACATAATATATTTATTACCGTCAACCGAGAACCTTTTTGGTTAAAAGGTTCTTGCCCTAAACGCAAAGAGGGGTCTTAAAAATTACACAGTAAAAATTACGTGTGTAAGCTTTGTGTAAGTACCTACCTATTCCTGTGTCTGTGGAATCAAACGGCGATGAACCGATTTTGACTGAATGTGACACTGTTCACACAGGTACCTACTACTCCTCATAGTGCCATGCTATCAAATAAATATAAATGCGAAAGTTTGGATGGATGGATCTTTAGCGCCGCTCGATGACTACAGATGACACTGTGATGGCGTCAAAGCAGTCGTTACGCGAGGTTTCCGCCAATCAGAGAAGTTTCCGCTCATGTGGCAGCTACGTATAATGATGTGACGTAACAATACTGCTTGTGAATATTACAATAGAGCCAGAGACAAGTAACATATAAGATATGCAACTTCAAAGCCTTTAGCCATTCGATACTCAGATTTGCCTCGAGTAGCAAGTGTTCCAGAAAGTAGACCTACCTATACCTTGATTGCGAGTGGTTATGGATTTAGTTGTTGTTATATTGTTACATTGCAATTAATTAAATATATCTAATGTGTTCTTATGTTTCTTCCTAAATAATGAGTCGGTGTATTATATATTGTGAGTTTGCATCTTAAAAACCCTATCCATCACCATACGCAAGTAGGTCTACTACAGGATGTATGGATGGATGTTTGTTACTCCATGACGCCCGAACGGCTGAACAGATCTGGATAAAATTTGGCACAGAGATAGATTATAGTCTGGAATAACACATAAGCTACATATTATACCGGAAAACAAAGGAGTTCTCCGGGAACCAAAAAACTCAATCCACGCGGACGTAGTCGCGGGCATCAGGTAGACAGTCACTACTCCCACGAGAGGAGAACCCTACATGTACACGCACCAAATACTGAACCCACCTTCCTAGCGATAGTGACCAAAAAAAGTCTATTAGCTATGACAAGCCAGATTTGTTCAGCTGTTTGAAGAAGTTCAGCTCTTTTCTAGTTGTTGAAGGTATCGTCTCACAAATTTATCTGACACCGAGTCAGATAAATTTATGAGACAGCGTCGCTAGGGTATATGAAAAATAAAATAAGAACGAAAATTAAACAGAAATCAAAATTTAGTCCCAATTTTGGCCATAGATCTGATCGTTCGAAATTTGGTGGTTTTAAAACTTCAATGTCGAAGTTTTTTTATACGGCTGCCTGACAAAAGGAGTATATTGTTTTCAGGGTTCATGTATGTATGTATGTATGTGAGTTTGTATATTCCACCATAACTTCTATACGCCTGAATCGATTTTGATAAATGAGGTATCGTTAGAATCCCTAGCTTATTCCGGGTGACATAAGCTAGTAAATTTTTTTAAAAAATTAATGGTGTGACCATGGTCCCGCATTAAAGACTAAAGTTGAAAAAAAATCGAAAATAAGATTAACAATATAATCATCTAGAAAATGATGAGTAGATTCCAAAAATAAATAACACTATATTTCAATATCCAGTGATTCACAAAAAAATATAATTGAATAAAAATGTGAATAAGATTCCAAAGGCTATGCAAATCGCTTCTTATGGAGGTAAACTCCAAAATTAATATAGCAGGGCAGTCGTATTTTTTAAATTAAATTATTTAATATTTTATTCTTGTATCATAGATCTCTTGTAGGAACTTCCACTCTGCTCTTTTTCTTATTAGTCTAGGCAATAAAGTTAGTCGACCCCAACAATAATCCCTCAAGCGACGAAACTTTACAGTATGATAAAGTATCATGAGCGTATATTATATAATAAATATCCAATAAAAATCATAAAGGAGGTCAGGTTTTTTATGCTATACCCAATTGTCAAAGCAGGAAGGTACATTATCGCGTAAACGCAGTTTAGGTTTGATAATAAAATCGATTTAAATATCGATGTTTTGCATGATTATTTCGTTCTATATTTCGGTTTTGAGTGTAAATATTCTACATACTATTATTTTAAAAAGAAATCGAGAAAATATTCAGTCATAAATATTAAGTTTTAGGTATAAATATTAGGTAGTTTTAGGTCTTCCGCATGGATTTTTTGTTGGATATTTTTGTATAAGTTATATGGTTCATACCATACTATAACCCTGCCAAGTTTCAACGACTGAGGATTTAATGCGAGGGTCTCCATACAACATACCGCCCCATTGCCTAGACTATATTATTATCTGCGCTTAAATCTTCTTTCCGTACTAGTGGTAGGGACTGACATTATCATCAGTGGCACCCGTTGTGATACATAAAATAACAATTTTACTACAACCCTTGACTGTGATCTCCCGTGTAGTACCTGAGTGAGGATGCAGTCTAAGATGGTAGCGGGCTAACCTGGTAGAGGTATGGCAGTTATATTTAACCCATACCCCTAATCGGCTTCTACACGGCATCGTACAGGAACGCTTAATCGGTTGGCGGCACGTCTTAGCCGGTAGCGTGGTAACTAGCCATGGCCGAAGCCTTTCAAATGATCAGACCAGAGAAAATTTACAATTAATACATTTCTTAATTGTAACCATACATCGAACCTGGGACTTCCCACATGACTATAGCGCTCATAACTAGACCAGAGAGGCTTTACTCTTAAAACATTAGTTCAATATAACTACAGAAATAAAAATTCTCGTATAAAAACCACAAACCAACATTTTTTATATTCTCAATATAATTCATCATACATAATGTAACATTATAATATAGTAAAATTTTGAAATATCTAATACTAATAACTGGCATTTTAATTATTAAAAGGCGTAGAGCGGCGAAAGGAATCGTATTTTTTAAAAGCTTCCATTGATCTTTCAATGTTTGCATGTTTGTTCAAGTCAAATCTTGCAACAGTTATCCCCAACCGATGTTGCATACACGTTTAGTTTGCATGGCAAATGCATGGTAACGCTAAGTGACGTCATTCTAAATCCAATATGGAGGCCTTCCATAGATGGCGTACTTGTTATTTATAAAGCAACCCCAATAATATGTATTGATATCAATTAAAAGGGGTTGCTGAGAGGAATAAGAAAAATAAAATCACGTCACACCAAATTTAATATGTCTTGAGTTGTCATAAGTTGTAAAAATGTTTTAATGATTTAGGACTTATTTTACTTGAAGCTTGGTCCAGTTCGTCTGTCCATGACTCATAGGCCAAAGCCAAAAAAAAAAGTGTGTGTGTGCACTTATGTACGCACGCAAGAAGTTACCTTTTGATAGCAAATAATAAATATCTTGAATATACCTAGTTATCGGTTATCACCCAAAATACAGTAAATGTATTTATTTTTATTATGTTGGTAGGCCTTTTTCTACAAGATTTTTATGTTGACCAACTAACGTCGGGATGTCGAATTTGGGTGTCGGTGTGCGCGCGCATCGTAAAAATTCCCCTAACGCGCCAAAAGAAGTATAACTTCAAAAAAAAAAAGGAGAAAATATAGCTGTTGTAAGGCTGAGTCTGAGAGAGACAATGGTATTATTGCTGTCCTACTCAGACTAGTGTATTGTACTCTGTAATTGGATGATAGATGGATGGAAGGTTATAGGCCTATTACACTGCACTATTCACAGAGACCCTTACACTTGAATCAGTGTAGTGTAATAAGATTTAGAGAGAAAGGGCCCCCAAATTGGTCCTTATTGCTGTATAATAAGCGACGCTCTATTTAGCGGCCACGCCAACCCATACCACAGGGCCCTGTAAAAAGTGCAGTGTAATAGGCCTATTACTTCGGAATGGCGCCGGCTGCCTTGTTGTGTAAATAGCTAATTATGAGCATAAATAAATAAATAATTGGATACCAGTATTTGCATTTAAAACTTGAAGTTGAAATATTGCAAAATTAACCTACCGTCACAGGAGCCGTATTTTTATTTTATTTTTGAAATGAAACTTCTTTAGAATCTTTGTGATTTGAAAATTCGATGAAACAAAAAGTTAAATTTTTGTCATTCTCTCGTAGGCTACTTCTCTGAAGTTTCACTTCTGCCGTGTGTGAATTGCACACACACTTTTTTTATTTTTACATCTAGCAACCCTAGATGAGCAACTCCCGATACCACAATAAAAATATTATGTGCTTCGTAAATCGATATGAATTGTGACTTTAAATCTAAACTACGAAAGGCATCGTGGCAATATTGAAAAATAGTGAAAAATGAAAATGTTAGTGTGATTATCAGGTTCAAAAATGCATCGAACTGTGAGTTGTGACGCTTAAAACTGAAGTTTATAAGTTTCCGCTCGAAACGTAAGCTTAGAAATAATCAATGCGTGTGGAAACGATGTTTATGTGATGAATTATGACACCCTTTCACAGTACGGTACGTCATAGTATATCGCGTCGCGTCGCGTCGCGTCGCGTCGCGTCGCGTCGCGTGGCGTCGCGTGGCGTCTCGTTCGTCTTCAGGTAGAACGATAGAGGTACGTTCATGCTTCGAAACATGGCGAATTCATACATGGACATTAATGATACTAGACTTGAAAAACTGTGAAACGGTTAACGGTTGTAAACGGTAGTAAAAAAAAAACAATGTTTTTGATCACTCGCTAGTGCACAAGAGTAAAGATTGTTTACTACCATTTACAACCGTTAACCGTTAACCGTTTAACCGTTTAGCGAAAGTTTAACATCTCTAATTTATACGAAAACTATCCCATAAAATGATTTGGTTGTTGGTAAAATAAATCTAAATAGGTACCTACATTATTATTTTTTTAAATGCGATTTTTTAGGACTTTACCGTATGGCTTTTTATAAAGGCTCTATATATTTTATATCAATTTGTAAGAACTTTTATAGAAATTGCACAAAAATCTAAAAGAAATATATTAAAATGTTAATTGGGGTACAGCCAGCACTTGTGTCACTTTACCAAACCACCAAAACCAAAACCAACAAAAAACAAAAACAACCAATATAAAAAATACCTAATTAAATATAACTAAAGAATATGCCTTACCAAAATTAAAAAAGAAAGTACATGATACGTTATTATAGAACATCGATTTCTTATTATGACATACATAATATAACTAATCTAAATTAAACAATGCAGACAAACATTATTATAACATAAGTTAGTATTTAATATATTAATAAATATTGTCTTCTTATAAACTAAGTGTTCTTAATTTATTAATATAATTTATCTAGTGAATGATCAGAGTGGATTATTTAAGGTACTGGTAACACTAGGACAACACAAAACTATAATTTTTTTTAAATTTTCTGCATTTAGATTTTTTTTTAATAACTGGCTTTACGGCTCTGGGTTCCAAGGCTCCAGTCCTGAGCCATCCACGAGCCATCTATCGGCTTTCACTAGACAGACTATAATATTACAATTTTTGACGTGGTGAACTTTTCGTGGTTACATTTATGTAAATTTCGTGGTTACAACGTGAACATAAAAAAAACAGTTTATATATTTTTTTATAAATAAACAATCGAAAACAAAATTAATTAAAATACCTACTTACCTATTTATATTTTCGTAGCTACATAAAATGCAACCAAAAAAGATTTATAAATTTTATCACACATTGTTTGTCAAAGTGTACTTTTAAAAAATTGAAATCAATTTATATTTGCAGTATAAATATATTTGTGTATATAAACGATTTTATTTATTTATTTCACTTTATAAGGCATGCTCTCAGTTCAGTCCATCCAGTCGTCGCCGCCGAAATCGGTGCTGCTATCGGCGATGTGAACCTGTAACGGGAAATTGAAGAGTCAATGATTTATACAGGGTTACAGGAAAAGTCGACCTAGATCCGTTAAGGGCGTGTAGTACACATCATTTCTGAATGATTTCACTATGGAACCCCCCATCCTAAACTTAACCGTTTTCGAGATATTCGAGTTTATTTTTTTTTATGAAAATGCCCAATTTTTCGGCTATTGAATTGAATATTTTGAATTTTTTTGACTCTTATGATTATTTTTTTGGTTTTTTACATGAAGAATGAGATGCTTAATGACGTCAATGACTAAAATTGCACGTAAGTTAACTAAATAGTTCATTGTAGACGATCGAAACTTAAGAAAATAAGTACAAATTATAAAAAAAAAATTTTCTTTTCTGGATATCTCAAAAAATTATTATGGCACTTGCTCTGCAGATGTGCTTAAAAACATCTACATTTTATCAGCTATCCAACGAGGTATAACAACCTAGGGTTGTATTTAAACTCATAGAAAAAAACATAGTTGGAAAGGTTCAGGTAGTAGGTCTAACGGGTGATTGTAGTAAGCTAAATGTAACAATAAATCAGTTCAAAATAACATTTATTCACCTAATGTTTTTGAATAAATTTTTATAGTTCATGTTCTACGTGTCCACCTCTATTTCGCACACATTTTCTCATTCTTTCACGTAGTCCACTTTTCACTACACCAGTGGTTAATGTTCTTCTTATGTCGTTAGCAGCATTAATTATCCTTTCTTTGAGAACTTCCACTGACGATATGGGGTTGGGCTCACTGTAAACGAGGCTCTTCATGTGCCCCCATACATAAAAATCCATGGGGGTCAGGTCGGGACATCTGGCTGGCCAGGGTAAAGGACCACCTCGTCCAATCCATTTGTTAGGATAGTTAGTGTACAACCATTCCCTAACGCTTCTTCTGAAATGAGCAGGGCAGCCATCATGTTGAAACCACATGTCCCGCAGTAATTGTAATGGGAGATCATCTAGTAGGTCACCTAAGTGATCTCTTAAGAAATTTTCATAAGTTTCACCATTCAGATTGTTTGGAAGAAAGTAAGGCCCAATCAAATGGTTGGAAATGATGCCCATCCACACATTTACACTAAATCGTCGTTGTGACCCCTTTATTCTTTTCTTATTTGGATTGCCTAGTTCTTTAGGAGCCCAATAGTGTGCGTTATGGTAATTAGTAATCCCGTCCTTATCGAATTTGGATTCATCTGTCCACAATATTAATTTTAGGAAATTCGGGTCCTCGATATCTGCATTGAGCATGAATCTGCAGAAGTCCATGCGTCTCGCGGGATCTCCTTCTTCAATTACATGTACCGGCGTGTAGTGATAAGGATACAGGCCTGCCAGTCCAGAAACAAAGCCAAGTCGTGTGGGAATCCGAAAGCACAATAATTCGCATCTACCATGGACGAATCGCATGAGCAGACTAAAATGGATGGCAAGCAAACAAACGACCAAATACAAAACAATGGGCATGTTGTATCCCCAAACTTATTTTTGCACATTATTTTTCTCACTCTCACCTGCATAAATCGTAAGTTGTCTCGCTCACACGCACCGGATTAACTTGAAGGACAATAGCCGAGGGACCCGTTAGACCTACTACCTGAACCTTTTCAACTATGTTTTTTTCTATGAGTTTAAATACAACCCTAGGTTATTATACCTCGTTGGATAGCTGATAAAATGTAGATGTTTTTAAGCACATCTGCAGAGCAAGTGCCATAATAATTTTTTGAGATATCCAGAAAAGAAAAATTTTTTTTTATAATTTGTACTTATTTTCTTAAGTTTCGATCGTCTACAATGACCTATTTAGTTAACTTACGTGCAATTTTAGTCATTGAGGTCATTAAGCATCTCATTCTTCATGTAAAAAACCAAAAAAATAATCATAAGAGTCAAAAAAATTCAAAATATTCAATTCAATAGCCGAAAAATTGGGCATTTTCATAAAAAAAATTAAAACTCGAATATCTCGAAAACGGTTAAGTTTAGGATGGGGGGTTCCATAGTGAAATCATTCAGAAATGATGTGTACTACACGCCCTTAACGGATCTAGGTCGACTTTTCCTGTAACCCTGTATATATACTAATGTATACTCTATCTATACTTAATATTATAAATGCGAAAGTTTGGATGGATGGATGTATGGATGGTTGTTATTCAATCAAATTTGGTACAGAAATAGATCTAGAACGAGATAAGAGAGATAAAGAGATATATCTGGAATAACACTACTTAGAATACAAACTAATAGGCTACTTTTTATCCCGGAAAATCAAATAGTTCTCGCGGGAACCAAAAAACCTCAATCCACGCGGACGAAGTTGCGGACTAATTCCTAATACTTAACAATACTTACTCAATGATGTTTGCGTATCTATACTTCTATAGCTATCGTATTAAGACGTATTGTATGAAGTTAAATGTGATATGCTAGTTTAACGACTCTGGTTCCCATAGAAAACTATCGGTATACGCATTCTAATACTATTCTTATTTCTATGCAGTTAATAGGTACTAAAATTATACATCGATGCAGTTACAGCACAAAACCAAGGAACAAGAAGCTAAATTCACAATAATACCCGTTTTTAAATTAATTCCTTGTGTAACTATGTATAGTACACACCTCCTCCGTAGGGCTGTCGCTACTGAAGCCGCCGCCCAGGGCGTACCCGGCTAGTCCACCCGCCGCCATCGCACCCACGCCCAGCCCCACCGCTGCGCCCGTGCCCAGCCCGCGCCTTTGACTCTGCTCCTGGTACTGACCTCCGTATCCGGGCTACATCACGTGATGAGTTATAAGTCAAGTAAATTTTTTTTAAAAAGGCAATTTTTTAGAAAATTTTCGTACCTAAAAATGCAACAAAAAAATGTATAAAATCATTCATTGTTTGTCAAAGTGTACTTTGAAAAAAAAAGTGTATGTGTGCAATTCACACACGGCAGAAGTGAAACTTCAGAAAAGTAAGCCTACGAGATAATGAAACAATATGGCATTAAGCGTTGGCAGTATGGCCCCTTTACCGGTGGCCTAAATTGGAACTAATTTTTATGCCTGTTTAGTTTTTAACCGACTTCAAAAAAGGAGGAGTTCTCAATTCGACTAAGTTTTTTTTTGTATGGATGTAACGCGATCATTGCGCCAATTATGAATCAATTTTGAAGATTCTTTTTTGTTTGGTAGATCATACTTCAGAGGTGGTCCCATACTTATAAATTTTATCGAAAATGATTTAGCGCTTTTTGAGAAAATCAACAAAAAACAAAATATATACCAGACAATGTTTTTTACTTTTTAGTTTGTTGGTACAAGGTATAGTTTTGAAGTCGGTTTTTGTTTCAGATAAAAGCGAATAATTATTTTGGACTGATTCAATTGAAAGTTTTTTATTCAGTTAACTTACCGCTCCTGTGCTAAAACCTGAAACAAAAAACAAAATTTGATTTCGTAAAAATACATACAGTCCGATTCAAACTCTACGACTTCTCAGAACATCGTGCGTTTCGATGTAACAGTATAATCTTTCAAATACAGTATTAAACTGTATTCGAAACATCAAATTAGGTATCAGCGTCAGCCGCAATATACTCGCGGCTAACTTTCGAGACGTCATAAAGTTTTTGGAGTTTACCTCGTTTAGAATCGATTTGCATAGGTATGCAAGCCCTGGATATGAAAATTTATGTGAAGTAAAATCAAAATTTCTCGGTTACGTTATTGACTTTGTTTCCATGGTAACACTTGTTTATATGTTTCCATGACCCTTACACAGGTGGAATTATCCGTTTGACAAACGATTACAATTCGATGACCCCCCTGGCGCAGTGGTCTTATAAGACGTCCGATCCCCGGCAGGGTCAATTCGGAAATTTATAATTTGTTTTTTTTTGTCTGTTTTGGTAAGAGGCGTTGACCGTGGCTAATTACCAGCCTACTGACAAAGACGTACCGCCAAGCGATTTAGCGTTCGGAGTTCGGATAAAACGATTGGAGGGTATGTGTTTAATATAACTGCCATACTATATAATTGGTTAGCCTGCTACCATTTAAGAATGCATCTTCATTTACCATTGTAAGGTGGTGGTGAGGTTGCAGTAAAAGGTCAACTTGTAGTAGCGTAAAAAAGTGTGTGTGTGTGCAATTCACACACGGCAGAAGTGAAACTTCAGAAAAGTAGCATACGAGAGAATGAAATAAATATAACTTGTATTCTATCTCATTCTCTCGCAGGCTAAATCCTATTATGAATATGTTTTTCTCTTTTTCGTTTTATCAACCAAAGGCGGATTGAAATAAAACATAAAACACAATTAACAAATTTTAACGACTTTCTACTGTTACATTTAAAAATCAGAGAATTACAAAAATGGAACGCTTTGTATACACGTTCGTCCGGTGACGCCACTTGTACCGTGGCGACAACATCCGTTTCATCGCATTTTCAAATCACGATTCTAAAGAAGTTTCACTTCAACAGATTTCCTCACACAATCGGGGGGCTGGTCTCAAAGCGAGGATAGCTTAGTGGTATTATTAGACGCCCACCGCTTACTCTCCCATCGGTCTATGAGAGTAAAGGAACAGAGAGTGCACCTGTGTTTGCGCACACACATGTGCACTATCCATACAAATATTATAAATGGGAAAGTCGGTCTGTCTGTCTGCTAAGCTTTCCCGGTCCAACTGTTCAACCGATTTTCATGAAATTTGGTACTTTGGTACTATGGAATAGGTTGTATCCCGGGGAAGGACATAGGCTACATTTTATCCTGGAAAATCTTAAAGTTCCCGCGGGAATCAAAAAAAATTATCCTCGCGGACGAAGACGCGGGCATTATCTAGTACACTATAATATCTCCCTCACGGATGGCTAATCTCTGTGTAAACTGGCCGCTGTGGCCGAAATTCGGTCGGGTCTATTCTATCGCCGGACTCTATGCTATAATGTCCTCCCGATTGAATTTCGGACCCGGCGGTCAAACTTCAGAGATAAGCAATTTGCGCTGGAGATATTATAGTGTAATAATGTACATATACAGGTGCACTCTCTGTTCCTTTACTCTCATAGACCGATGGGACGGAAACCCCGACAAGACCGGAGAGAGATCAGGCGGAGGACCGACGGTTTTACGTGCTCTCCAAGGCACGGGGCAATCATAATAAGGCAATATAGACGACCTTCTTAGCGCAGACGCAAGCGACGTCTTATAAATGGAAGATCAAGGGTTCGATCCCCAGTAATCAGTTGGGTCAATTTGGGAAGTCATAATTTTTTTTTTTATCTAGTCTGGTTGAAGGCTTCGGCAGTGGCTTTGTTTGATACCAAAATTATAATCTGTGATCTATCGCAAAATAGACTCGGAGAATCATGGAAACTATGACAGACGTACTATGATATTATCTCTCTCCCACTCATTGACTATCCTACATATCTCCCTCTCTTTCCATCTGCGCCAATTGCATTTCGCAAAAAACTAATTAGTTCCGTATAAAACTGCATTGTAATAAGACGTGCACGCATTTAGTGAAAAACCTACCTATATTAGTATATACCTACCGGGACGCCATTCCGAGATAATCCGACACGTGAACAATTTCAATCCACAAAAATCACAAACATTTAGTGACGTCACTGTGTTCAACCTATAAAATAAGCTGCAGCCGCAGGTAAAATAAGTGGAATTGAAGTGAATTTGTGAGTGACATCAATTAATGCAATCATCCGTAAGTTCCATTTCATTTACCTTATTTATCATAAAAACTGACCAATAATTCACTAGGGGAAAATCATGCCAAATACCTTTTTAATATAATTATAAACTCACTTGATTATGGTAAGGCAATTATTAATTTTCCCCAATTTCGCTTTGTACTTACCACCCTTCTACCGGCAAAGATGTGCCGCCAAACAATCAAGCATTCTACGATGACGTTTAGAAACCGATTACGGGTATGGGCCCCCTACCAGGTTAGCCCGCTGCCATCTTAAACTGCATCATCACGCGAAGCCGAATTTTGTAAATAAAATAAAATACATTCGATACATATTTTTTTATTAACCATCACAAACAATTATATAATTAATACAAATGCAAAATATGTACTAATGGAGAAATGCAAAAATGAGATTTAATTCACGTAAATATAACTAAAACGAAAGATTAAATGGCTACCAAACGAAATCAGATAGAAATTAAAAATCAATCATGAAAATGTGTTCAATTTTGTGCTTACTTTATATGAAAACTAACATTTCTTGTCTTGTGCATGAAAAATTTAATTAATTATAATAAAAAAAACTAAATCAAAAATGTGATGCATTAGACAGTGATTTGTTATTTTTCTTATAAAATTAGAATGTACTTTGTAACATCAATAAGCGTGTAAACATTTATACATATTATATTGGTTATAATATAATTTTCAACATTTGATAAAATGTATAAGCAATATTTTCAATATACAATAATTATTATTAGTTTTATCGATTCATAAGACATACACTTTCTTTAAATATTTCAATAATACTTAAAAAAGCAATTTGGAAATCTAGTAATCGAAAAAAATTCAAATTGTAACAATATTAGATCTGTAATCCCACAGATTGGAAATTAAAATTAAAAAAAAGAGATTAAATATAAATCTTTGATTCATTCGCCTTACGAGATTTTACAAGGCACCTGCAAAGAAAAATAATAATATTAAGAAAAATTGCCAGATTTCATTAAAAAAAAATAGCTCTAATATTAATGTAAAATTTAAATTAAAATAAAATATTACTTTTAATTAAAATTAAAAAAATTAATTCTGTATTTTTTATATTACAAATTAAATAAAACTGATAAAACAAGACTTTGTAAATTGACTCTGCTTTCAAATCATTTTAAAGGCGTATCAAAAACAAACCAAATTATTAAATGTCACCTTCTATACATTCATTCATTTCCAAAGTTAAATCAGTATTAATTTAAGAGGTTCAATTTAAGTTTGCCTTAACATTTCTTTGACAATAAATTTTAAAAAATTAAGAAATTAAAACATAAAACATTACCTGCACATTTTTGGAAACTTGTCCTAGCACTCGACTAAGCATCAGTAAAAGCCTGCAAAAAAGAGAAAAGTATTCAAAATGTATCGCTAAAATAAAAAGCAGTATAATTGTAAAAAATAAAATGAAAAAACACACAAACATCACTAAAATGAAAAAAAAAAGAAAGCCACAACCAATAAGCACGGGTTACTAAAGTTAGTATCCACTATCCAGCAGAAAGCAAACTATCCCTAATATGCCCTTCCCTTTAAAAATTAAAATAAAATATGGAGATGTCATAATAGTGTGTTTACTAGTGCTTTTGAACCGTTTCTTTTGAATGCTTCATATTCCACATTGCTGAGGGTCGTGACCCTATTCCATTAACCACAATGGCAGGGGTTTTCTTGGGATAATAATGCGGTGGGTTCCCAGGTCCTGCCGCATACGACGGTCCTTTTGCTCTCCTTGACACGGAGGAACCGAAAAGGCCCAATTCGGTCTCGAATCCAGTCACCGACTTGGGTCAACGTTGCTTAACAATCGCAATCGACTGATATGCGTTGTCGCAACTAGGCCACTCGTCCCAATTACTTCATTATGGGCCTACAATGAAAATATTGCCGATTTGGAAGCTTTAAATTGGAAAACTATACAATAACTTTGTTATTTCAAACTGTTGTATGCTTATAGGTTCTCCGTGTTTCCATAACATCTTTTATAGTTATAATCTGAAACTATTGTTAGTTTTAACATTTTTTTTCTGTAATAAGTCTGTGTTTTTTTGTTGTAAATGGGGTGATTACAATTTCTATAAAACGTCATTAAATTAACGTATTTTTTTTAAGAATTAGCCGCCAACCCGCATTGCAGCAACATGTTGGGTAACTAAGCTCTTCTAGGAAAGTGTAGGCTTGTGTCCAGCAGTGGAACATTAATGGGCTGTAGTGGAATACCAATTGGATTTTTTGCTCCAGTCACGGCCAACACTGCCTTATTGCCATCTCTTTCCCGCTACATTACAGTGAATAATTCTATCCTTGACATATTTTTGATAAGTTTTTTTATCTACTACAAGTTAGCCCTTGACTGCGATCTCACCCTATGCAGTCTAAGATGGAAGCGGGCTAACCTGTTAGGGCATGGTAGTTTTATTAAACCCATATATATTCGGTTTCTACACGGCATCGCACCGGAACGCTTAATCGTTTGGCGGCCACGGCCACGGCCAAAGCCTCCAACCAGACCAGACCAATGAAACTTCAGAAATTATTAATTCCTAATATGAGCCTGCCGGGGATCGGACTCAGGACCTCCGCACGTTAAGACAACAGCGCTCAACACTGCGCCACGGAGGTTGTGAAAAAATGAGTTATGGCATCCTAAGCCATGTGAAAAAATAAATTGCAGTACCGCGTTGCTGAAGCGAGTATAATTGCCATGGTGTATATAATTTTGTCAGTGCATATGTGTGTGCCAATTCCCAACATATAAAACATACCACAAAACAGAAACTACATATAATATATTTACTAATGTACCAAAACTAGAGTAAGAATAAAAAACATATAAAAGTCAAACGTAGTAAATAATAGAATTATTATTATTTATTTATAATAGTTATATTATTATATACATTAACAAAACATATACTCACCTACAGATCAACCCTATTTATTTATTTTATTGCAATATAATGAAAAATATACATAACAATATTTTTTTTATTCGTATTTTTTTCACAATCCCTCAAATTCTCAGTCTTACAATGGTTATGAAATGGACACATACAATACGCACATTATACTTTATAGAAATTTTGATATAAAACTGTAATTAATTGCATGCACGTAAAATATATATATCCTTCCCCGGGATGCAACCTATCTCTGCACCAAATTTCTTCACAATCGGTGGAACAAATGGGTCGTGAAAGCGTAACAGACAGACATTCGTATTTATAATATAAGCATATATTTAATGTCCTCCCGACCGACCTTTAGCCAATCTCCAGAGAGATTAGCACTCTGCGCAGGAGATATTATAGTGCACAAGGGTGTGCATGGGATGGGACGGTAAATACACAACCAGAGAGAGCTCAGGCGCAGGACCTACGTTTTAACGTTTTCACCACCGTGGTGAAATACCGCCAACTTCATAACTCCGAGCTATTGTTGAGAATTTCTTGTTAGAAAAACACTTGGTATGGCCCGACTCGGGACTCGAACCCGGGACCTCGTCGGCCGCAGTCGAGCATGTTAACCACTACACTAGCGGCACGCTATGATGGCCGGTTTGACACATTACAATAGTGATGTGGAATGTCAATTTATTCTCGAACAAAAAACAATTAAGTTTTGTTTTTGTACCTGATTAAATAGGTTTAATAAAACAAAAATGTATATGTTTATTTAATTTATTTGAACGAACTGAATATTTGAACGAAAATGAATATACATACTTTATATGCACACAAGAAACATATGAATACAAAAGATACCAAAAAAGGTGCCACAAAAGGCCATAATTAATCAGATTCGTCCATACTACTATTTTCACTGTCGTCACTGCTATCATCACATACATTAATAATTATATGTTCGTTTTCTATAATATTATCTATTTTCACATCTCTTTCATAATCTTCCCTTATTAATTTAACAGTTCTATTCACAACCTTTTCCCAGTCTCCTTTAGTCACATGTTCACAAGCTTCTTCTAATAATTTTAGCATTTTTTTTGTGGTAAATGGGGGTTCTGTATTGTGTCTTGCAGCATATCCCTTAATTTGAGCCCACACCAACTCAATCGCATTATACTCACAATGGTAAGGCGGTAACCGT
Organism: Erebia palarica; assembly: GCA_964035005.1. Taxonomy (NCBI): domain Eukaryota; kingdom Metazoa; phylum Arthropoda; class Insecta; order Lepidoptera; family Nymphalidae; genus Erebia; species Erebia palarica. The sequence continues at coordinate 9,750,338 of OZ035994.1, read as the reverse complement.
ATAACTCTGTGCCCATGTTCTAATGCTATTTCGTCAATGACGTATCGGATCTTGGTTGGTTTGTTTTCTTTTAAAAGACGTACTAATTCCGCTTTTAACATATTCATGTTTGCATCTACGCCATTTTTACGAAGCCATGCGACGATATCAGCTTTCTTTTGGGATTGGGCAGGTGGCTTGTCAATTTGCATCGAGTGGTATGGGGCGTTGTCCATAATTATAATAGATGGTTCAGGGAGGCTACACAACATTGAGGTAAACCATTCAGTAAACTTTTCTCCATTCATGTCTTCATGATAGTCTCCAGTGGTTTTTGACGCAAAAGCCATGAGAGAACCTTCGACAAACCCGTTGATGGTTCCGGCGTGACAAATTATAAGTCGCGATCCTTTTCCTACAGGAACTTTGGAAGTAGATGCTGCTGTGTCATCGTTCCAAGAACGGCCTACAGTATGGTTAGCATTAAGCCATGTTTCATCCAAGAACACAACATTTTGCCAATTTTTGATTTCTTTCACTTGCCGTAAAAAAGTATACCTTGCCATCGCTATATCAAATCTTTCCATCAATATTTTGCGTTTGTTACATTTTTTGTATCGAAATCCAATGGTCTTCAAAATCTTCGTTAAAGAACTTTCCCCACCGAAGAATAATCCAGCTTCCTTCAGTGAATGCACCAACTTTTTTCTTGTTGGATACTCCTTCTGTAAATAGTAGCCGTAAACATGTCTTCGGATAGCATCGGCATCAAAGCTATCGATGCCTACGACTGGTTTTGCTCGTTTTCTCTTTTTTGGTGTGTGAAGTTTATTTTCTTCTGTGCCAGTCTCGCCATATTTTTTTTTAGTTATCCGTCTAACAGTTCGTTGTCCAATATTAAGCGCATCAGCTACGCGTTCAACCACTGACGTTATAGGTAAAATTGGCCCTCCATTTTGAGCTTCACGATCGAAATAGTTACGAAGGCGTATTACGAACTCACGTGTCTGACTATTTAGAACAGTTCTCTGCGTACGTTCGGTCATATCGACGAAATCCACAACAAAGGGCTTGAACAGAGTCCAAATTAACGAGCAAGGGTCAACAGTAATGCAGTATCAATATTTGAAATCCAAAGCCAGGTCAAAACTATATCACAATCGCATTGCACTGACAGTTTATACTTTTCGAAGCAACGTCAATTCGAAACTGCTTTGTTTTGCATTGAGCATTGACGCGAGTTTGCCGGAGGTAGTAGTTGTGCTAGCCAGCGATCCTATGTGACGATCGTATTAGATTCCATTTTTAAAAATTTATTGATATTTTTTTGCGATTTCAGAGGTTTGTCCACATAGTGAAAATTGTTCATATTCACAAGTACATTCACCCCTTAAATGGTGCAAACTGATTTTTCTACACTTGTATACATTTAAGAAATCAATTTAATAAATAAATTTTGAGTCCTAAACCTAAAACTACATTCGATAAAATTTATGAATCTCTGCACATCACTATCGTCAATAAAGTAATACAATTATTTCCTTCAAAGTCGTTATCAATTAATACGGAACTTCATGAGAAACTACATTCGATAAAATTTATGAATCTCTGCACATCACTATCGTCAATAAAGTAATACAATTATTTCCTTCAAAGTCGTTATCAATTAATACGGAACTTCATGAGCGGACAAACGTCAAACCGGCCATCATAGCGTGCCGCTAGTTTAGACCAACGAGACTGTATATATTTACAATCTAACCAAACACCACTTATGCACGTAATTATGAATTAGGGAAAACCCAAATACCTACAATAATTATTAACACATTAGAGTAAGACAATGATTTTCTCATGATACTATTAATTGAGAGAACCGAAGTTTTAGTTAATTAACTGGGTTACGATGAGTCAGTCAGTAGTGAGTGAGGACTTTTCTTTATAACTGTCACCGTAAGATTGTAAAAACCGTTACATTATTTTTAGTTTACAATTCGCGAGTTAGATTAAAATCTAACGGTTTTCACAAACTTTTTTAATTATTGCTTGTGACATATCTACAAGCAATAATTAAAAAATTAAAAAACACGACTGCCCTGCCAAAAAACGACCGAAGGAAAAAGTTAAAAACAATAAATGATATTTTTTTGTGAATCACTGGATATTGAACTATAGTGTTTTATATTTTTGGAATCTACTCATCATTTTCTAGATGATGATTATATAGTTAATTTAATTTTAGATTTTTTTTCAACTTTATTCTTTAATGTCTGACCATGGTCACCCCATCAATTTTTTTAAAAATTTTACTAGCCTATGTCACCCGGAATAAGCTAGGGATTCGAACGATACCACATTTATCGAAATCGGTTCAGGCGTATGGAAGTTATGGTGGAATATACAAACTCACATACATACATACATGAACCCTGAAAACAATATACTCCTTTTTTCAGGCAGTCGTATAAAAATATATAAAAAGAAAGGCAACTCCCTCTGATCTATTAACGCACAGCTCAGACCACTGGACGGATCGGGCAGAAATTTGATTACATATACCTATTATGACGCAGGCAATAGCTGAAAAAGGATTTTTTCCATAATTTCAAGCCCTAAAAGGGGTAAAAAAGGGAATTTAAATTTGTATGAAAATCGAATTGAACGGGAGCGAAGCCGCGGGCAACAACTAATTTTACACGTTTAAGATTATCAGTGCTTAGATCACATACAATTGCACTTAATATAATAATGTCCTCCCGGCCGAGTTATTTTTATATAGGCTAGCGCTTAACTGCAATCACACCTGATGGTAAGTGATGTGCGGTCTATGATGGGATGTCGAGGGCCTGGCAGTTATATTAAACCCACATCCCTAATCGGTTTCTACACGGCATCATACCGGAACGTTAAATCGCTGGGCGGTACGTCTTTGGTAGGGTGGTAACTAGCCACAGCCGAACCAGGCCAGACCAGTGAAAATTCAGAAATTATAAATTCCCAAATCGCTCTGTCGGGGATCGAAACCGGGACTTCCACGTTAATACAACAGCCGCTTAACACTGCGGTCGTCAAAAACGGTGCAGGTTGGACTTCGGAGCTGTGCTTATATGTCTCTATAATTTGCACGCCACTGGATGGGTAAGTGGGAATTGGAAAACTTTCCTCCAGATGTTTTTGAAGTAAAACTTCTTTACGCACGCTTGACTTGGGGGATTGAGCTGGTGAATGCGTGACGACAGCGTTTCGAAAAGTGTGATCGGGCGAGGCGAACAGAAGATGAGAAGGAGATATAAGTTAGTGAAGACAGAAAGAGAGAGTTACGTTTCGTATGTTACTGTAGAGGCAAGAGAGAGAGGTGCGAGCACACATTTTCTTTCTCTCTTTCTCTCATAGCCAGTTACTAAGTTGTACTTCAGTTGTGTGGTCTAAAGCACACTATTTTTTTTTGTTGCGAGATAGGATTCCGCTTGACGGCAATCGAGCTTAGTACAAAGCAATGATGAGGTCTAGGTTGGAGCACGCTTGCCTAGAAAATGTCTATTCATTCTTGTCTTGAAGGTACTTAAGTTATATGTGGCAGGAAACACGTCATATACATTTTAATTGCTTACTTTATCATAATATATCTTAATCATAACTAACACTAATTATAAAAGTCGGTGAGTTGTTTACTCGTTGACAACGCTGTCAATCTGTACTAATAATTATAGAATTTAATTTATTACTTAATTTTAATTAAAATATATTCAGGGATCTAATAAGTTTTATCTACTAACCAAAATATTTTTTTTATTATCCTAACACCTTCAAAAATTACCCTATTCATGCAGTTATATCCAAAAGCATTAACCCAAATAGTTTTTTAGTTAAAAACAATTCATGTATTTACATATTACAATATCCGATTAAAATTTTCAACTCCAAATCTAAAAGCAGTATATTTCAAGCATAATTTGACAACATTATTTACAAGGCATCCAAGCTAAAAAAACACAGTATACAGTCATAGGTTAGTGTCAAAAATATTTGACATTACCTATTACGACGTGTATTCGCAAATTTTTGAAGGAACTGTATATCTCTGATTTGACTTATCTACCTTGACCACAACACAACATTTTGCGCGTTACTTTACAGCATAATCTACAGTTAATATGTTAATACGATTCATTTTACCAACGATATAGGTTAGGAACAGTTTGGGTGGTAGTCTTACCTTGCGGTGCTCCGTAGCCGGGCGCTCCGTAGGTCGGCGGGGCTCCGTAAGCTTGGGGAGCGTAGTGGGGTGCTTCACTCTGGATAGACAAACAATATAAATCTATACTAATATTATAAATGCGAAAGTTTGGATGGATGAATGTAGGTCTGGATGTCTGGATGTATGGATGTTTGTTACTCAATCACGCCCCAACGGCTAAACGGATCTGGCTGAAATTTGGCGCAGAGATAGATTATAGTCTGGAATAGCACAAAGGCTACTTTTTATCCCGGAAAATTAAAGAATTCCCGCGGGAACCAAAAAACCTCAAAGCACGCAGACGATGTCGCGGGCATTCGCTAGTCTTTTATAAATGCATTTCCTTCTGGAAACCGCTGCACAACGCTATCGAAGGCGTATAGATACATATTTCAGCAACATAAAATAATTCCCAAAAAATAGAAATCTCTTCCAGACAGGGAGTAAAGTGAAATTGTAAATTGTTTGACATGTAGATACAAAAATAATATAATTTATTGAAACTATAAAAATCTACAGTATATTATACTTAATAAATTTGTAATTGTATAATGAACTACTGTATAATGAACTTGTGTGACGTTCAATTTAACATATTATACTTTACATTTAGAAGCCAGCGAGTGTGGTGAACATACCACCATGGTCACAACTCACTTTGTAACAAAATAGGTTGCTAAATCACCCACTTCGCATCTTCAAGATCAGGTTCTTAGCCAACTATATGTTTCTATTAACATATCAGTTACGGATGAAAATCTGACTAGCGCAATCTAATTCTATACAGCCCCATCTAGCGACATCTGGTTGTAACTTCGCCTTCTTTGCCTACAGAGGACTGTACGAGTATACAGCGATCGGTTATGGATAAAAATCTTACCAGCGCAATCCAATTCTATACAGCGCCATCTAGCGACATATATCTGGTTGTAAATTTCGTTCGTCTTCTATGCCTTAAGACTACAGCTTATAGAAGAAATACAGCATTCAACTCACCATAACTCGCAACAAAAGGTCTCTGACACAATATCGTAACAGGAAAGTTGGGTGCGAAAAAAAAAAGAAAAAAACTCACCATATACATCTGGCTGGGCGGCGGTGGCTGTGCCCCCTCGAAGCCCACAAACTGTATCATGACGTCACCGTCTATGGTGAAGTGAGAGATACGCTGGTAGGGCAGCCGGTGGGGAAACTCGCAGAAATGTTGGCCATTCACAGCCACCTGAGGGGAACAAGGCGGGTGAGAAACATGCGTCAAATAATCATCAAGTTGTTATATTCATACTAATATTATAAATGCGAAAGTGTGTCTGTCTGTCTGTCTGCTACGCTTTCACGGCGCACCCGTTCAACCAATTTTGATGAAATTTGGTACATGGGCAGGTTGTATCGCGGGAAATCCTGCGGGAATCCGCAGGGCCCGTCCGTTTGCTTGATGGCAAAGGCCTCCTCCAACATTTTCCATGCCTCTCTGTCTCTAGCCGTTCGGGACCATATACCACCTGCCACTACTCGAATATTGTCGACCCATCATTGCATTGGTTTACCCCTTTTTCTCTTGAAATAATCCGAAACATATTCATTTCCGTTGTAAGGAAAAGGGACCGAATCAGGAGCTCAGACATTAGAGAGAGAACAGGGGAGAGAGGGTCACAGATATACTAAAAAAGATGGATCGATCTTCCGACGAGACTCCCAAGGAAAATGGAATAACCTCGATAGGTTATTCCATTTTCCTTGGGAGTCTCGTATGTCTATGTCGATACATAATGGTACCCATGGGATGAAAAGAGAAATAAGGACCACTGCGAAGACGTTGAAGGACGAACTGAATCTGACAGCTGATCCATTCTGGAGAAGAGTGGCACATAATTTTACTGGAGATAGCTGGAGGAGGCCTCTGCCGCGAGGCACACAGAATTAAGGTACGTTTTGTGATATAATTTGTACAAACACCAACACTTTTACAGTGTTGGTATAGTTTGCAGTTGGTGTTTGCAGCTCTGTAATAAAAGGCTATTTTATTTCATTTTTATTCATTTCCGTTATAGAGGGCCGAAAGTATGTGGCCCGTGCAATAGTGCTATCTTGGAGCAACCAATTTTAATACTATTTTTAGATTTTTTTTAAAGTAGAGAAAAGCATTCAACAGAAGTACAGAAGCTAACCCTAAGGAGGTTATTTTTGTTTTTTATCTGACCCAGTGACAGCGTAGCTAGTATATATTAGGTCTTTACCTATGAAATTGCCTTTCTTCAGTACTGGTCATTTCAAATAAAAAATAGTTTGTAATGGCTCTGTATTCTAAATTCAAATTAATTTTGTTTTAAAACTATGACATTCTTTTTACAAACTCAGTCTTTTGTTTTTTGATTAGCATTGTATTTTAATTACATTTCAACATTTTTCGTCATAATGGATATGTCACCGTAAGATTGTAAAAACCGTTAGATTATAATCTAACTCGCGAAATTCTAAACTGTCGAAAGATTAGAATTTAACGAATTATTTTCCGGTAGATTGTAATCTGATAGGTATTTAAACCCGAATAAAACCTAAGTGCCCTACTTAACCTAACCTAAGGGCACTACTTGATTATTTGTGTCGAACCCTATCCTAACCTACAAGAAAGAGACAAGAAAACGTAAATAAAATGAATATTTCAAAAATTGACACTCAGAACATTGAACAGTTTACAATCTTTCGACAGTTTAGAATTTCGCGAGTTAGATTATAATCTAACGGTTTTTACAATCTTACGGTGACAGATACATTAAAAATTCGTGTAATTATGGAATATGAGTTCTGTCGTGGCACCAACGCGACACAAACGGCACGTAACATCAAAAACGTTTACTGAGAGAACTGTACAAACGAACGTACAAGCCGTTATTGGTTTTCCCGGTTCCGTTCTGGAAATTTTGACTTGAAAAATGAAGCTCGTGGTCGTCCGGAGACTTTGGTCAACAATAATGAATTAAAGGCGATTGTGAAAGCTGACGAAACTCAATCTACAGCTGAGCTAGCAGCAGCTTTTGATGCAAGCATCAAAACAATATTGATCCATTTGCGACAAATTCGCAAGGTAAAAAAGCTTGATAGATGGGTACCCCACGACCTTAACGATCGCCAGCGCAACGTACGCGTCGAGACCTGCCTTGCGCTGCTCAACAGGCAAAGAAATGAAGGAATTTTGAAGAGAATTGTTACGTGCAACGAAAAATGGATTCTGTTCGACAATCGAAAGCGCTCAGCAAGTTGGTTAGATCCTGGTTCAACACCAAAGCAATGCCCTAAACCAAAAATGACCTCTAAAAAGGTGATGCTCACTGTTTGGTGGTCTAGTGCGGGTGTGATTCACCACAGCTTTTTACAAAACGGCATGAGCATTCTGCAGATGTGTACTGTGAAGAACTGAAGAGAATGATGGAGAAGCTTGCACATTTTCAACCAGCTTTGGTCAATCGGTCGTCCCCACTGCTCCTTCACGACCCCATACTGCGCAACAGACAGTCTCCAAGCTACAAGAGCTGGGGTTGGAAGCTCTCCCTCATCCGCCATACTCACCAGACCTTGCACCTACCGACTATTACTTTTCCAAAATTTAGACAACTTTTTAGTGGGTAAAAAATTCAATTCCCGAGAGGCAGTACAAAATGCCTTTGAAGAGTTTGTTGCCTCCCGTCCAGCTGACTTTTACAAGGGCATCAATAAACTGCCAATGCGTTGGCAAAGATCCGTCGATTGCATGGGTGATTACTTCGAATAACAGAAATAAAAAAGTTTGAAAAGTTTTACTTTCACTTATTCCATACATAATGGCAATTTCATAGGTAAAGACCTATTATTAAAAATAAAATAAAATCAAAATTAAACAGGCATAAAAATTTGTTGTAATTATGGCCACAGGATCAATTGGGACTATATATCCCTTCAACGCCTTCAATCATAAGATAAAAAAATTCATCAACTGATGAATTCAGCCCACCTTCAACGATTATGGCTCACACAGTACTAAGGCTTGACATTGCTCTGGCGGATGGCGGATACGTGATTCCCCACGATGCATATCTCAATGAATCGTCACTAGATAAGAGACTTCACTTAAAAGTCACAAATTTAGTAAGATGAAGATATTTTGGGTCCATTTTACTTTGGCGCCAATGTGATCTAATGCTCGAATAACGTCTGTGATTAGCTATGGCGTTCGCTTCTGTCGCTCACCTAGGACAACGGGTAAACTTACAACAGCTCATGGCTGACAGGTGGTTCTTCACGATGCACATCTCAACGAAGCGACACTACATAAGATACTTCACATCCTACCTTCAGCGACTGCGGCTCGCACAGTACCAATGCTTCGAACTGCTCGCCGCGCGACAGCGGCATACCGCCGCTGGTCTCCTCGACGCCCCAGCTCATGGCTGACAGGTGGTTCCTCACGATGCACATCTCAACAAAGCGGAAGTTGAGGTGAAGGGCGATGTCGTCGCGGGGGTCTGTGTTGGGACCGCATTGCAGGTTGATGGCAAATCTAGGGGACAGAATCAATCAATTAAAGTAAAAAAGTCGAACTTTGATGACGTCACTATTCAATGTTTAATACAAAATCCCATACTAAGCAGTCATTCTGACGTTTGAAAAAAAGTTGCTGATTTGACTAGCAGTCAAATACCCAATTACATGTAGAAAGTACACAAAATGTTAAATGGCTCAGGCACTCGGTACACACACAATCCAACTTACAGGTAGATACATCATGCAAATTAGAAATGTTGTACATTCACATAAGTTTGCATTGGAAAATCCATACTAATTATATTAATGCGAAAGTGTGCCTGCTTTTCTGTCTGCTACGCTTTTGATGGATTTGGTATGGATATTTTCTATCCCGTGAGAATCAAATAATTTCAATCCACGCGGATGAAGTCGCCGGCATCATCTAGTTATAAATAAAAAAAAAAAAAAAATAGAGTATTACCTCTGCGCGCCGGGCGGGATGCTGCCCTGGAAGCGAATCATGCGGCCCGGAAACATGCCCCCGGGGATGGAGTGCACACACGGGATCACCTGACAAGTGACAAAACATTTATTTTTATCTGGGCAATGAGGCCAATTTTGTATAACACAATCTCTAAACTAAACTAAAATGACAACTTTAAATCTAGTTCTGTCTCTTTTTGCAGGGTGTATGTATTATGAAAGGGTTAGCAATATTTTGAATGCTGTCAATTTAGTTTCGTTATGAGACAACCGAGTTGAGAGTTGTGTACAACAGAATCAGCCCCATTGCCTGTGAATTCAACCCCTTGGATTTCATTCTTCTTCTCGGTTTGTTTTTTTACAATCACAATTCATTTATTTGCAAGAAACATGTTTTTACAAAAGAAAATCTTTTTTTTAAATTCTATTTGTGAAATGAAACTACAATTATAAATCAAACTAGATACAAAACAGAAGAACATAGACAAATACATTGAAGAAAGAAGCTTGCCTGGAGAAGATACAAAGGATTTCAGATCAAGTTAAACCAAAGTACTTTACATTACTTTGGTTTAACTTGATTTGTTGAACAAATTGGCATATTTACATTAGCTTCTAATCTAATTAGCTATTATATTTATGTGAAAATCACTTAAAATTGAAGACAAAATAGCTTCTTAGGTTATAAAAAAGAATTATTCAAGAGGTCAAAAGTACCTTAAGTACCTAAGTAACCTCAAAACAGACGTATATATCTAAATATTGCTATATATTGCTGCTAACAGCAATTCAAAAAATATTAACAATTTAGATACAACAATGTAATATCAAAATTGTTTTACCAACTACCATACAGTTATTACTACAACTTACATTGATAATTTCATTGTATTTACTTAGTACATTACGTATACGCGTGCCCGATATCGAAGCGATGCCCTTGACGACGCCAAAAACACAAAACACAGCCACCTTTGTACATTAAATTCAACAGAAATTGTGAAATTTTGGTTTCACTTACCGGGCTATAGATTGGGGTTGCTGCCATCTTTAAACACTGTTTTCTTACTTTTTAAACGATTTCAAGTGACTGTACAACGCTTTTAAGGTAATTGCGCTTAGAATAGGCGGTTACGCCTTGATTGCTTGTAAAATATTGTTTCTAAATTGATTCACTGCTTTTTTAACAATGCGTCATACGTCCTATGCAGCCTATGACGGATGCGGATCACGAAATTCGACACATACCGAAAAAGCAATTGCCAATGTTGCCGTCTTGGAATCAAAATGTCCACTATGTTACTTGCCTCTGATGTCCACTAAATTACATTTATTGATGAAATCGCGGTGTCTGCGACAGGAATAAAGGGCTCAATTTAAAATTTATCATTACTAAAATAATATAATATATTAACAGTTTTCATCTCTTATTTCAATATGCTTAGGTTAAGCTTGTTAATAAGCTTAAGCTATGTTGAAATTATTGAGGAGTTCTACTTTCATTCTGTTGTTTCAACAGTCAATGCTAATATTAGTTTTGCTCCAGTAATCTAATTCACACATATGAACAAAATAAAATAATTGCCGACCCGAGTAGAGGTTTCAAGGAAACAAAATATTCTAAATGTAAATGTTGTAAATATCATAATCCTTCCTCATAATTGATGTAAACAATAAAAATTCTTTTAAAATAAGGAATAATTTGCTATAGCAACATTTTATCAGAATAAGTAAGGATCCAAAGCTGCACAATTTTTTTAAAAAAAAGATGAAATGTTGCCATTTAAAAAAAAATTGTAAAACAGATTAGGGAAACCTAGTTAACATTTTATAGATAATATTTACGAAATAATCAATGCTTTAAAGCTGAGTGTTTTGATTTAAAGACGTAAAATCAAATTGTAGTATTTTACTCAATTATATTTATTTTAACATAAAATCAAACAAGAAATACTGGAAAATCAGGAAAATGGAAATAGGGACTATTATTCAAAACATTGGCAACTCAGCAATGACATATTATTTCTTTGTAATGATCATTAGCCGTCATCCATCGTAATCGTAAATAATGATTGAATAATTGAAATAAACGCGTCCTATTTGCCCTAATTAGATTTGCGTGTTACACCAGACGATTAACGAACAACTCGTCTGTCCATCGTGTGACTGTATAGTGTTTGAAATCTCTCCAAAATGACGATCGAAGGGAATAAAGACGAAGCGGAAAAGTGCATAGAGTTTGCGCAAAACGCATTTGCAGCAGGAAATATCGAGAAAGCCGAGCGTTTTTTGCTCAAAGCGGAAAGATTATACCCAACAGTTCGCGCAAAAGAGCTTTTGACGAGGGTAAGAGCTGGGGCATCGGGTGCATCGAAGAAAAATAACACACCTCCTGGAACTCCTAATTCTGAGGATTTGCGACGCAGGAAGAATCCAAACCACCAGCCTACTCAAAGAGAATACACCCAAGAACAGTTGGAAGCCGTACGGAGGGTCAAAACTAAGTGCAAAGACTATTATGAGGTTTTATGTAAGTACGAAAATAGATTTGTATATACCAAGGACGTTGGTATTAAATGTCGTGTTAAATTACGATTTACTTTCATCACTTCGTTCAATTGCGTGATGAAACTGCTTTGTAATGTTTTGAAATGGCTTTTAACATTTTTCTTTTGACATAATCAAGGTTAAGATCTTTAATTTATAAAAAAACAGAGTCAAATGACCTTTTCATTCTTACCATCAGCACAATATGATGGGCCTTTTAACAGCTCGCAATAGTGATGGACACATTTCATTTTAATTACTAGCTGATGCCTGTGACTTTGTCTGTGTGGATAACAATAAACCTTCAATAAACCTCAGTGTATTGGTTCCCACGGGAACTCTTTTATTTTCCAATATAAAAAGTGGGCTACTTTTTATCTAGGTGTTATTCCAGACTATAATCTATCTCTGTTACAAAATTCAACCAGTTCATTCAGCCGTTCTGGGGTGATTAACATCTATCCATCTATACATCCATCCGACCAACATTTCACAATTATAATTAGTCTGTTAACCATATTAAACTATTGATTTAAATCAAAAAGTGTGTCAAACTTTGATGACTTCACAAAATTCCATACTAAGTGTGCGTTTTGATGTTTGAAAAAAGTTGCAGAATCGACTAATTGTCATATACCCAATTTTTTCTTTAACTATAAAGTAACATGGCAGCCTTATTTTATACAACGATCTAGCCTATGGGCTAATAAGTATGTTAACTTAAACTTCTACCTATGAATAACTTCTATATCTAATTTACAGTTTTATAATTGTTCTTAGCTATTTTTAATATACTAGTGTTCAATATGTTTTCTTGTCTGTTTATTGTAGGTTAGGTTAGGGTTCAACATAAATAATCAGGTAGTGCCTCGCCACACGCCGGGCACTTAGGTTCTATTGGGTTAATAGACCTAACAGATAACAATTTACTGAAAAATAATGCGTTAAATTGTAATCTTTCGACAGTTTGCAATTTCGCGAGTTAGATTATAATCTAACGGTTTTTTACAATCTTACAGTGACATATACGTATAAAAGCGAAAGGTCACTCACTCATTCATCACGATATCTCAAGAACTATAAGGCATACAGATTTGAAATTTGGAAGATAGGTGGTTCCTTCTATGGTGTAGACGTCAGCTAAGAAACGGTTGAGAAAATTCACTCCTAAGGGGTTGAAATGGGTGTTGGAAGTTTGTATGAATGTCCTTTGTTTTTGAAGTTAGAGACATTAAAATTGGCAATTAAGTTAATAGTTATAAATTAAAAAAACTCATATAAGCAATTTACGAAAATTCGCCCCAAAGAGGGTGTAATGGGGGTTGTAAGTTTGTATGAAAGTCCTATGTGTTTGAAATTAGAGACCTGAAAATTGGCATTTAGGTTATTAAATTTAAATAAATAATAACCTGCATAAACAATTTAACGAAAATCTACCCCAATAGGGGTGCAATAGGGGTTGGAAGCTTACGTGAGGTTTTAAGTTTTTGATGTTAGAGACTTGAAAATCAGGATTTAGTTTATTAGTTTTAAATTATAATAACCTGTATAATCAATTTTACGAAAGTTCACCCCAAAGAGGGTGGAATTCGGGTTGGAAGCTTGCATGTAGGTTATAAGTTTTTAAAATCGGCTTTAAGGTATTACTTATTAGTTTTATCCGCTACATGTACCTAGGCTTTTGCAGCGGGAAAATCTCATAGGAAATCAGAAATTGTATGCGGGCGAAAGCGCGGGCGACCTCTATGTTAATATATAAAACAAAGTCGGGTTTGTTCGAACACTATCCTCTAGAACAGCTGGGCCGATTTTCATGGTTTTTGATTTGTTGTATTTGTCTCCGTCCCGAATAGCAGAATAACTATTAAAAACATTGGAAAATTGACGAAAATTAAACAACTTATTCCACGCGGACGAAATCGCGGGCATCAGCTAGTTACTTATAAAATTAGTAGTAGTTGTGATTTCTCTTGGTTCCCAGGTGTGACTAAAGAAGCTACGGATTCAGACATCAAGAAAGCATACAAGAAGTTAGCCCTCCAGCTCCATCCCGACAAGAACCATGCGCCGGGAGCCGCTGAGGCTTTCAAGGTATGAACAGCTGACCCTTCTCTGTTGTGAAGTTCTGAAGTTAAAGAGCAGTTCCTTTATCAACTCTCAACTTACACCCTTGAAAAAATTCAAAATTCGAATTCAATCTTTTGCGTGCTTTTAATTGTCGCGTGTATCTAACACTGGTTCGGAATGCCATTCCTACCGAGAAGAACCATCAAGAAACTTGGACCTGTCAGTTAACAGCTGTCAGTTTCAGTTCGTCCTCCCAACGTCTTTACTGCCGGCCTTTATTTCGCTTCCCATCCTGTGGGTACAACTGTCACTAGGCTACTCCATTTTCCTTGGGGGTCTCGACTCTCAGAGCATGTGACCAGTCCACCTACAATTCAGCTGATCCGTCTTTTTTAGTATGTCTGTGACCCTTTTTACTCCAACCATACTGCTCTTGAGGTACGGAGCCCTAAAAAACTAAATTGTTATATTGCAGGCGGTGGGCAACGCAGCTGCGATACTCACGGACCCTGAGAAGCGCAAGCAATACGACCTGCGCGGAGACGAGCCCCAACACACAACCACACACACACACCACCAGTTCTACGCGCGCGGGTTCGAGTCCGACCTCACCGCTGAGGAACTCTTCAACATGTTCTTTGGAGGCGCTGGTGAGTGAAGTCTTAAAACTGAGCTATAGGGGAGGGATTCAAAAATCAATAACTATTTGTTGAAATAGGAAAATTTATTTATTTAAGTTGTGGCGAGTGGCCTAGTTGTGACAACACATATCAATAGATTGTGAATATAAAGCAACGTTGACCCAAGCCAATAACTGGATGGGTGACCGAATTTGGAGGTTCAAACTTAGTCTTTTCGTTTCCTCCGTGCCTCGGAGAGCACGTTAAACCTTCAGTTCCGGTTATTATTACTAACATCTGATAATAATTGTTACAAAAACCTAAAAGTTTAAATACTCTTAGTCGAGTCGTATAGAAGAACGTGGGAACCCACTGCATTATTATCCCAAGAAAACTCCTCCCATTATTTGTTTTACGGAAAGTACCCTCGGCAATGAGGAATACGACGCACAGTGAAAGAAGATTTTACGTATAATTTACAGCATGACAACAAAACTCAAACTGATGAGTATTTGACATGCGTTTCGCGCTCGCTTCGCTCACACCCGCGTATCCCCACAGCGTTCCCCGGCGCCGGGCCCACGGTGTACGCGCGTCGTCGCGCGCGCGAGCCCGAGCAGCGCGACAACAACGCGGGCCTGATGCAGATGCTGCCAGTCCTCGTGCTGGTGCTGCTCTCCATGATGTCGGGCTTCTTCATCAGCGAGCCGGTCTACAGCCTCACGCCCACGCCCAAGTACCCCGTGCCCAGGGAGACCGTCAACTTGAAGGTGAGTGATCACCGTCAGCCGTTATCCTATATTCATAAAATTTTGTAGGGAAAGTGGCCACGCGGTGACGGGTAATGAGTTAAATTTTGTAGAAAAGTGGCCACGCGTTGACAGCTAGTGTAAATATTTTTTAGGAAAGTGGCCACGCGATTACTGATAGAGCTAAATAATTTTGTAGTAAATTAGCCACGCGATGGCGGGTAATAAGCTAAAAATGGCAAAGTGGCCCTGCAATGACGGATAGGGTTAAATAATTTTATAGGAAAGTAGCCATGTGATGGCGACTAATAAGTTGCATTTGATGGGAAAGTGGCCCTGAGTTGACGGGTAGTGAGTTATTTTTAGTTACAAAGTGGTCACGTGACTTTCGTTGATGTGTTTCAATCAATTAAGGAGGCATTTGCAAATCCCTTAAAATATTGGAGTTTTTAGTACATTTTCAAGTCTTTAGGTAAGGTCTCATCAAAACTTACAAAACGAGCCTAAATTCGATACATCTAGCTCTACGCGTCTAGGAGTTCGAGCAGTAGTCGTCGAAGTATACCTTCAGGTCACTCCACTAAGTCTCGAGGCATGATCTCATCATAACTAACATAACGAGCCAAAATCCGATACACCTAGCTCTACGCGTCTAGAAGTTCCAGTAGTAGTCGTCGAAGCATACCTGAAGGTATACTTCGTGACCCCACCAAGTTCGCAAGTAAAGAATAAATAAAAAAATATACTTCGAAGTATTGATAAAAGTTGATTCAACGCAGCTTGTCCGTGCATGCGTGTGCGTGTGAACGAAGCACGTATGTGTAGTCGTACGATTTCATACCAATCTGTTTTGCAAATACGTCCTTAAAACTAAAGCTACGAGAATTCCAAACGCGCCTGGTCTGAGAAGAGACCACAACAAACTCAACTATTATCACCATCAAACACTTACGCATTTATAATATTAAGGTTTTGATTCCCGCGGATTTTTTTTAATTTTTCGGTATAAAAAGTAGCCTATGTCCGTCCCCGGGATAAAAACTATCCATGTACCATATTTCCTTAAAATCGGTTGAACGGATGGGCAGTGAAAGCGTAGTAAACAGACAGACCCACTTTCGCATTTATAATATTAGTATGGACTATGTGTTTGTTTGCAGGTGCCGTATTACGTGAAAGAGAACTTCCACACTGACTATCAGGGCTCCTTGCGACGACTCGAGATGGCCATCGAGGAGGAATATATAGGTGAGAGCAAAATACACCCATAGACATTAAATTTTATAAATACTGTGTCCCAAAAACTGATCCACGCCTCCGGTGACCAAAGAGCTGGCGCTTATTTAGCCCAACGGCTTAGCCTCGCCATTCAACGAGGTAATGTAATTATCTATGTGTATAATTTAATTGCCTATTTTCATTGTAATGTAATAGGTCACTATCTATGTCTATGTATAGTTTTTATTTTTGCATGCGTATTAAGGCGAAACATTGTCTCCATCACTCTGTTTACCACCCTTTGTATAAAACATGTTTCTGCAAAGAAATGAAAATGAATAATAGCGCCAGTGTTTTGGGCACCAAGCCCACTAACGATCACTTGGACGGCGTGTATTTTTTGTAAATATAATTATTAGTAATAGTATTTTTTTTAATTTATCATTTCTTTATTGTTTTAATTTTAATTATCTATTTTATTAAATGTCATGTGTAATTCTATGACTTCTGGACATAAACCTAAATCCTACATTTAAAAATATTTTAAACCTAAAGGAACAAAATAACTTGTTTAATTAAATAAATTAGTTCATAATTGATGTTTCCTAAAAATAAAATTGGCAACCCTTAGACATACAATTTTATCTTTAAAAAAATGACAAGTAAAAAATTACAGTAAAACTAAAAAAAACAATAATTTGCCTGGCTGCCATATAAGCTGAATTTAGATTATATTTGTTTAAAACTTTTTGGAGTTTACCTCCTTTAGAATCGATTAGCCCGGGGTATGAAAATTTATGGGGAGTAAAATCAAACTCCGTTACGTTATTGGCTTTATGTTTCCATGACTGAATATATCGTCAAAATACATTACATATAAATAAAACAAATATATAAATAAAAGTATCAAGCATACTTCCAGTATTATAAAAAATGCGTTCATTTACCCTCACTTACTAATCTATATATTTTATAATCTTTCGTAAAGATTAAACACCAGTCGTGCGTCGGAGCTGACACACAATTTTTTTTTAAATTCCAGTGGGTCTCCGTCACGCCTGCCAGCGCGAGCGCAACTACCGCGACAGCGTCGCGTGGAAGGCGCGCAACTTTGGCGACACGAGGCACCATGCAGACGCGCAGCGCCTGCGCATGCCGTCATGCGAGAAACTGCAGCAGTATCAGCGATAGATTGCATTAAACACTACCCTACCGCGCTTTTGTTTCCTTTCCCATCCAGAAATCCATGTTTCGTCGTTGATTGTTGGTTTAAACGATAAAAAGTTATAACACGATTATAATAAAAACCAAACAAAAATAATCCATACCACACGATTGTGACTCAAACCACACAATTACAATCCAAAAACCGACAGTAATCCATAACAAACTATAAAATTCTAGACCAAACTTAGGTACCATGCAGACGCGCAGCGCTTGCGCATGCCGTCCCGCGAGAAACTGCAACAGTACGAGCGATAGATTGCATTATACACTACCCTCCTGCGCTTTTCTATCACTATAACACGATTATAATTGAAAACAAGCGACAATAATCCATACCACACGATTGTGTCTCGTACCACACAATTCGCCAGACGAAGGGATAAAATCTAAACCAAACGACAGCAATCCATACCAAACTGAAATATTCAAAACCAGATAGATTACATTATGAACTGCCCCCTACTACTTCTACCTAAAATAACATTTCATAGCAAACCTTAAAGGGGAAAAAAATATATGTCAGTGGCTTTCATTTTTTGATAGCCACGAGTTACAGAACAATAATGGTTTATTTCAAGCCGCACCCATGTTAATACCCGAATAGGGGGGCAGGTGCCAATGTATTGAATATCATTGACAAGGTGGAAATACCATAACGATTAATCTCATTTCACCATTACACTCATTGCCTTAGAGTGACAATTCCACATTCCAAAATGTCAAAATACCGAAAAATATTTTTATTTTTGACGAAATTAGGTGCGTCAAACATAATCTGGCCCGGTGGCCAAAACTGGAACTAATTTTTATGCCGGTCTAGTTTTTATTATTTCTAATAATAAATCTAAAATTAAAATCTATTAGCTAACTCTGCTAGATATTAGCAACTCACGGTAGTAAATATTGTAAGTCTATATATTTGTGTTCGAATATTATCGTCCCACAAACTTAACAGACCCAGGTGACAGCGTCGCTAGTATTTCTTAAAAATAAAAACTAAATAGTCATCAAAATTAGTTCCAATTTTGACCACCAACTTGGTGGGACCTTTGATACAAAATCAAAGAGTGGGACTATAAACATTTATTAATTTTATGTTCAGGTTCAGGTATCTAAGGTTAGAAGAGCTTATATTTCATTTCTTGAGCGATTTCTTTTGAGCAATTTTGATAAGTATTGGGAAATCTAGAAGAGAGTTACCTATTGAGTTTTTCTTTTTTTCATATTACATTGTGTATATTTTTTTATGATTATGGCTGTAGATGAATATAGAAGAAAATGTGGTTTGAGCATAGACTTGTTACTGCTTAGGATTAAGGCAAATAATATTCTAACCGATTTATAAAAACAATTGTAATCATTTAAATAATTGTTGACTGAAACTATTCGCATTTGAGTCACAAACCAACATTTTTGAAGTGAAACTTTATTTTTTCTTTAATCTTTATTTTGTGACGGGGCTATATTAACACAATTTAGAACTAATTATTGAAGTGAAACTTCTTTAGAATCGTTGTGATTTGAAAATTCGATGAAACGAAAAAGAGACAAACATATTCATAATAGGATTTAGCCTGCGATAGAATAAGATAGAATACTACTTATATTTATCTCATTCTCTCGTAGGCTACTTTTCTGAAATTTCACTTCTGCCGTGTGTGAATTGCACACACTTTTTTTTAATTATTATTTATTAACATATTGTGTATGTGTTTAAGTGCAATTATTCCTGTTATAATGAGGTGTTTTGGGTCCTTTGATAATTCTCTTATAATTTATAGTCCCACAAACTTAACTGACCCGTTGACAGCGTCGCTAGTTTAAATGAAAAACCAAAAACTAAACAGGTATAAAAATTAGTTCAAATTTTGGTCACTGGGTTAGATAAGTCTGTTGTGGCTTGTATAGGAAAACAAACATATTGTAAGCTTGGCCAAAATT
Source organism: Erebia palarica (assembly GCA_964035005.1). Lineage (NCBI taxonomy): Eukaryota > Metazoa > Arthropoda > Insecta > Lepidoptera > Nymphalidae > Erebia > Erebia palarica. The sequence goes on along the minus strand of OZ035994.1, from coordinate 9,730,770 downwards.
CATTTGGTTAATTAATCAGAAGTGTTACAAATAAAATATTTGAATAACATAAACTGAACGAAACGAACATTTATTAATAAATTTGATTATTGTCTGTTACTTTATATCAATATAATTTTATTTTAGTTGGTTTTAGCAGGTACCAAAAACTAGTAATATACATAAAACTATAGCTAAACTAAACGATTTTGGTATTCTGTGTCTGCAAGAAAGGTAGGGTATCCCAAAATGTAAAAGCATTTTTTAAAAATTGTCGTTTAGTAATACGGCGGATTCTACCTTGTCTCTGTATTTTGAGTTTTGACTGTGACATATACACAGTGCTGCCAGTGTCATAAAATTCGACACATACGTTTCACCACAGACATAATAAGGTTTTCCATAAAACATTGGAAAAAGAAACCTGCTATTAATAGGTACATAATCCAAATTAAACGCTGGATACTTAGAACCTCCCAGCTCTATAGCGTGTCTCCTCCATTCCACGCGTCATTGGCGAGGTATATTGTACCCATTTGGTACAAACGCAAGCCATAAAACCAAGAATTGAATTGAATTGACATAATAAGGGAAGTTTTATTATGTCTGTGGGTTTCGCTAGACAAACCTTCGCTATTAAAAAGAACTTTAGGATTCATAGTTTTATGTAGAACAAGTCATATAAATAGATAATTCGGTTGATGATATTATCTTATGTTATTTAATAAATTTATTTATTCCTGGAAACTTCATTTTAATACCAAAATACCTACCTAGCTTCAGGAGTTGATGCCCGCGACTTCGTCCACGAGCTTTGGGGATTTGAGGTCCTGCGGGAACTCAATTTTCCGGGATAAGAAGTAGCCTGTGTTATTCAACTATAATCTATTTCTGTGCCAAATTTCATCCGGATTCGTTCAGCTAAAATTTTGCATTTATAATATTAGTAAGTATAGATGAAGATAATAATTAAGAAATGAAAGTATCCAAGATAAGTAAGGAGCTACTGAGCACCAATCTGACAACTGTGATTACTGATTAAAAACTCCGATATCGAATAAAACACGTAAGTAATGTTAAAATATGTATAATGTGTATGAATATTGAATCATAATAATTAGTGTTAATTATTAGTCAATACAAAGAGACGGGAGAGATACTAACAATATGAGGGTGATGAAAAAATGAGGGCAACAAATAACAATATGAGGGTAACTGATACAAAATGAGGTTAATGGATAAAAACTCCTAAAATATGGTAAAAATATGTACGCCTCGCCGTCACTCTCCACGAAACGGGAGAGTTCGGAGAGTTGTGTGGACATCTCTATTAACAATATGAGGGCGATGAATAAATAAATGAAGGCAACCAATAACAATATGAAGAGAACTGACACAAGTATGAAGGTAACTGATAAAATATGAGGGTAACTGGAACGAAATGAGGATAAAGAATTAATACTCGTAAAAAGGGCTAAAAATAAGTGTATTGCTTTTTAAAAGACTCAGTACAATATTTCCATATCGTGCAATACGGATAGCGTCAGTCTGTGTGTCGGCCACGTGTACACGAGGGATAGGAAGGGGCTCGAAGACTTCTCCGCCTCGCCGTCACTCTCCACGAAACGGGAGAGTTCGGAGAGTTGTGCGGACATCTCTATTAACAATATGAGGGCGATGAATAAATAAATGAAGGCAACCAATAACAATTTGAAGAGAACTGACACAAGTATGAAGGTAACTGATAAAATACGAGGGTAACTGGAACGAAATGAGGATAAAGAATAAATACTCGTAAAAAGGGCTAAAAATAAGTATATTGCTTTTTAAAAAACTCAGTACAATATTTCCATATCGTGCAATACGGATAGCGTCAGTCTGTGTGTCGGCCACGTGTACAAGAGGGGCAGGGAGGGGCGCGGAGACTTCTCCGCCTCGCCCTCACTCTCTGAGTCACTCTCCGCGAGACGGGAGAGATCGGAGAGTTGCGCGGACATCTCTAGCGCTAAGTCCGGTGGTATCAGAATCTGTAAAGAAATATTTAGCATTTAACTAATCATATTATAGGCCAGTTACCTTTTAGATCACTTTCAGTGATAAGACCGCCCTTGAGCACTTTGTTTTCTGTACTTGTCTACTTTATATATTTAAGTTTGTGTGGCAATAAATAATTTATCTATCATCTTCCTTCGGAGGTCTGGAATGAAAACAAACTCGAAACGCTAAATCACTTGACGGTACGTCTTTGCTGGTAGATTGGTAACTAGCCACATAGAAAATTCAGAAATTCACAAGTTGACCCTGCCGGGAATCGAACCCGGGACTTCCCACGATAAGACCCGGGGGGTCGTCAATCTAGACTCTTAAGGCTCTTAAGCTTTTAGATCACGGACATCAAAAGAAGACTTAAAATAAGGAAATCGTTTGAATTAGTGTAAAAAGTGCACAGATAAGTGCTGTGTCAGTGAATAATTGCTTGTGCCACTTATCTAGGTCACAAAAATGTAGTGAACATATATCATGTATATTTGAAGAAAGTCAGGGCAGTTAATGTACTTTAAATTAAATGAAGGAATTAATTTTATGTTGGAAGTTTAAGCTATATTAATATTACTTACTAGATGATGTCCGCGACTTCGTCCGCGTGGATTAAGGTTTTTGATTCCCGCGGGAAATCTTTAATTTTCCGGGATAAAAAGTAGCCTATGTCCTTCTCGGGTTACAATCTATCCCTGTACCAAATTTCATCATAATCGGTTGAACACCTCACGATGACCTGTTTGACGACCACCGTGGCGCAGTGTTGAGCCATGTTGCGTCCTAACGTGCGGAGGTTCCGGGCTCGATCCCCGGCAGGGTTTGGAAATTTATAATTTCTGATTTTCCCTGGCCTCTGGAAGGCTGAATGAAGTCTGGCCTGGTGGGAGGCTTTGGCCGTAGCTAGTTACCACCCTACCGGTAAAAGACGTGTAGAAACCGAATAGGGGTATGGTTTTAATATAACTGCCATGCCCCTAACAGGTTAGCCCGCTACCATCTTAGACTGCATCTTCACTTACCCTCAGGTGAGATTGCAGTCAAGGGCTAACTTCTGAATCTAATAGGTTGAAACACTCGATAACTATTTTAATCATACTTTATTAGCAATTTACACACAAACACTGTACAGCCATCTTTTACATTACATCATAGATTAATATGTACCACCATTACATCCCGCTCTCCCTCTCTACCCCTCCAATCGCCCGTCACGGTTGAGGGCACTGTAGAGGAAATCAGACCATAGATGGACCATAGATAGATCCGCCAATTTCAGTCTAACAGCTGTAAGTTGCCGTTATGAAATTGTAATGGAACTTTATGGCAAGGAAATTAAACCTCACCTGAAGCCAGTCGCCCCTAGTCGCGTAAGGTCGCTGGGGGGTGACTAAGGCCCCGCCCACACTGGGGGGCAGTATAGTGACCGCGCGCGGTCCCTGCCGCCACGTGAAGTGACGCTCGTGAAGGACTCTACCGCTGGAAAGAAAAATCCATACTTATATTATAAAGGCAAAAGTGTGTCTGTCTGTCTCTGCTACGCTTTCACTGCCCAAGTACTCAACCGATTTTGATGAAATTTGATACAGTGATAGTTTACATCCCGGGGAGGGACATATGCTACTTTTTATCCCGGAAAATTGAAGAGTTCCCGCGGGAATTAAAATTACTTCAATCCACGCGGACAAAGTCGCGGGCATCATCTAGTAATTAGATAATAACGTTTTTGAAGTGGAAACTTCTTTGGGCGCCTTGAGCACTTTTTGGTAGGGGGTAAACTTGTGGAAAAGCGCGACACCGTTCTTCTTAAGACAATAGGTCATACATATACTTATTCGTAAACTTTAAACTTCGTTTTAAGGTTTATATTTTAAATATTTTTAGAAAATTTTTATAAATAAAAACAATTATTAAAATATTCGTTTTCACTTCTATTAGCAGTCCCTACGACTGCCAATTTATTATTTATTTATACATTACAATATTACAATAATAGTGTTACAAGTAAACATGGTGTGAACATAAACTTTCCAAGTTTACCGCACACCATGCAACACCATATTTTCGACAATCAATACTTATTATAATTAAACTCTAATAATAAACAAACAATAAATTATACAACATAATCCATACTTAATATTATAAATGTGAAAGTGTGTGTGTCGGTCTGTCTGCGACGCGTTCACGTTCCATCTGTTCATGCGATTTTGATGAAATTTTGTACAGGGATAGGTAGTCCCGGGGTAGGATATAGGCTACTTTTTATCCCCGAATATAAAGAGTTCCCGTGGGAATCAACAAAATTATATGTTCAACAGATTTTCATGAAATTTGGTACAGAGATAGGTGATATCTAATAATGCGATATAATAGATATTTTATAATGCGTTAAATTGTAATCTGTCGACAGTTTACAATTTCGGTGACATTGGCATGCGCTGAGAAGGGAGTTTGAAAATTCCCTAAGGGGGTAGAATAGGGGTTTGAAATTAGTATGAAAATCGAACTAAACGTGAGCGAAGATGAGGTTTAAAGCTGGTACATATAGAAAATGTCAACACTCACTCGATAGCAAGTGGTAACAAGCTGGCTCCCTCCGCGTTCAACATCAGGTGTACTCCGTCCAAGTATTCTATCTCGTCTCCACCGCGCCACGAACCCTGGAATATACGAGAAAAAGTAAGACTCAAATCATTAAAAAATACTTGTGAAAGCAAGCTTTTATCGTCGGCCATATTGAATTTGGTGTGACGTCATTTTATATTAATGTCAAAAAGGTACATACTTATAAATTCGAATATATTGTACTGACCTGCATCAGTTCCGGTATCTGTGGTAGAGCTCGCTCGATGCTGGACATTTCAAAACTGTCCGTTGACATGTTGTGACCTGACAATACACCATACTTATACATATTATAAACTAGAACTAGATGCAATCAAATCAGCAACTCTTTATCAAAATTAAAAACACACTTCTCCTATGGAAGTTGTATGAAATTCACAGTTGTGACGTCACAAATTTCAACAGACTTTTTTTTCTTTAATCTATATTTTAAAATGGTTATCATACCTAAAACTAACCGAGGATGTGAATTTTAGGTCTTTTGGAAGACCCTCTATTTAATAATCAGTTAAATAATTTATTTTTCATATAGACATCATCCCTATTTATCATAATCCGCCACAGTAGACTCGTCAAAGCACGATTGTAATTATTATACTCGTGCATTGTCGCGTATCTGCCTCGTTAGTCTAGCGGTTAGCATGGTTGACTACGGATCACGGGGTCCCGGGTTCGATTCCCGGTCGAGCATAAAAATTGTTAAGTACTGGGTTTTTCGGTTAAAAAATTCTCAGTACTAGCCCGGTGTTAGGAAGTTTGCGGTGTTTGACCCCCGTGCCTCGGAGAGCACGTTAAGCCGTCGGTCGCGGTTATTATCACTAGCATGATAATAGTCTTTAAAGCCCGCCAACCCGCATTGGAGCAGCGTGGTGGGTGGAAGCTCTAATTCTCTCTGCTATCAGAGTGGAGGCCTGTGCCCAGCTGTGAGACGTTAATGGGCTGTAGCACAGTAAACAGATACAAACAGTAGTGAAACTACCTAGAAACGTTCGAAACAGCTCACTCACACAAACTTGCGCATCGACGAGACTCCTAAGCAGTCGTCGCGTGGCCGTCAGTAGTGAGTGCCGCGTCATGACGAGTGGTCACGTATAAGTCTATTTCCGCGATCTTTTTAAAAATGCCAGGAGTGTATTGCGTAGTATACGGCTGTTTGAACTCTGTCTGAACTATCGTTTTTTAAATTCGTTCAAAATCGATATTTGGGGCTCCCTGGGGTCACAAATCAGGAAACTGGTACCAATATTTTAAAAAGTCAGCGCCATTTTGAAATTCTTTGTTATTGTACCGATTTCGTTCAAAATCGATATCTGAGGATCCCTAGGATCACAAAACAGGAAACCGCTACCAAAATTTTAAAGAGTCAGCGCCATTTTGAAATTCTTTGTTATTGAACCGATTTCGTTCAAAATCGATATCTAAGGATCCCTAGGATCACAAAACAGGAAACTATTACCAAAATTTTAAAAAATCAGCGCCATTTTGAAATTCTTCGTAATTGAACCGATTTCGTTCAAAATCGATATCTGACGATCCCTAGGATCACAAAACAGGAAACTGTTACTAAAATTTTAAAAAATCAGCGCCATTTTGATTTTCTTTGTTTTTGAACCGATTTTGTTCAAAATCGATAATCTGACGATCCCTAGGATCGCAAAACAGGAAACCGGTACCAAAATTAAAAAAGTCAGCGCCATTTTGAAATTCTTTGTTATTGAACCGATTTCGTTCAAAATCGATATCTGAGGATCCCTAGGATCACAAAACAGGAAACTGTTACTAAAATTTTTAAAAATTAGCGCCATTTTGATTTTCTTTGTGTTTGAACCGATTTCGTTCAAAATCGATATCTGACAATCCCTAGGTAGGATCACAAAACAGGAAACCGCTACCAAAATTTAAAAAGTCAGCGCCATTTTGAAATTCTTTGTTATTGAACCGATTAAACTGTTTTCCGTATTTTAAACAATCGAGATTAACCGACGTCTTGAGATACTTATTTAATTTTTATTCGTAAACTAGCTATTTCAATTCGATTAATTGATCATTACAGAACATAGAATGTTTTAATTAACAAAAACAAAATTAAACCATAAAACATTAAAGTGACAACCCTATTGCTTCAATGGAGCGTAGGTAATTATTTTATCAAATTGGCTTAGTTTCCATACTGGTTGTATCTGTTTACTGTGGCTGTAGTGATATGTGTAGTGTGATGGGGGGTGGTCGAGTCAGTTGTTGTTTATTTATTTTATTGGAACGAAAGTTCCTTATGGGACGATTTGGAGGAGTACCCTAGACGGCAAAAAACGTCCTTTACGAAAATGAGTAAGATGCAAAAAGCGTCCGTAACGTAAGATTTTGAAGTGAACACATGCTCGCGTTGTTACGAAGGTCTTAAATATAAATATACTACATTCGAAATTAAACTTTAATGCCTTGGTGTTAAGATTTATATTTTAATTTTTTTATTTAAAAGAAAAAATAAAATATTCATTTTCAAACCTATCGGCAGTCTCTATGACTGCCAATTTTTTTTATAGTCTGAGTATGATCGATATACAGTGTCTAAATATTATTATATATATTTCTATGAATCATTGTGAATAAAAGTGTTAAGATAATTTTGTAGTCGTTTTTGATTAATTAATTTATTTTTACCTCGACTAGAACTTGAAATTAATATTTATGTAATAATGAATTTCGTTCCTATCTGGTGTCCCACGATACCACTCGTTTTTCAAATATTTCTTTAATGTTTTGTGTGGCAGAAAAGAATTTATCTATCTATCTATATATTTACCTTCAGTGCCCCTGTCGCTCATACTGCTGAGTCCTCGCTGTAGGGTCTCTTTGATCTGTCTCTCCACGCTCGGAGATATAGAGCTTGATTGTTCATCCGAACTCTGAAATACACATATTTAAACTCAAAAAACTCAAAATATCTTTATTCAAAATAGGTACTTACTTACAAAGTACACCTGAATGTCATGTTTACAAGGAATAAGATTTGATGGTGCTAATTAACTACGCTATCTTAAAACTAAAGCTACGAGGGTTATTCACGTATTTATATCTTAATCCAACACTTCGGATAACAGGTTAGCCATATTGCATACATCATTTTTACTCATTGGCCTGCTCACTACGTGTTCAGCGGTGATCCTAGTAACGAGGTGATGACGGTGATGGAAATGAATTGATGATAATTGATAGTGATGATTATTTTTGCATATTTATATGATATTGCAAACCACAAAAGCACAAAAGAAACAGGTAATAATCATCAAAATTGATTCATACTTGGCGGAATGATCGCATAACATTCATATTTAATCGAATTGAGAACCTCCTTCTTTTTTGAAGTCATTTGATAATGTATGTAGGTGGTAATGAACTGATGATGATGGTAGTGAATAGTGATGACGATATTGACTTTAGTGGTGATAATTAATTGGCATAGGAATGAAGAGTGAGGTAGGAGGTAGTAGTGATTATGTTGATAGTAAAGATGATAATGGTGATAGCGGTAATGAATTGGTGATCATTATGACGGAAATAAATGGTAGACTGCCTAGATAGTCTAGCGGTTAACATGCTCGACTGCGGCCGACGAGGTTCCGGGTTCGAGTCCCGTGTCGGGACATAATTAAGTATTGGGGTTTTCTGACTAGAAATTCTCAGTACTAGCTCGGAGTTAGGAAGTTCGCGGCGTTTCACCCCCGTGCCTCGGAGAGCACGTTAAACCGTCGGTCCCGGTTATTATCAGGGCGATACAGCAGCATTATACAGCAGGGCGACCGCGTATCTTCTGTATCAATCATTGTTACAGTATCAATTGTTGTGATTGGCTGAATTTATGGTATTTTTGCGGCGTCAATGGATTTTGTCCAATAGTGGAAGAGTGTTATCCAATCAGAGGTGATTGCGATCGTTACAACGTAGCTGTCAGAGATACGCGGTCACCCAGCTGGTTGCAGTTTGTGAGCGATAACTGTTCACTATACAGGTTGCTCAAAAATGTTTTTTAAGTTTGTTTGAAATTATTTCGTTCATGTATGAATGGTGATAGTGATGCTGCTGATGGTAATGAGTTGGTGATCATTATGATGGTAATGAGTAATGACAGATATAATGACGGTAATGAGAGACGAGTGCGTGTTACCGGGTGCTTCTGCCAGCGCACCCTGGCGGAGACGCCCGCGAGGTGCGCGGCGCGCCTGGCAGGCGAGCCCAAGCGAGCAGACACCCGCCTCTGAGCGCGGGTCACCAGCCAACTGCCGCCGCATCTGGCGACACCAAATCAACGGCCTTACTTTAATTTTTGAAGTGAAAACTTCTATAGCCGCATCAAGCACTTTTTGGTAAGGGGTAAACTAGTGGATTCGCGTCACCGACATGCTCGCGTTGTTACGAAGATAAGGTCGTAAATATAAAACATATACTACAGTCGTAATTAAACTTTAATGCCTTAGGTTTAAGGTTAATATTTTAAATTTTTTCAAATAAAAATTAACAAATATTATGTAAATATTCGTTTTCACTTCTATCGGCAGTCCCTATGACTGCCAATATTTTTTTTTAAAGTTTGTCTGTCTCTCTGTCCTCTATGTTTTTAACCTATATAGGTGACATTTGGTACAGAGATAGGTTATATCACGGGAAATGACATACTTTTTATGCCGCAAATTTAAGAAATTCCCCTGAGAATCGAAAAACGTCATACCACGCGGGAGAAGTCGCGGGTATCATCTAATACCATATAAAGACAAAAACCCTCACCTGGGGTCTTCGCTCAACGCTTTCAGCACTTGGAACCCGGAGCCCCTCTGTGCGGCTCTCAGCTCCCGACTGGTGCACCCTACCATCTGGAATGTTGCAAATTCTTGTTATTTACTGGCTAACTTACCTGGCATTGCTAAAGTGGAAGTATTAGATAGATGTAGGCATTACTTTGCGGAAGTCCATGATAATGTAAGAACTGGAAGTTTAATTCGCTTTATAGTTTAATTATCGCACTATATGGCAATAACTATCTTACTAATATAATAAATGCGAAAGTTTGGATGGATGTATAGATGTATGGATGTTTGTTACTCAATCACGCTCCAACGGCTGAAATTTGGCACAGAGATAGATTATAGTCTATACTATAGGGAATAGCACATAGGCTACTTTTTCTTTTTATTCCGGAAAATTAAAGAGTTCCCGTCAAACCACGCAGATGGAGTCGCGGGCATTCGCTAGTATACAAAAAACAATACATTCAAAAGAGAGGCTCATGAGCTGCTTATAAATAAATGCTATTACAAAATTTCTGAATTCCTTAGTGATAAACTCAAGTAACGAACTTATCATAAATAATATACATAAATTTGATGATGATGACGTAAATTAGTGGTTTTATAGTGCAATAATTGAGTATCCCCTCTTATATGGAATTTGACATAATATTGTAATTAAGTACTATTATCATACTAATATTATAAATGCGAAAGCGTGTTTGTTTGTTGGTTTATTGGTTTGTTGGTATATCCTTCAATCACGCCGCAACGGAGCAACGGATCGTCGTGATTTTAGGCATAGGTATAGTTGAGGACCTGGAGAGTGACATAGGCTAGTTTTTATCCCGGAAAATTAAGGAGGTCCCGCGGGAATAAAAAAAAAACTTAAATCACGTGGAAGAAGCCGCGGGCATCAGCTAGTCATTTATTATTTTCTTTCGTTTTTAATTGTAATTGTGTATGATTTTAATTTACTAATTTTCGCAATTGCGCAAATAGAATTTTAAGTACAAATTGGACCTTTATACTTTTAAAGCACAAATTGGTCATTTTAAGTGCAAATTGGACACTTCCAAGTACAAATTAGACATTTCTAAGTACAAATTGGACATCTGTAAGTGTAAACCGGTCACCTGCACAAACGCAACGGCGCCGTGGGGCGTGTCAGCGACGCTCAGCTGCGGGTCGTCCGCGACCAGCAGATGGCGCACTCGCGACTCCGAGCCGTCCAGCGCCGAGTGCCACGATACGTGGTCGCCAGCGCAGAACTTGTTGCCTGCAATCACGCATGCAATAACACTCACTAAGGTTAAACAATGTGAAAAAGTGAATAAACTAGAAGTTTAATTCGCTATAATGTGGACTCGACAATGCACGACTGTGAAGAATCGTGCATTCACAATCGATCATTGTCGATTCAACATCTCCTGAAGATGCTCCGGTGTCGGAGTGAAACGTACGGTCAGAGTGATTTGGAGGATTTGTGTGGTGTGGTGTTGTGCCTGTGCGAATTGCTGGGTGGTGGGTGTCGCATGCTGCAGGTGAAAGACACGCACTGTACCACACAGATTTGTCTACTGTAGCGGATTATAGCGAATTAAACTTCTAGTTCATTCACTATCATGGACTTCCGCAAAGTAACGCCTGCTTCTATTCAATAAATGTGAAAAAGGTAACGTGACTCTGCTACGACCTCCGTGGCGCAGTGTTGAGCGCTGTTGCCTTAACGTGCGGAGGTCCCGGGTTCGATCCCCGGCAGGGTTTGGAAATTTATAATTTCTGAATTTTCCCTGGTCTGGCCTGGTGGTCTTGCCTCGTTGGTCTAGTGGTTGACATGTTCGACTGCGGCTGACGAGGTCCCGGGTTCGAGTCCCGGGTCGGGCCATAATTAAGTATTGGGTTTTTCTGACTAGAAATTCTCAGTACTAGCCCGGAGTTAGGAAGTTGGCGGTGTTTCACCCCCGTGCCTCGGAGAGCACGTTAAGCCGTCGGTCCCGGTTATTATCACTAGCATGATAATAATCGTTAAAGCCCGCCAACCCGCATTGGAGCAGCGTGGTGGGTCTAAGCTCTTATTCCCTCTCTCCTATGAGAGTGGAGGCCTGTGCCCAGCAGTGGGACGTTAATGGGCTGTAGTGGCCTGGTGGAAGGCTCCGACGTGGCTAGTTAGCACCCTACCGGTAAAAGACGTGCCGCCAAGCTATTTAGCGTTCCGGTACGATGCCGGGTAGAAACCGAATAGAGATATGGGTTTAATATAACTGCCATGCCCCTAACAGGTTAGCCCGCTACCATCATAGACTGCATCTTCACTTACCATCAGGTGTGATCACAATCAAGGGTTAACTTGTAGTGGATAAAAAATTAAAAAAAAAATATTTTGCGATTAGAAAAAGATAACAATCAAGGAATTCCCGATCTTACAATGTTTGATGGGAAAGATGCTCATCTTGTTAAAATTGATGACCTTACGAGTGTTAGGTCACAAAAACAGAAACTTAAGTGGAACAAATTTTGGTCTCAAAAGGAAATTCTAAAAGGACAATATGAACTGCACCTGAAAAAAACTATTTTAGACACCTGCGTTTTGCTATGCCTTACATATGGTTGTCAGACATGGGTGTGTACCAAAAAAGTCAAGAACAAAATTACTGAAAGAAACTGATATGATGATGATTGATTCTATAATTTGGAAAAATAGCTAGACTGATTTCGCAATAAAAAAAATCACATTTGATTCTGCAATGAGAAAAAGATAAAATTTTATTCTGCACCGTGAAAAAAATATCATGCAATATGATAAAGATAACATTTGCATTTGGTGGGCAGACTCACTGGTAGTGAATATCTATCCCATAAGTTCTGTCCCATAAGTTACTCGTATATGGGATGAGTGAGAGAGTGGGTGTGTAGTGATGGTGGGTGTATTACAATGGGCGAGTGGGTGCTAGAAGCTGGGTGACTCACCAGTCGTAAATATGTATCTCGCTAGCTGCTGCAGTAGGGCAACTGGCCACAAGGGAGGCTTCCGCGCTTTACTAGCTAACCTGAAGGTCAGTTCCAGCCCGCAACCTGAACATCTCTCTATATTCTATGGAATGGGTGAGAGAATGGGTGTGTAGTGATGGTGGATGTATTTCAATGGGTGAGTGGGTGTAAGAGGCTGGGTGACTCACCAGTAGTAAATATATATCTCGCTAGCTGCTGCAGTAAGGCGGCCGGCCACAGCGGTGGCTCCCGCGCTTCACTCGCTAGCCTGAAGGTCAGCTCCAGCCCATAACCTGAACATCTCTCTATGGGATCTGGTTCGGGATGCACTCTGCCGTCTCCGTGGAGGTCTGATAGACCAAAACTGGAAGACATGATATCAGATGTCAATTGAAAGCAACTGAAACTGTGGAATCTGTTTCATTTTCCGGGATAAAAAGAAGCATATATTTTTCCCTGGTACATTAATCCTCTTTAAAAAAAATTGTATACTCAGACAGGTAGACACAATTTCGCATTTATAGTTTATAATTTTTTTGTTGTTGAATAACATTACAATAGAACTTATAGTCCTTACCTAGCCTTATCTCATTACTTTACAAATCATGGCCACATGAAATTGTGGCAAAACTGCTCCACTTAACAGCCAAACCTTTGACCAAAAAATTTGTTATGAAGATTATTAATATTTTCTGTCTTTTCTGAATTCAACACATACCTTATGTAATGCCAGTGTGACGGAATGTTCTCTTCAGGTTTCCCAGGATTCCAATACATACTAATGTAGTCTAAAGGATCTTGACCACCTAACCTGAAAGGCAGAATAAAAACTACTGAATAAAAATACAAATTAAAAGTATTTTGATACACTTAGTGGCATGGTCTTTGCATATATATATTTGACCAAGCGAAGCAAAGGTTCTCAGTTCACTTGAGTGAATTTGCACTTGTTCGTTCTAGGGTTGCCAAAAAAATTGCCCGTCTGTCAGAGCCTTATAACTTCTGCATTACTGAACGTAATTACTTCAAATTTAAATATAATATGATATAGTAAATATTAATAGTAGATATAGTAAACCTATGGCCTCAAGCCGAATGTGGCTTAAAAAGTTTAAAAAATCTTTATTTCAGGGGGCTCTCATAGAAGCAAATGCAAAGTAAAATATTTTTTATAGCATTACATAGGGTATATCATTTTAAAGATAATTAGGAATAGAGTCCATTTTTTAATTCTTCCCCTAAAATTGACGAAATGGGGGTCTTTCAAAGTGGAGATTTTCTAACGTCCAAAGTTGAACTTAGAACTCTAAATTTTCTGAAAGGCTGAGCCTGAAACTTGATCAATTATTTGAATTATAATCTGTACTTGAACAACAAATACTAAAATAAGATAAATATTATAAGGAAACAAAATTATTTATATTTATTTTATTTAATTTTTAATGAGCTTCAGTATTTTTAACAGAACTTCACAATGATGTCAATAGATGGCGCTCTATAAAAGTTTATTTGTTTCTCCATTAGTAGCTCTTTAGTCTTTAGCTCTTTTGCGTCATGTTAAAAGTTAACTATTACAATGTATAGCTAAAACTATCTTATGGATACCGCGAGGTCTCAGTTCGGGATGAACCACTAGTAATATTATAAACGCAAAAATATGGATGAACAGATGGATGTGTATATGGATAGATGGATATTTGGTACTCAATCACTCAATCTCAATCATAGCTAAATGGAACTGGATGTTTGACACAGACATAGATTATAGTCTGGAAAACACATAGGCTACTTTTTATCCCGGAAAAGTAAAGAGTTCCCGTGGGAATCAAAAACTAATCCACACGGAAGAAATCATGGGCATCATCTAGTATATCATAAACCATCATGCAAGGTCGAGTGATTGGCAATCAAAGTGTTAAATTATTAACCCTTACCAATATTTCAGCCTCGTGGTAACTTGCAGAGGGTTAGGTTGGTCAGGATATACTTTGGTACAGGCTTCATATAAAGATTTCAGGCCGGCTGGCATTAGACGATCTGAAACATTATAATACCAACATTTTATACAATGAATGAAGAGGTTATAGTCCACCACTCTGGCTAAGTATGTTCACAGACTTGACATAAGGTCTAAGGAAGAACTGTCAGACATGCAGGTTCCCTCACAATATTTTGCATGACCATTTAGCCTTCAAGTAAGAGGAAACTAGTGCTGAGTAGTAGGCCAGCAACCCTGGCTGGTTGAAAATAATTATTTACTTATTATCTATACTAATATTATAAATGCGAAAGTGTGTCCTTCTGTCTGCTACGCTTTCACGGCCTATCCGTTCAACAGATTAAAACTGCCATACCCCTCCCAAGTCAGCCTACAGCACCATATACCAATAAGTAAGATCGCAGTCGCGGTAAGGAATAATTTCTCATCGACTAATCAGTAATGACCTGTTTCATTGCTAGATTCTCCCGTAGAGCCCGTGTTCCCAGCTGGTACATCGGAGTTGGTCGGCTGCGCTTGCGCAACGAAAGACAGAGCACTGCTCTGCACCACACCGCTCGGCACTCCAGAACTTCTACCGGACATTATTAAGTAAAACACGTTTTGTTGAGATGAAATTCTAAATGAGTTAAAATAGCACGACCACAAGATTATGCGTCAGCCATCACCATCAGAGACAAGTAATTGCAAGTAATTATCGGGTCAGCTTTGTCAGCCATGTTTGTTTTCTTTTTCCGTTTTGTTTTTGTGATTTTCAATCTCTGGTTAACTTGTCTCTGTTTTCAATCGTCTTTTTTTTCAGATTTCTAGCAGAGACAAGTAATATTAGGTCCATGAGTAACAGAGACAAGTAACATTTAAGATACAGACAGGCAACTCCATAGACACAATTTGAAATTAATAACGGACAGTAGTGATAATGACCTTGAACGTAAATTACATCTTTAAAATTCGTTCGTAAAAAAATCACGTCTCTCACTCCAGCCTGTTACATCTTACGATGGGTTTCATTCATTAACAGATCGACTCGCTCTAACTTGATATACCTAATTAAATTTCGATGATGAACCGGAAGTAGTTAGGGATGGGCAACCTATGCGAAAAACCGGTAGTAGTGATGTCCTTTGAACATATCGGTTTTAGATTTATTTAGCACATACCGGTTTTCTAGTAATTCAGGATATTATTGATTTTTTCAAAAACAAAATTAAAATAAATTTCAGAGATCAAATTTGTTTATTATAAACAAAAATCTTACATGGAAATCATATAAAAAAAACCATACATAATAATAATAACTATATAATAATTATTAAACATTGTGTTTGATCCAGCAAAACATACACATCTACATGGTTGATTGTAATAATTATAATGGAATATTTCTTTGACTCGTAACAACTGCTTAATATTAATTTATCGATAGTATTTAATCTAACTGTATGAAATTTTCAATTTCAGACTCAGTTGATATAAAAAATATGTAGGTATTGTCGATATTTCAAAAAAAACTGAATTGTTCACCTATTTATCTAATTAATTAATACAATGATTTGCTACATCGAAAATTTTAATACACTTGTATTTTTATCTTTTACCACCTTTGTAATATTATGTGTATTAAGCAATAAATAATTTCTAATTCTGTAATACTTTGTAATGTTTTATCTCATCTGGCATTCTACAAATAGCATTGAAACGTACGGAATAATATCAAGAAAAGTTTAGGGTAAATTATTATGTAGGTATGTTATTAACATTTTATGGTTTCGATTTTAACATAATATGAGTTCAGATTGTTGTAAAAGAAGGTTGGTTGCAACTGAAAGAGGTTCAATGTCAACTGGCCGAACACGATGTATTTATAATGTGACAGAGTTGTCATAGCGTTTTTTGTTCTTCCTTAATTTTTTACTGTCATGGTGTAAATCTCAATTTCTATGTAATCTATAATAAATCTATTTTACATTACAAATGTGTGTTGACTACAGTTAAACTTACGCCACTACTCTACAGTCTGCTACATTCAACAGGTTATGGGCTAAGAACTCCGCAAAAACTGTAAGTTTTTCTGGATAGAGAAAGTTACACACAGATCGAGATTATTGAGGTGATCAGAGAACACGACAACATCATGAGTGTTAGTAGCACAAGTACTAGCAGTACGAGCACTAGTAGCCTACCTGCATTCGAGAAATTACAAGGATCTTCGAATTACTCGACATGGAGATTTTTAATGCAGATGTCACTAGTACACGACGATCTATGGAGCTATGTAACAACTACACCAGCTACTATAGATGTAGAGGCAACGAAGAAAGATCAGAAGGCTCGCGCTAAGATCTGCCTCATGATAAATACTGATTTACTAGTACATGTTAGAGAAGCTACAACTACTAAGGAAGTATGGCAAGCATTAGAGAATAATTGCCAAGACCAAGGAGTCGTTAACAGATGTCGGTTACTGGGACAACTTGTAAGCTTTAAGTTAGAGCAATTCAGCTGTATGAAGGATTATGTTACTCAAATACTGAAAGTAGCTCAACAGTTACGAGATATTGGTAAAGAAGTGGACGATGAATTGCTAGCAGCGCTTATGTTACAAGGACTTACTGAAGAGTATACACCCCTAAAGATGACAATCGAGAATGCGGACATCACACTGACATCTAACTACGTCAAAACAAAACTGCTTCAACAGGATAGTCCAATACCTTCGACATCCACTGAGAATGCATTGGTTGCAAGAGATAATCGTTCAAGGTACAAGAGTAATTCCACGAACAGTAAAGGCAATCGGCAAAAACAAACGCAGCAGAAGCGTGAGAAGCAGAAGAAAGAGATAAAATGCTTTATATGCAACAGACCGCATAAAGCATTGACATGTCCGAAGAATCCTAATGCAAACAAAGAGAATAAGGGTCAAACTTTACTAGCTGCTTATAGCACCATCAAGAGTAATGACAATGAATGGGTAGTGGACTCAGGAGCGTCCTCTAACATGACCTACCGCAAGGATTGGCTAGCTAATTATAAAGACTTTAACAGTGTTTTAGACATTAATGTAGCAAACGGTCAAAAGTTGTATGCATGTGGCTCAGGTGATGTCATTAAAGATGAGAATATGCAATTTGGAGTGAGAGAGGTAAAGTATGTTCCTGGATTGTCTGCAAATTTATTAAGCGTGGATACACTGGTGAGTAGGAACTTTGTAGTCGTTTTTTCCGAGAAAGGGTGTGAGATATATGACAAGAGTGAATGTTGTATAAAAGGAAAAGTGAGTTACAAATGTAAGAGTGAGAATGGAATTTACAAATTTAAAAGTCTTACAGAACCTTACTCAGCCCTTGCAGTGTCGATGCAAGAAGACTATGAGCTTTGGCATAAGAGATTGGCACATCTTGGCATACCCAACATGAAACTGTTGAGAGATGGTATGGTGACTGGAGTAAGTTTCAATAACCCGAATATCCTTCAATGTGAACCTTGCTTAAAAGGTAAGCAAACACGAACACCTTTTAGTAAGAGCAGCACAACGAGATCATCTGAAATACTAGAGCTTATACACTCTGATATTTGTGGTCCGATGAGTACGGAATCACACGGTGGCATGAGATATTTTCTTTTGTTTATTGATGATAAAACGCGATACACCTTTGTTTATTTTTTGAAAAAGAAAAGCGAAGTTTTTTCGAAGTTAGTTGAATTTAAGTCGTTAGTAGAGAATCAAACGAATAGGAAGATAAAGAAGTTTCGGTCTGACAACGGAAAAGAATTCGTGAACAAAGATGTAAGTGAGTTATTCAAAGAGAATGGGATAGTTCATCAACTAACTATTGATTATTGTCCCGAACAGAATGGAGTAGCGGAACGCGCTAATCGAACATTAGTAGAGAAAGCGAAGTGTATGTTAGAAGAAGCTGGTTTGAGCACGAAGTATTGGGCAGAGGCTATCAATACTGCAGTTTTTCTGAAGAATCGTTCACCTACGAAAGCACTTAACGTGACACCATTAGAAGCCTGGTCTGGACAAAAACCCGACTTAAGTGGGCTTAAAGTGTTCGGATGCAAAGCCTTTATGCATATCGACAAAGCTAAAAGGAAGAAGCTTGATGCGAAGAGTAAGAAGATGATCTTCGTAGGCTATTGCATGAATTCTAAAGGATATAGACTTTGTGACCCCTACGACCATAAGCTTCAGAAATCTAGAGATGTGACATTTTTTGAGAACCAGTTCTTCAACAAAAGAGAAAATACACCTCCAAGAGAAAGTACAGTGGGAAGATTTCTGAGTCTAGAGAGACAGATCAATGAAATCCAACAGTCGTACACAAAAGAGAATAGTAACTCGTCTGAGCAGTTAACTACAACAGAAACAGTTACTATTAATACAGAAGAAGATCACTTTGAAGATTGTATTACAGATTCTACAGTTAATGAAAAATCTGACATCCAAGTAGAAATTGAGACTGTAGATGTTCAGGAGGAGCAGCTACCTGAAACACAAGCAGAAGAAAGAAGATATGCGACTGTAGATGTTCAGGAGGAGCAGCCACTTGAAGCACAAGCAGAAGAAAGAAGATACTCTCAACGCGAGAGAAAGCCTAAGGATTACGGAGATTATTATCTTTATAAAGCCACAGAAGGACACAGTGATGATCCCTTCACTGTCGAAGAAGCTCTCAGCAGAAATGACAAGGATAAGTGGCAGGAGGCCATTGATGCTGAACTTAATGCCTTGAAGAAGAATGGCACCTGGAGTCTAGTCAAGCCGGATCAGTCCCTTAATAATTTTAATGTAGTAGATTCCAAATGGATTTTTAAAATTAAAAAGGAACCAGGGGGGAAAGAGAGATACAAGGCTAGACTAGTCGCCCGTGGTTTTACACAGAAATATGGGTTAGATTACACGGAGACATTTTCACCTGTGATAAGGCACAGCACCCTTAGACTTCTATTCGCTATTGCAGTTGAGAATGACCTGTCAATTGATCAGATGGATGTAGTCACAGCATTCTTGAATGGAGATTTGACAGAACGTGTATATATGAAGCAACCTAAGCTATGTGAAGAGAAAGGCAAAGAAAATCATATCTGCCTACTAAAAAAAGCCCTGTACGGTCTGAAACAGGCACCCAGAGCATGGAATAAGAAACTTCATGATGCTCTGATTGAGATGAAATTTAAGAGATCTGACAATGAACCATGTGTCTATTTCAGAAGAAGAGGAAAACACTTTGTTTACATTGCAGTATATGTAGACGATATTCTGATATTCTATAATGACAAAAAGGAAAAAGAAAATGTCAAAATAGAATTGAAGACTAAATTCGAGATGAAAGATTTGGGAATGGTGGATACTTTTTTAGGAATGAAGATAGATCAACAAGGGAAGAATACATTCAAAAGATTCTGAAAGAGTTCGGAATGACTGAATGTAAGCCAGTAAAGACACCCTTAGAAACTTGTAGGTTCACTTATGTACCTCGCTGTTTGCTTGAAACCTGACATAAGTTTTGCCGTTGCCTACCTTAGTCAGTTTAACAGCTGCTATACAGCTGAACATTGGAGCGTAGCAAAGAGACTGTTGAGATACCTGAAGGGTACAGCTCACTACAAACTGAACTTTGAGAAGACAGGAAAAGATCTGACTGGATATGTAGACGCTGATCATGCTGGAGATATTAGTGATAGGAAATCATTTTCCGGATATATATTTATTTTAGGAGGAGCTCCTATATCCTGGGAAAGCAAGAAGCAACGTACAGTAGCCTTATCCAGTGCAGAAGCTGAATATGTCGCCATGTCAGAGGCATGCAGAGAGTCGACGTTTCTGAAGAGACTTATAGAAGAATTAACCGCAAAGGAACGCCGTGCAATTGTACCTCTATAGTGACAGTCAGTCAGCAATACAAATCGCGAAGAACCCTGTTCATCACCAACGAACCAAACACATAGATGTGAGATGCCATTACATCAGAGAAGCATTGAATGATAACATTGTGAAAGTGGAGTACCTGCAGACTGAAGAGATGACTGCAGATATTTTGACGAAAGCTTTACCGAGATGCAAGAACGAGTTCTGTGTGAAGGAAATGAACTTATGTGCTTGATGATGATGAGTGATGTAGTGATACATTTTTTTTTTGTGTTTTAGTTGATGGTTTGTATGCTATTTTTTTTTTTTTTATGCAGTCTTCCATTGAGGAGGAGTGTTGTAAAAGAAGGTTGGTTGCAACTGAAAGAGGTTCAATGTCAACTGGCCGAACACGATGTATTTATAATGTGACAGAGTTGTCATAGCGTTTTTTGTTCTTCCTTAATTTTTTACTGTCATGGTGTAAATCTCAATTTCTATGTAATCTATAATAAATCTATTTTACATTACAAATGTGTGTTGACTACAGTAAAACTTACGCCACTACTCTGCAGTCTGCTACATTCAACACAGATAAAATAATACATGCAACTCTTCTTCTTCCTGCCCTTGTCCCACGCTACGTGGGGTCGGCACAACATATTTTCTTCTTCCATTCACTTCTGTTATCCGTTAATCTATCATTCACCCCTTTTATACGCATATCCTCTTTCACACACAAATAATACATGAAACTACAAATAATAATATTTTATTATAATTTTATACTTTGGGAGTAAATTACGAATATGGAAACATTTTATTATATACCTCTCAAAGACAGCATATAATGTACTTGAATAAGGCTGTCTCACGACTGAGCAGATCATTAGCACAGTAAAGAGATACAAATCTGTTGTATCTGTTTACTGTGTCTATTCTATATGTTACTTGTCTCTGACTGTGTCATTAGTCTATCTAGAGGTCATTGATCTTAGGTTAGTTGTTTAATTGTAGGAAAAGGGCCCTTATTCTATATTTAATCTTTCAAAAGAAACGAGAAAACGAGGTTTAATTTCTTATGAGAGCCTATGACAATTACATTGACAAGTGTGATTTTCGAACAAAAATATTTCGGCGCCATCATATCCTCTATGTTACTTGTCTCTGGCCATCATTGTCAAGACAATTTGACATTCAATTTCAAATCAAGCAAAGTCAAAACCTCTGGTCAAAACCAGGTCAAAACTCAAAATAATTGTGTGAAAAATATTTTCGTCCTGGGTCGATCTTTATTTTTTAACTCTATTTTAATAACAAACTCGACGGAAACTATAAATAACCGCGTTACTCACGTGTCTGACCGTTCATTTGAGTGCAGTGCCGATAAAATAAAGGAGTGCTTGTGGTTACAATTTATGTTTTTACGACCATCAAAATGCGGTACATATTCCTGACGGCTGTATTTAGTACAGTTTTCGCGTACGAAAAGGACATGACTTTTACCGTGCAAGCAGGAAAAATGGACTGTTTCTTCCAGAAAGTTTTAGTAAATGAAATAATTGATATAGAATATCAGGTACTTGTGTGATAATTATTTAGTAATTTCTATGTATAATTGACCGGCGTATTTACTAGGTAGTAATAATGCAAAAAAGTATTGTAGCCTATCTTGCTAGGCAATGGTATCAAGACAGAAACATTAGACCCCACTATAATAATAATAGAAAATTAAGAAAGATAGAGTTTAAGATGTAAAGTATTTTAAACAAATGTTAGTTAGCAAGTTAAACCATCGTTGAGGTTATCCCAACCTGCTTTCAATAGAATGAACAAAAAATTAAAGCAAAACTTGGGCAATAAATGGCCATCTGTCCAGTTAGTAGTTTGGGTCAGTTTGCTTTACCACTGACCACAGTATGTAAAATTCTGTCTTAGAGATAACGTAAAGCACACATTTTCCATATTCATCAGACTGAGAGTGACGGAATAGGCTAGTGCCATTGTGTTTTCCCATAGACTTTTGCACGATAAGCTCTGGAGATTGGCTGCAGTGGCTGAAATTAAGTGGAGGACATAATCATATAAAACTACCTGATGCCTGTCTTCAGCCATGTGGATAGAGGTATTTTTGGTTCCCACAGGAACTCTTTAATTTTCTGGGATTAAAAGCCTAGGTGTTATTCCTGAGTATGATCTATCCCTGTAGCAAATTTCAGCCTTTTTGGTGTGATTGAGTAAGTGTGTGAACCTAAGTTCTTCACTTAGCTTCTATTGGGTTAATATACCTAACAGATTACAATCTACCGAAAAATAATGCATTAAATTGTAATATTTTGACAGTTTACACTCTCGCTAGATATATATTTTTTTTTTTTTTTTAAATGAATTTACACTCCACAGACTCGTGGACCGTGCCTTTTTTTATTTTGTTTTAGTTTATTATATTTTATTTCATGAAAACGAATGATTTACATACAACTCACATTAATCAAACAGCATTGTTATATGTATAATTATAGATTTGTAATATATATAACTAACTACTATTATATCATCAAGGGTTTTTTTTTTTTTTTTTTTAAATGAAGTTTCAAAACTTGGGTGGTTCGCAGTCCGATCTTCGTGCTCCCTCCTTGCCGTGCCGCTGACGTGCCATTTTCTCGTCCCTCTCCACTTGGCGCATGTGACGTTTTTCCTCTTGGCGCTCTCTCTGCTGTTCTAATCGGGCATCTCGTTCAGCTACCTGACGAGCCTTCCTTTCTTCGGCTTCGCGCATTTCTCGTTGTCTACTTTCTCTATGTTCTCATAAGGCCGCTTGCTGCTTGTCGAACATTTCCTTCCTAAACAGACGGTCTTTTTCTCTTTCTTCTCGACGCAGCCGCTCTTCCTCAAGGCGTTCCGCACGTCTTTCTTTCTCACGCTGTTCCCTCTCTTCACGCCTTTGGGTCTCGTATCTGTTTTGTCTCTCGACATTTTGCTGGCGGTGACGCTCGCGTTGGAGGAAGTCACGAGATCGGTGGTAACTTTGCTCCCCACCCATTCCTTGTAACAAAACAAAACATATTTTAATTTTTTTTTTTAAGCTAAGTAAAGTAATTTTGATGGTAGTAATTTTTTTTTTTTTTTTTCCAGTTTTTTACAATTATATTTAATATTACAATACTACACTACAATACAAATAATTCACATTTTATCCTAAGCTACTATTTAATAATTTTTTCGCCACTGCTGCATTCCCGTCACGAATGGCCATCTTTATATTGTGGTCCCTGAACTCTATGGGTTTTGCTTTTTCCGCGTTCAAGACGAACTCCGCGATCGCGTCCGTGTTGTCGTCGGTGTAGTACGTACAGCGGGTGGTATGCCGTGTCACGGCGACGATCGCATGTGGGACTTCGTCATGGATGGTGCCCTTTCCCAGCACAGTACGCACGATCACCACTGCCTCAAAGGTCAATCCCTGGGCTTCATGTATTGTGTGTACACGTGATCCGGAGCCCGTCCCATACCCTTGGGCCTTTAGTAGTGCCTTTTCCTTTTGGGTATGGGTCAGATACAGGGTGTTGTTTGTGTCCTTAGGGATTTCCGCACCAGTGTACCTCTTTAGCTCCAGGGATCGAATCTGGCATTTGGATGCGTACATGCCGTCGTACACTTTTCGGAGGGCATATGCGACATCCATTGGGTTCCTGTGCGTGCAACGATGCTCCTCACGGTCTTTTATGACTACGCTGTGGTCGGGATAGAAAAGCTTGAAAGCGCTATTGCGGTCGATGAAGGGCACCTGGTTGGTATCTCCGATCAAAAGGGTTTCGCTACAGCCTGCCAGCATGGTGGCCATGATAATCGCTCCGAAATGGTTTATGGAGGCCTCGTCTATGATTAGACGGCTGCATTTTCCCTTAACAGGATCCCCAAAACCATTTACCAGAACTGAGGCCATGGTGCGGACTTTAGTTCTAGCGCACCTACCAAGCTGTGGCTGTAGTTTTTCCCTCAGATCGTGCACTGCCTCCGTGGTAGCTGATATTACCACGTCACGGCTCTTGTCGAAGTTCCTGACTATGTATGTTGTTTTGCCACAGCCGGGAACCCCGTTGACCCAGTGGAATTTGGGTATTTCCCACAGTCCCAAGAGCTCGTTTTCCTTGCCCGCAATGGCGCTTGCTTTTTCTAGGATTTTAGCGCCCAGCATCACCCTTGTGCACTTGGCTATCACCACTATCGGATCCGATGTCGGCGTTCTGAATCTTGGCTTCTTGTCATCCGTTGACGCCTCCCTGTCCAGATCGACAAAACCGGATGTTCCGTTGTAAGCGGCCATATGTCCCTCTACTCCCGCATCCCCGTGGATGACTAGGGACTTTTCGTTGTCGTATATGGCCGCTTCCGCTTCCTTGAGTCTCACCATTAGGAGGCCCATGTTTTTGTGTCGGTAGGACTCTAAGATGGCTACACACGTCCTCCGACTGACCTCTAGATCTGCTTTGGTGAGCGCTCTGAATTCCAGGAAAGCATTGGTTATGTGATCTATGGGATTCTGTGGCGTTTTCAGGCAGGGTGCTTCAACCTGGCCTTTGTCTGCCCTCGTACCACCAATGGCTCCAGGCGTTTACATCGCCCGCCACTATGAGGTTCTTGGTGTTAAGTTTTTGGCACTCTGTTTGTGTGCGTTCCAAGTACGGCTCAATGTCTTGGTCTCCCTCATAGTAGACGGATATCATACCTATCTTCTGCTTCCTTGCTGCCAGTGTGACGGCTGCCTCCGTTTCGGTGACCAGCTGAGGGTCGTGTATGACTTCCAATTGGTCGCCGAAGACAATTATTGCTGCCTTTACTGGTTTTTGACGATTCAGAGTGCACTGGATGACTTTCGTGCCGGGGTGTTGTTTAAGCACTCCTGTCCTTCCCACGTATGGTTCCTGGACTAGGGCTACTGATATTCCCCTCCTCTGGGCCGCTTCCAGCGCTTCCGCTAGATATATTACAATCTAACGGTTTTCACAATCTTACCGTGACAGATATAAGGCAAAACCTTCTTATTGAGACTTAAAAAATATTGAACAACTATTATAATGTCACAACTATGGAAGCAGTATTTGTAAAAAAGAGACACATGGCTGTGAAATTGATGATATTTTGTACAGCGATAAGTTACATCCCAGGCAAGGACATAGGCTCCTTTTCATCCTGGAAAATCAGAGTTCCCATGGGATTTTTTAAAAACCTTAATCCACACAGATGTAGTATCTGTTAGTATTTGCTTATTGAAATGAAAAAAAATTAGAAATATTGTAAGCAATACAGAATTTGTGTCATGCAGCAATCAAGTTTGTTGCATATTTTCATGTCAGTTGTGAAATTCGTTGATAAAATTAATTGCAATGTGCTCGTAATTTAGTTTTAACAAGGTACATTTAACATATCGGCTATTTTAATTGTTTGTTCAATTAAAATAGCTGGTAAAATATTATTGTACATAGTACATATATGTTGATATTGGGATTTATTGTTTACTAGCTGATGCCTGCAACTTTGTCCACATGGAATAAGTTTTTCGCTATGTTACTCCAGGTCCTCAACTACTCCCATCATGTTGATCCCTCTCTCCAACCTAGAACTCATTGCTTTGTATTAAGCATGACTGTTGTCAAAAGCAAGCATTTACTGTAATTAAAAAAAGGAGGTACGGCATTATAATAATTATCTTGTTACTATGGTAATAGACTCATCTCATGGTGATCTAGACATATTGTTCCAACTTAGGGACCCTCTTCGACAAGCCCAAGCCTATCATACTAATATAAATGGGAAACTGTGTTTATTTGTCCTTTAATGACATCACAACAGAGCAATGGATAGACGTAATTTTTTGCATGAGTATAGAGTTGACCTAGAGAGTGACATAGGCTAGGCTTTTTATCCCAGAAAATACATATTCCATGCGAACAAAGTCGCAGTGATCAGCTATTTCTCTATTAAAGAAGTACTGATTATATAATAATTATCTTGTTACCAGGTAATAGACTCATCGCATGGTGATCTAGACATATCGTTCCAACTTATGGACCCCCTGGGCCGGTCTATAGTAGCGGATTACAAGAAACCAGACAACGCCCACAGACACACATCACTGGTCGCGGGCGATTATAAAATCTGCTTTGATAATACGTTCAGCACCTTCAGCGAGAAGACTGTGAGTATAGTCTTCATATACATATCTTCCTTTTCCTTATGACAGGTAGATGTATTATGTAAAAACCTGCATCAATCATTTGTCTCATTAAGGATGATGCCTAGTTATCTTAAAAATAAATAACAAATATTTTTAAGTAATATAAAGGCTGTTTTATGCAAGATCAAGAAATCATAGAGTAACAAAAACACAGATCATTAAACTGTGGTGCCTAGAAAGTGGAAACTTTTCTCATATTGAAGATGTTGCAGCTGAATTTTAGAATTGAACGTTACTTTTTTATTTTATTTAAAGCCCTAGATTCAAGTCCTTGGCGTTTATAAAAAAAATACAAAAGTTTTCTCGCGTTTATTGCAGGTATTTTTCGATCTCATGATAGACACTGAAGGGCCAGAACTGAAGGATTATGATGATGACAAGGAGTTGGAACTGGGTAAGGTTTTGGCATTTTTTAAAACGTTTTGTTACAAAAATAAAGTCGAAGGTTTTATAATTCTGAGTTTATTTAAAAAGAAAGATAGATATGTAAATACTTTATTGCACATATGAAAGATTACAAAGTAAAGTTAACTATAAACTAGGTATGCAAAGGCGGCCTTATTGCTTTATAATAAATTTTACAATATTTAGATAATAGAAAATAATTTTAAAATAGTACATTGTTACCCTAGGGATGAAAGTAACTTATTTAGTCCCGAGACGGGGTTTGGCGCCCGAGCATAGCGAGGGGGCCTATAGTTCGAGGGACTAAATAAGTCTTTATCCCGAGGTAAACACTGTGCTTTTCATTACGAATAAGGAAAGTCAAAATAAAAATAGAAATTAGCTAAAGAAAATTGAGTGAACTTTATTTTACATAAATCAACAACTTTGGTGAGATATTTATTTATTTTTGCCATTTTCCCGCCTTTTTTTTTTCTTTGGCCTAGCCGGCGGGCTATGCATTTAGCTTTTTAATAGTCAAGTATT
The DNA here is from genome assembly GCA_964035005.1 of Erebia palarica. NCBI lineage: Eukaryota > Metazoa > Arthropoda > Insecta > Lepidoptera > Nymphalidae > Erebia > Erebia palarica. The sequence goes on along the minus strand of OZ035994.1, from coordinate 9,703,330 downwards.
GTCTATGATTGTCTATGAATGTCTATGAATCAGTTGTCTTTACTTTATGAATAAAGTCTATCTTTCTTCTTGTCTATGGATGCACTCGGGTATGTCGTGTTTCATTTGAACTCCAATAAAAATGTGACAACTAGTTTTTTTTACTTATTTGACAGCTGTCAGTTGAAAACGATTCTCCCTAGGTCTGAAAAGTATTACTTTCAACCCGCTTCTCAGGCAACTTCAGACCTACTTTCCGTGTATGAGTAATGAAAATAGATTTTTTTATACTGTATCAACTAACAAGTATTACCCTGAAGGTCTAGTCCCACTACAGAGGCGCGGCACGTAGCGGCATGTATTCTTTGTACAGTTATTTCGGAGTGCATCTCCATGCCGCGTCGTTTTATTTTATTTATTCGGAAACCAAAACAGACTACTAGATGTTTGTTACTCAATCACGCCGGAACGGCTGAACGGATCTGGATGAAATTGGGCACAGAGATAGATTATAGTCTGGAATAACACGTAGGCTACTTTTAATTCCGGAAAATTAAAGAGTTCCCGTGGAGAGAACCACAAAACCTCAATTCACGCGGACGAAGTCGTGGGCATCACCTAGTATCATACTAATATTATAAATGTGAAAGTGTGTTTGCTTATTGATTTGCTGGTTTGTCGTTCAATCACGACGCAACGGATAGACTTGATTTTTTTCGCGGCGTGTTTGAAGGACAAACCAACAAACAAACACATTTTCGCATTCATAATATTAATATGATAAATGCGAAAGTTTCTCTATCTGACTGCTTTTTCTTTTCTTTATCACTTTAATAAGTGTACAGTGTATCTAAATTGAATAAATATACCTTGACTATAACCTATTATTCCAGGAAACTCTGCGGAGACCTACATGATGAGGGTGAAAGACATATCGGACTCCGTCTCCAAGCTCAAGGACAACGTCTCCACAGCTAGGAGACTCCAGGAGTTGCTATCAGCTCATGAAGCCAGGGATAGGAATCTAGCTGAAGATATGTGCGACAGGTGAGGTTGGGTTGGGTAGGGTAGGGTTGTAACGGAGGCGTTCTTAGCGGAAGCAGAGGCGGATGTGGAGGTGAAGGGGTTTTGCCTCCGCGGATGCGAAGGTTAACTGAGGCGGGGGCGGAGGTGGATTTCTCCGATCACATCGTCCATTTCTTGGTGTGGATACGATGTGTGGCAATTTTTTTTTTGAGGATTCTTCTAAGGAAAGTTGTCTGTTTGCATTTTGTAATAGTGCAACTGACCTCACCTGCTTCCATTTGTACCTCTCGCATTATAAGTCAACGTAAATAAACCTCCGCTACAACTCCGCAAAAAAACGGTGGTGGCGGATGCGGAAGTGGAGGTATGATTTCTTGCGAAAGTTCCGCACTTACGGCGGCCAAGGCGAGGTTCCGTTACAACCCTATTTTATACACATTTACATAAGGTTGAAAATGGATTTTTATTATTTAAACTAGCTGATGCCAGGACTTTACTTTGAGATATTTCAGTTCCTGAGGAAACTCTTTCATTTTCCGGAATAAAAAGTAGCCTATGTCCATCCCCGGGTTGCAAAATGGGTTGAAAAGATGGGTCGTGAAAGTGACAAGATAAAGAAAAGAAAAAGCAGTCAGATAGAGAAACTTTCGCATTTATCATATTAATATTATGAATGCGAAAATGTGTTTGTTTGTTGGTTTGTCCTTCAAACACGCCGCGAAAAAAATCACGTCTATCCGTTGCGTCGTGATTGAACGACAAACCAGCAAATCAATAAGCAAACACACTTTCACATTTATAATATTAGTATGATACTAGGTGATGCCCACGACTTCGTCCGCGTGAATTGAGGTTTTGTGGTTCCTACGGGAACTCTTTAATTTTCCGGAATTAAAAGTAGCCTACGTGTCCAGACTATAATCTATCTCTATGCCAAATTTCATCCAGATCCGTTTTGCCGTTCTGGTATGATTGATTAACAAACATCCATCTATCCGTCCATCCATCCAAACTTTCGCAAATTTAATATTAGTGTAATATGGTCGGGGAAAAAGTTTCTTCGTATTTTATATACAAATTCAAGACTTTTTTTTCAAAGTTTTATTATAGTATGTGCCATTTTGTTTGATAACTTTTTGCTATCTTGTAGGTAGTGACATAATCCCATTGCTCTAGCTTTAGTTTTACAAAAAAAAATACTGTAACTGATTATCACCATCATGTTTTATAACTAATCGGAGTTAATAAGTGTACAGTGTACCTAAATTGAATAAAAATATTTTGAATATATTTTTAATCAAGCCACAGTCCATATTATGCAGTTGCATAAACTACCTCAAGCTCGCGGTTACGGCTTTTGTCTTCGAGCTTCTTTACTGAGGATTCCGATCCAGAAGATACTGCAGATAACACTTCTGTAGCAAAGTTCGTTCCCTTTCAAGCTACTTAAACTCTGGTTCAGACTTCAGATTGAGTCACGACATTTTTAATACACGATATTAAGTCCACATATCACAGGCAAACATATGGCATCGAAATATTATGGAAATACCGATGTAAACAGTAAATTATGTTGACAGCTGTTGACAGATTTTCTCTTGGTCGCAATTTTTTATAATTAATTTTGTTTCCTTCAAACGCCACCAAAAAGATATTATTTAGTCCTAATCAACTGAATTGCTGTTATCTGTTGAGGAGTTCTGTCCTCTATGATAATATTTATCAAATCTTCACCAAAATTGGGCGAAACTTACCTGATGATACATACCTTCTAATAAAGAAAGATTTATTCAAATCAGTTCAGATTTGACTGAGTTATGGAGTAAAATCAACCAAAATCCCCTATCCTGGAGGAACCTTATTTTCTATCGGGATAAAAACTATCTTATATATTGACCGGGAGTATGAACTTAGTATATATAACAGAATTTGGTATAGCTAACGCTACCAAATTTTATTTAAATCTGTTCATTACTTTTCGCGTGATGCGCGGCATACAGACAGACAGACAGACAAAAATTAAATAATAAACTGTTTTGAGCTCAGTATCGATAGTAAAGCATACACAGACAAAAATTTCAGAATATATTAAGTGTACCTACAGAACTCTTCCAGTTACAGTTTTGAATAGAAGCAGGCGTTACTTTGCGGAAGTCCATGATAGTGAATGTTACAGTTTTATTTTATGTATAGATAAGTAGTATGTATTTACTAAACTTATTTACTTGTTTTTTTTTTGCAGAGTTTTGAAGTGGTCACTGGGTCAGATAATTCTGATGACAGTGGTTGGTATAACTCAGGTAAACTTATTTATCTATATCTAATCACTAATAATTAAGTAATGGGTTTTTTGGACTCACTTGTAAAGGAATTTCAAAAATAACAAAAATCTTTGTTTTGCAGGTGTATTTCCTAAAAAGTTTATTCGAAGATCCGAACAATAGGAGTTTTCAAAAAATAGTTCCCAACTTTATGTCTCAGTGAGTGAGTGAGTTAGATTTAAATTTTCATTCCTTGCCTCCAAGGCAAGGACAATTCGGCAATAAAGGCAAGATCAAGGCAAGTGTCCTACAGCGGAATCTATAGTCTTTTCTAGGACTTAATAATAGTTTTCCATGAGGCATGGTTTTTGTTAAACCCAAGCCTTAAAAAAAGTTACTTGCTGGAATCCAATTTTAGGGTCCCGTAAAGTTAATTAAATAGACATTTCTAAATCTCTTTCCAAAGGAAGTGTTTTAGAAGGGATAGTAATATATTTATTTAGAGCTGTCATTGTTTCACAAAGGCCACAAAGTCCCAACGTATGTGTGTTTTTGGACATTTTAAATTGAAGTTAGGTCAGTTTTGTAAACCAAAGAATTTATTTTGTTAGTTTTTAAGTTGCGAATAGATATATAAGCTCCTGGGCCTTATTATGTAAAAATATTAGCTTTTTTGTATAGTTTTTCCTACAAAAAATATTTTTGTAGAAAACTTGGTTGACTTTTAAGTTCTCTTAGTACAAAATGTGGGTGGAGCTTTAAGTTGGAGGAGAATTTCAGTAATAAAGGAAGATTGATAACGTCCCTATAAATAAATAAAAAATTAGCTCAAATTTTGTAAATATTTGTACAAAAATAAAATAGCCTATGAATAAAAATGTTTTTTTTTGCATCTGCCTAACTAGAAAAAGTTAAACAAGTAGCTTTTCGCTGAAAGATACGCGCTTTGCACGGCGGTAAGGACGTTGTTACAGCTAAGTAGCGATGAAATTATAGTGAATCGAGTGAAAACACGGAAAATCCACTCTATGGAATAACCTAACCAAAAAACGTGCAAAGCACTACGATTACGCGTTCTTAGCGTTCTGTACCCACAGGCTGACAACGGCACCTTATTACTAAGCCGGCATTGTCAGCCATCCATCTCAATGGGGTGGGGTGTATTTGGGCTGTAATTTTATTGCCGTTAAACAAGTTTCTAATAAAATAAACGGGAGCAGAAATGTGATACGTAAGTATTTATAAGTACTTAGTATACTTGGATTTTTAATTCCGTGGAACATTTTTGTATTTTTGTTTTGATCACATGCACCTACTACCTAAAATAAATTATTTATCATTTGTCACAAGCAAAATCCAAATAAATACTTATTACCTACTAAAGAATGAAATACAACCTACCTCAATACCAAATTTCGTCAAAATCGGTTGAAGAGGGGCCGGGACAGCGTAGCAGACAGACAGGCACTCTTTCACATTGATAATATTAGTATGGAAGTATGGGTCCTTTTTAAGGCAATGAACAAAAACTTATTTCACGCGGACGAAGCCGCGAGCATCAGCTACTTATAAATAATTAAGTATTGTAGGGTAGAAGTAAAAGAAATGTCAATGATAGTAACTTGTATGTATTGTACCATAGATCAAGCATCGGAGATGACTGCAACGGCTATCAATCTACTAGCTTATAATGAATGACGGAATCTTCATTTCCCTAGCTTTAGACGTGAGAGTAGGCTGCAGTGGCTGTTGTGATCCTGAGCCTAGATTCGACTGTATTGGTGACTGCAGCGGTTTTCTGCTAGTACGGTCCGCTAACTAGCTAATGGAATTAATATCTTTGTCGCGCTCGGGCTTATATAGGGCTCCGCCGCTTTGTTCTTCGCAGAGACACGTTGGACGGAGCGCTCCGAGCGAGATGGTTAGTCGATGTGTGCGCAGGAAAGTATTCAACTCGAGCCGCGCGTGCAATTTATACTTGTTACAGTATTAAGTAAACTCATCAACATCATCGTTGTCGTCGTCATCCTCACCATCCTCGTCATCAACAGACACTGTCAATCAAATGGGAAATACAGCATATTCTTTAATTACATGTTCTATGCACTCTATCCATTTGTTTGAGGTGACGTTAGCTCCCTCAACCAAAAGCTCTTTCACTTCCGCCATCTTATTTTTTGCAACATCCAAATTGGATCCAAGATCGAGCACAAACCAACTCAATTGGATTAAGCTCACAATTATGAAGGGGCAATTGAAGTAAGTACCTACTGTAATCCCTTGTTCTGCTGCCAACTCGTCCACGACATTTTTATAATATTTATTTGCTATTTCCAATAAATTTACCTTCAACTGCAAATTGACTTTTAACTAAATATGTCGAAAATAGTTGAAATTGAAATTTATTGATAAAAATATTAGTCGTTTCATTTTGGTTCAAAAAGGTTAGTTACTCATGCGAGGTGTGGCCAGTTGTTTTGCTTTGTTCTCCCACATAATTGTTTCAATATTGATATTTAATAACATTTCGGATCAGAACGGATTAGCCTAACAAATGAAAGAGGTTATAGCTTTTTGACAAAAAACAAAAAATACTTTTTTTCTAGGCGTCTGTCGGTCGTCATTCTATTGATCATGTCGTTCGACTTCAGCTTCAATGTTAAAATGTACTCTTGTTACTTGATATTGCCACTCACGAAATTTTGAAAGAAAACCAACAACAGGTTGGAAAAAGAATGATATCCAAGCATGGTAAACGTCAAAGAATTATACTTATTGGACATAGTTAGTAAAGAAGAATAATTAATATATTAACGATATGTTTTTGGAACGCAGTTTGGGAATTAATTTCAAAATATTTACTAACTCGATTCCTTTGAAATTTTTGCATAAGCGAATAGGATAGACAAGGACAGAGTATGAATTTTTTGGAGACCCTAATCCATGACATGAATTTATGGGTAGAAATTTCGTGCGAGTGAAACACGAAATGTAAGGTGATTTGTTGTTTTTATTTTTGGTTATTTTTTATTTTTTATTTTTGGTTTTTATTCTTGAAATAGACAAATGGAACAGAATCTTTGGTTCTTGTTGTTTTACTCTGGAATGACTAACCTTAGAGATAAACAACTTTTTTAAACAAAGATATAGGTTATATTGTTTATTTTTTTGAGGTTCCATTTTCAAAAACGGGGTCACTTTTTGTTGTTGTTTTTGTTATTTTTTTGTGTAAACCATAAAAAAGTGCGATAACCTTTTTAACTTTAATCTATAGCTATGTTTCGTAACGATTTGAATGACGTACTGTGTGTTTACGTAGCTCGTACAAGTGATACGATATGATTTAAATAAACATGCCCGGCCGGCCGGCGGACCGAAATTCGACACCGCCACTTGAGATCGCACTTGAGATCGTCGCAGAGGCGCGGCATACTAATAAAATGGCTCGCCAGACGAAGGGATAACACTGTTATAAATTTTATCTTTAGAATCCATAGCATTACTTATATTTTATTAGAATTTGTTACCCTTTTTTTGTGGGAACTGTTTTGAATATGGTATCACCAAGAAACGTCAGAATTCCACGGAATTAAAAATCAAGGTGTAAATGTACGACGTCACAGCACCCTTCGTGTGCTAGTCCGACTCGTTCTTGGCCAGTGTTTCGAAGTTCTGTTGGATTTGTATTGAAACGAGTCTTCCCAACTCTAAAGCAATCTGACAGAATCGGAAGGTGTAACAAGCACTTTATGCAGTGACAAGGGTTGTCAATTCAATTCAATTCTTGGATAATTGCGTTTGTGACAAGGGTTTTCACATAATGTCAAATAATATACAAATGGATATGTCACCGTGAGATTGTAAAAACCGTTAGATTATAATCTAACTCGCGAAATTCTAAACTATCGAAAGATTAGAATTTAACGCATTATTTTCCGGGAGATTGTAATCTGATAGGTATTTAAACCCGATAAAACCTGGTTATTTATGTCGAACCCTAACCTAACCTACAAGAAAGAGAAAAGTAAACGTAAATAAAATGAATATTTCAAATATTGACACTCAGAACATTGAACAGTTTACAATCTTTCGACAGTTTAGAATTTCGCGAGTTAGATTATAATCTAACGGTTTTTACAATCATACGGTGACAGATACACATTTTTTTATTTCATTTAAGTTACTTGCTGGTCTAATAGGTATTATCTATGGTTACTTGTCTCTGTTTCATATGAAGCATGAAGTTTATCCTGAAATTATAATTATTGCTTCGCTTTTATTATAATTTAAACCTCATTGTTAACCTAAATAACGAGGACTTTACATAATGGTAATAACGTATAGGAGTGTACGGTGTGCTTATTTTATTTCTTTTCGGACCTGTTAATAGTGAAAATGCTACCAACGTTTCTATTATTAAATCTATTTACTACACGAAGAAGAAACTTTCGAAAAACTATGATGAAAACCTTAAAAAATGCTAAGGAAAATCTCGATGTGGACGTCTGTAGGACTTGTCTGGCTACTGAAAACCTTACGCCGATATTTATCAATATGGAATGCGTAAACATACGTTCGGAAGATCTAAGGCTTGTTACCGGCTTAAAGGTAAATATTTTTATTTTTAACAGTAATTTAAACGTCTTCCTGACAATCTTATTAGTAGTTTTATTGGTATATAATAATGCGATGGATTGCATTAAAAGTACTGGATTTCGACTTTAAACTGATTTTCACAATTTTTTCTTAGTTTTCTGCTGAAATATGCAAGCGTGTCGCCACATGTCAGTAGGATGTCGGTTTTGTATATTTATTACATTTATTAAGGTTAGAGAGAACACTACTTAAAATGAGGCCAAATTCTGTTTAACACAATCTCTTAAAATGACAGCTGTAAATCTAGTGCTACTAATATTACAAATGTGTAAGTTTTAATGCGATGGATGGATGTTTGTTACTCAATCACGGGTGGAAGGATCTGGATGAAAGGCACAGAGATAGATTATAGTCTGGAATAGCACATAGGCTACTTTTTATCCCATAACATCAAGAGATTTAGTGTTCTGCTATGATTTGGTGTCAAAACCGACCAAGGGTATGGGGTTTAATAGAACTGCCATACCCCTAACAGGTTAGCCCACTAACACCTTAGACTGCATCATCAAATCCTAACTTGTAGTGGAATTTAAAAAAAAATATTAATAATATAATAGATTATTATTGAATCTATATTAAGGTTCTTGGACTATAAGCCACAAATTTTGGTAAATTATTTTGTTAAATATTTCAGATCAAACTCAATGATGGCTTATCACAAAAAATCTGCAACCAATGCGTTGGGAGAATGCAAGCTGCCCTACAATTTCGTCAGATGAGCAGAAAATCAGAGAAAACGTTACGCAATATGTTATACCATACATCCAAGAAGAATTACAAGCCTAAACGTTCTAGAAGCATTCAGAAGTGTAAAGAAGAACTAGATACGGACATAATAAATAATGCTGATGAAGATTACGATTATGATGTCAATGGTGAGACAGAGGATTTTCATGATGAGACTGATTGTTATAGTAATAATGAATATAAAGATTCTACAGCTATTCCAGTTAAAATTGAGCAGGTAACACTATTTTTTGACCTATAACTTTCAGACTAAGACGGGCTCTCTGTCATATTAATCAGAAATGTAGGTCCTACCAGTATTATAAATTCTAACATGTCTGTGTTTGTTTGTCCTTTAATCACTCTACAACAGATTGATGTGGATTTTTTTAATACCCTAATTTTCTGGAATAAAAAGTAGCCTATTCCTTGTAGGTCATTAACTATTCCCATAAAATCACGTTGATCTGTAGCTCTGTTGCGGCATGATTGAAGGACAAACAAAGACGCATTTGTATCATACTAATATGATAAGTGTTATCATACTAATATGGTAGTTTATTGGTTTGACCTATTTATCCTGGAAAATTCAACAGTTCCCACAGAATCAAAAAACCTTAATCAGGCATCAGCTAGTAACTAATAAATTTTCAAACAACTTAGAAATATTAAGTAATTTTGACTGCAAGATTTCTGCAGGTAATGAATTCTTAACTTAAATCTTGTTACTTCCAGAAAGTGATCTGCTCTAGAAGAAAACGTGTCATGATACCGAATGCCCCGTCATACAAATGCAGCACATGCAACAAGGAGTTCATAATGAAGACCACATACAAGGCACATTTGAGGTTCCACACCAACTATTGTGTTTGTGAGGTATGTGATAGATCAATATATATATAAATTGTATATTGCTACTCAAACATAAAGATAAGGTAAACAAGTACAGAAAAAAAAGTGCGCAAAGACAGTATTATCACTACAGACAACCCATCCATTATGAGTCTTTAAAGGAGTGGTATAGTGCAACTTATGATATAGCATTAATGAATGCTATATCACAAGTTTAATTGACTGAGCGATGCGAAGGTCTCTGAGTCTACTTGAGTGAATTTGCACTTGTCTGTCAGAGCCTTATAACTTCTGAAACGTAATTACTTCAAATTTAAATATAATATGTAAACTGATGGCCTCCAGCCAAATATGGCTTAAAAAGTTATAAAAATCTCTCTCTAGAAGGCTCTCATAGAAGCAAATACGAAGGAAAATATTTTTTATATAGTTACATAGGGTAACGGTATATCATTTTAAAGATAATTAGGAATAGAGTACAAATGTAATTTTTCCCCTAAAATTAATACGAAATGGGAGGCTTTCAAAGTGGAGATTTTCTAACGTCCAAAGTTGACCTCAGAACTCTCAATTTTCTGAAAGGCTAAGCCTATATATTTATATTATAAATATATAGTATAGTATAATACTATATCATAAGTTAATTATATTATAAATGCTTTAAGGATGTTTTTTACATCCATACTCATATTATAAATGCTTGCTTTTAAAAGAGTAACTGTTGAGTTTCGTTTTTCCTAACCGGTGCTAGAGTCTAAACATGACATAACATAAGAGACACCTGTATGTCCTACATGTTATAAATAAATTGTGGATTAAGTAACCGAAAGTGTGTCTGTCTGTCTGCTAAGGGCCCATCTTTTCAATTGATTTGGGTGAAATTTGCTACTGAGATATATAAAAGTGTTGTATATGTCCTTCCTGGGAGAACCTTTTGTATCCTGGGAAGTACAATGGCTACTTTCTTTCCCAGAAAATTTAAGAGTTCCTGGTGGAATTAAAAATAACTGAATCCCAGTGGGCGAAGTCGCGAGCAATGTCTAGTAATTAGTAGTAATTTCAATTTTATAAAATTAATTTATTTTTACACTACACTGTGTTAGAATAAGACTATATACTAATATTATAAATGCGAAAGTATGTCTGTCTGTCTGCTACGCTTTAACGGCCCATCTATTTAACCGATTTTGGTGAAATATGATTTAGCGGTAGGTTACATCCCGGGGAAGGACATACACTTTTCATCTCGGAAAGTTCCCCCGGGAATCAAAAAAACGTAATCCACGCGGACGAAGTCGCGGACATAATCTCATTTTTATACTAATTCCACCTCAAATGTACTCTTTTCACAAATAAATGAATTGATTGATAGTAAACATTTGCAGACGTGCGGCAAAAGGTGTCGTAATAACAATCAGCTGCAAGAGCACAAGCGCGCCAGACACGGGCTGGGACGTATACACAAGTGCGCCTACTGCGAATACAGTTCCGCTACCAAGGAGGCCCTCATTGTGAGTGTTCCTCTTTTTTTGTTTAAATGAAAACTTCTTTACCTTGTGTCTTTACCGCGTTGAGCACGTTTTGGTAGAGGTAAAAAAGTGGAACGGTGTTGGTCATGCGACACCATTCTTCTTAAGGCAAAAGGTATTAAGTAGTAAATTCGTAGTTAAACTTTAATACTTTTGTCTTTAGGTTTATATTCAAAAGTGATGTGTAACACTGACCGATACCTCGCATTGCTACGAAGACAAAAGGTCTTGAATATAAACATAGTACATTCAGTAATTAAACTTAAATGCATTACTTTTAAGGTTTATATTTTAATTATTTCAATTTTTTTTTATTAAAAAAATTCGTAACAATGTCTTCGTAACAACGCGAGCATGTCGGTGACGCGAATCCACAAGTTTACCCCTTACCAAAAAGTGCTCACCACGGCTAAAGAAGTTTTCACTTCAAACAAAATTAAGATATTCCTTTTCACTTCCCTATGACTGCCAATTCTTTTTATTTATTCCACTTTAAGTAATAGGCCTATTACACTGCACTTTTCACAGGGACCCTTACACTTAATCAGTGTAGTGTAATAAGATCTAGGGAGAAAGGGACCCTAATTTGATCCTTATTGCTGTGTAATAAGCGACGCTCTGACAAGCGGCCACGCCCACCCTTACCACAGGGCCCTGTGGAAAGTGCAGTGTAATAGGCCTATAAGCCATTGACCGCGATCTCAGCTGATTGTAAGTGATGATACAGTCTAAACTATTCTCATGCCGGTAGGATGGTAACTAGCCACAGGTGAACCAGATCAGACCAGAGAAATTTCAGAAATTATAAATGTACAAATTGACCCTGTCAGAATTGAACCCGGAACCTCCCACATTAAGGCCACAGTGCTCTGCGCTACTGGGTCGCCAATGCAGCCTTAAGGTGCGATTCCACAAAAATCGTGTGCAGCACAGTAGTTTGCGAACATGTTTTTAACATAACCAATCACAAATAGATGCACCAACATAAAGATACAAAGTAAACACTTAAAAAGTACAAAGAACAAATTGCGATAGGACGGTCTTATCACTAAAAGTGATCTGTAACATTTCAAATAATCAATCAGTATTTGTTTATTCAATTTAGGTACACTGTACACTTATTGCCATCTGAAACTTGTAAAAAGTGTAAACTTGTAAACCACTGTAACTTTAAACTAAAGCTACAAGGGCTCAAAAACGCGCCCTGCAGGACTAGCATGCGCACAAACAGTAAAATCATGTCTACCCATTATCTCTATTTGACTACCAAATCTAATATGGTTACGCCTATGAGACTTGTCTCGTTACGTCTTACATGCCGACTTTTATGCCGTCTACGCAAGGTGCAGAAATCCTTTGTGGGTTCGATTATTACATTTTATGATATGGTTCCAACTTCCAAAAGAACTTTTGGATTTGCCGCTACACAAATTAAAAAAAACCGTAAAAAAACACTTGTTGAGGCTATTATACAATTGACAAATTTCTTAATGACAAAGTTGTATGGAAGCAACCGACTTTGGGTCCAGCTCCCCACAGGATAGTATAATAACTTACACTATTGTATGTAATTTGTATACTTACCTACATATTGTAATATCTTGTTTAAAGAAAAGAGCAACTGTTGAGTTTCTTACTGGCTCTTCTCAGCTGACTTTTCTTTCCGAACCAGTGGTAGAGTCAAAACATAACATAAGAGTAACATAAGAGACACCTGTAGGTCTTACATGGTTTAAATAAATTGAAATTGAAAAAATTGAAAATAAATTTAAATATTTTTTTCTCGTACCGGATACCGTTACCGGATTTTGCGCTCGTTAGGGTAAACGAGAAATTAGCCGGCAACGACAACATCTCTCTCTCTCGTCGCAAGTTATCTCGTTGTGCGCATGCTAAGCCTGCTGGTCTGAGAAGAGCCCACACAAAACTCAGCTGGGTTTGTTTTACAGATCCACGAACGTCGCCACACTGGTGAACGGCCGTACATTTGTGACCACTGCGGCGCCACGTTCCACAGACGATCCAACCTCGTGCAACACATCGCCATACACCTGCCCGACAAGAACTTCCAGGTGTGTATAGCCTGGAATATAGATCTAAGATTTCTGGGTCGATTTGGGTGATTCTTTTTTCATCGATAGAGTTTAGAAAAAACTTCTGGAGTTGCCCTAGAAAAGTTTTATTTAGTTTGATTCATTAATTTTTCAACAATCTCCAAAAGACTTTTTTTCTTCTTTTTTTTTGTTAAATTCGGCGATATCTACTAGTTTATACAGTTGATTTGTTTATTTATTTTTTAAAGTTTCACTTCATGAATTTATAAAATATAGTTTTTGAACTAGATCCGAAAAACATTTTTTTTCCCGCCAGTGTGACATGTGCCCCAAGAAGCTGAAATCGCGCAAGTTCATACAGATACACAAACACAACGCACACACCGGCAAACGGTACGGCTATCTGTGCTCTGTGTGCGAGCACCGCATCGAGAAGCCGAGCAAAATATGTCATATCATTGATTTTTATTATTATTGAAGGTATCTGCAGGATTTCTAGGTCCTTCTTGAGTGATTCTTTTTTCATCGATAGTATCGAGAAAACTACTGGAGTTGCTTATGTAAAGTTTTATTTAGTTTAATTCATTAGTTTTTTAGCAATTTACAAAAAACTTTTTTTTTTTTTTAAATTAAATCCGGCGATTTTTCCTTATTTCTTCCTTAATTCTTGTTTTAGAAGATAGAAGATGCTGTCGAGTTTGTTATACCAAAACTTCAATCATTAAAATATTATAGTTTTTTAACTAGATCCAAAATCATTTTTTTTTCTCTCTGCCAGTGCGACTTGTGCCCAAAGAAGCTGAAATCGCGCAAGTTCCTGCAGATACACAAACACAATGCACACACAGGCAAGCGGTACGGCTATCTGTGCTCTGTGTGTGAGCACCGCTTCGAGAAGCCTAACAAAGTGCGCGCGCACGCGAGACGCGTACACGCACTCAATGACGACCAGATTGGGCCGATTGTTCGGGTGCAGCTGTAGGCTATAGGAATTGAATGATAGGGTGCAAGTTGCAAGCAATGTTACTTGATTGTTTAAAAAAAATTGACTCAACAAGTATAAATTTTAAAAAATTACACAGGCCGTGTGGTGTCGTTGGACACCCCGTCAAGTACGTTTTTTTAATCTGTGACATTTAGCTCACAACGCGACTCTTTTTCCACAGAGCTACTTGGAAGTGATAAAAATGAAAAACATAAAAAAACGTGCTTTGTCTCTCTCTCCTCTTTCCATCTATACTAGAGGGATAGTTAAATATTAGTCACGATTTTTCCACGCCGGGTGCCAAAAGGAGTTACTAAAATTCCCGATTAATAAAAAAATAATCATTTCGCATTTATTATTGTGAGTATTTGTTAATCTGCGGTCATTTATTTGTATTTCAACATGACCCTGTTAGGGTAAAGCAAGTTAGGTACATAGATTAAATAAAACAAATAGTGGTAATTAGTTATAGTACGTTACATCAAATTACCATAATTCTTAATTATTACATTCAGATCAAAAATTGAAAAATAAAAACAAATTCACCAAACATACAATGAGATAAAAATATGTAGAATATCTCTCTTTATTTCGAATATAATTTTGACTCAACTGTACATTATGTACAGAATTTAACTATTTTTATCTTTAACTAAACAAATATCTGTACACTTTTCGAACCTTCTATAAATTTCGTTAATCCCATGGTTATAGAAAGGGGTTAGTTTTAACAATCGGCCAATCTGTTACATCAAGGAAATGATAAGGTAAAGACGCTAAAAGTTGACGTATATTTTATGCGCTTATTACAGTATTTTCATGTTTTAAACTGGGTTCGTTCAAATTTATTGAAATTATTTCTTAGTGGAGGGATTACTTGTATGGGGAACCTAAATGCTAAATCTCAAATTTAGCGATCTTTAGATAACGAGCTGTACGTTGGTTGATGTCAATTCTTTTATACAAATACAAAACTTTTTTATTCAAGTAGTGCTTATGAATAGTCGAGTGAATCTACCACTGGTTCGGAATGACATTCCTAAGAACCAGCAAGAAACTTGGTGGTTGCTCTTTTGAAAAAATAATTTACAATTACATCAATACTTAACTAACCGCTGTCCTTAGCATTGCTGGAGTGAGTCAAATCCATGCTCTTTTATCATTTACATAATCTACAACATTTATTATAATGTTTTTATTATAAGCTTATATTAGTAATATGTAGGTACAGTTTAGTAATATATTATACAGATTATATTATTTTTATACAAAATGCTTTAAAATATATATTAATGCTATACTTGGTACGCATTCCCAACCACTTGACGACATAAGCGCTTGTAAAAGTATATATTTGAAAAAAAACAAAGCATTATAATTTTTTTCGTTGTTAGTTTTCTTTTTGAGTGTAAAGAACACTAGTGGTTGACTTGACTCTATCAAAATTGTAGTTTTTAAAACTATCGTATAAATAGTGTGTTAGTATTAATATGGCTATTTTATATGCGTCAACTAGTCACTAGTGTCTTTACCTTACTTTATTTTTTTGACTCTTTGATTTTCCGAGATAAATACCTAGTATCAAACCTTAGGCTTAGCATGCGCACAACGATATATCTCGCGACGAGAGAGAGAGATGTTGTCGTTACCGACTAATTTCTCGTTTACCCTTACATGCACAAAATGCGGTATATTACAAGAAAAAAATAGTCTGTATGTATGAGTTCGTAAAGGAAAATACCACAGATAAGAAATATTGCTTTTATATCTACTTTTGATGTAACGAGAAAAGTAACCATGTTAGCTTCGGTAGACAAATAGAGATAACGCGTAGACATAATTTTATTCGTTGTGCGCATGCTAGCCGTACTGGAATGCAACCTATTTCTGTACCCAATTGCAGAATCGGTCAAATTAAATCATAATTATTTCTTATCGGTAAAATATATGGCCCGTTAAAACGAAGCAAACAGACACACTTTTGCATTTATAATAACTACTAGCCGATGCCCGCGACTACGTACGCGTGGAATATTTGTTTTAAATTCCCTTTCGAGTTTGTCCAAGATAAAAACTATTACGGCGTAATTGAAGGGCAAACCAACAAACAAACACGCATTCGCATCCTACTACTATTACAAATGCGAAAGTGTGTTTGTTGTTTGATTTGTAGGTTTATTGGTTTGTTGGTTTGAAGGAAAAACAGCAACGGATCGACGTGAATTTTTGCATGAGTATAGTTAAGGACCTGGAGAGTCAAAAAAAGTAGCCTATACTTTTTATCCCGGAAAATTAAAGAGTTCCCGCGGGAATCAAACATACACGGATGAAGTCGCGGGTATCAGCTGGTTTATAATATTAGTATGAAAAGTAGGATGACTAAACGTGGAGCCCCTTTTTTCCAGTGCGCCATATGCCTCAAACGCGAAAAATCCCGCAAGTTGCTACAAGTGCACGTATATAAGTGTCACAAAGAGAAACAATATAGATACATATGCCCTGTTTGTAAAGAAACGTTCGCTCGACCGAGCAACGTGAGACGGCACCTGACTAGAGCGCATTACGTGCCACGGGAGCGACAAGGACAGATTGAGAGGTTTCAGGTATGCAGAGTACCATATAAAGTTTTAATAGTCCCACAAACTTTTCGTATCTGGTGGCCAAAATTGAAACAAATTTTTATGCCTGTTTAGTTTCTTTTTTATTGAAGTGAAAACTTCTTTAGCCGCGTTGAGCACTTTTTGGTAGGGGGTAAACTTGTGGATTCGCGTAACCATGACCGACATGCTTGCGTTGTTACGAAGACAAAAGATCTTAAATATAAATATACTACATTTGCAAATGAAACTTTAATGCCTTTGTGTTAAGGTTTATCCCGGAAAATTAAGGGGTGCCTGGGGGAATTGTAAAAACTTAATCCACGCGGCCGAAGTCGCGGGCATCGTTTATAATATTAGTATGGATGGTATCTCTACATATTAAAGTCCTACAAACTTATCTGACCCGGTGGCAGTGTTGCTAGTAGATATGATAAATGAAATAAAAACGAAACACTAAACAGGCAACCATATTAGTTCCAATTTTATAACAGAATGGCAGAATGAGATGGTATAAACCACAAAATGACAGAGACAAAACATTTATATTCTTTTTTCAGGTTAATTCACGGTCTCTGCCCCTTACTGTAGAGAAAGAAACCATTGAAGTAATTCCAAAATGAACCAAAATGAACATAATTCATACTTTATTATTGACTCGTTGATGCTTGCGACTATGTCCCATGGGAACTCGAGATAAAAGGTGGCACATATTACACTCCAGGTCTTTAAAAAAATTACGCCGCGCCAATCCGTTACGGCGTGATAGAAGGACAAAGCAATAAACACACTCTTTCGCAGAAGCAAGCCGCAAATTATATTTTAATTTGTATATTAAAGTAATAATTTCAAGTCTTAGTCAAGAATATATCAATAAAAGATAACAATGTATAATATTGAATATTTTGTTTTTAAAAATTGTATAATACTCATTTTTTTAATTGAGAATTTTGTACATAGAATCTAAAAAAATTACATCACGTCTTTTCAGCACACTATAATATTTTATCAATAAAAAATGATTTTTATCAATGGTTTTTAATTAATTTTTAGTTTCTTATTTCATTTAAAATTACATCAAAATCGGTCTAGCATTTATTGACAAAAATCGAGACAATTTGGGTTTTATATGAATAATTATCTTGTTTGATAGCTTTCTTTTGGAAATTTTAGAAAATGATGGTACCTAAGAAATCAGATGATCAGATCTGTTTATTAAAAAAAACAGTCTAATGGTCACATGCAGACGCATCCCTTCTATTCACACTCTCACATGGTACACTCATTCTTCTTTAATGTTAGATGGATTTATATTTCTTTATACTATTATATCCACACGATACCTTGGTCCGTTTTTGTGACCATCAAGATTAGATTAGGCGATTGGATCGTCTAGAAAACGTTTAAAAGCATAGACCAAAATAGATTAGTGATGTCGAAATAGGTTGTTTTCTGTGGAACCAAACAAAGCAGAGACAAGTAAAACAAAATCTAGGCCACTAGGCTTTGTCTATGGGTCATTGTTTAGCAAACAAAACTTGAGAAATAAATTTAATTTCTAATAAGTTTTACATTCAATTAAATAAAAGGGGTGCTAATTTTAAGAAATGTATCCTTGGAATTGCTGTAGGACATGTTTAAGCACCCAAAACCTGCACCCCATTTTCAAAATTCCCGAACACAGTGATAAATATACGAAAGTCGTTCACACAACCACCGGTGTCCAGGTAAAGTAGGATAAATTAAATTATTATACCACTAATTAAACTGAAATTAATTGGGTACTAACACAAATTAGAGTTTTATTATTTAAGGTTTTAGAATTATTGCAAAATAACCGCTGCATTACAAAGTTATCGATGTCAAAAGTTATGATTATTAAAACTTAAAGCTACTAATGAAATTTGCATTTAGGACCCGTTTTTGCTAATTTCCCATAAATTTAATAATGAAATTAGCATACGGAACCCGTTGTGGGCTCTGGTTTAGTATATGTGCCGTGCAATAGAGAGTTAATTTTTTTTTACAGAAAGGTATTAATGTAATAAACGTAACGCCAAAATATTTTCCGTCGAATCGTAATAGTTTTCGAGAAATTAATTTTTAAAATTTCGACATTTTGAGGTTAGGTTTCCCGAAATTCGTGCAAATCTTTACTTATTTGTGCGAGGGATGGTGTGAGAGAATTAGGTAGGGCTAGGGTAACCTACCTAGCCCATGGGTTAGGGTTGAACATAATATGCAGGTAGTGCCTGGCCGCAGGCCGGGCACATAGGTTCCTATGGGGTTGATACACCAACCTTAAGTAATAAACAAATATTTGTCAAAAGGCTAGGTTAGGTTAGGGTTGAACGTAAACACCCAGGTAGTGCCCAGCTGCAGGCACTTAGGTTCTTATGGGGTTAATATACTGAGCTTAAGTAAAAATAAAATTGTGAAAGCAAACATAATATATGTGAACAGTTAAATCATAATGTTACTACAATATTATTGTTATTAGATTTGTCCTAAGAGGAAGATATACATTTGCTACTGCAAGTAATAAAAAAAAATGCTTGGTTGCTTTTTAGTCTATGTGCGGGGGGAGGGGAAGGGGGAGGAGAGAGGAGGATCCCCTGACTCCCCCCACCGACTACTAAGCACTCGCCACTTAACTAAACAGAACTAAGCCCGAATTTGCATAAAACTAACCTCAAAATTTTGAAATTAAAAAAAATTAATAACTCGAAAACTATTAGGATTCGACAAGTTTGGCTTACAGGGGGAGCAGACCCCCTCCCCCCTTCCCCCCTCCGCCGCGGCACATATACTAAACCACAACCCCTGTTGTGTAATTGTAGTTTTTACTGAGCCAATTCAGATTAAAATCAACTCGTAAGTAGTAATAGCATTTTTTAGTATTATTTAATTTGTTCCCTTTCGTTCGTACTTAATCCCAGGTTCACCTTCCTGGCAGGGCAATTCAGGAATTCACAATTTCTAAATTTTTATGAGTGATCGATCTAACTACTTATTTAGTCTACTTTATTAGATTAGTCATCCTTCATAAAAAATTCTATAATTGCAGTAACATTCTTCACAATGAGATGTTATTTGTTAGTTTTCAGTATAAATGTTTCACCTTATAATAAGGCATGCGAATTTACATATTTTTTTTATATTAATTATTATTTGTAATTTAAGAATTCATCTATTGTGTAGAAGCACCTTTTCGTAAGTTGAGTAAGTTAAGTCTTGACATTAATAGATTGAATGTCAGTTCTCTAATTGCTTGGGGAATTTTATTGTATACTATAATTGTTACTACTTATACTACTATAATACTTCATTTTCTTTTCATAAATTGAAAAAAAAAGTCCACAGCTAAATTGTCATGAAAAAACAACTTTTTGGAGTTTACTCCTTATGTATCGATTTTCATATATTATATGTATGGGGTATGAAAATTTATGGGGGTAATATTGAACTTTCTCTTTTACGATACATTTTGTTTATATTTACAAGTAAAAGTAGTGACACTTTTTTGTTTGTAAGGGAGTAAACTCCAGTCGTGCATCGGAGCTGACACACACAATTTTTTTGTTACTTAAACCTTTTTGTATGGTAATGGCTATTTTTGATATAACAAAATTAATTCTCAACTTACAGGTGGAAATAAATGATAATATGCCACAAGAAATATGCCTTAACTGCATTAATTTTATTAACGATTCAATAAAATTCAGACAGAAATGTGCAGAAGTTCAGAATGTATTACTCGAGAATAAATGCAACGGAATAAAATTTGAAACCAAGAAACTCAAAACGGAAGACAGGAATCCTTCAATAGATATCACAGACTGTTATGATGATGATTTTAAGGACTTTGACGATAATATTACATTAGATACGTTTCAGTTTCATGAAATTCAAAATCAAAGAGATGGTAGCAATAAAATAATTTTGAGTACAGTTGAGGATTGTTTTAATACTAATGAAAAAATTAGGAACAACATTGAAAATCATAATCATGATTGTAACGAAAAAATCATCACTGATAATGAAATTGATGATAAATTAGATGATAATATTATAGATGTAGTGGATAAGCCAATTCTATTTCATAAAAAGAGAAAATCAAGAGTCAAAATAGTGAAAAAGAAAGAGAAAAATGATGAAAGTTGCAATATTAAAGTGAAAGCGGAGATAGAATGTGAATTCTGTCACAAGATCCTTACATCTAAGCTGTCTCTAAGAAACCATTATAAAATACACACTGGTTTTGATATTGTTTGTGAGGTATGTAAAACATTTATATTGGATAGAAGTTGTTCAGGGCTCTTAGACCAGGGCGCATTTGGAACCCTCTTTGCTTTAGTTTTAAGATACTGTGATTGGTTATCATGTTTTATAAATTTTGGACATCAATAAGTGTACATTGTACCTAAATTGAATAAAAAAATATTGATTGATTGAGTGTAGACTTCTTGTTGGGTTGATACACTGCTGCACTCAAGCAGTACGTGTTTTGATGTCACAACACAACTGGGCAGTTTCACCGTTAATAATTATGAAATTGTGTTATCATAGTGATCGGCTTTTTCATGCACTAGTGTCAATAGTTGAACAGAAAAATGACAAGGCCTTCCCCTCGCCCCGCAAAAGTCGAACGTGATTTCATACATTTTTCTTATGTACTCTATCCTGTGTTTTTTACATACAAAATATTAGCTAATAGGGGAATGGTGTTAAACAAAGCGATTGCATTTGTTACACTGTAGCTATCATCTTTACGTTAGACTGTCATCTCTTAACACCCAGCCTCTCCATCGCCTGCTGAATGAATGAATGAATGAATGAACAATACACAATAGAAATAAAGCCATGATACACAGTGGCGGCTTTAGGGAGTGGCGAGCAGGGCAAAGCCCGGGGCCTCGCTCTTGTAGAGGCCTCGCGCCCTCGCGCTACGGCCTAAGTAGTAAAAGCCATTAGGTATTAATGTGTATTTGAATCACTCGCCCGCCGCGCATTACAAAACTCACAATGTGTCAGTGGAACCATGTAATGGCATTGGTTACTAAGCTGTACAGCCCTCTGGAGGTGCTGGAATGGTGCACACATCCGCGCTAGGAGGCCCCAAAGAGCCTTATAGTTTTGCCGAAGCCTTAGGTATAAGAGCGGTTTGTAGTTAGGTTATTCTGTTTTTTTTACTAACTTATGTGATTGTTAGTAACAAAATATGGGTTGAAAACAGTTGCCTGCAATAAAAAGGTTTTATTTTAAGGGTCAGTACTCTTGCCGCTTGCGTAGTATAATATCGCGCTGACCCGATGCCCTAGGTGACCGACAGAAACGACGTTACGCAACGCGATGCGATACGAGCGTGAGTGAAACGCAGAATCGCTGTTTGTATGTATATTGGATTGCGGTCTGTAACTGGTCATTAAGTTCAAATTGTCAAATGAAACCTTTTATCGATTAATACCATTGATGTAGAGTTTTAGTACCTGTTTAATACAGTCAATTTTGAAAATACCCTTTTGCTGGTTAAGTTGCATGAGACTTTCTGTAAACTTAATTAGGGTTCCGTACCTCAAGAGGAATCCTTATCAGTTATCACATTCTTGTCCCTCTGTCTATCAACCCACATTTTCTCGGAAACGCGTAGAGGTAACAAGCTGAAATTAAAATCAAATAGTTTAATCTACGTTTCTTAATAGTTGTAAAAAATCAAGCTTCTATGTCAACGCAATAAAAAGATGCGGCCATTTATGCCGCATATTTTGCGCTTCCCTTTGATCTAGAAGCATGAAATTTAGCAAGAAGCAAGGTTTCACAGCACAAGTATATGAAAAATCCGAAAGTCGTTAATTAGGTTTCCGTACTCGTAGGGTGTTTTTTTGTCAGGCGCTACCAGTTGAGCTCCATATTTCACAGTGACATGACATCTTTCTTGTTATTTACTAAAATAATTTATATTGTGTGGTGGTACGGAAACGGAACCGTTTGTGCGCGAGTCTGACTCGCACTTGATCGTTTTTTTGTCGCATAATATTTGTTGTCTGGAAATTTGAAGTTGCTGAAAATCTCCCTCGTTGCTCCCACCTTTCAATTGAAAATGAGGTAATTAATGATTAGAAAAAGCCGCGAACATATTTTCTGAATTCCTGATTACATTATGGTACCTATTTTAGTTTAATTACAAAGGTAAAACAAAATTTATTATTAACTTTTTCGTCAAGCATCATGAATAAAAATACTTTTAATTCACATAAATTCCTCATACTTAAGGGCTTTGCAAATATCTACCGCCCGGAGCCTCGCAATGGGGGTATAACTTGAGAAATGACGGACTTTCATGCAAACTTTCACCCCCTTAGAGTAGAATTTTCAAAAATCCTTCCTTAGTGAGCGCCGACGTCACAAAAGGAACCTACTGTCAAAATTTCAATTTTCTTACCCCAGCGGTTAAGGGTGTGCGTTGATTAGTTAACGATTTATATATATATATATATATATATATATATAAATCGTATATATATATATATATATATATATATATATATATATATATAGCTGGTGCCCGCGACTCCGTCCGCGTGGATTGAGGTGTTTTAGGGGTATGAATAATTGATAGTAGCAGATTCTCAGACCTATGAATGAGATGAGATGAGATGAAAATGAAAATGAAAAAAAATGATTTATTTCAGCATACATTTTAACAAATAATTTTGGCTGAGGCCTTCTGTTAAGCATAAAAATACCTGTGTCAGAAGGCCTAGCTCTTCCAAATTTAATCAAAAACATTAGATAAAAAAACAAAATTGATACAATTTTTAAATTATAACCTGCATGCAAGGGTGATAGTGTAAGTATGTGTACGTGTGTAAGTGCATGTGTGAGTGTGTGTTTTTATATGTGCGTGTGTGTGTGTATGTGTGTAAGTATTGAATGAGTGTGCGTATCCATGTATATTCCAGTTAAAACCACATTTACGCCTACCGAATAATTTGCAGAAGAGCCTCCGTTTCATCAAATGATAGCGTTTTTAGCCAGTTTTTGAGTATTGTTTTACAATCATGAATTTTCTTTGGGTAAATATTCAGAATTTTGTTAACTTTATTATATAAGTAAGTATGTTGGTATGGGTACCCAGCAAAGGCAGATCTAGCATGGACTAGTTCTACAACAGTATTATTTGTTCTTTTTTTAAGATTCTTGGGTCAAAATATAGGGCTTTGTGTAATTTTAAGATAGCTAGGAGAATATATATATATATGTTATATATTGAATATAACATATCAGTATGGTTTCGATAAGGCTAACAATGTATTACTTTCAGTAAAAAACGCTGAGCTCTTTCTGCTTCAATGAATCTAGTCTTTGCAGCACCTCCCGAAGCTGTTATACAGTAAGTAATGATTGATTGGGCAAGAGCTACGTATATTTTATGTAGTAAGTCAGCTGAGGCTATGTGTCTCAATTTATTGAAGATCCAGGTCAGTTTCCTTACCCTACTTGCCACAAGTTCTATTTGAGGATACCAGGACAATCTTTGATCTAGGATTACACCAAGATATTTAGTAGAAATTACTTTATTAATAGATGTACAAGAGCAATCTTGACTATAGGTGACTCCACAATTATGTATTTTAACAGTTAAATCATTATTTGGTTGCATATTATTCTTAATCGAATAACAAATATAATTAGTTTTAGTTACATTAAGGGTTAATAAATTGAATTTAGCCAAGCAGATATCTTAGCGAGGCCTTCCTCACTTTCCTCTGTACTTCTTCCCAGGAGCTGTAACACAATAGCTGTATCGTCAGCGTATGAGAAAACCTGTCCATTATTTAAACCAAGGTTACGTAATCCTTTAATGTAGACCAGAAACAAGGTCGGCCCCAAAACACTTCCTTGAGGCACTCCATAAGCTATATCTGTCTCAGCACTAACATATTCTCCTATTCTGACTCTTTGTTTATGATCACTTAGGTAACTGTTAAAAAGAAGATATACGAGATTTTAGCATTTTTTCTGTGTCTTCATAATTGGATTTCATTAACCATTTACTATTAAAGGTTTTTTTTTACATTTGTACCGGGACATTTTCAATATTTTGAGAGCTCTGTTAACTTTAGTGCAAAGAAATGGTCCAGCAAAATGGAAGAATCTACGTGCCGACTGTGCGCAACTAGGGGCACCTTCACCTCTGAAGGCGAGAGCGTGTGATCGCTGTTGAGGCTACTGTGTATAACTTGTATTAAATTATATCATTCTCTCGCAGGCTGAATCCTGTTGTGAATATGTTTGTCTCTTTTTCGTTTCATCGAATTTTCAAATCACAACGATTCTAAAGAAGTTTCACTTCAATAATTAGTTCTAAACTGTGTTAATACTAGACAATATTAACATAATATAGTGATTCTGATCTTTTTTATCAATTCATTAAAATTGAATATTGATTGTTCCCAGCATTGCGGCAAAAAGTTCATAACCAGGCGGCTGTTACTCATGCACTGTCGGGCCAAGCACGGATACGAGAAGACTGACAAGTGTTCCTACTGTGACTACAGAGCTTCAAATGCTGAGCAGGTCAAGGTGAGGAGCTAGTTCAATTCTATATCAACAGTATACGGTATACCTATGTACAGTCGCAGTCAGAAAATGTTTACCACCTTTTAGTTCATAATTGCATGGATCCTTCTGTGTTAGGTCGTGTTGTTGTTAGGCATCGATCATAGATCTCTTAACTTTTTCAGTAGGTGATGTAGAAAACATCTCTTTCAATATTTTTAGTAAATTTTCATTTTAACAAATGCGATGATGCTAATGAAATTAAAAAATATATATATTCAAAAACGTAATTTAATTGTATCTTTTTGTTGAATTCAATGTTTAAAAACTTCGAGATGTAATAAATACCTTGCTTTGGCTTTTTATACCTTAATGCATGGAGTATATTAAAGAATCTAATTTGAAAATATTTTCAGACTGCGACCATACATTCTTAGTTTCTTATCTCTATATTCTATAGTTACTCGAAATAAAATTCTGTTTATTTATAAGTTGCAGTAGAATAATATATTTCTTAACTCACCATTCTGAGGACAGAATATTTGACCTTTATAAAATGACCATTTTCCTTCTCAGATACACGAGCGTCTTCACACGGGTGAGAAACCGTTTGTGTGTAAGACATGCAGTGCGGGGTTCCATCGGAAAAGCAGTTATTTGCAACACATAGCCATACATCTGCCCGAGAAGACTGTACAGGTGCTTCTTTCTCTCTCTCCTATCAATCTTGTGCTTATGGCAAAAGGTGATTGGTATCCATACTAATATTATAAATGCGAAAGTGTGTCTGTCTGTCTGCTACGCTTTCACGGCCCATCTGTTCAACCGATTTTGATGAAATTTGGTACAGAGATAGTTTTTTTCCCGGAAAATTAAAGAGTTCTTGCGGGAATCAAAATATCTTATCCACGCAGACGGTGACTAGCCACGGCGGAAGTTTCTCACCAGGCCAGACAAAAAATTCAGAAATTATGAATTCCTGAATTGACCCTACCGGGGATCTAACCCGGGATCTCCCATTTATAAGACCACAGCCCTACTACGCGTCGTAATAATTTTACGTTTTCCATTTCCAGTGCGACCAATGTCCAGCGAGGTTCAAGTCTGTGACACTCATGCGCATCCACAAAAACCGCCACCGCCCCTCGCCGTACACCTTCAAATGTGGTGTTTGTAACAACAGCTTTGCGCGACGAAGGAACGTCGCCAGACATCTGCAGAGGGTACACGGGCTGACCCAGGACCATCATATACACAGGATTAGAATACATTGAAGCAATGAAAAGTGTATGTCTTGAGTGAATACAATACATTACAGCAATGGGGAATTAATACATTCGAGCAATGAAGATTTATTACATTGAAGCAATGAAAAGTGTAGTGTTGGGTGAAAAAATACATGGGAGCAATGAATAATTAATACATTAAACATGAGACAATAACAAAGGTCTACACACAGGATTTTAAATACATTGAAGCAATATTTTTTTTTGGAGGGACTAAAAAAATAAGCCGTTGTAGCACTATGGAATATGCATTTGAGCAATGAAGAATTCATACATTCCAGCAATGAAAGATTAATACATAAGAGCAATGATTACATTAAAATCATGTCAATTCAAGACATTAACTATTTGAAAAATTAAATCAGTTTGTATGGCTGGGAAATTAATAACAAATGGAATAAAATAAAATAACTGTGTAGGGTAGAGCAGTAGACAATGAACCACAAAATTTATAATTATTCGTAACTCATAGATCTTAAGCCCTACAGACATATTTTTAAGGTAAACACATACGTCGTTTAATTAAGAATTCAAATTGGACGAATTTAACTTCATATTATTAATTTTATTACATCCAATCTTATTTTTTATTTTAAGTGTCTTATGGTTCACTGTGTCCTACCATACGGATACAATTAACCAGGATGGTAGGTTACATGGAACCACATAGTATACAATGAACCAATTATTTTTGTATGCATAATTTATTCATACACAATAGCAATGTGGTAACATAACAAGATTATGTTTATTAAGAAAAATAAAACAAGAAAATAATTATATTGTTTTCTATTTCTGATACCTTTTCTGACAGATTACTACAGTGTCACAATCTTTTACAAAAATGATAATAATCGTTTACTATCAACAGCAATAGTTTTAAGAAAATAAAAAAAAATCACCACTTTACTTAATATATTAAATTTAAAAAATATAAAAATGAAAAATCCAGTCTCATCAAATTGCTAGGTAGTCCAAAATAATTAAAAGTTTCCCATACGTCAACTTAATGACTCCAAATTAATCATACACCTGCTGCATTATCTTAATCTAACACTTGTTGTAAAATATATGGATTAAAAACTTATCAAACTACTAAACTCTAACTTTTATGGCACATACATACCTAGTTCAGTCTTATTAGGTTTGCATTAATATTTTATATCCTAACCAAACAAAAAATTAACAATCAAAACAAGTTTCATAATCTGGGTATAACTAAAATTAATTAATACCGTAAATTCAAAAGAGACATATCAATAGGGAATTTCAAGGTTGTTTTACGACGACTGGTTCCTTCAAATCGAGGAGCAGGCAAAATATATTTTATATCTTGCTTACTTACCCCTGCAGTCTCAATATCTACTGGATCGATAAACTTTTGTTGAACTTTGCTCTTCAATTTAAGGTATGAAACAAAAAATTCGCAATCATTGTCATCATCGAGTTTTTCCAGTATCTTAGCAACATAGTAGACTTTGCTCTTTTTAGATGTAAAAGCAACAATCACATACTCTCCTTCACGTGGGTCTCTGGATAGGATAAAGAGTTGTCGTCTAACACATTATTTTCTTCGCCTTCACTACTAATAAATCCATCACCTCCAGAAGATGACCCACTTGCTTGAAATTCGTCTTCGTCAGTGTCATCAGAAATCACAAAATTTTTGCGTACCGAGATTTTACGTCTTTTGCTCTCCTTAAAAAGATGTTGCTTCACTTTCTTTACCCTTTTTTTAGATTCTTTGGTTTTGGTCTGTTTTCTTTCTTCTATTGCGTTTTTTTCAGGAGTATCAGTGGCAATAATAGATCTTCCTAATCTTCTTTTGGTTGGTCCTGTACGCGGTCCAGCTTTTATACCTGGCATGAAATTCTTTGGAGATATGAAACTTATTGGCATGTTTGATGTTGAAGGTTTTTGAATGTCTTTTAGATGTAGAGCAAGGTGTAGGTTCCACATTTTTATTGTGAGCAGACGTGACATTATGCTCCAGATAGGTTATGTTAATTTTACGTTTTACGTTTTGTGATATTAAACTTTGCAGTTTATTGCCAATGTTACGGACGTTATCTGCCATTTCTTCTGTGAATAATGAACTGGGTAACATGATAGATGTAGGACGTGAAACTGTCGACTCTTCAAAGTATGTTTTAATTTTTTTTTCAGAGGCAATAGGTGTTTTCTGTGGTGAAATTGAGTACAAAACCGAAGGAGATTGAGTGCGATTTAGGGCAATTCGTGAAGGCGAAGGCGTTGTTTCTTTCATGTTCTCTTTGCTGAAATTTTCAGAAACTGAAGGTACGTTAATTGATAAAATTGAAGGAGAAGCGGCACGATTCTGTACAAATTCATCCTCTTCTAAATCCGTTTCGTCATCTATGGGTTGTTGCGGAGGTCTATCAGTTACCGAGCTGGGCATAAAGTCAATATCAGTGAATATAGTGTCGTCAAAGGGATATATGCCACATTTCTTAAATGCTTTAACAATGTTGATGGGAGTCATTGACTTTAAATATGCTTGGCCAACACTTTCCGCAACATTGTATATTGTGAAATTGTTTCCTGGGTTTCGCATTAACCAGGAGTCTACTGCACAGTTATAAAATCTCTTAAACGGCGCGTGAAGGCCCACGTCTAGGGGTTGCATGTTCGCTGTCGTATGTGGATGGAGTGTTAATATCGTAACTCCCGAAGATTTTGCCCAGTTTAATGCTTCTATAGACAAATGACTTTCATGGTTGTCTATTATTAAGAGAGCAGGGTTGTCTTTAGAGGCTGATGAATGCTTGATAAAATGTTTCATGACATCAGTAAAAATTTCGGCGTTCATCCACCCAGAAGAGGCGGCCAGTTCTAAAGTACCAGGAGGTGCACCGTGTAACATATGCTGCTGAAAATTTGGCCTGCCCAGACCCATTTACAATGCAGCACGTTGTTACTAACGTACCACGTTCTCCGCTTGTTATTTTACAAGTGCTTCGCCCTTTTTGTGCCAGTACTTTTTGAGGACGTTGGACCGTAGTTGGAGATGTTTCATCTAGATTATAGATTCTACTCCCATCTGCAAAACTAGGATGCCGCTGTAAGACCTCCTTTAAATTATTAAAGAATAATTGCACATTATTTTTATTAAAAGCAGTAGCTCTTGCTAGGCTGCAAGCTTCGGGTTTTTTTATAGACAATTGGGGATGTCGTTGTTTAAAAGATTGAAGCCAATCTTTTCCCGCCATTTTATTTGCTGACCAACTCAAAGGCATTTTTATATTATTAATTTTGGCCGTTTGATAGGCCACCATCCTAAATTCTTTAGACGAAAGCCCGTAAAATTTTCTTGCATAATCAATAGCATATCCTTGTAATTCGTTTTCTTGTTCTGTCGTAAAAACAGTATTTACTTCATAGTTTGGTTCTAAAGAGCATGTATTGTCAGTAAGGTACTTTTGCACGTATCTCCTCAAAGTTGTATAAGGGAGTTTGCATTCTTGAGCAAATTTTCTAATACTTAAACCATGTAGGTGAAGATTATGGCTTTTTCATTTCAGCTGCTGTATGGCCTCCTTTCTTTCTTTCTCTTACCGACTGCTTTGCGACCCATTCTGAAATAAATATACACGTAAGTAGTACAAGCTTAAAATATGTGGGGCACTATGAACCTTAGTAGTAGTTTACAGTGAACCGGTTCATTGTCCACTACCGAAAATTGGCTTAATGTAGCCTCATTCCCGTTTCAAACATTTTGGGTAATATAGCTCAGAACTTATGCGTGCGATTTGTACAGGAGTACTACCGAAACAAGCAGGTTACAACAAAGTATCTATGCTTCATATGCGTAATTCGATATAAACTCAAAAAATAAAGTAATAAAAAATATACTTACTCCGCGTCTTTTTCTTACTTTTTGACCACAAAAATCGAAAATCACTAATAGCGCGGGAGTTTGTGATGATAGCTAAACGGCGACTGGTGAGAGAGGCGCGAGGTTGTAGCCGGCTTCATAAGTGTCAATCGCACGATGTGGCAACGTCGCAATCCCGACCTACCTATGGTGGCTCAGTGAAGCCGACTGGTTCATTGTCTACTACTCTACCCTACTAATCAAAAATAAATTTATTACTTAATCATTTCAGTTTTATCATTATCTCAACATAATAGTTGTTCCTTGGATGAATTAATCACGGGACGCGTAATATCGGCCATATTTTTATTGTCGAACCGCAAGGCATCAACAAGGTCTATGCAGCTTATGCATTATTATGCACTATAACCTAACAACCTACCTATGTATATAATTATGCAGTCGAAATTCCGCGGGGTCGTACGAAGCGATTTGCTTCCTCGTGTCTAATTAGAACCGCTAGGATATGGAATGCCCTTCCGACTTCCGTTTTCCCCTCCTCTTTCCCTCCTGCTCCCCTCCAAGGCAAGCGCGCTCCACCTTATGCTGCATCACCAATCTGCAAGCAAGTCTGATTGCAGCCAAGCGCTGGCCTATAGAATTAAAAAAAAAAATCGCGCTATCCCTGTGGCTACGTTTACTACCGTCATTAATAAATAGTGTCGTTGGCTTCACGCAATCCTTGGTGGAATGTAAGTATGCGTCAATGTGTTGATGTTACCCATCGTAACTTACAGCTCTATGTCTATGGTACTTGCTGATTTTTTTTTAAATTTAAAATGTCTAAAGACAAGACTTACCATATTCACGGCTCGATTATCCATGCAAACAAACGGAAATAAGTCATTTTCTAGCGAAAAGAAATTCTCTTTATTCCTTATCCCGTGGAAAATTCGAAAAATCCTGAAAACTGTAAAATTAGTGATTAGAATTACCGACTTGTAGTATGCCAAATTCGAAGTCTCTCTTGATTATAGTTCCGGAAATTGTAACTTTTAAATCAAACAGATAAATCCTCCTTATTCCCGACCCCGTGGGAATAACCCTTGATTATTCTTTGTCTACATCACAAAGGGAACCTCTGGAAAATTTCAGCTCTCTAGGTCCAAGGGTTTGATTAGTCACTGAGCGAGTGTTCGGGACTGGACTTCTTGAATATTCAGATTGTTATAAAATCTTTATCTTTCGCCTAAAAATTCTACAAGAAATATATGTGTAGGTACTAAATAGGTACTAAATTATTGTGCAGAGACAAATTCAAAATACGGAACCCTGCGGAAATTAAAATGTGGGCAGCCATCTTGACGTCAGAATGACTGCCCACTTAAAAAATCATATTTCTTCGTAAATAATTAGGTACAAAATATTTAAACAAAGGTACTAAATAGTACTAAATAGGTGCTGGCGAAATTTTACGCCGATCCATCACTTTGGGCAGTCATTCTGATGCACACCTGTTCACGACCGTTTTTCCGAAAACAACCAAAAACAGTTGCAATATCAACGCAACGATCACTTTTTTCTTGAAGATCATGCTCTATCTATCCCTTACTCTCGGGTCAAATTTGGCCAACCCAATATATTTCAGTGCAACTCTGTGAGCCGATGAATCTGAGCTAGAGCACACAAATTGATTTTGGAGCAAGCTAGTAAAAAAATAGTGAGGAGGCCAACCCTAAACCGTGAGTAAAATATGTTTTATTAAATTTTTTGCATACATTTTGTACCTAAGGTGTCAGAATATGACTAAATTATATCTTAGAATCCATATTTTGTCCAAAAAATGCGTATTTATTTAAATAAATGGTGGTCGCTAATGGGCCGACTAAAACTTAGCTTCCTCCCGTTTACGAACACATGGTCGTAAACTAGCGGTTTCTAACGAATCATTTTTGAGCTTTTCTAACGTGCTGCATAATATTAGCGCAAATTTTTTTGTTTCTTGACATCCTATTATGAATGGTTCATTTAAACGTCAGATTGCGACCGGCAAAATATAGAGAAAACCTAAAAATCTAAACATATTCTGATGATGTAAAACAAAGTGGTCGGCAACGGATCATTTCTCGACCATCGATTTAATTACATACAAAAGTAATAAAAAATACAATATTTTTGTGTTCGTATACTGACTAGATTGGTTATTTACATTAGTTTGTCTACATAGTAGTGGTCGTATACTGATTACATAGCGACCATTGAAGGTTTTAAATTTTTGTCTATATTTTGGCGGTCGAGTCTTGACTACTTATTTTATTTTACTTTTTAAAATAATCTGGTAGGGTGATATGAGCACCAATTATTTTTTACATGATTCTAGAAAACGACCGAGTAGCAGGAGCTTGTGGAGCGTCTACTTTAGACAACTAATTAAACTAAGCTAAAATATTCTCGAATATCTGTACAATGCTATGTTAGACTTGGAGCTTTCGTCCTCGATTTATAACTGCAATTTTCAAGAAGCCTTGGTGTACAGCAAGAAGCAGTTTATTCTAGATTAGGATGCGTTTGGATATTGCAATAATCTTTGACTCATTTTGTATAATCCACAGTGTCTCGTTTAAGAGATATAATGCACAATTTCAGAATCCATTTCGGATTACCGTATATCTTCAGATTACGCTTCAGCGATCACACTTATATCAGTTGATCGGAGCAAGTGTCTTGCATTTGCCGGTATGATTGTTATAACAATAATTTTCCTCTTGGCTTTCTAGAATTCGTTTAAAGAGAAGTTTTAAGTCATATGAGGCTTAGTGCCTGTCTATAAACTGAAAAACTGGCTTTGTTATATAATTTATGGTTAAATAACCATTGAAATTCATGGATTCACCAAATGGATTCATAAAATACGTTAATCTTCATCCTATCGCATTCTGTAAGTCCAGATACATATAATTGAGTCAATTTATCATCCATGACGTCAGGGGTTCTTAGCTCTAGTATTATTCCCTTATGTCAGACTCCCTAAAGCCATCGTTGATAATATGTCAGAATCATAGGTACTTGAACGCTTAGAAAGTGGATGGATGAAGAGCGAAGTCTTTTATGAATATGTAAGCAATGCTTTCAATGATTGGGTAACCAAAAATGTTAAAAAAAAGCCCGTAAACCTAGTAAACCTATTCATAGATGAGTACAAGTCTCACATGACTTACTCTGATACTCTAAATGAGTTTTGTGATAGGAATGGTTAACCACCTAATACAACACAATATTCAGCTGGCTGACGTCAGCGTGTTTAGGCAATTGAAGCTGGAAAGCACAGTCAAGAACTGGCAGTCTCGTACCGAAAATATAAACAAAACAGTTTCAAATATTTTTTTGTAGAAATTCTAGTTCAAATAAAAAACACAGTGCAGGCCAGAGATTTTCATGCAACTTCTAAGTTTGTATCTCCTTGTTGCAACCCAATTATTGACAGCATTCACCCACAAGCCCCTGCTTAGTCACATTCCAGCTCAAACTTTGATATTTTGACAATATAACTAATTAGGACCGATGCTACAATTAATATCATATACACAAAATGAGATGTCTTTTGATGAGCGCCAAATGACAAAAGCGTGTTGAATAAAAACTTCTTTGACATAATGTTGTAGACCGAAAACTTTAGAAAAATAATGTAACCTAGGTAACGTAGTTGTTATAAAATGGTGTAAAAATGATGTGTACTTATTAAAATACATTCATGCATAAAATATAGAATATGTTTCAATAAAATTAATAATCCACTGTAGACAACCACTCTGTTCAAGAGGTTATGGGCCCAGCGGACGTGAGAAGCGAGAAAAATAAAAATCGCATAAAATAAAAAACTGTAAGTACATTACACATAAAAATTTAAAATGGCGAAGGCTTCGGATGAAACAATCCAAATCGAAAAATTAAATGGACCCGAGAGTTTTCAAATGTGGAAATTCGAAATAAATATTTATTTAAAAGCGCATGGGTTAAGTAATACTTTAAAAAAGGGTGACGATAAGATTGATAAACTTAAAGATGCCAAGTCACAAAAATTCATAATATCATCAATCGATAAGAAATTCAAATAACATTTGTTAACTTGTAATTCAGCATATGAAATGTATAACAAAATCTGTAGCATTTTTGAGGGGTCAGAAAATAGAAACAAATCTAATTTACTACAAGAATTTTTTAATTTCAAGTACAATAGCAATCTGCCTATGAACGAAAATTTTGTAAATGTAGAGAATTTGTCAATAAGATTAAAAAATCTTGGTCATGAGATTAGTGAAGACCTTATAATGACAAAGATACTAACATGGCTCCCAGATTCATACAAATTTTTTACAACAGCATGGGAAAGTACCTCAGATAATGAAAAAAAATTACTTAATCTTAAAAATCGATTGCTGCTCGAAGAAACGCGAGTAAGTACTAAAATGGAAGAATGTGATAATGTAGCGCTAAAGGTAGAAAAATATAAACCAAAACAGTTCAAATGCAGAACATGTAAAATGAATAACCATCTAGAAAAGGATTGCTGTTATAAAAATAAAGGTTGTAATATATGTAAGAAAAACAATCACAAAGCAAAAAATTGTTTTTTCCGCAATAAAAATAATAAAAATTTTAACAACAAGAACGTAGCCTTAGTAACGACCAGTAATACTCATAAAATAATAAAATTTGTGGTTTATTCTGGAAGTACGTCACACATGACAGATAATATTAATAATTTAAGAAATTATCAAGAAATTCAGTCGAAAATATCAGTGGCAAATAATGAAACTATTAAATCTCAAGGAATTGGAACAATTCAAGGTATAAACTGTACACTGAATAAAACCTTATATGTTCCGGACCTAACACACAATTTAATGTCAGTCACTGCTGTAGCAGATAATTATGGATCTGTTTTTTTTACAAAAGAAAGTGTCAAAATATTTAAAAATAAAAAATTGATACTTAAAAGTGAAAAAGAAAATGGTTTATATTTCATTTATATGAATAAAGAAGAAAATTGTGAAGAGCATACACTATTAGCAAAAAAGAAAGATACAGCTTTGGAGTGGCATAAGAGATTAGGACATCCTGAAAAAGATATTTTGCGATTCCTACCCAATGTAGCTCAAGGTATAAAAATAGGAGGAATTAATAGTAAAGAAGAACCGTGTGAAATATGCATAAAAGCAAAGCAAAGCAGACTACCTTTAATACAGAAAGGCAGAGAGCAGGAAGAATACTCGAAATAATTCATACAGATGTTTGTCGGCCATTAGAAACAGAAACATACGATGGCAAGAGATATTTTGTCACAA
This sequence comes from Erebia palarica, assembly GCA_964035005.1. NCBI lineage: Eukaryota > Metazoa > Arthropoda > Insecta > Lepidoptera > Nymphalidae > Erebia > Erebia palarica. The sequence continues at coordinate 9,667,637 of OZ035994.1, read as the reverse complement.
TTTTAGATGATTATAGTCATTTAATTAAAACTAATCTTATAAAACATAAAAATGAAGTTTCAGAAGTAATTAAGAATTATATAGAAGTAGTAGAACGAGAAAAGAAAGAAAAAGTATCTTGTATACGATGTGACAACGGAGGAGAATATACAAGTAATGAATTTAAAACATGGTGTTTAAAGAAAGGCATAATGGGAAAGCCGAACGATTAAATCGAACAATATTAGAAAAAGTAAGAGCATTGTTATTTGAGTCAAAATTGAATAATGAAATGTGGGGTGAAGCTGTTTACTGTGCTACTTACCTTCTTAACCGATTGGCCAGTCAAACAATTAATAACAAAACACCTCATGAGATATGGAATGGAAAACAACCAAATCTTTCCAACATACATACATTTGGATGTATTGTATATGCTAAACAACTAGGACAAATTAAAAAGCTAGACACAAAAAGTAAGAAACTAATAATGATAGGATATACTAACAATGGATATAGACTATGGAATGAAGAAAGTCGTAGAGTAGAATACCATAGAGATATAGTAATTCTTAATAAAAAAGAAAGTAACATAGAAATTAATGAAGGAAAAAATTAAAGAGATGATAATATAATACAAATAGAAGAAGATACCATAACAAAAACGGACGAAATAGATAATGCTATACAAACAGAAGAAGGCGTAACTAATATGGAATCAGAAATACATGAAGAAGAAGAAGATATTCAATATTATGATACAGAAGAAATAGACTCGCAAGTCCTGGGAAGTTCTCAAGGAAGTGAAGAAGTTACAGAAGATTTAAGAAGATCTCAGAGAAAGAAAACTCAACCAATCAAATTCGATGACTATGTACTACTTACATATAATGAAGTCATCATAGGTAAAGAAAAGGAAAACTTGGAAATTAGTTGACAGACAAGAAGCACAAGGACATAAAATATTAAGTAACAAATGGGTATTTCGTGTGAAGGATGATGGTATGTGTAAAGCACGTCTCGTAGTGAGAGGTTTTGAGCAAAAAGGTATTGACTTCAACGAGATATACAGTCCAGTGGTAAGTCAGTCATCACTAAAATCTTTATTTGCTATAGCTGCTAATTGTGAAATGGTCACATTTGACGTAAAAACTGCATTTTTATATGGAGAGCTTAGTAAAGATATTTATATGAATATCCCAGAAAGTTTTGAAAAAGAACCAAATAAAGTTTGTAAATTAATAAAATCGTTATACGGACTTAAACAAGCTCCAATAACATGGAATAAGAAATTTAATCAAACATTGTTAAAACTAGGTTTATTTTCTACAAAAACTGATCGTTGTGTATTTACAAATGTTAATAAAAATATTATAATAGCAATTTATGTAGATTATGGACTTGTAATTGCTAAAAATAAAACTGATTTAGATAGAATTCTGAATGTTTTGCAAAAGGAATTAGAAATAAGAATATTATAAATCCAAAAAATTATATCGGTTTAGAAATTCATAAAGATAGTTGAGGTATATTGAAACAAGAACTTTATGCAGAAAATTTGCTTAAAGCTTATAATATGATTGATTCAAAACCCACTAGCACACCATGTAGTGAACAGACAGTTAAAGACAAGACATTGGAAACAAATTTTCCCTACAGAGAGTGTGTGGGTGGATTAATGTATCTATCTACTAGGACTAGACCTGATATACCTCAAGCGGTTAATTATGTCAGTCGAAAAATAGAAAATCCTAGTAAAAATGATGTCATAGCTATTAAAAAGATTTTGAAATATTTAAAGGGTACAAAAGATAAGGGAATACAATATTTTAAAAATGAAAATTTGTTCGTAATACATGCAGATTATGCAAATGACTTAGAAACTAGACGTAGCACAACTGGTTATATAATATTTTTAGCAGGTGGACCCATTGCTTGGTGTTCCAAAAGACAACCAATTGTTGCTTTATCTTCAACTGAAGCTAAATACATTGCAGCTGCGGATTGTTTTAAGGAAACATTGTATTTAAGATCATTATTGTGTGAACTTGTAGATTTAAATATAAAAATATTGTTGAATATTGACAATCAGAGTTCAATTTAGTTAATTTAAACAGGTTCATTCAATAAAAGATCAAAGCATATTGATGTTAGATATTATTTTATACATGAACATTATATAAAAGGTAATATTGCTGTAAAATATTGTTCTACAGATGAACAAACAGCTGATATATTAACAAAATCGTTAAGTAAAATTAAATTTGAGAATCATTGTAAGAAAATACTAATGTAAGTAACTTAAAAGATTAGTATTTTTGATGATAAGATTTTATTTGTTTTTAGAAAGTTAAATAAGTTTTTGTTTTAACGGCATAGATATAAAAATAAAACCGAGTTAAGTTAATAAAATTTATTTAAAATCTATTTTTAAATTCATAAACATATAAATTGAAAAATAGGAGGTGTTGAATAAAAACTTCTTTGACATAATGTTGTAGACCGAAAACTTTAGAAAAATAATGTAACCTAGGTAACGTTGTTGTTATAAAATGGTGTAAAAATGATGTGTACTTATAAAAATACATTCATGCATAAAATATAGAATATGTTTCAATAAAATTAATAATCCACTGTAGACAACCACTCTGTTCAAGAAAGCGAAACTAAGACTTATCTACCAGGTGCAACTTCCTCACAAGCTTGAAGAAATAATATTTTTAGAAAAGTGATAAAGAAAATTTAGAATTGGAAGAACAATCAAGCAGTCATTAAAAGCAAAGGAAAAACGTAGGAAAGGAAAAAAGAAGACTAATAAAAGAAGGCTTTGGTAGAACGAGTTAACTTGACCTTGAAGGAGGTGTCCGACTGGGGTGACGCCAATCTCATCAAGTTTAACGCTACCAAAATGCAAGCGTGTCTATTCACCGTGAAATGGAGTTCATTCCCACTCACTCCGACTTTCCGAAATATATCCGTTCCAATTACCGACAGTGTCGAGCTCCTCGGTATCAACAAAGTCAAGCGGTACTTCACGCCGGAACAGCTTCTAATCCTGCACCAAGCACAAGTTCGTTCGTACATGGAGCACTGCAGCCATTTATGGGATGGCTCTCCCAAGTACCAGCTTAAGGCATTGGATTCGGTGGATCGTCGTGCCAGGAGACTTATTGGTAACAAAGCGCTGGTCAGTTCGAAGCTGCAAAGCTTAGAACATCGGCGCAAAGTTGCCTGTCTGTCGGTTTTCTACAGGATATATTTCAAGAACTATTCAATCTGGTTCTTCCGTCACCTTTTTATTTTCGAACCGCAAGACATCGAAAAGGTCTATGCCCCCGAAATGCCGCCTTCCAGTCGAAATTCCGCGGGCTCGTTCGAAGCGATTTGCTACCTCGTTTCTAATTAGAACCGCTAGGATATGGAATACCCTTCCGGCTTCCGTTTTCCCCTCCTCTTTTAGGCAAGCAAAGACAAAAAAATTAAAGCATGCAAGTTATGTCCCTAATATATGTTCGATAAAAAAAATATAACTTTTTTGCTATTTTTTTAAATAAATATTGACTAATAATTCATAGAAAAAATAAATAAACGTGTTTTTAGAACAATTAATTGTTATTTTTATTTTCGACCTTAACTCAATAATCAAAATAATAAAATAATCAAATAAATAATAAAATAAAAATAATCAAATAAACAATAGATCCTTTTGCGGTGGCTGTTGAATGGTCGTAAACTGACTTCTGTGTGGTCGTAAATTAACGAAAGTTGGTCGTAAACTGAAAAAAACGCACTTTTTGACAAATCGGAATATTGCAAAAAATAGGGAAACAGAAATATTTAAATCATATGGTAATTATGTTTCTTCATGTTTCTTTCATACATATAAATTGTTATTTCGTCAAAAAAGGTAAATTTCAAAGAGCTATGTGACTTTAAAGCCGGCAAGTCGACTAACTGGTCGTCAACTGACGTGTTGACCCTATCAGAATCACCACTATTCTTAATACTATCATTTTCAGTTGCACATTAACCATTTTTGCTAAGTGCATTATTAATATTAAGTATTTCAATAGTAACTTAGTTTTTTATTATATTAGTTTTTTATTATATTTTTTATTATTACATAGTAAGTAAGTAAAAACACTTTATTACACACAAACAAATAACAGAACAGAGCTAAAACAAAACGTGACAGAATTTACAACTTGTTACGGTGTAAAGGCGGCCTTATCACTATGAGTGATCTCTTCCAGGCAACCTTTTTAAGATAGGAGATTGGTTGCATGATGACAGGGCGGTGCGCACGTGTAAATTTCTAAAAAAAAAAAATTATAACAATCTACTACTTAACTATTACAATATAATAAACTTACATAACAGTACATACTATAGTTACATACTATTTTACTTATGACAATATAAAAATAAAATAAACATAATATTATATACTCATTAATTATATATGATATCATAAACTTACTTACACGAGCTTTACATAGATATTCATACTTTTATAGCGATAGTAATTTTTAAGACGACGTTTAAAAGTTGACACCGACACAGAGTGTCGGATATCCCGCGGTAGCGTATCCAGAGAATAACAGCTTTGACAGTGAAGGAGTCGCCGTAGCATTGCGAGCGACTGCTTGGCATCGCTAATTTGTTGTCGTTCTTTGAACGAAGGTTGAGAAGATGGCTAGGCCGAAGAAAATGAAATCTTTCTTTTAGATATGGAGGAGTATGTGGAAAGAAGAGGATAGAGTAGAGAAGAGAAAGTATATGGAAATTACGGCGTTGTTTAACGGTGAGCCATTTGAGTTGGACTCGATATTGAGTTATGTGGTCAAATTTTCTCAGCCCAAACACAAATCTGATAGCCATATTTTGCAGACGTTCAAGCTTATTAAGGAGAATCTGTGGTAAATCAGAATAGCATGAATCTGCATAATCTAACAGGGGAAGCAGAAGTGATTGAGCCAGGGATATTTTGGTTTTGACCGGTAAAAAGTTTTTCCATCTTCTCAACCTACCGATCACGGCGTAGATCTTTCGACTAACTGCAGCTATCTGAGGAGCCCAGGAAATGGAGTTGTCCATAATAAGACCCAGGTTTTTGACAGTGCTGCAAATTTCCAAATTAGTGCCATTGAATACTACAGGAGGGAGAGATGAAGGGTTAATTTTGGCAATTTGCTGCCATGATCCAAATAAAGAAACCTGCGACTTACTTGCATTTACACACAACCCATACGACTTACTCCAGTTGCTCACAGTATTGAGTTCGGAATTTAGTCGTGCTATAGCACCAGAGAGATCGTCGACGGTTGTTGATGTGTAAATTTGCAAATCGTCAGCGTAGAGATGAAAGGATAGTGAGAGAAGGTCAGTGATAGAGTTGATGAAAATAGAGAAGAGAAGGGGAGACAGAACTCCTCCTTGAGGTACACCCGCACTAAGACAGCAGAATGACGAGTATTTATCATCAATACGTATGCATTGCTTGCGATCATAAAGGTAGGAGCGAAACCAGGAGGAGACATTTATTGACTTCAGAACTGCTAGGAGAATATCAAAATCAACAGTATTGAAGGCATTTGAGAAATCAAGTAAGGTTACAATACTAACTAGCCGGCTATCAATCCCGTACCTTATGTCATCACAAATTTTGATCAAAGCAGTCACAGTGCTGTGCCCAGGACGAAATCCGGATTGGTATGGACTCAGAATATTGTGCCTAGAGAGGAATAGTGAAAGTTGACTGTGGACCACACGTTCAAGCACTTTCGATAAAAATGGAAGAATTGAGATTGGTCGAAAGTGAGAAAAGGTTGAAGGATTGGAAATTTTAGGAATGGGAATGACATAAGCCGAGCACCAAATATTCGGAAAAGTGTTAGAGGATAGAGAGTGATTGAAAATATGGCAAAGGACAGGTAGGATTTTGTCAAGTGCCAGCAAAATCATTTTACGACTTACACCATCACTGCCGATGGCATCAGATTTTATAGCCATGATATGCTTCTGGACTTCCGTAGCAGTGATGGGTGTAAAATTGAATAGCCCGGAATTAGGACTACACTAGCGGCACGCTATGATGGCCGGTTTGACACATTACAATAGTGATGTGGAATGTCAATTTATTCTCGAATAAAAAACAATTAAGTTTTGTTTTTGTACCTGATTAAATAGGTTTAATAAAACAAAAATGTATATGTTTATTTAATTTATTTGAACGAACTGAATATTTGAACGAAAATGAATATACATACTTTATATGCACACAAGAAACATATGAATACAAAAGATACCAAAAAAGGTGCCACAAAAGGCCATAATTAATCAGATTCGTCCATACTACTATTTTCACTGTCGTCACTGCTATCATCACATACATTAATAATTATATGTTCGTTTTCTATAATATTATCTATTTTCACATCTCTTTCATAATCTTCCCTTATTAATTTAACAGTTCTATTCACAACCTTTTCCCAGTCTCCTTTAGTCACATGTTCACAAGCTTCTTCTAATAATTTTAGCATTTTTTTTGTGGTAAATGGGGGTTCTGTATTGTGTCTTGCAGCATATCCCTTAATTTGAGCCCACACCAACTCAATCGCATTATACTCACAATGGTAAGGCGGTAACCGTATAACTCTGTGCCCATGTTCTAATGCTATTTCGTCAATGACGTATCGGATCTTGGTTGGTTTGTTTTCTTTTAAAAGACGTACTAATTCCGCTTTTAACATATTCATGTTTGCATCTACGCCATTTTTACGAAGCCATGCGACGATATCAGCTTTCTTTTGGGATTGGGCAGGTGGCTTGTCAATTTGCATCGAGTGGTATGGGGCGTTGTCCATAATTATAATAGATGGTTCAGGGAGGCTACACAACATTGAGGTAAACCATTCAGTAAACTTTTCTCCATTCATGTCTTCATGATAGTCTCCAGTGGTTTTTGACGCAAAAGCCATGAGAGAACCTTCGACAAACCCGTTGATGGTTCCGGCGTGACAAATTATAAGTCGCGATCCTTTTCCTACAGGAACTTTGGAAGTAGATGCTGCTGTGTCATCGTTCCAAGAACGGCCTACAGTATGGTTAGCATTAAGCCATGTTTCATCCAAGAACACAACATTTTGCCAATTTTTGATTTCTTTCACTTGCCGTAAAAAAGTATACCTTGCCATCGCTATATCAAATCTTTCCATCAATATTTTGCGTTTGTTACATTTTTTGTATCGAAATCCAATGGTCTTCAAAATCTTCGTTAAAGAACTTTCCCCACCGAAGAATAATCCAGCTTCCTTCAGTGAATGCACCAACTTTTTTCTTGTTGGATACTCCTTCTGTAAATAGTAGCCGTAAACATGTCTTCGGATAGCATCGGCATCAAAGCTATCGATGCCTACGACTGGTTTTGCTCGTTTTCTCTTTTTTGGTGTGTGAAGTTTATTTTCTTCTGTGCCAGTCTCGCCATATTTTTTTTTAGTTATCCGTCTAACAGTTCGTTGTCCAATATTAAGCGCATCAGCTACGCGTTCAACCACTGACGTTATAGGTAAAATTGGCCCTCCATTTTGAGCTTCACGATCGAAATAGTTACGAAGGCGTATTACGAACTCACGTGTCTGACTATTTAGAACAGTTCTCTGCGTACGTTCGGTCATATCGACGAAATCCACAACAAAGGGCTTGAACAGAGTCCAAATTAACGAGCAAGGGTCAACAGTAATGCAGTATCAATATTTGAAATCCAAAGCCAGGTCAAAACTATATCACAATCGCATTGCACTGACAGTTTATACTTTTCGAAGCAACGTCAATTCGAAACTGCTTTGTTTTGCATTGAGCATTGACGCGAGTTTGCCGGAGGTAGTAGTTGTGCTAGCCAGCGATCCTATGTGACGATCGTATTAGATTCCATTTTTAAAAATTTATTGATATTTTTTTGCGATTTCAGAGGTTTGTCCACATAGTGAAAATTGTTCATATTCACAAGTACATTCACCCCTTAAATGGTGCAAACTGATTTTTCTACACTTGTATACATTTAAGAAATCAATTTAATAAATAAATTTTGAGTCCTAAACCTAAAACTACATTCGATAAAATTTATGAATCTCTGCACATCACTATCGTCAATAAAGTAATACAATTATTTCCTTCAAAGTCGTTATCAATTAATACGGAACTTCATGAGCGGACAAACGTCAAACCGGCCATCATAGCGTGCCGCTAGTTTAGTCCTTAAACTAAGGGAGTTAATCGTGTTAGATTTCGTTGAATTGTCTAATGAAGGAACAGTCGTAAAATGTCTATTTAGCGATTCTATATCAACGTTGCTAGGAGTAAGAGAGGATTTTCGATCCCGGCCAATTCCCATGGTGTCGAGAAATCTCCAGACTTTCCCAGGGTCTTTATTGTCCACTGAAAAATGAATATATTCTCGCTGAGCGTCCCGGCAACGCCTATTGCATTTATTGCGCAGATTTTTATATTTATATAGATTTTCTATAGTAGGGTTACTCTTGAATTTCGACTTAGCTCTGTTACGCTTGACCATTAGAATTTTTATTTCGTCTGTTAGCCAAGGTGCTGGAGGGTGTTTGTTACATATTAAATTGCCGTTTTGTCGTACTAGCCACTTTGATCTCAAATATCTCCTCTTTGGTTAGGAATTTCAATTTCAAATTTTTACAGCTATTTGCTCATGCTTTTGTGTTTTGAAAACCCCTATTAATTTGTTTTTTCTTTTTTTGGTTTTTTCTTTGCGTCACTCTGTTTACAAAATGGAAAACTTGAAATACCGCGTTATTTACGAGTACGAGTTCCATCGTGGTACCAGTACTGCAGAAACGGCTCGAAGGATTAATGATGTGTATGGCAGCGGTGTCGCAAAAGAAAACACAGTGCGTTTTTGATTCCAACGTTTTCGTTCTGGAAATTTCGTAGACGTATTTATATTCTCGTAGACGGCCGGAGACCAAAGTTGATAATGAAGAATTGAAGGCTATTGTGGAAGCGGATTCATCGCAAACCACGTCCGAGCTAGCTGCAGGTTGCGGTGTTAGTGATAAAACTGTTTTAATCCACTTGGGAAGGTGAAAAAGCTTGAAAGGTGGGTACCTCATGATTTGAGTGCAGCAAACCGACAAACGCGCGTCGACTGCTGCGTTACATTACTCAACCGGCACAATAATGAAGGGATTTTAAATCGAATTATTACCTGTGATGAAAAGTGGATCCTGTACGATAATCGGAAACGCTAATCGCAATGACTGAACCCTGGCGAACAAGCCAAATCCTGCCCCAAGCGAAAATTGACTCAAAAAAAATTACTTGTGACTGTGAGCGTTTGGAGGACTAGTGCCGGTGTCGTTCACTATAGCTTTCTTAAATCTGGCCAGACGATTACGGCGGATGTCTATTGTCAGCAACTGCAAACCATGATGGAAAAGCTAGCTGCTAAACAACCGAGGCTCGTCAAGACATCCACCGTACTCCCCGGATTTAGCTCCAACAGATTACCATTTTTTTCGAAATTTGGATAACTTCTTGCAAGGGAAAAAATTCAACTCCGATGGGGCAGTCCAAAGCGCCTTCAAAGATTGTATTGATTCCCGTCCGAAGGGTTTTTTTAGTAAAGGGATCAATGAATTACCTATGAGATGGCAAAAGTACATAGATAGCAATGGTACATACTTTAGTTAATTGATCCCTTTACTAAAAAAACCATTCGGACGGGAATCAATAATTCGAAAATATTATTTCGACCATTCCCACATTACCTGGCAGAAATATGCTATTTTAAAGAATTAACAGTGTAACAACAACAACATGCATAAAAACCAGAGACAAATAAAAACAATACGATATTTGACACTTTGATTTTATTTAGGAGAGGATAAGAAACATCATATTTAAATTGAAGCTTCCGGTAAGTAAAAATGGCGTATGGGCGGAGCTTAAGCTGGGGGTTATAGGCCTATTACACCGCACTTATTACCGGGCCCTGTGGTAAGGGCTGGCGTGGGCGTTAGTTTTGGCGTCGCTATTACACTGCACTGACTACCGGGCCCTAACTCAGTATGAACGAGAACGTCATGAGAGTTGGACGTGTATCTTAGTATGTTTATTATCGTTCACTGATAATGGCATCCATGCTATCGATGCAAAAAAAGTAGTATCCATACTAATATTATAAACTAGTTGATTCCCGCGACTTTGTTCGCGTGGATCGCGTTTATAATATTAGTATGGATGTGAAAGTGTGTCTGTCTATTTGCTACGATTTCAAGGCCCATCTATTCAAACAATTTTGATGAAATTTGGTACAGCGGTAGTTTACGTCCCGGTGAAGGACATAGGCTACTTTTTATTCCGGAAAATTAAAGAGTTCCCGCGGGAACCAAAAAACCTCAATACACGCGGGCAAAGTCACGGGCAGTAGCTAGTAGTTCATATAGTATAGTAAATTACTATACTATTCTATAGTATAGTTCATAAAGTCTTTATAGTCTTTTCTCCATAAATAAGGCATTTCTTTGTACATGTCTATCACAACAACAAAACTTCTTTTTATTTAGCACACGATATATTAACAAAATGCACGCTCGAGCCATAAAGACAACTACTCTATAAGATGACCGTGCGACGACTGAGCTCCCTAACCGCCCTGAAGCTAATTACACTACCCGTCCTGCAGAGCGCTCAGGCAATTAAGCAGACCAGGACCACCCGTTCGCCCTTATTATGGACCCTTCCTCCCTGACTTTTATTATTACACTACACTGAAGTTGCCCTCAGGGCCCGGTGAAAAGTGCGGTGTAATAGGCCTATTAGTGCTGGTATTTTGCCTAATAAATGCAATGACAGACATTTTTTGTGGTTTGAATATGATTATTACTCGATTATTAATATTTTGTAATACTTTTTATGTTTGGAACGGATTCTAATACGTAAAACAAAACTTTACAAACGCCAACTAAACGTCAATGAGTTTGTAATCTATGGCAAATATCGTAAGAAATAGTGAAAAGTGGTGAAAAATTGCGATTTTCCAAAAAAAAATTCTCGAAAAGTATTAGAATTCGGAGTAAAATATTTTAGTGTAAGGCTAAACACATCAAGGTCTTTCTGTAAAAAAAATATGAACGTCCAACTCAGCGGGCAGTAAACTATAGCTGAGCCTATTTTAGTGCGACGCTTACCACATCAAGGCCATTCTGTAAAAAAATATGAACGTCCAACTCAGCGGGCAGTAAACTATAGATGAGCCCAACTGAAACACCGGAACTACAACAGACGCCATTTGTTTAAAGTTAGCAAAATATTGGCTTCAATAGTTAAAGATGACATCATATGACAATTGCGCGACACGTTCACGCAATAATATAATACACCTGTCTCGTTCTCATTACGTAGCTTTAATAAGTAAGAAAACTCAAAACATAGTTTTACATGCTTTAATAATAAAATGCATCGTATACCTATAAATTTATAATTGAGTAAAATGCAACATATCCTCTCTTATATACATAACAAAGTACACAGATTGGTAGGATACCACGCAGCAGACAAAGTACTCTGTGGTGTAAACTAGAGACCAGTTTTCCAGCAGAAAGTCCAGCTGAGTTAACCAGAAATGGGAACCCAGCGTAGACATAGAAAGAGATCCAAGAACAGGTTCTCAAGAATTGGTCAATCAATGCTTAAGACCGGTCATAGGTATGTTACTTGGGAACGTGTTACTTAGCTGATGTCGGTTACAGATGAGGAGAATGGATTAGGAGAAGGCCCTGTAATTATAAAAAACAACATTAATTAAAAATAAGTTAGCACTATACGACCAATACTTGAGAACCTTATTTAGCCGACGTCGGTTTGTTAATGCAGGCCTAGATGACAGTTTTAGTCTTAGCCATTGATTACCTACTACTTATTTATTTAGAAACTACGTTTAGCTTTCGTCTTATTATTTTAGGAACAAGTTATACTTAATAGCAGTTTTTTACTCTGTGGCAGGCTGTGACATCCGTCAAACTGTCAAAGATTCTCTGTCTACGGTCAAAGACAATCTAGCTTCGTCCGCCGAGTTCCGCTGAGTTCCGCCATGTTGTGAAAAGTAAGTGACAGCTCTGTAACGTTAAAATAACGTAACCTAGTAACGATACTCCGTAAAATTACCTAGTATCATTAGTAAATACGTTATATTTTGGGAACAGTTACTTTTTTTCAAACTATGGCTGATATTATATGGAATCTATTTAATAAGAGCACAATAGAAATTAAAGGAAATGACAGGAAAGTGCAATGTATTCTATGCGAGAACATGGTGAACTATACCATAATAGCGGACCTGAAACAGCATCTGATTAAGCACCATTCGAATTATATTAACGTACTAGAGTTCCAGACCAGAAGACCGCGTAATCGAGTTTCACCTTCGTGGAATCACTTTACCCCCACAGAGGTAAAATATTTCGCCGAGTGTAATCACTGCAAGAAAATCTTCTCGTATAGAACGACTACAGCTAATTTGAAGAAGCATTTATACCGGGCCCATCCCGAGATCGATTGGAAAAATGAAAATTCTTCAAAATGTGACGACTCTGAAGATGAACTTTCGGATGAAGCAAAAAACAGTGAGTATCTAGTTTACTTTCAAATAATTTGAATACTTTTAACTAAAATAGGTATAGGTACCTGTGACAAATTGACTATAAATACCGATATAATACCATGATTGCACAATCCCATTCCATACGCCCATTCCTATGCTTCTGTGACTGCGTTTCAAACACTATGGTCATTATAAAAATAGCTCTATGATAGAGCACAGTAAACAGAATCTGTTTACTATGGATAGAGCTATTTTTAAACTCACACAATTTAAGGGTGTATCCAGATTAAGTAACATTATTATTTTATTTAACATGATTCTAGATGTGACTGATATGATATTGAATTGTGCTATGATGAACGAAAAATCCTCTAGTTTTATTTGAAACTAGTTTATGCTCGCAACTTCGTCCGCGTGGATCGAGGTTTTTTTTATTCCCACGGGAACTCTTTAATTTGCCTGGATAAAAAGTTAGTTATACGAAAATAATGTATGGTGGAGTTGTTTATCTTAAAAAGTTCTAAATAAAATTCTGCAATAGCATATGGTTGACTCACAATAACCATTTTTATGATTTTAAAATGTGTTCTAAAACAATGCTTCACTTGCGAGGGTGTTTTTACCAACATAGTATTAATCCTTATCAAAGCAAATATGTTATTCATCTCAAGTATTTAATTTAGACCAAAATTGCCCTTTAAACAATTTAATTTAGATGAATATCTTATGAGATATCGAATAAATAAAGTAACGTGCAACAAAAAATGGCGAGGCACATGAATTCGCGCATGTCGCGCCGCGGAAGGGTGAGGGCGAGGCGTGGGTGGCAGTGCACACTCTTACAATAATAATTATTAGGTAGTTACAAGTTACAAAACACGAAATAAAGATTAAAAAATAATAATAACGCAGTACTAATGTAAAACCTGATGTTGTGCCCAGGGCCCACTGGCTATATATGGACGAAGAAAGAAAAGAACTATCAGAGCCGCAATAACAAATTACTTATTGCCAAGCTTCCTTGTCATAGATATCTGAGGGTTATAAAGGGTTCCTTGTTGTCTACGGTACCCTAAAAATGATGGGCTTTTATACAAATTTTCACTCTCTATTTAACCCTCTTAAGGGTTAAATTTTCATATATCATTAAAGCCGTCCAGTGGTTTGAGCTATGAGTTGATTAAAGTTGATTATATCGAAATATTGGTTTCACTTATTATTCACTAGACCATCCCACGGACCCCCCCTCCCCCCTATATACGCCAATGATGGCGTTATTAGATAATATGCATTATTTTAGCTTAAACGCATTAACAAGGCTCTATTTCTTTGCCGATAAGTTAATCTTGTTGACGCTCTTGTTTCAGAATCATTAATCCTTTTTTAAGGTACGATTTAAAATAAGTATGCCCTATTTACTACATAATATTACCATCATAAATATATGAAATACAATACAGTCGAGAAATCTGCGGAAACTAATTATTTTGTACATACATAGAACAGTAGTGAATAATAGATAAGTCGTTTGCGCCTACATACAGGCGCAACGAACGTAGGTAAATCCAACTAGCCAAGCAAGGGTGCCTTCCGACTATAATAAACTGTCGCACGCTGTGGTATTATTATTAAAACAGCACGCCCCTTGGCAACGAGTCGGATATAGGTAGTGTGCGAGTGAGAGGCAGCGATCAGCAGTGCCCGCCGCCATTTCGTATCGGAGTGAAATATCTCAAAAACGACAACTGTGAACAGCTGCAGTCATCGCGTGGTAGCGGTTACTATAACCCGCGACGCGATAACGTGGTTTTTACAAGCTTAAGTTCCTTATATTTTAATCTTGACAATAACGGTAGTTATTTACGCGTTATATTCAAAAAGACAATTAGCATGACAAAATAGTTCAATAACCAATTTACAGTTGTGAATGTTATGTTATAATTTATAACGGCATTAAAATTAACAGTTCCATACGCGCTATCGCTATATATTGTTTTTTATTGTAACGTTACACGCGTCGTCATGCTTTTGTGACTGTTTGTTATTATTGATTAAACTAGCTGTGTCGCGGCATTCTTATTTCCAAGCTTGGAACCATCTACATTACAGACACCACACACACAAATTTGTGCCTATTATTTTATACAAATTACTTGAGTATTCTTATAATAATCAGTGAATTACTTTTACTTGACTGTTGAGAGTTGAGATATAATAATCTAGAGTTAACAAAATATAAGTATAAGGACTTATAATAATTGTTGACACTGAGATTTGACTTACTTATGTGATTATATTCGTCCAGGTATTATGTTATAATGACTGTAATTTGTGAATAAGTGTAAATTAAGTACAGAAGGTTTAAAATGTCAACACATTATGTCGAGACAGCAATTTGGGAATTCTTCGAAAAATGCGGCGTTACCAAGAATAGAGCAAACTGCAATAGTTGTTTTAGTACTTTGTCGTACGAAACTAATTGTACCAACCTGAGAACTCATTTGAGGACAAAACATAACTCAGAGTATAGGAAATTTATAAAAATGAGAAGTCGACTTGAGTTACAACTTAAAAAAAATTCTGCTCTGGCTGAACAAGAGCGCAAGAAAGTCCCTAGTGACACGTTAATTTGGAAATCTTTTGAGAAGTCAAATAATGAGAACCCTACAGCTGTTTGCAATTTTTGCGGCACCACGATGCCTAACGGCTCTACAATAGATGATTTAAGAAGACATTTAATGTTTCAACACGTCACAGAATATGATAAAATTGTGAATTCGACAGATCGGCCCGAGTCCGCTGCTGCATCTGAAAATTCAACGTATGATGACGGTGACGAAGAAGACGCCACGGATATAAAAAATGGAAATGAAAATGAAAAAAATGGCCATGCATGCCCCATTAAATTTGAAAATGAAGAAGTTGAAGATGTCTATAATGGTCCTTCGACACCAGACGAAAATAAGGGAATAAATGTTCATAATAATGATCTACACATATGGAACTTTTTTGAAAAGTCCATAGAAGATGAAGGAATTGCTACTTGCAATGATTGTGGTGACGAGTTGGTCTGCAAGATATCTATAGCAAATTTAGAAGAACATTTGAGGGTAAGACACATTTCGGAATACAATAATTATATAGTTTTCACAAAACAGCTCTACCCACCGAAGAAGGTGCATAGAAAACCAAAACCTGACGACAAAAATGCGAAACAGCTCGAAACTCGGAGTAGTTTTGATGAACCAATATGGAAATATTTTGAAAATACTGACAGAGACGTAACAGCGATTTGTAATAAATGTAACAGGACTTTGTCCTACAAAACTTCGATAGCTAATTTAGAAAAGCATTTGAAGGCAAAACACAAATCAGATTTTATCAGTTATACAAAATTAAAAAAAATGCTTGAAATTACTATTCCTGAAGATTGTGCGTCTGAGATTGAAGAAACTGAAAATCCGTGCAAAAGTCCTGCGATGTCTGAAACCAAAGAATCTGATTCTGAAAACCCATCTACGAAGACTGAAAGTAATGAAAATACGCCTCTTATTGATGGAATATTATGGAATTTTTTTGAAAAGCCCAAATACGGTAGTAAAGTTGCTAAATGTAATTATTGTAGTAAAAAATTGTCCTATAAAACTTCAATAACCAATTTGAAAGCGCATCTGAGATTGAAACATGTTGCCGAATATGACATTTTTGTTAGTTTGTCAAAAGCTCTCGACTCAACCACAGTTGAAAATGAAAGGCCTGTAAAAGAGCAAATAGAAATGCGTCCAGGATACTCACTATGGAAATGCTTTGAACAAATCGACCCTGTCAACAGAATTGCAACTTGTAACCATTGCAGTACCAAGATCTCTTACAAAAGCACAACTTTTACTTTGATGAAGCACTTGAGATCGCGTCACAATGAGAAATACAAAGAGATTTTAAACGTAAAAGAACCTCCTTCGACCAGGAAACGGCGCCGGACTCCTTCGATGTCTGATAGAAGTACAACCCCGGAGTCAGACATCTATAATGGAGAAGCGTCAGATACAGGTACGTGATTATAAGTCCCACAAACATAACTGACCCGGTGGTAAAAATTGGAACTAAGATTTTTGTCTGTTCAGTTTTTATTTTCATTTTATTGGAACGAAGTTCCTTATGGGACGATGCGGAGGGGTACCCTAGACGGCAACAAACGTCTGTTACGAAAATGCGTGGAGTAAGATTTTTATTTGTAGTTTATTCGAAATTAAACCTTAACACTAAAGCATTAGAATTTAATTTAGAATTGATAATAGCAAATTAAGATTTCTATAATTTCATTTGAGAATTAAGTTTCATTTAAGAATTCCTTGTGTAGCATTTCCTAAGTAACCAATGTCCAAACCTCAGAAACAATACAAGTTACTCAAGCGATAAATGCGATTGTCCGGTCAGCCTAAAAATATTTAATTAATTTGAATTTACTAAAAATATACTACATTCGTAATTTAACTTTAATGACTTAGTATTATGGTTAATATTTTATTTTTTTAATAAAAAAAAAATGAAATTTTCGTTTTCACTTCTATCGACTGAAACTTTTTTTTTGCCTTGCTCTGTTGGACGAGAATACGCTGAGCTATGTTTTTTTAGGATTTCATTTATAACCTTCGTATATCATATTATTTTATATCGTTATAACTTCAATAAGTTACCAATAAAATTATGAAATAACAATATTAAGAATAGGGATGAGGCCTATATCAAAAATAAATTATTTCTAAAATTAATAAATAGAGTGTCGTCCAAAACTTCCAAAAGACCTAAAATTCACATCCTCGGTTAGTTTTAAGTTCAATAACCATTTTAAAATACCTATAGATTATAGAGAAAAAGTGCGTTGATATTTGATGACGTCACAACTTTAAATTTCATACAACTTCCTAAAAGTGCTTTTTTAAGTTTGATAGAGTTGCTGATTAGATTGAGTTGTCATCACCCTATTAAGATTCAAGCTTAGATAATATACGTATAAAATATGGTTAGGTACGTTTTAGGGCACAAGTCATTTATTCAAAAATAGGTCTTGGCGAGAAAGTATGAGTTTTTAAACCAAGCTTAGACTTCATAGTCAGGCAAGTTTTACTATAAAGAAATAGGTACCCTAATGTTTGCTTTATATATGTCAAAGACGAATCTATATAGCGCAATATAAGTGAATAATGTTTTTAGAAGTTATACCTACTTCTTTTGGCGCGTTAGGGAAAAGTTATCAGAGTGAATTTTTACAATGCGCGCGCAGCAAAGTCCCGCAGAAAATAGTCTACCAACAAAATAAAAATAAATACATTTACTGTGTGTTGGGTGAGAACTGATTACTATAATCAAGATATTTATTATTTGCTATCTAAAGGTATAACTTCTTGCGTGCGTACATACCTAAGTACACACACACTTTTTTATTCAAATAAACTTTAAAAGTCGAATCGTCGAGTGAATCTACCACCGGTCATGAATGCCATTCCTTGTGTTCCTACCGAGAAGACCCACCAGAAAGCAGAAAATCTGGGGTTGCTCTTTTGAAAAATTACATCATATTAATTAGTATACATATAAATATAGCTGCTCGTGTTGAGTGACTCATTGAACACCTCTCCTGTAAAATTTTATATGAAAAAATTTTTTTTTACTCATCGTTTCGTATAGAAGACAAAAATTAATTCGGACGAAAAATACGGAGAGAGCTGCTGATTGAGGATTTCGAAGACGGATGAAGAGCACAGCCAGAGTATTGAAGATAGGTGGGGGGTGCTGCAACAAATGTCACTCGAAACCTCGTCCAATTGACGATAAGTTGAAAAAAACTCCAAAATGGCGGATTCAAGATGGCCGACATACAAATTTCCTCAGAGTCTGTCTTGGAGAGGATATAAGATGGAAGAGTGGTTTCTCGGCAAAACATGATCAGGACCTGAAGGTCTTCTTGATGAACAGGGAAAAAATTCAAGACGGCTGAATATATTTTTCCACAGAAAATGTATGGCGAATGTTGACTGGGATTTGGAAATTATGAATTATCAGCAGGCCGCGCATCCAGCCGCCATACTAGTTAATATATATGTCACCGTAAGATTGTAAAAACCGTTAGATTATAATCTAACTCGCGAAATTGTAAACTGTCGAAAAATTGTGAAACGTTCAATGTTCATGGTGTCAATATTTGAAATATTCATTGTATTTACGTTTTCTTGACTGTTTCATGTAGGTTAGGTTAGGGTTCGACATAAATAATCAGGTAGGGCACTTAGGTTCTATCGGGTTATTAAACCTAACAGATTACAATCTTGTTCTTGATGAACAGGAAAAAAATTCAAGATGGCTGAATATATTTTTCCACAGAAAATGTATGGCGAATGTTGACTGGGATTTGGAAATTATGAATTACATGAGAAATATGAGTTCATAACCACCATAGGCACCACCTATTAACCTAACCTAACCGAGCATATGATAACTTGGGCGTCAGTAGGCTGAGTGAATCAGATCTTCTCTGTTTAGTATTCATACGTCGGCCGTTGAACGGTGACATAGGACTCAATTAATTGTCTGGATTAATTTGTAAAGAATTTGTTTTATTCAAAATACACACCAAATCTACAAATCCAAACGGACTTATTATCCACTCTTCTACGCGGTCCGCTTCAGCGGGCCGCGCATCCACGCGCCATACTAATTAGGTATATCGCTTGTTTATATACCTAGGCATTACGCACATAAGTATATGCCTACCTAAAGACGATATCATGAGCATGACCAGTGTATCATCGAAATATAATCTGATAATTTTCTACTTAATTGTGCACTGACTGTAGGTAGGTACTATTAGGGAAACCCATATTATGACGAAGCCATGTTTTTTAGAGTTGTAGAGTTAGAGTAGAGATTTTTATGAAATTTGGTACAGAGATAGTTTTCATCCCGGGGAAGGGCATAGGCCCGGTACGCGAACTACTTTTTATCCCAAAAAATTAACGAGTTCCCGCGGGCATCGAAAAAACTTAGTACATGTGGACGAAGTCAAGGGCATCATCTAGTTGAAAAATAAAGTACATGAAACGTAAATTTTGAGACGTTTTTTTATGCACCTCTTGAACCGTAATATGTATTTAGATACTTATTTATGATATATTGAAAATAAATCAAATATATGCGAAAGTTTGGATGGATGAATGTATGTTTGTTACTCAATTACGCCCCAACGGCTGAACGGATCTGGATGAAATTTGACACAGAGATAGATTATAGTCTGGAATAACACATAGGCTACTTTTTATTCCGGAAAACTAAGAAGTTCCCGCGGAAACCAAAATACCTCAATCCACGCAGACGTAGTCGCGGGCATCAGCTAGTATTAATTAAATGTAATTTTCAAGAGGGAGTAATATTAGCAATAAATAATAACGACAATAAAATAACCTAAGCAAGTACCAAATAAAAGGGGGTCCCCAATCCCCTCACCATACACAAAAGTACTTAGTGATGAATCTTGTACGATGGTACCTACGGAACCCTTCTTGTTTTAGTCCCACATGCACTTGGTCGATGGTCGATGTTTTTTTTTCAATAATCCCAAATGAGCGTGACGCACAAACGCGTTCTACACACGTGTAATGGCCATGTGCGTCACCGTGACGAAACGTGTCACGGTGACGCGTGTGACGTCACTCATACTAGCGGTCGCCCGCGACTTCGTCCGCGTACAATTCATGATTTCGAATGAGATTATGAAATTTGCACGCTGCAAAAGCCTTCTAATAGAGGTAAATATAGCTTATACAAAGATTTTTATTGTTCAAAATTAATAACCTAAATGGCGATTAAGGATTTTTATATATTAATGCGAAAGGACCTGAGTAGTGGGAACCCGCCGCATTATTATTTAATTTCCCAAGAAAACCCCTGCCATTATAATATAATTAATGAAAGGGGTCACGACTCTCAGCAATGATGAATAGGAGGCAGAGATAGAGAGCAGAGCATAAACAGACTTAAATTTGTCGATTTTCATGTCTCTAACCTCATAAACATAGGACTTTCATGCAAACTTCCAAACTCCATTGCTTAGCTGATGGCTACGCCATAAAAGGAACCTACCTATAAAAGCTTAAACAATAATTTCGTAAAAGCAAGGCACACGCCAACCGATTTTGATGAAATTTGCTACAGAGATAGGTTGTATCCCGGGGAAAGAGATTTTTATCCTTTTTAAGATACTTTTTATCCTTATTAAGTTCCCGCAGGGGTTAAAAAAGACTTAATCCACGCGGACGAAGTCGCGGGCATCATCTAGTGTTAATATTTTTGAGAGGATGTGATAACACGGCGTGTAAACGAAAAAGCGCCTAATAAAACAGCTTTGTTTTTAACACAATTATTGTCATTGGTTGCTATTTTTAATATTCCTTTATTGCTTTTTTTCTACCTATCGAAATTCGAATCGAAATGTTTGAAAACTTTAAACGTTACGTTATGACATATAATTAATCAAGTAGTAAGTAGTGCCCGGCCTGGGGCCGGGCACTACTTGATTAAGAAAACGTAAATACAATAAATATTTCAAAAATTGACACTCTGAACATTGAACAGTTCACAATCTTTCGACAGTTTAGAATTTCGCGAGTTAGATTATAATCTAACGGTTTTTACAATCTTACGGTGACATATATAAAAGCGAAAGGTCACTGATTCATCACGATATATCAGGACCTATAAAGCATACAAACTTAAAATTTGGAAGGTACGAGTAGGTTCAAGTTTTTGAAGTTACAGACTTGAAAATCGGGATTAAGGTTATATTTTTAAAATATAATAAAATGTATAAACTATTTTAGGAAAATCTACCCCACAGAGACGTGTAACTTTGTATGACAGTTCTGTGTTTTTGAAGTTAGAGACTTGAAAATCGGGATTTAGGTTGTTTGATTTAAATAATATTAACCTGTATGAGCAATTTTACGATTATCCTCCCCAAAGGGCATGAAAAAGGGGTTGAAAGCTTGCATGAACGTTATAAGTTTTTGACACAGAACACATAACAAGAGGGAACCTCTTTTTATGTGTTCTGTGGTTTTTGAAGTCAGCATTAAGGACTTAATAGTCTTAAATAATAAAAATCTGCCGATTCTCTATAGCTGCTATAAGGAGGCCTTTTGCAGCGGGAAAATCTCACAGGAAATCAGAAATTGTACGCAGACGAAGTCGCGAGCGACCGCTAGTGATGTTTATAAAAGCGTAAGGTCACTGATTCATCACGATATCTCAGGAATTATAAAGCATATAGACTTGAAATTTGTAAGGTAGGTTTCTTCTGTGGTGTAGACGTCAGCTAAGAAACGGTTTTGAGAAAATTCAGCCCTAAGGGGTGGAAATGGGCGTTGTAAGTTTGTATGAAAGTCTTATGTGTTTTAAGTGAGAGACTTGAAAATCGGGATTTAGGTTATTAGTTTTAAATTATAATAGCCTGTATAATCAGTTTTACGAAAATTCACCCCAAAGATGGTGAAATGAGGGTTTTAAGTTTATATGGAAATCCAATTTGATTGAAATTAGAGACTTGAAAATCGGGATTTAGGTTATTAGTTTAAAATAATAAAAATCTGCCAATGCTATAGCCGCTGCAATTAGACCTTTTGCAACGGGAAAATCTCATAGGAAATTAGAAATTGTACGCGGACGAAGTCGCGGGTGACCTCTAGTTTGCATTATAAAGAAAGTCTCTGATTCGGGTTGGTCTGAAAATAGATTGTTATATGTACTCAGTTCAACATAAAGATGCAACTCCTCAATAAATCGATATAGGTTGTTGGGTTGTATTATCTCTTTATCCTTTTTTTAAAATAAAACAACAATAATTTAAGCGATACATTCCATTCTAAATGCGTTTGCCAGGAAGTTTGGCACATACATCGTATCTGCTCTCACATATAGTTTTGTCCCATTCGTTTTGATATCGGAACCGCTCGGAACGAACGAATCGATGTCGGTCGCGTTGTCTTTGGGCTTTGGAAGTCACCATTTTGTTGCTGCCGCGATAAATTGTTAATGTTGTTAGGGATAAGAACTAGAGTTTTTTTTATATTACAATATATTTGTGTGTATTAAGTTAGTTCTGATAAGTAGAGGTGGACATTTAAACGAAAAGCACATAACAAAACAGTTTATTAATATAACACTGTAACACGTTTGTTAAAATAGCCACATTGGTTGTTATTTTTAATATTCATTGATTGCTTTTTTTTCAAATTTAAACTAAAATTACAATACTAATTTGTCCTGACATTGATTGCAATATAAACTATCTATTCCTCTTCTGTTCTGATCTATTCTTTTGACTTGAATCACGTAAATAAAAAATATAAAGTATTAGATGATGCCGGCGACTTCGCTATCGCGTCCGCGCGGATGAAGGTTTTTTGATTCCGTGGGGAACTAAATTTTCTGTGTTCCAAATATCCTTTTCCGGGAAACGGTAATGCTATCTATAGATTATATTACCGTGCCCGAGATATAACTTATCTTTGTACAAAATTTCGTCAAAATGTGTTCAAAAGATGGGCCATTAAAGCGTAGCAGACACACAGCCATACACACTTTCGCATTTATAATATTAGTTAGGATGTTTATTTTTTTACGTACCTAAGTACTGACGTAAATAAATGCATGCAAATATTTTTTTGCTGTCACTTTTTATTAAGTTTATTCCGGGTTTCACATGAAAAGGGCAGGTACAAAAAAATTTACTCAACTATATATAAACTTTAGGTAGGTATTTCATTGAGTGTTTTTTTTTTATTATAGACTTTTCTACAAGGACAGATTTGAACATAAGCAGTGAATTTAAATAGTGTTTTTCCTATCTAAACTTTTTTTACAAAATCAGTGTCAAAATGCCTCGCACCACATATAATAAAATTTGGAAATATTTTCAAAGAAACCAGGCGACTAAACTTGCTAAATGTAATAATTGCCAAAAGTTGATATCATACAAATCAACGGTGACAAACCTCAAGCAACACTTGAAAGTGAAACATAATCCTGCTTATCGAGATCTCCTCCTTGCCAAATCTTCACAGCCAGGTAACTCTTTAAAATACTATGCATGGTTTACTTTACGCCCATTTGCATAAGGACTCTTAAATTGATTTAGTTAAATATATGAATGCTGTACCTTTTTGACAACTACAATATGCATTTGCCAAAAAGGGACAGTATTACAAAATTTAACTAAATCAATTTAAGAGTCCTTGTGCAAACGGTCTTTAGAATTTAGAATTGGGTAGGTATTTGACTAGTCAAATCAGTATTTTTCTTTCAAACGTCAAAACGCGCGCTTATTAGGGGGCAAGCTAATGCCTGCGACTTCGTCCGCGTGGTTAAAGTTTTTTGATTCCCGCGGGAACTCCTTAATTTTCCGGAATAAAAAGTAGCCTATGGTCCCCAAATAGGTATATCCATGCCAAAAATCACGTCGATCCGTTGCTCCGTTGCGGCGTGATTGAAGGACAAACCAACAAACAAACTCACTTTCGCATTTAGTATGTTGCTGTATGAAATACTGAAATGTGATGTCATCAAAATTCGATTTACAAAATTCAATCGATAGTTTAAAGCTTACTAACTAATTTTCTATCGTTAAGTAATTTTTTCATTCATTACATTATACCAGTATCTTCTTACTCAAAGCTTTTAAGTTGCCACTGCTAGTTGCTATTTCGTTGTAAATTTAAAAGTCACCTAAAAGTTATAACACTTAGTTATTATTATAAAATAGCGAATTTGAAAATAGCATTATTGAAATTAGGAAAAGTAGCAGTATTGATGTACAATGTTCCAAGTTATACCTACTATAGGTACATAGGTATCGCATCTTCGGTAAAACAAAGGCACAATTGTCAAAAATTGCAAAAATGAGTAAGTATGCTAAAATACATTAAGAAGTACCCTTTCAACTGGTGGAACAAAGGCATTCATTAAGTTCCTTCAAAAACTATAGTCAATAAACAAAAAAAATAGTGGATTTGTCTTATTCGCGCCTAACGCCGTAAAGGTAAATAAATTACCTTTAATGTTTTTGATTTCTGGAACAACAAGAAATAACGACAAAGGACAAAGTAGTTCAGACAGTTGTGCCCTTTTCTGTACAACACGTTGGTGGAACAGGGATACAAATGCACCCCCATCCTTAAAAAAAAATAAACAATTAAAAATATTTTTTAAATTTTTGATAGTAAGTAGTTGCCTAAATAAATATATAATATAGTAGCTTAAGTCATGCTAAGAAGAACTGCTTTAGTGCAATATTAACGTCTGTTAATATTGAATGCAAGAAAATATCTTAAAATGGCTCTCTTGTAAAATTGCAAAAACTGCCTGTGTTCTACCAATGGTGCGATATGTATACTATACTATGCTGTTATTTTATTAGAGAAACCGCCGAGTTTGGTTTCTTCTAATGTTGGCACTTCAAAAGCAAAAAGTATTTTTTGTTTTTCTAATCTGAATAAGTAAAGTAACTAGGTAAGTACCTACCTATAAATACTTTATTTAAAATTTGTATAGCAAGGGAATTTACAATTTTTGAATAAAGTAAGTCGTTGTGCCGAAGTCGCGGGCTAAAGTATAACGTGGTACAAAGGTGGTACGTGATTCCTTGCAGGATTAACATTAACACGCCATTAAAGCTACGTCATAGATGAAATACAAAGAATGATCACCCTTCTGTATAGGGCATACGTTCTAAAATAGCTTGCATATTTTCTTTGTTTACGTTTTTATAGCATTCTAAAATGGTGTACGTATATTGAGGTTAATTCGAATTTGATTCTTATTAGCTTGTAGTAAGGTTGTTCATTAATTAAAATGTAGTGTTTGTTTGAACAAGATGGCCGTCACATAGTGATGTAACGGTAAGAAAACAAGTACAAAAATATTCTATTAATACAACTGTTAGATAGGTCACTATTAAGTTATTATTTTAATAATAGAATAAACTATATAGTATATCTATGAACCTAAAAGTTATTATGCTAACTTTAAAAACGATGCGCTGATTTTTGAGTCTCATTTATGTTTTGTCCAGTCAATCTAGCCACAGTAAACGTGATCTAGCCGTCAATCATCACACTTCATAATTATACTATAATTGCGAAAGTGTTTGTTTGTTGTTTTGTCACGCTGTAACTGGGAAACGGGTCGACGTCATTTTTTGAGTGAGGACCCACAAAGTGTTGCAGGGAGGGCACAGGCAATTTTTTATCTCGGGAAATTAGGGAGTTGCCATGGGAATTAAAAAGTTATCCTACTGATAGGATTGTTGATACCGATTCTGAATATGGGTTTGAAAATATTATATGCCATATTATCACTTCAGGTTAGGCCGCTGCCCGCTAACAGGCCGCTGCTTTGTTCAATGGAGACAAAGTTAGGATAAACTCGAAATATTTTATATCGTTATACCTAAAAGTTAGCTTTTTTATTAACAGGGAACCTCAAGGTCTCTTTTTAAAATGCCCCCAACATCATTACTCGTTTGTTCACAATAAATAGCATGACTCGTATTGTTAAAAGGGGTGATATTACTACAATACCAGTAGAAGCAGTTTCTCCACATTTATTGACTGGACTATATTAATTTACAAGAGTCACCACTGTAAATCAATTTAACATTAAAATTTATTAAAAAGTAAAATAACTTCAATTAAATGTATCGATGTGTTACTGTTAAATCTAATGAGTAAGAAGTTTTTTTAAAGCTAAATACGGAATTGGGAACTATAGGATATTTTATACATGTTATAACAGCTCTTTTTTCCGTGACAACAATATAAATAATTTTTAATATCCCGGGATGAAAGCTATCTCTGTGCCCATACACTGCACTTTTCACAGGGACCCTTACTCTTGAATTAGTGTAGTGTAATAAGATATAGGGGCCAAGTGTCCCTAATTTGCTCCTTATTGCTGTGTAATAAGCGACGCTCTAACTACCGGCCACGCCCACCCATACCACAGGGCCCTGTGGAAAGTGCAGTGTAATAGGCCTATATGTCTGTGCATATCAAAATCAGTCAAGCGGATGAATCGTTCACTTACAGGCAAGCAAAGAAGCAGTTTATACACTTTCGCATATTTCTGAGTACCTATATAAGTTTAAATATTCTATGATCAGAATTATTCAATAATAGACCACACTGTGGACCGCAGTCCAATCTACACCGTACCACAGTTTGTATCTGTTTACTGTGACCGTACAATGTTTTCGTCGTAAGAGCGGCAACGTCGCACGCCTGGAGGCTGCCATATTGATCAATTCTATTTAAATATGGACTCCGCTTTACCTGGACCTTTGGATATCTGCCTGTTTTATATTCGTCTGCGATTTCTGGATAAATAATATATCACCTGTTCTGACTTACGAGCTATTTACGAGTTTAAACAGGTTTAAAACAGTTAAATTTTAATTTTCGATAGATAGCGTAGGTGGATATCACTTGAAGTACCTAATCACTTGTAGGTATATAGGTACCTACATACCTATCATCTACCTAGCTAGAGACTAATCATATTTTTCCCGTAAAGTTTACACCGCTAAGAAGCCTACCTATAGATAGACTAGGCAATAAAGCTAGTTGACCCCAACAATAATTCCTCAGGCGACGAAACTTTACAGTATGATAAAGTATCATGAGTTACACGTTCATTATAAATAGGTAGGTACTATATTGTGCTATACCTACCCAATTGTTAAAGCAGGAAGGTATCTAGGTACATTATCGCGTAAACGCAGTTTAGATTTGATAATAAAATCGGTTTAAGTATCAATGCTCTCCATGGTTATTTCATTTCATATTTCAGTTTTGAGTGTAAAAGGTAGGTATAGGTACTACCTGCCTTCTACCTGCTATTTTAAAAAGAAATCGAGAAAATATTCAGTTAAAAATATTAAGTTTTAGGTATAAAATTATAAATGCCTAACTTCCGGATGTTTTTTTGTTGGATATTTTTGTGTAAGTTTTGGATCATCCAATACTAAAATCTTGCCAAGTTTCATCGACTGAGGATTTAATGCGGGTGTCTCCATGGATATATATATATATATATGGATCATGACAACTCAATCAAATCAAAAACTCTTTATCAAACTTAACTAGTGGTTCGCCCCGAACTGAGACCTCGCGGTATCCATAAGATAGTTTTAACTATGTATTGTAATAGTTAATTTACCTTTAACATTAGACGCAAAAGACCTAAAGAGTTATTGGAGAAACGAAAAAACTTTTACAGAGCGCCATCTATTGACATCATTGTGAAGTTCTGTTCAAAATACTGAAGCTCATTAAAAATTAAATAATTTTCTTTCCTTATAATACCTATTTATCTAATTTTAGTAGGTAAAAAAAGGTAGTAAATTTAGGTAGGTATTTTTATCCAACTGGGTTTGAATGGGTCGGAATTTATCCTACAGGATAAATTCCAACCCATTCAAGTTGGATTTGGCAGTAAAGGAGGTTGTGAGGCAGCGGTGCATTCGGCTCGTACTTTCTTATCAAATGGCGAGGTTGAGGTACTGCTGAAAGTAGACGTAAAGAATGCTTTTAATTCATTGGACAGGGCAACTCTGCTTGGCGAAGTTTCAACACAGCTTCCCGAAATTTACCCGTATGTTTGGCAATGTTACAGCTCTGCTTCTAAATTATTTTTTGGAGATGGCGATATTAAGTCCTCTGTAGGTGTTCAGCAAATGGATCCTTTAGGTCCAGCCCTGTTCAGCTTAGGGATCCATAACCATATCTCAAATTTAACATCAAAATTTAACATATGGTATCTTGACGATGGAACCATTGGAGGCAACGTGGATGACGTTCTTAAAGATCTTAACAATGTTAAGCAACAATTTGGCAAAATTGGTTTAGAACTAAATTTTTCCAAATGTGAACTGTTTTTCACAGAAAAGCTATCGCAAGATAGAATATCATCGGCCTCTGAATTATTTAATGAAATTGCCCCTAATATTAAGATTCTTGATAAACATTCACTTTGTCTTCTTAGTGCTCTTCTTTTTGACGAAGCCATACAACCAATCTTGGACAAAAAAGTCAGAACATTTTCGGCACATTCTGACAAATTGGGCGCTCTAAATTCTCACGTTGCATTTTCGATTCTAAAATATTGCCTTTTTGTACCTAAATTAATTTATATTCTCCGTGCGAGCCCAATTTGGAAATTTCCTGGACTACTCGATATCATGGATGCCACCTTAAGAGATACGCTAGAAATTCTAAATTTATCTTTTGATGATCAGTCCTGGAATCAAGCTACTTTACCGGTCAAGTACGGTAGCATCGGCGTGAGAAAAATTACCAGTGTTGCTCTTCCGGCTTTTCTGTCCTCTGTGCATAGTATAAAAGAGCTTAGTTCTCAGATTTTTAATTCTAATTCAGTTTCATTGACCTATGCCACAGAGGCCTTAGAGAGTTGGAAGGTCAGGTGTCCCAATGACGATATCCCAAAGGAATGTTTCACACAAAAACTTTGGGAGGTGCCGTTGGTTCGGCTGACACATACTAATTTGGTTCAAAATCTTACAAGTGAAAGAGATCGAGCTAGCTTTATCTGAAAAAGAATCAGGGTATTGGCTTCATGCCTTGCCATCGACAAATCTCGGCACTCTTTTAGATAATGAAAGTTTTCGTGTGGCTCTAGGTCTCAGATTGGGAACACCCCTGTGCTTCGAGCACAGATGTCCGTGTGGAAAAGAGGTCGATAAATTTGAAATTCACGGACTCTCTTGCCAAAGGAGCGCTGGTAGGCTTTTTCGGCATGGCTCTCTCAATGATACGATCAAAAGGGCTCTTGCCACCATTGATATTCCTGCGCTCATTGAGCCGGCAGGGATAAGTCGGAATGATGGCAAGAGACCTGATGGATTGACGCCGGTTCCCTGGGAACGGGGACGGGCGCTAATGTGGGACGCAACATGCGTAGACACATTGGCCCCGTGTCATATCAGGGAGACAGCATCAAGGCCGGGAGCCGCAGCAGCAAAGGCTGAAACCGGCAAGCGGCAAAAGAATGCCTCTCTCATAGAGAGTGACATATTTGTTCCGTTTGCCGTGGAGACCCTTGGGCCGTGGAGTCTTAGTGCCAAAAATTGTTTGCGAGATATTTCACCGCGGTTAATGGCCTCATCGGGTGACAGAAGGGCTGGCTCATTTTTTGCGCAAAGGATCAGCCTGGCTGTCCAGCGCGGAAATGCAGCCAGCATTCTTGCTACCATTCCACGTGGGCATGATTTATATAGTAATTAGGTTAAGCTAGCTAGCATTAAGTTCCATTGTATTATTTTCAATAAAAAAAAATTTTGTAGGTATTTAAAATAGGTACAGGATATAATTCAAATAACTGATCAAGTTTCAGGCTCGGCCTTTCAGAAAATTGATTGTTCTGAGGTCAACTTTGGACGTTAGAAAATCTCCACTTTGAAAGCCCCCCATTTCGTCAACTTTAGGGGAAAAATTACGTTCAGTAATTCAAAAGTTCTGACAGACGGACGGACGGGCTCGAAAAATCGCCAAAATTCTCTCACGTAATTAATGGATGCCCGCGATCTCTACCGTTTTGAGAATTTTTGAATTCACAAAACAGCGTGAATATTAAGGTAGGTAGGTATGAGTTTAATATTACATTCTGCGATACCCCTGACAGGATAGGTAGCTCGCTACCATTTTAGACCGCATCATCACTTATCGTTAGGTGAGATCGCAGTCAAGGGCTAACTTATAGTGGATTAAATAAATAAAATAATGCTCCTAAATTAGGGACCTAAACTAGCGGCACGCTATGATGGCCGGTTTGACGTTTGTCCGCTCATGAAGTTCCGTATTAATTGATAACGACTTTGAAGGAAATAATTGTATTACTTTATTGACGATAGTGATGTGCAGAGATTCATAAATTTTATCGAATGTAGTTTTAGGTTTAGGACTCAAAATTTATTTATTAAATTGATTTCTTAAATG
Source organism: Erebia palarica (assembly GCA_964035005.1). Classification (NCBI taxonomy): domain Eukaryota; kingdom Metazoa; phylum Arthropoda; class Insecta; order Lepidoptera; family Nymphalidae; genus Erebia; species Erebia palarica. The sequence continues at coordinate 9,636,968 of OZ035994.1, read as the reverse complement.
TATACAAGTGTAGAAAAATCAGTTTGCACCATTTAAGGGGTGAATGTACTTGTGAATATGAACAATTTTCACTATGTGGACAAACCTCTGAAATCGCAAAAAAATATCAATAAATTTTTAAAAATGGAATCTAATACGATCGTCACATAGGATCGCTGGCTAGCACAACTACTACCTCCGGCAAACTCGCGTCAATGCTCAATGCAAAACAAAGCAGTTTCGAATTGACGTTGCTTCGAAAAGTATAAACTGTCAGTGCAATGCGATTGTGATATAGTTTTGACCTGGCTTTGGATTTCAAATATTGATACTGCATTACTGTTGACCCTTGCTCGTTAATTTGGACTCTGTTCAAGCCCTTTGTTGTGGATTTCGTCGATATGACCGAACGTACGCAGAGAACTGTTCTAAATAGTCAGACACGTGAGTTCGTAATACGCCTTCGTAACTATTTCGATCGTGAAGCTCAAAATGGAGGGCCAATTTTACCTATAACGTCAGTGGTTGAACGCGTAGCTGATGCGCTTAATATTGGACAACGAACTGTTAGACGGATAACTAAAAAAAAATATGGCGAGACTGGCACAGAAGAAAATAAACTTCACACACCAAAAAAGAGAAAACGAGCAAAACCAGTCGTAGGCATCGATAGCTTTGATGCCGATGCTATCCGAAGACATGTTTACGGCTACTATTTACAGAAGGAGTATCCAACAAGAAAAAAGTTGGTGCATTCACTGAAGGAAGCTGGATTATTCTTCGGTGGGGAAAGTTCTTTAACGAAGATTTTGAAGACCATTGGATTTCGATACAAAAAATGTAACAAACGCAAAATATTGATGGAAAGATTTGATATAGCGATGGCAAGGTATACTTTTTTACGGCAAGTGAAAGAAATCAAAAATTGGCAAAATGTTGTGTTCTTGGATGAAACATGGCTTAATGCTAACCATACTGTAGGCCGTTCTTGGAACGATGACACAGCAGCATCTACTTCCAAAGTTCCTGTAGGAAAAGGATCGCGACTTATAATTTGTCACGCCGGAACCATCAACGGGTTTGTCGAAGGTTCTCTCATGGCTTTTGCGTCAAAAACCACTGGAGACTATCATGAAGACATGAATGGAGAAAAGTTTACTGAATGGTTTACCTCAATGTTGTGTAGCCTCCCTGAACCATCTATTATAATTATGGACAACGCCCCATACCACTCGATGCAAATTGACAAGCCACCTGCCCAATCCCAAAAGAAAGCTGATATCGTCGCATGGCTTCGTAAAAATTGCGTAGATGCAAACATGAATATGTTAAAAGCGGAATTAGTACGTCTTTTAAAAGAAAACAAACCAACCAAGATCCGATACGTCATTGACGAAATAGCATTAGAACATGGGCACAGAGTTATACGGTTACCGCCTTACCATTGTGAGTATAATGCGATTGAGTTGGTGTGGGCTCAAATTAAGGGATATGCTGCAAGACACAATACAGAACCCCCATTTACCACAAAAAAAATGCTAAAATTATTAGAAGAAGCTTGTGAACATGTGACTAAAGGAGACTGGGAAAAGGTTGTGAATAGAACTGTTAAATTAATAAGGGAAGATTATGAAAGAGATGTGAAAATAGATAATATTATAGAAAACGAACATATAATTATTAATGTATGTGATGATAGCAGTGACGACAGTGAAAATAGTAGTATGGACGAATCTGATTAATTATGGCCTTTTGTGGCACCTTTTTTGGTATCCTTTGTATTCATTTGTTTCTTGTGTGCATATAAAGTATGTATATTCATTTTCGTTCAAATATTCAGTTCGTTCAAATAAATTAAATAAACATATACATTTTTGTTTTATTAAACCTATTTAATCAGGTACAAAAACAAAACTTAATTGTTTTTTGTTCGAGAATAAATTGACATTCCACATCACTATTGTAATGTGTCAAACCGGCCATCATAGCGTGCCGCTAGTGTAGTTACCATTTACCACACCACAGCCCGTCCATTGTGATGTTTATGCGCACAGAGCGGCAACGTCGCCTTTCTCTTCAACGAGTTCTCAAGCGAATGAACTAGAAGTTTAATTCGCTATAGTCCGCTACAGTAGACAAATCTGTGTGGTACAGTGCGTGTCTTTCACCTGCAGCATGCGACACCCACCACCCAGCAATTCGCACAGGCACAACACCGCACCACACAAATCCTCCTCGTTCTCGAGTCTCGACAATTTGGTTGACTGCTGAATTGATTTTCATACTTAGAGTAGATATTATAGTAGGTATAGAGCGGTAACATCGCACCGTACTCATAGTGCGCGCAGTGGCGTAGCTACCCAGGGGCTAGGCGGGGCAGTGCCCCGGGGCCCTAAAGCTCAGGGGGCCCTCGAATCCTTACCAGAAATCTCGATCGAACTGAACTTTTGGAAATTTCTCCCATTTTCAAAATAAATATTACAGGTTGCAACCCCACTTTAATCATGACAACTCAGTTGAGAGAAATTCAAAAGTTATGCCTAGGGAATTCCCCTAAATTCTTTCTGTAGGTTGGCAGTGTTGTGTAAAATAGAAATACGTGTCGCGGGGGTGATACAGACGTGGGACGCAAGGCATCATAATACCGCCCGTACCGCCCCGCAACTCCGCTACGATAGCCCCGACTGCTGCACCGAGATAAATAATTGTTATTTAGTCAGTTGGTAGGCCTTTATATAATAAACCCTTGAAACTTTTCTATTTCGTTTTATTAGCCAAACCTACACCAAGTATTAATTGTAATTTATGTTGTTACTGTTTACCTTATTACCATAACCTGCCCTGCAGTGCACAAAAAAGAGCTTAAGTAGCTTAGCATTTTTTTTTTAATTTGCCCCAGGGCCCTTGGTTACCTAGCTACGCCACTGAGTGCGCGGCGTAGGCAAAGTGAACTTAGCTAGTAATATTTATAGACATGTAATAAATAGGGATGGGCAATAATGCGCTGCAAGTACAATGTCGATAAAATACATCTGAACGGTACGGTACCTATTGTTGTGTATGTTTGTACCCTATCATACTAATATTGTTAATAAGAAAATGTGTTTGTTTGTTGGTTTGTCCTTCAATCATGCCTCAATAGACCAACGGAAACGGAACAGATTTTGGTAACAGATTTCTCTTTTGTGTTCTCAGGGAACCTCAAATATCGATTTTGAACTAAATCGGCTTAATAACAAAGAATTTTAATATGGCGCTGGCTTTAACTCTTTTGCGATCTCAGGGAACTCCAAATATCGATTTTGAACGAAATCGGCCCAATAATAAAGAATTTCAATATGGCGCTGTCCTTTTTTGATTTTGGTAACAGATACCTCTTTGATATGTTTTCATATATTGTTGTTTTCATATGTTGCAAGCAAGTTCTCGCTTTGCAGACTAGATGGCGTTACTAAAAATACGCCCACATTGTTTGTTTGACAGGGCCCGTCTATGTAAATTGAGGCCGTTGGTGTACTATGTCCACGTTCCAGCACCGTAGGTCATTCTCATTACTGGTTAAACACTCAAGTTTCTTGTATGTTACTATAGCGGCAATAGAAAATACACATTGCGATGTTTTCTAATGAACCAAATTTAAAAAAGTAAGTAGAATATAATGTTTTTTATATTTTTGCCTTTTATATCACTAATGTACACACGTCGCTTTTATAAAACGACTAGCGGTCGCCCGCGTATAATTTCTGATTTCCTATGAGATTTTGAGATTGAGATGATGAGATTGCTTATGCAGTTCATTATTACTTAAAACTAATAACCTTTATGCCGATTTTCAAGTATCTAACTTAAAAACCTCATGTAAGCTTTCAACCCCCATTTCACCCCCTTTGGGGTGAATTTTCGTAAAATTGCTCATACTGGTTATTATTATTTAAATCAAATAATCTAAATCCCGATTTTCAAGTCTCTAACTTCAAAAACACAGGACTTTCATATAAAGTTACAACACCCATTTCACCCTCTGTTTGGTAGATTTTCTGAAATTGTTTATGCAGTTTATTAACTTAAAACTAATAACCTAAATTCAAGTTTAAAATTAACTAACCGATTAATTTAAATAACCGATTTTCAAGTCTTTAACTTCAAAAACTTGGGAGCCCTTATGTAAGCTTCCAACCCCCATTTCACCCCTATTGGAGAGATTTTCGTAAAATTGCTTATACAGGTTTTTATTATTGATAGCTATATATGATTAACTTAACTTTATTGCCAATTTTCATGTCTCTAACTTCAAATACAAAGGACTTTCGTGCAAACTTCCAACCCCCATTTCAACCCCTTAGGGGTGAATTTTCTCAAAACCGTTTCTTAGCGGCCGTCTACACCATAGAAGGAACCTATCTTCCAAATTTCAAGTCTGTATGCTTTATAGTTCCTGAGATATCGTGTTGAATCAGTGAGTGACCTTTCGCTTTTATATATTATGTCACCGTAAGATTGTAAAACCCGTTAGATTATAATCTAACTCGCGAAATCGCAAAGTGTTGAAAGATTACAATTTAACGCATTATTTTCCGGTACATTGTAATCTGTTAGGTTTATTAACCCGATAGAACCTAAGTGCCCGGCCACTGGCCGGACACTCGGTTCAATCGGGTTTCACAGATTGTTTATGTCGAACCCTTTTTTTTTTTTCGTGGGGAAGTCCTCAAGGATACCTTTGCATCTGGGGAAATGCAAAGGTTATGTCGGACTCTTACCGACTAAAACCCCACGGTGTTCCTCCCAACGCCTTGGCCGGATAGGGACCGGGGAATACGCGCTACCCAGCCACCAGCATCTATTCGACGCTCCTCCGCGGGACTTCCATAATTCCATAATTCCCTTCTCACCGTCTGAAGCACACCCGGAACACCAACGTGTGCCTCCCGACTCGAGGACTATTTCCTAATGAGCGACAGAATCCCCATGTCTGTCGCTCGGAAGCCCTTCTTATGGGGGCAGGCGGCGATCATGGGCAGCACGCCTGCGCTCGCCTCTTTTACGCCGGATGGGATGAGAGCTCACGTCCTCTCTCATCCGCTCCGCTGACTCCTTCTGCGACATAACGCTCTCGCAGAAGGAATCCATCGCATTCCAAGAGCTCTCGCTTCCCACTGTAGGGACACACAATACCTACATGATGACGTAAACATGACGCGGCCACGTTAGCCAATCACGTGCCGCCGCCTGAATCACGCTAACGAAGTTCTTTCGGAATTGTACTATATATGGAAATATCAACCTACAACAGTTGGCCCAGCTGGGATCCCCGAGCATGACACCGGCTCGGAGGAAGATCTTCCTATTGCATCGGTCGAGCATATCACTCGCTCCCGACACCACCATTGCTCTCACCACAGCCGGGATCGAGAGGTTCCGCCCCACCACCTCAACGAGTGCCTCCGCCCACGCTGCGCACTCAGTCAGAGTGTGCTCTGCCGTGTCCAATGCACCACCACACTCATGGCATTCCTCCGTGGGCTCTCTATCGCAATCTTGCACAGGTACCTTCCGAAGCAACCGTGCCCCGAAAGGACCTGCACAAGATGGAAGGTGAGTTCACCGTGCGCTCTCTCAACCCATTCTTGGAGAACGGGTTGGATCGCCGCCACGGTCAAGTGACTTGCGCTGGGTGACACTAGTCTCCCCTTCCATTGGTAGAGGAGCTCGGCCTGCGCAGTTCGCCGCCACCCTGCGATTTCCGCGGAGGTGAGGTATTCCCCCCGTGAGTGGGCATCCAACCTTTGTTGATGCATCTCCGCTAATACCTCCGCATCCAGGTTCCAAGGAGGAGTCCCGGCCAACGCACACACTGCCTCGCAGGAGATAGTGCGATATCCGCGTATTATTCTGATCGCCATCACCCGCTGCGGCCTCCGCAGCAGGATCTGATTGCGGGCGTTCAGAGCATTCGCCCATATTCGTGCCCCGTATAGTGCCATCGAGCGCACCACTCCTGTGTACAAGCGGCGACAGCTGGCTCTTGGCCCACCAACGTTCGGGAGGAGTCGTCCCAAAGCCCCAGCGGCCCGGATGAGCTTGGGCGCCAAGCGCCGGAAATGCTCTTCGAACTTCCACCGACTGTCGAGGACGAGTCCTAGGTATTTCATCGTCGACTCGACAACGATGGAAACTCCGCCCACGGTGAGACTTTCACCCGCTGGAGGTGCCCTTCTTGGGCCGTGAAAGCATAAGGCCTCTGATTTGTTGAGGGCGACTTCAAGCCCCAGCCTACGGATCCTTGCCACAACTTGGGCCACTCCCGCCGTAGCTAGGACTTGTGCCTCCCTGAAGTTTCCCCCACGGGCCGTCACGAGCGTGTCATCCGCGTAGCAGGTCACGTTGACACCCCGCATGATGGCCTCCCGCAGTACCCAGTCGTATCCGATGTTCCACAGAAGTGGCCCTAAAACGGACCCCTGTGGAACACCGCACGACACCTCTCTGCGCACCCAGCTCCCGTCATACGTTGGGTAACCAACAGCCCGGTCAGAAAGGTAGGCCTCCACGATTCGCCTCAGATAGGCTGGCATCTCGTGGTATCTCAGCGCCTGCTTGATACTGTCCCAGGGCAAAGTGTTAAAAGCGTTGGCGATATCAAGGGACACCGCCAAAACGACTTCTCCCTGGGACACTGCCTCATCCGCCAGAGCTCTCACTCGAGCAATGGCATCGATGGTGGACCTGCTCCGGCGGAATCCGAATTGGTGATCGCTGAGACCTGGCCCTGTTTTCTCCAGATGGCGGACTATTCGATCTGCAACCACACGCTCGAAGAGCTTTCCTACTTCGTCTAATAGGACGATGGGCCGATAAGCCGATGGTGAATCAGCCGGGCGTCCCTCCTTGCGTAGCAGGACCAGTTTCCCCGTCTTCCAGCGACATGGAAACTGACCCTGCTCTAGGCACGTGCGAAACAATCCCCTTAGACGGGGCTCCAGTGGACCTAAATCTAATGCCAATGCTCGCCCGTGTATTCCGTTGGGACCCGGAGCAGTATTTTTGGCTCGGAGCCGCAGCACTGCAGCCTGAAATTCGCCCTCGGTGACTTCGGGCACGTCAGAATAAGGTATATCCTCTCTGTCGGTAGCCATATACGATGGCTCCTGGCTGGTCCTGTGTGGGAACAGCGAATCCACCACTGACTCCAGATGCTGCGGATCTAGAGTTTGAGTAAGGGGCGGTGCCCAGGGGCGTAGCTTTTGTCTCACCATTTTATAAGGCCGCCCCCAGGGGTCCGCATTGAGGCTTTCCAACAACTCTTCCTCCGCTAGATCTTTCGCATTTCCAATTGCTACCTGTAGGGATACCACTGCTTCTCTGTACAGAGCGTAGAGGCGTGCCTCTTCCAGCTCATCCCGTACAAGGCGGCGACGGCTCCGCTGATACTGGCGTCTAGCTGCTACGCAGGACTTTCGTAGTTGCATTATTTCCATTGACCACCAGTACACTGCACGTTTTGGAGGGTGGGGACCGACTCGTGGCATGGATGCGTCGCATATCTGCGTCATGGCTTCGCCGAACGATTCGGCTTCCTGCTCTACGTGCACCGGGATTTCAGACGCAGTCACCCACGCCTGGACCAATGCCGCCTCGTACAGAAATTCCTTGTCTAGGCGCTTCCAGCGAGGACTGTTGACGCGTGAGGGCCGTCTCGGAACACTCATAGATGTTTCAGATGGGGAGACTTCGAATCGAATGTATCTGTGATCCAAGAGCGTCTCCTCATCTACCAGCACTTCCCAGCCACGGACACAACGCGCCAGGGCAGTATCAGCAAAAGTGACATCAACTATGGAGCCACCCTGTTGTCGCACGCACGTGTTTTCCGATCCCCGGTTCACCACAGCCAGTCCCCTTGAGTCTGCCCACTCCACAAGCTCCTCACCACGCGCATCAGTCGCCGGGGATCCCCACGCCGTAGATTTGGCGTTGAGATCACCAGCGACGAGCACTTTGTCTGAGCGATACCTGTCGAGTAGGGCACCGAGCTCTGCCAGAAACGCTTCAAAATCCGCTAAGGTGTGGTTTGGCGAGAAATAGACGCCGACCACTGTAACGTCTCCCACACGAGCTGGGATGAAACCACGGCCCTTGACGATACGATCTAAGACCGGATACCCAGCCGAGATCCGGGAGTCCGCTTTTTCTCCACCCAAGGCTGCCGGGAGCTCCAAAATCCGACCTCCATATGCTGCCACTTTAAACCGCACCGCGGCAATGCCAAGTTCGGCTAACGAGATCTTTTTCTTCGCCTCCTCTATCACCTTGCTATAAGTAGCCCCTTTCTCCTCGGCCCCCGGCTGCAGTGTTATGACCACCGCTGCAGTACGAGGGGGGCGTAACTTCCGTGTCTTCTTTTTCGGAAGCTGCGCTTGGGGACGCGCTTGCTGCTCATCTCGTTGCTGGGACGGAGGTTCAGCCTTTCGCGGGCCAGATTGCCTCTTCTTATTCCTCTTCTTCTTCCTCCCTCTGACTTTCTCCCAACCACCCTCATTCGAAGGATTTTGGGAGGATGAAGTGGGGGGCGCATTTCTTCTGCGGGATGAGTCTCCTTTGCGGGCCGATTGGGAACCGGCGTTTTCTTCGGAGCGGAATTATCCACTGGCGCAGCCGCAGTTGCAGCTGCCGTCCTCCTCTTCCCATCCGCCGCCAGAGGGAGACGGAGCTGCCTCTCCGGAAGGAGTCTGTCCTCGAAGGAGGCCAGGCGGGCATTCAACATTTCTCCAACCTGGACCATCACCGTGCGACAGATCTCCTCCATCGGGGATACAGCCGAATCCCGCTCGGCATGCTCAGCACGCTTACTCCTCCCCCCTGCCCGAGGAGGTTTCGACACAGAGGGAAGCTCCTCAGTCATAGTCTGGGGAGAGGGCGCGGGACCCTGCTTTTGCGCGCTCTCCATTTCCCTTTTTATATCGGCCAGCTCATTGCGAAGGCTGGTCATTTCAGCCTGCAGGCGCGTGTTATCTGCCTGCAGTTGCCGCGTCTCTTCCGTGATTGTGCGCGCACTTAGAACTTCCACGGCCTCCTTGATAGAGTCCGCGGCGTCCTTTAGGGCGCGCACAAATGTGCCCTTCAAATTACCGGACTTTGTGGCCACTTTGGTAATCGTGTCCACTCCTTGGGCCACCTGCTCTATAATCTGGGCCACAGTTTTATCTACAGCTGGCCCAGTCTTAGCTGAGTCCGAACCTAATTGATCGAACATCATCTGCTCTTTGTGCAACTAGGCCGTCCCTCAGGATCTCCTCCTCTGCCTTTTGAGAAGCCTCCTGGCGCCTTCTCCGCATCAGCTCCGATTTGGCCTTAGCAGACCCAACATTCTTCCTAACAGATAGGGCACGATCCTTGCTGCTACTCTTCGGTGCCTCCGACATCTCGTCATCGGTTGACACCGGAACATCCTCGTTGCGACGCAGCCTTTTAACTCTCTGCGTCTGCCACAGGCGTCCAGCACCCGACACGGACGCAGAGGACTCAGAGCCCGATCTGGCCCTGCACTCCACGGCCGTGCTGGGTGGTGGCATCGCCTTTTCTTCTCCCAGTCTCATGGACCCCATTTCTCCTCTCACCACTACTACTTCCATCCCAACCTTCCTATCCTCACTCACTACATCTACACAGCCCCCTTGCACATCGCCATCTTCTTCCCTACTCATTCCATTGCTTTGACCTACCCCCAATAAGCGACTGTTGGCCCTCCCGTATACGATAGGGCCGATGCTCCGGCTGTCCAGAACACCAAGGGATTCCCCGCTAGCGGGACCCTCCCGGGTAGAATATTCATGCGACGCTTTTTCCATGATTATTTAAACCCCAGTTCCCCCCCAGTATGACGCCCTAATGATTGAATACCCATCAGCCACTCATCCCCTCGGCAGACGTCGACCTTGAGATTGGGTTGGGCGTTCCCGCCCGCTTCGGTTATTTTTTAAAGAGGTTTTCTTCCCCTCGGTGCCACTCCTGACATCTCCTTGACGTTCCCGCCCGCTTCGGTTATTTATAAAGAGGTTTTCTTCCTCTCCGAGCCGCTCCCTGCCACTCCAAGGCGTTCCCGCCCGCTTCGGTTATTTTTTAACGAGGTTTTCTTCCTCGCGACGGGTGTTATCGCTCCCCGCTGGGTTCCTCCACTGTGCCCTCAGCTGTTCAGAGGGACACGCGGAGAACCTCCCTCCCCCCCGCCAGGTTATTAGCCATGGCTAACAATATCCCATGAAAATAAATTATTAACCATGTTATCGGGGTGCACCGGCCCAAGCACTGCTGTTCCGCCCGGACGTATCCAAAGGGACCAGCAGTGCCCAAGCACACTAGGAGGTTACCTGGCCCACCACCTCTTTATGTCGAACCCTAACCTAACCTACATGAAACAGACAAGAAAACGTAAATACAATGAATATTTCAAAAATTGACACTCAGAACATTGAACGGTTCACAATATTTCGTCAGTTTACAATTTCGCGAGTTAGATTATAATCTGACGGTTTTTACAATCTTACGGTGACATATATATAGAAAGATAAAAATTATCACTGTGTAATAAAAGGATTGTAAGTATGTAGCTGTGTATGTAGATATTTATTTATTGATCAACGGAAGACCTATTAATATATCCGCTTCCTTGTACGTGGCAACTCTCAAGGACGGAAGGAACTTGCAAAAATAGTACTATATAGGTAGGTATAGGGCTGCTTTTACACTACCAAGTGGAAGCGCTGCACATCCTTGTTGCTTATAGTTTAGTCCAGGGAGGCTACCTACTACCGATCGATTCGGTCGTTTAAGCATTATTATTTCAAAGAGACAGGTTTATCTCACGTAAGGTTCGCGCGCGAGTTGAATGCAGAGCTAATGTATGGTGACAAATACAAAAGCTCTGCATTCAACTCGCGTGCGTACTACACCTTGATGTATCTAAAATAAGGATTATAATTCTAAAACACGAAAGTCAACAATATTAAAACATGGTTTTACGTGATGATATTATATATGGCCCCCTGAGGCCATACTGCCAACGCCTAAGGCAATACATAAACAATATTATTCAAAATGACAGTTTGATGTCACGTACCTTGACGTGCTTATAATAAGGATTATATTATATGTAATTCTAAAACACGAAAGTCAACAATAATATATAAATATTAACGTCCTTCTACTGGGCACGCAGGCCTCCACTCTCATAGGAGAGAGGGAATTAGAGCTTAGACCCACCACACTGCTCCAATTCGGGTTGGCAGCTTTGACGACTATTATCATGTTAGTGATAACAAGAATAACCGGGATTGACGACTCAACGTGCTCTCCGGGGCACGGGGGTGAAACACCGCCAACTTTCTAACTCCGGGCTAGTACTGAGAGTTTCTAGTCAGAAAAACTCAATACTTAATTATGGCGCGGCCCGGGACTCTAACCCGGGACCTCATCGGCCGCAGTCGAACCACTAGACCAACGAGGCAGAGGCAAATAATATAAAATCCCAGTAAATATAAAGTCTGATTACTTAATTCATATCGACAGAAATATCTAGATTCTAAATACATTCCTGCATGAATACTAATTTACTACGCATTTACAAATTAAAACAAAATTAATTATTATCTAAAGTACCCATTTATAATAAAAGTTGATTGTTCCGAAATATCTCCACGAGCAAAACATGGTCTAGGGTTGACGCTTTCTTAATTCTCTGTCGCTTTACTCAACAAAACAAAAAAAAGAACTCTTTCTAAGGAAGTAGCTAGAGTAATGTTGTGTCAAGACAGTAAACATGTTTTTTAAGTAGACCACCAAGACACCATCATGTTTTATAGGTAAGTAATTTTTAACGTCAATAAGTGTACCTACAGTGTACCTTTATTGAATAAATGATATTGAGTATTGAGTATTAAAATCAATACAGATTAAAAGAGCAACGGCGAAATTAGTATTGAACACATTTACTAAAATCTTGTTTGTACACAAGTAAGGTAAAGACGAGAGGAATTTGCTTATTTTTTATAATTTATTAAGTATTCACCTTAATTAATTGAACCTATGTAAAAAATAAAATATTTAGGTAATCCTTTTTGATTAATTAGTTCCCGATTCTCAGTTTAGTGTTACCATTCTATGTATAATCTACCAAGTAGTCTAGAATAAATCTAAATTGGTAGATAATTTTGCTTTTTTTTTTAAATTGTAATTATGTCGTCTGATTAATGTTTGCAGAAATAATAGGATTGCTCTTTTTTTTGAAGGTGTATTTTATATAATTTAAGTGATTTTTCTTGCATCCATTATTTAATGATCACTAAGTGAATTGAAAGAATATTATGGCAGCACTGATGCTGATTGTCTGTGGTTGTGCCAAATGTTTAACTGGTCTGTGGTTGTCATCTGTCTTTGTTATTGTAGCTTTCTGCCGGTCGTAATTTCGTGACATTACCACATAACCTACAAAACTTTAAAACGAAATACCTTTTTTCCTAGGTTCATAAAAAAAATCTTACTTTTTTAAGCTTTGTATTCGACACTTATAAAAAAATTTTTTTTAGACATGTACTTACATATTTTTTTTTCTCAATACTATTCATGTATGGAAATTTGCCGTTGCTCTTTAATTTTCAGCTTTACGAACCGGTGGTAGAGTCTTGACGTATAAAAAATGACACAAGTTGTCTTACGTAAAATAAATAAATCTTTTATCATTTAATCATCAAAGGAATGATATTCCGAGACAATGGTAGATTCACTTGGCGCTTCGCACAGTGTGTGTGCGCAATTCACACACGGCAGAAGCGAAACTCAGAAAAGTAGCCTACGTGATAATGAGATAAATGTAACTTGTATTCTATCTCATTCTCTTGCAGGCTAAATATGTTATTATATTTCCTACTATGAATATGTTTGTCTCTTTTGGTGTCGCTTTTACGTTTCGTTTTTCATTTCATCGAATTTTCAAATCAGAACGATTCTAAAGAAGTTTAATTTCAAAAATATACGCAATAAATTGAGAACTCCTTTTTTGGAAGTAGGTTAAAAATTATTTTAATTTGGGTAGTATTTAAACGAGCGAAAATAAATTTAAATTATAGGTGTAAATAAAAACAGAACATAGCTTACTGAAATACTAAGTTAGCGACAGGCTGTGGGCGACTACAAATATTTTGTTGTTAGTTACCACCGGTTTTCGCAAATCTCGATCTTCCTTAGATAACTTATCCACATTAGTTTCAAGAACTCAGGTTGCCTTTTCCAAACAGCTAGTTACCATCGGATGTTTTATAGATTTAGAAGATGATATAACAATATAGATATCACGGTACTACTACAGTCAATGGACTCATTGGGTATTGGTACCAAATCATGTAGCTACTTGTGGAATTTTTTAAGTGAGAGGAATCTAAAAATTTACATTGACAATTCCTATATGTGCAGGAAAACTGGGAAAGGTCTGGCTCAAGGGGATCCGTTCTCTCCACTGCTTTTTAATATTGCGACATCCAGTTTATGTAAAAGTGTAAATACTGATAAGGTCTCAATTTCTCAATACGCTGACGACTTTGTTCTGTATATAAGCTGTAAAAATACCGATACAGGATCACAGACTTTACAATTAGAAATAGATAAATTTGTTCACACAACTATGCAACTGGGCTTACAGGTCTCACCAACCAAGTGTAAGGTGTGTATTTTTAGAAGGAGATTCAAAGACGTAACTGTTAATTCGACTGTCAATAATTCGACACTTCAGGTGGTTAATTGTTTAAAGCATTTAGGCTTATGGTTAGATTATTCTCTACGGTGGAAAAAGCACATTAATGAATTAAAAGAAAAATGTTCTAAAATTTTTAACATTTTTAAAGTGTTGGTAGGGCCTGGGTGGGCATTCACCCGATCCATTTAAGAAGACTATACATTTCCGTAGTACGAAGTCGATTAGACTACGCCAGTTTTCTATTTGCAAATAGTTGTAATACACACTTGGCTAAGTTGGATAAAGTTCAGAACCAATACATGCGGATTATTGGCGGATTCATCAGAAGCACGCCGATCCATGTAATGGAATCGGAGCTTTACCTCCAGCCTTTATGTACAAGAAGATACTATTTAGCTGGAAAGTTTTGGTTTAAGTCTGTGTCAAGTATGGAAAGCGAGCTACCTGATATTCTGAGCGAGCTAAGCGCCCTTTGTCAGAATACATACTGGAGACGTAAAAATCACCTTTACTAGCTTTAGTCCATGACGAATTAAAATCCACTGCATTCCATAAAAGCAAAAATTTAGAATGTTTCTCCTTGGATACCTGGATCAGCAATGTGGATTTAACAAATGTAGTTAGCACGGAGATTTAAACGATAAGCAGCGCTAAGAGGCGATACAATCCATTTGTTTTAAAAAATATCACTCACTCACTTTACATAGACAATAAATATAATAATTATTATAGCATTTACACGAATGGTTGTAAAGGAAGGGATGGGTCAGGCTTGGCTTTTTTGGGCACTCAGTCTAAGACATCAATAAAATTACAAGTTAATACAAATATGTCTATCATGCACATAGAATTAATAGCAATAGCAGAAGCTGTCGCAAGAGAGTCGATATATATCGACTCTCTTGCGCCTGGCAACTATGTGATTTTAACGGACTCGAAGAGCGCCCTCCAACATATTTTGAAATGTTCTAAAACTGTCTTTCGTGGGGTACCAATAGCATATAGCATCATAAAATTAATTCTTAAGATCTTATCTGATAAAAAGAACGTATGTCTACAATGGATCCCTTCTCACATAGGTTTGCCGGACAACGAGGAGGTCGATAATCTTGCCAAGGAAGCACTGAATTCTGAATTATCCTTTGATGGACTACCTTATTTTAGTGATTTAATATTTTTAATGAAAGAAAGATATTTTAGTATGTGGAAGGAGCATTTTGACCAGAGATCACTTATCAAAGGCATTTGGTATAAAACTATCATGCCATCCCTACCTCGGTCGCCGTGGTTTGCTAGTGTCAAATTAAATAGATGCAACATTGTAGTTGCTTTAAGACTACGTGGACACATTCCCCTGAACGGATTTTCATACCTCGTAGGTAAATCTGACTCGCCCAAATCTACTGAATGCGACGTAATTGAGGATGTATACCATGTCTTGGTCGAATGTGTCCGAAACGAGTTGGAAAGATTTCATTTTAAGACTAGGTTTAATATTGATTTGCGGGTTTTATCTGTATGTAACAGTGTCCTGGCTTACCCCCTATCAGAGGAGGCCAGGGCGCTGTACGAGATTTATAAAACATATGATAAGTGTAGGCAGTGAAGTAATGATTTTGTTCCTATGAGGGTGTCATGTTCAATATTGAACAAACCCTCTTTATTAAATAGAGATGAAAAAAAAAAATTGTGACTTGAAAATACTAATTTGAGTTACTGGTTATTCAGAACGATCAGTTTATTAATTCTTATGCGAACACTTTTCTATTTTAGGGACAATTTTATGCCTCAATTTAATTCAACATTATTCAATCATTTATGTATATATTTTATATCAAGAATAATTTATTTGTCGAATTCGCGATTTTACAAAATGTCGGTACATTTTACAAACTTTAATGATTCTGAAAATACATTTTTTTAAACTTAAGTTAGGTATATTAACCTGATAGAACCTAAGCGCGGCCGGGCACTACCTGAATATTTATGTCTAACCCTATCCAAACCTAATATTTTGACAAATATTATACTTATTAAACAAGATTTAACGCAGAGAGAAAATGTCATCGAATGCTTAGATTAATTGCATTAAAATTTAAAATAAATAAATAAACAAATAATTGCAAGCGGCTAAGAGGCTCGACCGGTCCCGACCGTCTCGTTCGTCTCGTCCGAACTCCTGCGCTGCACAGCATTGTCGTATCGTTGCCCCGCCCCCTAAGTTTGTACGAGACGAACTTATCTGTTCTGCTATTTTTAAAATAGAAAACCAAATATCTCAAATAGTATTACAGTACCTAACAATAGTAATAGCGTAGCGCACATCATAAGAACATCCTAAAACTATTCGGGCGGGTATAATGAACATAGGCAAAGTTGACGCGTGAGGCTCGCCCGACTTCAACATACTCGTAGTGTTTAGAAAATAGACATCATATATTTCTTTACAGTGGCTTTGGAAGTCGGTTTTATGAAAAGCATTTTTATTCTGTAAACAGTGCGTGTGGCAACCCTAACAAAGACTCCGATTATTGTAAATTATAAATACGCCATTTAATACGCCAATTAGGTATGTGCAAATAAGAGTCACGTGGCTTCCAAAAACACATGTTTACACTTTAGGTACTGTATCTATTATCTACATACCTATTGTTATAAAAATATTGGCCCAATTCGTCCTAAATTCTAATTGACTGATTTTATGTTATAGTTATTGGTCCCTTTGTGTCGTATTTCTCATTACTGAGGGTCGTGATCCCTTTCCATAAATCACAATATAGGTAATGGTTGGAGTTTTCTTGGGATAATAATGCGGTGGTTTCCCACGTCCTTGGGGGCATCCATTATTACGTGAGCGAGAGGTGAGTGTGGAGTGTGGTGAGTGTGTCTTGGCAAATATCGCGTAATTTTTTTTAAGAACTGAAAACTGAAAACTGTGTAAAAAATGTTTCTCCACTAAAATATGGCTAAATCATACATAACAATATTCATCGCGGTTTAATTATGCACTGATAGCAGAATTGATTAACTATTAATATATCTATTTTTTTGGAAACAATTTATTCATTTATTAAATATGAACGAATATTTTTTAACATTTAATAAATATTCGTTAATTATTAATAAATATTTATTAACAGTAACTAATTTTTTTAGAGTGAACATTTCTTTTTTATATATGGTGCAATTTGAAGATCATTCATAAAAAAATAATGCCATAAAATTTTATAATAAACATACGATGCACTAATAATTTTCTCTGAATAAAAATTCTGTATAACTTATTACAACGATTGTTTTATTATACATGAGTCTCCGTGGATTGAATTAGAGTGAATATTGTTTTACGAATTTTAGTAGTTCCTATTTAAGTATTTCATTGTTTGATTTTCTCATTGTGATTCTATGCTAAGTCATTAAATATCTGAAATACTAGTCTATGAAGTGGCATTTTGATAGACCTCTTGGTGTTGAAATCCTGGGCTTGTGGGGCGAAGATGCTAGATTTTTAAGGATCTACCTTCGCGTCTCACAGAGTCCATGTGTCCAGGTGACCGGAGGGCTGGCAGTTACCCCGGCCAACATATAAGTTTGGCTATTCAGCGGATTAATGCAGCCAGCGTTCTAGGCTCATTGCCTCATTGCAGCGGCATAGATGATATTTTTAATGTTCAGATTTTAATTTAGATTTTAATAGATCTTGTATAAAAAATCTCAGACATCTCACCAAGGGGGGGGGAGAAAAATCTCACGAAAAATCGCCAAAATTCTCTCACGTAATTATTGGATGGCCCCCTTCCACATACGACTCGACTAAGAGTAGTAAACTCTTACAGCCTTACAAATAAAAAATATTTAAACCACGTTTATTCAAGGCTTATACTAAGAATTGTTATGCATAGAATATCCTAAGAATAAGCTTATAATATTTTCTTACAAATAAACTCGGTATAATTTCGTACTATCTATTCCCTGGTTATGATTCACAAGACGTATACAAGCTTATAAAAAAAGTAAAATTTTGTCTATGGCCGTCGTGTTTCTGTCATCACGCCGTCACTTTGACGTTTCTACTTCGTTGTTTTTGTTTAAATTTAGAATAGGCATGATGACAGTATCCAAGAATCAATGAAACTATGAATTTATCTAATGAAATAGGATTATAAAAAACTCATTTATTTTTCAATTTCGAGTGAGATTGTTATTTATTTTGATAAAATAAAACTATAAAATACAGCAATCCGCCATATTGTATAAAAACACCACTGAAGCGAATGACGTCACAATAATTGTTTTCGAGCTTTGACAATCGGCAAGCAATCTCTATAAGTACAGGTGTTTTAAATGTTTATCAAGTATTTTCGTGTTTTTGTTTCCCAAAGATCATTTCCATAATCTAGTTTTGTTTTACCGAATCCAAAATCAAGAAATTAAAAATCGTTAGCCAGGGATCAAGGATTTACCAAAGCTACTAGCTCTAATTTGTTGATGCTATCTTGCATCAAACAAAGACTTTTGTTCAGCAGAATTTCGCAACGTCAAAACTTCCATGTAAATACAATAATAGCATAATAATGTATAGGTCCTAAACCCGTAAAATCTGCTATTTTATATACTAAGCACTTCATGATAGTTATTAGAGGTTATGTTAATGAAATGTTGTTTTTTAAAACTATATATGAACGGTGAGTAGCTATGACGTCTGCCTCCTATTCGGTGCGTCTTGGGTTCGATTCTTGGCACGCATCTCTAACTTTTTGCAGTTATATGCAAAATAGCATCACTACATAGTATAAAATAAAGTCGCTTCCCGCTGTCTGTCCCTATGTATGCTTAGATCTTTAAAACTACGCATCGGATGTTGATGCGGCTTTTTTAATAGATAGCGTGATTCAAGAGGAAGATTTATATGTACTTTTTATCCCGGAAAATTAAGGAGTTCCCGCGGCAACTAAAAAACCTCAATCCACGCGGACGAAGTCGCGGGCATCAGCTAGTATAAGAATAAAGCAAAAACTTCAAGTGATCTTCGCAGAAATAAATAGTAGAATTTAGCCCTATATCTGTAGGATCTCGCCGTGCAAGGTAAAGCTACTTAGATCGCATTGTTTTTTTAAGTGGCGTGTGAATAAATAACTTGTTTGGAGTTAATTTTGATGTGTTATCACACGGGGGGACCGCACACGACTTACACACTTTAGAATTCATGTTATTCACACAAAATATCTAAATTGCTGTGCCAGCAACTTTCTACCAAATAATTGGTCTAGAAACATAACACCGCTTTTAGAAAAGCGATATTTAAAACGAAATTCTTCATCACCATACAAATCATAAGGATTTTTCCTGTTTTTGAATGTTTTCACTTTTCTTTGAGCCTGTATTTGATTTAATAAATTATTTACTTGTTCTGTCGCTCTTAATGCCATCGTAAATGTTAGATTTCAAAACACTGATTTAACCTATGGATGTAATGCAATTAAACGATTTTGAGGTTATTCCGAATTTAAACTAGGGTGTGAGTAAGTTTAGCGATTGAATAACGTCAGTATGAAGAGATACCCCGACGTTATCCTAGGTTTAGGTTATTCCGAGTTTATTTGTTGACATTTCGCCTATTCTATGTATATTCTTAGTATAACATTTTATACTGGGTTTATTTGTAAGGCTGTTAGGTTATTGTAACGATTATTATTGTTATTACAATATCTCGTCAAATATCAATGAAACACTCCCGTCCCATACAAGTGTAAAATATCCATTGATACGGCCCTCATGCCTGAGTGTAAGAGACAAAGTAATATAACCACATTATGGATTAATCATTCCGTTCATTCATTTCATTAAGTATTCATCATCAACTCATCGGTGGCCCGACGACTCCCGAGGCTCTTCTCAGAATGAGAAGGGTTTAAGCCATATATTCCTCCACGCTGGCCACTTTCTTCTTATATACTTCATACTCAAGCAGACTTTCACGACGCTCTGTCTCGTGTATGGAATTATCCCTTGGCGTGGGTATTTCCTCCCCCCTTTTTAATACCGAAAATTCTGCAACATCTGAATCAATGTCGTGGAACGTATTTGATAGTGGCACCAAGATGGGAACAAGTGTTTTGGCGACCGGATCTAAAGAACCGAGCGACAGCACCGCCCTGGACAATCCACAATCTTCCACGGGTATTGATAGACATATCAACCAGTCTAGCTCCCCACAAGATATCGGAAATGACACTCGAAGTATGGAAATGTGGGGGAGGAATGAAGTACTGAATAACTGGACAGATCAACAAAGGAACCTACTTATGTCTAGTTGGCGACCTTCTACCGTTAGGTCTTATAAGCCTGCATGGTCGCGTTGGATTTCATGGGCGTGTTTTAATAATATCCCTGAAAATAAACCTAGTGGTTCTGATTTGGCAAGGTTTTTAGCAGACTTACATATCAAAGAAGGCTTGTCTTATAATATTATACTATGTTATAAATCTGTAGTGTCTACTCTGAGTAATTTAGAAGTTACGGAGCCACTTAGTAACCATCCTCTCGTCAAACGAATTTTAAAAGCTATTGCTGCAGCAAGACCTAAAATTTTGAAACCACCAATATAGGACGTTGATTTAGCCATAAATTGCTTAGCTCAAGTGAATCCAGATACTAGTAATTTACATGAAATATCTAAATATACAGCATCAATTCTTCTGTTATGCTCTGGTCGGAGAGTACATGATTTGACACTTTTGCGTACAAACTCATGTAATTGTATTGTAGCCGATGATTGTATAGTCTTAGTACCTGCCTTCGGTTCAAAAACGGACTCAATTGATTACCGCCAGTCAGGATGAAATTAAAAAAATAATCCATGTAATAAAAGTCTAAGCCATCTAAGTACATTGGATCAAGCGATTGATGAAGTGGGCCAACAAAGGCGCCAAGATGCAAAGTGCGAAAATTTGTTTGTTTCTACGCGTGGTCAGCCAAAACCGGCTTCAAGATGTGTAATTGCTTGCTGGGTTAAAAATATGTGGAATGAATCTGGAGTCGAAGCATCGGCTGGTAGAGCCGCGGTTGCCTCAAAAAGTTGGGTAGAAAATGCGCCTCTTGATGAAATTCTCACAAGAGGTAACTGGAGATCTGAAAAACATTTAGACGTTTCTATTGCCGCCAAGTATTAGGTTCCAACAAGAACACTGGCAAAGTCACACAACTATTTAGTGCAGTTGATTAACTTTTTATTTTTGTTTTGCTATTCATGACAATTCTTTTGAACATGAATACTTCATACTTGTTTGTTAATAAATTTCATACTCGATTGCATCTTTGTTTTAAATATAAATTTTACAAACACAATCTGATGTTTATCGTGTCGATGTGTCCCTAACAGTTTGTTAGTCACATTGACGCCGTTCACCACCACCAGGCGATAACAAACACGTCTCATACTATTATTAGGCTTCGAATAACGGTCAAGTTGTTTAATGAAGACGTTTTACCTGAAAATAAAACGTGTATTAAACATACTTACCTTATTCGAAGCCTAATAAATTTTAATTCTGCCTGGTGTTATTCGACTTAATGACGAAAAATTGTACGCCCACAATCATGGCGCTCACTGCTGGTGGTGGGAACGGAAATAGAAAGAGACAGGTATACAGCAAAGAAAAGGGACAGAAAACGGAAACGGAAGCGATGGCATATCTCATACTATTATTAGGCTTGGAATAAGATAAGTATGTTTAATACACGTTTTATTTTCAGGTAAAACGTCTTCAATAACTGAGTAATAAATGTTAACTTTCCAATATTCACTGGTGTGGGTATCAGATGGTAAATCAACCCAATCTTCCCTGCCAAGTGTGGATTCAATATAAAAGTCGCTGTCTCTGCTAGTGCTGGGTTCTAGAGAAATTTCATGCTTTTCTGCAAACTCTTCTATTTCCTTCCAACGTGCATCAAAATTGTTACGGTCTTGTTCAAATCTAGAAATGACTCCGGTTATCATAGTCCCTGCTTGTCCGAGAGTGGCATTTTTACCTTGAAAGTATTTACTTAATACATGTATAATTAATAATGCCGAATGGAATACGTGTAAACATACTATGAATTCTGGTTTTGATATTGCAGTCAATAGATCTACGGCTTCCGCCACATGCTTATCTTTATTTTGACAAATTTCTTCCTCCAGTGCTGTTCTAATGGCATCATAATTATTTATGACAGCTTTACAGTTTTCGTACCGACAGCTCCATCTCGTGGTACTTAAACTACCGATTTCACGACCAGCTTTTATACCAAGTGAATCTTGGATTCTCTTGAGATGGGCATGATTGCCAGGGTATGAAAAATGGATATATAGTGCTTCCAGATTATTAAAAAACTTGGTTGCTGATGACACATTAGCGCATGAGTCTACAACAGCTAAATTAAAAGCTTATGCGCCAGGCAATGCACGTAAATGGCATGGGGATACTTTTCCTTTATGATCGCTTGCAAACCTTTGTGTTTGCCGGACATAACACTTGCGCCATCATATGACTGTGCTATTATGGGCACATTATCCAAACCATATTTTTAAAAAAAATCTAAAATCATCGTAGCCAGACTGTTTGCATCTCTACTAGTAGAGCAATCCATAAATCCCATGAACGACTCTTCAATTTCCAATCCTGCTACGTATCTCAAAACTATCGACATTTTTTCTTCTTTATAACATCTTGCTTCATCTGCTAATATAGAAAACATACCGCATTGTTTAATTTTACTTACAACTCCTTCTATTGTGATCTGATTCATTATGTTGATTAATTCGTTCTGTATACGAGCACTGCAATAGGTTACATGTTTTTCTAAATGTTTGAAAAATGTTTCATCATATTTAGCGAAAAGTTCAATCATTTCTAAAAAGTTGCCCTTATTTTTTGATTCAGCTGTTTCACGGTGACCCCTAAAAGGCAATCCTTGACGTACTAGATATAGTATGATGTCTATTATTTTCAATAGATTTTCTTTATTTTGCTCAACTTCCTTTTCATGTTGGGTGACAATTTGCTCATGGACACTTGATTTGTGATGTAAATATGTATAATGCATTTCCTTACTTTGGAGATGTACCGCAGACTGCGCGTGTTTTTTTGAAGAGCCTCTGACAACTTCTTCCAGTTGCTGTATCCGGTGGTTGTAAATTTTTCATTTTGATCACGCATTTCCTTTCCAAATAGCCTACATACATACAAGCAGTATACTTTATTTTCATTGATGCTATATTCTAACCAAGTATATTTTTCATAGTTTTGTGCGTTGAATGCTCGTAGCTTTTCTCCAAATTTTGTGCGAGGAAAGTCAATTCGAGGTTGACATGGTCCAGTCTGAAGTGAATCTAAGTCGTTTATAATCTTTGACTGCGAAATTAAACAAATTTGTTTAATAGCACTATCTAATGACGAATCAAAACACGTACTTGGTATTAAGACTGGCACTGGGACTGCTGCTGGGGAAGTGTGTAAAGACTTTTCATTTGCCCTCGGTACATCGGATCATTCCATTTTACTCGAATCATCAGATATCGATATAAAAATCAATATATTTTATTCGATACATCAAAAATCGTATAACTCAATTCAATTTAATGTTTATTTATTCAAGTTAGATACTCTAAAGCTAAAGAGAGTTCTTAACGCCCCTGGTCTGAGAAGACCATAACAAACTCAGCCGGTTTTTTTAACTATCACCATCTCACTAATCATGTATGCTCTATGCTAATATTATAATTTTATAAAGAGGAAAGATTTTATTGTTTGTTTGTATGATTGCATTGAATAGGCTCCGAAACTACTCGACTGATTTTAAGAATTAGATAAAAGAAAAAAAATTGAGATCCCTACGTAAATTGCAATAATGTGAATGAAGTCGGAAAAAATCTCGTCTCTTCTGAGAGCTTCCGTGGCGTGCGCTGCGCAAATAGTTAGTTATACGAAAATAATGTATGGTGGAGTTGTTTATCTTAAAAGGTTCTAAATAAAATTCTGCAATAGCATATGGTTGACTCACAATAACCATTTTTATGATATTAAAATGTGTTCTAAAACAATGCTTCACTTGCGAGGGTGTTTTTACCAACATAGTATTAATCCTTATCAAAGCAAATATGTTATTCATCTCAAGTATTTAATTTAGACCAAAATTGCCCTTTAAACAATTTAATTTAGATGAATATCTTATGAGATATCGAATAAATAAAGTAACGTGCAACAAAAAATGGCGAAGCACATGAATTCGCGCATGTCGCGCCGCGGAAGGCAGTGGTACGCAGGGTGAGGGCGAGGCGTGGGTGGCAGTGCACACTCTTACAATAATAATTATTAGGTAGTTACAAGTTACAAAACACGAAATAAAGATTAAAAAATAATAATAACGCAGTACTAATGTAAAACCTGATGTGGTGCCCAGGGCCCACTGGCTATATATGGACGATAACGAATTGCTATTTGCTAGTCTTTATATAAAGAACTATCAGAGCCGCAATAACAAATTACTTATTGCCAAGCTTCCTTGTCATAGATATCTGAGGGTTATAAAGGGTTCCTTGTTGTCTACGGTACCCTAAAAATGATGGGCTTTTATATAAATTTTCACTCTCTATTTAACCCTCTTAAGGGTTACATTTTCACATATCATTAAAGCCGTCCAGTGGTTTGAGCTATGAGTTGATTAAAGTTGATTATATCTAAATATTGGTTTCACTTATTTACTTTAAAAATCTTTTCGTATTGGGTGATAAAATAAAAATTACATACGATATATCGAAAATATTGTTACAGCGTTTTGATATGTCATAACGGAATAGTATCGATATTTTTTATATGAACATCTCTAGGCCGCCTACACACGTTCTGATTGGCGGGCTCTATTGCTTCGAGTTTCTGACAAGTCACTTCGCGTTGTGGCGCGAAATTCAATTGTACCTACTCTAGCTTAGTACGTTGTGTATTCAAAAGTAATTAAACGGAATGTACTGGATTTTTATTGTTTTTTATTGATATTGAAATTATATTTAGATTTTTTATTTGTTCGTTTGATAAAAGGTAGTATTTGTCCCCGGGATATAAGCTATCCCTGTGCCAAATTTCATCAAAATCACAATTTCAAGTTGAAAAGGTGGGCCGTGAAAGCGTAGCAGACAGACAGACAGACACACTTTCGCATTTATAATATTAGTATGCATATGTCACCGTAAAATTGCAAAAACCGTGAGATTGTAATCTAACTAGCGAAATTGTCGACAGATTACAATTTAATGTATTATTTTTCGGTAGATTATAATCTGTTAGGTACATTAACCCGATAAAACCTAAGTGCCCTACCTAAGGGCACTACCCGATTATCTATGTCGAACCCTAACCTAACCTACAAGAAAGAGACAAGAAAACGTAAATACAATGAATACCTATTTCAAAAATTGACACTCAGAACATTGAACGGTTCACAATCTGTCGACAGTTTACAATTTCGCTAATTAGATTACAATCTAACGGTTTTTGCAATTTTACGGTGACACATATATTAATCTAATTTAGGTATATAAAAATGTTCTTTAGCCTAATAATATAATGAATACCTACCCTACAACCATTTAAATTATCGAAATTATATTTTTTTTTATCGAGATCACAATGTTTTAATGGGTAAACAAACTTTTTTGTAAAAAGCTAAACGTTCTACTTTGAATTCTTAAATTTTATTCACTGTAACTGAAATCCGAGGTTTTCATGTTTTTAACGCCCCAGGCACTCCACTAAAGACATTTCCTTACAAGAAAAGATTACAATTATTTTGCTATAATCCACCAACAGAAAAGATTCAGTATGGTCAAGAATGCAGAATATGGTGGTAAAACTTAAGATTACTTAAGTATTTTGTGACTAATTTAGTATAGTTTATAGAACGTACCAGACTCGCCCACACTTCTGTAAATAGAATTGAGGTAAAATTACATCATGATTCAAGCTTAGATAATTTTGTAAACGCAAATGGTTAGGTAGGTACGTATTAGGGCGCAAGTCATCTGCCCGAAAATAGCCGTTGGCGTGAAAGCGCGAGATCTTTATTACCTTGTTTACGCTGTAAAAAGTTATTTAAGGTGGAAATATTTTATACTGTTTTACGTTTTTCTGTTTTGCTTGTAAACACGTTGGTGTTGGAAACAGTTTTTTAGTTCCAGTAGTTTCCGATGTGAACAAGAAAGTCTGATTGTTTGGTGGTTTGTCAGTTGAAGTCTGAAGGACACTTCATTCAAAACGCAACAAAGCAACGTATCGGCATTATTTTTTGCTGAGCATAACTAGTTGAGGTCCTGGAGAGTGACATAGGCCACTTTTTATCCAGGAAAATTAAGAAAGAAAAGAAAGAAAGAAAAACTTAAACCATGCAGACGAAGTCGCATGCATCAGCGAGTTAAGATATAAACAATAAAAAGTACAGAAAACAGAGTGCTCATAGGTGGTCTTAACTAGGGCTTTCGAATACCGGTTTTTTTTAAATACCGGTATTAATACCGGAAAGATTTTTTTCAATACCGGGATTCCGGTATTGGGAAAAAGTTAAAATTAGATAGATTGTTTTTAACTTATAACTAGTCTTTTCTGAAGGCAACTGCACCATAAAAAACAGTTTATCCATA
Organism: Erebia palarica; assembly: GCA_964035005.1. NCBI lineage: Eukaryota > Metazoa > Arthropoda > Insecta > Lepidoptera > Nymphalidae > Erebia > Erebia palarica. The sequence goes on along the minus strand of OZ035994.1, from coordinate 9,610,572 downwards.
AAAATATTTTTTCACCACAGTAACTCCAAAAGAGCACTTTTCTGCTTAAGTTCAATGAGAAATGCCATATTTTTAGTCGTATTCATTACGTAGCTTACATTCATTAATTCATTAAAAATTCAATAGTTATTTTTTTAGAAGAAAATAAAACATAATGAAATATTGCATTCGCTAAAAAACAGATTTCTGAACGATTCGTGAGTCAATAAAATAGAAATGCCAAGCCACAGGGTTCTAAATTCAAACACTATTTTTTCCCTCTGAGTGATCAAAAATGACTTTTCTTTACTGGTTTTAAGCAATAAAAGTGCTCTTATTGAGCTAATGTGCTTAAGATACAAGTTTTAAACTTAGCCGAATAAAAACAGCGGAATGTACAAAGAAATATATGCAATAGTCACTGTATCGTTTATAGTGTCACTAATACCGGTATACCGGGATCCCGGTATTAGCCAATACGGGGATCCCGGTATTAGAAGCCCTACTCAAGACTCTATACTCTACTGCTCTTGAAAGCTGTTCTTAGAGCTAGAGAAATAAATATTATACAGAAGATTTCCACCAGCTTGCCAGCCAGGCTACACACACAGTCACACATATCGCATCACTATCAGCATAACTGCTCTCATACATAACTCTGTCTCGTTCGTTTGAATATCGTTGCCCCTCGGAACGGAATCAATGTCGGTATAACCTTGTCTGTGCCAGTCACCATTTTGTTGTTGCTGCGATAAATATGCAGTTATAATTATTAGTGTTTCGTTAGGTAAAAGAATTGTGTTAGAAGTGATAATATTACCTACAATATAATATATTAATGTGCATTAAGTTAGTTTTGTGTATTAAATGAGTTTGTGTACATACAGCAGTGTAGCGTTCTAAGCGGATTTGAGTCGAAAGTGATTTTACATTTCCTAATTTGAATATCGCTAGGGCAGAATATAATAATAATATAGTAGTAGGTACTAGTTAAATAAAGCCAAAAATCACAATAACATCGTGATACCTACCGATAGTTGATCCGATAATTATCGATATAAGGTTATTGAAATATCAAATACCGACCTAGGTATCGATATTAGTTTGGACACAAATGTGTAGGCTAGAAATCCATACTAATACGTAGTCTAATAGCAAATCAATTATTGATATCAGTGTAATAGCTTAAGTATATTAAATTTAAAACTAGCTGATGCCCGCGACTCCGTCCGCGTGGAATAAGTTTTTCCAATACCCAGGGAAACTCCTTGAATTTCCGGGATAAAAAGTAGCCTATCTCACTCTCTAGGTCCTCGACCGACCTACGCTAAAAATCACGTCGATCTTTTGCTGCGTAATTGAAGGCAAACCAACAGACAAACACACTTTCGCATTTATAATATTAGTAAGTATGATATAAATGAAAATTGCAGTAAAACTCTATACCTACCTTTTATCAACATCAAACTCAAAAGTTGTTTGAAGGGGTTATTTGTTTTAATAAAACTTAAAATGGTCAGACCAAAATCTAGTGTTGTATGGAATTACTTCGATGAAAAGACCAAAGATAAAGGATTGTGCCGTTTGTGTGGAGTCTCTGTTCCTACTACATTGAGAAACACCACGAGCCTTCGAAGCCATTTAAAAAACAAGCACCGCAAAGAGTACGTTGAGCTAATTACAATCGAAGCTGGAAATAAAATGTCAAATCAAAGTCCCACAAAAGTTACGACCGTAACGTGCAAGGTTCCTCGAAAGTATACCACACCAGATGTTGTGATGAAGAAGTTTAATGGTGAAAGTATATCCTCCGGTAGATGTTACGAGGTGCTAGCTGCAGAGGTATTGAGGGACTTTGAATGTGGTAAGGGCTCAGAGTAAAATACCTGCTATATTAACTCTGTGGGTTAGGGACTGAGAAATAATAAAGCCGAAGGTAGAGAAAATATATTTATTTCACGTTGTTCAACTTATTCCTACCCATTAAGGTTATTACCAACTACCTCTAGGACAGACAGGGTACCTAATAAAAAACAACTTTTGATTGGCTAAACACTCTATATAATTAGGTATTGGTTAAAAACACAAAACAGAGGTCAAAAAGCACTGTCGCAGCAAGAATATCATGAAATATAAATCGTATTAAATTGTTTTTAAATTGAAAAGTATCGGTATGCATATAAAATATATATTACACCGTAAAATTGTAAAAACCGTTAGATTATAATCTGTTAGGTATATTAACCCGATAAAACACTACCTGATTGTTTATGTCGAAGTCTAACCTAACCTACAAGAAAGAGACAAGAAAACATAAATACAATGAATATTTCAAAAATTTACACACGGAACATTAAACGGTTCACAGTCTTTCGACAGTTTACGACATCGCTAGTAAGATTATGATCTAATGGTTTTTACAATTTTACGGTGACATATACAGGGTTACAGGAAAAGTCGACCTAGATCCGTTAAGGGCGTGTAGTACACATCATTTCTGAATGATTTCACTATGGAACCCCCCATCCTAAACTTAACCGTTTTCGAGATATTCGAGTTTTAATTTTTTTTATGAAAATGCCCAATTTTTCGGCTATTGAATTGGATATTTTGAATTTTTTTGACTCTTATGATTATTTTTTTGGTTTTTTACATGAAGAATGAGATGCTTAATGACCTCAATGACTAAAATTGCACGTAAGTTAACTAAATAGTTCATTGTAGACGATCGAAACTTAAGAAAATAAGTACAAATTATAAAAAAATATTTTTCTTTTCTGGATATCTCAAAAAATTATTATGGCACTTGCTCTGCAGATGTGCTTAAAAACATCTACATTTTATCAGCTATCCAACGAGGTATAACAACCTAGGGTTGTATTTAAACTCATAGAAAAAAACATAGTTGGAAAGTTTCAAATAACATTTATTCACCTAATGTTTTTGAATAAATTTTTATAGTTCATGTTCTACGTGTCCACCTCTATTTCGCACACATTTTCTCATTCTTTCACGTAGTCCACTTTTCACTACACCAGTGGTTAATGTTCTTCTTATGTCGTTAGCAGCATTAATTATCCTTTCTTTGAGAACTTCCACTGACGATATGGGGTTGGGCTCACTGTAAACGAGGCTCTTCATGTGCCCCCATACATAAAAATCCATGGGGGTCAGGTCGGGACATCTGGCTGGCCAGGGTAAAGGACCACCTCGTCCAATCCATTTGTTAGGATAGTTAGTGTCCAACCATTCCCTAACGCTTCTTCTGAAATGAGCAGGGCAGCCATCATGTTGAAACCACATGTCCCGCAGTAATTGTAATGGGAGATCATCTAGTAGGTCACCTAAGTGATCTCTTAAGAAATTTTCATAAGTTTCACCATTCAGATTGTTTGGAAGAAAGTAAGGCCCAATCAAATGGTTGGAAATGATGCCCATCCACACATTTACACTAAATCGTCGTTGTGACCCCTTTATTCTTTTCTTATTTGGATTGCCTAGTTCTTTAGGAGCCCAATAGTGTGCGTTATGGTAATTAGTAATCCCGTCCTTATCGAATTTGGATTCATCTGTCCACAATATTAATTTTAGGAAATTCGGGTCCTCGATATCTGCATTGAGCATGAATCTGCAGAAGTCCATGCGTCTCGCGGGATCTCCTTCTTCAATTACATGTACCGGCGTGTAGTGATAAGGATACAGGCCTGCCGTATGAACCGTAAACCACACTTTCCACTGAGTTAGGCCCAGTTCACGGGCAACAATATTGGTCGAAGTGGTTGGGTCTCTTCTGAACCGTTCTACGATTTCGTTGTCTTGTTCCTCGTCGTCATCAATGACACGTGGTCTTGCTAAGTCCGTACGTCGTCGCGAAACAGAGCCAGTTTCACGAAGTCGTCGGTAAACTCCGTCGAAAACGCTCACATCAGGTACTCGACGGTCGGGATACTACTACCTGAACCTTTTCAACTACGTTTTTTTCTATGAGTTTAAATACAACCCTAGGTTGTTATACCTCGTTGGATAGCTGATAAAATGTAGATGTTTTTAAGCACATATGCAGAGCAAGTGCCATAATAATTTTTTGAGATATCCAGAAAAGAAAAATATTTTTTTATAATTTGTACTTATTTTCTTAAGTTTCGATCGTCTACAATGACCTATTTAGTTAACTTACGTGCAATTTTAGTCATTGAGGTCATTAAGCATCTCATTCTTCATGTAAAAAACCAAAAAAATAATCATAAGAGTCAAAAAAATTCAAAATATTCAATTCAATAGCCGAAAAATTGGGCATTTTCATAAAAAAAATTAAAACTCGAATATCTCGAAAACGGTTAAGTTTAGGATGGGGGGTTCCATAGTGAAATCATTCAGAAATGATGTGTACTACACGCCCTTAACGGATCTAGGTCGACTTTTCCTGTAACCCTGTATACATATATCATATGCATACTCACACTTTTCAATTTAAAAACAATTTAATACGATTAATATTATATCCTTACATATTACGAAATTGGCGTTTTGTAAGGCAGGAACATAGTCGTTTTTTTAAAAAATATAATACATTTATTTAATCAAAGTATGTACTTACCGTAGCTATCTATGCACTTTTGCCATCTCATAGGTAGTTCATTGATCCCTTTACTAATAAAACCCTTCGGACGGGAATCAATAAAATCTTTGAAGGCGCTTTGGACTGCCCCATCGGAGTAGAATTTATTCCCTTGCAAGAAGTTAATATCCAAATTTCGAAAAAAATGGTAATCTGTTGGAGCAAGGTGCGGGGAGTACGGTGGATGTCTTAGACATTCCAATTGAAGCTCCTCTAATTTGGTAGCCGTCTGTTGTGGAGTGTGTGGTCTAGCGTTGTCCTGAAGCAGAAGTGGCCTAGAGCGATTGACTAGCCTCGGTTGTTTAGCAGCTAGCTTTTCCATCATGGTTTGCAGTTGCTGACAATAGACATCCGCCGTTATCGTCTGGCCAGATTTAAGAAAGCTGTAGTGAACGACAAAGGCACTAGTCCACCAAACGCTCACAAGTAATTTTTTTTTGAGTCAATTTTCGCTTGGGGCAGGGTTTAGCTGGTTCGCCAGGGTTCAGCCATTGCGAAGAGCATTTCCGGTTATCGTACAGGATCCACTTTTCAAAACAGGTAATAATTCGATTTAAAATCCCGTCATTATTGGCCGGTTGAGTAATGTTACGCAGCAGTCGACGCGCGTTTGTCGGTTTGCTGCTCTCAATTCATAAGGTACCCATCTTTCAAGCTTTTTCACCTTCTTAATTTGCTTCAAGTGGATTAAAACAGTTTTATCACTAACAACGCAGCCTGCAGCTAGCTCGGACGTGGTTTGCGATGAATCCGCTTCTACAATAGCCTTGAAGTATCATTAGCATTGATTTAGCATTATCTTATTACTTTGGTCTCCGGCCGTCAACGGGGCTTGTTCTGCAGGCCGAAATTTCCAGAACGAAATCGAACCAAAAACGCACTGTGTTTTCTTTTGCGACACCGCCGCCATACAGATCATTAATCCTTCGAGCCGTTTCTGCAGCACTGGTGCCACGACGGAACTCGTACACGTAAATAATGCGATATTTCTAGTTTTCCATTTTGTAAACTGAGTGACGCAAGGAAAAAACCAAAAGAGAAAAAACAAAAGTATTAGGGGTTTTCAAAACACAAACGCATGAGTATATATAAAGCTGTATAAATTTGAAATTGAAATTCCTAACCAAAGAGGAGATTTTTGAGATCAAAGTGGCCAGTACGACAAAACGGCAATTTCATATGTAAGGACCTAATATATTGAAAAGGGTTGGTATAATTTCTTCAGAAAATACTTGTAGGTAATAAAAACTCTCTAATGGCTGAATATAGAAAAGTCTGTACACATAATATTAATGCTAAAGATAGCATTTGAACGTTCTATAAATATTAAATACTAGATGATGCCCGCGACTTCATCCGCGTGGATAAGGGTTCTTTGATTCCCATGGGAACTCTTTGATTTTCTGGGATTGAATACAGCCTATTTTTTAATCCGTCATAAGCTATTTGTGATATCTTTGTATATCTGTTCCTTAAACAGGTCGAATTATTCGTTTGACAAACTATTACGATTTCCATAGACAATCGGCGGGCTGATTTGTTCTTAATTTAATTAATTTATTTCAGATACATGATCCATATACAAAATCTTAATTATGTCAGTTATTAAATTAAACATTACAATAAAATCATTACATACATTATAAAAATCATCATTATTATAAAATTACAAAATCATTAGTCTTATATCATATTTTATCATTATCATTATCATTAGTCAATCAACAAAAGATGACTGCGGACGGACCGTAGTACCGCCTTTCCGGCATTGGTACTGCAAAATGTCTATCACAGTAATGCCGAATATACGGACAATCAAATCTGTCCGCAATCATCCTCATAACTGTGTTGGAGCTGTCCCTCACTCTGCGAACCGCTTGAGAATAGTAGTGTTAAAGCAGTCGGTGCACGTGTCCGCAAACGTGCCTGAGGCGTTGCAGAATCCAGCAACCCCAGCAACATGCGGAAAGCAATCTTTGTAGAGGACGCGGAAGTCACTGTATCTTTTCTTTGTGTAATAGGGATGATGACAACTCAATCAAATCAGCAACTCTTTATCAAACTTAACTAGTGGTTCGCCCCGAACTAAGACCTCGGTATCCATAAGATAGTTGTAACTATATATTGTAATAGTTAACTTTACGCAAAAGAACTAGAGTTATTGGAGAAACGAATAAACTTTTACAGAGCGCCATCTATTGACATTATTGTGAAGTTCTGTTAAAAATACTGAAGCTCATTAAAAATTCAATAATCTCGTTTTCTAATAATATTTATCTTATTTTAGTATTTATTGTTCAAGTACAGGATATAATTCAATTAATTGATCAAGTTTCAGGCTCAGCCTTACCGAAAATTGAGAGTTCTGAGGTCAACTTTGGACGTTAGAAAATCTCCACTTTGAAAGTGGAGATTTTCTATCGACAATTTTAGGGGAAAAATTAAAAAAAAAAAATTGTACTCTTTTCTGAATTATCTTTAAAATGATATACCGCAATCCTATGTAACGCTATAAAAAATATTTTACTTCGCATTCGCTTCTATGAGAGTCCCCTGAAATAAAGATTTTTATTACTTTTTAAGCCATATTCGGCTGGAGGCCTTCGGTTTACATATTATATTTAAATTTGAAGTAATTACGTTCAGTAATTCGGCAGTTAAAAGGCTCTGACAGACGGATTGACGGACAAGTGCAAATTCACTCAAGTAGACTCGGAGACCTTCGCTTCGCTCGGTCAAAAACGCACTTCTAGTATGAAAGTTGTATGAAATTCACAATTGTTACTTCATAAAATTTCAACGCACTTTTTGTCTCTAATCTATGTATATTTTAAAATGGTTATCAAACTTAAAACTAACCGAAGATGTGAATCTATTTCTCTATTTTATAATCAGTTAGAAATAATTTATTTTTGATATAGGCATCATCCCTATTAGCCTACAGCACAGTAAACAAATACAAACCTACAGGCTGCATGTGTATATGTCACCGTAAGATTGTAAAAACCGTTAGATTATAATCTAACTCGCGAAATTGTAAACTGTCGACAGATTGTGAACCGTTCAATGTTTTGAGTGTCAATTTTTCAAATATTTATTGTATGTATTTACGTTTTCTGGTGTCTTTCTTGTAGGTTAGGATAGGGTTCGACATATAATATAAACAGGCACTTAGGTTCTATCGGGTTAATATACCTAACAGATTACAATCTACCGAAAAATAATGCGTTAAATTGTAATCTTTCGACAGCTTGCAATTTCGCGAGTTAGATTATAATCTAACGGTTTTTACAATCTTACGGTGACATATATACAATACGCTCTAAAAATTGTTAATGTGTTGTTTTAGACGACGATGTGCCAGACCGCACTCAAGAAACAGAGGCAGACGACGTATGGAGCTACTTTGAGAAGATCCCGTCCAACAGAGCGCGATGCATCATTTGTAAGGACACCTTCAACAGGCACCTCCCATTCCTCACCAAGCACATGACTGAGAAGCATCGGAAGGTCGCCTTTGTATGGATCAGACATCTTTTATTCTTTATTTCACCCCTTTAACACGCATATTTTTTTACACATTTTTTAAATCCACTATAAGATAGCCCTTGACTGCAATCTCACCTGATGGTATGTGATGAAGCAGTTTAAGATGGTAGCGGGCTAATCTGCTAGGGGTATCGCAGTTAAACCCATACCCCTAATCGGTTTCTAGACGGCACGTCTTTGGCGGTAGGATGGTAACTAGTCGCGGCCGAAGCATCCCATCAGGATAGACCAGGGAAAATTCATATATGTATTATAAATTCCCAAATTGAACCTGCCGGGAATCGAACCCTGCACCTCCGCATGTTAAGACAACAGTGCTCACACTGCGCCAGGGTGTGAGTTAACTGGTCTTCTTTTCCCGTTTTTCTTCAACATGTATATGTCACCGTAAGATTGTGAAAACCGTCAGATTGCAATCTAACGCTTTTTACCTCTACAAATTGTGAACCGTTCAATGTTCTGTGTGTCGATTTTTGATATATTCATTGTATTTACGTTTTCTTCTCTTTTTTGTAGGTTAGGGTTCGACATAAATAATCGTAAGGTTCTATCGGGTTAATATACCTACCTACCAGATAGCAATTTACCGAAAAATAATGCGATGCGATCTCGCATCGCGAGCGTACAAGTTAGACGTGTGGCACAATATTTTTAAATTCCTTATTAGTGCTGACAATCCAATTTCATCTTTAATACCATTGCTTTAATTACAAACCTAAATACACGATGCTGTGTCGGTTACGCATATCATGTTCTACGTGTGTTTACTACTGCGCGCTAGTTAGCTATCCTCACCCCCTCGGGGAAAGGAGACAGGCTCTGATTTTTCGTCCCACTTCGACGCGCGATAATATTATAAACGCAGGCGCACACAAGGAGTAGCAGTGACAAAACATGGCTCTAGTACGCTCACCTACTGGAAGTGGCAAAAACATTGAACGGAGTGGTTCCAAACGAACTTATCGACCATAACTACTCAAGGTTATGCCCTCTTCAGATTTACCCCCCATAACTATTCGCAATAAGCGTAAATATTGCCTTGACAGTGATATGAATGAACAATTAACAGATATTCAAAAACAAATGGCTGAGATGATGGCGTTATTAGCTTCATGTATAAACACACAAGAATAAAGCTCCACCAAATAAGCGAATGATATATTGCAACTATAAAAGATCAAATGTCAGAAATCAAGTCTGGTATTGACAAGACAGAGCAAAAATTAGTAACTATAACTACGGAACACGAAAAAATTAAGACTGATATAGAAAATATTACAAGTGTTACACGTACAATGGAGACGAAAATAGCCTTCTTGGAGTGTGGTCTGCAGAAACTAAAAGCATCACCGAATGAACTTACTATGACTGCTCAAGCCTCATATGGAGATATATTGGCCGAAATGACAGATCAGACTCTGAGAAAGAAAAATATTATAATAACTGGCATACCTGAACCACAATGGACTGACTTTAGAGACCGACAGAATACGGACAAAAGTGAGGTGATGAACATTATTAAAACTATCTCAAAAGATAGCCCTGAACTAATAAAACTAGTGAAAATCGTCCCATTAAGGCCTGTTTTGAAACAGAACATACAACCAAGACTATACTTCGAAATAGAAGTATGTTGAAGAACGAAGCAATAACAATATTTGCGGACCAAACTCCATTTCAGCAAGCACGATTTAAAAATCTCAGAGATGAACTGAAACGTCGTACTGCAAACGGAGAAGACAGAGAGGATCAAGTATATTAAAGGAGTGCCTAAATTGTTAGTTCCCTTCCAAAAAACGCCATGCTGTAAGTAATCGCAATAAAAAAGACAAAAGCACCTCATACCAAGTTTTAAACAATTATGATGGCTTAATAACTGATAAAAAATCACTGAAATGTCTATATTCTGACGCGCGGAGTCGCAGATAGTCCAACCTGGAAAACTTGATGAGTTACGATGTATAGTGGATTCCTTTAATCTACGTTGCATCTTGTAATTTTAACAGAAACTTGGATTATAAGCGATAAAGAGGCCAAAAGACACCGTATACCAGGTTATACACACTGTTACCATTACAGAAAAAATGCTATTGGCGGAGGAGTCTCGATTTTTGCTAATAACAAAATAAAACATTATTTAATTGAAGACCTTTCGCAAGACGATAAACACTACTTATGGATATGTCACCGTAAGATTGTAAAAACCGTTAGATTATAATCTAACTCGCGAAATTGTAAAATGTTGAAAGATTGTGAACTGTTCAATGTTCTGAGTGTAAATTTTTGAAATATTCATTGTATTTACGTTTTCTTGTCTTTTTCTTGTAGGTTAGGTTAGGGTTCGACATAAATAATGTTTTATCGGGTTTAAATACTTATCAGATTACAATCTACCGGAAAATAATGCGTTAAATTGTAATCTTTCGACAGTTTGCAATTACGCGAGTTAGATTATAATCTAACGGTTTTTACAATCTTACGGTGACAGATACATCCAGGGGCGTGCCGTAGGGTTCAAACGTAGGCAAGCCAGCCGCTGCCCACCGTATTCCTCCGTCTACTTTTACTTATGTTGTCTTGACGAGCCCAAAAAAGCAACAGAAGGCATAAGTTATTACTAGACAAAATTAAGATATGTCAGCAATGGTACACTATCATTGTGATCTAGGTACGTGCGAATTATATGATTTGATATTTCATTTGCCAATAATTGGCAGGACAAAGAAGTTTCTATGCGTTGTTTTACGAAATTACAAAAAGAAATAACGGAAATCATAAGTTTTTGGGAATTTTAATGCATTTTTATAGCACCAGTTAAATTATTTATATCATTATTTCTAACGAAAAGAAGCTTGGAATACGACTGTACATTGACTTACCTACTGTACGAATAAAAAAATATGCAACACTAACAATTAATGTATTAGTATGAGAACAACCAAAAATCCATTTAGTTTTACACGCGGATCTGTTTTAAATTGCCTTTTTCGACTTTTACATGTTTGTGCAATACACAGGTTAGGAGTAGATTTTGGTGAATTTACAAGAATTATTTTTCTGTTCAAATGTTACATTTTACCTTATTTTCGCCAATCAATATTGGCACACACTTCAAATAGTCACAAGGAACAATATTAATTAAATCTGAACTCATTTTGTACAAAATTAACTATTAATTTACGAATAATATTTTTTCAATAAACACTACGAAGTACATCGACTAAATTATCAAGGTCCGGATAGTCCGTATCACGATTCCCCAAGAGACAGCGTGGGACTTCTTAAATCAGACGTAGGTATTATTAATCCAATTATATTGTGAGCAATAGACAGCGCTATACTATCTAAAGGAATCTAAAGCGGATGATACAGATAGTATGTATGGACATGAATAAGAAAATCAAAAGCCACATCCCCTCTCACTCACTCAACTAGGTTGTTCGTAAAACGTTCGCAAGCGCTCGGCGCCCACTGGTCGGCTTAGCCATAATTGAAATGTCTGATTGTAGAACGCGCGAAATTTAAACACGTAATTTAAACGGATCGATTAATTACTGAGTTAATATTGAGTTTGGGTTTTCGTTTTGGCCAAGCCAGGCTTTTTAACATTTATAGACTTTTCGCCACTGGATACATCTAGAAAAGCTATCCGTAGACATCCGGTGCTATATGTCACCGTAAGATTGTAAAAACCGTTAGATAACTCGCGAAATTGCAAACTGTCGAAAGATTACAATATTTTAACGTATTATTTCTCGGTAAATTGTAATCTGTTAGGAATATTTACCCGACAGAACGTGAGTGCCCACTTTGGGCACTGTGGCACTTTCTAATTATTTATGTCGAACCCTCACCTTACCTACAAGAAACAGACAAGAAAACGTAAATATAATGAATATTTCAAAAATTGACACTCAGAACTTTGAACGTTTCACAATCTTTCGACAGTTTACAATTTCGCGAGTTAGATTATAATCTAACGGTTTTTACAATTTTACGGTGACATATATAAACCTGCAGCCCTACCGGCTAAGAATTGTTGCAATATCACATCCAAAAATATCCTTAAGGATCGTATTTGTTTTAGTCCTTATAGCTGGCTTCGCGTAAGCTTTTTCAGGAATGTATCAATGGATCGCAAACCACAGATTACTAGTCATGAACGCTGAATATCGACATTTTGATGGTGCAGAACTATTTATAAGCCGACGAATTTGAATATTGAGTAATAATGTGGTAATCTAGCAATTTAAATCGACATCGCAGTCTTCCAAATTTTACTGCGTTACCTATTAACCAAGTCATATTTTAGAGTCAGTGCTATCTTGTGATTTTCCGTTTATAAATTGGTTTTTTTTTTTAAATAAATATAACAAAAAATACTTTATTTTAAGAAGCCATGCGCGTACCTATGTTAGTAAATTTTCTTTTTACGATGCAATGAAAGGTACCATAAGCTACAAATATCTCGAGATACTGAAATTGTCTGTCTGGATGTGCGCAGTAAATAAAGCAACTAATTTTTTTTAAAGTTATCATTATTGTCATACTTGAAAAGCATTAATATTTGTGGTACAATTATTTTATTTTTTAATAGCGTGAGTTGGTAATACTGCCGATGAGAATATTTTACTTGGTTATTAGGTATAGGTACATAAGTATAGCCATAGTGTAGCTAAATTATCAATAGAATGTCTTAAATTAAATAATATCTTGAAACCATTCCAATCTACCATACCTACTTGCTTGAAATAATAGTATTTTCTATTTTTGAATAGAAACTATGTATTCGAGCTATTTGAATCCTTACATTATATTTATTTTAGTTAATATGAGTAGTAAAATGATTATCGGACACCTTATGTCACCGCTAAAAACACCTCTTGCCATGTATCAATGAAAACCTAGTTTGAATTATCGTTTGTCGTGGTCCTTATACGACATCTTACTTCAAAAGTCTTACGTGACACCAATTTTCAGCAATTATTTTTATCGATAGTTACTGCATCAATGTCAAAATGTTTTTTTTACCCGACTGCGGAACGCACAGGGTTATGTGTTCATCAGTCTATATATGTTTGTTTTTTCCTTGCAGGACAGCTACAGCCTAAACGCGTGGACCGATTTTGATGATTCTTGCACCAGATTATGCCGAGTATATTATTAGTGTCACTGTGGAAGCCGAATTTGAGAAAAAACAAAGTGGCGCCCTCTAGAAGCCATAATGTAACAAATTTAAAAAATAAAGTCGATAGACTATGGCGAGTGGGGTATCAATGAATAGGTCTTGCAAAATCATAGTTAGGTTCCCTTGATCATTTTCTCATTTTAATGATCATTTAGGACTTACGAGGTTTCAAAGGTTCATTTTTAGTGTATTCCTTTGTGTCGTACTACAGACAAAACGGCTGAACCGATTTTGATAATACTTGTACCACTAGCTTTATCTTAATCTTCCGAGTGTCATAACGGAAGCCGAATTTGAGAAAAAACAAAATGGCGGCCTCTAGACGCCATAATGTAACAAATTAAAAAATAAAAGTCGATAGAATATGGCAAGTGGGGTATCAATGAATAGGTCTTGCAAAATCATAGTTAGGTTCCCTTGATCATTTTCTCATTTTAATGATCGTTTAGGATTTACGAGGTTTCAAAGGTTCATTTTTAGTGTATTCCTTTGTGTCGCACTACAGACAAAACGGCTGAACCGATTTTGATAATACTTGTACCACTAGCTTTATCTTAATCTTCCGAGTGTCATAACGGAAGCCGAATTTGAGAAAAAACAAAATGGCGGCCTCTAGACGCCATAATGTAACAAATTAAAAAATAAAAGTCGATAGAATATGGCAAGTGGGGTATCGATGAATAGGTCTTGCAAAATCATAGTTAGGTTCCCTTGATCATTTTCTCATTTTAATGATCATTTAGGATTTACGAGGTTTCAAAGGTTCATTTTTGGGAGGAAATGTTTAAAGTTCCTACTCATATCTATCAAACTAGGTGGATTATCTCAAAAACCACTCAACCGATTTTTACAATTATATCACTTATAGAAAGCTATATTATTAACAAGTAAAATAGGCTATATTTTATTTCCACAAAAATTGGAGATCCTTACGAAAATTGCAATAATGTGAGTACAGTCGGAAAAAATCATCTCATCTGAGAGCTTACGTGGCGTGCGCTGCCTAAATCGTTAAAGTTACACGACAACAATGTATGGTGGAAACGTTCCTCTCAAAAAGTGCTAAAAAGAAGTCCGCGATAGCATATAACTATCTTTTAAGGTTGACTCACAATAACCATTTTTACGATTTTCAAATTTGGTCTAAAACAGTGCTTTACTTGCGAAGGTGTTTTTACCAACATAGTAGGTATTAATCGTTAATTCCTTATCAAAAAAAATATCTTAGTCATCTCAAGTATTTAATTAAGACAAAATTGTCCTTTACACCATTCAATTTAGATGAATATCTTATGAGATATCATAGAAATAAAGTTTATCATGCAACAGAACACTTCAGGCGGATAAACGTCTTTTTCGAATATCACTCGCGGGAGGCGGGTCCGCGAGGAGTGCGGTGCGGTGCGGTGGGGACTGATCTTTTTTTTTCGGATTGAGTATACTGCATAGGCCCTACTGGCCGCTTCAGCGTCATCGGGGGGTTGGACGAGCGCTAGGCGTCGCCGAGAAAAGAGCCCTAACGCTCGATGACATCAGGGGGGCAACGTCCTCCTAAGGGCGCCTCCTGTGAGGCTCGGACCACGGCTTAGGATGACGTTGGGATGAATGGGAGGTCGGTTGGACTAGATTAGTTCATACGCCCCCGAGGCCGTGAGTTAAGACCACGTCCGGGTGACGTAAGATATCGGGGTTCCTCGTCTTCGCCGGCGAAGACGCTGTGTTTGGTTGGTGTTTGTGTGTAGCCCTAAGTAAGGAGCATTGTTGGTAGTGATTTGGTCATCGGGGTCGAAGGGGGACTGATCACTGGGGGTGCTTGTGGTAAAACGAACTACAGCCGCACCACGCACGACTGACGACAATAGGCATGATGACTGATTTTGAAAAATGGTCAGATTATGTTCGGAAGTATCTACTATTTCCAAACAATACATTATTTCAGCAGAAAAATAAGGTTTGGTAGATAAAATTGGCATTTAAAAATTTAAATTTTAAAATTCACGCCAAAACGGTCGCGAGTGTCATGGCGTCGTTTGTGACGTCACTATTGTTTTTACCAATGTACTCTGTGCAGTGTGCAGAAACCATAGTGCGATTGTCAAAGCTCGAAAACAAACAATTGTGACGTCTTCTTGGTGTTTAATCCAATATGGCGGATTGCTGTATTTTATAGTTTTATTTTATTAAAATAAATAGCAATCTCATTCGAAATAGATAATTAAATACGTTTTTTATAATCCTTGAATCCTATTTCGTTAGATAAATTCATAATTTAATTGATTCTTGGTTACTGTCATCATGCCTATTGCATGCGATGATAGCATTCATTCAACGCAAAATTTGACGCGTTTTCATAAATTGTTTAATTGGTACATATTAATTTTGTTACATAATAAGTACCTAATAAATATTGTCATTTATCTAGTGTAAAATTAAAGTTAGGTTTAGTTATATTAATATAGTTTAAGCACCTACCTAAATAAGAGTCAATAAACAGTTAGTAAATCTAAATTAAGGTATCTAATAGTTTAAATAAATAAAAAATACAGTTAATACAAAAAAATAATGATTCTCATTATGGCAATAATATTATTAGGATTACCTTGCAGGTAAATAAACAACATAAATAACCAAAAAGTTTTAAATAAAAAAGTATTTAAAAAAACAAAAAACCCGACTGCTTGAATACCAAAAAGTATAAAACAAGATCTGAATTCCATTATTATCAATTTACATAGTTTAATACTTTTAATGAAATAATGAACAAAATAATATAGCCAATTCAGTATTCTCACAGCTCACGTTTTATAATAATATTTTTCTCTCATAAATAATTTTGTAATTATTACAAATTATCAAGGCGCAGTCGCACGTTAATATTAGCTAATGGACGACGAATTTTAATAATTATACTTAGTAAACTTAATCCTGTGCGCTCAGAATGCAAAATATTGTTCTTAATATGTAATGTTAGCCTGTAAGTTTCAAATAAGTGAATTGTAAAATTCTTTTTGAGACAATAAATATCTTAAACCACCACCACTAAATTGTAAGCAGTTGTTGCGGTTCACAATCTTTCGACAGTTTACGATCTATCGAGATTAAAAGCTTTAGATTACAATCTAACGGTGACATATATTTTAACAATCCTATACAAATATGGTTTTCTTGATTTCTTCCCTACGCATAACACGCCCATGCCAGCCTATTACGTAGTAACAGTAATCAGTGCTATTAGCCCTCATCTTTTCCGTCACTTGTACTTTTGTTATCTGAAATAAATAAATTGAATTGAATTGAATTGAACTACTTTCTTTTTCATATTCATTCCTTATCTCATCCGTTCTCGTCACACCACACATCGTACTCTTTCTTTCAGCAGCCCCATATAACATTCTGAACTATATAATGCGAGTTGTGACAGATCTAATAAAAATATGCTTAGTACAAATAAATGCTATTGTTTTTAGATCATTAAAATTTAACTTTTTTCCAACAGGACCTACCAAGCGATTCAGACGATGAACGGAATTGTTACTCAGAAGTAGTTTATTTAGAAGAAGAACAGCCAGCAAGCGTTGAAACTAAACCAAAACTGACAAAGAAAACATCCGAAGCTAAGAGGCTTAAGCTCAACCCTAGATATGAATTCTTAAAAAAACAAAAAGAAGTTGAAAGACCCTCAATAAATAATGAAGTAGACGATGAAATTGAAAACTTCGGACGTTATGTTATTGGCTTATTGAAAAAAATGCCTAAAGACATTAGCACACAGCTGCAAATGGACATAATAAGCATGATAATGACAGCTAAATTGAAACTTGAAACGTCGACAACGGAATCAGACAACGTCAGTATGAGCAACGTCCATGAAGGCGTGCTCGTTTCTCCCAGTAACGTTATCGTGACAACGCCGAGTAACGTTATTCATACCACTCAAAATAACGAAAGCCTTCCAACACTAGTGATTGGTGTTGAAAATGAAAGTTAAACTAAGTTTTTAATGAGACTGTACATATTTATTAAGTGATTTTTGAAATAAAATTTAAGATTTTTTACAATATATTTGTCGTACTTTAATTTATGTACTAGCTGATGCCCGTAAGGAATACTTCAGATTTTTTAATTCCTTCATTTAATTTTTAAAAAGTTAGAACTTATGGGATAAAAACCTAGTGCTATTAGAGTATATCACTCTCTAGGTTCTCAACTATACATATACAAATAGTCGTCCTGCTCTGTTGCGGTGTGATTGAAGGACAAACCAACAAACACACCTTCACACGTAGAATATTATAGCCTTCTCTGTCTACGCATTCACATCTAATCTAATCTAATCTAATCTATCCATCTAATATATCTAATCTAATATTCTAATATATATGTCACCGTAAGATTGTAAAAACCGGTAGATTATAATCTAACTCGCGAAATTATAAACTGTCGAAAGATTTTAAACTGTTCAATGTTCCGAGTTTAAATTTTTGAAATATTCATTTTATTTACGTTTTCTTGTTTCTTTCTTGTAGGTTAGGTTAGGGTTCGACATAAATAATCAAGTAGTGCCCGGCCGCAGGCCGGGCACTTAGGTTTATCGGGTTTAATTACCTATCAGATTACAATCTACCGGAAAATAATGCGTTAAATTGTAATCTTTCGACAGTTTATAATTTTGCGAGTTAGATTATAATCTAACGGTTTTTACAATCTTACGGTGACATATATATAAAATCGTTAAGGGATCAACGCATAGCCTAAACCGCTGGGGTTATTAACTTGAAATTTTGACAGTAGGTTCCTTTTGTGACGTAGGCGGGATTTTTCAAAATTCCAACCCTAAGGGGGTGAAATAGGGGGTGAAAGTTTGTATGAAAGTCCGTCATTTCTCAAGTTATATCCATGAAACTTGGTAGGTATACGAGCTACTGGTTAAAAATGAAGAAATACGTGTTTCACAGTTTTTAAAAATTCTAACCCCAAAGGGTTGAAATAGGGGATGAGAGTTTGCATGAAAGTCCTTCATTTCTCAAGATATTCTCAAGTTAGATAAACGAAACTTAGTATTTCGGCTTTCGATAAAAATTAAAGAATTACGTGTGTCGTAGTTTTTCAAAATTCAACCTCTAAAGTGGTAAAATAGGGGTTGAATTTTTTTATGACAGCTATAGCCATGAAACTTGGTATATGAGCTGCGAGTTAAAAATCAAGAGATACGTATTTCACAGTTTTTGAAAATTCAAATAGGGGATGAAAGTTGGTATGAAATGAGTTATGCAGGTGTGGCCGCTGTCACCAACCGAGAAGGGATTCTCGATAATAACGAAGCCTTCCTTTTGTAATTACGTTTATTATCTGAATTTAATTACAAATTACTTGATACTTAATAAATTACACGATAAATGTTTATATTAATTCGCGGATAATTATGATTACGTAGTGCGAAGTGAGTTAAAGCTTCAGCACGGCGCGAAAGACAGAGTCTCAGCCGATTGTAGACTGTGCACTGTCTGATGAATGACTCCACTGTTCCCGGAGGATCTTGTATATATATCCCGCATCGTAGGGTTGTGGTAGGGATGATCGCTAGCACTCACGTAGGCCATGGGAAGATTCCAGCATGTTCCTCTGATAAGTAAAATGTTTTCTTGAAATTTATGGCTTGCAGTCACCGCTTGCAGTGGTTCTGGTTTAATGCGTAGACGTAATCTCCAGACGTCGCGACAGTTCGCTATTGAGATAAAGTTTCCATAGAATGTGCGTCGTTTATCAGTTTCGCTATGACAGACATGAAGCAAACTGGGTCCAACTTGCATTCGCGTTTATCTTAAAAGGTTTTTTTGTGGATGTGCGTCTGTTTTATGCTAGTACTTGGAGTACTTGGGAGGTCTGCTTTCTTTACAAATGCTTTAATTTCTCAAGATATTTTACAAGTTATATCAACGAAACTTGGTATTTTGGCTTACGGTAAAAAATAAAGAAGAACTTGTGTCACAGTTTTTCAAAATTTTACCCCCAAAGGGTTAAAATGTTATATCTCGGGAGGCTTTTGGAGGCATATCTCCAGGGTAGGGAGGTCATGTGGGAGAGGGACGGACAAATGTTCCGGCGTCGTGTCTGCAGAGGGGTGCCGCAGGGGTCGGTCCTGGGACCAGACTTGTGGAACATCGGGTTTGATTGGCTGCTGCGGAGCCCGATGCTCCCGGGGACGAAGGTGCTCTGTTATGCAGACGACACCCTCGTAACGGCTCGCGAGAAAACATTCGATGAAGCGGCACGTCTAGCCACTGCCGCTACATCGCTGGTGGTGGACAGGATCGGGAGGTTGGGCTTACAAGTCTCTGTTTCCAAAACAGAGGCTCTCTTGTTCCATGGCCCACGCAGGGGACCACCTCGAGGTGCACATATCACTATACGGGGCACAACGGTAGAAATAAAGCCCTATATAAAGTACCTGGGCCTTATGTTGGACGGTCGGTGGAACTTTAGTGCTCACTTCCAACGACTGGCACCAAAACTGGTAAATGCCGCCGCTGCTCTCGGTAGGCTCCTACCAAATGTTAGTGGGCCGGATTCAGTCTGCCGGCGACTGTACGTCGGAATAGTACGGAGTATGGCACTGTACGGGGCGCCCATATGGGTACATAGCCTAACGGCACAAAATAAGACCCTACTTCGGAGACCGCAAAAAATCATTGCGGTCCGTGCGATCCGAGGGTATAGTACAGTGTCATGGACGGCCGCCACAGTCCTGGCGGGAGATCCTCCGTGGGAGCTGCAGGAGGTGCTTGCCGAAGTGTATCAATATAGGACGGACGCTAGGTACCGAGGGGAGCGACTGGGAGCAGAGGAGTCAGAGCGGATCAGGGCCTTGGCTAACGCGGCAGTGATTGGCAGGTGGGATGTTGACCTACAGTCTCCCGCTGCTGGCACCTGGACGGTGGAGGCGATCCGGCCTAACCTTGAAAGATGGGTCAAGCGACGGCACGGGAGACTGACGTACCATCTGACGCAGATGCTTACCGGACATGGTTGCTTCGGTAAGTATCTCCATCAGATTGCGAGACGAGAACAGACGCCAACCTGTCATGAGTGTGGGGCGACTGAAGACACGGCATTTTACACATGGGTAGAGTGCGCAGCGTGGGGACCACAGCAGCACCCATTGATGCACTTCGTGGGGACGGACCTCTCGTTGCCGAGAGTGGTTGATGCCGTGCTCGGCAGCGAGAGTTGTTGGAATGAAGTGGTGGCCTTTTGTGAAAGTGTCATGTCACTGAAAGAGGCAGCGGAGCGTGACAGAGAGCAAGACCCAAATGCTCACCCGCTACGCAGGAGACGAGCTGAGCGACGAAGGTGCCAATATGCGCACCTGGCCCCTCCTGCGCCGTAAATAAAAGGAGGATAAACGCTTGGAAAGCCACAGTAGAAATGCCAGTTTGAGTGAACCTGTGGTTTCCCATTTAAGCGCGGCCGGATCCGTTGGGTTTTAGTGGGTATTTTGGAAAGTGCCAATGAGTCCCACATACCCGCCCTTTTATCGGGCAGGATGCCTAAACGCATTTCCCAACGTAAAAAAGAAAAAAAAGGGTTTAAAATGTTGTATGAATGTCCTTCATTTCTCAAGATATTGCTCAAGTTACATCTACGAAGCTTAGTGTTTCGGCTTTTGGTAAAAAATTAAGAAGTACGTATGTCAGTTTTTCAAAACTCAACCCCCAAAAGGGTAGAATAGGGGTTGAAAGTTTGTATGAAAGTCCTTTATTTCTGAAGTTATAGCCATGAAACTTGATATATAAACTGCGGGTTAAAAATGGAGAAATACGTTTTTCATAATTTTTGAAAATTATGAAAAACGTAGAGGGGTGAAATAGGGGTTGAAAGTTGGTATGTAAGGCCTTCATTTCACAGGATATTGCTCAAGTTATATCAACGAAGCTTAGTTTTTTGGCTTACGGTAAAAAATAAAGAAGTACGTGTGTCAGTTTTTCAAAATTCAACCCCAAAAGGATAAAATAGGGGTTGAAAGTCTGAATGAAAGTCCTTCATTTCTCAAGTTGTAGCCATGAAACTTGGCAAATAAACTGCGGGTTAAAAATGAACAGATACGTGTTTCACAATTTTTGAAAATTTGATCCTTAAAGGGGTGAAATAGGGGATGAAAGTTGGTATTTAAGGCCTTCATTTCACAGGATATTGTTCAAGTTATATCAACGAAGCTTAGTTTTTCGGCTTACGGTAAAAAATAATGAAGTATGTGTTTCACAGTTTTTGAACATTCGATCCCTAAAGGGGTGAAATAGGGGTTGAAAGTTTTTTGAAAGTCCTACATTTCTCAAGTTATAGCCATGAAACTTGGTATATAAACAGCGGGTTAAAAATGAAGAAATACATGTTTCACAGTTTTTTAAAATTCGATCCCTAAAGGAGTAAAATAGGGGATGAAAGTTTGTATGTAAGGCCTTCATTTCACAGGATAATGCTCAAGTTATATCAACGAAGCTTAGTATTTTGGCTTTTGGTCAAAAATAAAGAAGTGTGTGTGTCAGTTTTTCAAAATTCTCAAGTTATAGCCATGAAACTTGGTATATAAACTGCGAGTCAAAAATTAAGAAATACATGTATCACAATTTTTCAAAATTCAACCCGCAAAAGGGTAAAATAGGGGTTGAAAGTTTGTATATGAAAGTCCTTCATTTCTCAAAATATTGCTCAAGTTATATCAACGAAGCTTAGTGTGTTGACTTTCGGTAAAAAATAAAGAAGTACGTGTGTCACAGTTCTTCAAAATTCAACTCCCAAAAGGGTAAAATAGGGGTTGAAAGTTTGTAAGAAAGTCTGTCATTAATTTTTATGTTATATAGCCATTAAACTAGGTATTTTTTGGAATTTTGGTTTGAAATGGAGAAATACCTGATTCACATTTTTTTGTCCAAGGACGTGTAATAGATAGTTAGTCCTCCAATCACGCCGCAACAGATCAACGTAATTTTTTGCATGGGTATAGTTGAGGCATAGGCTACTTTTCATCCCATCAAATAATGAAGTGCTGTGGGAATTGAAAAAAAACTTATGCCACACGAACGAGTGTCGCTCAATCACTCCAGAACGGCTGAACGGATTGATTTGATGAAATTTGGCACAGAGATAGATCGTAGTCTGAACTAACACGTAGGCTTCTTCTTATCCTGAAAAATTTAAGAAGTCCTGCGGGAACGAAGAAAACCTCAAATGAATGTTTGTTACTCAATCACGCCAGAACGGCCGAACGGATCTGGATGAACTTTGATACAGAGATAGACTATAGTCTAGAATAATACAAAGGCTACTTTTTATCTCGGAAAATTAAAGAGTTCCCGCGGGAACCAAAAAATCTCAAATGGATGTTTGTTACTCAGTCACGCCATTACGGCTAAATGGACCTAGATGAATTTTGCACTGAGATAAATTATAGTCTGCAATAGCCAATAACACATAGGCTACTTTCTATCCCGTATAATTAAAAACAATCCAATCTACGCGGACGAAGTCGCGGGCATCAGCTAGTTATTTTATAATACTACTTATGTAGTAGGTATGTATGATCCCTAAGCATCAGGTGAGATCGCAGTCAAGGCCACTTTTTACAGGGTCCTGTGGTAAGGGTAGGCGTGGCCGCTAGTTATAGCGTCTCTTATTACACAGCAATAAGGAGCAATTTAAGGACGCTTAATCCCTAAATCTTATTACACTACACTGATTCAAATGTAAGGGTCCCTGTGAAAAGTGCAGTGTAATAGGCCTATAACTTGTAGTGGATAAAAAAACAATTTAAGCTACTCGTTAATGACGTCACCAGTCCAGCTTTGATAGCCAAATCTCTGAAACCTTGGGAAGATGTTGATTGAGTTTGGAATAGTTATTCTTTGTATGAGTTTATATGGAGCTACCAATGAGTTTTGACAATTGGCCTCAATAAGGAGCATATTTTGGCCCTTAATCGCTTATAGGCCTATTACACCGCACTTTTCACCGGGCCCTGTGGTAAGGGCTGGCGTGGGCGTTAGTTTTGGCGTCGCTATTACACTGCACTTACCCCGGGCCCTAACTCAGTCTGAAGAGAACGTCAAGAGAGATGGACGTGTATCTTAGTATGTTTAATATCGTTCACTGATTATGGCACCCATGCTTTCGAAGCAAAAAAAGTAGTATCCATACTAATATTAAAAACTAGATGATTCCCGCGACTTTGTCCGGTTCTAATAATCGCGGTTATAATATTAGTATGGATGCGAAAGTGTGTCTGTCTATCTGCTACGATTTCAAGTCCCATCTATTCTAACAATATTGATGAAATTTGGTACAGCGGTAGGTTAGGCCCCGGAGAAGGACTACTTTTTATTCCGGAAAATTAGAGTTCCCGCGGGAACCAAAAAACCTCAATACACGCGGGCGATGTCAAGGGCAGTAGTACATATAGTATAGTAAATTACTATACTCTTCTATAGTGTAGTTCATTTAGTCTTTATGCTATTTTCTTCATAAATAAGGCATTTCTTTGTACATGTCTATCAGAACAACAAAACTTATTTTTCTTTAACACACAATATATTGACAAAATGCACGCGCGAGCCATAGAGACAAATACTCTCCAAGTTGGTCGTGCAACGAATGAGGTCCCTAACCGCCCTGAATGTTATTACACTACCCTGTCTGCAGAGCGATCAGGCAGTTAGGCAGACCGGGACCACCCGTTCTCCCTAATCAGGGACCCTTCCTCCCTGAACCTTATTACACTACACTGAATCTCGAAAAGGTCCCTGTGAAAAGTGCGGTGTAATAGGCCTATTAGTCCTTTCCGCTGGCACTTTGTCGGTGAAAGTGCTTGCATGCGGCATGGAGCTCGCTTCGTTTGCGGTGAGAATGTCCTTCCCCGTGATACACCCAACCCCTGCACCAAATTTCATCAAAACTTAACTTTTCAGATAATGTTATCGATAAATTATAAATCATATTATATAGTATATAATTGAGTGGTTTGAAAGTCGAAATAAAAGGGTGGAGTTAGAAACGAATTTAGTCACAAATACAGAACTTTCTCTTTTGAAATCAGATAAAAAATGGAGTCATGTGATAAATTACCTAAATTGCCAGTTATCAATTTCAACTTGCAGATATGCTAATTGCTATCAGGTTTGGGCTCAAGACACATTGGAAACTGTTCAGATAAGTTGCATAGAAGTTTGCATTTGGACCACACATTAGTAGGCAGTTAATTCTGTTTCTACTCAATTCCAATGTGCCCATAAACTTAATTTATACTTCAAACTAAAATAGCATGGTCAATGATCCTGTGTCAAAATGGAACTAAGGAAAATACTTTGCACATATTATTGAATTAACTGATAATATATTTCAAGTTGTGACATTACAATATGACAGAAAGTCCTATATTCCAATGTGCTTTTTATATTTTCTAACTAGAATAGGATGGTCAATGATTCTGTGTCAACTTAAGAAATATTTCGCATTAACAATAATTATTTAAGATTATTAAACTCAATTTTTTTTTTAATTTTGACATCACAATATGATGTAATGTCCATCCTATTCTGAATTTGAACATATTTTTGGTTCCTTTTCCACACCACCTATGAGGTATGAACCGTAGGCGCGTTTTTTTATAGAGGTGTCCCCAGGAGGCCTAATCCTCTCGCTACACAAATAATTTACCAGATTTTGTTCTGAAGCAATGTTGACAACACAAATAAAACACTAGAGTTACTAACTCTCCTTTTCCTTCCAACTAAGAAAAAAAACCTGTGCTAAACGTCAATAAAATAGTACAACAGATGGTGTCAAAACTGCCAACCATTCGGATTTCAGTCTCCCCACAAACCATTGAACTATATAAGATTAATAGACAAAATAGGTCATGAACATCACTTCATTACAATTAAGACTACAAACTATAATTTTAACATCCAAAAGAGACTTTACCAAATTGATAATTTAAATTTGACTTTGAAATAGTGTAAATACTTAAAATATTGTAAATTAGTTGATAGAAACACTTTAGTAATACAGCTATGGTGGCATTATACCCTTACAGCACACTATTTATGTCTTTACATGCACCACTCTTCAATTATCCCAATATTTATTTTGCATTTAGTATTTATGCAAATAAAGACAAATAAATATACTGTGATGGGAGGGCATGATTTAGGTACATTAATTTTTTGTTTGTGTAAGAAATAAAAATTGTTATTTATGGTTTGAATAACTAACACAACCAACAAATACTGTTGACTGTTACACCTGGTGATATTAACTCAGTGGACTTAACTTTACATTTTTTTGTGCTGACATCGAAAATCCATCACAATTTGGAATGAAAGCTTTATCTGCAGATCGAAAATCAAACCTTGTTT
This sequence comes from Erebia palarica, assembly GCA_964035005.1. Taxonomy (NCBI): domain Eukaryota; kingdom Metazoa; phylum Arthropoda; class Insecta; order Lepidoptera; family Nymphalidae; genus Erebia; species Erebia palarica. The sequence continues at coordinate 9,584,831 of OZ035994.1, read as the reverse complement.
ATATGCTATGCAAATTTTATCAAGCAAATAACTGTCAAACTTCTAATTTGTTATCAGGTATCATTAGGTAACAAAAAAAGATGCAATTTTAAGAAATAGTAATTAGGAACTACTGATTAAGTAACACGGACATTAACAATGCAGTAATTTGTTGGACACTTTGCAGTTGTATGACTAAATTGCATGCCCACTGAGTTATACAATAGGGTTGGTTATGTGACAACACCTGACAAGTCTAGATTTTACAAATTGTGTTTGTGTGTTCCTACCATAAGCCTGACTAAAGCAAGGCTCAGACTGTCAATAAATAGCAATAATAAATGTTGTTATACTTGATAGCTATTATTGATTTATTAACAATCTATTCCTAGCTTATTACAATAAAAAAAGGAATATTAAAAACACCCCAAAGTTTTCAAAAGAAAATTCAAGTACCAGTCCCAATTAAAATCAAATATAAGAATCTTAAATAAATATAAAAATCTACATAATGGGTTCAAACTTGAAAATTATTGGTAGCAATCCACTAATTATAAAAACCACAATTCTCCTTTTTATGAAGCTGGTAAAATATAATGGGTTAAGGAGAACTTACCAATCGATTTTCAAAATTGAACCTTAATTTTTACATCTTGGAATTTTACAGAAAGACATTTTTGATTCTCCTATCTTTAAATAAAATATAACACTTGTATTTGATTTAGATTAATTTTTTTTAAATTGGGGGTATTCATAATTTATTGAATGGTCTTCTTAGCTGTATAAATCCTACATAAACCTTATTTAAATGCCAACAGGTTTCCAGTGTCCTGCTTGATAACTTACAACTTGTCGTCACCAACATTATTGCATTTGTAAGTTAGATAACTCCATCCAAATGCTATCACTTCAGTTCTGACCCTCAAGTTAACTTCATTCAAAATTTCATTATGTCAGAAACATTTTTACTTTCCTGAGTGAAGTTATTTGGAAGTGTTAGCATATGAAAGGTGTTGCTTGAGGTAAAGCTGTGCCTGTTAGCATTTGAATAAGGCAATAAAGATGTCTGTGACGAGACAGTAAAACGTGTGACAGGCCACAAGAGCCGGGAACAGGTGGGAAGAAGGACGGGGACGGGGAGGACACAGGAGGCTGCGAGCGACGCCCGATGCGCCTACATCTTCACTTAAAAGTATACTTTACAAACTAATATTATAAAAAACTTGTAAAATTCCAAATATTCTCGTTTCATTTTGTACATCACAGAAGCTCCCGCGGCAGCCGCAGCCGCCCGCAGCTTGAGATCAAATATACTCTCTATACAAACATATATAATCTTCCAATCGCTTCAACAGCGCGGCTTCACGCCACTTGTATCGTTTCAATTTTAAAATCTACAACTAGAATTAGGAACGCAGAGCCGGCGCTTGATTAATTATTTTTTTAAAGCTCTCTGCCAGCGAGGTGCTGTGCGGTGTAGGGTGCCGCTAGCCTTACGCTCCGAGAACCAGAGTTATGTTCTCCCGGGGTCTAAGGGCAACGGTGAAGAAGGGACGCTCGCTGAAGCGCAGCTCGGCGTTTATACAAATAAAAATACATTGGTCTCGAGTTAAATAAAACGATACGACTAGGGGGGCCGAGCCCACCCGGTGCAGCGAGCCTCGCGCACGACAAAATATAATATAACGCCTCATTTATAAAACAAAATGCAACGTTCTGTGCGGGTGCCTCGCACCGCGGTCGGCGCAGGCTCTCTCGCCGCGACCTCCCTGGCGAGGCAGACAGGAAACTCATATCTCTGAAAGGGAGGTATCAGCGAGGTGGAGCCCTAATAAAAATCACAGAAGCGCCTCCGGTGCGAGGCGAGCGGCGAGGGTCGAGGCACCGGGCTCGCGCCGCGGCCGACCTGCCGTCGCGTCTCGCGCGGCTCCCGTTATTTTTTTTTGTATTTTTCTCTTATTTTGAGGGAGACCGCAAAAGCGCGACCGCGGGCAGGCGGCGACGCGTCTGCACTTAACTACTAAAATTTTCACAAAATAATACCTAACGCCGGAATTTGGTCGACGCCGGGACAGAGTCCTCTCGGCGCCGAAATAAAAAACTTAGCACGAGTAAGACGGGTGCGCAGCCTCGCGCGACGACGCGGGGCTTCGCGCCCGGCAGTGGCTACTAACACTAGAGTCTAGAGTTAAGAGACGCTCACGTTGAGGAGTAGCTTGAGGGGCAGGGCGCGGTCCGGCTCGGGGCGACAGCGGCCTTCTCTGCGCCAGTGGGTCGGCGGCGGCGGCAGCGCGGCCGCCGCGGGCGCTGCGCCCCATTTGCTGCCTGCGTAGCGCTGCCCGCGCGTTAGCCCCGCTGGTAAAGTCGCTCGCACCACTCGCCTACGACTGCGAACTTGCGGCTGCCCTTGGTTCATCTCTCGGAGTTCTCACAGATCTAACAGTTAAAGACGGACAGTTTACTTATCAGTTTAAGAGTTGTGCCACTGTAACGGCGATTCCACGTCCGGAGCACGCTGGGATGTTAATAACTTGTGTTTCTCAAGTTGTGCTTGTGACACAGTTCACTCGTGATCGCGCACGACGCTCGAACAAGATGGCCACACGTCCACTCGACCCTGCAACCCGCCGTACGGCCTCGAACCGCTGTCTATCAACGCGGATGACACGTCGAAACACTTTACTGCTTCACTTTCACGTTATAACGTCGACGGTCGCACTGCTAGCTCCGGTGATGATCGATTATTTGAACTAAACATAGACGCCACCTTTCCATTATTCGCACCTTCACCTCTCTATTTCGACTACGTGACGTCGATGGCGCTCGTGGTATATATAGCGTGATGGCGGCTGCGTGAGTTGCATGCGCAGTGGGGATTTAAGGCTGGACTATTCTGGACGCGACTAAAAGATAAATAACTATTTTTTTATCATAGTCAAGTCATTAGGTGTTTTAATCTGTAACAAGCCCCTCCCTCGAAACTTTAGCTGAAACTAAACGCACACAAAATTTGATACTAAGATAAGTCGAAAAAACCTTTATTAATCATAAATATCTTAACCCATCAAATGCTATCACCACAAGTCTCCTCAGAATGAGAAGAATTTATAAGCCTATTACGCTGATCTAATTACAGGGCCCTGTGGTAAGGCTAGTTAAAGCGTCGCTTAAGCAATAAGGACCAATTTAGGGACCCTTACTTACTCCCTAAATCTTATTCACTACACTGATTCAAGTGGCCTTTGTGATCAACGCGAGCCAAGTGCGAATAGGCCTATTATATTATAGAAAATAATAGAGCAACTGCTGAGTTTCTTGCCGGCTCTTCTCAGTAGCATATGTTTTCCGCAGAGGACTCAAAACATGACGTAACATAAGAGACACCTGTATGTTCTACGTGTTATTGAGCACTGAATATTAATTATTATTTGGCTTGTTTAAAAAACTGTTGTGGGATGCGAGTCCCTTTTGCTTATAACTTGATAGACAGTGTCTTATTCAGTCTTCAGTAAACAGGCATTATATACAAACATTGCAATCAGAAATAATACGTGATAATATACCTCTCCATACCAATGTAAAGGTGATTATTATACCTTCTTTCGAAATTATTTCTCTGACAAATTTTATACCAAAGCCCAAAATTTGTATTTAAATTGAAATCACATCAATTATTTTCAAATTAACGGCGACCGAACTATCTATATTTATTGCTAATTTTAAGACAAGTGACAACTTCGTGCATAAATAAGGTATATTTTAATTAAATAATTACTTATAATATATTTAGTTCTAGATAGTAATTTCAATGATAATGACGGAATGATAATCTGGGTGAGACTCTTTTTTGAAAATGAATCGGCAACAGCTATTAGATTTGGTGGCCATCCTTCTGATAAAGATATGAGCAAGCCCACCTGTTGGTCTTGGCCCCTTTCGTCTAAAATTGTCATGGTCATGATGTTGCGCCGTGAGATTCGGTTCTCGCGACATGAAGAGCATCGCGGATCTTGGTGTCGACAGTGGTACAGATTTGATTAGACCAATGCAACTGACAACTTCTCCAACGCCCACTTCCATTACATTTGCCAGCAATAACAATACTTACATTCCTTTAATCATTTTTATCTCATGACAACTAAGTCGCGCAAATGTCAAGCCGCATATTGCATAGGCAGCCTTAGATACGTGCCCCGCCCCTTTCGTAGCGAGTTGCGTGAAAAAAAGAAACGAAAACAGCAAGGAGGTTGAGTTCATAACCCGACCATATTAAGCGACCTGAAAACACAAAGGTATGCAGTGCGTTACTATGACTCTACAATTTATCCGCATTATAGACAAATGGCTGACACTCGAATTCGGATTTGATAAAGAAACTAGAAACACGATAACATGAATGTTTGTTTTCATAATGATATACGAGTTAAATGTTATCGCTGTAGATTTTTATTATATTTTTATATACTCGCTCTATTTACATGCTGTTATTGTTGGGAAGCGATAATTGCGCATTTATATAAACCGTGTTATGCAACCCGATCGAGGAGGTAGGGTGTCGTAATTCATTCTGTATTATCGAAAACAAATGTTTTAATTTGGTCGCATTGGCGTACTACTTTGACTGTTTTGTTTTTATTCAGTCCCCAAATTTAGAAAATTCTCGATGGAAACGATGGATAGTCTAAAATAGAGAAACCTTGTTGAAAGATAGGATGCTATTTAGCTTATTTGAATACAAAATCATAACATGAATATGTACATACGTACCTTAAATAGGTAGGTAGGTAGGTACCTACCAAACTTCGATTATTTTGTTGGTCAAGGAATCTTGACTTAATAGGTCTAGGCAGGTACTTAGGTAGTAAGTAATAACTAACTATTTACATCTCAAAGTAACGACTAACTACCAACGTAACGTACCTACCTATAGTAGGGTCAAAGACATATATGAATATTAATTAAAACGTCCGGTGTTTAGTTATACTTACACCAAAACAAAGGCTAATATGTTATTACTAAATACCTAATGTACCTATAGCTGGTACAGCTACGAATGCTATGGTGTATCATTTTTTTTTGTATCCACTATACCTACCTTATCTGCGATCACTATACTGCGATCTCACCTGATACCTAGAAAGTGAAGAAGCAGTCCAAACTCTAAAGTGGCTAGCGGGTTAACCTGTTAGGGGCATGGCAGTTAGGTATATTAAATTCGGTTTCTACTTTCTACACGGCATCGTACCGGAACGCTAAATCGCTTGGTGGCACGTCTTTGCCGGTAGGGTGGTCGGTCTAGCCGCGGTCGAAGCCTCCCACCAGGCCAGACCAAGGAAAATTCAGAAATTATAAATTCCTAAATTGACCCTGCCGGGGGTCGAACCCGGGGCACGTTAAGAACACAGCGTTCAACGCTGCGCCACGGAGGTCGTCACTCGTCATCAGACTAAATTATTTGTTGGTTTGTCCTTCAATCACGCCGCAACGGAACAACGGATCGACGTGATTTTTGGCAGGAGTATAGGTAGTTGAGGATCTGGAGAGTAACATGGGCTACTTTTTGTCCCGGAAAATTAAGGAGTTCCGACGGGAGTAAATATATGAAAAATTAAACCACGCGGTCGAAGTCACGGGCATCACCTAGCTAAAATGATAAATTAAATTAAAACTCCCACGCATAGAAATAAGTAATTCTCCTCGAATTGTTCTCGCATCTATCTCTTTTACATTACGAAATATTTGCTCAGGAGAAAGCGAGACAGGTTTTACAAAAAAAAATACAGTAGCTACTCATAGCACGTTCCGCGATGTTCGTTAAAAGCAGCAGGGCGACCGCGTATCTTCTGCATCAATCATTGTTACAGTATCAATTGTTGTGATTGGCTGAATTTATGGCATTCTTGCTGCGTCAATGGATTTTGTCCAATAGTGGAAGAGTGTTATCCAATCAGAGGTGATTGCGTTCGTTACACTGTAGCTGTCAGAGATACGCGGTCGCCCAGCTGGATTCAACATTAAAGACAGGAACTGGGATCAGTTTCCGAGGGATTTTTACTAAGGAAGTAAGACGCTATCTCGCTTTTCTTTTACTTTTAATTGTATTTGGTACAGTACGTAGGTAGTGCGTGTTACTGTTTATGGAATGCATCAGGTGTTCCATGGCTGTTCCCGTGGCGTCCATTTTGAGTGGGTGTTTTTCATGTGTTTTTTCAACCCACATATACAAAACAGGTTGCATAAAAAGCACAGCTGAGCGTCCGGGATGTGGGCATACGTATGATGTTTTTTTTGCTCCCAACATTCAACCTGATTTCGGTAAGTAAGGTAGGTACCTAAGATAGGGGCATAATTTCACGTATTTCGTTTAGTAGGTAACAGAGATCTCTAAAGACATACATGTAGGCGTGGTAGATAAGAGGTAATGGCTATATATTCATACTAGCTAATACCCGCGACTTCGTCCGTGTGAATTGAGGTTTTTTGGTTCCCGCGGGATCTCTTCAATTTTCCGGGATTAAATGAAGCCTACCTATGTGTTATTCCAGATTAGGTATAATCTATCTCTGTGCCAAATTTCACTAATACAAGTTTGATATAATTGGGTAGGTACCTTGAAAATATTATCTCTTGATAATCTATCTTTCTACCTATCTATGATCCTATTCTTATTCTTAGAAATAAAAACGCATAGGTACTAACAATACCTTAAGTACCTAATAAGCTACGTACGCTTCAAATAGGAAGACGGTCGCCAAAGGAGGTACCTTTCGTAACTCAATACCACAGCTGTTTACTGTGTCAATACGTAGGTTAGTATAGATTTACCAACCTAGTAGTTGATACCTAGGTATGTATCAAAAACCTTAAAATAGCGTTCGCCCCTAGCGGACGTCTCCCATGCCTGGTCTACAGTGCCCCGACTTCCCTCTCGCGCAAGTGTTGACGTTGTTCCAGCGTTGTGTATAGTGTAGTGTAGTTCCAGGGTCTAGGATTCCGTGAGTACACTACTCTAAGCGCAGCATAGGTCCACACCCCCGTCTCCAAAGGACGGGTACTCAGCTAGGGTTTTCACCTTAGGCACCCACCTCCCTGCCCCGGCAGTGGGGACATCTCTAGCCCCCGGGTCCACTATGGACCCCCGACCCACCGACCGACCCGCTCTCGGGGTCACTAGGGTCCCGATCAAGCAAGCTCAATATAAATTCAATATCCAGGCATTATTAGAGGACCTACAAAAACGCAGTCCTGAATACTTATTTTATAGCTCCTCTCCCGCATCAGTCCCCCCGGTCATGCCGCCAACCGAACCGCCCTTCAGGCAGCCAGCAACTCCCTCCCAGGCGACAGCCATGGGGATCACCCCCGTGCCCCCCAAACACAAGGAACTTCTCTCCTTGCCCCCCTCTGGGCCTTCAGCCGTCACTACTAGACCGACCCCGCCCAAAACGATCCCCGGTCCCGTAGCCCGAATCGCTCTTCCAGCGATATCCGAGGAACCTCAAAATGAGACCTCTCCCGCCTCATCCGAATCGGACGATTTTACCCCCGTCCAATCCAAAAGCCAAAAGCGAAAGCTAAAGGCCTCAAAATCCTGCGCAAACCCTCCTAAAAAGGTTGGTCTTGCCGCCACGCCTCCCACGAATCCTTCGGATCCTCCCAAATCCATAGGTCCCTCCGCCACCCAGTCCTCCTCCGGAAAGTAGTCGGAAGACTCCCCGATGGATGAACCAGTAAGGGAAAAAGTGCCTCCTCTCTATATTAGAAAGAAGCTGAGCTGGCAGCGTTTTCTCCCGATCTTAACAGAGAAAGGCATAACCTCTGAAGCACGCTCCACCTTCATAGGCATTCGAGTCGAATGTCCTACCTTCCATGACCACCGCGGTCTTACCTCTATTCTCAGACATGAGAACGTAGGGTTCCACACGTACGCTCTGCCCGAAGAGCGCGTCCTTTGCGTCGTAGTACGCAACATCCCTAAGGAACTAAATACCAACATAATCAAGGAAGACCTCCTATCCCAAGGGTATCCAGTCCGAGAGGTGCATCGCATGTACCACGCCCAATCCAAATCTCCCAATGAGATGATTCTGATTATATTAGACCTTACCCCAGAGGGAAAAAAGATCTACAACATCACGGCAATATGTCGTCTTTCGGGCCTTAAGGTCGAATCCCCCCGTCAGCGCGGTAGATTAGGGCAGTGTCATCGCTGCCAGTTATACGGCCATTCCGCTAGGAATTGCTTCGCCCGCCCTAGGTGCGTCAAGTGCCTAGGAGACCACGGCACGGCAGATTGCGCTAGGACGCAACCGACCGAGTGTGTTCTTTGCAGGTCTCAAGGACACCCCGTGAACTATCGTGGATGCCCTAGAGCCCCCAAGGAACCTAAGCGAACGGTCAAACCGGCCGGACGCAATTCTGCCACTCCCCCAAAATCGACCCCAACCTTCGTCCCGGCCCCGGCCCCTGCCACCAACGCTTGGGACAAACCTCTTCCCAGGGCTAATCGCCCAGCTCCCGCGGCTAAGCCCGCTCAACCAACGCCGACCCAGGCTTCACCAACAACGCCCAATTCGGCCAACCAGGCCAACTCACATGAGTATTCTGATGCAAATGCTAGCAGGAACATCGATATCCTCAGCCAACTTCTCCTGAGGATAGACCTTATCAAATTGCACAGATTCATTTGGGATATGAGGACAAACCCAGATGTAGTTGCATTCCTCCAAAACCACATGGACTTTTTCATTCCGGTTAAGCAATTATTTGACTCTCTAAATGGCCAACACAAATAATAGTAGAAACAAACCACATTCCCAAACGGTCGCATTTACAATGCTGCAGGCCTTATCGACCAAATAGGCCGACGAAGTACGTGCATTTGTCTGTGCACATCAAATCGACATTCTCCTAGTGCAAGAGACCTTCTTAAAACCTAGTAGAAGCAATCCGCGAATTGCCAATTATAATTTAATACGAAATGACAGAGCAACCGCCCTCGGCGGTACCGCGATTTACTACAGAAGGGCTCCGCGATTTACTACACTGCACTCCTCTCGACACTCCCCTCCTTACCAATATGGAAGCATCTATTTATCAGGTTAGTATGTCCGGCCATCCGACGGTCATACTAGCATCTGTCTATCTCTCTCCAACAAAACAGCTCCTAGAGAGTGACATCAGCGCACTCTTTTCCCTCGGAGACTCCGTCATTCTGGCAGGAGACGTCATTCCGGACATACTAGGCATAGCACTGCTAAAGAACATCACCTTACAGGTGAGTCCTTTGAAAGTGCTATCCGAACTATGTTCAGACCATCGCCCCGTCCTATCCGCCTAGGACCCCCACCCAACGCGGCGGTCGAGTCTTGACTACTTATTTTATTTTACTTTTTAAAATAATCTGGTAGGGTGATATGAGCACCAATTATTTTTCACATGATTCCAGAAAGCTGGACCGAGTAGCAGGAGCTTGTGGAGCGTCTACTTCAGGCTACTAACTAAACTAATTTCAAAAATTCTCGAATATCTAGACTATCTATCTATCTATGTTAGACTTGGAGCTTTCGTCCTCGATTTGTAACTGCAATTTTTAAGAAGCCTTGGTGTACAGCAAGAAGCAGTTTATTCTAGATTAGGATGCGTTTGGATATTGCAATACTCTTTGACTCATTTTGTATAATTCACAGTGTGTCGTATAAGAGATATAATGCACACTTTCAGAATCCATTTCGGATTACAGTATATCTTCAGATTATGCTTCAGCGATCACACTCATATCAGTTGATCGAAGCAAGTGTCTTGCATTTACCGGTATGATTGTTATAACAATAATTTTCCTCTTGGCTTTCTAAAATTCGCTTAAAGGGAACTTTTAAGTCATATGAGGCTTAGTGCCTGTCTATAAACTGAAAAACTGGCTTTGTTATATAATTTTTGGTTAAATAACCATTTCTCAAACATGCATGGAAATACTGTCATTATTTTCGAAAAAAGAACACGCGAAGTATCGAATTTTCGGACAAAGAAAATCAAATCCAATGCAGGAGCGTTTTTTGAATTTGGAACATTACAACGCTCCTGCAATGTTGTATGAAACGGCGTGCTGGGGTTATTAAATACTCTTTGATCGGATCTCTTTTGTCATTCTTGGCATACCATAGTCTCTTTGCTCAGTACAAATTGGTGGCTGTATAGCCTTAGATGCGTTTACCTGTCGGCACAGATGATTAAAAAAAAATTGGCGGCAAAGCTGAAAATTCGTCTTGATTTGTTATTTACATACAATAAATATAAATTTAATAATAAGTAAAATGAGTTCCAACGGTTCAGAGAGTGAAATGGAGATTGATTGTACTCCACCAGATTTAAGATCAGAAGCCAAATTGGCAATGGAAAACCTGCTTCCAGCGAAGTCCAAAGAAAAATACATGAAAGTATATGAAAATTTTATGAGTTGGAAAAACGAGAAAAAAGTGAACATTTTCTCCGAAACCGTATTTTTGGCGTATTTTAATGAGATTGCTAAAACTAAAAAGCCATCTACATTATGGGCAATTTATTCCATGCTGAAATGTACAGTTCAAGTTAAAAACGGCATTAACTTGAAAACTTATGGGAACTTAACTACTTTTCTTAAACGACAATCGACCGGATTCAAAAGCAAGAAATCGAAAATATTTACTGGCGAAAACATAAAGCAATCTTTAATTAAAGCCCCAGATTATATATATTTAGCGACAAAGGTAAATATTTATTTGAATTCATTATTTATTTGAGACACAGTTATACCAAAATGGCGGATGGATTTGGATGAATTTTGATACACAGGATATAAGAGTCTTATTAAATATACTGTCCGTGGCTGTAGCTTGACATTTAGTTTTGTTTGTTACAGGTTGCTATGATATTAGGCGTTAACGGAGCATGTCGGAGTATCGAACTCTATAATATTACCGCAAAAGACATAGACTTTCTTGATGACAAAGCAATAATAACATTGCGCGACACTAAGACAAAGGTTTACCGGATATTTGTAATCCAAGGAGAGTTGCTAACATATGTAAAAAAATATTATAATCTTCGTCACGATGTCACGGACCACCAGTAAGGCCTTTAACTTGCCCAAATTTCATGTGCGATCAAACGCAAACAGGAAGTCAAAACCAGGTACCCTTCGAAATTTTATTATCCAAGTATAGTCAAAATATTCCTTTAATAAAATGCATTCCGCGAGGGGCGAGGATATCATTGGCTAGATCCTTATCACATACAATCCAAAATGTCTTATCAAATTCACTTTTGGCTTGGCAAAATCTTTTTTTGTTTTCATATTATAAACATTTTTCAGTAAATAAATCAGAAAGCGGGTCGTTATGTTCAAAATTTAAAAAAAATTGTTCGGTTGATCGCGTTTTCCAAATTCCTGACTGCTCATTTCGAACACAAAATTACAATTTGAAAAAAATTGTGGAAAACAAGGTTATGTATGGGGATCTTAAAAACGCAGCCCGCATTTTGTTTTCTAATGATACGCTGGCTCCATTTAGTGATGAAACGCTAGAAGCCTTACGTGACAAGCATCCTTTACCAAATCCCGACTCTTTACTTCCAGACCCACCTTCAAACGTTTCATTTTTACAGATAAAGGATGAAGAAACTTACGCTGCGATAATGTCATTCTCCAGTGGCTCTGCTGGTGGCATGGACGGCATAACACCACAACATCTAAAGGATCTTGTGGGTGTTACTGCTGGGGACGCCGGCAAGGCGCTTCTGAGTGATATTACCAGACTTTGTAATTTTATGTTATCTGGCGAGGTAAATTCATCCTTTTCGCCATTCCTTTACGGCGCGAGGCTCTGTGCTTTTAATAAAAAGGACGGTGGGATCCGGCCCATTGCTGTTGGCTGCACTTTTCGCCGTTTGGCATCAAAATTAGCGTGTAGACACATAGTTTCGACCCTAAAGGATAAATTCCAACCCATTCAAGTTGGATTTGGCAGTAAAGGTGGTTGTGAGGCAGCGGTGCATTCGGTTCGTACTTTCTTATCGAATGGCGAGGTTGAGGTACTGCTGAAAGTAGACGTAAAGAATGCTTTTAATTCATTGGACAGGGCAACTCTGCTTAACGAAGTTTCAACACAGCTTCCCGAAATTTACCCGTATGTTTGGCAATGTTACAGCTCTGCTTCTAAATTATTTTTTGGAGATGGCGATATTAAGTCCTCTGTAGGTGTTCAGCAAGGGGATCCTTTAGGTCCAGCCCTGTTCAGCTTAGGGATCCACAACCATATCTCAAATTTAACATCAAAATTTAACATATGGTATCTTGACGATGGAACCATTGGAGGCAACGTGGATGACGTTCTTAAAGATCTTAACAATGTTAAGCAACAATTTGGCAAAATTGGTTTAGTACTAAATTTTTCCAAATGTGAACTGTTTTTCACAGAAAAGCTATCGCAAGATAGAATATCGTCGGCCTCTGAATTATTTAATGAAATTGCCCCTAATATTAAGATTCTTGATAAACATTCACTTTGTCTTCTTGGTGCTCCTCTTTTTGACGAAGCCATACAACCAATCTTGGACAAAAAAGTCAGAACATTTTCGGCACATTCTGACAAATTGGGCGCTCTAAATTCTCATATTGCATTTTCGATCCTAAACTATTGCCTTTTTGTACCTAAATTAATTTATATTCTCCGTGCGAGCCCAATTTGGAAATTTCCTGGACTACTCGATATCATGGACGCCACCTTAAGAGATACGCTAGAAAAAATTCTAAATTTATCTTTTGTCCTGGAATCAAGCTACTTTACCGGTCAAGTACGGTGGCATCGGCGTGAGAAAAATTTCCAGTGTTGCTCTTCCGGCTTTTCTGTCCTCTGTGCATAGTATAAAAGAGCTTAGTTCTCAGATTCTTAATTCTAATTTAGTTTCATTGACCTATGCCACAGAGGCCTTAGACAGTTGGAAGGTCAGGTGTCCCAATGACGATATCCCGAAGGAATGTTAACAACGGCACATCCCAAAAACTTTGGGATGTGCCGTTGGTTCGGCTGACACATACAAATTTGGTTCAAAATCTTACAAGTGAAAGAGATCGAGCAAGGCTTCTAGCTTTATCTGAAAAAGAATCCGGGTATTGGCTACATGCCTTGCCATCGAAAAATCTCGGCACTCTTTTAGATAATGAAAGTTTTCGTGTGGCTCTAGGTCTCAGATTGGGAACACCCCTGTGCTTCGAGCACAGATGTCCGTGTGGAAAAGAGGTCGATAAATTTGGAATTCACGGACTCTCTTGCCAAAGGAGCGCTGGTAGGCTTTTTCGGCATGGCTCTCTCAATGATACGATCAAAAGGGCTCTTGCCACCATAGATATTCCTGCGCTCATTGAGCCGGCAGGGATAAGTCGGGATGATGGCAAGAGACCTGATGGATTGACGCTGGTTCCCTGGGAACGGGGACGGGCGCTAATGTGGGACGCAACATGCGTAGACACATTGGCCCCGTGTCATATCAGGGAGACAGCATCAAGGCCGGGAGCCGCAGCAGAAAAGGCTGAAACCGGCAAGCGGCGGAAGTATGCCTCTCTCATAGAGAGTTACATATTTGTTCCGTTTGCCGTGGAGACCCTTGGGCCGTGGAGTCTTAGTGGCAAAAAATTTTTGCGAGATATTTCACCGCGGTTAATGGCCTCATCTGGTGACAGAAGGGCTGGCTCATTTTTTGCGCAAAGGATCAGCCTGGCTGTCCAGCGCGGAAATGCAGCCAGCATTCTTGCCACCATTCCACGTGGGCATGATTTATATAGTAATTAGGTTAAGCTAGCTAACATTAAGTTCTATTGTATTATTTTAAATTAAAAAAAAAAATCTTCGTCCAGCGAATACAATATCAGATAGGTTTTTTCTTAAATTTCAGAAAGGGAAGTGCACGAAGCAGGTCATCGGAAGACATAAAATAGCTAAAATACCTAAAGAAGTAGCAACTTATTTAAACTTGACAAATCCTGAATGTTACACTGGACATTGTTTCCGTAGGTCTTCAGCCACTCTTCTGGCTGATTCTGGAGCGAATTTGACGACTGAAAAGACACGGAGGCTGGAAGTCCGATAAAGTGGCTGAAGGCTACATTGAGGACTCAATAGAAAACAAAACTGATATAAATAATAAAATAAATCAAAACATCACATTGCAACCTAATTCGGATACAGAATCTCACCCGCTGGCCACTTGCCAACATCTAAGTCCACAGCCATCCACCTCAAAACAGCATATTCAGCCATCTACCACTACATCCAATGCCCACCTGCAAACCTCATCAGAAGTTCAACAAACAAACATAAATGTACCGGGGAAATCAATAACATTTTCTTTTAGTAATTGCCCCAATATGTCTAATGTAACTTTTAATATTAATTAAATTTAATGTATAACATAAAAAGTATGTTTTATTTCCCTGCATTCTTTTGAGAAAAGCACTATATATGCCTCGGCGGAAATGGCAATTGCCTGTCACGTATTAGTAAAGTCCTCGCCTAGGGCTCGGCCTTCAAACTCATACTCGACCTGCAATTGCCTATTTCCCAGCCTTTGCAATAATGTACTATTGAAATTATCGTTAATGGATTCATAAAATACGTTACTCTTCATCCAATATTGAGACAATATGTACCTGGACTATGAATTGAGATAATTTATCATCCATGACTGCAGTTCTTAGCTCTAATAATATTCCCTTATGTCAGACTCCCTAAAGCCATCGTTGATAATATGCCAGAATCAAGGGTACTTGAACGTTTAGAAAGTGGATGTGTGAAGAGCGAAGTCTTTTATGAATATGTAAGCAATGCTTTCAATGATTGGGTAACCAAAAATGTTATAAAAAAGCCCGTAAACCTATTCCTAGATAGGTACACGGCTCACATGACTTACTCTCTGATACTCTAAGTGAGTTTTGTGATAGGAATGGTTAACCAGCTAATACAACACAATATCATTCAGCTGGCTGACGTCAGCGTGTTTAGGCAATTGAAGCTGGAAGCTGGAAGCACAGTCAAAAACTGGCAGTCTCGTACCGAAAATATAAACAAAACAGTTACAAATATTTTTTTTGTAGAAATTCTAGTTCAAATAAAAAACACAGTGCAGGCCAGAGATTTTCATGCAATTTCGAAGTTTATATCTCCTTGTTGCAACCCAATTATTGACAGCATTCACCCTGCCCCTGCTTATTCATATTCCAGCTCGAACTTTGATATTTTGACAATATAACTAATTAGGACCGATGCTACAATTAATATCATATACACAAAATGAGATGTCTTTTGATGAGCGCCAAATGACAAAAGCGAAACTAAGACTTAGCTACCAAGTGCAACTTCCTCACAAGCTTAAGCAAGTTATGCCCCTAATATTCTATGTTCGATAAAAAAAAATTATTAATTTTTTGCTATTTTTTAAAATTAATATTGACTAATAATTCATAGAAAAAATAAAAAACGTGTTTTTAGAACAATTAATTGTTATTTTTATTTTAGACCCTAACTTAATATTCCAAGAGATCCTTTTTCAGTGGCTGTTGAATGGCCGTAAACTGACTACTGTGTGGTCGTAAATTAACAAAAGTTGGTCGTAAACTGAAAAAGACGCACTTTTTGACAAATCGGAATATTGCAAAAAATAGGGAAACAGAAATATTGAAATCATATGGTAATTATGTTTCTTCATGTTTCTTTCATACATATAAATTGTTATTTCGTCAAAAAAGGTAATTTCAAAGAGATAAGTAACTTTAAAGACGGCAAGTCGACTAACTGGTCGTCAAGTGACGTGTTGACCCTACTGAAAATTTCTAGTCAGAAAAACCGTACACTCAATATTATGGCCCGAATCCTGATTCCCGATTAAGTTAGAGGTTACCTACTTAATCCCACCAAAATCTCATTCCATATAAAGGTTGCCAAGACTTCAAGAAGTTCAAATCATAATGCTTTCACTGTTAAAAAGTAATGAGATCTCTAGTACAGCCAAGCCCCTATTTGTGTTCCGATTTGTGCTGTGCATCATAGCCCATGGGGCCAGTCCCAAGTCTAAAGTGTACTTACCTATTTAAGCTAACTTTTGGCTGTACCCATAGAGCTAGTATGGTTATAGATATCACCGTAAGATTGTAAAAACCGCTAGATTATAATCTAACTCGCGAAATTCTAAACTGTCGAAAGATTGCAAACTGTTCAATGTTCTAAGTGCCAATTTTTGAAATATTCATTTTATTTATGTTTTCTTGTCTCTTTTTGTAGGTTAGGTTAGGGTTCGACATAAATAATCAAGTAGTGTAGGTTTTATCGGGTTTAAATACCTATCAGATTACAATCTACCGGAAAATAATGCGTTAAATTGTAATCTTTCGATAGTTTACAATTTCGCGAGTTAGATTATAATCTAACGGGTTTTACAATCTTACGGTGACATAAACACTAAAACTGTGACACAAGAATTTTATATATTAGATGTTAAATGAAATGCTAAAAAGAAAAAAACATAGCAGCTCATTCTCTTCTTCTTCTTCTCTTGGTTTATGGCTTTGAGTAGTGCCAAGCCAGCACAATGCACTTCGCCAGTGTCGAGTAACTTGAGGGAGGCACGAAGGAGATTGGCCGGTTAAAGAGTGCCAAAATTACTAAAAATATTATGTAATAGAAGCATCGATATATATGTAGGTACTAGATGGGCCCTTTCATACAAAAATGGCGGGCGACCAACTATGAGAGCGCGTTCCTATAACCTGTCATAAGCCTGTCTTTGTCCCCGTCGTAACGCTGTCACGGTCGCTCATCGTGTAGATAATTTGTTATTAAGTTATCATCTAAAGTTTTATTAGTTTGGCACTGTATAATTTTTATTTTAAGGTAAGTGTTTCAATTCACAATTATACATTTCATAAAAAACGTTATTTAATCTTCCTATATAATATTTCTATCCATTACACAATCATTTAATTTCCGCGGCAAACTGTATGATATTTTTTTTTTACTCACTGGCCTTACGGCTTTGGGTTCCAACCCTAGAATAGTCCAGTCCAGTACGATAAAAAAAATGCAACCAAGATTAGTTAATGCATAGATGGGCAGAACGGACAGTAGGCAATAATACCTTCCGAGACGCAATATTATGCTATTATAATAATATGATAAAATTAGTTATTGACGTGAGTTTAATGTTTAAACCAACTTCAATAAATAAAGAGTTTTCATTTATTAAAGTTGGTAATTTTTATTTTGTACTAGCGAATGCCCGCGACTTCGTCTGTGTGGTTTGAGGATTTTTGGTTCCCGCGCGAAC
Organism: Erebia palarica; assembly: GCA_964035005.1. Classification (NCBI taxonomy): domain Eukaryota; kingdom Metazoa; phylum Arthropoda; class Insecta; order Lepidoptera; family Nymphalidae; genus Erebia; species Erebia palarica. The sequence continues at coordinate 9,567,500 of OZ035994.1, read as the reverse complement.
TCCTTAATTTTCCGGGATAAAAAGCCTATGTGTTATTTCAGACTATAATCTATCTCTGTGCCAAGTTTCAGCCCATTATCATTTATCGTTTACCTTAGAGAGTACACTGATGTAGGTATTATTTTCGACAAGCGCATCTGTACTAATCTATGACCGAGTCATACGTTTTCAAGATGGCGCATATGTTGCAAGCAAGTTCCCGCTTTTCAGACTAGATGGCGTTGATGGCGTTGCTAAAAATACGCCCACATTCTTTGTTTGACAGGGCCCGTCTATGTAAATTGAGGTCGTTGAATAGAAGGCATATTTATATATTTGTTAGTACACTACTCTACATAACAATAGACTTACCATAAAGAGACAAACACAAATAAAAATAATAAAAGGGATCTACTATACTATGTACAAATTACAATTTAAGTTTGTTAATTTTAAAATATTTACAAAGATACATAACGAAAGGGCTATAGGCTAACATTAGGACACACTCAACATTCAAGTGACGGGGAACTTTAGGGGGAAGAACGGCGTATAATTTAAAGGGAAGTTTAGGACAGGAGAAGAGAATGTGAGAGACTGATCCCTCGTCCAAGCCACACTCACACAGGGAGCTGTCACGCACTCTTAATTTTGCCAAGTGTACGGGGATGCAGGCGTGACCAATTCGAAGACGACTGATAGTAGAGGTGACCCAGCGAACCGAATTTTTATGAAAGAAGAACCAAGGTCGTCGTGGGATATCAGGTTGTATGCAGCTCATTCTCGTCCAACAGAGCAAGGCAAAAAAAAATGAAGCCATGTCAGATATCAAAAGTCTCCGATCATCGTGTCGGAGGATAAATAGATGAAAAACATAAAAAAAAAACTCCACAAACTCTACATCTTGATAAAAAGGTATAGCCTGAACGTTTTGTGATTGACACACGAATTATGTGTAATAACATGTTATGCCCTTTTAATAGTTCCGCTAAAGTAACTATTGCGTGAAAGAGTAACAAACGTCCATTCATCCCCATTCCTCACCAACGCATAAAGTTTTACTATTACTAGAATAATAGAATAGTACCTACTGTTATTTGTATTGTAAGATGACTCTATAATTATGTTTTCCCGAAAGAATTATTCGCTGAACCATTTGCTGTCATTTAGAATTTAGATTATAGAATGACTACCTACAAACTTAATAAGTTATTAGGTATGACCAGAAAATTCTGAAAACAAAATAACTGGCTTATCACCTTTTAATGCTTAAACAATAAGTGTGAATATACAGATGTATTATTTTATTACTCTCGTAGCCCGATGGGACGGAAAATCCGACACGATCAGAGAGATCTATTTTATTTTTTGAAAATGTTAGGTTCAAGTTTTTTTTATGCCTACGGTATTTTTTAACCGATTTAAAAAAGGACCAGAGTTTCTAAATCCGGTGTTTATTTTATTTTTTAAATATTTACATTCGGCTTAGTATTGTATTTGTATGACTTGGGTTTGATTGGACTCAAAAGCTCTAATAAAGTCACAAATTCAGTACAACCGATTATAATTTCAAAACATCGTTTGTAGCGCTGTTTTTGAATGCATCACGAACTTATCATATTACGAATTACGGTTCATTTTACTTACACTAGCGGCACGCTATGATGGCCGGTTTGACACATTACAATAGTGATGTGGAATGTCAATTTATTCTCGAACAAAAAACAATTAAGTTTTGTTTTTGTACCTGATTAAATAGGTTTAATAAAACAAAAATGTATATGTTTATTTAATTTATTTGAACGAACTGAATATTTGAACGAAAATGAATATACATACTTTATATGCACACAAGAAACATATGAATACAAAAGATACCAAAAAAGGTGCCACAAAAGGCCATAATTAATCAGATTCGTCCATACTACTATTTTCACTGTCGTCACTGCTATCATCACATACATTAATAATTATATGTTCGTTTTCTATAATATTATCTATTTTCACATCTCTTTCATAATCTTCCCTTATTAATTTAACAGTTCTATTCACAACCTTTTCCCAGTCTCCTTTAGTCACATGTTCACAAGCTTCTTCTAATAATTTTAGCATTTTTTTTGTGGTAAATGGGGGTTCTGTATTGTGTCTTGCAGCATATCCCTTAATTTGAGCCCACACCAACTCAATCGCATTATACTCACAATGGTAAGGCGGTAACCGTATAACTCTGTGCCCATGTTCTAATGCTATTTCGTCAATGACGTATCGGATCTTGGTTGGTTTGTTTTCTTTTAAAAGACGTACTAATTCCGCTTTTAACATATTCATGTTTGCATCTACGCCATTTTTACGAAGCCATGCGACGATATCAGCTTTCTTTTGGGATTGGGCAGGTGGCTTGTCAATTTGCATCGAGTGGTATGGGGCGTTGTCCATAATTATAATAGATGGTTCAGGGAGGCTACACAACATTGAGGTAAACCATTCAGTAAACTTTTCTCCATTCATGTCTTCATGATAGTCTCCAGTGGTTTTTGACGCAAAAGCCATGAGAGAACCTTCGACAAACCCGTTGATGGTTCCGGCGTGACAAATTATAAGTCGCGATCCTTTTCCTACAGGAACTTTGGAAGTAGATGCTGCTGTGTCATCGTTCCAAGAACGGCCTACAGTATGGTTAGCATTAAGCCATGTTTCATCCAAGAACACAACATTTTGCCAATTTTTGATTTCTTTCACTTGCCGTAAAAAAGTATACCTTGCCATCGCTATATCAAATCTTTCCATCAATATTTTGCGTTTGTTACATTTTTTGTATCGAAATCCAATGGTCTTCAAAATCTTCGTTAAAGAACTTTCCCCACCGAAGAATAATCCAGCTTCCTTCAGTGAATGCACCAACTTTTTTCTTGTTGGATACTCCTTCTGTAAATAGTAGCCGTAAACATGTCTTCGGATAGCATCGGCATCAAAGCTATCGATGCCTACGACTGGTTTTGCTCGTTTTCTCTTTTTTGGTGTGTGAAGTTTATTTTCTTCTGTGCCAGTCTCGCCATATTTTTTTTTAGTTATCCGTCTAACAGTTCGTTGTCCAATATTAAGCGCATCAGCTACGCGTTCAACCACTGACGTTATAGGTAAAATTGGCCCTCCATTTTGAGCTTCACGATCGAAATAGTTACGAAGGCGTATTACGAACTCACGTGTCTGACTATTTAGAACAGTTCTCTGCGTACGTTCGGTCATATCGACGAAATCCACAACAAAGGGCTTGAACAGAGTCCAAATTAACGAGCAAGGGTCAACAGTAATGCAGTATCAATATTTGAAATCCAAAGCCAGGTCAAAACTATATCACAATCGCATTGCACTGACAGTTTATACTTTTCGAAGCAACGTCAATTCGAAACTGCTTTGTTTTGCATTGAGCATTGACGCGAGTTTGCCGGAGGTAGTAGTTGTGCTAGCCAGCGATCCTATGTGACGATCGTATTAGATTCCATTTTTAAAAATTTATTGATATTTTTTTGCGATTTCAGAGGTTTGTCCACATAGTGAAAATTGTTCATATTCACAAGTACATTCACCCCTTAAATGGTGCAAACTGATTTTTCTACACTTGTATACATTTAAGAAATCAATTTAATAAATAAATTTTGAGTCCTAAACCTAAAACTACATTCGATAAAATTTATGAATCTCTGCACATCACTATCGTCAATAAAGTAATACAATTATTTCCTTCAAAGTCGTTATCAATTAATACGGAACTTCATGAGCGGACAAACGTCAAACCGGCCATCATAGCGTGCCGCTAGTTTAGACGCTACTACTGTGATCGCATCCTCGATTACGATTAATGGAACGTACAGAAGATGGTTTTCTAAAGTTACCCACATCTAATGTAACGTGAACAAAAACAAACTTTCGGTTACTGAACTCAAGTCAAGGAATGTCTATTGTCAGTGTCAGGAAGTGACCTTGACAATTGATGTCTCTGGTTGACATCTGGTTGACACATGGTTGACATCAGAGACAAGTGACAACTGACATTTAATGTAGTTCCGAGGTTCCGAGTTGAGACGGGTTGATCGTCAAAATATTGTAGAAATTACACAAAAAATAAAAGAAAAACATGTCCATCCAAAAGGATTTGCGGCAATTATTAAAACCCTACTACTGGGTAAACATTCTACTGAGTGTAACCTACATAGTGTGCAAAAGAACGGGTGTAATTTGCAACTTCCTATTCCCCGAGTCGGATTGTGAATTAGATAGTCGAGAAACGGAAATCTTGTTCTTCTTACTGATTGTTGTGATGCTAAGGACCCGGAAGGCGGGCAGCGTGACTATGGTCAACTATCTGTCGTCCTCCTTTGTCTATACTAAGATTGCGAACTTAATATTGTGGTTGTATGCAGACGTGAGGTTAGTATGAATTTTATTTATTTCTTGCATACCTCATCGGCTAGTTATTTATTAGTTACTAGATGATGCCCGCAACTTCGTCCGCGTGGATTAAGTTTTTTGGTTCCCGCAGGCACTCCTTTTTCCGGGATAATACGTAGTCTATATTCTTTCCCGGGATAAACCTTCTTCTTCCTACTCGTCAGGTTTCCGCACCTAAACTTCTCGGTGGAAGTCTGGTGTGTTTATCCCTGTACCAAATTTCATCCAAATCAGTTGAAAAGATGGGCTGTTAAATTGTAGCAGATAGACAAACACACTTTCACATGTATAATATTAAGTAGTATGGATTGTTTTTTTCTGGTGCGAGGCTTTGGCTAATGCTAATAGTAGAAGGCTACCACTTTACTGGTAAAGACATGCCTCCAAACAATTCAGAGTTCCGGTATGCTCGGATAATCAATTGTAGAAGAGAACTAGGCATTCAGGTGATGTTAGCATTGTAGCGTTCAAAGGTTTCATTCCCAGGTCAGAACAGAAAAAGTTAAGTATGGGGTTTTCAGTCATAAAATTCTCAGTACCAGCCCACAGTAAGACAGTTGCCAGTGTTTTGAAGTTATCCCTGTTTTTCATAGAGTAGGTATAGTCCGCACACAAGCTCTGAGGAATTGGGGTCCAAAGACACAACGGGTGTACACCACCCTCTATTGTAGCTCGCTCCCAGCACTAGTTTCGAGCTTGATGCATGTAATTTTGCGATAGCAGTATTGTTTTGCACTTTAAACAATAGGTCATTACTTTAACATTCCATTGGATTCCTCAGAGCTCGCGTGCGGACTATAATGGTGTTAGTCTCTCTCTATTTGTTTTGGTCTGTATTATATTTGTACAAGACATAAAGGGCGTTGCTCTAGAATACATGAGCCTTAATTTCATTTAAACGAGGATGAAGGGAGGGAGTTGAAGTAATACTGGACTCCCACTTTAAAGTTCATGGTGTGCAAAGAAAATTTTTTGGAAAAGAAAAGTTTTTTTAGCTTAATTGTGGTATATTAACCTAATCTTATTAAACAAGAACTGTTATATGTAGGTATGTATGTATATTTAATTATCAGTAAGAAAGAATTTATTTTTGACTTCCTATTGTAGGTTAACATGTAATGCAATAAAGAAAAACTTGAAATTTCAGATACGGCCTGCCATTCGGAGCAGTACTGATTCTAAGCTCCCTTCTCCTCCCGGAACCATCATACTCGGGTCCGGAATACGTCATATACTTCAGAGGCCCGGAGACCTTGGATCAGGAGCTCAGTCACAATCCGGGCACCACTTGGCTGGTCTGTCTGTATGCTGCGTGGCATCCTGCTTGCGTTACCTTTGCGCCCGTATTTGCTGAGTTGTCTGCTAGTTACAGCTTGGATAACTTGAAATTTGGCAAACTTGATGTGGGACGGTAAGTTAATTTACAATATGATCAACTTGCCCTTTATAATCATACTTCATACTAATATTATAAATGCGAAAGTCTGTTTGTTTGTTGGTTGGTCCTTCAATCACGCCGCAACGGATCGACGTGATTTTTGGCATGGGTATAGTTGAGGGCCTGGAGAGTGACATAGGCTACTATTTATCATGGGAAATTGAGGCCTTAAATTAAAGCTTTATTCCACGCGGACGAAGTCGCGGGAATCATCTAGTTAAAACAAAAGTAACTTACCAAGTGAAGTTCGATGATAATTATGTGAGCAGCTTCTTTCGAAGCGATTTTGGTTTACGTGTGCTAATGTATGGTAATGCAACTACAACTCAAAACCCAAAATCGCAAATAAAGAAGCTGCTTTTTGAAAAGCCCCCAGTATACAATCAGGAAGTTGTTACTTAATTCTATCATAAAAAAGTTAAGAAACAAGTTACAAGCTTTGGGATCATCCATTAAGCACGTTGCACGTTAAGGGTTAGGGAAGTGTGACGCTGTGTGACAAGCGTGAGAGGGTTTCTAAGTTTCGTGACGTCACATTTCAAAATCTTATACATCTAAGTGTTAAAGTGGTCAATTTGAACTATTAACGAAAAATTCAAAAATATTTCCAACTCTTTGCAAATACATTAAATTTTATAATTCCTGGACGTTAATCTAGGAATTATTAAAAGGAGGTCTCACAAATGTGACCAATTGTGACAAGGAGGAAGGAGGGTTCAAAAATCACGAAATTAGTGTGACGGCCCGGGCTATGGATGGCCCCTTTTTACACTTGAAAACCTTGTGATTTACTTTTTAAGTTTAAGAAATCTTTTAAAGAGTCTAAATTGTGCGCTATTAGCCATTTATTTATTGAATGTTGAATGATTCTTGCTATTTCAGATACCCAGAGGCGGCCAAAAAGTTCCGTATACACGATGGGCCGACGAGCCGACAGCTGCCGACCGTGCTGCTGATGATGGACGGCAGAGAGAAAATAAGGCGACCCCAGCCTGACTCCAGCAGCAAACTGCAGAAGTATGTATTCTTGTTCTTCTTAATTTATTTTACGCATCGATGTTAGATGGGCCCTTTCATAGAAAAAAGTTGGGCGTCCAACTTGTGGTGCACGCCCCTCAACTGCATAAGCCTGTCCTTGTCCCCGCCATAGCACTGTCCCGCTTTTCAAACTAGATGGCGTTAGTAGTCCTTTGGCGTTAGTTTCTTTGTTTGACAGGCAAGGACTATGTAAATTAGGTTGTTGGTTTTATGACTTTTATTAGTGGCACAGAATGATTAGAATCCAGAGCCGTTAAACCGGTTAATTAATAAAAACCAAAATATTAGTGGCACACCATCACTATGCACTTTGATAATGTCACGGCGAGAAATAAGGATTTGCTACTGGCACAAATAGGGATGATGAAAACTCCAATAAAATCAGCAACTCTATACCAAACATAAAAACGCGTTTCTAGTATGGAAGTTGTATGAAATTCACAGTTGTGACGTCTTCAAATTCCAACGCACTTTTTTTCTTTAATCAATATATTAAAATGGTTATCAAACTAAAAACTAACTGAGGATCTGAATTTCAGATCTTTTGGAAGACCCTCTATTCAATAATCAGTTTATCTACACTATAATATTATAAAGAGGAAAGATTTGTATTTTTGTATTTTTGTATGTAACGAATGAACTCAAAAAGTACTGGACCGATTTTAATAATTCTTTTTTCATTAGAAAGCTACATTATCACTGAGTAACATAGGCTATATTTAGTACTAGATTACTATAGAAATCTTTAGAAATTCCTATTAAAACCAACCGAAGGTGTAAAAAAATTAGCCATAAAATGTCTTTCATAGCATACGCTGCGAAGAGTATTAATGATAGGACAAAAAAATGTTTGACAATATTATAGAATATATCAATATCTACAAAAAACTTCGCGAGACCATGTGTCTAACTATTGTAGTTACGTCACTATAACTACTTTTTTACATTTAACAAATTGATAGAAATGCCGATCAAAATCAGACCGTGTTATCCATACCATTTATAAATTTTTATCCAAATAAATAATTTAATATTCAAAACTGTCTCAATACCTGATGATTACTTTTTGAATTATTGAAATCGGACATTCCATTCAAAAGATATCATGAAATTAAAATAAAAATACATGCCGGCGGCGGCCGCCACGCAGCGCATCGAGTAACTAACTCTTCGTGAGAGTGGCGGGGCAGTGCGGGAGAAGGGGGTGCACCATTATGAACTGTACCTATTATGTCTACCCGTGCGAAGCCGGGACGGGCCGCTAGTTTTTGATATAGTCATCATCCGTATTCGGCAAAATTCAGCCACCGCGGCCAATCTCTCCAAGGGATTTGCCATCTATGCGGGAGATAAATTGGTACTATAAAGAATTACTAGCTGATGCCCGCGACTTCGTCCGCGTGGATTAAATTTTTGCATTTTCCGCGGGAACTTCTTTATGTTCCGGGATAAAAAGTAGGGATCCTTCCCCGGAACGCAACCTATCCCTGTACTAATTTTCATCAAAATCGGTTGAACAGTTTGGTATTATAATAATATTAATGTATGGATTTGTATTTTTTTGTATATTTCCTAGTGATGTTCTGGATATCCGTATCCGTATCCGTTACTTTTTTGACGGATATTTAATTAAATTAATTTTCAATATGAAATTCTATATAAAGGTGATTAGGTAGCAATGAAAAATTATTCAATTACATTCATATTATTTTTTGTTTCTTAAAATCTAATATTTGGCTCCTTTATATAGCAAACATTTATCGTAGTGAGTTACCATCATACCAATCTACACTAATATTATTAATGCGAAAGTTTGGATGAATGTATCTTGTTAAATTGTCAATCACGCCAGAACGGCTTAACGGATCTGGATGAAATTTAGCACAGGCATAGATTATAGTAGAAGTTGAAGGGAGAGGCCTTTGCCCAGCAGTAGGATGACATATAACTCATCGTAAAATAAATTTACTAAAATAACACTAAATACAGGCTTAAATAAATGAATAAGTAATAGATGATAGTCTGGAATAACACATAGGTTACATTTTGCCCCAGAAAATTAAAGAGTTCCTGTGGGAACCAAAAGACCTCAATCCACGCGGACGAAGTAGCGGGCATCAGCTATTAGGATAACTCTAGTGTCAAGTTTACACTACTAAACTAATTTGCAGACATTTTTAACTCATGTACGAACACAAACGTTATCTATGCCGTGCAGTGTCACACTAAACTATAAACAAAACAAAAGAAAGACCCTCGCAATGAAAGTCGAAACGTACGTGTCCTGTTACGTAAAGCGTCAAGTGGCGTCGACTGTCGTTTACGCGCACTGACACCGATTGAGTAAGAGAGTTAAGATCCGTATCCGCTGATTAACGATCCGGCACATCACTAATACTTATTTACGTAACTGTTTTTTTTTGTTTTTACAGGTTCCTCTTTTCAAAAGATAACATGAAAGCGACGTTTGATCTGGACGGAATATACCAGGAGTGTAAAAAGAAGTTGGCTGCCAAGCCTAACAAAAAGGCCGAATAGATCTGCAGAGAAAACGGTATAATTTACTTAGCTGGCTTAAGAAAATAAAAATGTTGACATCATACAAATTTCAACCGTATATCATAGACATTAAACCTGAGTTTAAGTTGTTGTAAAACAGACTAGAATTGCACTCCAGTAGTAGTTCCTTAGTTTTAAAGTTTGTGCGCAATTTCAAATGTTATAGATGTGAATTAATTTAAATTTATAGACATAAATAAATAAGCATTTCTTTTTATATTAAGAAAAAAGCAAATTCCATTTTTATTAGTTACGATTTGGTAACGTGAAATTACCTAAAACAAATTAAGGATACCTAAGCTTGTTTTCTCAATACTTTTGTATTAAACCAAATATTTACTAAAGATCTGATTTTTTCTAGTAAGTACATTGTTATTAGATTTTCGTTAATTATTAGTTATTTAATATTTTTACACTATGTATTTATGTTGTTATGTGTTCAAATATTTTTTTTAACGAGTACTACCAATCTATTTATTGTTACAAAGTATAGTCCTTTTAAATAAAACAACAACCTACTTCAATAGTTTATTTTACTTCAACTCCATTATAATTGAAATTATCTATTTTACAAGCTATTGCCCGTGACTTCGTTCGCGTGTAAAGATGTGCATGTCCGAGAAAAATGAGCCAGATTAAAACGTGATGTACGCTCGGAATAAGATTTTTCGATTTTCGTGGGAACTTTCCAGGATAAAAAGTAGCCTATGTGTTATTCCAGACCTGTCGCTATGTCTAATTTCACCCAGATCCGTTCAGGCAATCTGGCGCGATTGAGTAACAATCATCCATCCATTTCGCAGTTATTATTATTGGTAAGATTCTATGACAGTAATCAAAAGCAATACTATACAGGGGTATTAAGGATATGGCAGAGTAAATCTATCAAACTAAGGGCTGATTTCTCCAACTCCGAGCAACGTTTAAGCTAAGAATTTTGATGTTTTAACAGATGTATATAAATCCTGTCATTTTGCGTTCATTATTCGGAGTTGGAGATATCGGCCGTAAATAAAATAAATGAAAATCAAAACGTGACTAGATTCCATTTTTATGTACAATAACAAAAATAAATATTAGGTAAAAACAAGTAAATTCATCAATCACTATAAACTAGCTTACAATACTTAGCTTAGAACTAACTTACATCATTGATATATATGTAGGTACTAGATGGGCCCTTTCATAGAAAAAAGTTGGGCGTCCGACTTGTAGGGCATGCCCCTCACCTGTCCTTGTCCCCGCCATAGCGTTGTCTCGCTTTTCAGGGGTTAAATATAACTGCCATGCCCCTACCTACCATCCCGCTACCATCTTAGACTGCATCATCACTTACCATCAGATGTGATTGTAGTCAAGGGCTAAATTGTAGTGGCGTAAAAAAAGCCATGTGTGGTGGGAGGCGCCATAAGGGGTCAGCCATAAAGTACAGTACAATCCAGTACATCACACCAATTTTGTGATTTTTTAACCCTTCCTTGTCACAGTTGGTCACATTTGTGAGACCCTTCACTCCCTAGTGTGACGTCACATTTCTTGCAAATACAGATAGTTGGAAATATTTTAAAGTTTTTCGTTAATAGTTCAAATTTGGCATTTTTAACAATTAGATGTATAAGATTTTGATGAAATGTGACGTCACGGAACTTAGCACCCCTCCCACTCTTTGTCACATAATGTCCCACTTCGTTGACGCCCTTCCTTCACTTGACGTGCGACGTACTCTATGGATGGTCCCTAAGCAAAATTAGACTATAAGCTATGCGGTAAAAGTTCAGTTACTAGCACGTAACAAGGAAGAAAACTATAAGACCACCATCTCAAACACCATCTCCAGTAAGTTGAGGAGTCGCAAAAAGAAGCGGGGCTTCTCTTCGTCCAGCTTCTTCGGAGAGGACTTGTCTTTTCGTGTATTAGTATCTGAAACAAATTGTTATCGTCTATTATTATTGTTATAGTGTTATTTTATTTATTCATTATAGGCTCGCGCTTGACAACGGTCAACACTTGATGGGAGTGATGATGTGGCCTAAGATGGGACGCGCTTGCCTAGACGATGCCTATTCACTCTTGATTTGAAGATACCCGGATTGTTATTGGTGGGAAATATGTCTCCCCATCTCAGGACCATGGGGTCCTTTGGAAGGCGTACGTGGGGCCAAAACCAACTACCCGTAAGACAATTTTACTCTAAAGGAAATGTGAATTATTGACATTATTATTTATAATGTGCTAGGCAGCTTTCGCTGATTCCTACAAGATAGCCCTTGACTGCGATCTCATCTTATGGTAAGTGATGATGCAGTCTACGGTGTGTAAGCATAATTCCAGAAGTGGGTGCATAATTATTAAATTGCTTTTAAATATGTTTGTACTCTCTTTAAAACTTGCACGAGCGAATGGTCACAACGTGTAGCGGTTTCACGAGAGATTTAATGCAAAAACTTGATTAAACTTTAAAGAAAATATTCATTTGATCCGGCCACGATTGCTATCGTTAAGCTCAAATCAAATTGCGATCTAAACACAAAAGTATTTAATAATCGCTGAGACTGCCGGCAGGAGACTAACTTTCAAACGTCAAAATATTCGCATTTATGCAAATTATCCCAATATGGCGTATCCCCGCCAAAGAACGAACCGAGTGAAATACATCGAATGAGTCAAATATCAATTTAATTAAACCTTCGTCAATAAATAAATTAACAATCTTTTAACTTTTCTTAAAAAATCAATTCGAATTTAAAAGCAAAGCCGACAGGTGGTAACGGGCTAACCTGTTAGGGGTATGGCAGTTATATTGAACCCAACCCCTTGTCTATTTCTACACGGCATCGTAGTGGTACCGGAACGCTTAATCACTTGGCGGTACATAGTTACCGGCAGGGTGGTAACTACCCGCGGGCGAAGCCCCCCACTACACCAGACCAGAGAAAATTCAGAAATATAAAATCCCAAATTGACCTTGTCGGTAATCGAACCCTGTTAACAATCTTAACGTGTGGGGGACACGTTAAGATTGTTAACAGCGCTCAACACTGTGCCAGGGAGGTGGCGCTGCAAATGGGTTCTATATTACATACATACATAAACTGTTCATAACGTTTCCTTTTGACTTTGCCATACTCGGGTAAAAATTCCACAATTTATTTTAGACTTTACACATTAAAAAAAATCCATTAAAAGTCCTCCTGAAAAAAGCTGAAGCGAAGGTCTCTGAGTCTACTTGAGTGAATTTGCACTTGTCCGTCCTAGGGTTGCCAACCATACTTTATATAAACGTATCCTATTTTATTTTTTGTAATTATACTTTATACTTTTGCATACAAATAAAGTATGTGAAAATACTTTATTTTCAACCGTTATTGTGATTCGTAAACCAAAATACTCATTATGGGTACTAACTAACGTAACTATTTAACGGTACGCATAAGTTCCCAGTTTTTGCGTATTTTGTGAACTCCGCCGTGACCATTATTCGTCTGGCGACAAGGCAGAAGGATGGCCGTGACCTAAAAGATCTCCAGGATATTATCCGGGTGCTGAAACAAACAGATCCAGATGACGTCCAGACCTACGTTGCGCAGGATCTCAACAAGCTACCGCCTGTGACGTTCGACCATGTGGATGTCACGCGGTTGCTTAAAGACACAATTTTTGAGGGTTGATGTAACTGGAATAAAACTTACAAAAGTCGGATGAAACTGTTGTTTTGCTTTCGAAAGAGTTGGCTGAAATTCGTAAGAAAGATGCTGACAAATGCAAAATGTGAATACACGTCGCGGCGGTGCTCGTATGGATCCAATTTCGCCACTCTGCACATTATTGTCCGTGGAGTCATCTAAGGTTATTGACCGCCCTAATAAAACGTCAACGTGCGTGGAATCAATAGCCCGACCTATGACTGCACTTACTGTTGCTACTTACGCTGAAGTTTCTCGGAAGCGGAATGTCCTGCCAAAGTCTACACGTTCTGCACCTATTCAGATCACAGAGGACAAGAAAGGTGACGCTGATGGCTTCACCTTAATCGAAAATAAAAGGCGTAGACCGAAGCAGAGCCGAAATAAACGCGGTACAGCGCCTACAGCTGATTCAACGTTGAAAGCGGCGATGCCTAACGTGAAGATTTACGTTTCGCGCGTGAACCCCAAAACATCCAAGGGGGACGTCATGCAGTACATCGCGGATACGAACGAAGAACGCTATGGTACATATGCAGATGAAAGACCAACTGAAGAAGTGCAGATGAACCTGGAAGTACTGAAGTCGAGTAGGACGACCTATTTTTAACTCATATGTGCTTACAGTTCCAGCTTGGTGCAAAAATGTGTTCCTCAATGCGGACTTTTGGCCTGAGGGCATAGTGTATCGTCGCTATAGGGAAGCGAGTGAAAAGTCCCTACCGAAGTAATCTTATTAATTTACCTTCGTATAGTATTTTAAGTTTGTATTTTATTTTATATTGTTTTTATTCTTTAAGTATTCTATGTGTTTTATAATATGGGCCTTGTTGCCTGAAATAAATGAATAATAATAATAATAATAATAAAAGTAAAAGTTTTTGTCAGGAGCCAATAAGGTTCGAGCCTATAACGGCTGAGTTGTGCCTGTCCTCATGTACACCTTTGGCGTGCTCAGATGGACTCAGACCGAACTTGACGCCCTGGATAGAAAAGTCCGCACAACTATGACACTCTATCGCATGCACCATCCGAAGTCGTCTGTGATGAGATTGTATATCCCCCGGAAATGTGGTGGTCGAGGCGTATTAAGCGTCAAGACCATGCATAACCGGGAGATAGCCAATCTCAGAACATACTTCGAGATGAAGAGCGAGTCGCCTATGCATAGAGAGGCCATAGAATGTGATAAAGGACTTACTCCCCTATCCTTAGCCAAATCGAGTGGCAAGCGCCGGTGGTACTTGGCACCTCTGACCGGAAGACCGTATGGAAGGAGAAAGAGTTGCACGGACGCTTTTTTAAAGCTCTTAATGAGCCACACGTTTATTTACGTAAGTTTATTATAACTCTTAAGGCCATATATGTATTTATTTTGTATGCGAGCGTGAGAGCTAAACTTATGTCGATAATAATAAAGTATCTTGATCTGGCTCACGAGGTTTCCGCCATTTGGCATGTGGGGTCCATCGAAACTATCCCAATCGTCATATCTGCGAATAGGTTAATCCCAGTCAGCCTCGCTCACCATCTGAGGCGACTGGGGTTCCGTGGCAGTTCGCTTGCAGCCAGGATGCAGAAAGCGATGTTGTTAGACTCGGCTAGGATAGTCCACCGGTTTCTCAACCTGTCGCCCTGACCCCCGGCCGTCTGGTCTCCCCTGCCGGGGTGTAATCCTCCGCCCGCTACAACTATTTATTTGTGTATGTAAGTTTATTAATTTATATTTATTTACGTAAGTTTATTATAACTCTTTAGGCCATATATTTATTTAATTTGTATGCGTGAGAGCTAAACTTATGTCGATAATAATAATAAGTTAAAACGGATGATGGAAACGATTTATAATTACTGAACGAAATGTTAGATGTCAGATGTCGTGTTTTGAATGTGACAGGACAGGTGACATTCTGACATAAAAACATAAAATTTGAAAAATACTTTTTTTTTCCTTCCAAATACTTTATTTTTTTCCTATCCTAAAAAAATAAAGTAATTTTAAAAAAACCGTTTTTTTGTCAAAAAAAGTTGGCAACCCTATCCGTCCGTCTGTCAGAGTCTTATAACTTCTGAATTACTGAACGTAATTACTTAAAATTTAAATATAATATGTAAACCTATGCCTCCAGCCGAATATGGCTTAAAAAGTTATAAAAAATCTTTATTTCAGGGGGCTCTCATAGAAGCGAATGCGAAGTAAAATATTTTTTATAGCGTTACATAGGGTTGCGGTATATCATTTTAAAGATAATTAGGAATAGAATCCATATTTTTATAACTTTTCCCCTAAAATTGACGAAATGGGAGGCTTTCAAAGTGGAGATTTTCTAACGTCCAAAGTGGACCTCAGAACTCTCAATTTTCTGATAGGCTGCCTGAAACTTGATCAATTATTTGAATTATATCGTGTACTTGAACAACAGATACTAAAATTAGATAAATATTATAGGGAAACGAAATTATTAAGTTTTTAATGCGCTTCAGTATTTTTAACAGAACTTCACAAAGATGTCAATAGATGGCGCTCTGTAAAAGTTTATTCGTTTCTCCAATAACTCTTTAGCTCTTTTGCGTCTAATGTTAAAAGTTAACTATTACAATATATAGTTGAAACTATCTTATGGATACCGCGAGGTCTCAGTAAATATTATAAGGAAACGAAATTATTTAATTTTTAATGAGCTTCAGTATTTTGAACAGAACTTTACAATGATGTCAATAGATGGCACTCTGTACAAGTTTATTCGTTTCAAGTGCTTACAAGTACGTTAGCACCATCTTTCGTGGAATAAAAAAATAGTCTACTGATAGTACTGATAATTCATAATTCGTTTATTGTCCAGAACATGGTATATTATAAATTATTACAGATGTTACAATAACTGACTGATGTCTATGAACGTAAAGATGAGCGCGCATCTAGACATGCTCACCGCAGGAGCCGCAAGCACACGTCGAGAAGTGGTACTAATTTACTTTGACATAATATTTGTTGATTCTTATGTAATTGTTAACTAATCTAATTCATTGTTATTTTACGTTTGTTTATTATACCTACTAAATTTAGAACTAATTATATCTTTATATTGCGATATCTTGCAATGTATTACTAATGCAAACTGATTATTCCCGCCACCTTGCGTTAAGTAGTAGTACTGATATTTAAGCTATAAAATAACACACAGATATCAAGTTGGCGCATGTAGTTTATAACCAAGTATAATTATTAATTATACACTGAAACTATCATAAGATACCGCGAGGTCTCAGTTCGGGGCGAACCACTAGTTATACTGTTGAAGATTACGTAAATGATAAATAAAAGAGCATGGATTTGACTCGCTCCAGCAATGTTTGGGGCTGCAGTTACTCAGTTACCTTCACAAATTATGATTGTAATTTATTTATTTTATCAAAAGAGCAACCACCGAGTTTCTTGCTGGCTCTTCTATGTAGGAATGGCATTCCAAACGATTGGTGGATTCACTCGACGATTCAAAAGAATTACAATAAGAAATATTTAAATAAGAGCATGTCGTTGACATCCAAATTCATTATTGATGACTTTCGTGTTTTAGAATTATACAATTTTAGCGTTCCCGCGGGAACTAAAAAACTCAATCCACGCGGACTAAGTCGCGGGCATCAGCTAGTTTTGAAATATGTATGTAGTTTAATTTACCAGATTTCTCGGCACTGGCATGCGTGTATTCCACGGCTAGGGACTGCATCTTGGCTCCATCGAGGAAGACTTGGATGCTGTACTCTGATATGGAGTGCGACCAATCGCCAAATACGCCTATACCTGCAGGGAAACGTATAATTGATGTAAATACTTAAAATAGCCATACGCTAGTTCCCTCTTTGCGTCGTATTCCTCGTTACTGAGGGTCGTGACCCCTTTCCATTAATCAAATAATGATAGTTTTTGTGGGATAATGATGCGGTGGGTTCCCATGTCCTTCCGCATACGACTCGAATAAGAGTATTTACACTCTAAGGTTTTGTAACGATTGTTATCAGATGTTAGTAATAATAGCTGGCACGGAGGAAACGAAAAGGCCAAATTTGAACCTCCAAATTCGGTCGCCCATCCAGTTACCGATTTGGGTCAACGTTGCTTAACAATCGCAATCGACTGATATGCGTTGTCACAACTAGGCCACTCGTCTCTCAATCCTAGGCCTCATAAGCTATAGTAACCGCACAGTATTGTGTGCGCAAGGTGCAGATATCCTTTGTGGGGTTGAATGTGCACTTGAAGTTGAAAGAGGTCTTAGAAGTCTTTTTTACATTTGTAAGAACAGCCTTTGTATCGTAAAGGTAAAACACTCCGTCCGTGACTCTTGAAAAGAAAAGTCGCACTTGTAATTACAGACCGCGCGCGTGCGGTCCTAGGAATCCTCTGGAATGGTGACTTAATGAGATAGAGCTGTGATTTAGTCGATATTACGTTATCGATACTAAAACATCTTTTGTATCTGTGCGCGTGCATTGAACTGTACAAAATGAACGTAAAATCTAATTAATCACTGTTGCAATAAAAATAATGTTAACTTAACACTTAAAGGAAAGGAATTAACTTACTTACTTAAAGGAATTTAAAAAATTAAACAGCTATTTGCACACATTAATAGTACAATGTAACACTGTTATCGCAAAATAAAAACAGGACTCGATGTGATGTCAGGAGTGTGCGGGGTATAAAGCGACGGAAGGGCGCGGGGCGCACCCGCCCGCTAAGCCCGACTCCTGAGTTCGCGTGCAGACTATATACTAGTGGTTCGCCCAGAACTGAGACCTCGCGGTATCCATAAGATAGTTTTGACTATATATTGTAATAGTTAACTTTTAACATTAGACACAAAAGAGCTAAAGAGTTATTAGAGAAACGAATAAACTTTTTCAGAGCGCCATCTATTGACATCTTTGTGAAGTTCTGTTAAAAATATTGAAGCTCATTTAAAATTAAATAATTTCGTTTCTTTATAATATTTATCTTATTTTAGTATTTTTTATTCAAGTACAGCCCGACAGGATATAATTCAAATAATTGGTCAAGTTTCAGGCTCAGCCTTTCAGAAAATTGAGAGTTCTGAGGTCAACATTGGACGTTAGAAAATCTCCACTTTGAAAGTGGAGATTTTTTTTCGTCGATTTTAGGGGAAATATTTTCTAAAAAATATTTTTGTACTCTATTCCTAACTATCTTTAAAATGATATACCGCAACCCTATGTGACGCTATAAAAAATATTTTAGTTCGCATTCGCTTCTATGAGAGCCCTCCTGAAATAAAGATTTTTATAACTTTTTAAGCCATATTCGGGCTGGAGGCCATCGGTTTACACATTATATTTAAATTTTAAGTAATTACGTTCAGTAATTCAGAAGTTATAAGGCTCTGACAGACGGACGGACGGACAAGTGCAAATTCACTCAAGTAGGCTCAGAGACCTTCGCTTCGCTTGGTCAACTAATAGATGACTACACGACACGACTATATCGGATAAAAAGACACGTCGCTTAACTATTGTTAAAAACGATACGCGTCTATGAGTATTGCATTTTTTGTCGATGTTTGCCTGCCTGTCAATAATTATGACACTTCATCGGCGTAATTCTGTCAAACGTAAAATAAACTGTTGGACAAAATTTAGGTGGGTGAAATGAGGTGTGGAAATTTGAATGAAAGTCCTATGTTTTTAGTTAGTTGTTGTTAATGTTAGTTAAATGTTGGTTAATAATAAAATCCTGCATAAGCTATACATATAATTATGTATAGCCTATATATTATAGGCCTTTTGCGGTGGGGAAATTTCATAACCTCTTAGGAAATCAAAAATTGTACGCAGACGAAGTCATGGGCGACCACTAGTTTATATAATTAGAATGATATGATACATACCTATAGGTCTGGGAAAGTCGGGTGGTACATTGACCAAATCATTCCCGCAGGTGGCTGAACTGAAGTTGTTCCTGTCAATCTCAAAGCTCGGCCTGAAACGTACAAACAAACATTCAAACTAGATAATATTGTATATTTTTTGAACTAATTCAATTCAATGCTTGATTTTATGGCTTGCGTTTGTACCAAATAGATACAATATACCTCGCCAATGACGCATGGAATGGAGGAGACACGCTTTAGAGGTAATAGCTGGGAGGTTCTTAGTGTAAACATAAAATTCTAAGTCCTGACTGACTGACTGACTGACTTATATATCTAGGCACACTTGAAATTTGGAGGGTGTGTACTCTGTGCAGAGTAGGTATCCATTAAGGGTTTTTCAAAATTCCACCCTCAAAGGTTCATTCCTTTGAGGGTGTAATTTTGAAAAACCCTTTATTAATGGATAGGGGTTGAAAGTTTGTATAAAAGTCTGTTATTTTTTAAGTTATATTATTATTATTTATAATAGGCTAGGCAGATTTTGCTGATGCTTCTAAACTCGCCGGCATATTTAGCGGAACATAAAAAAAAGGTTTGATATCAGTATCATAGAAGGTTGCTGGCTGGTTTATACGTCATTTAATTTAAAAAGAAATATTTTCAAATTAAGAAAACAACTGAACATCACATTTTATGCAATTGTTTTAATTTTATTCAAATACACCTTATCTGGAGCGAACTTCGAGTATTTCTTCCTTCTGAGTTTGATTTAAAATTTCATTGAAATACTGTTTTTTGTTAGTTTTTTTTAATCGCATATCTTTCTGGAGTTGATGACTGAATTATGCCTGACTTAGCCCCAACGGAGATTGCCAGGGCACTCGAAATGCGAAGAAATGGTCAAACCAGACCAGACACAGAGTGATATCCAGAGATCTTCGTCGACCAGTTTCAACGATCCATCGCAGTATCCAACGGTTCAGCGAGACCGGTACTTATGTGAGAAGAGCAGGACAAGGCAGAAAAAGACGCATTTCGAGTAGGGATGATCGTTTCATTCGGCTTCGTGTACGTAGGAACCCCCGTTTGACGGCTGTCCAAGCCCGACATGAGTTAGAAGCAGTGCGGGGTGTAACCGTAAGTGAGCGTACAGTACGATCAAGGCTCGAAGAAGCTGGTTTGGGTTCATTTGACTTTGGAACTCGTACCAATGGAGTAAGGTATTGTTTAGTGAGGAGTGCAGAATTCTCTTAAATCAAATTGACGGCAGGCAAAGAATATACAGACGCAAAGGAGAACGATACATTCAGACAAATTTTGAAACTAGTTGCATACAGTGGTGGATCAATAATGGTTTGGGCGGGCATTTGTTTGGGAGTTCGCACAGACTTGGTAGTGATTGACAGAGGGAGTCTGACTGCAGACCGCTATATCAGAGAGAGTTTTAGAAAAAAATGTCGTACCGTTTGCCCCATATATCGGTGAAGATTTTGTTTTTATGCAGGATAATCCTCGGCCGCATACCGCTCGGGTAACTCAAGCTTATCTTAATGATATGAATATCACTGTTATGGAGTGGCCGGCGAGATCGCCGGATATGAACCCAATAGAGCACGTTTGGGACTTGCTGAAAAGAAAAGTTAAGTCCACAATTCCAGCTCCTGCCAACGTGGGAGAACTGCGAATCGCCATAGTTGAGGAATGGCGGAGACTATCCCAGGAGACCATCGATAACATCACTCTCAGTATGCCTAGACGGGTAGAAACTTTAATAAGAGCACGTGGAGGAAATACGCGATATTAATCACCATTTTTCTAATTTAATTAATTGTTATTTTAATATTAAATTTCACTTTTCCCGGTTACATGAAAAGTTCAAAAATGTACCATTTTTCACAAATAGCCTTTACTTGCAAAATCTGTTCTTAATGTGATCTCATTTTAAGTAAAAATAATGAAACTTTAAATAACAAAAGAAGTGTAGTAAGTAGATTTTAAAATAAAACCATATTTTTTTAATTATGGACCTTTTTTTATGTTCCGCTAAATATGCTGGCGAGTTTATATCAAATCTTGTGCTTTGTCTTTAAGTGCTTTTCAAGTCTGTTTACCACCTTTTGTAGTCTGTTTGAGCTAAGTTAAATAAAAGAAAGGTATGTGTGCCAGCATTTTTGAAAATTCTACCCCCAAAAGTCTGAAATATGGGATGAAAGTTAGTATGAAAGTCCTTTATTTTTCAAAGTACTTTCACACAAACAAAGTCAAGGGCATCTGCTAGTCTAAATATATAAAAGCAAAAGGTGACTGACTGTCTAATCTATCAACCCCCAGTTCAAACTACTGGACAGATCAGGCTGAACTTTGGCATTTTATGACATAGGCATTGGCTAAAAAAGGATTTTAAATGCAACCCGTATAAGAATAGGGGTTTGAAACCACCACTACGGCCCATTAACGTCCCACTGCTGGGTACAGGCTTCCATTCATCATCATCATAAGTGGATCATAAGCTTACGGGGGGGCGCGGCGAACGTCAGTGGTCTAGTGTATAAATCTTTTAAAATACATTTTGCGTAACATTAATGGCAATAGTTTCAAATAAAGTAGATTCAGTTATCAAAAAAGTTTTTTACCATCATTTTGTGTAAAAATAATTATAAAATCTAAGTGATATATAGTGAAATTGGACTATCTTTGAGCGCACGAAAAAAGGTTACGTAACTTTTAATAAAAACAAAACTAAAATTATCCATAGTGCACCAATAACAATAATAATAATAGCTAATAATTATCAAACGCAGCCGGTAATTGTGAATATCTAAATACTTTATTTTTATGTGCAGTGAGACCATTTAGTATACCTATTACCGAATGTTTTTCGCAAATAATTAATATGTCTTTGATTATTTAACAATTTGTATTAATTATCGTGTATCAATCCGAGGCGACATCTAGTGTCCGAACTCAAAACTACATCGTCGTGTGGTGAAAAGTTTAAACCTTTTATCGGTATCCTTCCCATCGATTGCAACCCCGAATAGAACCATGGCCAATAAATGTTACAGTTGTGGAAAGTTTTCTTCGGCAGATGGCGTTCGTTGTACAAAGTGCGAACAATATTTTCACCGCCCTTGTGCGAATATAGCCTCAGGGATCCGTATACCGACTAAATGGTCATGTACAAGTTGCACCAGTACAAGACGTTCTAGCAATGCTCCCTCTGTTTCGACAGACTCTGCACAGGATAGATCCTTCGAAGTTGCGGATGATGACAGTTCATCTAAATCTCTCGCTCTTCAAGTGAAATTGTTAGGAGAGCTCGTAGCACGGGAAATGGGGTCAATGCGCCAGGAACTTTCGCGGCTGAATTCCACTGTTGCCGATTTCAATAAAAGAGTCTGCCGTATTGAAGAACGGTTGGACGTCTTGGAAAAGAAGATCCCTACAAATAGTAGAATAGAGGAAAGGTTAGAAAATCTGGAAAAGAGATCCTCAGCGGAAGATAATATCAATTCTTCGGAAATTATCTCACAATTACGATTAGAACTGAATGAGCGCGAGCAAGAAAACATGCTAAACGACGTCGAAATCGCCGGGTTGGACGAGAAAAGCGGAGAAAGCCCTACCAACCTTGTTTTACTAGTCGCAAAGAAAATAGGACTGAGTTTGGAGGAGCGTGATATTGCTAGTGCAGAGCGCTCGGGTCCCCGCCGCATCATTGCTGACAGCGCAGCGGGCCAGCGGCGGCCGCCGCGACCCATAGTCGTACGCCTGGCGCGGCGCACCGTCCGCGACGACCTGCTACGCGCCGCGCGTGTTCGCCGGGGCGCTGACACATCGGGTATCATAGAAGCGGCGCAATCAAACCGCTTTTATATCAATGAGCGCCTCACTGGGACCAACAAACACCTATTTTATAAAACGCGCGAACTTGGCCGTCGCGACGGGTGGCGATATATTTGGACGAAGGATGGTCGCATTTACGCACGTTTAAATGACGAATCAGAAGTCCGCCGCATACGCACGATTAATGATACGACCAAGTTTTTTGGGGGCGGAAACGTTTAATATGCATGTTTTTCTTTATTTACATATGCTTCCACCTCGATCTCGTGGTAAATGACTTAGTTTATTATAAGATGTTAAGTATCTATAAAAGAAGTATTGTATTTTATGGTTGTTTATTATTGTTATGTTTCGGAATATTGCAAAGTATTTTTGTTTTATTACCTGGGTTAAGAAAAATGTGTGGTAATTTCAGTTTTATTCCGTATCTTTTGTTAATTATGTTTTTATATTTTGATAGCATCAGACTGTTGGGAAGTACTTGTAACTTTCCCTCATTATTGCTGTTAAGAGGAGAACTATTAAGGAATGTTTATGTTTTTGTTTTTAATTTGTGTTGTTCACTCGACAGATTGTTGAATAGTGTAAGGTCTTTTAAAATTTATGTTTTTAACACCTATTTTCGTACAAGAAATTGTAAAATATTATTATTTAACCTGAATGTAAGTGATTTGTACAGCAGCGTGACGCACAAAAACAGCTTTTATGAGTTAATATGGTTCTTCATTAATTTATTTTTAATTTTTACTAGTGACATAAACTTAAAATATATTATGGTAACTAAAGAATACACAGCTACTCAAAGTATCTATTCTATATATTATATAACTTTTGAATACCTTATTTATTTACTATATGTAATACTATCGTGTGATTACTATAATAATATTTAAAATGCTTAGGTTAAGAAATATAAAATTTGGTTGTTTAAATGCAGGCTCTCTAGGTACTAGGCATGACGAATTTTTATACGCCATGGATCGCCACAATGTTGATGTTATGGCTCTCAATGAGACTTGGCTGAGGGACGGGGAGGAGGCCCGTGCGCCAGTCGTTCCGGGCTACCTTCTGCGTCACATACCGCGTTCTACTGAAATTCGCTCTCGTGGCGGAGGCGTAGGGTTTTACATAAGACGCGGGTTATGCGCGCGGACACTCACTCACCCGAATACTACAAATGTGGAGCAAATGTGGCTCAGTATCAACGTAAGTGGTAAGACAGTCATAGTTGGAACAGCGTATAGACCACCATGGTTAAATGTAGGTTTATTTATAGATGCCTTGACCGAAACCTTTGGGTCCCTCCCTTACTATGACCATATTCTGCTCCTAGGAGATTTTAATATTAATTTTTTTGATACAAATAGTGTGAGTACCATAATGTTTCAAAACTTCTTGACTCTGACTAATATGAGACAACATGTAAAAAATGCCACGCACTTTACTAGCCACAGCGAGACCCTGCTGGACCTCATTTGCTCAGATGCAAATGTGGAGAAAATTTGTGTTGACTACGTATGCACACTTAGTGACCATGCATTTTTATCTTGTGAACTAAAGATTCCAAAAGAAAAACCTTTAAAGCGACGGGCCTACATTCGACACGTAAAAGAAATAGATTCAGATGATTTAAAAAAATGCATAATACTAATTAATTGGGATGAGATTAACTCAATTCCTAGTATAAACGAAATGGTTGATACCTTTAATGATTGTGTACTGTGGATCTTTGATGTCTTGGCTCCTTTGAAGCCCTGTTATATCAAAGAGGCCCATTACCCATGGGTGACTTATAACATTAAACTCATGATGAGGCGACGTGACGATGCACACGCCAAATCACGTAAAACTAAAAAAGATATTCATATTGAGACGTATAAAGATTTAAAGCACACTGTGGAAGAAGCAATATATAGAGAAAAAGTCGTATATTTTACAATATTTATAAACAATAACGTTCGCAACTCGTTTTTCTTATGGAAAAACCTCAAACGTCATATCAACTTAAAAAGTAAAAACAATAATCCACTACCGGTGACCTTCAATGATCCTGAGAAAATAAATGACCACTTCCTTAATACTCCTGGTAGGTGTCAAGCTTCTTCTTCAGATATTGAATTCTACTCTTCTAATCGATTCGGAGCACATACTTTTTCATTTAAAACAGTTGACTGTGCAGAAGTTTCAAAAATATTAAGAAACATCAAATCTAACGCTGTAGGGACAGATGGGATTTCCCTTGACATGTTACTGACTATATTTCCTTATACAGCCGAAGTTATAACAAACATAATCAATAAATCTATAATGACAAGTGTATTTCCCGCTGCTTGGCAGAAAGCTTTAGTCAGGCCCATTCCTAAAAAAGACAATCCTTTAGAATTAAGAGATCTACGCCCTATAAGTATCTTGCCATGCTTCTCTAAAATACTGGAAAAAATAATTTGTAACCAACTTTCCGATTTTCTCGAAAGCAACAACATACTACCTAATATGCAGTCAGGTTTTAGGAAAAATCGTGGTACCACTACTGCCTTACTTGATGTTGTTGATGAGATTTTAAGCGCACAAGATGCCGGAAATGGCACAATACTCGTACTACTGGACTACTCGCGTGCTTTTGACACAGTAAATGTGCCACTTCTATTAGCTAAATTAAAATATTATGGACTAAATACTGAAGCCGTTAATTGGTTCGCCAGCTATTTAACTAACAGATCTCAATTAGTTGAATTAAAACAAGATGATGGGTCTACTACTAAATCTAAATATAGACCTGTTGACAGAGGTGTTCCTCAGGGTTCCATTTTAGGTCCACTTTTATTTATTTTATATTGTACAGGTGTTATTAATACAATCAATCATTGCCATTATCATATGTATGCGGATGACATTCAAATTTATATATCTTTCCCCCCAAGTGAGGCTCATGAAGCTGTAAAAAAGCTAAATGAAGACCTTAACAACATAGCCAGTTGGTCAGATTCAAATTGTCTAGTTCTTAATCCTAGTAAAACCAAATATATGATTTTGGGCACTAAAAGTCAAATACAAAAAATATCCAATAAAAAACCAATAGTTAGAGTTCAAGGCGAAAATATTGAGCGTGTAACAGAAGCACGAAATCTTGGTGTGGTGATGGATGAAAATCTTCGGTTTGAAAAACATATTTTATATACAGTTCGAAACTGCTTTTATCGCCTCAAGGTTTTGTACCGTATTAGACCTTTTATAAAAACTGAAGTCCGCATTCGGCTCTGCGAATCCTTAGTATTATCCAAAGTTAACTATGCAGACATTGTTATTGGCCCAAGACTTTTGGCTCGCACTAAGAACCTAATACAAAGAGTTCAAAATGCTTGTGCTCGCTACTGTTTCGATATTCCACCACGTACCCATGTAACTCCATTTTTGAACAACGCTGGAATAATGAAGATGGAGTACAGACGACAATTACATTTTGCGACTTTGTTATTTGGAGTCATTAAGTTTAAAGTTCCTCAGTATCTTTTCCATAAGCTCCAGTGGGCGAGTGATGTGCATACCACTCACCAAACCAGGGCAGCCTCATATTTAATACTAATGCCTCGTCATTCAACTGCTGCTTTCTTAGGAAGCTTTAAATACAACGCGACTAAATGTTGGAATAATCTCCCACCGCCCTACAGAAATCTTAGAACGATCAGCAGCTTTAAGCATAAATATAAAAAGTTTCTTTTAAATATTCAATATCAATAAATACCTTTATATTTTACTTTTTTATTATTACTTAGATTTTACACTATATCCAGTGAGAGCGTACTATTTTATTGTTATTAAGATTTCTAATAAATAATTTTAAGATTTTTTTTTTTTTTTTTTAAGAATACTTTAAGCTGTGTACATAATCATTATTATAATTTTTTTCTAGTTTAGTTATACTCAAGTCATAAGTTTAATTTATTATTCACAATTTACTAGTATTTACAAAACCTATTTTTGATTCAGTTTTCTCAGATTTTCTTTTTACACCAACATAAGATAATACATACTCTGCCTAAAATATAAAGGCTATATCATTGACGTTCGCATCGAAAGGCGGTCACTGAAAATCAGCGTTGGGACACCTGGCACCTCAGATGCGAGTCCTGACGGCATCGCCAGTTTTAAGTCTGAGAGGCCAGGAGCCCCTACACAAGCTGAGTGACTCACCTGTTGGTAGCGTTACACTGCTGTACAAACTTACATTTTATAATATGTATGTAACTCATTTTTAATTTTGATTTATTTTGTGCATCTGTGTTTATTGCTGCCAATAAAGATTTTTCTATTCTATTCATTCTCATAAGAGAGTGGGAATTAGAGCTTAGACCCACCACGCTGCTCCAATGCGGGCTCGCAGGCTTTGACAACTATTATCATGATAGTGATAATAACCGGGACCAATGGCTTATAGTCAGACAAAACCCAATACTTATTATGGCCCGACCCGGGACTCCGAAAAACTCGAGACCCGAACCCGAGACCTCGTCAGCCGCAGTTAAACATGCTAACCACTAGACCAACGAGGCAGTCATTGATAGCATCATCTCAGAATGCTACCACAAATTCGAAGACTTTGTAGAATTAGATAAAACATAAATTGAAATAAAAGCACAACTTACATTAATACCAATATATTAGGTACAACACTTACACTTTACACACCTTTTCAGACTTCTTAACCGCTTAAAGTACAAGACTAAACTAAGGGGTTTGAAATTTGTATGAAAATCAAACTTATGTGTGGATTAGCAAACTTCAATATCCAGTAATTACATAAAAAGCTCATAAAATAGTCCTGAAAAGTTAGTGTGTTCTTGATTTTGAAAAATGCCTATCGTGCTGTAAATCCAAATACAATTAAACCTACTATATTTCTTGTTAAATTAACTACTAGACTACCAAAAACTTGGTTAAATATACAAAAATTTTGTTAATCGAAAATCATACATGAAACGCCAGTTTACGAGTAAAAAATCATTACACGGGTACTTACCGCACAGAATCTGAGACGTAAAGGTCCGCATCACCGGTCAAAGACGTCAACTCAATTAATAAGGGGCCTGTATGTCCTAATTGCCAATACGAAAAGTTGCCTGCACCAACATTCCCGACGACGGTATCTAGTAGCAGTTTATCGGGCTCAATTTGCACGTAGTTCGACAGTAGCGATGAGAGAGTCGATATACTTATTATTCCCAATAACAGTAATATGAATTCACGTCTCATTTTTCATTGAATTCGTAATAATTTACGCGAATTGCGAAAACATGAATATTTCATCTTCTCTCATGTCCATGTCTTTGGATAACTTTTTTGACACTGACAGATTTTTGCTGTCAAATTGACATTTCTTTTTAGTTCGGAAACTGAAGGTGAACATAGGTAATAAAACCTTGGTTCAATAGTAATCATAGATTACGGGTGTGTTCCGATATACACTGCAAGCACGGCTCAGTGCTCTTACTGGGCAGAAATTCGTTCCGTTATGGACTGACAGTATACTGCCTCAGTATCCTAGAGAAATATATGACGTCATAAATAGTCGCCATTTTTGTACTGTGGTCAAACATCTTATCCAGTGTTTTCTGCGATAAAAGTAATGTCCTTTCCCCGGGATACAACCTACACCTGTACCACCTGTACCTACACCTGTACCATCAAAATCGGTTGAACAGATGGGCCGTGAAAGCTTAGCAGACAAACAGAAAGACTTTCGCATTTATCATATTATAGTATGGATTTAGAGTAGGTATTTTTGAAGTGTAAAATGTGAATACGCGTGATCGACACCTTTCTTTATAAGACAAAAGGTCTTAAGTATAATAATATAATACATTCGTGATTAAACTTTAATGCCTTAGTTTTAACGTTTATATTTGAAACATTTTTATTACTATTTATATATATATATATATTAGACTGCCAATTTTTAATCATTTTGACTACCTCCCTGACGCAGTGGTGGAGCGATGACGTCTTATAAGTGGGAAGTCCCGGGTTCGATCTGCAACAGGTTAATTTTAGGGATTTTATAATTTCTGAATTTTCACTGGTCTGGCCTGGTGAAAGGCTTCGGTCGTGGCTACTTACCACTCTACCTGAAAAGACGTGCACACAAGCGATTTAGCGTTCCGGTACGAAACCCATTAGGAGTATGGGTTAACTGCCATGTCTCTATAATAAGGTCCGCTTGCAGACACGCCAGGTTACGTTTAACCCAGGAATAAATTTGAAATTTTGACAGAATTTTTATACGAATTCAGAAGCAGCTAACTCTGGGTTAAAAGGATAATCCGGCGTTTCTAACATGTTAGCCCGCTACCATCTTAAACTGCATCATCACTTACATCAGCTTAGATCGCAGTCGAGGGCTAGCTTGTAGCAGATTGAAAATAGGCATTTTCAAAATTCCCACAGGAGGTCGCTACTCGCTATTGTTATTTTTGCCTTTAAGATTCACATACATGCATGTTACTTACAGTCCCACAAATTTGTCTGACCCTGTGGCAGTTTCAAATGGCAAATTAAAAAGAAATAATAATAGGCATTTAAACATTAGTTCCAATTTCGGCCACCGGGTCAGATAAGTTTGTCGGACTGTATCATGTACAGCCTTAGTGAAAACAACATAATTATTTGTCATTAATTTTCGTTTTATTTCTGTTCTTAAAACATAACTGGGTATTTAGTATTTACACAGCAATAGAAAAATAGCCTAAACATACATATAAGTACTTAGTATGTAGTACTAATATACTAGGTACTAATAATACATCACATAAAATTATTAAAAAAAATACATCAAAGTACTGTTTATAAAGAAGAAATATCATTAAGATAAATTATTAATATATTTTATATTGTTGTTTAATTTATGTTTTTCTATTTATCTTTCATGGTTTTGTAATCTGTTTTAATATACAAATTTAACACAATTTAATTAAAAAAACATAAGTATTTACAATTTAATGACTAAACAATGGAGGAAGTTTAGGTGAAATAATAACTAGGAATCATTATTTTATGTCATCATAATTAAATATAAATATTAATGAATTGCTGTTAAAAGTCTCGCTAAAACTTAGAAACGGCATGACCGATTTTGATGGAACTTTTTGTGTGCGTTCGAGTGGGTCCCAGGATGTAGTATCCCGTAGTAGGATGTAGAGTAGAAAGACGGGTCTTTATGTATCCATTAAATTGTCACACTCAATAGAGGAAAACGACAAAATGAAGAAGTATGGCTTCATGCCATTTGCCGGGTCAAATTACAGTAACTGGTTGTTCAGAATTATTGCATTTGCAAGCACAGAACCTATACAGTTGTGGCGGTCTTCGCAGTGTGCACATAAGCCAATAGATGGCGCTACTGGTATCGAAGAACACGAAGACCCTGCATCGCGAATACGAAGTTCTTTTAGAATTGCAATATATATTATACAACTTACAAAGATGAATGGTCGGAACAGTGTTCCCCGACCACAACACCGGCCCGGAGGCTGATCCTCCAACACGATCGAGCCATATAATATCACCTGCTCCGGTAAACAGTTACGTATTTGAATCAGAAACTGAACACAGGCCGGAGTGAACAAAGTAAGGAAGACATGGACATTCTGGTAAAGTACATGAGTCACCTCACATGTGAGTTGTCAAGGAATGTCTAAGGAACTTTTGAAGAAACTTGATGACAGTTTCGCAAGAAAAGTAGCGTCACAGTTAATCACAAGAAAACGACCTTTGACTCAAAAATATGCTTGAGTGCAAAGGCGGATTATCCTAAGAGCAAACAAAGCACGTGCCGAGGGGCACGAGGTTACAAAGGGGCGCGCGGCCCTGTTAGGAATAATCACTAATGTATGGCAACGCTGTTTCCCTGTACATCACTAGTTAGTCAGTTGTCTATACTGTTGGGCTTCACTACGACTCTATAGTTGTTGGTGGTTGGTCTTGGTCTTGGTTTTTTGTCTTTGGTGTGTATTACGAAAATAAATGATAATTTTATCGGCCACTGGATTATTATTCATTATATATGTCACCGTAAGGTTGTAAAAACCGTTAGATTATAATCTAACTCGCGAAATTCTAAACTGTCGAAAGGTTGTAAACTGTTCAATGTTCTTAGTGTCAATTTTTGAAATATTCATTTTAATTACGTTTTCTTGTGCCTTTCTTGTAGGTTAGGTTAGGTTTCTATATAAATAATCACTTAGCTTTTATCGGGTTTAAATACCTATCAGATTACAATCTACCGGAAAATAATGCGTTAAGGGTCCTTATACAATCAGGCCGCAGCCAACTTTAGGTATATAACTCGCCACACTACAGCATATATCTGTACGCATATATAGCACTACGCTCTACGCTCGATTTTATAGCCAACTAATCAATTTTGTAACTTGAAATATTTGATTATTTATTTACTACATATTATTATCTATGCCTCCGCACCACATTATTATAGTAAATACTAGCAGACGCACCCCTGCTTCGCTCGGGTGAAATTTTTAAAAATTCCTTGGAGGTCGAATTTCCAAAATTCCTGAAACACGTGTTTATCCCTATAGTAAAAATCTGTAGGTATTTAACTCGCCACAATACAAAATATTCCTGCAAGCACGTATACTCTACGCTAGACCACAGTAAACGGATGAAACTACCTAGAAACGTTCGAAACAGCTCACTCACACAAACATGCGCATCGACATTGCCGTCAGTAGTGATTGCCGCGTCATGACGAGTGGTCACGTATAAATCTATTTCCGCGATCTTTTTAAAAATGCAAGGAGTGTATTGCGTAGTATACGGCTGTTTGAACTCTGCTTCAACAAAACCGGAACTATCGTTTTTTAAATTCATTCTAAATCGATATTTCGGGCTTCCTGGGAACAAAAAACAGGAAACTGGTAACAAATTTTAAAAAAATCTCTGTTATTGTACCGATTTCGTTCAAAATCGATATCTGACGATCCCTGGGATCACAAAACAGGAAACTGGTACCAAAATTTAAACAAAGTCAGCGCCATTTTGAAATTCTTTATTATCGTACTGATTTCGTTCAAAATCGATATCTGACGATCCCTGGGATCACAAAACAGGAAACTGGTACCAAAATTTAAAAAAAATCAGCGCCATTTTGAAATTCTTTATTATCGTACCGATTTCGTTCAAAATCGATATCTGGGGTTCTCTGGGATCACAAAACCGGAAACTGGTACCAAACTTTAAAAAAGTCAGCGCCATTTTGAAATTCTTTGTTATCGTACCGATTTCGTTCAAAATCGATATCTGGGGTTCCCTGGGATCACAAAATAGGAAACTTTTACCAGAATTTTAAAAAAGTCAGCGCCATTTTGAAATTCTCTGTTACTGTATCGATTTCGTTCAAAATCGATATCTGGGGTTCCCTAGGATCACAAAATATGAAAATTTTACCAGAATTAAAAAAAGTCAGCGCCATTTTGAAATTCTCTGTTATTGTACCGATTTCGTTCAAAATCGATATCTGAGGATCCCTAAGATCACAAAACAGGAAACTGGTACCAAAATTTTAAAAAATTAGCGCCATTTTGAAATTCTTTGTTATTGTACCGACTTTGTTCCAAATCGATATCTGGGGTTCCCGAGGACCACAAAACAGGCAACTGGTATTTAAATTTAAAAAAATCAGCGCCATTTTGAATTTGTGTTTTGTGGTCCCAGGGACCGTCAGATATCGCTTTTGAACGAAATCGGTACAATAACAAAGAATTTCAAAATGGCGCTGAGTTTTTAAAATTTTGGTAACAGTTTCCTGTTTTGTGGTCTAAGGGATCCTCAGATATCGATTTTGAACGAAATCGGTACAATAACAGAGAATTTCAAAATGGCGCTGACTTTTTTTAAATTTTGGTACCAGTTTCCTGCTTTGTGATCCCAGGGACCGTCAGATATCGCTTTTGAACGAAATCGGTACAATAACAAAGAATTTCAAAATGGCGCTGAGTTTTTAAAATTTTGGTAACAGTTTCCTGTTTTGTGGTCTAAGCGATCCTCAGATATCGATTTTGAACGAAATCGGTACAATAACAGAGAAGTTCAAAATGGCGCTGACTTTTTTATAATTCTGGTAAAAGTTTCATAATTTGTGATCCTAGGGAACCCCAGATATCGATTTTGAACGAAATCGGTACAATAACAGAGAATTTAAAAATGGCGCTCACTTTTTTAAAATTCTGGTAAAAGTTTCCTGTTTTGTGATCCCAGAGAACCCCAGATATCGATTTTGAACGAAATCGGTACGATAACAAAGAATTTCAAAATGGCGCTGAGTTTTTTAAATTTTGGTACCAGTTTCCTGCTTTGTGGTCTTAGGGATCCTCAGATATCGATTTTGAACGAAATCGGTACGATAACAAAGAATTTCAAAATGGCGCTGACTTTTTTTAAATTTTGGTACCAGCTTCCTGCTTTGTGATCCCAGGGACCGTCAGATATCGCTTTTGAACGAAATCGGTACAATAACAAAGAATTTCAAAATGGCGCTGAGTTTTTAAAATTTTGGTAACAGTTTCCTGTTTTGTGGTCTAAGGGATCCTCAGATATCCATTTTGAACGAAATCGGTACAATAACAGAGAATTTCAAAATGGCGCTGACTTTTTTAAAATTTTGGTACCAGTTTCCTGCTTTGTGATCCCCGGGACCGTGAGATATCGCTTTTGAACGAAATCGGTACAATAACAAAGAATTTCAAAATGGCGCTGAGTTTTTAAAATTTTGGTAACAGTTTCCTGTTTTGTGGTCTAAGCGATCCTCAGATATCGATTTTGAACGAAATCGGTACAATAACAGAGAATTTCAAAATGGCGCTGACTTTTTTATAATTCTGGTAAAGCGATATCTGACGGTCCCTGGGATCACAAAGCAGGAAACTGGTACCAAAATTTAAAAAAAGTCAGCGCCATTTTGAAATTCTCTGTTATTGTACCGATTTCGTTCAAAATCGATATCTGAGGATCCCTTAGACCACAAAACAGGAAACTGTTACCAAAATTTTAAAAACTCAGCGCCATTTTGAAATTCTTTGTTATTGTACCGATTTCGTTCAAAAGCGATATCTGACGGTCCCTGGGACCACAAAACACAAATTCAAAATGGCGCTGATTTTTTTAAATTTAAATACCAGTTGCCTGTTTTGTGGTCCTCGGGAACCCCAGATATCGATTTGGAACAAAGTCGGTACAATAACAAAGAATTTCAAAATGGCGCTGACTTTTTTTAAATTTTGGTACCAGTTTCCTGCTTTGTGGTCTTAGGGATCCTCAGATATCGATTTTGAACGAAATCGGTACGATAACAAAGAATTTCAAAATGGCGCTGACTTTTTTTAAATTTTGGTACCAGCTTCCTGCTTTGTGATCCCAGGGACCGTCAGATATCGCTTTTGAACGAAATCGGTACAATAACAAAGAATTTCAAAATGGCGCTGAGTTTTTAAAATTTTGGTAACAGTTTCCTGTTTTGTGGTCTAAGGGATCCTCAGATATCCATTTTGAACGAAATCGGTACAATAACAGAGAATTTCAAAATGGCGCTGACTTTTTTAAAATTTTGGTACCAGTTTCCTGCTTTGTGATCCCAGGGACCGTCAGATATCGCTTTTGAACGAAATCGGTACAATAACAAAGAATTTCAAAATGGCGCTGAGTTTTTAAAATTTTGGTAACAGTTTCCTGTTTTGTGGTCTAAGCGATCCTCAGATATCGATTTTGAACGAAATCGGTACAATAACAGAGAATTTCAAAATGGCGCTGACTTTTTTATAATTCTGGTAAAAGTTTCATAATTTGTGATCCTAGGGAACCCCAGATATCGATTTTGAACGAAATCGGTACAATAACAGAGAATTTAAAAATGGCGCTCACTTTTTTAAAATTCTGGTAAAAGTTTCCTGTTTTGTGATCCCAGAGAACCCCAGATATCGATTTTGAACGAAATCGGGACGATAACAAAGAATTTCAAAATGGCGCTGACTTTTTTTAAATTTTGGTACCAGTTTCCTGCTTTGTGATCCCAGGGATCGTCAGATATCGCTTTTGAACGAAATCGGTACAATAACAAAGAATTTCAAAATGGCGCTGAGTTTTTAAAATTTTGGTAACAGTTTCCTGTTTTGTGGTCTAAGGGATCCTCAGATATCGATTTTGAACAAAATCGGTACAATAACAGAGAATTTCAAAATGGCGCTGACTTTTTTTTAATTCTGGTAAAAGTTTCATAATTTGTGATCCTAGGGAACCCCAGATATCGATTTTGAACGAAATCGGTACAATAACAGAGAATTTCAAAATGGCGCTCACTTTTTTAAAATTCTGGTACAAGTTTCCTGTTTTGTGATCCCAGAGAACCCCAGATATCGATTTTGAACGAAATCGGTACAATAACAGAGAATTTCAAAATGGCGCTGACTTTTTTTTAATTCTGGTAAAATTTTCATATTTTGTGATCCTAGGGGACCCCAGATATCGATTTTGAACGAAATCGGTACAGTAACAGAGAATTTCAAAATGGCGCTGACTTTTTAAAAATTCTGGTAAAAGTTTCCTATTTTGTGATCCCAGGGAACCCCAGATATCGATTTTGAACGAAATCGGTACGATAACAAAGAATTTCAAAATGGCGCTGACTTTTTTTAAATTTTGGTACCAGTTTCCTGTTTTGTGATCCCAGGGATCGTCAGATATCGATTTTGAACGAAATCGGTACAATAACAAAGAATTTCAAAATGGCGCTGATTTTTAAAAATTTTGGTAACAGTTTCCTGTTTTGTGGTCTAAGGGATCCTCAGATATCGATTTTGCACGAAATCGGTACAATAACATTTTGAACGAAATCGGTACGATAACAAAGAATTTCAAAATGGCGCTGACTTTTTTTTAATTTTGGGTAAAGTTTTCTGTTCAGTGATCCCAGGGAACACCAGATATCGATTTTGAACGAAATCAGGACGACAAAAAAGAATTTCAAAATGGCGCTTACCGTACTAAAATTATTGGGAAAAAGTTTGTTAGTAGGATTGTTCTTCAATCACGCCGTAACAGACTAACGTATTGACCTAATTTTTTGCATAGGTATAGTCTGCTATAATAATAATTGAGTGTAGTTAAGGGCTCTAGACTTATTTAATAGACTTCAATTAATACATTCATACATACATCCAACATACATACATACACACTCACACACACACGCATAGGCATACATAGACTCCTAATCTCGTACCCTTTCCTTTTGGCTTTGCTGTAATCCGGTAAAAAAAAGGGTAATTGAGAACTTTCTTCTTTGTGTCGTAAACAATATCAAGTTTTATCGAGCGCAGTA
Source organism: Erebia palarica (assembly GCA_964035005.1). Taxonomy (NCBI): domain Eukaryota; kingdom Metazoa; phylum Arthropoda; class Insecta; order Lepidoptera; family Nymphalidae; genus Erebia; species Erebia palarica. Next base: position 9,531,233 of record OZ035994.1, on the reverse strand, counting down.
TACAACACGGTGTTAATTTTGTCGTAATAAATTTCATGCAAAAAAGCGATACACCCACCCGTTCACGAGCGCATCTCAGCGCGTACTGAGCGCCAAACGCCAAGCGGCCGGCTTCTTTCCATAGAAAATGTATGAAGAATTTTTTGTGTTGACACATAAATGACAAAAGTATTTATTTGTATGCATAATGTTCCAGCATTTGGGTAGAGGACTATATAAGCCCCACTCTTTTGTTATTTTCAAGTTAAAATATGTAACTGATCTAGCTTTATGGGTTCCTATCCAGACCCCATTTTTCGTCATTTTCAGCAGTTCTTGCGTTCGTAGAAACGTATTTATTCCGAAAATTTGTATGGGAGTGTGCATTTTTTATGGGGTCTAACTAGAGATGAATACATTACCTTTAATTTAATACCATAATATCCCAACAGCTGTTATTCCATTTATCTATAAATGGTACTTGAAAAAGTATGATATCTGTATAAGGGGCCTTAAATTGTAATCTTTCGACAGTTTAGATTTTCGCGAGTTAGATTATAATCTAACGGTTTTTACAATCTTACGGTGACATATTATATTCAAAAGCAGAGCGTGGTTCCGAAAAATTATAAGGAAGTGTTGGAGCGGACGTATTGACAAAGATTTTCTACTTGGGTGGTTTGGGCTGTGTCGGGTCGTCTCGTGGCTGGCTATGCAAAATGGCAGCACGTGAAGATGAAGGTATAAAATATCTCGTCGAACCATTCAGAGGGGTGAACTATCTGTTGTGGAAGCGTCGGGTGGAAGCTATTTTCGCAGCCAAGGACATGGATCAATTTTTAACAAATGAGAAATCTGATGATGCTAACAAAAAGAAAGCTTATGCTTTATTGTTAACCATGATTGATTACTCTCTATTGGCGGCGATGTCAGATGAGAATTCGGCATTCAAGATATGGGCGGCTTTGAAAGACAAATATGGGAAGTCAAGTGCTGCGAGTCAGATACTAGTGCGAAAAAAACTCACGAGCATGAAAAAGCGTCGTGATTGCAGCATGCAAGATCATATAAACGAGATGCTGGGTATGATAAATGAGTTACGAGCTTCAGGTACGACTGTAAAAGACATGGATATTGTTGTTTATATATTGATGTCATTACCTCCAGAATTTGATGTTATAAAGGCATAAATTGAAAACCAACCAGATACAACTTTGACATCTGACTTTGTGATTCAAAGACTATTGAATGCGGAGACATTGAAAGGTGATACAAGTGAAAAGAAGGCTGAAAATGCAAAGACAAATGAAGCATTTAATGCAGAGAAATATCAAAATGTAACATGTCATAAATGTAAACTAAAGGGTCACATTGCAAAATTTTGTGGCAGAAAGTCAACATGCTTTAACTGTGGACGTCCTGGCCATTTGAAGAAGGACTGTTGTGTCAAGTCGAAGTCTAATAACAGTGAGTCTGCTGCTGTCACCTTCATGGTAAATGAAACAAGTGAGCGTTTCATGTTGGACTCGGGTGCATCTACACACATGTGCAGCAAACAAGAATGGTTTAAGGACATGAGACCCCACAAAGGTACAGTGACATGTGCATCTAAAGTAGAAATTTTGGAAGTCAGAGGTATTGGTACAATTGTTGGCATGTTAAATGGAAGAGAAATAACCCTCACAGAAGTATTGCTTATTTCAGAGTTAAATAGTCAGTTAATATCAGTGAAAAATATACAGAAAGCTGGCTACAGTATTATATTTACAAATAATGTGGCAATTGTCGAAAAGAACTAAGTGAAATTTGTTATAGCCAGATTGAATGAGAAAGGTCAGTACATAAGTCAGTTTGATCCTATTACATCAGCTGCAACTCACTATGTTGAGCAAGATGCTAAATTGTGGCACAGGCGAATGGGACATTCTAGCAACAATGTTATGAATGCCAGTATCAGATTCCCTAAGTTTTTGTAAAGAATGTTTAACTGCCAAGCAAGCTAACACGCCTATGGGTAGAGGACCAAGAGATAGGGAAGATAAACCCATGAGAATGATACACACGGATATTTGTGGACCAATAGACCCACCTACCAGCAGCAACGAGAAGTATCTTGTTACCATAATAGATGATCATTCTAGATTTTGTTAAGTTCATCTGTTGAAAAATAAGAGTGATATACCTAGTTGATATTATATTGAAGCAGTTTCACAAGCAGAATCCAGAAGTTTACAAAATAAGGTGTGACAATGCTAAGGAATATGTGTCAGGTGAGCTTGCACGTTATTTTAAGTCCAAGAATATTCAGCTAGATGCTGCCCCGCCATACACTCCTCCGTTGAACGGTGTTGCGGAGAGAGCAAACAGATATCTTTTGGAGAAGGCACGAGCTCTCATGTTTGATGCAAACTTACCGAAGAGTTTTTGGGGCTATGCGGTGCAGACTGCTGCTAACCTGAAGAACCGGATCCCGAACCAGACAGTGGGTAAGACTCCTTTCGAGCTTAAATTTGGAAAGGTACCAGATTTGAACAATATCAAGGTTTTCGGATGTGACGCCTATATGAGAGTACCAGATAACCTGAGGAAGAAGCTGGATCCCAAGTCTAAGAAAATTTTCGTAGGATAATCCAATATGGGCTATCGCTTGCTGGATTCGAGAACTAGTCAAATTACTGTTTCACGTAATGTTGTATTTAATGAAGAGAAGAGGACTTGTATTTCAGACTCTGTTGATAATAGGATAAGAGAAGAAGTAGTTCCTGATAATGATGTAGTTCCTGAGCCTGGTGTGGTTCCTGAGGCAGCTGAACCAGAGATAGCTGATGGAGGTCAAGATGAATTCTTCAAATCTTTTGCCCTCGGTGTTGCCCGTCACTATAAGCTTTTCTAAGCTGTCGTTCCCTCGTCGCATGATGTGACCGAAGTAAGAGAGCAGGCGTCGGTAACATATGGAGGAAAGTCGCGTTTTTACCCCTAGCTGTGACAGGATAGATGCGTTTGTGCGCTTGGCTGTCCAAGGAATCCTTAACATGCGTCTCCAGCACCACATCTCGAACGCGTCTATCCTTTGCCTTTCTCTCGCCTTTATGGTCCATGTTTCCACTCCGTACATGAATACTGGAAAAATCAAAGCACGGACCAGGCGACTCTTAGTGTTATTGCTTATACCCCGATTCCTCCATATTCCGGTTAGACGTGTCATGGCGCTTTTAGCCTTTACAATGCGTCTCTTAACTTCTGAAACACAGCTCCCATCACTGCATATTTGTAAGCCTAGATAGGTATATTCCTCCACAACTTCTATAGATGGAATAGTGCAGGATTTGCGAGTTTGCCAGCGCGGTCAACTATCATGAGCTTGGCCTTACTTCTGTTTATAGTCAAGCCTAACTCCAAACTCTCCGCTTCCAGTCTTCGCAGAAGTTCCTGCATGTCTTCCAGTGAAGTAGCGACAATGACAGTATCGTCTGCATACCTTAGGTTGCATATCCGTTTTCCACCTAAAGGGAATCCTCCGTTTCAATTCTCCAAAGCTGTGCGGATTATGTATTCTCCGTATATGTTAAAAAGCATTGGAGAAAGAATGCAGCCCTGACGTACGTCTTTGCTTGTAACAAACACATCAGAACAGTCGGTGTCAATCTTAACAAAGGATCGGTTGCTGCAGTAAAGGTTACGGATAAGACCGGTAAGATGTTTTGGCACTCCCATTTCCTCCAAAACCGACCACAGTCTGCTCCATACTACGCAATCAAATAGCATAACATTACGCATAAATTGGTGTAGTCTGTGAAATAGAGAACAACAGGGTTGTTGAACTCACGACTCTTTTCTATAATCTGGCGGATATTTAAGATCTGTTCTCGTGTACCCTTTCCTTTCACAAATCCCGCCTGTTCTTCAGGAATCTGCCGATCTAGATAGGCTTTTAATCGCTTATTGATTATATGCAGAAGAATCTTGCTTGCATGCGATATAAGGGCTATTGTTCTGTAGTTTCCGCAACCAGTAGTCGAGCCTTTCTTGTGCAGCGGTATAAAGACGGATTCGGTCCAATCCTGGGGCCACTGACCCGTCTTCCAGATAGAATTGCAGATATTCGTTATTATTGTAGTACCTGCTGAACCTAGGCTTTTAATGAGCTCAGCCGGAATAGCATCCTTCCCTGGAGACTTGCCTAGTTTTAAAAAGTACTATAAAATTTTCGAAGTAAATCAATCCAACAAAGATTGTAGCATATTCGCAATCGTGTGGTTATCCTCGCTATTTACTTAGGTACATTGAGTTATCGAATCAAATTTCGTTACTGATAAATCAATATTTACCTCTTTTATCACAAAACACTAAATTCTACTAAATTATGCATGAAGAAAATGCACTAAAACCACTCTATATGTATACCTACATATCGTCTTCCGACGCTCGGGGATACGACCGTTGCCGAACCATGACGAAGATTTCTATGCGCATTATCACTTTGGGAGTACTGTAATTTTTTTTTAACAGTTGTCATTGAATGTGGTTAGCAACAATTTTGAATTAAATAATTCATAACTTTATTTTTTTTAGTTGTCAAGTATTATATATGTCACAGTAAGATTGTAAAAACCGTTAGATTATAATCTTACTCGCGAAATTACAAACTGACGAAAGATTACAATTTAACGCATTATTTTTCGGTAAATTGTAATCTGTTAGGTATATTAACCCGATAGAACCTAATGAATGGTAGTTCCCGGCCACAGGCCATTCATATGTCGAACTATGTGTCCTAATTATTTATGTCGAACCCTAACCTAACCTACAAGAAACAGACAAGAAAACGTAAATACAATGAATATTTCAAAAATTGTTACTCAGAACATTGAACGGTTCAAAATATTTCGACAGTTTACAATTTCGCGAGTTAGATTATAATCTAACGGTTTATACAATCTTACGGTGACATATATACCCTAACCCTGGCTTCCTAATTATCCTTACTAATATTATTTGGAGTGACCGAAACCGCCTCTTCTTTAATATAGCAAAGTATCAAATGATGTTCTTCACTCGTTCGAGATAGTAATATAATCACCAACTATAGTAGACACCAACTGGTAGCTACCAGCTATGCAATGAGACGATTCGTCGTGCTTTCGAAGTTAATAAACTTTTTGATATGGCTGCTAGGGGGGCGCCCATGAGGTGCTTGCCTAGGGCGCTCTCTACATTTATCCGCCTCTGCTTGAGTGCAAGGTCTCGAGAATTACTGCATTAGTGTTGACACGCTGGTCAGAGAATTAAAAGAAACGGGTGCTCAACCCAGGGAGACTGAAATTTGATATTATTGTTGACACGCTGGTCAGTGAATTAAAAGAATCGGTTGCTCAACCCAGTGAGAGTGAAATTAGCTGGTATCTTCACTAGCTATGCCTTAGCGTTCCAGCATGTGGTATACAGAAATAGAAACTTTGAATAGTTCAGATATTGCGTTACAATTTATTAAAAACGGTTATTAAAAGAAAAAGGTTTGGAATTCAAGATGAGAGTGTATTCATGTTGAATCAAAGAAAGTGTAAACCTGTCAGCCTACCATAGCTTCAAACCCTGTATACGGTACTGTTTGCCGTTAGTTATTTATCGCAATTTGATAATTACTACGGCAAAGAACATTTTAAAAGTGCAAAATGGGTACTAAGGGATCTGAAAGAAACTTTAGAACTCGGAATAAGTTTCGAAAAAACTGAATGACTGAACTATTTATGGATTCACAGATGCTGATTGGGCATCGTGTGCACTGGACTGGCGATCCCACACAGATGTTGGAGACTACGCCTCACAACTGGTTTTGCACAGTTAATCACAAAAAGCTACCTTTGACTCAAAAATATGCTCGAATGCAAGGTCTGAAGAATTATTTCATTATATTTGACACGGTGGTCAGAGAATTAAAAAAAACGGGCGCTCAACCCAGCGAGAGTGAAATTTGCTGGTATCTTTTACTAGCTACTGCCACATGCTGGAACCCTGAAGACATCAGGGTTCCAGCATGTGGTAGCAATAGAAACATTGAAAAGTTCAGATATTGCATTCGAATTTTTTAAGAAACAGTTATTAAAAGAAAAAAGTTTGGAACTCAAGAGGAGAGTAATGTAATCGTTATAACATCGAGAAAGGTGGACTATTTAATATCAAAATGGCGAGGCTCAGTAGGTAAAAGGAGAGTGGGAAGACAAGAAAAAATGGGCTGAAGACATCATTGATATTGCAGAAAAAATTTGATGAGTATTGCTACCAAGCTGCAGGCCGCCCTCCGTATTCTAGGTTGGGCACTCAGTCGCCTGGTGCTATGCATCCCCGACAACTTTTGGCTAACTCAACACGGTCAATCCCATACATGAAAAACCCCAGGCAAACGACAAATGGACTGATGGACCAGGAAAGAACGAAACGAACAGGACTCGAATAACAGACTCAGACTAACCGCTCGCCTCCCCCCAGACGCTAACACATCGTGCAAACATGAACCAACAAGAGGCAAGAAACGTCCAGGAACAGGGAAGGAGAGATCTTCGACGCGTGCCTTAAACCTTCGGCATAAGGCACCGTACCTTATGCGCCCGCCTTCGAAGGAAAAGCCTTCCTAAGTAAGAGGGTGTTTAAGCTATGGTGCTACAATGACGAAGCCCTATCGTAGTTACAGGAGGTCGTACCACGACTCAGATCACCGCGAGAGGGAACGGGGCTCGCGTTGAAGAAACAATCCGAAATACCAGTACGGGTAAGATCAGCACTCTTCGTGCCGAGATACAGGCGGAGATCGGAAAATCCACACCACCACAGTATCATGGCCGGCCAAAACCCCTGGCGAAAGATATCAACGTGGACCCTGTACACATACAAAAGAGTTCACAGCAACACTCCTGGTGTATTCCTAGTGCTAGGAATACCCAAGGAGCAAATTGCAGACATCCTGGCACGAGGGAGGAAAGTGGCCAACTCCACGGAGTCTATATACATCCGCTTCTTCACCAAAGGAGTAAGCGCTGTACCTCCGTTAGACCTTCTCGAGCCAGGAATGCAAACACAAATAAATACGGACATACCACTAACACAAAGACAGACAGACAATCTGACAACACTCCGGAACCATCTGTAAGCACCGTGCTTGAAAACATAAACGCGGTGATAACAGAGTCACCGGCAACTCCCCTGCCAAACGAGTGGGCCGAGGAGGCGAGGACCGACACGACCGACATGACAGACACGACTGTCCTAAATAAATACATGGGCCCCTATGGTCGACGACGACTAACGTCGTCTCTTCATACATTAACATTCAAGCACATTATTATAGTGCAAACCAACCTCCAGCATAAAAATCTTGCGAAGGCCACTCTGAGATAACAGCTGAAGATTGAGGCTGAGACCATAGCCCTAATTCAAGAGCCGTGGGTTCGGGCAAATCGAGTGCGTTAAGGTCTTCTACCGCAGTCTGCAAGAGCCGCCCCGAACATGCATGTACATACCACGCTGCATTGCGGCAACATTACTTACACATTACTGTCACAGAGATCTAACAGCAGTGAAAATACCTCACGGAATAATACAAAACAATGGGTCAACGTCTAGACCTCTAGTCTTGGCATCACGGTATCTACCCATTGAATGCCATATTCCAACAAAAGAAGTTATGGAATCAATTAACCACTGAGAAGAACAAAAGACAGATCTGATCATCTCAGCAGACACTAACGAGCACCACATCCTGTGGGGTAGCACGAAAACCAACCGACGGGGCGAGATTTCGAAAACTAGAAAGACAAAGCAGGAACCAAAAAGCAGTTGATGGGACCTAGACCTGGAAAAGAAAAGAAAAGGCAAAAGTTAAGTTAAAGTTAAAGTTAAGTTAAAGAAAAGTTAAGGCACCTATTCAACAGAGCAAAAAACACCAGATGGAACATGCGCTGGTACAACTTCCAAGAAACACAGTCAAACACATGGAAATTCTAGAAAAATTGAGTTTATAGTTGATTCGTGGGCTACTGATCATCTAGTTAATAAAAGAGAATATTTTAATAGGATTGAGAAGTTAGGGACGCCTATTAAAATTAATATTGCCAAGGACGGTGAGTTGTTAAATGCATATGAGACAGGTTTTATTGTTACTGTAAGTACAGCACAAGTGTACACTAAATAAATAAATAATTGCTCCACTCCAATCAAACCAGAATCTCATAAAGTATACCAAACACAGTGCCACCTTTTGGGTTCAATTATTGTGAGTCTTAAGCATCCAGGGATCCATTTAAACACACACAAATATCATCAAAATTGATCCAGCCGCTCATTGATAAACACATGTACAGAATAATTATATAATGTATGACCCACCACAGAGCTGAGAGGAGCTGATATTTGATATTTAAAAATCATGCATCTTAACCAATAGACGTCTACAGCTGGAGGAAGGTTCCTCCTGTTATGTATACAGTATTGCTGTCATGAAATTTGTGTGAGGGTACTTGGTTACTTTGTTTGTCAATAAAGTTAACTTAAGGTTGCGCTACTGTATGATTTTTAGTTTGTATCAAGTTACCTAGCAAATACATGTGCAAAAGCTAGCGAACTCAAGTGTTTTCTTTATGTTTCCAATCATATTAGTCTCCAGCATGGATCTCCACAGAACACGGTCATATGTTGCTTGCTTCCAGCGGCTCCCAGCTACTAGCTTGAGATCTTTCATTCATCTAGTGAGGGGTCGTCCAACGCATTTCAAGCATTATGCGATAGTCTCAACAAACTCCTTAACCTTTTTGACTTTAAGCAAATTCTGAGAATCAGGGTTATGTGCTTTCTCCATATGTCTCCTCAACTCGTGGCTCCTAACAAAACTCGATGCACACATTGTACATTGGATTCTCATTCCCTTATTATGTCTTCGCTTGGCATGTTCAGACCTTCTCGAGGAAGAAATGAATTTCTCCCCACAGTCAGCGCATTCGTACGGTTTCTCTCCCGTATGTCTTCGTCTATGGTACACCGCGGCCATTTTGGAAACTAATTTAGCACCACAGATATCACATTCGAAGTTCCTCACTCGCGTATGCACTACCGTATGTTCCGCTAACCGTGCTGGGGTATAAAACCTTTTACCACACCATTGGCACTGATGAGGTCGGATGTCCATGTGGATCCATAAAATATGATTTTTCAACTGTGGTCGCGAATGATAAGTTTTATTGCAATAGTCACACGTAAAAGTAGCAGGATCCCGAATGTTTGAACGACGACTTCTAGGTATGGTTTTCAAGTCCGGTTTAGCATTGGGTTCACATTTTTGCCTATGCTCCCTGTAACATCCGCGATTTGTGAACTGCACACCGCACGCCCTACAAGTCCTCACATTATGCATCTGAGAATGAACTTCGAAGGATGCGTGCCTTTGAAATGTCCTTCCACAGTCATTGCAAGTCAACTTCCCAGGGCCGTGACACTTCTTTTTATGTTTCCTCGTTTCTGGTTCCGTTTTAAAAAGCAACGGGCATTCTGGACACAGAAACATATCAGTATTATGCACTTCTGCTAGATGTTCTTTCATTTGCAGACCACGTATGAACATTACACCACATAACCAGCACCCTTCTTTTTGACCACTGTTACGTAGATGTACATTTAGGAAGTAAGGACTTGAAAAGCTTTTTCCGCAATCCGTGCATTCGCATGACGGCCCCGTTCTCGGGTTTCTCGGTTTTCTTTCAGTGATCAACGGTTTCCTTTTCAAACGATTCGATAAATGTTGCGCCAATTCTTTTGAACTACCCTCAAAATTGTTAACACTTTGCAGATCCAAATTTTCTTTGATAATGGCGTAAAAGGACTTCTGGGTTTTTAAAGGAATAATGCTTTCTAAGGAAGTAACGCAATTGGTCCACAGTTTTTGTGAATGGTTGGCGAATGCACGGAACTCATACGCTGCCGTGGCGAAATGGGTGCACGATATGCACAACAGTTGAGGGCACAGTTGCTCCTCAGCTTGCCTCTGTAACAAGAGAAATGGTACTTCAATCGAGGTTTTCATAATGTTACTTTTTTATCAGAGATCTAACAGTTAGGATTCAGTAGTAAAGCAAGGAACATATCTGTCATATTCATTCATCGGTCTATGTGTCACTAGACTAAACCTTATGAGTTAGTGCATAGTGGTAAGTGACAGTACAGTGTGTCTAAGTTTGTCAAAAAAAGACAAAGATACGTCAATGGACAATTTCTTAGTACATAAGATAAATTATAAGTTTAGATTGAAATAAAATTACTCATTAGCCAATTAGTAAGGCTAGATCGTAGTTATATGAGTACCTCACTGGTACTCAATAATAGGAAAAAATTGTTGGTCTATGTGTCATAGAATTAAAAAAAAAGAGATAAGCTAACAGGTTAAAATGATGAAAAATTAAATAATCTTTGATTAACAAATACAACAACAACATTTTGATTTAAAATTTTACTTAGACAGTTTGAGCATTTAGTTTTGAGAAAACCATAGAAGTAATGTCTGATAGAAGTATTACCTATCTGTGGAATCATATTTTATGTGTTTTGCTGAAACGCATTTGACCAGGATTTTATTAAATTAATTATTCAAAAGTTCGCGGAGCTATTAATTGAATTGAATTGAATTTTTATATGTTAACTTAACTAAGACCTAGAAAAATACAATTACCACAAACTCCTTCCCGTTTTATCTTCAAAATTGGCTTTTAATATTATTTTACTGTATTATTAATGTCTGAATGTGCAGATTGTATATGCTTTTTTAGTTCAAACGGCCGAATGAAACCTGCGCCACATTTTTCACAATTATGCAAATGACCACCCTTGTGCCTCCTTTTAATATGGTCTAACCTCCTTGAAGATGATAAGAAGCTATCACCACATTCTTCACATTTGTAGGGCTTTTCTCCAGTGTGAATTCTTTGGTGCATGAGGAAACCAGTGACTGTACGCATTTTAGCACCACATTCACACTGGTATATCTTCCGTTCAGTTTCGTGTACGATCTCGTGAGCCTTGTGGTGATATTTCGTTGAACTACGCTTCCCACATATCTGACAGACAAAAGGCAGCACATCCAAATGCTTTTGTATTACATGTATTCTTAAAGATGGTTTTTTGGAATATTTTCGGCCGCAATCGTGGCATTCATATGTTCCTTCGACTTCGGCGTAATGTCCGGTATGCTGACAATGTTCTTTGTGGTAAACATAACATTTTCGATTCTCAAAACTTCTGCCGCACTTCGAGCAGCTAAATAATGTGTGCGCGAACATATGAGCGCGTAGGGATCTCTCGTTTTTGAAACCGTGCTTACATACCCTACATTGTGGGGAATTAATTCCGTGAAGTTCTTTATGAGTGTCCAAACTAGATTCGTGGTCGAACAGTTGGTGGCAAATCTTACAAGCGTGGACAAATTTCTCGTGAACGTTTTCCAAATGTTTTGCCAACTTTTCCTTTGGTAAAATCTTGCCGCAAATTTTACAAGCGCCTTTGGGAGTGCTCATTAAATGCTGGTTCAAATATTGGGGCTGATTGAATGGTTTACCACACTGCCGACACTTGGTTTTTACGTGATATTTTGGCGGTTTATTTAATATGTTCTCCCGTTCCATATCCGATTTGAGGATAATATCATTGAGTTTGTCCGTAGCTTCATTTAAGGTACGAATTTTTAGTGCACTGCCTTTGAAAATGGTACCTTCTTTGTTCAAGCATATATAATAGACTGAGTTATCTAGTTTCATAAATGAATTTTCTGCGTGTTCAGTCAGAATTTTGGTAGCACGATTCCATTCTTGATCAGAACTGTTGCATAGCAAATTGAACTTCCACGCAATTAGTGCGCTGTCGGTGCATTCGCTGCATAGGCCTCCGGGCAGGTCGGTCTCCGCTAAGACCTGAAACCACGGCACCAATCAATCTTCATCCATCTTCAAATATCATTTCTATTATAAATGAGCAATTCCTTGTACAGTTTCGCTTAAACGTGTAGTTTTCAGTTCTCTAGAGAATGCCACGCTAGATATTGGATAGAAGCAGGCATAACTTTGTGCGTCTAGACTCTCAAGTCCCTATCATTTCATAGCTCGATTGTTGACAAATTGACAATCGATTTGTTAGATCTTTTGATCTAACACATCTGTACAATCATTTCAATAAGTTCAACCATTTAAAAAGTAATTTATAGCTATTTTTTTCAAAATAGTAAAATTAAACAACTGATTTGAATAAGATAAAATCTTTGGATATCAGAAATAACTGTATTATATATTTTATCGTAGGAAGTGAAAACTTGTGAGGTAAAGTTTTCACATAGTAAGTAACAACAAATTATTTAAACAATACACAAATCCAAAACGGACACTCAAATGGAATATGAGTAATACAAACTAGATACTCATAAAAGCTTCTTTTTTTCAATATATATTTTCTTTGTTTCTTTAAAGCTTTCAACCAAGCTTTAGTTACTTGCACAAAAAAACCTATAAGGAGTCGTGTTGGCGACAAAATGGATCTTACATAAGAGACAAAGTTAAGAAATCATCATTAGGATGGCTATCATTCCTCACATTGCATCACAATAATAGTTTATTTTTTCTCCTCACTGTCTGGTTCAATAAATACTTTTAACATGATAGTTTTCTCGGGTCTCCTATATGGAAAATTCACTTTCTGATGTGTCCTGCTATGGTGTAATAGCCCACGGCTCGATCCAAACTTTTCGTGGCACTCTGGGCACTCAAACGTTTGTGCTTCATCACTTTCATTTACGTGTGCAGATTTCATGTGCTTTTTTAATCTGAACGGCTGTCGAAACTTCGCAGGGCATAGCTTACAAGTGTGTTTTAATATCACATCGGTATCTTGATGTACTTTTCGCATATGCTCCGAACGTCTTGAGGAAGCACTGAACGTCTCCTTACATATCTTACAGGCATACGGCCTTTCCCCCGTATGCAACCTCAAATGCTGGACATAACCTAATTTACTTTTAAGAACAATTCCACAATGTTGGCATTTGAATGACAAGTTTAATTCGTGCTTTTTTAAATGCTCCGTCATATGCGCCGTCGCTAGAAGCTTCCCACAATACGCGCAAGGCGCATGCGTGTTTTTCATGTGCACAATTTGTATGTGTGCGGTAACATACTTCTTTTTGGCGAATCTTTTACTGCAATAATCACAGATGCTCATATTATCTGTGCTACCACGTACACCAACTTTAATATTCCTTTTGCTATTCATGTTTTTGACATCTATCCTCATTTTTGTTTTAATATTTTTGTCTAAATTACAACATCTCTTTACATGATACAAATAGCAGGTTTGGTTTTGGAATATTTTGTCACAGCTCGGGCAAGATTTCCGTCTGTGTACAGACATGTGAGCGTTGAACGCTTGATGAGACTGGAACGTTTGTCCACAGTCTATACAAGAACACGCACCGCGTGAATGGACTTTATTTAGATGCTGGATATATTTATTTTTAGTCAGCAGTACAGCAGGGCATTTGTTACAGTCAAAAACTTCTATACTATGGACTTCATTAAGATGTGACACTAGTTCATCACGAGTCATAATTTCGCAACATATATGACATGCGCGTGTCATATCAATAGATCCTCGTAAATGGTGACACAGTTTTAGGGGACTAAGAAACTTTTTATTGCAATTCGGACACTGTGGCATTTGGATAGATAAACGTCTTTCAGTTTTAATCAAGTATTTTCGTTCACTTTCTTCTTTTTTGGTCACCAATCCCTTATCTTTGATAAGTTCACTTTCTCGTCTGCTTCCTCTTTTTATGTCTAGTCCTTCATTTTCGTAAACATATGTAATTTCACTATCTTCCTTTTGCACTATTTTTGTATCTAATGTTTCATTTTTGCCCCTTTTAGGTACTCCATCTTCGGTTTTCACTCTTCTTGCGACAAGTGTTTTATCTTCAATATCTTCTTTAATTTCATTTTCATTTCTTTCTCTTGTGTCTAGAATATCATTATAATCATTACTTTCAACTTTACTATCACTTTTCACGTCTATCAAAGAGTTCATATTTATATGAGTGAACATAGGTGTCCCTAGCCTCTCAGACGCTGTGTCTAGCTTCAAATCATCTTCATCAATAACCAAAATCATCTGACTATCGTCCATTATGACGAACATAATCTTGTCCTGCTCGGAAAACTTTGAGGGTAGATCGCACAAGAGTTGTAACGTCATGTGCCACTTTGAGGATGTTTCTCTGCACATGGCCCTGAAGTTGGCAGCGTTCACAGCGCATGCGGAGCATTCGACGCACACTCCAGCTGGCAGGTCACCGTCCAGCGGCACCTGGAACCAGGGCTCAAATCAAACTGTCATCGTTTTTATTAGCTTCACCAATAGCTAGCTAATGTGTAACTATTGTATAATGATTTGTTTACTATGTAAGAATTGGAACCCATATTTAAACAACTTCTAGTTATTATTGTATCAATTTGAAATTTAGCAAATGTATGTAATACAGATGACAAAACAATAATTTGGTTTTATCGAGCTGATCTGATGATGGAAACAGGTGGTGGATAGTGGAACTATTCAATGGCTTCTAATATACCCCTCAAGTTTGGACTCATTTGGTTTGTTTTAACGATTCTAATACATTACACTAGGTAATGAGGGCCTGATGATGCCTCCTGAAGGTGACCACTGGAGCTCTTCAATGGTAACCAGTAAACCACTCGAGTTTACTAGTGAGTTAACTAGTGCATCCCGAAGAAGCAAAGAATATCTCGGCCAAGAAGTTGCTGCTGTTCCTAGCATTAAGTTTGATTGGCCAGTAACTATTGATGACAATCACAATAAATCAGCAACAGCCAAAGTGATAACGGACCTTTATTTAGAACCCTGCATAGCCCCAAGATGAAAGAAGGAACCCCTTGAGTTTAGGCTCATTTTGTATGTTTTGGCAAGTTCCATTTACATAGGTACATTAAGTAAAGCATGTTTTTAAGTATGTATTTTTTAACTAAGTATTATTAATCAATATGTATTTTAAATATCATCATCATTCCAACCCAATGCCATTCTCGTTCAGAACACAAGTCTCCTCTCAGAATAGAAATGATGACAACTCAATCAAATCAGCAACTCTTTTATCCAACTTAAAAAAAGGCTTCTAGTATGGAAGTTTGTATGAAATACATAGTTGTGAAGTCATCACATTTCAACACACTTCTTTATTTCATTGGTATTTTAAAATGATTTTCAAACTTAAAACTAACAGAAGATGTGAATTCTCAGTTCTTCTCCTCTATTTAATAATCAAAAAAAAAAATTATTTCTAACATAAGCATTCTCCCTATTTCAGGGCCGACTGTAGTATATTTCCAAGAAAAATGTGATTAATGGAAGGTGTCACAGCCCTCAGATGAGAAATATGATACAGATTAAAGAGAGATTTGAACAGTGAAGAACAGGACACGGTCTAATACAAGTTATTCTTATTATGTTATTGTTCTCATGTAATAAAAAAAATATCTATGAGTGCTACATCAAGAGCTACTTTGACTGCAATCTCACCTGGTGGTAAGTGATGATGCAGTCTAAGATGGTAGCAGGCTAACCTGTTAGGGGTATGGCTATAGTACCATACACAGATGGTGGCCATCACAATAGTCATATTATCTATCAGTTCTGTAGGTATTTTGTAATTTTTATTAGTGTTTAGAAATTGCCCTCGTGTGAGAAAATTAGTAAAACACAAATGTGTCATTTCTCTTTTCAAAGAGTTCCATCGGATATTGGCCTTTGAAAGTAGTTTAGATACTGCAATATATCGCTACTAGATGGAATAGAAAGTCGCGTAGACCGGATTATATAAAAAATACATGTATATGAAATTTCAGCACTGACGGGTAAGTGAACCATGGGATAGGGGTCAAAGGCATTACACCTGAGCACGATTCCCAGAGAAATGCAGGTTCAAATCCTGCTGTTTCTGCAATTTTTGATATGTATTTAAGAATAGTTTTGTTCTATAGTTGCTGACCAATGCTAAACTGGCCGGCATATTTAGCAGAACATAAAAAAAAGGTTTGATATCAGTATCATAAGGATGCTGGCTGGTTTATAGGTCATTTAATTTAAAAAGAAATATTTTCAAATTAAGAAAACAACTAAACATCACATTTTATGCAAGTGTTTTAATTTTATTCAAATACACCTTATCTGGAGCGAACTTCGAGCATTTCTTCCTTCTGAGTTTGATTTAAAATTTCATTGTAATACTGTTTATTGTTAGTTTTTTTTAATCGCGTATCTTTCTGGAGTTGATGACTGAATTATGCCTGACTTAGCCTCAACGGAGATTGCCAGGGCACTCGAAATACGAATAAATGGTCAAACCTACAGAGTGATATCCAGAGATCTTCGTCGACCAGTTTTAACGATCCATCGCAGTATCCAACGGTTCAGCGAGACCGGTACTTATGTGAGAAGAGCAGGACAAGGCAGAAAAAGACGCACTTCGAGTAGGGATGATCGTTTCATTCGGCTTCGTGTACGTAGGAACCCCCGTTTGACGGCCGTCCAAGCCCGACATGAGTTAGAAGCAGTGCGGGGTGTAACCGTAAGTGAGCGTACGGTACGAAGAAGGCTCGAAGAAGCTGGTTTGGGTTCATTTGTGCCCGCCAAGGCTCCAAGGCTCGAGGTAAATCATCGTAGAAACAGGTTAACTTTTGCTCAGGAACATCGACTTTGGAACGCGGACCAATGGAGTAAGGTATTGTTTAGTGATGAGTGCAGAATTCTCTTAAATCAAATTGACGGCAGGCAAAGAATATACAGACGCAAAAGAGAACGATACATTCAGACAAATTTTGAAACTACAGTTGTATACGGTGGTGGATCAATAATGGTTTGGGCGGGCATTTGTTTGGGAGTTCGCACAGACTTGGTAGTGATTGACAGAGGGAGTCTGACTGCAGAGCGCTATATCAGACAAGTTTTAGAAGAAAATGTCATACCGTTTGCCCCATATATCGGTGAAGATTTTGTTTTTATGCAGGATAATGCTCGGCCACATACCACTCGGATAACTCAAGCTTATCTTAACACCGGATATGAACCCAATAGAGCACGTTTGGGACTTGCTGAAAAGAAAATTTAAGTCCAGAATTCCAGCTCCTGCCAACGTGGGAAAACTGCGAATCGCCGTAGTTGAGGAATGGCGGAGACTATCCCAGGAGACCATCGATAACATCATTCTCAGTATGCCTAGACGGGTAGAAACTTTAATAAGAGTACGTGGAGGAAATACGCGATATTAATCACCATTTTTCTAATTTAATTAATTGTTATTTTAATATTAAATTTCACTTTTCCCGGTTACATGAAAAGTTCAAAAATGTACCATTTTTCACAAATACCTTTACTCGCAAAATCTGTTCTTAATGTGATCTCATTTTAAGTAGAACAAATGAAACTTTAAATAACAAAAGAAGTGTAGTAAGTAGTTTTTTTTTTTTTTTTTTTTTTTTTTTTTGGGGGGTGGTCGTCACCCGCGTCCGTAGGAGTTACCACCTAATACAATTAGGCCCGCCCTGCACGTGCCCCCCGGGTGGTGCTAAACGGGAGACAACGCCGAACAACAGGCGGCGGTTAATTATCCTGTACCCGGGCTCCCACAAGCCTTGAGGGACTAAATCCCCTCAAAACAGTGTGGCAGTAGTACCTTGGGAAAGTACTACGAGAGCTCTTCCCAAACCGCACACTGCACAGTCACCTCTTTACACTCACACCATACTCACCCATTCATACAGACACACACAAAACACACATCAGGCAGCAACACCTCAACACCGAAAAATGGGCGGTGGATACTAACCCATCATCGCAAGCCCGCTTGCGCTGGCTAGCAGAAGCCGGGAGGAATTAAATACCCTTCAAAAGACTGCAGGTAACACCTTGGGGAAGTGTTACCACCAATTTTCCCTACCCAATCCAAGGTGTGATTCTTACCGTGCCGATGGATGCATGGCTGGGGGGGGGCCCAGTCACAAACGGTGTCTCCTCGATACCAGGGCACCTCGAGGCAGTATTTTGCCCTTCGGGCGGCAAGCGGGGCTCTGTCGTCCGTGACCGTCTTTTCCCTAGCTTATCGTGGGACTTGTATGGATAAAGTAACAAACCAACAACTCTCTTCCACCTCGTGTGGACCGTCTCCAGGAGTGCAGAGACCAGAAGTGGACTCTGTAGTACCTGAAACTGCCCCCAGGATGCAGAGGCCTGTGCAGGACTCTGAGGTTCCTGGAACTTCTTCTAGGATGCAGAGGCCTGCACAGGACTCTGAAGTTCCTGGACCCAGCTCACTCGCAATGGACTGTGAACTTGTGGATGGACGAGGCAACCTTACCTCCGACACGCCCTTGGGATCTTCCTCTGCGAGTGAGAATAAACCACCCAAGGCTAAACAGCTTTGTGGTGCGGCGCGAAAGCGCATGTGGCGCATGGTGAATGCCGGCATGGACGTGAAGGAGGCCAGGGCACTATGTCGTCAACAGAGGTCGCCGACCTCCATGGAGGGACCCACACCTCAAAGTGAAACGCGCAAGCGTGACCGCTCTGAGGAAGTGTCTCCCAGGGATAAACCGGCTAAAGCACCCAAGACGTCAACGACGCCTGGAGGACACACTAATCCGCCTCCTAGCTTCAGGGACGTTGTGGGCGCCGCTCGAGTGGGCATCCGCAATTCGGAACCCATGACGCCGGAGCAGATGGATATACTCCATCATGCTCTCCTGGATATAATGAGCAGCAAACGGAGTTGTACTGACAACAAAGGGAGCGGTCCATTATATCTAGGATTGACAAAGAAGGCCGGGTGGATACTGATCACCTGCAAAAATCAGGCAGGACAGGACTGGCTGAGAAGGGAGGTCCCAAGGCTGAGACCGTGGCCTGAGGCGAAGCTCTCCATAATGTTGGAGAGTGAACTGCCAAAGCCATGGACAGCGGTGACCTTCATCCCGCCAGTGGAGGCGTCTTCAATTCCTCGGGTCCTGAACATGATCTGGTATCAGAACGCCGGCCTCAACCCAGAGTACTGGAAGGTACTCCACGTGAAGGAGGAAGGGAATGGCAGTTATGTCACGTTCTCCCTGGATGAGCCTTCCGTGGAGACCCTCCGGGCTAACAATTTCCAAGTGGGTATTGGCTTCCGCAATCTGCATTTCAAGCTGAAGGGGGAACCAAATCCTCTGACGGCTGGCGGTGCAGAGGCGAGTGCCAGCACCGGTACCGTGCCCAATGTCCCAGGCCCGAGCGGACTTGGTGGTGGGGATGCCCGTCCATCGACGAGCTCCTCGGCCCCTCGACCTACCGGACCAGGGAGAACGCCAACTGGCACGGGAAGCAGGCAGGCTGGCGGGTTTCCCAACAGCCATGCCGGCATACCCGGACCTAGCGGGCGTGGGCGGGGTGCGTCTGGTCAGGCGCAAGCCACGCGGGGTCAAGGCCCACGTGGGAAAAGGAGAAAGGGCAGGCGAGCGAAGGAAACCCACTCCGCCCCAGGTAACTCAGCGCCTGGGCCGGCGATGGGTAAACCTTCGCCCCAGTCCTTCGCCAAAAGGGCGAAATAATGGCTACCCAGGGTACTTCGGTGAGGTTCCTCCAAGCGAACCTCCACCACGCAGCAGCTGCTGCCGCGGTGGTGGAGTGCTGTCTTGTTGAAGGAAAAAGTAACCTCGCCCTAATACAAGAACCTTGGGTGACCAACTCAGCTATTCGGGGGCTGAACGCCGGGGGTAAGTTACTGTATCATACCGGCAGTATCAGACCCAGAGCCTGCATTGTCTTTGACAAGCATTTAAACTTTTTGCCTGTTCCAGAACTCTGTACTGATGACCTGGTGACGGCATTTATTAACCTCAAAGGGTGGGAAGGGTCGAGGATACTTGTATGCTCAGCCTACCTGCCTGGCGAGGTTAAGAATCCCGTTGTGGACCTCTATCCAGTGGTTGACTTCGCCCGGAAACACAACGCGGAACTGCTGGTGGGTTGCGATGCAAACGCCCACCATGAAGTATGGGGCAGCAGCGACACAAACGAACGGGGTGAGTACCTTTATGACTTCCTCCTAGCTAACTGCCTCCAACTACTGAACAAAGGCTGCACTCCGACCTTCGTAACGAGTGCAAGACAAGAAGTTCTGGACATTACTTTCGCCACTACCAAACTGGCAAGATTTATTGAGAGCTGGAGGGTAAGCAACGAAAGTTCATTGTCGGATCACAGGCACATTTGCTTTAATCTGACAACCACTTCCATCAGTGAAACAGTCACTTTTAGGGATCCAAAGTGCACCTCTTGGGGGGATTTTCATTGTAACCTAGAGAGATACTTGGAACAAATCCCTAAAAGTATAAGAACGCCCGAAAGCCTGGATTTAGCGGTGGAGGCTCTAACAGGTGGCATTGTGCAAGCCTTTGAAGAGAGTTGTGCCCCCAAAACCAGGACTTCGAAGCATAAAGTACCGTGGTGGAGCTCAAAGCTTAAACGCTTGAGAGATAAAACACGGAAACTATTCAATAGGGCCAAAAAGACCAAGGAATGGGAGGTGTATAGAAGGGCCCTTACTGAATACAGTAAAGAAATTAGGAAGGCGAAAAGGGCATCGTGGAGGAGGTTCTGCGAGGAAATAAATAATCTTCCTCAAAGTGCGAGACTCCACAGGGTGCTCGCTAAAGCCAAACCTAATCAACTCGGGCTTCTCAAAAGGCCAGATGGTTCCTTCACTACTAACGAGAGGGAGACGCTGGAGCTATTAGCGCTAACACACTTTCCCGGCGGGGTAGTTTGCAATGCAAACGAATCCCCGGTGTGCACACCTCGCAAGCCTCATCCAG
This sequence comes from Erebia palarica, assembly GCA_964035005.1. NCBI lineage: Eukaryota > Metazoa > Arthropoda > Insecta > Lepidoptera > Nymphalidae > Erebia > Erebia palarica. Next base: position 9,510,321 of record OZ035994.1, on the reverse strand, counting down.
AGGATTGGAGGAGAGCCGCCATAGTCTTCAGACCCGGGGCAGTAAACTGGGCAATAAGCTCCTTCAAGCCAAATAAAGCGTGCGGAGCTGACGGTGTTGGGCCTCTCCTGTTACAGAGAGGAGCAGCGCTGTTAACTCCGCATCTGGTAAGAATCTTCAGGACGAGCTATGCCTGGGGCTACATACCAGAACTTTGGACTAAAGTAAAAGTCATTTTTATACCTAAAGCTGGGAAGAAGGACTATGCTCTGCCAAAAGCCTTCAGACCCATCAGCCTTTCCTCGTTCTTGTTAAAGACGATGGAAAAAGTGCTGGATAGGTATATCAGGGATGTGCTTCTCATTCAGAGACCCATCCATAGCACCCAGCATGCCTACCGCAGAGGTCGATCTACTGAAACTGCCCTGCTAAACCTTGTCGATAAGGTTGAAAAGGCACTGGAAGATAAGGAAATTGCCCTCTCGGCATTCCTTGATATTGAGGGCGCTTTCGATAATACTCCCATCCGTACAATAGTGGGAGGCCTAGCCAGGAAACTGGCAGATCATACCACTGTAAGATGGGTAGAAGCGATGCTCTCGAACCGCATAGCCATAATTGAGCTAAACAACTCCTCGTCAGAAGTGCTTACGACTAGGGGGTGTCCTCAGGGGGGAGTTCTTTCGCCTCTCTTGTGGACCCTCGCAGTCGATGAACTTCTTAGCAGGCTGGCTGACCTTCGCTTTGATGCCCAGGGCTACGCAGATGACCTGGTAATCACTGTGAGAGGCAGCTGCCAAGGTACCATCTCGTACCTCATGCAGAAGGCACTCTGCACCATTGAAAAATGGTGCAAAGAAAACGAGTTGAACGTTAATGCGGGTAAGACCGTATTGATTCCATTCACCAAAAAGCGCAAGCTCGACAAGCTCGTGCCGCCCCGGTTGAATGGTATAGAAATACCCTTCTCATCTGAGGTTAAATATCTAGGGGTTACTCTAGACCAAAAACTAACATGGAACCCTCATGTGAAGGGTATTACCAGTAAGGCTAAACAAGCCATAGGTATCTGCAGTCGGCTAGCGGGGACTAGATGGGGAATCAGCCCCAAAATAGCCCTCTGGCTATACACCGCCATAGTGAGGCCGACGCTTTCGTACGCCTCCGTGGTCTGGAGTAGGAAAACGACCCAGAAGACCATACAAAGCAAGCTAAGCAGCATACAAAGAACTGCTAGTCTGCTCATCACAGGAGCCATGAGCACCTCTCCGGGAGCTGCCCTGGATGCATTACTGAACCTACCTCCCCTTCACATCTATTTGGAAAAGGAGGCGAAGGCTAGTATGTACAGGATCGTCAGCCAGAGAGAGGTGTACTGGCTATCACAAGCAATGAGATCTCTACATGACTCAGTGCTTGAGATACCAATTTTGGGGATGCCGTCAGATAGCATGATCCCAAAATATCACTTCCAGAGAAACTACTCTGTGGAAATTCCTGAAAGGGATAAATGGTTGAAAAACCAAATGACTTGGAAACAGGGCAGCCAAAAATGGTATACCGATGGATCCAAGTCAGGCAGTGAAGTGGGCTGTGGAATCTATGGAGAGCGACCCAAGGTGCGACTGCACCGGAACCTTGGGAAATATACCTCAATATTCCAAGCAGAGGTGTATGCCATAATTGAATGCGTGGAAACCCTTCTGGAAAGCAACACTATCAACAAAACTATTTATATCCACTCGGATAGCCAAGCAGCTCTTTCAGCCCTATCCTCAGTGATTTTCAACTCGAGGCTGGTTGAAAACTGCTGGCAACTACTGAACACCTTAGCCAACACAAATAAGGTGATCCTTCGCTGGGTCCCGGGGCATGCGGGTATTGACGGCAACGAAAGTGCCGACGAACTCGCAAAGCTAGGAGCTAGGGAGCGGCAAACTGGTCCAGAACCTGTGTGCGGCATACCTAGGAGCCTAGCCAACCTTACCCTGTTGACCTATTGTTATTATGAAACACTGATTCGCTGGCGAGATCTTCCAGGAATGAAACACTCCAAAGCGCTAGTGAAATCCTTCAATAAGAAGGCCGCCGCAGCGGCACTAGCGCTTAGTAGGAAAAATTTGTGCATACTAGCGCGGGCACTGACGGGGCATTGTGGGTTGAACAGACACATGTACAACCTAAAGCTCCGAGAAACAGATGCGTGCAGGCTCTGCTCTGGGGCTGAGGAAACGCCTTTGCACCTTATCTGCTACTGCCCGGCTCTAATGCACAAACGTAACCTCCTCTTAGGGAAACACTCTGTAGACCCTGAGGAGGCTAAGAACATCCCGGCCAAAAAGCTGCTGCTGTTTCTAGCAGCAAGCAGCATTGGTCAGGAGCTTTAGATAGTGGCGATCACAATAGATCGGCAACGGTCAAAGTGATACTGGGCCTCGCTACAGAGCCCTGCAAAGCCACATCAACAAGAAGAAGAAGAAGAAGAAGTAGATTTTAAAATAAAACCATATTTTTTTAATTATGGACCTTTTTTTTATGTTCCGCTAAATATGCCGGCGAGTTTATTTGCTGGCAGGACAATAGCTTCTGCTTCCCTAGGCTAGCTATAATTGCTATTATTATTATTATTATTATAGTATTCTTTATTGCACACAAGAAATAAATGCTATGTTAAATGCTATCTTTGTGCATTAGTAGCAATTGTTAGCTTTTGACTGTTTACAAGGGTAAAGTAACCACAGATTATGAGTATGGTATGTTATACACAGATAATATCTTAAGTAAGTTTGAGATGTTTAGGTACGGGCACAGATAGTGTTGTCCTTTTGATGTTCACTTGAGAATTTGACATTGTATTTAAGTACTATCTATTTATGTGTTATGTAATAAGGATTTGTTTTACATTATGTATTTGGAAAAATATATTTTGTATTGGTAAGTTCTTCACAAAGTTTAACTATGTGAAGATAACATAATTTAATTGACAAAGTAAAGATATAGAGAATGATGCTGGTTTATGGACAGTCATGGTAGAAATGTCTTAAGAAAAGTGTGGAAAAAGTATTGTTGCATTAGCCTAGAATAATTTTTGGAGAATAAAGTTGATGTGAATCTGAACGCTGAGGTTTTATTACAGATCATTTGTAAAGGTGTTTCCTCAGCCTCACAGCAGAGCCTACTCACAACTGAGTCCTGGAGCTTGAGCTTGAACATGTGTCTTTTAAGCCTGCATTGCCTTGTCAGTGCCTGCACTAGTGTGCACAAATTTTTCCTACTTAGCGCTAGTGCCATGGAGTGCTGGCTAGGAAATGTATATGTTACCCTAAGATTGTAAAAACTAATGTTTTGTATTTCAAAAATTGACAACCAGAACATTGAAAGGTTCACAATCTGTTGACAGTTCACAATTTAGTTTCAGTTAAGTTTTTAGTTAAGTCAATTCAGTTCACAAGTTAGATTATAATCTAACGGTTTATACAATCTTACAGTGACATATATAAAAAAATCAATTGCTGTTTGTTTGTCTCGCTAATACTCAGAAATGGCTTAACCGATTTTAATGGATTTTTTGTGCATGTTTATGTAGGGGGCGCTGCAATCCGGTTATAGGTTTAAGGCAGGACAACGTCTGCCGGGCTCACTAGTATCAACTAAAACTTATCAAGCTATATGCGGGTAGTTTAAGAACACTTATAGGGCTGACATATAGGTCCCCTATAAAAGCTCTTTAAAAACTAGATAAAAAAAAAAAGAACATTTAAATGCATAAAACGTAAAAGCCTTATGTTGACACTTCTCATTTCATTCATGATACAGGTGATTATGTAATTTATATTTAGATTAAGTAGTTTATTTAAGTGAATAGTATATTAAATATGTACGTAAATAATCAATATATAAATATATGTATTAGTTAAATACTTGAACGTTACGCATAGTTAATGAGTAATTGCTTCATATTCCTTTAATTTAAATATTATTTTTTTATGAGTAATGACATCTCTAACAGATTTAGGTAGTCGATTCATTAGGTTGGGTATAACATAGTGTGTAGTGTTCTTTTCCCATAAAGGTTATTATAATCTGGTAATTGTAATTTTGATTTGTCGCTCCTACGAGCTGAATGGTATATATTCTGTACTTTTTAGAGGTTTTCGCTAAAATAATGTTCAGTTAGTAACATCTGTTCAATTTTTTCGTGGGTATGTATTATTTTGCAGAATGCGAATAATTTTCGGCAATCTGCTTTAAATGTTTTTTTAAATTTTTATGGAACAATTGGAACAGCGGCCATTTTGGAAATAACGCGTGTCGTTCCGTTCGTCGCAGAACTTTGGTCAAAATCTTGTGGATACAAAGAATATTTTAAATAAATGGAAACTTACCTGAATTCCTGTGACGACTTCGAGCAGTTCAGATAACGTAACAGGCTTATCTCCTTCCAATATAACTGTATCACTCAAATGTACTTGTCCTTCTGAAGTATCCCCCATACAAATTCGGCACTTGTTAACCCCGTCACCACGTATAACGTGCGATACTAAAGCCTTCACATCAACCTGCCTGGTCATTTTCAGTGTTTTCTGTATGGTCTTCTACAATTTTTAATGAAAATCAATGTGCAGCAATTAAATAATGAGCGGTTCCATTTTTCAAAACAAAACCATAGAGTAAAACATCAAAATCAACGAATGAAATGTCAAAAAACACAGATGTTGAGTGGAGTAATTTTTATGTCATAGACAACTTCTTAGAATTAACGAATAAGTCAAATCACAAATGTCAATAGGCATGATGACTGATTTTGAGAAATGGTCAGATTATGTTCGGAAGTATCTACTATTTCGGAAAAATATCTTATTTCAGCAGAAAAATAAGGTTTGGTAGATAAAATTGGCATTTGAAATTTAAATTTTAAAAATCACTCCGTAACGATCGCGGGTGTCATGGCGTCGTTTGTGACGTCACTTTTGCTTTACCAATGTACTTCAATGTACTGTGTGCAGTAAACAATAAGTCTTCGTACAGCAATTTAGATATTTTGTGTGAATAATATGAATTCTAAAGTGTGTAAGTCGTATGCGGTCCCCCAGTGTGATGACACATCAAAATTAACTCCAAGCTAGTTACCTATTTATTCACGCGCCACTTAAAAAAACAATGCGATCTTAGTGGCTTAATCTTGCACGGCGAGATCCTACAGCTTTGCTCCCACGACTTTGTCCGCGTGGATTGAGGTTTTTTGGTTCCCGCGGGAACTCCTTAATTTTTCGCGATAAAAAGTACATATAAATCTTCCTCTTGAATCACTCTATCTATTAAAAAAAACCGCATCAAAATCCGATGCGTAGTTTTAAAGATCTAAGCATACATAGGGACAGACAGCAGGAAGCGACTTTGTTTTATACTATGTAGTGATGCTTATAACACAAATAACTGCAAAAACTTAGAGATGCGTGCCAAGAATCGAACCCCATATGCCCCGAATAGGAGGCAGACGTCATAGGCGGCAATCACCGTATTAAGTTATACGGTATAGTTTTAAAAAACAACATTTCATTAACATAACCTCTCATAACTACCTATCATGAAGTGCTTATAGTAAGTGCATTATAATAGCAGATTTTACGGGTTTAGAACCTATAAATTATTATGTTATTATTGTACTTACATGGAAGTTTTGACGTTGCGAAATTCTGCTAAACAAAAGTCTTTGTGTGCTGCAAGATACTCACCCAGTATCAACAAATCAATACTGGGCAAATTAGAGCTAGTAGCTTTGGTAAATCCTTGATCCATGGCTAACGATTTTTAATTTCTTAACTTTGGATTTGGTAAACAAAACTAGATTAAGGAAATGATCTTTGGGAAACAAAAATACGAAAATACTTAATAAACATTTAAAACACCTGTACTTATAGAGATTGTTGGTCGATTGTAAAAGCTCGAAAACAATAGTGACGTCATTCGCTTCAGTGGTGTTTTATACAATATGGCGGATTGCTGTATTTTATAGTTTTATTTTATCAAAATAAATAACAATCTTACTCGAAATAGAAAAATAAATACGTTTTTGATAATCCATGAATCCTATTTCATTAGATAAATTCATAATTTCATTGATTCTTGGATACTGTCATCATGCCTATTATGTTGTTTTTGGTATTTAAAATAATACTATATTTAGATTTTTGATATTTTAGAGTAAGTGATTTTCGCCCAATTTCGATTCTTCCTTTCTTGTCAAAAATACTTGAAAAATTGGTTTTCCAGCAACTCAGCATTTTCCTTAATAGACACTCACTCCTTAATGCTTTGCAATCGGGATTTCGTCCCGGTCATAGTACGGTTACTGCTCTCATTAAAGTTACTGATGACATTCGATGGTCGATGGACAATAAGCAGCTTACAATTCTGACTTTACTTGATTTCAGCAACGCTTTCAATACCGTTGATCATGATATTCTGGTGAGTCTGCTGCATTCTATTAACATGTCTCCGTTGGTGGTTGACTGGTTTCGGAGTTACCTCAGTGGCCGACGACAGCGCGCATACGAGTTGACGAGACCGTTTCGTCATGGTGTGATGTTACGGCTGGGGTACCTCAGGGTGGCGTGTTATCTCCTTTGCTTTTCGCTATTTTTATTAATTCTATCACCAAAAACATATCTTCTCTCTATCACATGTATGCAGACGATATCCAAATATATCGCCCTACACCTTTTGATAGCCTTAGTTCTGCTGTTTCTGCTGTCAATGAAGATTTAGCTACAATTTCCGAGTGGAGCAGACTGTATGGACTTAAGGTTAACCCGACTAAATCTCAAGCTATCATTATTTGCAGTCCTAGGATGATTGTTCGAGTTGATTGGCAAAATCTCCCTCCAATCATATACAATGGGGTTACTATACCTTACTGTACTTGTACTAAAGACCTTGGCATATATTTGTATCGGGATTTATCGTGGTCCACACAAATTAAAGAGCTGAGTAGGAAAACATTTTTTGCAATGAGCTCATTGCGTCGTCTTCGTTCTGTTTTGCCAATTCCAACCAAAGTTATGTTAGCACATTCTCTCCTACTTTCTATTCTCGATTATGTAGACGCAAGCTATCTTATTTTGACAGAGGACCAACTTGAGCGACTCCAAAATCTTGCCATTCGGTTCATATTATTATTATTATTATTACTCTTTATTTTGTACACCACAACACACATAAAAAGTACACGAAAAATACATAGAAAACAAAGAACTAAGTAGTATACAAAAAGGCGGCCTTATCGCTTAGTAGCGATCTCTGCCAGGCAACCTTAGGAATAGGAGAAGTAAGGAGATTAACTCGCGGGTGGTGTATCAGTATAAAGATACAAACAAATACCTACATACTAATACATAAACTGTTACACAAATAATATAATACTTATAATAAATATATGAAAATAAACTAATATATATTATGTATTTTTAGTTTAAGTAATATCATACTAAATAAAAGTTAAAACTAGTCGTCTGTAATATGGTGATAAATAGAAACTCTTATCAGATTTTTTAAATATTTCTAGTGACTTTGATTGTCGTATGTTTAATGGGAGAGCATTCCATAATAAAACAGCTTGCACTGTGAAAGACTGTGCATAAAACATATTCGGCCTTCGTAAATATGACCACGTATCTGAATTTCGTCAAATGCTCGAGTGGCTTCCTATTCGCCGTCGCCGGGATCTTCATGTTCTCTCACTTCTGTACCGTGTGCTATTTGACCCAAAAACTCCCTCTTACCTGAAGGAGAAGTTTAAATTTCTGGGAGATCAGTCCGAAATACGAACAACCCGAAAATTAACTTTATGCATACCATCGCATAAGACAAAGTTTTATACGCAGTCTTTCACAGTGCAAGCTGTTTTATTATGGAATGCTCTCCCATTAAATATACGACAATCAAAGTCACTGGAAATATTTAAAAAAAAAAACTGTTAAGAGTTTCTATTTATCACCATAATACAGACGACTAGTTTTAACTTTTATTTAGCATGATATTACGTAAACTAAAAATACATAATATATATACGTTTATTTTCATATATTTATTATAAGTAATAAATTATTTGTGTAACTCTTTATGTATTAGTATGTAGGTATTTGTTTGTATGTTTATATTAATACACCACCCGCGAGTGAATCTGCTAACTTCTCCTATTCCTAAGGTTGCCTGGCAGAAATCGCTACTATATGCCTGGCAGAGAGCGATAAAGCCGCCTTTTTGTATACTACTTCGTTCTTTGTTTTCTATGTATTTTTTGTGTCCGTTTTATGTGTGTTGTGGTGTACAAAATAAAGAGTAATAATAATAATGTTTTACATTTTAATAATAATAATGAAATCGATAGATAACACTGGAAAGCCACAGGGAAAGCACTACGCGTCACTAACATGTCATATGATAATAAAAGAAGACTTTGACATAAAATATGTGGTTTGTGTTTTGTCTTTTGTCAACTGACAAATTGAAATTTGTCACTTGACAGTTGTCTGTGGAATTGTTTTGATTCGAGAGTTCGAGATTTCAAGATGGTAAATAAATTTAATTTTTATGTATTGATCAATTGTTAATTCCTATATCAAATACTCATAATACGTTCTTAGATATATTAATGCTTCAATCACAAACATATTTCAGTTGGAATCTACGTATTTTCAGCTGAAACTTAGCACAAAACTTTAGGGTTATTTTAGAAAAATCACGAATATATTTAAAAAAAAAATTATTATGCAAATTGGTTTATAATTTATTATGCGGTAATTATGCACATTAAATGAGCTTTATTATACTCTGTTTTTGTAATTTGTATACCTACTTAAATTTTTAGGTTAATTCTGTTTTGATAAAAGTTTCGATGACTTTTGTTTTGATATAAAATGTTTTATTTACTGCTTTCGGCTAACATTTAGTAATAGAAATTGTTAGTTTTTAATGAATTGAAGTTCTTGAATTCTTTGTTTGCCCTAAAATCAACAGCAATCATGAAAAAAATTGAATTTACCAACCAGGTGTGTCGTGTCACCTGGCTTTATGTGGGTCTAGCATTTTTTTTATTATTCAGGTACAATAAATAGGCCCTTGACTGCGATCTTACCTGATGGTACTTAAATGGTGCTGTCTAAGATGATAGCGGGCTAACTTAGTAGGAGTATAGCAGTTTATATCAATATCAATATTTACACTTATTGACTTCCGAAACTTTTATAACATAATCATAATCATGTGATAATCAATTACCTTAAAAATAAAGCCACAAGGGTTCCAAATGTGCCCTGTTCTGAGAAGAGCCCACAACAAACTTAGTCGGGTTTTTTTAAATTATCACCATCTCACAAATATCGTATTTATAGAACTATAATTAACAATTAGATTAATTAGCCACTGGAACAATCCCCATTCTTTTTTATGATTTAAATAATCCTTTACATTGTATAGGATTTACTTTTACTACATTGTATTGTTTACATTGAATAGGATTTTTCAATTACTTATGTCTTACAAATATCCTATTGGGTTCTTGACAGCATAATATAGGAATAGTTATATTGCTAGGCATCTTTACCAGTGAGGTGGTTAGCCATGGCCTATGCCTTCCACCAGATAAGACCAGAAATAATTTAGAAATTATTAATACCTATGAGAACTGGCCACCTACATAGAGCTGGCTGTTTAAGAGTTGAAACAGCTGCGTCGTCAATCAGTCACTTAATTTGTATTTTGATTATTGGTGTGTCAATTGATGTAAATATCTATATATAGAAAATATATTTCTATCTATATCAATGATGCCTTAAATTATTAATTCCCTCACAATACCCAAAATGGCTTTACCTGGAATATGGATGATTACAACTCAATCCTATCAACAACTCTTTATCCAACTTAAAAATGCACTAGAAGTTTGTATGAATAACATAGTTGTGACTTCATCATTTCAACACACTTTTTTTCTTTTATCTATATTTTAAAATGGTTATCAAACTTAAAACTAATATAAAACAGAGGATATGAATTTTAGGTCTTTAGGAAGACCCTCTATTTAATAATTAGCTAGTTATAATTTATTTTTGATATAGTCACATCATCCCTATTGGAGCAGGGCGTCTGACTATTAAGACCACAGTGTCAATCAATTGATATAAAACCCAAGAGAATATAAGAATGTGTCACTCGACCAGCAAAAGAGTTCTCTTTTAAAGCTATGGTCCCACAAAAATTTTAAATCTGACCAGGTGACAATGGGGCTGATTATGGGGCTCAATTTCTAAACTAGATTAAAATGACAGTATTAAAAATATGGCTAACCCTTTCATAATACTCCCCTCTGAAAGGGATAGAACTAGATTAAAAGTCATTTCAGTTCAGTTTACAGATTGTGTTATACAGAATTAGCCACAATGTCACTAGTATATATTCTTCTTCGTATCCTGGGTATATTTTCTGCACTTGGACACAGGCGTCAGTTTTACGGAAACCATTCTAATATGTATTCAAAATAAATTTAAAAAAAAAACAGGAAAAAAATTTGTTTCGATTTGTGCCACCTTGCCAAAATATTATGTTGGTGGGACTATACTTGTTCGATTTTTTTAGGCGGTTATCTTAGTGATTTTGTAGGAGTGTTAACTTCAATTGTGTGTAACATTTCAGCAACCGCAGATCCTAGTGCTGAAGGAGGGAACTGACCAGTCTCAGGGCCGGCCCCAGCTCATCTCAAACATCAACGCATGCCAGCTTGTTGTGGATGCTGTAAGTCTCTCTGTTCTCGTTAGCCACCAGTGGTTGTGGTCGGTGGCCTTTTGGTGCAGAGCCTTAGTGTGTCAGTTCCACAGAAGGTTAGGTTACTCACTGTATTATTTCGCATTGGTTCAGGTTCGCACGACGCTGGGCCCGCGTGGCATGGACAAGCTGATTGTGGACCACAACGGCAAGGCTGTTATATCCAACGATGGCGCTACTATCATGAAGGTGAGGTCACAATACTTACACCAATACGGCCCATTAACGTCCCACTGCTGGGCACAGGCCTCCACTCTCATAGAAGTGAGGTAATTAGGGGTCATCCATAAATTACGTTACATAAATTTCGGGATTTTTTGCCCTTCCCCCATCCTTGTCACAATTGTTCACATTTGTGAGACGTCACATAAGTTGCAATTTTTACATCTAGAAACATCTAGAAAACTCGTCAACAAAACAATTTAAACCTTACAGATACAGACAGAGTTGGACATATTAATTATATAAGTTTTTCGTTAATAGTTAAATTTGGCATTTTTTATTTACATTAACACTTAGATGTATAAGATTTTGAAATGTGACGTCACGAAACTCAGGACCCCTCCCACCCCTTGTCATACTTCGAACCCCTTAACGTGTCACGTACCGCACTGCTCCAATGCAGGTTGGCGGGCCTTAACGACTATTATCGTGTTAGTTATAATAACCGGGACCGACGGCTTAACGTGCTCTCCGAGGCACGAGAGTGACTCACCGCCAACTTCCTAACTCCGGGCTGGTACTGAGAATTTCTTTACTGATAAACTCAATATTCAACAATTTTTATTCCCGAACGGGAATCGAACCTAGGACCTCGTGATCTGCAGTTGACCATGCTAACTGCAAGACCAACGAGACACTCCTCAATACTCGATTCATTTATGACACGTAGGACATACAGGTGTCTCTATATTACATCATGTTTTGATTCTACCACGGAAAAGCAGTTCTACTGCGAAGACAACCGGTCTCCCAGTTTTGTTGAACGCGTGAAAACCTACTCAAAGACATTTAAAAATGTTTGTATTCATGCTAAGGCACTACATATTAAAGAGAGAATTGTGAAGTCGGATAACAAAATAAAAACCACTTGGAACATAGTAAATGACGAATCTGGTAAAACTAAATCTCGTGATGTCAACTACGAGATTGTAATTGATAATAATAAAATAACGTCTGTTATAGAGGTTGCCAAAACTTTCGAAAAGTTTTTCCAGGATGTTCCCATTTTGTTGACCTACTCACTGAACTCCTCACCCACCGCAGCTCAGTATATTAAAGGACAATGTAAAAGAGTGCAATGTCTCATTTGATTTTAGACACATCACTGCTATAGATATTATAAAAAACTTTAAGTTATTAAAATTAAAAAATACTGGTGACATATGGGGTATGTCTGTGAAAATCATATGTAACATAATAAGCGACATTGCCCCTTACTTAGCTGTAATTTTTAACAATTGTGTAGACTTAGGCACCTTCCCGAGTTTAATGAAACATGGTAAACTCATTCCCTTATTTAAATCAGGAAATAAAAACGACTTTAATAATTACAGACCTATTTCAATTTTACTCAGTAAGGTTTTTTAAACAATTATTTTGAGCCAATTAATAAATCACTTTAGCACTAATAACTTACTGCATCCCGAGCAGTACGGCTTCACTAAGGGTCGTAATATAACTGTTGCGGGCGCTAAACTTTTAAAACATATATACGATGCCTGGGAGCGTTCACAGAATGCTATTGGTGTCTTCTGTGATCTGTCCAAGGCATTTGATTGTATTGATCATAAAACTTTATTGCTGAAATTAAGCCACTATGGCATCAGACATGTTGCACTCGATCTCATTGCTTCTTACCTAAACGATAGAACTCAGGGTATGCGTAAACCACATGAAGTCAGAGGGCTCAACTGCATTAATGGGTGTCCCACAATGCTCGATCTTGGGTCTTTTTCTATTTTTAGTGTACATAAATGATTTACCATACCATGCCTACATTGTATGTGACATTGTATTGTTTGCTTACGACACATCACTTATTTTTAGTGGATAGAAGTAAGGACAATTTTGACGATGTAAAGAATGCAATATCCCACGTATCACACTGGTTTACTGTCAATATTTTGTTATTGAATGCTAAGAAAACCAAGTGCTTAGAATTAATTCTACCTTGTATGTAAAGAATATTGATAAAACCGTTATGATAAATGGAGAAGCACTAAAAATGGAGAACTCCACAGTTTTCCTGGGGGTGACCTTGGATATTCAATGGGGCGCTCATATAAAAACACTAGCGCGAAAACTTAGCTCGGCTGCTTTTGCTGTCAGGAAAAATAGACAGTTTACCGATATTGAAATGGCTAGACTTGTCTACTTTGCTTACTTCCATAGTGTCATGTCGTACGGCATTTTATTGTGGGGCAGAGCAGCTGATATCCAATTCATTTTTATATTGCAGAAAAGAGCCATCCGTTCTATTTATAAGATCGGATCACGCCTATCACTTCGTGAAAAATTTAAAGAGATTGGTGTTCTTACGGTGTCTTCACAATACATATACAATAATATATTCTTTGTTAGGCAGAACATTAATCTTTATAAGCAAATAGTTGATATTCACAATCGATACACTAGATACCGCCATAACCTAGTAACAGCGTCGTATCGTGTGCGCAAAGTGCAGAAATCCTTTGTGGGGTCGAGTGTACGCTTTTATAATATGGTTCCCAAAGAGTCTGGATTTGCCATTACATAGATTTAAAGACTGTCTTAAACAGCATTTGTTAAGTCGAGGTTATTACACTATCGATGATTTTATTAATGACAAAGTAGCATGGAAGCAACCGACCTCGCATCCAGTGACCCACAAGTCAGTGTAATACTTGTAACGTATTTGTTGTGTTGTCTACATATTGTAACCTTTTCTTTTTTTACGAAAAGAGCAACTGCTGAGTTTCTTGCCGGCTCTTCTCAGTAGAAGAACCGGTGGTAGAGTCTTAACGTTTCATAAGTGACACAAGTTGTCCTTCATGAAATAAATAAATCATTTATCATTTATTTATTTAAGAGTAGGCAAGAAACTCAGACAGATAAAATAAACAGTCTTTACATTAATACAGATAAGAACTGTAGAGCTGTACTCGGAAATAAAATCCAGGACAACCTTTCTGACGATCTCCCTGGCGCAGTGTGGAGCTGTTGCCTTAATGTGCGGAGGTCCCGGGGTCGACCCCCGGCAGGGTGAATTTTGGAATTTAAAATTTCTGAATTTTCCCTGGTCTGGCCTGGTGGGGGCTACGGCCCTGGCTAGTAACCACCCTACACGCAAAGACGTGCCGCCAAGCGATTAGCGTTCCGGTACGATGCCGTGTAGAAACCGAATAGGGGTATGGATTTAATATAACTGCCATACCCCTAACAGGTTAGCCCGCTACCATCTTAGACTGCATCATCACTTACCATCAGGTGAGATCGCAGTCAAGGGCTAACTTGTAGTGTATAAAAAAAACTAACAGATTTATTAAAACCAGAAATCGAACAAACTAAAACATCAACTGCTATGGGAGTGTCAGTGTACAAAATAAAAAACAAAATTTATTGAATGGTATTGAAGTTAGACTAGTGCCTTTACAAGAAAACCTTTTTCTGGCCAAAGCATCTATCTTAGATCCCCGCTTCAAAAAATGACATTTCATGTCAGCATTGGGTGTTGCTAATGCAATATCAGATCTATCAAAAGAAATAATTGCTTAGGAAATCGTTCACGATGTTACTTCGCAGTAGTGGGTCGCACAGTGCGCACGTTCCTTCATTTTACTCTCGCGTTGCGGTGCGGTATTAACCTGCAACATGGAAGAAGAACTGGGAGCAGCCCAGGGGGTATTTAAGGTAAGGTATATATGCTGACGCCGACGTCGCCGCCCCGCGTACCGTGCATGGCCGCGGGGCCTGGCGCATCGGGAGCAATGGCTGATGGATCGGTCATAGGCAGGCACATCCGGAGGTTCCACCCAAGCAAAGACAATATATAAACCAGGTTAAGACTGTTCACTTCATACATTCAATCAAAGCTCGCTAAATGCGCATTTAAGTCGCCGGTACCTTGTAGTTCTTCGCATAATCTGAGATGGCGTAACTGTGCAAGCTGAAAAATAACTAATAACGAACATATCTATTGCCATCTAACGAGTAGTAGTTGAATCATCAACTCGATCAAACTTACCTAGTGCCATCTAACGTATAGTTATATATCCATGACTGCCTCGTTGGTCTAGTGGTTAGCATGTTCGACCGACGAGGTCCCGGGTTCTCGGGGAAATTCTCAATACTAGCCCGGAGTTAGGAATTGGCGGTGTTTAAACCCCGTGCCTCGGAGAGCACGTAAAGTCGTCAGGCCTGCGCCTGATCTTTCTCGGGTCGTGTCGGATTTCCGTCCCATCGGGCTATGAGAGTAAAGGAACAGAGAGTGCACCTGTGTTTGCGCACACACTTGTGCACATTAATATCTCCCGCGCAGTTGGCTAATCTCTCTGGAGATTGACCACCGTGGCCGAAATTCGGTCGGGAGGACATTATTATTATTATATATCCATGGCCTTGGTATTATAATTAATCTATGCCATGGCCAAAGACCATGGCATGGCATAGATAATAATATATATAATATTAATGCCTCCGACTTCGTCTGCGTGGAATAAGTTTTTAATTTTCCGGGATAAAAAATATACACCTATGACACTCCAGGGTCCTCCCTCTCTCACTCAACAATAGCCATGCAAAAAACCACGTCGATCCGCTCTGTTGCGGCGAGATTGGAGGACAAACAAACACACTTTCGCATTTATAATGTTAATAAGATATGAATTGTCTCACCCCTCGCGCGCGCCTTGAGAAGTCCCACGGTCAACTTCAGACGTTACTAAATGATTGGCGCCAGCTATCGAAGATATCGAGGGTTGTGATGTTTGTAATTTCTGAACTACAAAACTAATGAGCATAAAATTATTTACGGGTCAATCTTAAAGTATATCCTTTCTAACAAAAAAAGATTGAATGAAATCGAACTACGCGTTAATGAATTACAACTAGATACACATTTTCACTTTCATCCTCTCTCCCAAAGGAACCGTGCTGAATTTCGGGATAAAAAGTATCCTATGTCCTACCTCGTAGCGTGAACTCAAATCATGCCAAGTTTAATTTGAATTCATTCAGTAGTTTCGGCTTTCGGCCAAAGTTATACTCAATCGGACCATAGATTATTGATCGGATGAACACAAAGGTATTAGGTAACGATCAGACGGACAGCCACGGATCACGATCCACGGTTTCCTAAAGGAGAATGACCAAAAGTGGGCAGTTGTTGCGTCTTAATGAAATTAACGGTAAAACATTAGAAATATGCCCAGGATTATATAATAATAAAATCATAAAGATATTAGATGGGAGTTTGGAGTAATCTGACTTTTAAGTTTTGAGGTTAAGTTTGGCAATTGTTAGATATTCTATAGCAATTTAGCTAATAATAATATATTTATCGACATGCAGGGTCCCAAAATACGTAAATAATTATATATAATATAGATAATTATTTTATTATTATTTAATCACAGTGGAAGTCTGGTTGATGGCGATATAATTTAGGTAGGTACTCAGTTAATATTCAAGAAAAAATATTTACAGTAGGTATTGTGCATTATTCAAGAAATATTTGATAAAAAATATCTAAATTCTACAATCTAGTTCAGAACTATAGGTACATGACTTCTGGTCTGCTTGGGGCCTTTGGTCCAAACCTACCGGCAAAGCAAAGTGCTGCCAAGCGATTTAGATTTATTTAGGAATATAAATAGTTCACAGGTCATCGGGTCATCCAGCACAGCAGCCTGCAGCTGTCTGCAGGTGACTAGTTAGGTACATAAGGTTTTAACAAGGAGTGTTTTATATGTTGTCTAATTATATATTTTTTTAAATAAACAAACTAGATCACTTGTTTTTGTGTTTTTTTAAAGTATTTCTTATATATGTTAGTTATTCTTGTTTTTTTGCTTCTTTCACAAGTCGGCCCTCGACTGCGATTCAACCTGATGGTATTTGATAATGTAGCCTAAGATGGTAGTGGGCTAATAAGAAGGGGTATAACGGCTTGGTACTTATAATAAACCCCAAATCGATTTCTAGGTACGCTAAATCGCTTGGCAGCACTTGGCTTCGCCGGTAGAGTTATAGCTAGCCATGACCGAAGGCTCGAAGGAGATCAGAACTCATGTGCCTATAGTTCTGAAGTAGGTAGAGTCTAGAATAATGGTAGATTTAGTTTTTTTATCAAGTATTTCTTGAATAATGCACAATACCTACTATAAATATTTTTTCTTGATTATTACCTAAGTACCTACCTAAATTATATCGCCATCAGTCAGACTTCTACTGTAATTAGCTATAAATAAAATAATTATCTATATTATATTTATTTATTTACATATTTCGGAACCCTGCATGTTGATAAATATATATGATTATTAGCTAAATGGCTAAAGAATACGTAACAATTGCCAAACTTAACATCAAAACTTAAAAGTCAGATTACTCCAAACTCCCGCATAATATCTTAATGATTTTTTTTATTATATAATCCTGAGTATATTTACAATGTTTCACTGTTAGTTTGATTAAGACGCAAGAACAGCCCAAATCTGGTACAAAAATGGTCAATCTCCTTTCGATATGGAGGCTAGGATAGTGTTGATGTTAACTAGTATTAGGAAATAATAATAAAATTTAATTGAATAAGTCTGCTTTAATTTTTACATATACATTAACTTCTACAACTTTTATCTACCTATAAAAAAACAACTTGAAATCTGTTTCATAGTTTACAATTATTTACAATGCATGTTAACAATATGGCAGCAGATCTTTAACCGATTTTGACTAAAACATGTCGAAAGCTGGTGGTTAGAAACTGGACGACGCGACGTACAAAGTCGCATAAGAAGGGCAGAAATAAGTAAAATTACTGTCTATGATAATTGCGTTAGCCATTTAATTATAATTTCTATGGAAATTCCTAAAAAATAAAAATAAAAATTGCCTCTTGAAAATGTCAGCAAGTACTTTTCTTACAAAGTTAGTTAGTTTGTTTATGGTTTAATACAATCTTTCTCCATTCCAAATCGACTAACAAACATTCGAATTTTCACATTTTTAATATTTGTTAAAAAAGTTTTAGTTGTTAATTAATCTATCGTACCACTTGGTACTGAAAAACACCTCATATTAGATAGTGGACTCGGACCAGCTGTTATGCGTGACAACCATTATATTAACACACTAGTGCGACAAGTGCAGCTTGATGAAAATTTCATCCGTGCAAGCTTTCAAGGCGAAGGAAGCAAATAGCGCAGAGAGTTTAATTTACAATGCGCACGTGTATCATAAAACGTTTTACCATACATTTGAGAGTAAAAATAGTAAAAAAAAGTCATTTTTCATACAAGGCCTAGTACAAGGCTGTTAAACGAGTTAAATCTATAGTTTATAAAAAGACTTGTCCTGACTGACTATCAACGCACAGCCTAAACCACCGAAGTTAGAAACTTGAAATTTTGACAGTAGGTCTCTTTTATGATGTAGGCGAGCACTTAAAAAGGATTTTTTAAAATTCAACCCCCAAGGGGGTTAAATGAAGGGTTAAAGTTTGTATAAAAGTCCGTCATTTTTCTAGTTATATCCATGAAACTCGGTATTTAGGATTTTAATTCACAGTTTTCCAAAGCGCGGTATTTTAAAATTATATATCCATGAAAATTGGTAAGTAATTTATTTTAGGGTAGGTACAAGGCGAATCTTAGGAATCGAAGTTTATCATTTTTAAAACAGCCAAGTACAAAACAGAATGTCCGTAATGACGTCATATTTTATTTACCATCTTTTGGAGAGAATTTAATATGATTGTTGTAGCTTTCGCAAAATAATGTACCTATATTGGAAGCCAAAATGCGTATTGAACTGAGGATATTACAAAAATATCACAGATTTTTTAATATCCTCAATTTAGAATGCATTTTTTTTGTAAGACTTACAAAAATCATAGATTTTCACTAAAAGAAGATGGTAAATAATATACTTTTCATGATCTTCACAAATAGACGTTTGATTTTTAAATTTTTGTGATATATTTTGCTTAATGCATTTATTTATACATATTAAATCTTAAATTTGTCTTGTGCTTCATATCTTCTATATAGTCTTTGAAGGTATTCAGAGATGCATCTACTAAATCAAACAATGCTTCCGATGGTGCAAGCAGTTTAGGTGCGCATGCACTTGGGTATATCTTATTTAGGATTAACAATTGATTTTTATCAGTTAGCTCCTCATTGTCTTTTATTAAAGTATCTGCACAGTTCCTGCATTAGTACGCGTATAGACATTTTTTAGCAAGATACCCAGAAAAATAGATGACTGAACACTCTTATGTTAGTTTAGATGAAGTTTGTGTCGTCGTTTCCTGTTTTTCAAGATACTGTTTGCTTGTACTTGGTCTATCTCTATCACCTCTTGAAGAGATCGTTTCGTTTTCTTTGTTTTCAACGTATTGGTCTACTGTAGGGTCTGTGTGTTTCTCAAATATGAAATTTTCTATGAAAGTATCATTATCTTTCAAACAATTTTTGCTTTCTGAAGTTTTCATTAGCGCATTGACCAACTGGCTTCTGAAAATTGTACGTAACACCCTGGTACTGGGATTTTTGTTAAAACCAGCTTTCAGTCGAAATATTGAAAAAAGGTTTTCCAGGGCATCTTGGTTCATACGGCTAGTCAAGAGGTATTTTACGCCACCTGACGATTCTTCTTCGAACATTTGTATAACAGCTTCTATAGATTGCAGAAATCCATCAAAGATCGGTGGTCTTGTTATGACAGTGGAGCCATTCTTCTTTATTAATATTTTTTTCAAATTAGACAGCAATTTTTTCCCTTCAATTATTGCTTGCCGAGCCCGATTTAGATTTTTGGTGATTGCGCTATTAAATGGATTTTTCGATTTGCGTCTCTTGCTGTTTAACGCATCAAAAGCGTTATTTACAGTTTCTACAAAATTTGCTGTGTCCAACGCTGTCTGGCTTTTGAGTTCTCCTGTTCCCACAACAGTTCTGATTGCTACTGCAACTGACCGACTCAATATCTGTGCTGCCAAACTTACTTTCATCTTTTGAAAGTTGTTTGGTCTCAAATGTGCTGGTGTCAATTTATATAAGCATTTACTTTTATTCTTTTTATCTATCTCATAAGTAGCAATCACGTCAGAAAATGAAAATATTTTGTTACCATCCGTTAGGTCACTACTGAGAAAATTATTCCTGATATTTTTCAAGGCGTGAGGTATATCAAAAAAAGCAAATAATTTTTTTCCATTGCAAAAAAAAAATGGCGAATCAGTCGAGACTCCCAAACTCTTAAACGCTTTTTGATTTGTTGTAATTTGGTCACATACAATGGCTTTTGGCAGAAGACCAATATCAAACAATTTGTTAATAAGAATTCTTATAAAGAAGGTTAATTTGTCCGCTACGCCATTACCGGCTGATAAAAAATACGCTACAGGAACCTTCCAGCCGCTGTAAAGACCTCTAATCAAAAAGCCAAAATCTTGGAAGCCTTCAATCTGATCATATTTTTTTGAATACTCTAATGACGTCATTATGGACATATCATTAAATGATAATATACAAGATCTCTCTTGGATTGTAGCATTATTGAAACAATGTTCAAGATTCAGGAACACATCTTTTTGTACTCCAGGCAGACAATTAGTTTGCCCTAACCACTTTCTAATTGTTGATGGTGTCGCCAAAATAATCCCTTGTCTTCTCATGTGTATATAGGTTGAGGGTGATTTATAATATATGGAAAGGCATAGTTCCTTCTCCAGTTTCTTCCACTTCTTTCTCGACTTTAAACTTCTTAATTGCATCACAGCAAATGTTTTTGCTGCCTTGCTTGAAAATGATAGTGATTCAAATATAATTTTTTTCTTTCTTTTCCCACCTTTTATACTAAGACGGCGTATCTTGTTTTGTTGATAACAGTTATTTTTTTGTAGAAGTGCTATTTTTCTTTTTACCCGACTGCGGAACGCACAGGGTTATGTGTTCATCAGTCTATATATGTTTGTTTGTTCCTTGCAGGACAGCTACAGCCTAAACGCGTGGACCGATTTTGATGATTCTTGCACCAGATTATGCCGAGTATATCATTAGAGTGTCACTGTGGAAGCCGAATTTGAGAAAAAACAAAGTGGCGCCCTCTAGAAGCCATAATGTAACAAATTTAAAAAATAAAGTCGATAGACTATGGCGTGTGGGGTATCAATGAATAGGTCTTGCAAAATCATAGTTAGGTTCCCTTGATCATTTTCTCATTTTAACGATCATTTAGGATTTACGAGGTTTCAAAGGCTCATTTTTAGTGTATTCCTTCGTGTCGCACTACAGACAAAACGGCTGAACCGATTTTGATAATACTTGTACCACTAGCTTTATCTTAATCTTCCGAGTGTCATAACGGAAGCCGAATTTGAGAAAAAACAAAATGGCTGCCTCTAGAAGCCGTAATGTAACAAATTAAAAAATAAAAGTCGATAGAATATGGCAAGTGGGGTATCGATGAATAGGTCTTGCAAATTCATAGTTAGGTTTCCTTGATCATTTTCTCATTTTAACGATCATTTAGGATTTACGAGGTTTCAAAGGCTCATTTTTAGTGTATTCCTTCGTGTCGCACTACAGACAAAACGGCTGAACCGATTTTGATAATACTTGTACCACTAGCTTTATCTTAATCTTCCGAGTGTCATAACGGAAGCCGAATTTGAGAAAAAACAAAATGGCTGCCTCTAGAAGCCATAATGTAACAAATTAAAAAATAAAAGTCGATAGAATATGGCAAGTGGGGTATCGATGAATAGGTCTTGCAAAATCATAGTTAGGTTTCCTTGATCATTTTCTCATTTTAACGATCATTTAGGATTTACGAGGTTTCAAAGGCTCATTTTTAGTGTATTCCTTCGTGTCGCACTACAGACAAAACGACTGAACCGATTTTGATAATACTTGTACCACTAGATTTATCTTAATCTTCCGAGTGTCATAACGGAAGCCGAATTTGAGAAAAAACAAAATGGCTGCCTCTAGGAGCCGTAATGTAACAAATTAAAAAATAAAAGTCGATAGAATATGGCAAGTGGGGTATCGATGAATAGGTCTTGCAAAATCATAGTTAGGTTTCCTTGATCATTTTCTCATTTTAACGATCATTTAGGATTTACGAGGTTTCAAAGGCTCATTTTTAGTGTATTCCTTCGTGTCGCACTACAGACAAAACGGCTGAACCGATTTTGATAATACTTGCACCACTAGATTTATCTTAATCTCCCGAGTGTCATAGCGGAAGCCGAATTTGAGAAAAACAAAATGGCGTCCACTAAAGCCAATTAATAAATGAAAGTCCATACTCGATAGGTTATAGGCAAGTGGGGTATCGTTAGATAGGTCTTTTAAAATCACACCTAGGTTCCATAAACCATTTTTCCGTTTAAATGATAATTTAGGATTTACGAGCTTACAAAGGAAATGTTTAAAGTTCCTACTCATATCATCTATATCGATCAAACTAGGTAGAGTATCTCAAAAAGCACTCCGATTTTAACAATTATATCACTTATAGAAAGCTACATTATTAACAAGTAAAATAGGCTATATTTTATTTCCACAAAAATTGGAGATCCTTACGAAAATTGCAATAATGTGAGTTAAGTCGGAAAAAATCATCTCATCTGAGAGCTTACGTGGCGTGCGCTGCCTAAAACGTTAAAGTTACACGACAACAATGTATGGTGGAAACGTTCCTCTCAAAAAGTGCTAAAAAGAAGTCCGCGATAGCATATAACTATCTTTTAAGGTTGACTCACAATAACCATTTTTATGACTTTCAAATTTGGTCTAAAACAGTGCTTTGCTTGCGAAGGTGTTTTTACCAACATAGTTATTAATCGTTAATTCCTTATCAAAAAAAATATCTTACTCATCTTAAGTATTTAATTAAGACAAAAATTGTCCTTTACACCATTCAATTTAGATGAATATCTTATGAGATATCATAGAAATAAAGTTTATCATGCAACAGAACATTAACTGTCTCGTTGGTCTAGCGATTAGCGTAGCCGACTGTGGATCACGAGGTCCTGGGTTCGATTCCCGGTCGGGCATAAAAATTGTTAGGTATTGGGTTTTTCAATTATGAAATTCTCAGTGCCAGCCCGGAGTTGGAAGTTGGCGGTGTTTCACCCCCGTGCCTCGGAGAGCACGTTAAGCCGTCGGTCCCGGTTATTATCACTAACATGATAATAGTCGTTAAAGCCCACCAACCCGCATTGGAGCAGCGTGGTGGGTCTAAGCTCCTAATTCCCTCTCTCCTATGACAGTGGAGGCCTGTGCCCAACAGTGGGACGTTCATAGGCTGTAGTGGTGGTGGATGCAACAGAACACTTCAGGCGGATAAACGTCTTTTACAAATATCACTCGCGGGAAGCGCGTCCGCGAGGAGTGCGGTGCGGTGCGGTGGGGACTGATCTTTTTTTTTCGGATTGAATATACTGCATAGGCCCTACTGGCCGCTACAGCGGCACTGGGGGGTTGACGAGCGCTAGGCGTCGCCGAGAAAAGAGCCCTAACATGACATCGGGGGGGCAACGTCCTCCTAAGGGCGCCTCCTGTGAGGCTCGGACCACGGCTTAGGATGACGGTGGGATTTATGGGAGGTCGGTTGGACTAGATTAGTCCATACGCCCTCGAGGCCGTGAGTTAAGACCACGTCCGGGTGACGTGGATATCGTAGATATCGGGGTCCTCGTCTTCGCCGGCGAAGACGCTATGTTTGGTTAGTGTTTGTGTGTAGCCCTAAGTAGGGAGCATTGTCGGTAGTGATTTGGTCATTGGGGTCGAAGGGGGACTGATCACTGGGGTGCTTGTGGTAAAACGAAGTACAGCCGCACCGCGCACGACTGACGACAATTGCGTGCGACCGTCCTGATGATAGCATCATCAGGACGCTCGCACGCAAAATTTCTTAATTTAAGCTTCGCAAGCCTATGCTTGTGAAGCTTAAATCAAGAAATTTTGACGCGTTTTCATAAATTGTTTATTTGGTACATATTAATTTTGTTACATAATAGGTACCTAATAAATATTGTCATTTACCTACTGTAAAATTAAAGTTAGGTATAGTTATATTAATATAGTTTTGGCACCTACCTAAATAAGAGTCAATAAACCGTTAGTAAATCTAAATTAAGGAATCTAATAGTTTAAATAAATAAAAAATACAATTAATACAAAAAATAATGATTCTTATTACGGCAATAATATTATTAGGATTACCTTGCAGGTAAATAAATAACCAAAAAATTTAAAATAAAAAAGTAATTTAAAAAAAACAAAAAACCCGACTGCTTGGACACCAAAAAGTATAAAACAAGATGTGAATTTCATTATTATCAATTAACATAGTATAATACTTTTAATGAAATAATGAACAAAATAATATAGCCAATTCAGTATTCTCACAGCTCACGTTTTATAATAATATTTTTCTCTCTTAAATAATTTTGTAATTATTACAAATTATCAAGGCGCAGTCGCACGTTAATATTAGCTAATGGACGTGCGACGCGCCTTGATAATTCGTAATAATTACAAAATTAATTATGAGAGAAAAATATTATTATAAAACGTGAGCTGTGAGAATACTGAATTGGCTATATTATTTTGTTCATTATTTCATTAAAACTATTATACTATGTAAATTGATAATAATGAAATTCACATCTTGTTTTATACTTTTTGGTGTCCAAGCAGTCGGGTTTTTTGTTTTTTTTAAATTACTTTTTTAATCGTTTCACTTCAGGCTGGTCTTCCATTTCTTCCCTTTTTTCAATTCTGCGACGTTTATTTATGCATTCGGTTTGTAGATATTCAATTGAAGATGTGGATGGGGACACGACTTCCCGCATTGGCAGATCAATGTATTTTCTTTTATAAACCTTTTGGGGCGTTCTAACTTTCAATGTCGATGGAGACATCTCAAGACCTTAAACAAATAATAATTTGTTATTTGTGTTGCAAGAGCATGTGCTCAGCCCTCATCAGACAATAATTGGTGGCCAATTTTTTGTCATCAGATAAAGAAGATACAGATTGCAATACTGTCGTGGTACTCAATAGAGCAGTAAGTTAGAAATGACAGTTTCGGGAAAATGTTGCTTTAAATTCAAAACTTTAAGCTCTATTTTCTCGAAACCACAACGGACATAAATGAAAAAAACCGGCCAAGTGCGAGTCGGTCTCGCGCACCGAGGGTTCTGTACACGGATCGGGCTGAAGTTTGGAATATAGATAGCTCTGATGACGTAGGCATCCGCTAACTGAGGATTTTTGATAACCCCGAAATTCACGCGGGCGAAGCCGCGGAGTAAACGGCATTTTTTTTTTTGACATTTTGCACGATAAATCAAAAACTATTGTATATTATAAAATAAATAAAAATCTGTTTTAGAATGTACAAGTTAAGTCCTTTTATATGATTTGCCACTCGGTATAGTTATCTTAATAAAAATATTTTTTCTTGAATATTAACTAAGTACCTACCTAAATTATATCGCCAACAACCAGACTTCCACTGTGATTAGCTAATAATAAAATAATTATCTATATTATATATAATTATTTACGTATTTTGGAACCCTGCATGTCGATAAATATATTATTATTAGCTAATAAAAATATTTTTTCTTGAATATTAACTAAGTACCTACCTAAATTATATCGCCAACAACCAGACTTCCACTGTGCCACTAATAATAAAATAATTATCTATATTATATATAATTATTTACGTATTTTGGAACCCTGCATGTCGATAAATATATTATTATTAGCTAAATTGCTATAGAATATCTAACAATTGTCAAACTTAACCTCAAAACTTAAAAGTCAGATTACTCCAAACTCCCATCTAATATCTTTATGATTTTTATATAATCCTGGGCATATTTCCAATGTTTTACTGTTAATTTCATTAAGACGCAACAACAGCCCACTTTTGGTCATTCTCCTTTAACTTTCGAGGCTTGCTAAATTCGGCACTTTAGGTCTATGAAATAATATTTTTAAAAAGTGCAAAGAAATTGCACTAGTGCAGTAAATAACTAACAAGGCATGTTTAAAACCAAAACTAAGTGCATTTTTGAGTAAGTGAATTTATAAAAATATAGGTACTATGACTTATTTAATGATTAGGTATTTTAGTGTCAGCATAGAATAAAACCACCCTGACCATGAATGAGGCATATTTTAGGGTGACTAAGGGAAACATTTTTCAAATAGGTTGGCGATGGTTGTCTAACCATTATGTTAATCAACTATCGTAATTCGTAATTCATGTGTATCAACTAGGTATCTAATATTTAAAGTGAATGTCAAGAGTTTAATACCTGCCCCAAGAGTACTTAAATTAATTATTATAGTAGTGTCAAACCATGACAATATTATGTAGTAACCATAATACTGGCTCTGCTTAGTTCGGAATCGGATGACTGTGTGAACTGTGATTTATCTTGGTTATTTAGTTAGTTCTAATCTCACAGGATTTTCCTCCCAAAAAGACAAGAACCAATAATTGGGAGATGTGTAATGATAATAATTATGTTAGCAAGTTATAATGTTAAAGTGTGTAACAATTATAAAAGCACAATTACTATCATATTTATAGTTTACATAATGTGGCCAATTCTGTACACTTAACCAACAGACAATATATAAACCAGGTAATATAATTAATCTATGACTTAACTATAATGACAGCTCTAAGTCTCCCTTTCCACAGCGAGTATTATAAAAGGGTTAGCAATATATTGAATGCTGTTGTTTTAGTTTAGGGATTGTGTACAGAAGGATTACCTCAGTTATCTACTTTATATGATTCTAAAAATCTAAACTTAAAAAGTAAAATATTTTATCAAACCATACAAAACTCAAATAGCAAGTGAAATTTACATTTTGGTGTAACTGGTTTACACATGAGAGGCACAGCCATGGGTACACAGCACAGTCTGGACCTTGCAAAATTTCGCAGCACATCTTCATTGTTAAAGTGGTCCTCACATATGTACCGATTCCTTAATTCTTCATTTGTTAAAGATGCAAGGTTTGCATTACCTGAAATTATAACCATTCAGTTCACAAGGAGTGTGTTCTTAGTTCTTACATAAACTATAGTATTAAGTAGATTTCTATTAAAGCATAAAGTAAAAGTAAAAGTAAAGTAAAATATACTTTATTGTACACCATACAAAAAATAAAATACAATAGATATAATAATCTAATGGACATGGCACAACAGGCGGCCTTATCGCTCAAACAGCGATCTCTTCCAGGCAACCTTAGGGCAAAGGATACATTGAAATAGAAAGCGGAAGGGGTGTACTAATGAGAAGAAATTAAGTAATATACAAAAAGATACAGTAATGAGTAATAAAAAAATATAATTATAAGTATCTAAATAGATATAATAGAAAGAAAATAATATAGTATATATAGTAATATAGATTATAGACGACAAATAGATAAGTATATTAAGATGATAAATAATGCTGTTTCAGCTTAGTTTTGAAGATAGGAAGCGATTGAGATAGTCTAATATCCAAGGGGAGAGAATTCCAAAGCCGTATAGCAGTAACAGTAAAAGATTTACTATAGAAGGAAGAAGAATGTCTAGGAGTACTTAGCAGTAGATTATTTTGGGAACGGAGAGTATAATCATGTGTATTAAATATGTACTTAAATCGATCTTTTAAATAATGAGGAGTGGTGGGATTGAACAGAATGCAGTATAGAAGGTGAAGAGTATGAGTATTCCTGCGAAGGCGAATCGGGAGCCACTTGAGCTTACGGCGAAACTCTGAAACGTGGTCATACTTTCGCAACCCAAATATGAACCTTATACAATAATTTTGAAGCCGCTCAAGTTTATTTAGTTGCTCCTCAGTGAGATTAAGATAACAAGTGTCCGCGTAATCAAGGATCGGTAGAAGAAGAGACTGAGCCAACGCAATTTTAGTATGAATGGGAAGGACATTGCGCAATCTACGAAGAGAGCCAATTGCGCCAAACATCTTACTGCTTAGCTCACTAATTTGCGGTATCCAAGATAAAGTTTTGTCAAATATAATGCCCAAACTTTTTACTTTATCACTGTAGGGGATAATAATCCCATCGAGTACTACAGGCGGGAGCTGCGACAAAGTAATACGAGAAATTAATTTCGAACTCCCAATAATAATAGCTTGCGTCTTCTTAGGATTCACTTTAAGCCCAAACGAGTTACTCCAATCTGAAATACGTGAAAGATTTTCATTAATCAAGCATATTGTGTCTGGTAGATCCGCTATCTTACATTGAGAGTACATTTGTAGATCGTCTGCATACAAGTGGTAGAGAGAAGTAATATGGGAGCAGATCGAGTTGATAAAAATAGAAAACAAAAGAGGAAACAACACGCCACCTTGCGGGACACCAGTCCTGGCAACAGACCAGTCAGAAAACGAGTCTTGGACTCGTACTCGCTGGCGGCGCCCATGCAAGTAACTGTGAAACCAGCCAATTACCCCAGGAGATATGTTAAAGAGAGCTTAGCACCGCGAGTAGAATATTAAAGTCAACAGTATTGAAGGCATTGCTAAAATCAAGCAATGTCAATACTGTAACTTGTTGACTATCCATACCTAGCCGTATGTCATCAGTGATTTTAACTAAAGCAGTAGTCGTACTGTGACCAGGACGGAAACCAGACTGGAATGGATTATGCTAGTTATGGTTAGAAAGGAATTTACTCAGCTGTTGGTGAACAAGTCGCTCGAAGTGCTTTAGATAAGAAGGGAAGAATGGATATGGGTCGGTAGTCTTCCAGGATGAAGGAAAATCACTGGAGTTAATAGAATAGTTGAAGATATATGTTATGACGGGAGCTAAAAGATCGAGGATAGGAATGATCATCTTACGACTAATGCTGTCGGACCCGACTGCGTTCGAAGTTATGGCAATAATGCTCTTCTTAACATCACTGACGGTAAATTGGCTAATTTTAAAACAAACAAAACTTAAAATAAAATACAAGCTTATTTAACTAATACCGAGTAAAAACTAAAAACCCATTTTATCTCCTCTAAGGAGCAAAATAAAAATATAATTAACTGATGACTTGTGACTAATGAATGATAATCTTAAAATAAAAACATATTGAGGTAGGATACCTGCTTAATAGTTATTTATAACCAGAAACCTATAATTATTATATCAGTCACGTAAAATTACGCTCCTCAACCTGAGTACTCTATATAATAAACGCTTTGCATTGGTATGCAATCGCCAGTGGAGGGGCGTAATTTTATAGCACAAGTTCCAAAAGCCTTACATTCGGGGCAGTTTTTGTCTATGATAAGGATGACATTAATGGATACATCAAGTCTATGTTATGAATTTGTCATGTTCAGTTAACAGCAAAAAAATCATAAACAATAAATTATGCAAACTGGGGTAATAAAAAGAAAAATTAAAAATTAAACAGTTTGCATCTTTAGAAAACTGAGTAGTAAATAGACTTAAATAGATAGAAATCAGACAAATAATTGCTTTCTATAGGTAACATAACTACCCCAAAAGAGATAAATGAGTAAAGCTATAGCTGTTGTTCATAAAACTCAGTACCTTATCAATGTTAACACTATGTTAAAGTATAAAATACAATATCTACAATGTTGTGTTAAATTAATGTCTTATGCATCTTTACTATTATACTTTATTTCTAACAATCCTTTTGGACCTGGAGGATTGACTGGCAGCGCCCTGTGTCAGAGGTTTTGAAGAAGGTTGTGATATGCAGTCAAGATCAGCCCTGCATTCTACTCTGTGACGTGAGCCGTCCGGGGCTATGATGTGAATGCAGCCGTCCCTAGTCCAGCACTTGCTGATGCCAAAGCGCTGCCTTGCCTCCAAAAAAACGGTGTGACGACTCTTAGTTAAAAACTCTGACTGAGTTATCCCACTGCCTTTAAATCCTGTTTTGGAAAGCCAAACCTTGTCCCGCACTGTCACATCTGCAAACTTCACAAGTATTGGTCTTGGTTTCTTGCCTGTAGGACGCCCCATGCGATGAGACGATTTAATGCAAACAGCAGAGAAGCCAGATACACCGAGATGTTCCTCTACAATGCTGCAGACCCGTGAAGTAAAATCCTCTGATTTTTCCTCGCTAACCCCGTGGAAAAGCAGCATTTTGCGCCTTCTACGCATCTCCATACGATCAACTTCGGTTCCCAGAAATTCAACCTGCCTCTGTAAAGTATTCATGGCAGAGAGCACGAAGGTCCTAAAACTGTTGAACTCTGCCGCGGGGGATGTGTTAGTGGCTGGTGCATTTTCAAGCCCCTGTTGGAATTCATTCATCTTCTGCTGGAACATTTCAGCCATAGCGTTGAGCGAGTCTTAGTGAATCCATAATAACTCGATAACTGATGACGACAGTGCACTATGAAATTTATGTTTGTGAAGTGAAGTAAAATAAAGTGATTTCTAGAAGGAGAAAACTGTCTGGTAGGTACTTTTTATCACATTTACTAATTATATCAAGTAAACTGTACACAAAATTACTGTATTTTTAATTATTAAACGGTAAAAATCAAAGAGCTCTTTTTAAACGATCTTAAGTTTTCCACTCCTACCCTCGGAAAAAGCATATTTACTTATTATACTTAATTGAAATTCAATATTATCTCTCAGTTCAGCCTAAGCTTTGGATAATGCATAACATAGCTAACTTAGTTTAGTAGTGGGTCTCTTAGTAACAATTGTTTCATATGAAAAACCGCTGAAGATACCAGAAAATAGAAAAGATCAATGATATTCTACTAAAGTTCTAAACATTATTAATTAATGTTCTGCCTTATGTCATACCTAGATTAAATTACTAGGTTCACAATTTTCTATGTGACTACAGTCAACAGTGTAGCAAATTGTATACCTAGACCAGCTATTACTTACCAGAATGTTTAATCCATAATTTTAAACGAGGTTCATCCTTGATAGGGAATGTGAACATGGATTTGGTTACACTTGTATTGGTAAAATCATGGTAATAACATTTGTATGGAGCCATAGTAAACTGCAATCAGAAAATGTTATTTAATAATTACTTCATTACATTCATAGATTTTCAAAAGTAGCTGACAAAATAGATTTATTGAAACTTCATAATATAGTGTGCGGGAGTCAAACCTGAGACCATGCGATCAGATGAAGCCGTCACGGGTTTACTAGGTATATTATTATTGTCTTGTTAAGAAAATACTGGAACCGCTTACATACTTATTTACTCATTCTAACTTACCGTGTTTGATGCTGATTGATGTTGATTAATATACACATCAAAATAATTAGTAGGTTTAAAATACAATCAGTTCCAGTGGCTAGCGTATGTCGGCAGTTTTGAATCATCAAAAATCCAGGGGTGCTATACGATTAATCCACAAGATTAATCGTATAGCAGCAGAATCTCGGAGTCCAGAACAAGTGTAGGTCAGCAGTTAAGCAGCAGGATCTCGGAGTCCATTAGTCTTATCACGGTCACGAACAAAAAAAAACACAAGAAACTTAACGACTTAACTTACTTATTCTTAACTTAACTTATTCACTGAGCCGGCACCAAAACGAGAAAAAAATATTTTAATGTATCGCGTCAGTTTGTGACGCCATCTGTAGGAATGCAGCATAACTGCATGGTCCACTAGCTGAATAGAACAGAACTTGTGTCAAATCGAATTACTTCTACAAGTTAATTTTGTTAAAATTAGTTGAATGTAAATTTGCTATTTGCTTATGTGATTTTATCAAATTTTTGTATTTTGATAATTTTATATAAATATCTAGTTTATCGCTCTGTGCGCGAGCTGCTAAAGCAGCTCACGGGATGTAGTTAGACTTACAAGTAGCACAGTCTTCACTGTATCGATTTTGAACGAAATCGGTCAATTAACAAAGAATTTCAAAATGGCGCTGATTTTTTTTAAATTTTGATACCAGTTTCCTGTTCTGTAATCACAGGGAGCCCTAAATATCGATTTTGAACGAAATCGGTCAATTAACAAAGAATTTCAAAATAGCGCTGGTTTTTTTTTATTTTGGTAACAGTTTCCTGTTTGGTATCCCCAGGGAGCCTCGTCGTGGGTAAACGGAACCGTATCAAAATCTTGCATAGTTCTATACTTGCAGTCTCTTCAATCGCCATATAATTTGGTACGAAAAAAAATATTCCGCCATCTTGAATTTTTTTTCATTTCGCTAAATAGACCTCCTCGTCCTGATCATCTCTTGCCAAGAAACCACACTTCCATCTCTCATACTCTCCGAGATATACACTCACGAAATTTGTATGGCAGCCATCTTGAATCCACCATTTTGAGTTTTTTTTATACTTATTGCCAATTGGATGAGGTTTCAAGTGACATTTGTTCGAGCACCCCCCACCTATCTTCAATACCCTGGCCGTGCTCTTTACCCGTCTCCGAAATCTTCAATCATCAGCTGTCTCCATATTTTTCTTCAAGTTATATATTCTGACTTCCATACGAAGCCAGCAGTGAAAAAAAAAATTTTCATACAAAGTTTTTAGGGAAAATCTCGAAAACTACCCCGAATGTGGCAGCACTGTTTTTATTTCTCGATACTGCCCGTCGAGTTACACAATCGATCCATACATGTCAACTTTCCCAAATGTTGCCAACCGCCTCCAAGACGTGATTGAAATTTTCAAAAACACAAAAAGAATACAAAATGGCCGCCACCTCGTTTCACAGAAACATTTGACACAGTTTTATAATTTTCCCGTGAACTACAGGATACACCGCTCCTGATGACGTTTCAATTTTTCATCTCGCTCGCACCCAGCCGACATGATAGCCCCTGAAAAAAGACCATGTCGAAAATCACTTTTTCTTTGATAAATTCCAGTGTTGCCAGACCTCGGCGACGAAATTACCCAAATGTCATTCGTTCAAGTGGGACACGTGGTTGCTCGTACTCGAATTTTGCAAAAAATACGTATTTCAATTTTTTTATTTTTGGGGTAAATCTTGAAATTTCCCGAGAAATGGGGTAATTTTATTTCCTAAATCCATACCTCGAGTCTGTACACACAACCTCCCCCTAGAAGTCGAAACGCTCCGACGTTGCCAACTGCGAGAAATTTGAATTTTAAAATTGCGTTTTTTCGTTACTTGAACCGAACGGCCGCCGTGACAGCCGCCATCTTGAATTTTTTTAAATCACTCCCATTCTGTCAAAATACAGGACAATTGTAGGCGGAAATAGAAAAAAAAAATATTCTCGACCACGCCGTTTCGGATCTGTGGCGCCGCGGTTCGGGGTCGAAAAATCAAAAATTTTAAAACACTACAGCTCGGCCGCCATCTTGTTTTTCAAATTTTTTCCACTTTTTCTGTTGATCGTTTCCTAATTTCTTCAATCACTGCGAGTTGTAACGAAATCGGTTGGAAAACAAAAGAGTTGCAAGAATCACATCGGCCGCCATCTTGTTTTTCCGAAATGTCATAATTTTTCGCTACTCAACTCCCGCACTCGAACACATCTCCCATACATCATTATATCATTTTCTGTCTCTTTCTAGGAGAACAATTATGTCAATGAGTCAGTCAGTCAGTCAGTGAGTGGTAATTTAGCTATATATAGTATAAACTAGTTTTTCGCTCTGTGCGCGAGCTGCTAAAGCAGCTCACGGGATGTGGTTAGACTTACAAGTAGAACATTCTTTACTGTATCGATTTTGAACGAAATCGGTCTATTAACAAAGAATTTCAAAATGGCGCTGGTTTTTTTTTATTTTGGTAACAGTTTCTTGTTTTGTATCCCCAGGGAGTCCTAAATATCGATTTTGAACGAAATCGGTCAATTAACAAAGAATTTCAAAATGGCGCTGATTTTTTTTTTAATTTTGATACCAGTTTCCTGTTCTGTATTCACAGGGAGCCCTAAATATCGATTTTGAA
Organism: Erebia palarica; assembly: GCA_964035005.1. NCBI lineage: Eukaryota > Metazoa > Arthropoda > Insecta > Lepidoptera > Nymphalidae > Erebia > Erebia palarica. The sequence continues at coordinate 9,476,345 of OZ035994.1, read as the reverse complement.
CGAAATCGGTCAATTAACAAAGAATTTCAAAATGGCGCTGTATTTTCTTTATTATAGTAACAGTTCCCTGTTTTGTATCCCCAGGGAGTCCTAAATATCCATTTTGAACGAAATCGGTCTATTAAGAAAAAATTTCAAAATACCGGTTATTTTTGAAAATTTTGGTACCAGTTTCCTGTTTTGTAATCCCAGGGTGCCCTAAATATCGATTTTGAACGAAATCGATCAGTTAACAAAGAAATTCAAAATGGCGCTATTTTTTAAAAATTTTGGTAATAGTTTCCTGTTTTGTAACCCCAAGGAGTCTTAAATATCGATTTTGAACGAAATCGGCCAATAAACAATGAATTTCAAAATGGCGCTGATTTTTTAAAACTTCGGTATCAGTTTCCTATATTGTAATCCCAGGGAGCCCCGTCGTGGGTAAAACGTAACCGTATCAAAATCTTGCATAGTTCTATACTTGCAGTATCTTCAATATTTGCCATATAAATTGGTATGAAAAAAAAAGTTCCGCCATCTTGAATTTTTTTTCATTTTGCCAAATAGAACTCCTCGTCCTGGTCATCTCTTGCCAAGAAAGCACACTTCCATCTCTTATACTCTCCGAGATAGACACGGACGAAATTTGTATGGCAGCCATCTTGAATCCACCATTTTTGAGTTTTTTTTAAACTCATCGCCAATTGGATGAGGTTTCGAGTGACATTTGTTCGAGCACCCCCCACCTATCTTCAATACCCTGGCCGTGCCCTTTACCCGTCTCCGAAATCCTCAATCATCAGCTGTCTCCATATTTTTCTTCGTTATATTTTCTGACTTCCATACGAAGCCAGCAGTGAAAAAAAATTTTTTCATACAAAATTTGACAAGAGGAAGTTTTTAGGGAAAATCTCGAAAACTACCCCGAATGTGGCAACACTGTTTTGAGTTCTCGATACTGCCCGTCGAGTTACACAATCGATCCATACATGTCAACTTTCCCAAATGTTGCCAACCGCCTCAAAGACGTGATTGAAATTTTCAAAAACACAAAAAGAATACAAAATGGCCGCCACCTCGTTTCACAGAATCATTTGTCATAGTTTTATAATTTTACTGTGAACTACAGGATACACCGCTCCTGATGACGTTTCAATTTTTCATCTCGCTCGCACCCAGCCGAAACGATAGCCCTTGAAAAAAGACCATGTCGAAAATCAGTTTTTCTTTGATAAATTTCAGTGTTGCCAGACCTCGGCGACAAAAATACCCAAATGTCATTTGTACAAGTGAGACACGTGGTTGCTCGTACTCGAATTTTGCAAAAACTACGTATTTCGATTTTTTAATTTTTGGGGTAAATCTCGAAATTTTCCCGAGAAATGTGGTAATTTTTTTCCCCAATCCATACCTCGAGTCTGTACACACAATCTCCCCGTAGAAGTGGAAACGCTCCGACGTTGGCAACTGTGAGAAATATGAATTTTAAAATTGCGATTTTTCGTAACTCAAACCGAACGGCCGCTGCGACAGCCGCCATCTTGAATTTTTAAAACCACTCCCATTTTGTCAAAATACAGGATAATTGTAGGCGAAATAAGAAAAAAATATTATGCTCGACCACGCCGTTTCGGATCTGTGGCGCCACGGTTCGGGGTCGAAAAATCAAAAATTTGAAAACACTACAGCTCGGCCGCCATCTTGTTTTTCCAATTTTTTCCTCTTTTTCTCTTGACCGTTTCCTAATTTCTTCAATCACTGCGAGTTGTAACGAAATCGGTTAGAAAACAAAAGAGTTACAAAAAGCACGTCGGCCGCCATCTTGTTTTTTCGAAATGTCATAATTTTTCCCTACTCGGATCCCCCACCAGAACACATCGCCCCTACATCATTGTATCGTTTTTTGTCTCTTTCTAGGAGAACAATTATGTCAATGAGTCAGTCAGTCAGTCAGTCAGTGAGTGGTAATTGAGCTATATATAGTATAACTAGTTTTTTGCTCTGTGCGTGAGCTGCTTTAGCAGCTCACGGGTTGTGATTAAAAAAAAAACAAAATGGCGCTGATTTTTTAAAACTTTGGTATCAGTTTCCTGTTTTGTAATCCCAGGGATCCTCAGATATCGATTCGGAAAAAAATCGGTAATTTAAAAAAGAATTTTAAAATGGCGCTGATTTTTTAAAACTTTGGTATCAGTTTCCTGTTTTGTAATCCCTGAGAACACTAAATATCGATTTTGAACGAAATCGGTCAAGTAACAAAGAATTTCAAAATGGCGCTGATTTTTTAAAATTTTGATACCAGTTTCCTGTTTTGTAATCCTAAGGAGCCCCAAATATCGATTTTGAACGGAATCGGTCAATTAACAAAGAATTTCAAAATGGCACTGATTTTTTAAAATTTGGTTCCAGTTTCCTGTTTTGCAATCCCAGGAAGCACTAAACATCGATTTTGAACGAAATCGGTCACTTAACAAAGAATTTCAAAATGGCGCTGCTATTTTAAACCTTTGGTATCAGTTTCCTGTTTTGTGATCCCAGGGAGTCCTAAATATCAATTATGAGTGAAACCGGTCAATTAACAAAGAATTTCAAAATGGCGCTGGTTTTTTTTAAATTTTGGTAACCGTTTCCTATTTTGTAATCCCAGGGATCCTCAGATATCGATTTTGAACGAAATCGATCAATTAACAAATAATTTCAAAATGGCGCTGATTTTTTAAAACTTTGGTATCGGTTTCCTGTTTTGTAATCCCAGGGATCCTCAGATATCGATTTTGAACGAAATCTGTTAATTAACAAAGAATTTCAAAATGGCGCTGATTTTGTAAAATTTTGGTACCAGTTTCCTGTCTTGTAATCCCATGGAGTACTAAATATCGATTTTTAACGAAATCGATCAATTAACAAAGAATTTCAAAATGGCGCTGATTTTTTAAAACTTTGGTATCGGTTTCCTGTTTTGTAATCCCAGGGATCCTCAGATATCGATTTTGAACGAAATCTGTCAATTAACAAAGAATTTCAAAATGGCGTTGATTTTTTAAATTCTGGTACCAGTTTCCTGTTTTGTGATCCCAGGGAGCCCTAAATATCGATTTTGAACGGAATCGGTCAATTAACAAAGAATTTCAAAATGGCACTGATTTTTTAAAATTTGGTTCCAGTTTCCTGTTTTGCAATCCCAGGAAGCACTAAACATCGATTTTGAACGAAATCGGTCACTTAACAAAGAATTTCAAAATGGCGCTGCTATTTTAAACCTTTGGTATCAGTTTCCTGTTTTGTAATCCCAGGGAACCCTAAATATCAATTATGAGTGAAACCGGTCAATTAACAAAGAATTTCAAAATGGCGCTGGTTTTTTTTAAATTTTGGTAACCGTTTCCTATTTTGTAATCCCAGGGATCCTCAGATATCGATTTTGAACGAAATCGATCAATTAACAAATAATTTCAAAATGGCGCTGATTTTAAAAAAAATTTGATACCAGTTTCCTGTTCTGTAATCACAGGGAGCCCTAAATATCGATTTTGAACGAAATCGGTCAATTAACAAAGAATTTCAAAATGGCGCTGGTTTTTTTTTATTTTGGTAACAGTTTCCTGTTTTGTATCCCCAGGGAGTCCTAAATATCGATTTTGAACGAAATCGGTCAATTAACAAAGAATTTCAAAATGGCGCTGTAATTTCTTTATTTTGATAACAGTTTCCTGTTTTGTATCCCCAGGGAGTCCTAAATATCGATTTTGAACGAAATCGGTCAATTAACAAAGAATTTCAAAATGGCGCTGATTTTTTAAAATTTTGGTACCAGTTTCCTGTTTTGTAATCCCAGGAAGTCCTAAATATTGATTTTGAACGAAATCGCTACAAGAAAAAAGAATTTCAAAATGGCGCTGATTTTTTAAAATTTTGGTACCAGTTTCGTGTTTTGTGATTCCAGGGAGTCCCAAATATCGATTTTGAACGAAATCGGTCAATTAACAAAGAATTTAAAATTGGCGCCGATTTTTTAAAATTTTGGTACCAGTTTCCTGTTTTGTAATCCCAAGGAGCCCTAAATAATGATTTTTAACGAAATCGCAACAATAACAAAGAATTTCAAAATGGCGCTGATTTTTTTAAATTTTGATACCAGTTTCCTGTTTTGTAATCCCAGGGAGCCCTAAATATCGATTTTGAACGAAATCGGTCAATTTACAAAGAATTTCAAAATGGCGCTGGTTTTTTTTAAATTTTGGTAACCGTTTCCTGTTTTGTAATCCTAAGGATCCCCAGCCTAGGAAGATATCAATTGATATATTGAAGATATCAGCCTAAGGATCCTAAGAAGCCCCAAATATCGATTTTGAACGGAATCGACCAATTAATGAAGAATTTCAAAATGGCGCTGGTTTTTAAAAATTTTTGTATCAGTTTCTTGTTTTGTAATCCCAGGGAGCCCTAAATATCGATTTTGAACGAAATCGGTCAATTTACAAAGAATTTCAAAATGGCGTTGATTTTTTTAAATTTGGGTACCAGTTTTCTGTTTTGTGATCCCAGGGAGCCCTAAATATCGATTTTGAACGAAATCGGTCAATTAACAAAGAATTTCAAAATGGCGTTGATTTTTTAAATTCTGGTACCAGTTTCCTCTTTTGTGATTCCAGGGAGTCCTAAATATCGATTTTGAACGAAATCGGTCAATTAACAGAGAATTTCAAAATGCGCTGCTTTTTAAAATTTTGGTACCAGTTTCCTGTTTTGTAACCCCAGGGAGCCCTAAATATTGATTTTGAACGAAATCGCAACAATAACAAAGAGTTTCAAAATGGCGTTGATTTTTTAAAATTTTGGTACAAGTACCAAACTTGGAACCGTATCAAAATCTTGCATAGTTCTACACTAATTGTAGTCAATTCAATATTCGCCATATAATTTGGTATGAAAAAAATATTCCGCCATCTTGATTTTTTTTTCATTTCGCTAAATAGACCTCCTCGTCCAGATCATCTCTTCCCAAGAAACCACTCTTCTATCTTTTATACACTCCGAGACAGACACTGACGAAATTTGTATGGCGGCCATTTTGAATCCACCATTTTTTGAGTTTTTTTAAACTCACCGCCAATTGGATGCGGTTTCGAGTGACATTTGTTCGAGCACCCCCCACCTATCTTCAATACCTTGGTCGTGCTCTTTACCCGTCTCCGAAATCCTCAATCATCAGCTGTCTCCATATTTTTCGTTAAGTTATATTTTCTGACTTCTATACGGAGCCATCAGTGAAAAAAAAATTTTCATGCAAAATTTTACAGGAGGAAGTTTTTGGGGAAAATCTCAAAAACTACCCCAATTGTGGCAACACTGTTTTGATATCTCGATACTGCCCGTCGAGTTACACAATCGATCCATACATGTCAACTTTCCCAAATGTTGCCAACCGCCTCTAAGACGTGATCGAAATTTTCAAAAACACAAAAAGAATACAAAATGGCCGCCACCTCGTTTCACAGAATCATTTGACATAGTTTTGTAACTTTCCCGTGAACTACAGGATACACCGCTCCTGACGACGTGTCAATTGTTCATCTCGCTCGCACCCAGCCGACATGATAGCCCCTGAAAAGAGACCATGTCGAAAATCACTTTTTCTTTGATAAATTCCAGTGTTGCCAGACCTCGGCGACGAAATTACCCAAATGTCATTCGTACAAGTGACACACGTGGTCGCTCGTACTCGAATTTTGCAAAAAATACGTATTTTTTTTTATTTTTTTTCGGGTAAATCTTGAAAATTTCCCGAGAAATGGGGTAATTTTTTTCCCCCAATCCATACCTCGAGTCTGTACACACAATCTCCCCGTAGAAGTCGAAACGCTCCGACGTTGCCAACTGCGAGAAATTTGAATTTTAAAATGGCGTTTTTTCGTAACTCAAGCCGAACGGCCGCCGTGACAGCCGCCATCTTGAATTTTTAAAGCCACTCCCATTCTGTCAAAATACAGGATAATTGTGGGCGGAAATAGAAAAAAAAATTATGCGCGACTACGCCGTTTCGGATCTGTGGCGCCGCGGTTCGAGGTCGAAAAATCAAAAATTTTAAAACACTGCAGCTCGGCCGCCATCTTGTTTTCCCAATTTTTTCCACTTTTTCTGTTGACCGTTTCCTAATTTCTTCAATCATTGTGAATTGCAAAGAAATCGGTTGGAAAACAAGAGAGTTACAAGAATCACGTCGGCCGCCATCTTGTTTTTCCGAAATGTCATAATTTTTCCCTACTCGACTCCCGCACTCGAACACATCTCTCATACATCATTATATCGTTTTCTGTCTCTTTCTAGGAGAACAATTATGTCAATGAGTCAGTCAGTGAGTGGTAATTGAGCTATATATATTATAACTAGTTTTTCGCTCTGTGCGTGAGCTGCTAAAGCAGCTCACGGGTTGTGATTAAAAAAAAATACAAAATGGCGCTGATTTTTTAATACTTTGGTATCAGTTTTCTGTTTTGTAATCCCAGGGATCCTCAGATATCGATTTTGAAAAAAACCGGTCAATTAAAAAAGAATTACAAAATGGCGCAGATTTTTTTAAAATTTCATATCAGTTTCCTGTTTTGTATCCCCAGGGAGTCCTAAATATCGATTTCGAACCAAATCGGTCAATAAACAAAGAATTTCAAAATGGCGCTGATTTTTAAAACTTTGGTATCAGTTTCCTGTTTTGTAATCCCAGGGAGCCTCGTCGTGGATAAAACGGAACCGTATCAAAATCTTGCATAGTTCTATACTTGCAGTCCCTTCAATATTCGCCATATAATTTGGTATGAAAAAAAAAATTCCGCCATCTTGATTTTTTTTTCATTTCGCTTTATAGACCTCCTCGTCCTGATCATCTCTTGCCAAGAAACCACACTTCCATCTCTCATACTCTCCGAGATAGACACTCACGAAATTTGTATGGCAGCCATCTTGAATCCACCATTTTGAATTTTTTTTTTCCTTATTGCCAATTGGATGAGGTTTCGAGTGACATTTGTTCGAGCACTCCCCACCTATCTTCAATACCCTGGCCGTGCCCTTTACCCGTCTCCGAAATCCTCAATCATCAGCTGTCTCCATATTTTTCATCAAGTTATATTTTCTGACTTCCATACGAAGCCAGCAGTGAAAAAAAAATTTTTCATACAAAATTTTACAGGAGGAAGTTTTTAGGGAAAATCTCGAAAACTACCCCGAGTATGGCAACACTGTTTTGATTTCGCGATACTGCCCGTCGAGTTACACAATCGATCCATACATGTCAACTTTCCCAAATGTTGCCAACCGCCTCTAAGACGTGATCGAAATTTTCAAAAACCCAAAAAGAATACAAAATGGTCGCCACCTCGTTTCACAGAATCATTTGACATAGTTTCATAATTTTCCCGTGAACAACAGGATACACCGCTCCTGATAACGTTTCAATTGTTCATCTCGCTCGCACCCAGCCGACATGATAGCCCCTGAAAAAAGACCATGTCGAAAAGCACTTTTTCTTTGATAAATTCCAGTGTTGCCAGACCTCGGCGACGAAATTACCCAAATGTCATTTGTACAAGTGGGACACGTGGTTGCTCGTACTCGAATTTTGAAAAAAATTCGTATTTAGATTTTTTTATTTTTGGGGTAAATCTTGTAATTTTCCCGAGAAATGGGGTAATTTTTTTTCCCCAATCCATACCTCGAGTCTGTACACACAATCTCCCCGTAGAAGTCGAACCGCTCCGACGTTGCCAACTGCGAGAAATTTAAATTTTAAAATTGCGTTTTTTCGTAACTCGAGCCGAACGGCCGCCGTGACAGCCGCCATCTTGAATTTTTAAAAACCACCGCCATTCTGTCAAAATACAGGATAATTGTAGGCGGAAATAGGAAAAAAAATTATGCTCGACTACGCCGTTTCGTATCTGTGGCGCCGCGGTTCGAGGTCGAAAAATCAAAAATTTTAAAACACTACAGCTCGGCCGCCATCTTGTTTTTCCAATTTTTTCTACATTTTCTAGTAATCGCTTTCTAATTTCTACAATCACTGCGAGTTGTAACGAAATCGGTCGGAAAACAAAAGAGTTACAAGAATCACGTCGGCCGCCATCTTGTTTTTCCGAAATGTCATAATTTTTCCCTACTCGACTCCCGCACTCGAACACATCTCTCATACATCATTATATCGTTTTCTGTCTCTTTCTAGGAGAACAATTATGTCAATGAGTCAGTGAGTGAGTGGTAATCGAGCTATATATATTATAAATATAATAAACTTTGGCATCAGTTTCCTGTTTTGAAATTCGAGGAAGTCCTATATATCGATTCTGAACGAAATCGCTACAATAACAAAGAATTTCAAAACGGCGCTGAATTTTTAAATTTTGGTACCAGTTTCCTGTTTTGCAATCCCATGGAGTCCTAAATATCGATTTTGAACGAAATCGGTCAATTAACAAAGAATTTCAAAATGGCGCTGATTTTTTTAAACTTTGGTATCAGTTTCCTGTTTTTTAATCCCAGGGATCCTCAGATATCGATTTTGAACGAAATCGGTCAATTAACAAAGAATTTCAAAATGGCGCTGATTTTTTTTAAATTTTGATACCAGTTTCCTGTTCTGTAATCACAGGGAGCCCTAAATATCGATTTTGAACGAAATCGGTCAATTAACAAAGAATTTCAAAATGGCGCTGATTTTTTAAAACTTTGGTATCGGTTTCCTGTTTTGTAATCCCAGGAAGCCCTAAATAAGGATTTTGAGCGAAATCGCTGCAATTACAAAGAATTTAAAAATGGCGCTGATTTTTTACAATTTTGGTATCAGTTTCCTGTTTTGAAATCCCAGGGAGTCCTAAACATCGATTTTGAACGAAATCGGTCAATTAACAAAGAATTTGAAAATAGTGCTGGTTTTTTTAAATTTTGGTAACAGTTTACTGTTTGTTAACCCCATGGAGTCCTAAATATCGATTTTGAACGAAATCGCTACAATAACAAAGAATTTCAAAATGGCGCTGAATTTTTAAATTTTGGTACCAGTTTCCTGTTTTGCAATCCCATGGAGTCCTAAATATCGATTTTGAACGAAATCGGTCAATTAACAAAGAATTTCAAAATGGCGCTGATTTTTTTAAACTTTGGTATCAGTTTCCTGTTTTTTAATCCCAGGGATCCTCAGATATCGATTTTGAACGAAATCTGTCAATTAACAAAGAATTTCAAAATGGCGCTGATTTTGTAAAATTTTGGTACCAGTTTCCTGTCTTGTAATCCCATGGAGTACTAAATAATGATTTTGAACGAAATCGATCAATTAACAAAGAATTTCAAAATGGCGCTGATTTTTTAAATCTTTGGTATCGGTTTCCTGTTTTGTAATCCCAGGAAGCCCTAATTATGGATTTTGAGCGAAATCGCTACAATAACAAAGAATTTAAAAATGGCGCTGGTTTTTTACAATTTTGGTATCAGTTTCCTGTTTTGAAATCCCAGGGAGTCCTAAACATCGATTTTGAACGAAATCGGTCAATTAACAAAGAATTTCAAAATAGTGCTGGTTTTTTTAAATTTTGTTAACAGTTTACTGTTTAGTAACCCCATGGAGTCCTAAATATCGATTTTGAACGAAATCGGTCAATTAACAAAGAATTCCAACATGGCGCTGATTTTTTAAAACTTTGGCATTAGTTTCCTGTTTTGAAATTCGAGGAAGTCCTATATATCGATTCTGAACGAAATCGCTACAATAACAAAGAATTTCAAAATTGCGCTGAATTTTTAAATTTTGGTACCAGTTTCCTGTTTTGCAATCCCATGGAGTCCTAAATATCGATTTTGAACGAAATCGGTCAATTAACAAAGAATTTCAAAATGGCGCTGATTTTTTTAAACTTTGGTATCAGTTTCCTGTTTTTTAATCCCAGGGATCCTCAGATATCGATTTTGAACGAAATCTGTCAATTAACAAAGAATTTCAAAATGGCGCTGATTTTGTAAAATTTTGGTACCAGTTTCCTGTCTTGTAATCCCATGGAGTACTAAATAATGATTTTGAACGAAATCGATCAATTAACAAAGAATTTCAAAATGGCGCTGATTTTTTAAATCTTTGGTATCGGTTTCCTGTTTTGTAATCCCAGGGAGCCCTTTCGTGGGTAAAACAGAACCGTATCACTTGTAATGTCTCTCCAATATTCGCCATATAATTTGGTATGAAAAAAATGTTCCGCAATCTTGATTTTTTTTTCATTTCGCTAAATACACCTCCTCGTCCTGATCATCTCTTGCTGAGAAACATCACTTCCATCTCTTATACTATCCGAGATAGACACTGACGAAATTTGTATGGCAGCCATCTTGAATCCACCATTTTTAAGTTTTTTTAAATTCACCGCCAATTGGATGAGGTTTCGAGTGACATTTGTTCGAGCATCCCCTACCTCTCTTCAATACCTTGGCCGTGATCTTGACCCGTTGCCGAAATCCTCAATCATCAGCTGTCTCCATATTTTTCTTGGATACTGCTGGTCGAGTTACACAATAGATCCATACATGTCAACTTTCCCAAATGTTGCCCACTGCCTCAAAAACGTGATGGAAATTTTCAAAAACACAAAAAGAATACAAAATGGCCACCACCTCGTTTAACGGAAACATTTTTCATGGTTTTATAATTTTCTCGTGAACTACAAGATATACCGCTCCATATGGCGTTTCAATTTTTTATCTCTCTCGCACCTAGTTGAAATGATCGCCCCTGAAAAAAGACCATGTCAAAAATCACTTTTACTTTGATAAATTCCAGTGTTGCCAGACCTCGGCGACGAAAATACCCAAATCTCGTTCGTACATGTGAGACACGTGGTTGCTCGTACTCGAATTTTGAAACAAATACGTATTTAGATTCTTTTATTTTTGGGGGTAAATCTTGAAATTTTCCAGGGAAATGGGGTAATTTTTTTTCCCCAATCCATACCACAAGTTTATACATACACTCGACCCGCAGAAGTCGAAACGCTCCGACGTTGCCAACTGTGAGAAATTTGAATTTTAAAATTGCGTTTTTTCGTACCTCAACGAACGGCCGCCGCGACAGCCGCCATCTTGAATTTTTAAAAATCACACCCATTCTGTCAAAATACAGGATAGTTGTAGGCGGAAACAGAAAAAAAAATTATGCTCGACCACGCCGTTTTGGATCTGTGGCGCCCCGGTTCGGGGTCGAAAAATCAAAAATTTGAAAACACTACTCGGCTCGGCCGCCATCTTGTTTTTCAAATTTTTTCTACTTTTTCTACTAATCGTTTCCTAATTTCTTCAATCATTGCGAATTGCAACGAAATCGGTTGGAAAACAAAAGAGTTACAAGAATCACGTCGGCCGCCATCTTGTTTTTCCGAAATGTCATAATTTTTCCCTACTCGACTCCCGCACTCGAACACATCTCCCATACATCAATGTATCGTTTTCTGTCTCTTTCTAGGAGAACAATTATGTCAATGAGTGAGTGAGTCAGTGAGTGGTAATTTAGCTATAGTATAAATAAACTAGTATTTCGCTCTGTGCGTGAGCTGCTAAAGCAGCTCACGGGTTGTGATTAAAAAAAAAAGAATTCGCTGATTTTTTAAAACTTTGGTATCAGTTTCCTGTTTTGTAATCCCAGGGATCCTCAGATATCGATTTTGAACAAAATCGGTCAATTAACAAAGAATTACAAAATGGCGCAGATTTTTCTAAAATTTCATATCAGTTTCCTGTATTGTATTCCCAGGGAGTCCTAAATATCAATTTTGAACTAAATTGGTCAATTCCCAAATAATTTCAAAATGGCGCTGATTTTTTACAACTTTGGTACCAGTGTCCTGTTTTGTAACCGCAGGGAGCCCTAAATATCGATTTTGAGCGAAATCGGTCACTTAACAAAGAATTTCAAAATAACGCTGATTTTTAAAACTGGTAATAGCTTCCTGTTTTGTAATCCCAGGAAGCCCTAAATATTGATTTTGAGCGAAATCGCTACAATAACAAAGAATTTAAAAATGGCGCTGATTTTTTACAATTTTGGTATCAGTTTCCTGTTTTGAAATCCCAGGGAGTCCTAAACATCGATTATAAACGAAATCGGTGAATTAACAAAGAATTTCAAAAAGGCGCTGATTTTTAAAACTTTGGTATCAGTTTCCTGTTTTGTAATCGCAGGAAGCCCTAAATAAGGATTTTGAGCGAAATCGCTACAATAACACAGGATTTAAAAATGGCGCTGATTTTTTACAATTTTGGTATCAGTTTCCTGTTTTGAAATCCCAGGGACTCCTAAACATCGATTTTGAACGAAATCGGCCAATTAACAAAGAATTTCAAAATAGTGCTGGTTTTTTTTAATTTTGGTAACAGTTTACTGTTTAGTAACCCCATGGAGTCCTAAATATCGATTTTGAACGAAATCGGTCAATTAACAAAGAATTCCAAAATGGCGCTGATTTTTTTAGTTTTGGTAACAGTTTCCTGTTTTGTTATCCCAGGGAGCCCTAAATATCGATTTTGAACGAAATCGGTCAATTAACAAAGAATTACAAAATGGCACTGATTTTTTTAAAATTTTGATACCAGTTTCCTGTTCTGTAATCACAGGGAGCCCTAAATATCGATTTTGAACGAAATCGGTCAATTAACAAAGAATTTCAAAATGGCGCTGTTTTTTTTTTATTTTGGTAACAGTTTCCTGTTTTGTATCCCCAGGGAGCCCTAAATATCGATTTTGAACGAAATCGGTCAATTAACAAAGAATTTCAAAATGGCGCTGATTTTTTTAAAATTTTGATACCAGTTTCCTGTTCTGTAATCACAGGGAGCCCTAAATATCGATTTTGAACGAAATCGGTCAATTAACAAAGAATTTCAAAATGACGCTGGTTTTATTTTATTTTGGTAACAGTTTCCTGTTTTGTATCCCCAGGGAGTCCTAAATATCGATTTTGAACGAAATCGGTCAATTAACAAAGAATTTCAAAATGGCGCTGATTTTTTAAAACTCTGATATAAGTTTCCTGTTTTGTAATCCCAGGGGGCCTCATCGTGGGTAAAACGGAACCGTATCAAAATCTTGCATAGTTCTATACTGGCAGTCTCTTCAATATTCGCCATATAATTTGGTATGAAAAAAATATTCCGCCATCTTGATTTTTATTTCATTTCGCTAAATAGACCTCCTCGTCCAGATCATATCTTGCCAAGAAACCACACTTCCATCTCTCATACTCTTCGAGATAGACACTAACGAAATTTGTATGGCAGCCATCTTGAATTCACCATTTTTGAGTTTTTTTTAAACTCACTGCCAATTGGACGAGGTTTCGAATGACATTTGTTTGAGCACCCCCCACTTATCTTCAATACCCTGGCCGTGCTCTTTACCCGTCTCCGAAATCCTCAATCATCAGGTGTCTCCATATTTTTCTTCAAGTTATATTTTCTGACTTCCATACGAAGCCAGCAGTGAAAAAAAATTTTTCATACAAAATTTTACAGGAGGAAGTTTTTAGGGAAAATTTCGAAAACTACCCCGAATGTGGCAACACTGTTTTGATTTCTCGATACTGCCCGTCGAGTTACACAATCGATCCATACATGTCAACTTTCCCAAATGTTGCCAACCGCCTCTAAGACGTGATCTAAATTTTCAAAAACACAAAAGGAATACAAAATGGCCGCCACCTCGTTTCACAGAATCATTTGACATAGTTTTATAATTTTCCCGTGAACTACAGGATACACCGCTCCTGATGACGTTTCAATCTTTCATCTCGCTCGCACCCAGCCGACATGATAGCCCCTGAAAAAAGACCATGTCGAAAATCACTTTTTCTTTGATAAATTCCAGTGTTGCCAGACCTCGGCGACGAAATTACCCAAATGTCATTTGTACAAGTGGGACACGTGGTTGCTCGTGCTCGATTTTTCCAAAAAATGCGTATTTCGATTTTTTTATTTTTGGGGTAAATCTTGGAATTTTCCCGAGAAATGGGGTAATTTTTTTTCCCCAATCCATACCTCGAGTTTGTACACACAATCTCCCCGTAGAAGTCGAAACACTCCGATGTTGCCAACTGCGAGAAATTTGCATTTTAAAATTGCGTTTTTTCGTAACTCAAACCGAACGGCCGCCGTGGCAGCCGCCATCTTGAATTTTTAAAAACCACCCCCATTCTGTCAAAAAACAGGATAATTGTAGGCGGGAATAGAAAAAAAAATTATGCTCGGCCACGCCGTTTCGGATCTGTGGCGCCGCGGTTCGAGGTCGAAAAATCAAAAATTTTAAAACACTACAGCTCGGCCGCCATCTATGTTTTCCAATTTTTTCCACTTTTTCTCTAGATCGTTTCCTAATTTCTTCCATCACTGCGAGTTGTAACGAAATCGGTCGGAAAACAAAAGAGTTACAAGAATCACGTCAGCCGCCATCTTGTTTTTCTGAAATGTCATAATTTTTCCCTACTCGACTCCCTTCTTCTTCTTCTTCTTTTGATTAATGGCGTTCCTTAGTGCCAAACCAGCACAATGCACTTTGCCAATGTCACGTGAGATGGAAGAGCCACAGAGGAGATTATAAAAAATTTCGACGTAACCTTGACTGTAAAAGCAATAAATGGGTTTTGTTAATCATATTAGTAACTACAACAACACAAAACAAACAAATATAGATACGTATATATAGAATAAATAATATGGGAAAAGATATATATACAGGGTTACAGGAAAAGTCGACCTAGATCCGTTAAGGGCGTGTAGTACACATCATTTCTGAATGATTTCACTATGGAACCCCCCATCCTAAAGTTAACCGTTTTCGAGATATTCGAGTTTTAATTTTTTTTATGAAAATGCCCAATTTTTCGGCTATTGAATTGAATATTTTGAATTTCTTTGACTCTTATGATTATTTTTTTGGTTTTTTACATGAAGAATGAGATGCTTAATGACCTCAATGACTAAAATTGCACGTAAGTTAACTAAATAGGTCATTGTAGACGATCGAAACTTAAGAAAATAAGTACAAATTATAAAAAAAAAAATTTCTTTTCTGGATATCTCAAAAAATTATTATGGCACTTGCTCTGCAGATGTGCTTAAAAACATCTACATTTTATCAGCTATCCAACGAGGTATAATAACCTAGGGTTGTATTTAAACTCATAGAAAAAAACATAGTTGAAAAGGTTCAGGTAGTAGGTCTAACGGGTCCCTCGGGCTATGGTCCTTCAAGTTAATCCGGTGCGTGTGAGCGAGACAACTTACGATTTATGCAGGTGAGAGTGAGAAAAATAATGTGCAAAAACAAGTTTGGGGATACAACATGCCCATTGTTTTGTATTTGGTCGTTTTTTTGCTTGCCATCCATTTTAGTCTGCTCATGCGATTCGTCCATGGTAGATGCGAATTATTGTGCTTTCGGATTCCCACACGACTTGGCTTTGTTTCTGGACTGATTTTTCTAACTGTGACTACTGTGCTTGTTTACTGGACTCTGATTTGTGCTTGTGATACTGGACTGTTGAAAATGGCAACATACTCGAACGAAGAATATGCGGATATGCTTATTTGCTACGGATGCTGCAATTGCGTGTCTGAGTACATGCGACGCTATCCCGACCGTCGAGTACCTGATGTGAGCGTTTTCGACGGAGTTTACCGACGACTTCGTGAAACTGGCTCTGTTTCGCGACGACGTACGGACTTAGGAAGACCACGTGTCATTGATGACGACGAGGAACAAGACAACGAAATCGTAGAACGGTTCAGAAGAGACCCAACCACTTCGACCAATATTGTTGCCCGTGAACTGGGCCTAACTCAGTGGAAAGTGTGGTTTACGGTTCATACGGCAGGCCTGTATCCATACCACTACACGCCGGTACATGTAATTGAAGAAGGAGATCCCGCGAGACGCATGGACTTCTGCAGATTCATGCTCAATGCAGATATCGAGGACTCGAATTTCCTAAAATTAATATTGTGGACAGATGAATCCAAATTCGATAAGGACGGGATTACTAATTACCATAACGCACACTATTGGGCTCCTAAAGAACTAGGCAATCCAAATAAGAAAAGAATAAAGGGGTCACAACGACGATTTAGTGTAAATGTGTGGATGGGCATCATTTCCAACCATTTGATTGGGCCTTACTTTCTTCCAAACAATCTGAATGGTGAAACTTATGAAAATTTCTTAAGAGATCACTTAGGTGACCTACTAGATGATCTCCCATTACAATTACTGCGGGACATGTGGTTTCAACATGATGGCTGCCCTGCTCATTTCAGAAGAAGCGTTAGGGAATGGTTGGACACTAACTATCCTAACAAATGGATTGGACGAGGTGGTCCTTTACCCTGGCCAGCCAGATGTCCCGACCTGACCCCCATGGATTTTTATGTATGGGGGCACATGAAGAGCCTCGTTTACAGTGAGCCCAACCCCATATCGTCAGTGGAAGTTCTCAAAGAAAGGATAATTAATGCTGCTAACGACATAAGAAGAACATTAACCACTGGTGTAGTGAAAAGTGGACTACGTGAAAGAATGAGAAAATGTGTGCGAAATAGAGGTGGACACGTAGAACATGAACTATAAAAATTTATTCAAAAACATTAGGTGAATAAATGTTATTTTGAACTGATTTATTGTTTCATTTAGCTTACTACAATCACCGACGATCTGTACGCCAACTATGAGTTGAGCGTGAGTGACTTTGTATGCGAACTAGCGTTAAGAACGCACCGATTACGTTATTTTCCAAACAAAGGCCAGTAACTAGACACTTACGCTCAACTGTTAGTTGGCGTACGGTCATTATTTGTACGATCGACGATCTGAACAAAAAAAACTGCTATAAAAACTGAATGATCTCCTAGGTCAGGATAGCGGGACATCGATGGATGCATGAAGGTTGTACCTAGCCGAGGGAGGCCTATGTTCAGTAGTGGAAGCCAGTAGGCTGAAATGATGATGCTGAACTAAACAAAGCCAAGTCGTGTGGGAATCCGAAAGCACAATAATTCGCATCTACCATGGACGAATCGCACGAGCAGACTAAAATGGCAAGCAAACAAACGACCCAATACAAAACAATGGGCATGTTGTATCCCCAAACTTGTTTTTGCACATTATTTTTCTCACTCTCACCTGCATAAATCGTAAGTTGTCTCGCTCACACGCACCGGATTAACTTGAAGGACCATAGCCCGAGGGACCCGTTAGACCTACTACCTGAACCTTTCCAACTATGTTTTTTTCTATGAGTTTAAATACAACCCTAGGTTGTTATACCTCGTTGGATAGCTGATAAAATGTAGATGTTTTTAAGCACATCTGCAGAGCAAGTGCCATAATAATTTTTTGAGATATCCAGAAAAGAAAAATATTTTTTTATAATTTGTACTTATTTTCTTAAGTTTCGATCGTCTACAATGAACTATTTAGTTAACTTACGTGCAATTTTAGTCATTGAGGTCATTAAGCATCTCATTCTTCATGTAAAAAACCAAAAAAATAATCATAAGAGTCAAAGAAATTCAAAATATTCAATTCAATAGCCGAAAAATTGGGCATTTTCATAAAAAAAATTAAAACTCGAATATCTCGAAAACGGTTAACTTTAGGATGGGGGGTTCCATAGTGAAATCATTCAGAAATGATGTGTACTACACGCCCTTAACGGATCTAGGTCGACTTTTCCTGTAACCCTGTATATTTAATAAATATATTACACTTTAATTTTATTACTTTTGACATATTTACAGACGAATTTTACATAATGACTAAAAACTAACATAAGGAAAGACTTCACATTTAAAGGGCGAGGGATGTAACATAACAGATAACATCAGGAGAGATAACATCGTAGAGTTTATGAAGGAGTTTAGGACAAGAGAAAAGTATGTGTGTGACCGACCCTTCGTCAAGACCACACTCGCATAGTGAGTTATCTTTGATACGTAGCTTAGCGAGGTGAACGGGGGTGCAAGCATGACCAATTCTTAGGCGGCAGATCGTAGATGAAACCCAGCGAGGGATGTCTCGATAAAGAAAGAACCATGGGCGACGTGGGATATCTGGTTGTATTGATCCATAAAATTTGCCTTTAACCGATTTTGATTCAATCCATTGAGTATTCCACGTGTCAGTCAGGTCAACTTTTGCAAGAGACCGGAGGTCCTGGGTTAGGTTCCTAAAGTGAGTTAGAGCACCCATCTCAGTCGCAAGCTTGGCACATCCATCTGCTGTCTCGTTGCCTTTTATACCTGTGTGACCTGGTATCCAAGCCAGAGTAACTGAGAGATCTTTTTGTTGGCAAGAGTATAGGACTTCCCTAATCTGGAAGATGGTGGCAGTTAGGACTTTGCTGCTGAAGGGGTTTGCCTTAAGAGCTTGAAGGCAACTTAAGGAATCAGTCAGTATTAAGGATTGTTTGACATTGTGGGCTTCTATAAAACGGGCGGCTTCGAGAATTGCTATTGACTCACCTGTGAATACTGATGATTCTGGGGGGCACTTAAATTGTAAAGCAATTTTATATTTGGGTATCCAACAGGCAACCCCAACACAACCATTTCTAGTTAATTTTGACGCATCTGTATATACTGTTAAACACTCTGACCAATTTTCATGAATAATTTGGTTAAATTTAGCGTCTGCCTCTACAGTTTTTTTAGTAAGTCCTAAGTTAGTGACTGAGGAGTTGTGGGTCAACCCTTCAAAAGTAGTAAAAAATAAGGGAAGCTTAGGAGAGGAGTGAATTGGATGAGGAAGACGGGTAAACTTATAGAAGCTTTTTAGGAGGCTTGTGGGATCCTGATTTGGTCTTAAAACTGAGGATAGTTGAGTAAGCCTGTCTAATAAAGGGTGGGAGGAAAGTTGCAAAACTTTACAGATAAACCGATCACTGAGATACTGACCACGAAGAGTAATACACACTCCACCTGGAGAGCGTTTGTTGGAGAGGACTTCATTGCGCCAAGTATGATTCTTAGACACTTATATTGAGTCTTATTTAATTTTTCTATAACAGTTTTGTTGATGGGGTCCAATACAAATAACCCATAGTCAATATGGCTACGTACAATAGCATTATACAGTAGTTTTTGAGTATATGGGTGGGCACCCCACCACACTCCTGACAGAGCGCGAAGGATGTTGATGCTCTTTTCACATTTTTTTAGGACATACTCAATATGTGAGACGCCATTTAACCGACTATCTAAAACCATGCCCAGAAATTTGGATTTGCAAGCAAGTGGAATGTGTTGATCCTCGAAAATAATATTGGGTAAGGGGATTTGCAGTTTTCTGGTGAATATAACAGCCTTGCACTTAGCGATTGACAATGATAGACCATAATCTGATAACCACTGGCCTAGATAGTACAAAGCAGAGTTTAAGCGATTTGAAATTTCATCCATGGAATTTGAGCTGGAATAAAGTGCTATGTCATCAGCATACTGTAAGATATTACAGAAGCTGTCAACAGATAATTCAAGATCATTAGTGTATATACTATAGAGAAGAGGACTGAGAACTGAGCCTTGTGGAAGACCTTTCCAGACTGTTCTGGGGTGAAGGCTTAAGGAGTTTGTTTTCACAAGAATTGTTCTGGCTGAAAGAAGGTTACATATGATTTGTGATAATCTCAGCGGGATACTCAGCTGGTGCATCTTTTGCCTGAGTACCGGGAGTAGAACGTTATCATATGCTGCAGCTACATCTAGGAAGACACCAACAAGGTACTCTTTTTTGGCTAAAGCAATACGAATATCTGTTGTAATGATTCCAAGGCTATCGCTTGTTCCAAGTCCTTTTCTGAAACCAAACTGGGACTTTGCAAGTCCCTGCTTTCTACTATCCATTCCAAGCGATTTTTAATCAAGTGTTCCATAATTTTGGCTAAAGTAGAGGATAAAGCAATAGGTCTATAAGAATTGGGATCTAAAGGGTCTTGACCAGGTTTCCGAATAGGGATTATTATTTGGCGCTTCCAAGGTTCCGGGACGATTCCTGTTTCAAGAAATCTGTTGACCATTTGTAGGTAGCAGTGCTTCGCTTTATCGTTTAGTTTTGATAGAAAGGAATAAGGGATACCATCCTCGCCAGGAGTTGAGTCCTTCAGATCTGCTAAAACATATTGCAGCTCTGAGAAGGTAAATGGGGTATCCAAGTGTTCAGAGCTGGGAATAGTTGATGTGGTTGGGAGGCAGTCTTCAGTAGGCACGGAAGGAGGGGCCAATTTATCTGCAAATGCCTCAAGCCAAATGGATGCATCATTGGACAGAGGGTCATTGATTGCAACAGAGCGACGAAACCTTTTTATCTTATTCCACACTAAGGTGGATGGGGAACGGGGGTCTAGAGTTTCGCAAAATTTTGTCCAACCCTGTTTTTTCTTCCTTGACAATAACCTCTTATATTTTGCGTCAGTGTGTTGGTAATCTAGGAAATTATCCGGGGACATCAACATTGAGTAGGAATTTTCTGCTTCTTTGCGTCTATTAACCATGTCGGTGCATTCATTGTCCCACCATGGTGGGGACAGTATAAAATCACGTTCAGTTCTTTTGAGCGGAATATGGAGATCAGCGGAGAATTTTAGGATTCTGACAAAATTATCATAGTATAAGATAGTACTCTCACTATCTCTCATCTCCGGTAAAGTATCAGTCAAACAGTCAACCAAATCTGCAAATGCAGGCCAATTAGCTTTATTGAGTTTATGCTTTAGGAGTGGGTTAGGAATAGAAACCGGTATGGATCTTTGTGCAATGGAGAGAAGGATTGGGTAATGATCACTACCATGGGTGCTTGGGAGGGTATTCCAATAGGTTACAGAAGCCAAAGAGGGCGAGCAAAGGGACAAGTCAATAGCGGCCCTAGGGTCTTGGTTGGGGTACACCCTTCTGGTTGGAGATCCGTCATTAAGGATGCAAATGTTTATTTCGTCAAAAAGATCCAAAAGAAGAGTAGCAAACCCGTCACAAGAATGGGATCCCCAAGAGGTATGATGAGCATTGAAGTCTCCCATCACCATAACGGGGGCGGGAAGTGACAGTAAGACTGATTTTAATTCAGGGATAATAGATGGATGTGTATGGGGGATATATATAGAGATAAAGGAGATGTTGAGGGATCTCACAGCTGTCATCCCTGTCATCCCTCAAGCAGGCAAAGCCTGGGACCCGGAATCGGGAGCCAGGTACAAGCCATGACTCAGAGATGGCAAGGATGATAGGTTTATGTTCATTTATTAGTGAAAGAATTTCTGGTTTCTTGGGGCGAATACTTTTACAGTTCCATTGAAGGATCTGTACCGAGGCCATTGTTGAGAGCTGAAGCGATTTTGATGAAGATTTGGGCAACGTTGGGCGGTAAGGGGTTTTTATTGAGCATTTCAATTATAGTTGTAATGGATTTGGTGAGATTAGGGATCTGGTTATCATTTTGGGGTGATGCGTAATTGTGTTCATTGTTCAGGGCACAGCCATTGCCCTGGGAGGAGGGGACATTGCGAGTGATGTTATTGTGAGCTTGTCTATCGTAGCCCTTGGCTGGAGGAGCTCTAGGGCGGGGAGTTCGGAAGATAGTCTGCCTATGAGACTTAGATGGAGTTTTGGGAGAGGTGTAAATGTAATTGGGGATGGGCCTTGTTGTGTAGGATGGGGGGGTAAACATAGTAACTTCAGCAAAAGAAGGATGGGCTGGTGGAAATCGTAGGGAAGCTTCTTGATAGGAGATGTTCTCATCGGACATAATTACTTTAATTGACTGCTGCCTAGAGTGTTCAGGACAGCTTTTATTAGTGGCTTGGTGCTTTCCTGTGCATAAGATGCAAACTGAGGACTCCAGGGTCACAGAACATGTGTCGCCAGAATGGGCTTGGGAACATTTATAACAGCGTGGGGATGACCTGCATTGAATTTTCACATCACCGAACCGGCAGCAATTAATACACTGGATAGTGGGGAGACGGTAGGTCTCAACAGGCAAGGAGGTGTGATAGGAGTATACTTTGGAAGGGAGAGTTTGACCACGGAATGTTAATACTACTGATTGGGTTGGAACCCAGATCACACCACTTTCATTCACCAACTTGCGGTTCAATCGTCTGGCTTTAAGCACTTCCCCACAACCAACAGGGAGATCAAGAGATTCAACAAACTCGTCTAGGTGCCAGTCAGTAGGTACACCCCTGACAAGCCCCATACGGGTGATGTTATAGGTAGGGATATATGCAGTAAAGTTTGACATTTTTAAGACTGGATTTGCCAGGAAGTCGTTGGCCGCTTTACTCGTAGTGAACTCTACAGATATCTTGTTACGACCTGCATTCTTAACGCCATCATTGAGGATTGAGCTTACCTTGTTCTTGTGCAAAAACTGACCGAAGGAAATAGCCCGTATGGTCGTGCCCGCCGAGGGGTCGGCCACTTCGCGGGATACGTATACTATAAAAGGTCCTTTGTCGTCATTTTCGTATGCTTTCGGAGCTTCAGACAGGGAGGGGTGTAAGTATAAGGACTGGATTGAAGGAACGGATGACGGTGTGTCATTTACTGGTTTCTTATTAGGGCCTTCGAGGTTGTCATTTTCATCAATTACACGTTTGCGAGAGGAACCGGGTTGGAAGCCTGGAGAGTAGGGTATGGTTACATTTTTCCCTGGGTCCGGAGGCTCAGGAGGTGTTTCCACCTCCATTCTCACTTACCACCACCAACAAACACTAAAACGAACACCAACTATTGCAAAGTATATTGCTAAACACTGCAAAAACAACAAAATTCACTCCGAATCACACTTACACGTGGGTCTCTCACTCCCACGAAAAGCGAAGTCTCCTACTCGACTCCCGCACTCAAACACTTCTCCCATACATCATTGTATCATTTTCTGTCTCTTTCTAGGAGAACAATTATGTCAATGAGTCAGTGAGTGAGTGAGTGAGTGAGTGGTAATGTAGCTATTTAAAGTATAAATAATAATATAATAATTAATACAAATTGAACCAAGAAAATACGATATTTCACCGATTTTAATATAATCATTTGTCGAGCGAGCCTGGTAGCGCCACCTATCGATAGTATTAGCCTAGAATTTTTTTTATAAGGGAGTTAGCAATCTATACTTGGTAATATAATTAATCTATGACCCAAGCTACCATCCGCAACCGATTTAGCATTTCTGGTACGACGCCGTGTAGAAACCGATTAGAGTTACAGGATTATTCTTCCTATCTCCGGCGTAGTACTAGTACTAAATTTAATTAAATCTTAACAAAAATTAATTTGTGAAGATTTTCTATTATAATTATTGCACACTGTCTTTGACAGTAAATAGTGTATGGGAAAGGTTTCACATCTAAAAAACGGCTATTATGACCCACAATTTTTATGATTTATTTTTTTTGCTTTCAGCTCTTGGATATAGTCCACCCGGCTGCCAAAACACTGGTGGACATTGCAAAATCACAAGATGCTGAGGTAAATCTATACATATTTTCCCCTATCCTCTAGCGAGATAGCGAAGTAAAGAGGCTTTAGCTAGTAATAATATAAATGCGAAAGTGTGTCTGTCTGCTACGCTTTCACGGCCCAACCGTTAGTTATCCCGTACAGGGATAGGTTGTATCCTAAGGAAGGACTTAGGCTACTTTTTATCCCGGAAAATCAAGGAGTTCCCGCGGGAATCAAAAAACTTAATCCACGCAGACGAAGTCGCGGGCATCATCTAGTAAGGACTATAATTCTACAACACGAATGTTAACAATATTAAAACAATATTGCTTTAAGGGATGGTAGTATGCCCCCTGGTGCAGTGGTGAGTGTTGTCTTATTGCAGGAGGTCCGGGTTCGACTCCCGGCAGAGTCAATTTGGAAAATAATTTTTGTTTTTTTTCTGCTCTGGTATGGTGGGATGCTTCGGCCGTGGTTAATTACCACCCTACCGGCAAAGACGTACCGCCAAGCGATTTAGCGTTCCGGTACGATGCCGTGTAGAACAGGTAAGCCAGCTAACTTGTATGGAATAAAAAGACCTGTCTCTAAAACATTTTTCATTCCGCGCATGTTATTATTTTAAAATGATTATAAACGCGGATCCAATTTCCTAATTTAAATTGAGGACACTCATAATAAATGATTTATTTGTGTATATTACTTATTTTAAACACCAAATAAGAATAAATCATTAAAATCACATACCATACTTCTTTCAGGTCGGTGATGGTACCACGTCGGTGGTCATCTTAGCCGGGGAGCTTCTGAAGAGATTGAAACCATTTGTTGAGGAAGGCAAGTATTGAAACTCACTTTTGTTGTAGATCTAGAATCTAGATGCTGCCCGTGATTTCGCCCGCGTGGGTTAATGAACTCTAAGTTTCTGGGATAAAAGTAGCTTATGTGTTATTCTAGACTATAATCAATCTCTGTGCAAATTTCATCTATATCTGCTCAGCCATTCTGGCGTGATTGAGTAACATGAAACTTACTTTTGTTGAAAATCTAGATGTTGTCTGTGACTTCGCCCCTGTGGATCAAGGGGATCAAGTTCAATTCAATGAAGAAATGCCATTTTTTTACTCGTAAAAATACATATTTTAGTCAAAACACAAATTAATTAAAAATTCAATAGTTATTTTTTTAAAGAAAATAAATCATAATAAAATATTGCAATGGTTATAAAACAGATTTCTAAACGTTTCGTGAGTCAATGAAATAGTAATGCCAAGCCACAGGGTTCTAAATTCAAACACAATTTTTTCCCTCAGAGTGATCAAAAATGACTTTTTTTCACTGGTTTTACGCAATAAAGGTGCTCTTATTGAGCTTAAGATACAAGTTTTAAACTTAGCCGAATAAAATCAGTGGCATGTATCAAGAAATATATGCAATAGTCAGTTTCGGTTATAGTGTCACCAATACCAGTATCCCGGTATTAGACATTTCAATACCGGTATTGAAAACGGACGAAAAAAGTCCGGGATCCCGGTATTGGAAGTTACATCCCGGGGAAGGATATAGGCTACTTTTATCCCGGAAATTTGAAGAGTTCTTGCGGGAATCAAAAAATCTTAAACCACGCAGACGAAGTCGCGGGCATCATCTAGTCATAGAATATGCTGTTATTATTGGAAATTCAAATTCAAATCGTGTGTCAAATTGGGTTATTTAACAGTTTGGTGTTATTCAGGTATTCAGGATGGCACTAATTAATTTAGATTGTTGTCAAACTGAATTTCTTTTGAAAACTGATAATCGTTGTCAATATTGTGGGTCATGCCTGTATCATTTGGTGAGTGAGGCGATTTTTTTCATTAAAATCCAACTTCCGTTATTAAAATTTTAACACTTCGCCACTGGTAACCGCAGTTCCCATGCATAGCTGGAGCGAATCAAACCCACATTCTTTAATCATTGGTTTTATTTTATGTTTGGTTATCTATATTGCTTATATTCCACAAACTTTTCAAAACTTGCCTTTATAAAAGTTAAGAAATCCATTAAGAAAATGCTCCTGAAAAATGCTTATTATACTGTCGAAGATTACATCAATGATAAAAGCACATGGATTTGACTCGTTCCAGCAATGCTCAGAACTGCGGCTACTTATGTATCTTTAGATTAGATTTATGTAAATTTTGTAAATATATTTTATTTTATTTTAAAGAGCGACCTGGTGTTTCTCGGTAGGAATGGCATTCCGAACCAGTGGTAGATTCATTGGACTTTTCATATTTAAAGCACTTGTAAAAAGTCTATGTGAATTGAATTTTGAATTATGGCACTTATTTGCAGGCGTACACCCGCGTATAATAGTGCGCGCGGTGCGAAACGCGGGTAAGCTCGCTGTAGACAAACTCAAGGAGTTGTCCGTAAAGATCGAGAGCAAATCACCCGAGGAACAGAGGTGAGGAACATCATCCCCATTTATTTAGTCTAGGCAATAAAGCTAGTTGACCCCAACAATAATTCCTCAGGCAACGAAACTTTATAGTACGATAAAGTATCATGAGTTAAACATATTTTATAAATATCCAATAAAAAATCAGAAAGGAAGTAAGGATTTTATGCTACGAGTAACTTTATTGATATAAACTTGGTCTTTAACCATATGCATGGAAAAATCACGGGAATTTTTTGCTCTATTTGCATTTTGCAGCGCAAATGATGGACAAACTAACAAACAAACACATTTTCGCTTTAATTATTATTGCCTAGTGATATCTGAGCCTTGAGCCCTCCATATAATTTCTAGTTTTACAGAATTGCGAGAAAAAAATCGCGCGAATATTTTTCGCAGTAGCCTTAACTGTTTCGTTGGTCTAACTCTAGCGGTTACCATGGTCGGCTGCGGATCACGAGGTCCTGGGTTCGTTTTCCGGTCGGGCATAAAAATTTTTAGGTATCGAGTTTTTCAGTTATGAAATTCTCATTGCCAGCCCTGAGTTGGCCGTGTTTCGCCCCCGGGCCTCAGAGAGCACGTTAAGCCGTCGGTCCCGCTTATTATCATTAACATGATAATAGTCGTTAAAGCCCGCCAACCCGCATTGGAGCAGCATGGTGGGTCTAAGCTCTAATTCCCCCTCTCCTATGTGAGTGGACTTTACCCAGCAGTGGAATGGGCTGCAGCGGTGGAACGTAGCCTAAAAATAAATATACAATGATTATAAAAACGGATCCAATTACCGAATCAAAATGTGGAGAATCATATAAAATGAGTTTCTACCCAAAAAATAAAAGCTGCACCGATTCTGATGAAACTCTTACGATATAATTTATTTGTTTTGCAGAGAATTGCTGCGCAAGTGCGCGGCGACTGCTATGTCGTCGAAGTTGATTCACCAGCAGAAAGATCTCTTCTCCAAGATGGTGGTGGATGCTGTGCTCTCATTGGACGCTCCTCTACTTCCCTTGGATATGATTGGTAAGTGTATAATGTATAAAATATATCAGTAACTGGATGATGCCTACGACTTCGTCCACGTGGGTTAAGTTTTTTTTGATTTTCGTGAGAACTCCGTAATTTTCTGGGATAAAAAGTAGCCTATGTCCTTCCCCGATATGCAACCTATCTCAATACTAAATTTCATCAAAATCTGTTGAAAAGAGGGGCCGTTAAAGCGTAGCAGCCAGACAAACAGACACACTCGTATTTATAATACTAGTATGCATTACAATCTAACGGTGTTTTACAATTTTACGATGACATATACACGTTCGTCCAGTGGCGCCACTTGTGCCGACACCGTCCGTTTCATCGAATTTTCAAATCACGATTCTAAAAAAGTTTCACTTCAAAAGACGCCTATGATTAAAAAATTTGGATCCAATTTCTGAAACAGCAATAATGTTGATCAAAATGATAGTAGATATGAGCCAGCTTTACCAGTACGACACGTTTTTTTTATATAAGGCAATATTAAATCCAAATAAATAATTCTCGATACCAGGAATTAAGAAGGTCACAGGAGGTGCCTTAGAAGACTCCTTCTTAGTAGCCGGTGTGGCTTTCAAAAAGACGTTCTCTTACGCTGGATTTGAGATGCAACCGAAGAACTATGAGAACTGCAAGATTGCTCTGTTGAATATAGAGCTGGAGTTGAAAGCTGAGAGAGATAATGCTGAGGTGAGTGTAGCTGTCTCGTTGGTCTAGTGATTTGCATGTTCGACTGCGGTTGTCGGAGCCCCGGGTTCGAGTCCCGGGTCGGGCCATAACTAAGCATTAACTACTACTCTTATTGTTGGGTTGTTCTGACTAGAAATTCTCAGTATTTAGCCCGGAGTTAGGAAGTTGGCGGTGTTTTTCGGTTCCGGTTATTCTGATACACACAAACTGACATGATAGTAGTTGTTAAAGCACACCAACCCGCATTGGAACAGCGACCACGCTGACCAAGGTCTAAGCTCAAATTCACTCTCCTGTGAGAGTGAAGGCCTGTGCCCAGTGTTGAGACGTTAATGGGCTGTAGTGGTAATTTACACAGTGATAACTGTTACATTCGGACATTGCTACTTCAGGCAGTATCTTACCACAGAACAGCAAGAAATCGTCTGTGTTGGCATCCTTGTGGTTGAAGTCCAGTCGGCTCGAACTAAAAGGTTCTGTTGTACGTTTCTGTTTCGAACCGCCAGGATGTGGAATGCCCTTCCAGCGCATGTATTTCCTGCCGCGTATAACAACTAGGCAAGCGCGTTCCAACCTAATGCTCATCATTGCTTTGTATTAAATGTGATTGTTGTCAAGCGCAAGCCTATTTTGCAATAATAAAAAAAACAACTATTTCCAACAAAATGGGTGGCAATTTCCAGGTGCGGGTGGACAACGTGAAAGAGTACCAGAAAGTGGTGGACGCTGAGTGGCAGATCCTTTACGACAAGTTGGCGGCTCTGCACGCCAGCGGCGCCAACGTCGTGCTCAGCAAGCTGCCCATTGGCGACGTCGCCACGCAGTACTTTGCCGACCGGTGAGTTGTAACATGCTCGTAGTGGGAGATGCTTTACAACAAGTTGGCGGCTCTGCACGCCAGCGGCGCCAACATCGTGCTCAGCAAGCTGCCCATTGGCGACGTCGCCACGCAGTACTTTGCCGACCGGTGAGTTGTAACATGCTCGTAGTGGGAGATGCTTTACGACAAGTTGGCGGCTCTGCACGCCAGCGGTGCCAACGTCGTGCTCAGCAAGCTGCCCATTGGCGACGTCGCCACGCAGTACTTTGCCGACCGGTGAGTTGTAACATGCTCGTAGTGGGAGATGCTTTACAACAAGTTGGCGGCTCTGCACGCCAGCGGCGCCAACGTCGTGCTCAGCAAGCTGCCCATTGGCGACGTCGCCACGCAGTACTTTGCCGACCGGTGAGTTGTAACATGCTCGTAGTGGGAGATGCTTTACGACAAGTTGGCAGCTCTGCACGCCAGCGGCGCCAACGTCGTGCTCAGCAAGCTGCGGCGGCTCTGCACGCCAGCGGCGCCAACATCGTGCTCAGCAAGCTGCCCATTGGCGACGTCGCCACGCAGTACTTTGCCGACCGGTGAGTTGTAACATGCTCGTAGTGGGAGATGCTTTACAACAAGTTGGCGGCTCTGCACGCCAGCGGCGCCAACGTCGTGCTCAGCAAGCTGCCCATTTGCGACGTTGCCACGCAGTACTTTGCCGACCGGTGAGTTGTAACATGCTCGTAGTGGGAGATGCTTTACAACAAGTTGGCGGCTCTGCACGCCAGCGGCGCCAACGTCGTGCTCAGCAAGCTGCCCATTTGCGACGTTGCCACGTAGTACTTTGCCGACCGGTGAGTTGTAACAAGCTCGTAGTGGGAGATGCTTTACGACAAGTTGGCGGCTCTGCACGCCAGCGGCGCCAACGTCGTGCTCAGCAAGCTGCCCATTGGCGACGTCGCCACGCAGTACTTTGCCGACCGGTGAGTTGTAACATGCTTGTAGTGGGAGATGCTTTACAACAAGTTGGCGGCTCTGCACGCCAGCGGCGCCAACGTCGTGCTCAGCAAGCTGCCCATTTGCGACGTCGCCACGCAGTACTTTGCCGACCGGTGAGTTGTAACAAGCTCGTAGTGGGAGATGCTTTACAACAAGTTGGCGGCTCTGCACGCCAGCGGCGCCAACGTCGTGCTCAGCAAGCTGCCCATTTGCGACGTTGCCACGCAGTACTTTGCCGACCGGTGAGTTGTAACATGCTCGTAGTGGGAGATGCTTTACAACAAGTTGGCGGCTCTGCATGCCAGCGGCGCCAACGTCGTGCTCAGCAAGCTGCCCATTTGCGACGTTGCCACGTAGTACTTTGCCGACCGGTGAGTTGTAACAAGCTCGTAGTGGGAGATGCTTTACGACAAGTTGGCGGCTCTGCACGCCAGCGGCGCCAACGTCGTGCTCAGCAAGCTGCCCATTGGCGACGTCGCCACGCAGTACTTTGCCGACCGGTGAGTTGTAACATGCTTGTAGTGGGAGATGCTTTACAACAAGTTGGCGGCTCTGCACGCCAGCGGCGCCAACGTCGTGCTCAGCAAGCTGCCCATTTGCGACGTTGCCACGCAGTACTTTGCCGACCGGTGAGTTGTAACATGCTCGTAGTGGGAGATGCTTTACAACAAGTTGGCGGCTCTGCACGCCAGCGGCGCCAACGTCGTGCTCAGCAAGCTGCCCATTTGCGACGTTGCCACGCAGTACTTTGCCGACCGGTGAGTTGTAACAAGCACGTAGTGGGAGATGCTTTACAACAAGTTGGCGGCTCTGCACGCCAGCGGCGCCAACGTCGTGCTCAGCAAGCTGCCCATTTGCGACGTTGCCACGCAGTACTTTGCCGACCGGTGAGTTGTAACAAGCTCGTAGTGGCAGATGCTGTACGACAAGTTGGCGGCTCTGCACGCCAGCGGCGCCAACGTCGTGCTCAGCAAGCTGCCCATTGGCGACGTTGCCACGCAGTACTTTGCCGACCGGTGAGTTGTAACAAGCTCGTAGTGGGAGATGCTTTACGACAAATTGGCGGTTCTGCACGCCAGCGGCGCCAACGTCGTGCTCAGCAAGCTGCCCATTGGCGACGTCGCCACGCAGTACTATGCCGACCGGTGTGTTGTAACAAGCTCGTAGTGGCAGATGCTGTACGACTAGTTGGCGGCTCTGCACGCCAGCGGCGCCAACGTCGTGCTCAGCATGCTGCATGACCGGCAAGCTGTGACAAGATTTGTATAATTAATCAAAAAAAAAAAGTATTGGGTTTTTGACATGTCAATTAGTTATTATTGTATTTTGGTAAGTTCAATTTTGTTTTAGTATCACCAGAATACAAAACAATTGACGGCAAGAAAAAAACTTCAAAATTGCCTATATTTTGTCCAACCATTTATTTTACTTTTTGACATGAGCACCCCTTTCAAGTTTCATAATTATTGACAGACAACCATAGAAAAAGTTAAATATCCATAGACAATCCGTTTTTCACAATAGTGAAGCGACGTGCCCTTTTATCCGATATTTCGTAACTCGTATACTCATCTAGTAATTACAAGTACGACTTTCCTTTTCAAAATAGTCATGGAGCTGCAACACTAGCTTTCTTGATAGTCCTTTAAGCACCATACAACTTTGGCGATGGTTGGTTTCTATGACCTGACAGATTCACTTACATTTACTGTACTGTTGTATATGTCACCGTAAGATTGTAAAAACCGTTAGATTATAATCTAACTCGCGAAATCTATAGAGCTAGATTATAATCTAACGGTTTTTACAATCTTACTGTGACATATATAAATGATTTATTTGAATACATGCACTAATATACTTACAGCCGGTTTCTGAATAGAGAATTTCATGTTGAGTCGGTCTCAAAGACTTCTTATGTGTGTCTTAGGAACGACTTTAAAATTAAAAAAAATATTGTTTCTGAATTGATATTGCGTAAGGTTTGAGAATTCGAGCTTGAAAATTTTCAAATTTGACAGTTTCCGAACTTAATCTCTGCTTAGCAGCAAAATTGCGTTTCAGAGCGCATTTGACAGTGCTCAAAGCTCTCTTTTCTCAGAATTGACAACGTGATAGAGATGAGTGACGGATTTCGGCTACTTAAACTTTACTCTCGTTTGAACCTTTGTAAAAAAATCAATTTTTTGCACAATGTCCAGTGAAGATTCTTACCTCTACAAAGACAACCACACAGGCGACAAGTTATTAGAAATCGCTCATTGTTTCTTTCAACGACAAACAATTTAAGGACCGATTCCGCTTTTCGAAGGAATCTGTAACATTTATTTTTGGCAAAATAAAGACCAAATTACCCGCAAGAATCCAAAGGTGCGACTGTGGTATTACGCAACTGGCAGTTTCCAGGCCGTCGTAGGAGACACGGCGAACGTAAGCAAAGCAACTCGTCGGGTAACCGATGGAGTATCCAGTGCTAAAGCGATGCTATGGGCACAATACGTGCAAATGCCTTCTGCTCAAGAGCGACCAACAGTGGCTGCAGGATTTTATGCGATAGCAGGATTCCCTAGAGTAATTGGTGGTGGTCTCCTGGTGGCAACAGGGCAGAATTGTTTAGAAATAGAAAAGATAACTTTTCAATAAATGTCCAAGCCATATGTGACGCTAATTTGAAAATAAGAAGTATAATCGCCCGTTGCCATGTTTTGTCCATGATACAACAATTTGGAATGATTCTCCACTTGCTGCTCAGTTTGAAGACGGAAGATTTGGGTCATATCTAATTTTAGGAGACAGTGGATACCCATGTCTAAGGTACCTCATGACGCTATTTTTAAATCCTACCACTTCAGCATAAGAAGCATATAACAGAGCACAGATTACTACTAGAAATACAATTGAGAGATGCTTTGGAGTTTTGAAGAGGTCTGTCTTCTTTCCGGGATGCAGCTTAAATTAGGCAAGGTGTACAAGGTTATTGTAGCATGTGTAGTTTTACATAACATGGCCCCAGATCTTGCTGATTTTGTTGTACAAGAGGAAATTGTTGAAGAGCAAAATGATGTCTACCTTTGTCCCAAGCTCAACAAGCACAAAATTTTGCTGTAAGATCAGCATTAGTAGAAACTTATTTTACTAATGTATAAGGTTAATACCCTTCATGTAATTATATTTTGTAGTGAAAAATATAATAAAATTATTAATTTATTTGTGATAGTAAAAAACCCGGCTGAGTTTTTTTTGGGCTCTTTCAGATCAGGGTGCGTTCGTAACCCTCTTTAGTTTTAAGATACCTTGATTGATTTTATATTATACTAATACTGATGATGCCCGTGACTTCGTCCGCGTGGATTAAGGTTCTTTGATTCCCGCGGGAACTCTTAAATTTTCCAGTATAAAAAGTAGCCTATGTCCTTACCCCGGATACAACCTATGCCTGTACCAAATTTCATCAAAATCGGTTGAACATATGGGCCGTGAAAGCATAGCAGACGGACAGACAGACACACTTTCGCATTTATAATATTAAGTTTGGATATTTAGTATTTGTATAGATGGTTTATAAATACGAAAGATGGATGTATGGATGGAAGGATGCTTGTTTGTTACTCAATCACGCCAAAAAAGTTGAATGGATCTGGATGAAATTTGGTAAAAAGATTATTGTCTATAATAACAGATAGGCTAAAAATTTCGGACAATAATAAGAGTACGTGTGCCTAATTTAATAAAGAAATATTGAATAGAAATAAAAGTTTTGATTTTGAAATGTTGTTTTATTAAAAATATAACAAATTTAAATTTTTTAAATTAATTTCTTTAGAGGGTCATTAAAACTTATAAATAATAGGATCACGAAATTAAATTTCAAGTATCTAATGCATCCAAAATTAGGATTAGAATATCGAAATAAATGTACTTCACATTAATTCTCTCTCCACCTTTCTTAACTGCATTTTTAATATTTGCATCTGAATTTCATGCCTTTTCTGCTCATTTCTAAATTTTGAAATTTCATTATTTTTTTAAGCATCTCTGCAGATTTTTTATGCATTCATTGCCTTCATTCTTTTTTGGTTTTTTTTTTTGCCTTCAATCCGAAACGCAGCTCATTTGAAAAGTAACTTTTTGGTTCTGGCACTGTATTCGTTTGTGAATGCACTGGATCTTCCACGATTCTTTCTTATAACATATCTTCTGTAAAAAAAATGTTACATTACAAAATACATACCAAATTTCAAATTAGGGTTTAAATGTAAATTAAATGGCCAGAGCTAATTCCAAGTAAGTGCCATCCATACTACTCCATACTATGGAGTATGTACAAAATTTTAGATTTGTATGTATAAACGTTTTGCAAATTAGTTCATATAGCACTGAAAATTGAAATTGACACACAGATAAACTACTGAGGCTGAGTAATTGGGTCTTGTTGGCAACCTTTGGGTACAGAGTCCTAAAAAAACGAATAATGTGGCTTATTTTTCATCAAACAATATAAATTTAGGTAGGTGGTTTTCAAGTCAGAATATATGCTAAACAGTACCTACAAGTAAGAAGTGCTTACTAAAATATTCAGCTGCTTCATCGAAAGGATTCTCATCAGGAAATCTTTAATCGAATTTTCATCAAAAATAATTCCCTGAAAAGATTTTTTTAACTTAATACTATTGTACACAAAATATAATATGGCCAAAGAATTCCACAAGATATTATACTGAACCAAAACGGAGTAAAGCTGGCCTACGAGCAATACAAGGGAATCCTTACTAATATTATAAACAGGGAAGTTTGTATGTATGGATGTATGGACGTTTGTTATTCTTTCACGCCAGAACGGCTAATCGGATATGGATGAAATTTGGCACAGAGATAGATGGTCTGGAATCTCATCTAGGTTACTTTATACCAAAAAAAATTAATCCACGCAGACGAAGTCGCGGGCATAAGCCAGTTGATATATTAAAAAATATTAGGTACTACTTTGATACGAGTGCGAGAAGATTTTCTTTCTCCTCGTAACTGAAATAGGGAGATCTTTTTTTTCGTTTTTCTTTCCATTTTATATACATTTTAACGAGAATATTAGCCAAAAGAAAAGATTTCGACATAATAAACAAAACCGACGTTTGTCAAACTGGCATAATTTGATACGCTTCATTCTCTATAGCAATGATTTAAAATCAACAACAAAAACAACGATTTTTATGATATAAAAGCTTGAAAGATTTGAAATGGATTATTCTTTAAATTAAATTGAACACAATCTATTTTTTTGAGTTATATTTAATAATAAAATTTAACAAAATTAGAAATTAATTTTATTTTCGGTTGATACCGGTTTTCGTACGTGTAACGAAACGCATACGTAATGTTGGAGAATACTCAGGGACGATTGAAGAAATACTTAGCTAATTACAATTTGGGAAATCCCAATTTTATCTTGTGAAACATAAAAAACTTAAGTCTAGAGCAAAGCTTAGCTGATTTTTGCTTGAATGCCTAATTCAGAAACCGGCTGATAGCCATTTAAACACTTGAGTAGGTATGTTTATAAAAATATGTTGAGCAAAAATAAATATCAATGTGTCAAATCGATTAAAGAAAGTCGATTGTTATCAAAGTTCGAATCGGTAACGCATCTGAACATCATTGATTGGAGCTGTCAAAAGTAAAATAAATGGTTAGACCTGAGAATAAACACATTCAGGATTTGACAACTATTCAAATAAATTATTTTTTAGTGATTATAAATAGAGGATCTCCCAAAAGTCGTAACATCCACATCCCCTGTTAGTTTTATGTTGAATAACTATTTTAAACTATCGATTATAGTAAAAAAAAGGTGCTTCGAATTTTGATGACGTCACTATTCAATCTTTCATACAAAATCCCATACTAAACACGCGTTTTGCCGTTTGTAAAAAAGTTGCTGATTTTACTAGATGTCAAATACCCAATTGCCTAGTCCAAACGCAAACTACTACATTTCAAATTTTTATTTAGTTTTGTATCATATGTAACTCGAAATATACTATCACTAGCGAATACCCGCGACTTCGTCTGCGTGGTTCGAGGTTTTTGGTTCCCGTGGGAACTCAACATTCCGAGATAAAAAGTGGCCTATGTGCTATTCCAAACTATAATCTATCTCTGTGCTAAATTTCAGCCAGATCCGTTCAGCCGTTGAGGCGAGATTGAGTAACAAACATCCATACATCCATCCAAACTTTCGCATTTATAATATTAGTTAGATAAGAAGAAAGATATACTATATACTAATATACTATACTATATAATATACTATACTATATAATATACTATACTATATAATATACTATATACTATCATATTATCCCGATTCTATTAAAATGACAGCATTAGCATATTTTTCTCTCAAGTAACTGTAATTATAAGAGGAAAAGATATACAATTACAAGGTTTTTGACTTACATTCATAGTGTAGCAACAAAGCACATTTTTTTTGTATCAACTACAAGTTAGCCTTTGACTGCGATCTCACTTATAGGGTAAGTGATGATGCAGTTGAAGATGGTATCGGGCTAACAGCTTGTTAGGGTTATGGCAGTTATATTAAACCCATACCCATAATCGGTTTCTACACGGCATCGTACCGGAACGCTAAATCGCTTGGCACGTCTTTGCCGGTAGGTTGGTAACCAGCCACGGCTGAATCCTCCCACCAGGCCAGACCAGAGAAAATTCAGAAATCATAAATTCACAAATTGACTCTGCCGAGGATCAAACCCGGGACTTCCCACGGTAAGACAACAGCGCTCAACACTGCGCCAGGGAGGTCGTCAATCTTGTGTCATAGACCTTTTTCCTGTGAGTTTTGCTGTGAAAGGACCCAAATCACGATGAACCTGAAGTGTTTGTGTTTTATTTTTTCGTGTGTATATGTGTATGATTGTGAGTGACCCTGAGTGGCGGTAGGTACCCTAAAACGTTGGACCGCGGTTGACAGTTGTCATTATCGTTTTAACAGTGACATGTTCTGCGCGGGCCGCGTGACAGAGGAGGACCTGCGCCGCACGCAGAGGGCGTGCGGGGGCGCCGTGCTGAGCTCGGTGCGCGATATGAAGCCCGAGGCGCTGGGCCAGTGCGCCGCGTTCTGCGAGCGGCAAGTGGGCGGCGAGCGGTACAACATATTCACTGGTGAGCTGGTTAAACCTCTCGTAGCTCTCTGTACTCCTGGTACCCTCAGGGTGTACCTACTGGCTTTGCCTGTTTTACATACAGTACAACAACAGCTTAATAGGCCTATTACACTGCACTTTCGACAGGACCCTGTGGATGGGTGGGCGTGGCCGCGATTTAGAGCGTCATTTATTACATTGCAATAAGGACCAATGTAGGGACTCTTTCTCCCTAAATCTTATTACACTACACTGATTCTAGTGACAGGGTCCCTGTGAAAAGTGCAGTGTAATAGGCCTATAAAAATACATAAAATTATATACTTACAGGTAGATGTTTTTTGTGGTGCATAAACTTTTGTATGTTGTGCAACAACGAAATTTAATGAGCATGTATTTTTTTTCTCAAGAATACCAAAGTTATCGCTTACCAAGTATACCAACTTTCAAACACATGAATATGGCCACTGTAGAAACAGCCAGTTGTTGATACAGTACCAACCGCAACCGTAAAGGTCGTTGAACTCTGTGTTTACGTAATAGTGTATGTCTTCGTATCCTGGGATTATTTTCCGCATTTGGACGAAGACATCCGCTGTAAGTGAACGAATAGTGTGTCCATGATTTGCTTATTCTTGGGTCAGATATGGTAAAAAAATATTTCAAAAAAGTACAGAACTATTAATGGAAATATGTTCTATTAACGATACAGAACCACCAAACCACCAAAAAATTTGTGCACA
This sequence comes from Erebia palarica, assembly GCA_964035005.1. Taxonomy (NCBI): domain Eukaryota; kingdom Metazoa; phylum Arthropoda; class Insecta; order Lepidoptera; family Nymphalidae; genus Erebia; species Erebia palarica. The sequence goes on along the minus strand of OZ035994.1, from coordinate 9,438,974 downwards.
ACAAAAAAAACTTCCTGTATACATGCTGTCATTGACTGTTCTCCTGGTGTTAAATATAATTCTTATGACCTCTAGACTAATATCAGGGTCCCCTTTAATAGTGGTGACATAAATTCACTGGTGAGTTTACCTCCTTTAGCTCTAGCTACACTCCTCGTACCCTCAGGGTGTACAGTCGCGGTCTGAATATGTTTACCACCTTTAGGTTCATAATTGCATAGACACTTCTGTGTCAGAAAGCATCTTCACACATAATGAATTCCTCACACTCAACTCACTCATCTTCACATGAATTTTCCCCAAGTAAGACAGCAGGGACTAAGGGATGGTGACCTATTGCTATACACAATTAACTACACGCCTCATTTTATTTACATCCTAACTATTTAAGAAGTGTTCTATATTTCAGAATAATATGTTCTTATCTGTAAATATATACCCCAAAATTTAGCAAACCCATGCTTTACATTTGTGTGATCAATGGAAAGGGCCATGACCATAAGCAAAAAGCATTACTTTGCAAAGAGAGGATATTTTTGACACATCTTCCCCATTTCACAGGTTTTGATAAAGAAAATACTTCTATGGGTGAGATAATTATGTAGTTAATATACAAAATACAAGTATGTATTATAGAACTTTAGACCCTAAGTTTGCACATTACGGTTTAATCTGTTGTCTTACATGGAAAGAAAAGTAGGGTTTTGAGCACTATTTTTTTCGTATTGCAGTATTTTTTGAGTAATTACAATATGTAATTAGCAATCATTTCCCTATTCTATAACAATTATCGTACATCGTATCCCATTTTTACAGTTTACCTTATTCGAAGTAGAAAATAGAAACTTTAAAGTAGCTTCCTTTAATCGATAGTTTAAAATGATTATCAAACTTGAAACTACCAGAAGATGTGAATTTGAGGACTTGTGACAGGCCCTCTATTTAATCATCTGTAAGAAATATTTTATTTTTGACATAGGCATCATTCCTATTGTGAAGGAAAACATCCTCAGAGTGCTTCAAATGTACTCTAAAGGTGTGTGGAATCAGTGGCGTGCCGTAGGGTTCAAACGTAGGCAAGCCAGCCGCTGCCCATCGTCTACTTTTAATTAGGTAAGTTGTCTTGACGAGCTCAACAAAGCACACAGAAGGCATAAGTTACTACTAGACAGAATTAAGTCAGCAATGGTACACTACCATTGTGATCTAGGTACGTGTGAATTATATGATTTGAAATTTCATTTGCCAATAATTGGCAGGACAAACAAGTTTCTATGCGTTGTTTTCCGAAATTACAAATAGAAATAACGGAAATCATATGTTTTTGGGAAATTTGATGCATTTTTATAGCAACAGTTTATTATATTATTTATATCATCATTTCTATCAAGAAGCTTGGAATACGACTGTTCATTGACTTACTGTACGAATAAAAACGTATGCAACACTAACAATTAGCTGATTAGTATGAGAACAACCAAAAATCCATTCAGTTTTATACGCGGATCTGTTAAATTGCCTTTATCGACTTTTACAAGTTTGTTAAATATACAGGTCTGTAGTATATTTTGGTGAATTTACTTTTCTGTTCAAAAGTTATATAATTATTTTTCTCAAACATGCATGGAAATATTGTCATTATTTTCGAAAAAGAACACGCGAAGTATCAAATTTTCGGACAAAGAAAATCAAATCGATAGCAGGAGCGTTTTTTGAATTTGGAACATTACAACGCTCCTGCAATGTTATATGAAACGGCGTGCTGGGGCTATTAAATACTCTTTGATCGGATCTCTTTTGTCATTCTTGGCATACCATAGTCTCTTTGCTTAGTACAAATTGGTGGCTGTATAGCCTTATATGCGTTTGCCTGTCGGCACAGATGATAAAAAAAAAATTGGCGGCAAAGCTGAAAATTCGTCTTGATTTGTTATTTACATACTTAATAAATATAAATTTAATAATAAGTAAAATGAGTTCCAACGGTTCAGAGAGTGAAGTGGAGATTGATTGTACTCCACCAGATTTAAGATCAGAAGCCAAATTGGCAATGGAAAACCTACTTCCAGCGAAGTCCAAAGAAAAATACATGAAAGTTGATATATGAAAATTTGATGAGTTGGAAAAACGAGAAAAAAGTGAACATTTTCTCCGTAACAGTATTTTTGGCGATTTTAATGAGATTGCTAAAACTAAAAAGCCATCTACATTATGGGCAATTTATTCCATGCTGAAATGTACAGTTCATGTTAAAAACGGCATTAACTTGAAAAATTATGGGAACTTAACTACTTTTCTTAAACGACAATCGCCCGGATTCAAAAGCAAGAAATCGAACATTTTTACTGGCGAAAACAAAAGCAATTTTTAATTAAAGACCCAGATGATATAAATTTAGCGACAAAGGTAAGGTTATTTCCCTGCATTCTTTTGAGAAAAGCATTATATATGCCTCGGCGGAAATGGCAATTGCCTGTCTCGTACTAGTGAAGTCCTCGCCTACGGCTCGGCCTTCAAACTCATACTCGACCTGCAATTGCCTATTTCCCAGCCTTTGCAATAATGTACTATTACCTTATTTTCGCCAATCAATATTTGCACACACTTTAAATAGTCACAACAATATTAATTGACCGAGCGAAGCGAGTCTCTGAGTCTACTTGAGTGAATTTTCACTCGTCTGTCAGAGCCGTATAACATCTGAATTACTGAACGTAATTACTTCAAATTTAAATATAATAAGTAAACCGATGGCCTCCAGCCGAATATGGCTTAAAAGTTAGTTATAAAAATCTTTATTTCAATTTTATTTTAAATCTTTAAAGTAAAATATTTTTTACAGCGTTACATATGGTTGCGGTATATCATTTTAAAGATAATTAGGAATAGAGTAAAATTTTTTTTTTCTTTTTCCCTTTAAATTGACGAAATGGGGGGCTTTCAAAGTGGAGATTTTCTAACGTCCAAAGTTGACCTCAGAACTCTCAATTTTCTGAAAGGTTGAGCCTGAAACTTGATCAATTATTTGAAGTATACCCTGTACTTGAACAAAAAATACTAAAATTAGATAAATATTAAAAGGAAATTAAATTTTTCAATTTTTAATAAGCTTCAGTATTTTTAACAGAACTTCACAAAGATGTCAGTAGATGGCGCTCTGTAAAAGTTTATTCATTTCAAGTGCTTACAATTAATAATAGACGTTAGCACCATCTTACGTGGAATAAAAAAGTAGTCTACTGATAGTACTGATAATTCATAATTCGTTTATTGTCCAGAACATGGTACATTATAGATTATTACAGATGTTACAATAACTGACTGATGTCTATGAACGTAAAGATGAGCGCGCATCTAGACATGTTCACCGCAGGAGCCGCAAACACACAAATCGTATACTACGTAACACCCGCTCACCAAACGAGCTGCATTTTAGTAAAATACTGTAGGTATACGTATCCCATCCACACAAGCAGATGACAATTGACGTCATCAGATTCGGCGCGTTTTAATGCGTACGGTGCAGTGAGGACGATGCGGGAGGCGCGAATGACCTAATTCTTATTCGTTTCAAGATCGGTTCCTGAGCGCACGTATTTGCGAGTTTTGATGTAGGTAGTACTGCTTCGAAACCATGAGAACCAACTGCGGCTCATGCGGTACGTCCAGGTCCACCTTTAAATCTTACGATGTATTTTAGGTTAGCTTATTAATTAGACCTGTGTCGATCACGATTGATCGAATCACATTGATTCGATTACAACCCATACGCGAGTGATCCGATCATGGATCTCTTAAAGACTCGATCTTATTTGACCCGATTTGGTAAACCAAATTGTACTTTAATCAGATTTGTTTACCGTAACTGATTGCTTGATCATGCAATCGATCGAGTCATGCATTTAATCACAACGAAGTAACAAACAATATGTCTTCTATCTCTTTCGTTTACGTACAAAATACAACCTTTTTTATTCACCGCACTCTTTCCCGTGTGTCTCGTGTCGCGTCGAACCTATCGATTGTTGGAGGAAATCCAATCAGTAGCAATGACTTATGAGTTATGACCCGCGACACGTGCCTATATCAAAGTACCTATACAAGTTACAAATGAACTGCGACCCAAATGATTGAAATGATAGAATCTTTTTAACCCGATCACCATACGAGTGGGTCATTATCGACCCGGGTCACGATAAATGATCGATCGACACAGGCCTATTATTAGTACCATCTTGCGTCGAGAGGTGGCAATAATTTACTTTGACATAATATTTGTTGATTCTTAAGTAATTGTTAACTAACTAATTCATTGTTATTTTACGTTTGTTCATTATACCTACTAAATTTAGAAATAATTATATTTTTATATCGCGATATCTTGCAATGTATTACTAATGCAAACTGATTATTTCCGCCACCTTGAGTTGAGTATTAGTACTGATATTTAAGCTATAAAATAACACATAGATATCAAGTTGGCGCATGTAGTTTTTAACCAAGTATAATTATTAATTATACACTGAGACTATCATAAGATACCGCGAGGTCTCAGTTCGAACCACTAGTTATATAGATACATAAGCACCGCAGTCCTAAGCATTGCTGGAGCAAGATAATCAATGCTTGTGTTAAAAAAATTATGAAATACCTACTGAAAAGCTTTAAACTCTTCATTCCAGGATGCCCCGCAGCCAAGACTTGCACCCTGATCCTCCGTGGAGGCGCGGAGCAGTTCCTGGAGGAGACCGAGCGCTCGCTCCACGACGCTATCATGATTGTGCGACGCACCATCAAGAACGACGCTGTCGTTGCCGGTGAGTTGACGTGTCTACAGGAAACAGGCAGAAACTACGACAAACAGACAAGTTCCTAAGACAAACAGACCGATTCTACGACAAACAGACAAGTTCCTTTGACAAACGACCTATTCTACGAAAAGACAGACCTATTATATGATAAACATACACACATTTATGTCTAAGCACGCCACTGATGACTGATCATCCTATATTTTATAATTATAGCATAATTATTCGCTTTCATCTAAAACAAAAACCGACTTCAAAACTATACTTATAAGTACCAACCTATACTAAAAAGTAAAAAACATTATCTGGGTACATATAAAAGTTGATTTTCTCAAAAAACGTTAAATCGATTTCGATAAAGTTTATATGGGACTACCTCATAAAAATTGATTCATAATTCGCGGAATGATCGCGTGACATACATACAAAAAAAACAACATCAATCGAGTTGAGAATCTCCTCCAATTTAGAAAGCCGATTAAGAAAGGTTTGGAGCTAAAATTTCATGATCTAGTTTTGTAAATAACATTTTTTGACAGGCGGCGGCGCGATAGATATGGAACTGTCGAAGCATTTGCGCGACCACTCGAAGACGATCGCGGGCAAGGAGCAGTTGTTGATAGCGGCGGTCGCGCGGGCGTTTGAGGCGATCCCGCGACAACTGTGTGACAACGCGGGCTTCGACGCGACCAACCTGCTCAACAAGCTGCGCCAGAAACACCACCAAGGTGACGAGCGATTGTGTAGTATAGCGTGATGTCATTACATATTTAACATGGCGGACACAAAATATTTTTCTTGTATAGAGTATACAACGCGACTAAACTGCTCAACAAGCTGCGCCAGAAACGCCACCAAGGTGATTATGACCGAATGTGTAGTATAGCGTGACGTCACTACACATCCAACATGGCAGGCACAAAATATTTCTATCGTATAGAGTATACAACGCGACCAGCCTGCTCAACAAGCTGCACCAGAAGCATCACCAAGGTGACTATGAGCGAGAGTGTAGTGTGTTTTGACGTCACCACACATCCAACATGGCGGACGCAAAATATTTCGCGACTCTACCAACCTGCTCAATGAGCTATAGCAGAAACACCGCCACGGTGTGTACGTTTGTATAGTATAGCGTGACGTCACCATACATCCAACATGGCGGACACCACAGACGCAAAACATTTCTCTTAAATACTCTTCGACGAGACCAACCTGCTCAACAAGCTGCGCCAGAAACACCCACCAAGGTGTGCAAGTTTGTATAGTAAAGCGTGACGTCACCACACATCCACCATGGCGGACACCACAGACGCAAATCATTTCTCTTTTATAGTCTTCGACGCGACCAACCTGCTCAACAAGCTGCGTCAGAAACACCACCTAGGTGTGCAAGTTTGTATAGTATAGGGTGACGTTACCACACATCCAACATGGCGGACAACAGACACGCAAAACATTTCTCTTTTGTACTCTTCGACGCGACCAACCTGCCCAACAAACTGCGCCAGAAACACCACCAAGGTGTGCAAGTTTGAATAGTATAGTGTGACGTCACCACACATCCAACATGGCGGACATCACAGACGCAAATCATTTCTCTTGTATACTCTTCGACGCGGCCAACCTGCTCAACAAGCTGCGCCAGAAACACCACCAAGGTTACTATGAGCGAGTGTGTAGTGTGTTGTGACGTCACCACACATCCAACATGGCGGTCGCAAAATATTTATCTTGTATAGAGTACAACCCGACCAGCCTGCTCAACAAGCTGCGCCAACGTGTGTTATATTGTGACGTCACGACACGTCCAATATGGCGGACATTTTCTTTAATTTTTTTCCATTACAAGTTAGCCCTTGACTGCGATCTGACTTGATGGTAAGCGATGACGACAGTCTAAGATGGTAGCGGACCAATCTGTAAGGGTTATGGCAGTTATATTAAATCTATATCCCTAATCGGTTTCTACACAACATTGCACCAGCAACGTTGAACATCGTGGTAACTAGCAACGGGCGAAGCCTCCCACCTGACCATACCAGGGAAAATTCAGAAATTATAATTACGCTTACTGCGCCAGGGAGGTTGTCAATTATCTCATACAATGAGGCCAATTCTGTATAACACAGTCTCTAAACTAAAATGACAGCTATAATAGTAGTTTGTGATATAAGAGCGGTAAATAAGTTTTTACATACGAGTTGACTAATGTCAGCCCGGCAGTCGAGGGCTGACCATCGTCACGAGTATGTAGAAACCTTAACGCCAGTGTATCACACAATATTTTTCAATACATTTGTGAGAAAACTTGAAAATAGACGTCGAGTAGGTAGGCACTAGGTACTCACTAGAAAATGGTTTTACACGCCCATACGAGATTTTTGGCTGCTATTATATGCGCGGGTTTTTCCTCAAATCTAAAATACCTAATTGTTGATTTAATTTTATGATTCCACATCACATCTACCACTCATATTTATTGATAGCTTCGTCTGCGTGGATTAAGATTTTTGTTTTCCGCGGGAACTCTATAATTTTCCGGGATAAAAAGTAGCCTATGTCCTTCCCCTGGGTACAAACTATCCCTATACCAAATATCATCAAAATTGGTTGAATAGATACTTTTTTATTCCTGCGGGAACTCTTAAATTTTCCGGGATAAAAGGGGCCTATGTCCTTCCCCAGGATACAACCTATCCCTGTACCAAATTTCATCAAAATTTGTTAAAAAGATGGGCCGTAAAAGCGTAGCAGACGACAGACAGAAACACTTTCGCATTTATAATATTGGTATGGATTTACAAGAAAAATTCAATAATTTTAAAAATAGTGCGCACAGATTAAAGATTTAGTATAGACTACGGCGCGTTGTTGTAATTGCGTTTTTTTTTATTAGATTCATGGTTCTAGGTTCTAGTTCTTAGCTCCCAGCCTTGACTATTCAGCCTTTACTTTTTGATTTATAAAACTTAAAACAATTTTAATTAATTATATTAAATACAATTTTTTTTATTTTATGAATTAATTTCAACAATTCACATCTAAATGTAATTATTTTTTAGGTTTTTTACATACAAAGTCAATATCATTATGAACCTTCTTGAAAATTTTTTTTTTATTTAGAAGTAAGGTGGACTTACAAAAAAAAAAACTGCATATTTACTGCAGAATCAACCCCAATATGGACGACTGTTGTACAAAAAAAAAAAACTGCATATTTACTGCAGAATCAACCCCAATATGGACGACTGTTGTATACTCTGACGTCTTTTTAAGTGGCCAGCCACAAAAGTTCAGTAAAGCTACAACGTGATGTTACTGCGCAGGTGAGGTGTGGTACGGTGTTGACATCCAGAAAGAGGACATAGCGGACAACTTCGTCGCATGCGTGTGGGAGCCCGCAGTCGTGAAGATCAACGCCATCACAGCCGCGTGCGAGGCCGCCGCACAGGTGACGCAGACTATTACACTAATAACTATTATTATTATTATTATTATACAGCTTTTTTACAGAAATGGTTTGATTTATTTTTAATGTGCCGCACGACGGCCTTGTTGGTCTAGTGGTAAGCGTGTTCGACTGCGGCCGACGAGGTACCGGGTTCGAGTCCCGTGTCGGGCCATAATTAATTAAGTATTGGGTTTTTCTGACTAGAAATTCTCAGTACTAGCCCGGAGTTAGGAAGTTGGCGGTGTTTCACCCCCGTGCATCGGAGAGCACGTTAAGCCGTCGGTCCCGGTTATTATCACTAACATGGTAATAGTCGTTAAAGCCCGCCAACCCGCATTGGAGTAGCGTGGTGGGTGTAAGCTTTAATTCCTTCTCTATTATGAGAGTGGAGGCCTGTGCCCTGTGGGCTGTATCGTGGTGGTGTTGGTGGGTGGAGGATTTTAATGTGTGGTCCCCTTTGGATAAAGCCTCCTCCATCCTTTTCGATTTACGTCTATTGAAAGAAATACTAATCCAATTTTTTCCTGCTTTGATGTCTAGCGATGTCATCAGCCCATTTTTTTCTTTGTCTTCCCACTCTCCTTTTGCTTACTGGGCCTCACCATTTTGATATTAGGTAGAGGCACCTTTTGTCTTTGTATCTTGCTTTATGTCCTGCCCATTTCCATTTTTGTTCGAGAGCATACTGAAGAGCGGTAAGTGGTTGGACGATATAAGGGAGAGAATGGGGCTTAGCTATCCGAAGCTCAAAGACGCGGCACAAAATAGAGAAGTTTTTCGGATGATGACCGCCAAACTTCATTTTGCAGAAGGCACGCGATGATGATGATACTGAAGAGCGTCGGTTAACTTAGTTTTCTTTCGAATGTCTATGTTTCTATAAACTATTAACTTTCTAATAAAAAGCTTTACAAAATGGCCACTACAAAAGATTCATATGGTCCGTTACTTTACGTTCGCACTGCGAAAAACATTCACGCGAATTTTATTCACAAGTGCATACACCTCCATATGATTTCTAGTGTTACAGAATTGCGAAAAAATCGGGCGATTATGTTTCGCAGTGCGAATGTAGCCTTTAAATAAAGTTTTCGACGCGGAACCGGCTTGGGCCAGTAATTCAACATGTGATAAATTTCCTTGATAAAAAGAAGCCTCTGTCCTTCCCCGGATGCAACCTATCTACCTCTGTACAAAATTTCATCAAAATCACAGTTGAAAAGTTTGTATGGATTTTATTCACAATAATAAGCGCCAAAACGTCAAAAACTAGGTTTTTCTTCAACAACGCCTGTAGCTCAGTAAAGTACCTAATAATTTTTTTCGAGTTTACCTCCTTAGAAATCGAAATTCATATATAAGTTCGGGGTTATGAAAATTTATGGGGAGTAAAATCAAACTTTCTCTGTTACGTTATTTACCATGTTTCCATGGTAACACCTGTTTATGTTTCCATGGTAACACCTGTTTAGGTTTCCATGGTAACACCTGTTTAGGTTTCCATGGTAACACCTGTTTGTTTCCATGGTAACACTTTTCGTCCGTAATGAGCAAACTCCAATCGTGCGTCGGAGCTGACGGACAATTTTTTTCCCTCCACAGATCCTCTCCATCGACGAAACCATCAAGAACGTGAAAAGTGGTGGCGGCGATATGCCGGCGCCGGGCCGCGGCATGGGGCGCCCTCGTATGGGCTAATAGGCACCGCTTGACTATTACTCACTCTACGCTAACCTGCTATGCCTGCTCTACACTCGCGCCGCAACACCGCGAACGCCACGAAACGCCGCGAACGCCACGAATCACTGCGAACGCCGTGGCGTGGAACAAGTGCGTGTGTGTGAAGTGTTAAATTTATAGCGATAATGCCTGGATGGACTTATGCTGAGATCTATAGAGCCTACTTTGCCTTGGCTCAGACTTTACTAAGAGTTAAAACGAGATCGACTTATGTGAGTAACATAAATCTGTCTCGTTTTAACCATGTCTTAAGTCTAAGGAAAGTCAATAGATCTCACACTTAGACACTACAATTAGTACATTCACAAAGTGTGCGGATTAAAAATGTGTAAATTGATTTTTATCAGTATAACCACCTCTCTTATAATAATTTTCGCAGTTGTGTGCGTTTTAAGAAAATGAAGCCTGCACACCTGAGGGTTTTTCATAATGTACTCGAAGGTGTGTAAATCCGCACTTGGCGAGTGTAGTGGAATATGGCCAAACCATTCTCATTCTGAGTGTGAAATATATAGAGCGTACTTTGACTTACCTTAGAATTAAGATATGGTTAAAACGAGACCGATTTATGTTACTCAAATAAGTCAATCTCGTTTTAAGTGAAGTCTGAGCTAAGTCAAAGTAATCTCTACAGATCTCAGTGGATTGTCAGAGGACAATTGAAAAATTTACCATAGTTCACAATGATATTTTTCTTTTTCGAGTCTTTAACAGTTAGACGACAACGATGAGCGACGCCACGCAACGCGACGCGATACGACGCCTTAGAAAATGATAAACTTGTGTATGCGACAACGTAGACCACGTGAAGGGTCATCTACTATTACTATTTAATACAGTTGCGACGCGTATCGAGTCGTGGTGTCGCGTTTGTCGCTCACGCATAGTCGCTTGGTGTCGTCCATCCACCTAGTGGGGGGTCGGATAACGCTGCGCTATCAAGTGGGAGGTCGCCATTTCATTATGTTGTGACCCCCAATACCCAGTGCACTCAATTTAGCCTACTTTGCATTTCAACTAAGAGCATCAGTTGTATATTCGCAATATAGTGTCAAACTTGTACTTTAAATCCAAAAGAATTCTTTTGGATTCTTATTATTATATAACAATATTATTGTTTAACAACAATAGCACATTACTGTGTTATGACTGCAAGCCTGCCCAGTGAGGACAAACCCTTGACCTTGGAAGCAGGTGCCTATGAGTTGCTAATAGGTCAAAGGTCACTGGTTCAGGGGCCTCTAGATGTTGGTACTCAGCGGTGACTGGGGTAGGTGAACTAAATACACATACCTTCCGAGTCCCATCAGGCTCTTAACAGCCCATGAGGGGATGTGGTGTCTCTGACGTGTGTTTGTGAAAGTGGAGAATAAATTGTGACCCTCCTAGGTTGCTTCTTAGGTTGTCGCCTGGCGCCTGCTGGCCGTAGCACCCTTCGCTGTCACTTCACACTTAAGTTTATTTACTTATTTAAAGTTATCTATGCACAATTTACACTAGAAATACCCCTTGCCACGCGGCGAATAAAAAGGGGGTGATAAAACGATGTTACCAACCGCGGTAATATGCCACTGCCACACAAGACTGGGATACGTAGAATTATTATACTGAGCAATTTTGACCGAAGAGGGGGCGAGTTTTTTAAGTACTAAAACTTTGGTTTCTTTTCGAATCTAACCAAATACCACGCCTGTCTGCCAACGGAACAAGAACTGTCAAGTGCCAAAGCCGTCAACATAGACAAGGATGACGTAATCGAAGCCAGTGCACTTTGTTTAAAACAAATCGCAACGCGCAGCGCCACCCACCGAGAAATGAAGGCTCTGTCACGCGAGAGACAGCTCTTGAGCGCCTCACGGTCTCGAACTCCTGTCCAAGTACCAAGCCCCTTCACACAACGCCAGGTGGCGTGAACAATAGGCATGATGACTGATTTTGAAAAATGGTCAGATTATGTTCGGAAGTATCTACTATTTCGAAAAAATATCGTATTTCAGCAGAAAAATAAGGTTTGGTAGATAAAATTGGCATTTGAAATTTAAATTTTAAAAATCACGCCAAAACGCTTGCGTGTGTCATGGCGTCGTTTGTGACGTCACTATTGTTTTTACCGATGTACTCTAATGTACTGTGTGCAGTAAACAATAAGTCTTCATACAGCAATTTAGATATTTTGTGTGAATAATATGAATTCTAAAGTGTGTAAGTTGTGTGCGGTCCCCCAGTGTGATAATCACATCAAAATTAACTCCAAGCAAGTTATTTATTCACGCGCCACTTAAAAAAACAATGTAATCTAAGTGACTTGTTATATACTATGCAGTGATGCTGTTTTGCTTAAAACACAAATAAGTGCAAAAAGTTAGAGATGTGTGCCAAGGATCGAACCCCAGACGCCCCGAATAGGAGGCAGACGTCATAGTCACTAGGCAATCACCGCTCATATTATGTTATACGGTATAACCAGTTTTAAAAAACATCATTTCATTAACTTAACCCCTAATAACTATCATGAAGTGCTTAATATATAAAATAGCAGATTTTACGGGTTTAGGACCTATAACATTATAATGTTATTACTTATATGGAAGTTTTGATGTTGCGAAATTCTGCTGAACAAAAGTCTTTCTTTGATGCAAGATACTCACCCAGCATCAACAAATCAATCCTGGGCAAATTAGAGCTAGTAGGATTGGTAAATCCTTGATCCATAGCTAACGATTTTTAATTTCATGATTTTGGATCATAAAAACAAAACTAGATTAAGGAAATGATCTTTGGGAAACAAAAAACACGAAAATACTTGATAAACATTTAAAACACCTGTAAAGAGATTGTTTGTCGATTGTCAAAGCTCGAAAACAATTGTGACGTCATTCGCTTCAGTGGTGTTTTAAACAATATGGCGGATTGCTGTATTTTATAGTTTTATTTTATCAAAATAAATAACAATCATACTCGAAATAGAAAAATAAATACGTTTTTTATGATCCATGAATCTTAAATCATTACATAAATTCATGATTTCATTGATTCTTGGATACTGTATCATGCCTATTGTAGTCTCCTAAGTACCTAATATGTACCTAATCCTCATGCCTAAGTAATTTGCGGCCGAGTAATATTGGAAAGGCAAGGCGTTCTTCTGAAGTAATTTTAATAGTCGAGTAGAGACTAGACGAGTCGCTAGTCGAGGCCTTTTTAAGTAAATGGCATACATATGCAAAAATTTTTTTTTGCAGATTGCAGTTTTTTTTATTTTTATAAGTCAAATTCTAAAATTGGGCCGACATGAGTAAACTTGTATGTAAAAACCTACTTACCGCTCTTTTAACACAATCTACTATTTTAGGAAATACTCATAGCAAGTATAGTCCCACAAACTTATCTGACCCCGTGACAGCGTCGCTAGCAACTTATCATCAGGCATAAAAATTAGTACCAGTTTTGGGCACCGGGTCAGATAAGTTTGTGGGGCTGTATTTGTGTTATCAGGGAAGCAGTGACAAACTGTGACATTTTACTGCTAAGTATTTGTAGCCTTGACGATAAATAAGCCGTCATTCACGACGCAGTTTTGAGAAAAAAAATTGGCATTCTTAGGGACTGCTGATAGAAGTGAAAACGAATATTAAATTTTTTTTTTTTAAATAATTGAAGTATAAACCCTAACACTACGGCATTAAAGTTGAATTACGAATGTAGTATATTTATATTTAACGCCTTTTGTCTTCGTAACCACGTAACGTGTACGCGAGCATGTCGGTCACGCGAATCCACATTTTGACCCCCTACCAAAAAGTGCTCAACGCGGCTAAAGAAGTATTCACTTCAAATACATATTTTACTTGGATTTTTGGAATTTACTTCCTTAAGAATCGATTTTCATATATAAGGCTGGGGTATGAAAATTTATGGGGAGTAAAATCAAACTTTCTCCGTTATGTTTATGTTATGGTAACACTTTTCGTTCGTATAGAGTAAACTCCGGTTTGTATCTGTTTACTGTGCTCCGGTCGTGCGTCGGAGCTGACACACACAATTTTTTTTGGTACAAGTTTGACATTTGTTTGAGTAACAAAGGGGTCTTCTTATTTAATGTAAATGTAAGGTAAATAATACAAGGGACCGACCAACGAATCTTTATATTTCACTGCTTTTAAAACCAAAACCACGCTGACAAAGTTTTTAAAGGATAGTAAGTCAATGTAATTTTGAAAATATTTAATAATAATATTAAAAGTATTAAATAAATCTTTCTTTTATTTTCGCCGGTTTTCAATCTGCTGTCAAACTCAAACTTAGGATACGTCTTACTGACGTTAGTAAAGGCGCGATGGCCGATGTCAACGACTAGAGTCCCACAAACTTATCTGACCCGGTGACAGCGTCGCTAGTAGATATGGAAAATAAATTTAAAAAAAAAATGTATATTTATCTCATTCTCTCGTAGCACACGAGAGAATGAGATAAATATAACTTGTGTTCTATCTCATTCTCTCGCAGTCTAAATCGTACGAGAGAGTGAGACAAATATAACTTGTATTATATCTCATTCTCTCGCAGGCTATTATATAAGTCACCGTAAGATTGTAAAAACCTTACGGTACGATTATAATCTAACTCGCGAAATTGCAAACTGTCGATAGGTTACAATTTAACGCATTATTTTTCGGTAAATTGTAATCTGTTAGGTATATTAACCCGATAGAACCTAAGTGCCCGGCCTGCGGCCGTGCACTACCTGATTATTTATGTCGAACCCTAACCTAACTTACAAGAAAACGTAAATACAATGAATATTTCAAAAATTGACACTCAGAACATTGAACGGTTCACAATCTTTCGGCAGTTTACAATTTCGCGAGTTAGATTATAATCTAACGATTTTTACAATCTTACGGTGACATATAGTATGTATATAATATTATTGATATATATATATCAATAATATTATATACATATACATATCTATATGTATATAACTGCCTCGTTGGTCTAGTGGTTAGCACGTTTGACTGCGGCCGACGAGGTCCCGGGTTCGAGTCCCGGGTCGGGCCATAATTAAGTATTGGGTTTTTCGGATTAGAAATTCCCAGTACCAGGCCGGAGTTAGGAAGTTGGCGGTGTTTCACCCCCGTGCCTCGGAGAGCACGTTAAGCCGTCGGTCCCGGTTATTATCACTAACATGATAATAGTCGTTAAAGCTCGCCAACCCGCATTGGAGCAGCGTGGTGGGTTTAAGCTCTAATTCCATCTCCCCTATGAGATTGGAGGCCTGTGTCCAGCAGTGGGATGTTAATTGGCTGTAGTGGACTGGAGTGGTGGATATATATATATATATATATATATATATAAATGTATATAATATTATATATGTATATATATATTATATCAGATTTATCAATAATATTATACCGATTACATTATATATGTAAAAAAGGTGCAAATCTGTGTGAAATTGTAAAATAAAAGTATGTTTGGTTCTTTGACGCTTTTATTATAAAAGTAACAAAAAATTAAATTCTTTGAAATTAATAAATAACCATTCTTTCGTAACGTCCGTCGACATCGCACAGTCGCCAGTCGGCTATCGTAGCGGGGTTGCGGGGCGGTGCGGGCGGTATTATGTTGCCTTGCACCCCACGTCTGTATCACCCCAGCGACTTGTAGGTATTTCTATTTTACTCAAAAGTTTAAAAATGCGACTAACCCGTGAAATGTGATGTTATAATTCAGTTTATTTTTATAACGAGTATCATGTTTGCATTGGTAGTGGTGAATTGAGCGAGCTGGATCAAAGGAGATCCATCTCTCTCAATTCACGTTTTCAAAAACTTATAAAAGTCTATTTTTCAAATTTTACTTTTCAAAACTTGTGTAATGTGTTTTCAGTATATTATTTCAAAAACTTTTATTAAGTCTGTTTTTCATATTTTACTTCTCAAAACTCGTGAAATCAGTTTTCAGTATATTATTTCAAAAACTTATAAAAGTCGGTTTTTCATATTTTACTTCTCAAAACTTGTGTCATCAGTTTTCAACATATTATTTCAAGCGATAAAGCTTTTAAAGCGATAAGGCCGCCACTTGTACCATAGCATAGTTTTATTGAAAGTAGCCTATGTGTGTTATTGACTATTGCAGACTATAATCTATCTCTGTGCAAAGTTCATCTAGGTCCATTTAGCCGTAATGGCGTGATTGAGTGACAAACATTCATTTGAGGTTTTTTTTCGGTTCTTAACTTCTTAAATTTTTCGGGATAAAAAAAGCCTACGTTATTTCAGACTACGATCTATCTCTGTGCCAAATTTCATCAAATCAATCCGTTCAGCCGTTCAGGTGTGATTGAGCGTCACTCGTTCGTGTGGCATAAGTTTTTTTTCAATTCCCATACCACTTCATTATTTTCCGGGATGAAAAGTAGCCTATGCCACTGCCCAGATCCTCAACTATACCCATGCAAAAAATTACGTTAATCTGTTGCGGCGTGATTGGAGGACTAACTATCTATTACACGTCCTTGGGGATAAAAGTTACAAAAAAATGGGAATCAGGTATTTCTCCATTTCAAACCAAAATTCCAAAAAACCCAACCAAGTTACCAAAAAATACCTAGTTTAATGGCTCGAACTTAAAAATTAATGACAGACTTTCTTACAAACACGTACTTCTTTATTTTTTACCAAAAGTCAAAACACTAAGCTTCGTTGATATAACTTGAGTAATATTTTGAGAAATGAAGGACTTTCATATACAAACATTCAACCCCTATTTTACCATTTTACGGCTTGAATTTTGAAAAATTGTGATACATGTATTTCTTCATTTTTAACTCGCAGTTTATATACCAAGTAGTGATGTAACGAATGTTGGATTTTTTATCTTTGCGAATATTTATCTTCAACATTCGCGAATGCGAATGCGAATGAGAATATTTTAAAATTTCAAAAAAAGCGCGCGTAAAATGTTTGACAGGTTTGACGTTTCGTGTCGGCCATGTTTAAATTGAACATAGTCGAGCCGATATTGGTTAATTGAATGAATTTAGTCACAGAAAGTTCATTCTAAAAGTTTTGTTTTGTTAACTGATATATAAGGGACAAAGTGGCATAAAAACATGAGTAAAGCACACATCACCGAAGTTTGGATTTATTTTACAATATGTGATGCTGAAAATGTTAATTGCAAGTTGTGTGATAAAAAGTATATATAAGTGACATTAAAAGAAACTATGAAAATGATGATGGACTCAAGTGAAAGCGAGGAAGAACTAGATAATGTAGAAAATGATATTCCAAATCCATTAGAAGTATTAATAAAAAAATTTATTAATGAATATGTTTTGGATAAACGTATTGAAAATGAAGAAGACCCACTTCTTTGGTGGAAAGTAAATAGCAACAAATATGGTATTCTTTTTCCAGTAGCCAGAGAATATTTGGTAACTCCGCCCACAAGTGTCCCCAGTGAAAGAGTTTTCAGTGGAGCTGGACTACTTTACACACCTCACCGAGACAGGCTGCACGGAGAAAGAGCCTCCAAACTTTTATTTTTAAAATTTAACATTCCATTGCTTCAATTTAATTATTAATAATTAAAAATTATAACAAATTTAATAATTAAATAGTCAACATGTTATTAGAAAAACTATATGTTAACATAACAAGTATTAGAAGTTTACTTTAGTTTAAAATAAAAATAATTATAATTTTTTTTGATTATTAAAAACATTCGCTAAATATTAGCATAATTTTTGTATTGAAAAATATGTGGATATTCGCGAATGCGAATGCGAATATCCGTTACATCACTAATACAAAGTTTCATGGCTATAACTTGAGAAATAAAGGACTTTCAATAAAAACTTTCAACCCCTGTTTTACCCTTACTGGGGTTGAATTTTGAAAAACTATGACACACGTACTTCTTAATTTTTTACCAAAAGCCAAAATACTAAGCTTCGTTGATATAACTTGAGCAATATCCTGTGAAATAAAGGCCTTACATACCAACTTTCAACCCCTATTTTACCCCTTTAGGGATTGAATTTTCAAAAACTGGGAAGCATGTATTTCTTCATTTTTAACCCGCTGTTTATATACCAAGTTTCATGGCTATAACTTGAGAAATGTAGGACTTTGAATCAAATTTTCAACCCCTATTTCACCCCTTTAGGGATCGAATTTTAAAAAACTGTGAAACATGTATTTCTTTATTTTTTACCAAAAGCCGAAAAACTAAGCTTCTTTGATTTATCTTGAGCAATATCTTGAGAAATGAACGCCCTACATACCAAATTTCATCCCCACGAATTTTTTCATTTTTAATTTGCAGTTTATGTACCAAGTTTCATGGCTATAACTTGAGAAATGAAGGACTTTCATACAAACTTTCAACCCCTATTTTACCCTTTTGAGGGTTGAATTTTGAAAAATTGTGACACACGTACTGCTTTATTTTTTACCAAAAGCCAAAATACTAAGCTTCGTTGATATATCTTGAGCAATATCCTGTGAAATGAAGGCCTTACATACCAACTTTCATCCCCTATTTTACCCCTTTAGGGATTGAATTTTCAAAAACTGGGAAGCATGTATTTCTTCATTTTTAACCCGCTGTTTATATACCAAGTTTCATGGCTATAACTTGAGAAATGTAGGATTTTCAAACAAATTTTCAACCCCTATTTCCCCCCTTTAGGGATCGAATTTTCAAAAACTGTGAATTACGTATTTCTTTATTTTTTACCAAAAGCCGAAAAACTAAGCTTCTTTGATTTATCTTGAGCAATATCTTGAGAAATGAAGGCCTACATACCAAATTACATCCCCTATTTCATCCCTTTAGGGATCGAATTTTCAAAAACTGTGAAACACGAATTTTTTCATTTTTAATTCGCAGTTTATGTACCAAGTTTCATGGCTATAACTTGAGAAATGAAGGACTTTCAAACAAATTTTCAACCCCTATTTCCCCCCTTTAGGGATCGAATTTTCAAAAACTGTGAATTACGTATTTCTTTATTTTTTACCAAAAGCCGAAAAACTAAGCTTCTTTGATTTATCTTGAGCAATATCTTGAGAAATGAAGGCCTTCAATACCAAATTTCATCCCCTATTTCATCCCTTTAGGGATCGAATTTTCAAAAACTGTGAAACACGAATTTTTTCATTTTTAATTCGCAGTTTATGTACCAAGTTTCATGGCTATAACTTGAGAAATGAAGGACTTTCATACAAACTTTCAACCCCTATTTTACCCTTTTGAGGGTTGAATTTTGAAAAACTGTGACACACGTACTTCTTTATTTTTTACCAAAAGCCGAAACGCTAAGCTTCGTTGATATAACTTGAACAATATCCTGTGAAATGAAGGCCTTCAATACCAACTTTCATCCCTTATTTTACCCCTTTAAGGAACGAATTTTCAAATATAGTGAAACATGTATGTGGGAAAGGGAAGTGTGTGAAGGAGATAGATGTATGTGAGAGAAACGGAGGAGAGACGTGTATGCAAGATGGCGAGAGAGTGCCCGACGCGATGCCGTGTTATAAGACGTGTTTCAGTGTAAAATACAAGTTTTTTTTAACTTATTAAGTCTTTTCTTTTGAGATTATCCCACATGTATTTCTTCATTTTTAACCCGCTGTTTATATACCAAGTTTCATGGCTATAACTTGAGAAATGAAGGACTTTCATGCAAACTCTCATCCCCTATTTCAACCCTTCGGGGTTAGAATTTTTAAAAACTGTGAAACACGTATTTCTTCATTTTCAACCAGTAGCTCGTATACCAAGTTTCATGGATATAACTTGAGAAATGACGGACTTTCATACAAACTTTCACCCCCATAAGGGTGGAATTTTGAAAAATCCTTCCTTAATCCTTCCTAGCGCCTACGTCACAAAAGGAACCTGTCAAAATTTCAAGTTAATAACCCCAGCGGTTTAGGCTGTGCGTTAATCCCTTAACGATTTTTTATTTTATATATATAATTAGATAAAGAGGAAAGATTTGTATGTTTGTAATAAGTAAACTCAAAAACTACTGGACCGATTTCAAAAATTCTTTCACCATTAGAATACTACATTATCACTGAGTAACTAACTAGGCTATATTAATTACAAGAAAAAAAATAGGGATCTGTAATAAAAGGAAACTGGTACCAAAGTTTTAAAAACTCAGCGCCATTTTGAAATTCTTTGTTATTGAACCGATTCCGTTCAAAATCGATATCTGACGATCCCTAGGATCACAAAATAGGAAATTAGTACCAAAATTTAAAAAAATCAGCGCCATTTTGAAATTCTTTGTTATTGTACCGATTTCGTTCAAAATCGATATCTGAGGATTCCTAGGATCACAAAACAGGAAACTGGTACCAAAATTTAAAAAAATCAGCGCCATTTTGAAATTCTTTGTTATTGAACCGATTCCGTTCAACATTAAACTCATCAAACCTTAACGATAGTTATGAATACAGAAAAGCATTTTGTGGAAAAGAATCGCAGATAACTTTCTTCAATGAGATGCTCTTCTTGCTTCAAATGCTTGAGAATTTTTTCGGACAAATTCGAACCAAAAATGGTCTGGCAACAGAACCCACGAGCAGACAGTTTATATCTGCTTTTCAAAAAATATTTTTTTCCAACATTATAAAACCTCCAAAAGCTGGTAATTGTGAAGATGAACATCACATGAAGAGGAACAAGAAACTCCCGGTATGAGCAATGAAGAGTCGGATAACGTTCAAATTATGAGCTCAGAATATAATCAAATGGATGTTACCGAAAAAAAATCGCTTTTTTATGTATGTGGTTATCTTCTAAAGAAATGCGGTGAACGTCACAACAATTGTCAAATTCTGAAATCATACATCAAACCAAATCAAACAAGCCATAACTTTAGTTCAGAAAGTCACTACGTGAGATACAGAGAGTACAGCAAAAATACTAACCGAAGCTTACTAATTGTACCATCAGATGATTTTGATAAATATATGGATGAATTAATTTACAACGAATTAGACAAAATCCGTTTTATGGTTCTTTGTCCTTGTTTCCCGATAGTTTATTTAAAAAAGCTCTTCATAAGAATCAGAATTTTTTACTCAATAAAATTTAATAATAAAGAATTTAGAACGTGTCGTAGCAGGCGAAATTATTTTGTAGTCAATAATTAGTAATTTGTCTAAACTAATATTATAAAGAGGAAAAATTTGTTTGTTTGTAATGGATAAACTTAAAAACTACTCAACCGATTTTAAAAAAAATTTTCACCTATAGAAAGCTACTTTATCACCGAGTAACATAAGCTACATTTTATTTTCAAACAAATAAGAGATCCCTTTGACAATTGCAATAATGTGAATTAAGTCGGAAAAATTCATCTGATTTATCTTTTTACGTTAAACCTCTATACGTCTATTAATTCAAACTGTCTTTATGTCATATTTGTCAAAACAAACAATAAAACAAGAGAACTTACCAACATTTTTGTACCAACTGTAGACAGACTGCGAAATGCCTAAAAGATCAAGGTCTCAACTTTCTAAACATAGTTCCCACGCGAGGGCAGTGAAAATACGTCGTATTGGAGAATCTTCATTTGAAAATGAAAATCGTCTTGCAAGTCAGAAAGAAAACGTGCGCCAGAGAATCGACGGCCGAACGTTCACAAAGTCTAGCTGTACAAAATTTGAGAACCACAAAGCTACGCGCACGAGAGTCGAGTGCAGAATGTTTACATACCAAGTTTTAAACAAAACTTAGAACTTAACTCTTCAGATGACTTAAAGTTCACTCAGATCACACACCACAAACAGAACACCTAGGCAGATATAATGCTCCAACTGTAAATCTATCTACCAGTCTATCTATCTACCCGTGCGAAGCCGATATTTATTGAAGCGGGTCAGCTATCAAAAACTGCTGGACCGATTTTAATAATTCTTTCACTTTTAGAATGATTAATTATCCAGAAGAACCTAGCTAACTATTTATTATCCCGATAACCTCACGGGATCAAGATCTACGCGAGTGATTAGTTATACTATTATCTGTTTTAAATGCGCAATTCTGTAATAACAGCTGTAGTAATGAAAACTTTGATAATGATTACTAAAAATACTTACTTACATTACAAGTAATAATTTTAATTAATTTACATTTAAGTAAAGATAGTACGTAATATGAAAAATCTGTAAATTGTTTACTTTCGTTTCTTTTCACGATAAAATTACAAATCTAAATTGAACCCGTGCGAAGCCGGGGTGGACCGCTAGTCAAGAATAAAGGTATTTTTTATGCAATGTTTTTTTAATTACTAGGTATCTGACGCATTTTTGGAGTTGAAACGCGGTACGGTTCAACCCGAAAATGCGTGACAAACACCTGAAAACAGAGCTCATGAGCCCTGCCCGCGCGCCACCTTCGGCGCCCACCGCGCTAAACTAGCTATTTCAATTCGATTAATTGATCACTACAGAACATAGAATGTTTTAATTAACAAAAACAAAATTAAAATGTTAAGTGACAACCCTATAGCTTCAATGGACCGTAGGTAAATATTTTATCAACTAGGCTTAGTTTCCATACTGGTTGTATCTGTTTACTGTGGCTAGGGTTCGTTTGACTAAAGCGCTAGCTGACGGAACTATGCTATGATCCTACCCGTGCCTACTGTTCCTACTTTGAAACAGGCACTCTTGGTTACATATATATGTCCTGCGGCCGGGCACTACCTGATTATTTATGTCGAACCCTAAACTAACCTACAAGAAAACGTAAATATAATGAATATTTCAAAAATTTACACTCAGAACATTGAACGGTTCACAATCTTTCGACAATTTATAATATCACGAGTTAGATTATAATTAACGATTTTTACAATGTTACGGTGACATATATACTCTATGTACAAGCCCATTTCAAGACTATTTATGAGGTTAATAAACCAAGAGAATGGGCAGAAAATAATTCTAAGCATAAACAAAGAATACCCTTTACATATGGAGACTGGGTTTTACTTGTGAAGATCCCATTGTGTATTAAGGAAATTGTAATCGTTTGTCAAACTTATAATAATTTATGGAGTTCATAGATGCACGCACCTCAAAACAACAAAATTGAATTTTTCCTGTCACCTCTGGAAAAATTCCATTATAAAAATCTATCATTCCCAATCGTCCCCATTGAAGTACCATCGCTAGTGACAACTGGGAATTAGTCTGTCCTTGGGGATAACGCCTGTGTCACAACTGGGAATAACCCCCTTCCGCGCGGACGAAGTTGCAGGCATCATCTTGTTCGCCAGATACTCCATCCAGAATAATTATAGATCTCTAGTTCAGTGGCCATCGAAACACGAAAGCCACTGACATGTTTTATCCATTGAAGATACCTGCGACTTTTCCTGCGTGGAATAAGTTTTTTTTAATTCCCACGGGAACTCCTTAATTTTCCGGAATAAAAAGTAGCGTATAAGTTGCTTCGAAAAGACCATAGATAGCTATCACTTGGATAGAAAGTGATTGAAAGATTGAAAAATTATAATCCCTTGATAAACTGTCAGATAATTTTATTCTCGCGATAGTTATCCAGTCGTTTATCTGAGGATTGAAAAATCGGTCCTTTGCGAAAGTGTGTTGGTTTGTCCTACAATCACGACGCAACGGAGCAACAGATCAACGTGATTTTTGGCATGAGCATAGTTGAGATCCTGGATGGTGACGTAGGCTACGTTATATCCCTTTTAAAGGAATTAAAAAATCAACACGCTGTCGCATTTATAATATTAGTATGATTAGAATATTATCATACGAGTATCTATAGGTCACCGTAAGATTGTAAAAACCGTTAGATTATAATCTTACTCGCTAAATTGTAAACTGTCGAAAGATTGTGAACCGTTCAAAGTTCTGAGTGTCAATTTTTGAAATATTCATTGTATTTATGTTTTCTTGTCTGTTTCTTGTAAGTTAGGTTAGGGTTCGACATCAATAAGCAGGTAAGCCGGGCACTTAGGTTCTATTGGGTTAATAAACCTAACAGATTACAATAATTTAACGAAAAATAATACGTTAAATTGTAATCTTTCGACGAGTACGAGTACGACGCAATTTCGCGAGTTAGATTATAATCTAACGGATTTTACAATCTTACGGTGACATATATATATATACATATATGAAAGCGAAAGGTCACTCACTGATTCATCACGAAATCTCAGGACCTATAAAGCATACAGACTTGAAATTTGGAAGGTAGGTTCTTTCTATGATGTAGACATCAGCTAAGAAACGGTTTTGAGAAAATTCACCCCTAAGGGTTGAAATGGGGGTTGGAAGTTTGTATGAAAGTCCTTTGTTTTTGATGTTAGAGACATGAAAATTGGAAATTAAGTTAATGGTTATAAATAATATAAACCTATATAAGCAATTTTACGAAAATCTAACCCCATGAAATAGGGGCTGGAAGCTTATATTTTAAGTTTTTGACTTTACCGAAACTTGAAAATCGATAGGTTATAAAGTTTTAAGTAATAATAAACTGCATAAGCAATTTTACGATTATCCACTCCAAAGGGCGTGAAATAGGGGTTGAAAATTTGTCACCAAAAATCCACTCCAAAAGCGGTGCAATGGGGGTGGAAAATCATTATTTAGATTATAAGTTAATAATAATAAAAACCTGCATAGTAGGCTTTTTGCAGCGGGAAAATTTCATAATCTCATAGGAAATCAGAAATTGTACGCGGACGAAGTCGCGGGCGAACGCTAGTTTTCGATACAAATAAAATTAAATTTCAGATCTCACAATACAACACACGAAATAGGTTTAATAATATTACTTAAAATTAATTTAATCTTATAATATAAAATATAATTTAACTATTTTTGGTTTCTGTCTATAAAATGAAATGTATACATTTTAATTAGCTTGATTTGTAATAATATTATAAAATCATAGTAGATATTTTATTAGGATCTACTGTTGCAGTCTTCGTTTAAAGCCCATAAATAAGTCCTTCAAATAATCACCTGAAGAAATCTACTTCTCACCAGTGTGAGATCTCCTATGTATTACTAAATTATGTTTCACTGCACATTTGAACTCGCACAAATCACAGCCGAAAGGCTTCTCACCAGTGTGAGTTCTCATGTGTATCACTAACTTACTTTTAGCTGAGCTTCTGTACTCGCATAGCTCACACGAATACGGTCTTTCACCAGTGTGAGTCCTTGTGTGATTCACTAAATTGTCTTTATGTGCAGTTTTGTACTCGCAAAATTTACAATTATACGGTTTCTCACCAGTGTGAGTTTTCATGTGTCTCACTAGATGGCTTTTGTGTGCGAATTTGTAATCGCACACTTCGCACGAGAAAGGTTTCTCACCCGTGTGAGTTCTCATGTGATTCATCAAAGCGCTGTTCGACACGCATTTATATTCGCACAGTTCGCATGAAAACCGCTTTTCGCCAGTATGCGTCCTCATGTGCTTCAACAAAGCCGTGTTCGATACACACTTGTACTCACAATAATCGCACGAATAAGGTTTCTCACCCGTGTGAGTTCTCAAGTGGTTGACCAAGGCGCTGTTCGATACACTTTTATATTCACAATATTTGCAAGCGAAGGGTTTCTCACCGGTGTGAATTCTCATGTGGCCCACTAAATTGCCTTTATATGAACTTTTGAAGTCGCAGAACTTACAAGAATAAGGTTTTTCGCCCGTGTGTGTCCTCATGTGATTCACTAGACCGCTATTTGTTACACATTTGTAGTCGCAGTATTTACAGGCGAAGGGTTTCTCACCGGTGTGAGTTCTCATGTGGGTAGTGAAGTTACTTGGGTATCTACATTTGAAAGGGCAATATTGGCAGGCGTATGGTTTGTTTACATCGTGAGGTTGCTTCGTGGAGAATGGCTGTTGTTCATTTGTATTGGTTTCTTCAGTTTGCGGTAACATTCCAAAATTTGTCGCGAGACTCTCGGACAGACTGGACACTGAAACGAAATTTTTTGAGTATTTAAAATATATTAATAGATAAAATCATACTTAATATGAAATGCGAAAGTGTGTTTGTTGTTGGTTTGCCCTTCAATCACGCCGCAACGAATCGACATGATTTTTGGCATGGGTATAGTTGAAGACGTGGAGGGTTAAGCCTGAACAGAGAAATGAGAGATGAGAATGCCAAAAAAATATATATTGTCAGATTGCCAGTGAGCAAAAAAAAAGTTACAAAAGCAGTATCTCACCTGTGGCTTGAGCCGTATGTGAGGAAGGGCGGGGGTCTGCCTGCCTGTGAAATATTTCAGAATGTATGTACAATGTACTGGGGAGCCACTAGCAAGTATGTAGCTGTACTGCATATAGCAGGTTAGAGAGGAGGAAAGGGTATTGTGATACTAGTACAAGTATATACTAACTGTAACTTGAACTAAACGTTATTGATACTGGCAGGTATACTGACTTATTCTCAGTGATGAGTGAAGAGTGTGAACAGCTAGAGCTCACAGCTGTATGAGGCTTGCATAATTGTGACGTGTCACATTCACCATCACCCTCACCGCTCTGCAAAACAAAACAAATTTATAACATTTCTGTCCTTTGACAGTTTGAGAGAGCCCCCACAACAAATATGCCCAAATAGTGACGTCCAAAGAAAAAACTTAAGATTCTTCGTACCTAGACCTGTCAGAAAATACCCCGTGTATATTCAGCGATTTTTGGTGGTTTTCTAAAACACTAAAAAAATCCAAGTTATTTACGTAACCTTGATGTCACTTAATCGAAAAATATCGATTATTTTTGTAGAAAATACTTACATTCAAAAATTTCCTACTGCAATAAGCCATAAAATTGTCAAATATAGACAAAGCTCAATTTTAAGAATCAAATTTTAAGTTCAGAAATATGGCCTTGCCACATTTGAAGTCCGATTTCTCACAATACTGCCCCCTAAAGTACCAAATTTTTTAACAAATAAAGGAAGCCTAAGAACCCCAAAATTTTTTGAAATTAGTCGGAAGTGGCGTAGACAGGTTTAAGTATCATTATATTTTTAACATATTTTTAATCATAAGTTGAAAATTCGTCTCTACTTCTTTCGAACATAAACTTTTAACTTTCGACCAAAAATTTTCCAACTTCGGGTAATGTTATGATAACAATTATTTTATGCAAAGAAGCACACTTCATAGCAAGCATTTTCATGAAAAAAAAATGTTCGGAAAGAAACACTAAGTAAAAAGAAAAAAAATTAGCACTCACTCCCTCAGCAATCTCAAGATAAAACTTAAAAAAATTATATCTCGAAAACTACCAAAAATCGAACATACATGGGGTTTTTTCGGAGAGGTCTAGGTACGAGGAATCAAATTTTTTTTCTTTGGACGTCACTATTTTGACAGGTTATAGGGTATATAGGGTTAGGGTACCCTAAATAGGGTTCATATACAAGAACTTAACAAGTTGATGAAAGTGTTTAGCCAGAGAAAACTATCTCACCTGAAGATGCACGCTCATATGATGCATGTACGCATATTCATGGACGAACTCCTCCAAACAAAGTGTACATTGGAAGGGAACACTTTCGTACTTTATGGGAGCTATAAAATTATTTTCTGTTGTATTGACTGCACTTCCAGTTGCGGTCTGATAATTGAAATCTATATCAATTTCAATGTATTTCTCATCCGTATCGTTTTCTACTTTAGTCTGCACTTTGTTTTTGTTTTCAGTCGCAAACTTCGCGGGCAGAGGAGCCACTGAAACAATAGTTATTTTTACTTGAAACTGTTAGGCCCACAGTCTGTGGAAGACAATAATATTACTACTCTACTGCTCTGATCAGTCGAGCCTGTGGCACGGCCGGTCTATTGTACTCTGTAACTGCGTGACAGATTGATCTATTAGGTCCTTACATATGAAATTGGCGTTTTGTCGTGCTGGCCACTTTGATCTCAAATATCTCCTCTTTGGTTAGGAATTTCAATTTCAAATTTATACAGCTATTTACTCACTCATGCTTTTGTGTTTTGAAAACCCTAATCCATTTGTTTTTTCCTCTTTTGGTTTTTTCTTTGCGTCACTCAGTTTACAAAATGGTTTAAAAAAACTTGAAATATCCCAGAATATAACAGATTACCATTTTTTTCGAAATTTGGATAACTTCTTGCAAGAGAAAATATTCAACTCCGATGGGGCAGTCCAAAGCGCCTTCAAAGATTATATTGATTCCCGTCCGAATTTAGTAAAGGGATCAATGAACTACCTATGAGATGGCAAAAGTGCATAGATAGCCAATGGTACATACTTTGATTAAATAAATAATATACTTTATACTTCTACCATACCTTTACTACTGTTTTAATCATACTTTTGCGGGTCTAAAGTCAGTCTTCATGCCCTAGGGCCGTCATCTAGTCGATCGATCGCCCAACTAGTTGACCAACCCCATACTGTAAATATGCACAACAGAGTCTAGGCTCCAGACTGGTCGACCAAACGATCGTACCATTTGACATAAAAGTTTTTAAACCAAGGAGTATGCGTACCTGCATAAACACCGGCAGCATGAAAAGCAAAAAGTTTGAATATCAAAGCAGCGGCGCCAAAGCGCAATTTAAAAACAAATGACAAATTATTCCACATCTACAATCTATTTGTTACAAAGTATTTTGTTACAAATTGTTACAAATTCAATAAAAAGTGGTCCTTAATATTTGCAAAATGTCATCATTTAGTGACTATGTATCCTATGTATCCTACTTACTATGATTTGCAATAAATATCTAACCGTTACAGTTTGTTTTACTGTTATGGTAGAAGTATAAAGCAGAGTATACACCAACGGGATAAAGTAGTTTTTTTCTTGGGCGCTTGAATCCCTCACTGCACTCAGGACTCAATCTTAATTCCCTCCCTTTGGTCGGGAATTAACTTATAACACCCTCGCTGCGCTCGGGAGTTAAATTTGGAGTCCTTCGTTACGTTCAGGATTCAATGTAGCGCCCGTGACATAAAACAGTACTTTATCCCCTTGGTGTATAATCTACTATAATATTATATTTGAAAAAAATCGACTTTATGTCCTCCTTTACAAAACGCCAATTTCACATGTAAGGACCTAATATTAATTGTATCTCTGTGATGGCTGCCTTGGTTGTATTATGAATCCATATTAATATTATAAATGAGTGTGTATGTCTGTCTGTCTGCTACGCTTTCACGGCTCACCTGTTCAACCGATTGTGCTGTATGGTACAGGAATAGGTTGTTTCCTGAGAAAGACATAGGCTACCTTTTATCCCCGAAAATTCAAGAGTTCCCGCGGGAATAAAAAAAATTATCTCTTCAACCGATTTTGATGAAATTTGTTATGGGAATAGTTTGTATCCAGGGGAAGGACAAAGGCTTTTTATCTCGGAAAATTAAAGAGTTCCCGCGGGAATCAAAAAAATCTTAATCCTCGCGGACGAAGTCGCGAGCATCATCTAGTTGCTATATACAAGTATTATATTAAATGGATAACCAGTGTTTGCTTTAAAAAAATGATTTGTTTACTTCACGTAGGACAACTTATGTTACTTATAAGTTATGATAGTCAAAGACTCTTGCACGGGTTCGGAAAACTGTTCTACTGAGAAGAGCCAGCAAGTCACTCTGCAGTTGTTGTTTTCTGATCCGTTGTAATAGACAGACGCATCAAAATACAGGGCTCATATATGGTGAAGGTACTCTACAGGGTCCAAAGAATCCTCCTTATATTAATCTGCGCGCTGGAGTAATTCCAAAAATCCCCTCTTGGGCTCCCCTACTATAATGTCGATGAAATTCCTGTTTGAAACTGTACCAGTGAGATATTTTTGATGTAGAGAAGATACTATTGGTTTCAAATGCTATTTATTTTTATTTATTCTTTATTCTTATGGAAATAGGTTTTGCAAATTACAACTTCACGGCCTAATAGGCCTATTACACTACACTGTTTCAAGTGTAAGGGTCCCTGTGAAAAGTGCAGTGTAATAGGCCTATAAAACTGTCGTGAGTTTATCTGGACGTTGCACATTATTCTTAAATAACTACATAAAAAGAACTTTTTCGTACCATTTGCTCAAAAAAGTGACATTCTATGCCACAAAAAGCGAACATAACAATAGTCATTTTTAATCTGTTAAAAACAGGGAAAGAAAATTGTACTGAATTTCATTCAACCACTAGGGGGAGAATGTGATTTAAATTTGGAATACGTACCGAAATAGGCATGATGACAGTATCCAAGAATCAATGAAATTATGAATTTATCTAATGAAATAGGATTCATGGAATATAAAAAACGTATTTATTTTTCTATTTCGAGTGAGATTGTTATTTATTTTGATAAAATAAAACTATGAAATACAGCAATCCGCCATATTGTATAAAACACCACTGAAGCGAATGACGTCACTATCGTTTTCGAGCTTTGACAATCGACCAACAATCTCTCTATGTACAGGCGTTTTAAATGTTTATCAAGTATTTTCGTGTTTTTTTGTTTCCCAAAGATCATTTCCTTAATCTAGTTTTGTTTTACCGAATCCAAAGTTAAGAAATTAAAAATCGTTAGCCATGGATCAAGGATTTACCAAAGCTACTAGCTCTAATTTGCCCAGGATTGATTTGTTGATGCTGGGTATCTTACATCAAACAAAGACTTTTGTTCAGCAGAATTTCGCAACGTCAAAACTTCTATGTAAGTACAATAATTAATAGCATAATAATTTATAGGTTCTAAACCCGTAAAATCTGCTATTTTATTTATTAAGCATTTCATGATAGGTATTAGAGGTATGAAATGTTGTTTTTTAAAACTATACCGTATAACTTAATATGAGCGGTGATTGCCTTCTATGACGTTTGCCTCCTATTCGGATCCTATTCGGTGTATGGGGTTCGATTCTTGGTACGCATCTCTAACTTTTGCAGTTATTTGTGTTATAAGCAAAACAGCATCACTACATAGTATAAAACAAAGTCGCTTCCCGCTGTCTGTCGCTATGTATGCTTAGATCTTTAAAACTACGCATCGGATTTTGATGCGGTTTTTTTAATAGATAGAGTGATTCAAGAGGAAGATTTATAATTACTTTTTATCCAGGAAAATTAAGGAGTTTCCGCGGGAACCATAAAAGCTCAATCCACGCGGAGAAAGTCGCGGGCACCAGCTAGTATTAGAATAAAGCAAAAACTTACGTCAATGTGATCTTCGCAGAAATAAATAGTAGAATTTAGCCCTATAGCTGTAGGATCTCGCCGTGCAAGATTAAGCCACTTAGATCGCATTGTTTTTTTAAGTGCGCGTGAATTAATAACTTGCTTGGAGTTAATTTTTATGTGTTATCACATGAAAATTAATCATCATTTTTTACAACAAATTATTTATCATATTAAACACTGGGGGACCGCACACGACTTACACACTTTAGAATTCAAATTATTCACACAAAATATCTAAATTGCTGTACGAAGACTTATTGTTTACTGCACACAGTACATTAGAGTACATTGGTAAAAGCAATAGTGACGTCACAAACGACGCCATGACGTTGACGCCATGATGGCGAGCGTTTTGGCGTTATTTTTGAAATTTAAATTTTAAATGCCTTTATCTACCAAACCTTTTTTTTCTGCTGAAATAAGATATTTTTCGGAAATAGTAGATACTTCCGAACATAATCTGACCATTTTTCAAAATCAGTCATCATGCCTATTTATACTGAACTACATCTGTGTTTACACCATTGAGTTTGTATATAAAGCATTATACATCTTTTTGAAAAAGTAATACGCATTTATTATGCAGTTATGATTATTAAATAAAATTACGAAAACCGACGTGGCCGATTGAGCTTGATGCCTTTGCTTTTCCGACAAAAAAATATTAGTCTAGGAATTTGCCGCGTTTTTGTTTTCTTCAAATACACGTTAAGTTTATTTTAATTTATTTTTATAAATAAGTTAATATTCTAAAAATACGTTACGATGTTAAATCAAAGCGACAGTGACAGCGAATTGTCGGATTCCATCAGTGCAAATGCTGCCGCAATTATAAATAATTTGCTTCCAACAAAATCCAAGGAAAATTATTTAAAAACTTATGGAGAATTTTCAACGTGGAGAAGTGCGAAAGGCTTATCAATTTCAGAATCAGTACTTCTTGTCTATTTTGATTATTTATCCAAGACAAAGAATCCGAATATACTTTGGTGCATATACTCAAAACTGAAAGCTACAATAAGCATCAAACACAGCATTGAAATAAATAGATTCACGAAATTACTGGCTTTTTTAAAAAGAAAATCAGAAGGGCATGGCGCAAAGAAGTCTAAAATTTTTACGACTCAAAATGTGGAAAAATTTCTTAATGAAGCTCCTGACGAAATTTTTCTGACCACAAAAGTAAGTATACATGATTTAACTATGAATATTTCGTATCTTAGTAATGGTAATTATTCTATATATTTACCTGTTTTTTATCTTTGTTATAGGTAGCATTAATTTTTGGACTCAATGGTGCTTGTTGCGGATGTGAACTTGTAAACTTAAAGGTGGAGGACGTTGAAAATCATTCCAATGAGTTGCTGCTGATTAATGTAAAGGAAACTAAGACAAAGAAAAATCGGTCATTCATTGTACAAGGGCAATATACTAAAATCATTCATAAATACCAAGCATTACGTCCCACCAACATGGAAAACAATAGATTTTTTATAAACTATCGGAATGGGAAATGTACTCAACAAGCCATCGGCAAAAATAAAATTAGCAATATGTCAAAGGAAATTGCTAAATATTTAAAACTTAAAGATGTTGAACTCTACACCGGTCACTGCTTTAGAAGAACTTCGGCGACTTTCTTGGCGGATATTACGTCAATAGAAAGACAGGGTGGTTGGAGCTCTGATGGAGTAGCTGAGGGTTATATCGAAAGCTCAATGGCGAATAAAACCATATTAAGCAGTCAAATTAACAAAAATATAAAACTTAAACCATCAGAGCCACAACCATCAACTTCCGGCATCTTATCTTCGTCCGTAACTCACGATGCACCACCACCACTATCTCCGACGTATACTATCTACAATGAAATGCAAGTTCCTCAGACGCAAGAACAGAGAAATACTCAAATCAACTCATCAACAATAAATGTACCAAACAAAAATGTAACTCTCTCTATCAATAATTGGACCAATGTTACGAATGTTAACTTTAACTTTTAATTGTCATTATTTTTAATAAATGCTTATCTCATATATATTATTATTGTGTTAATTTGTCGCAAATGGTACGAAAAGTAGAGTATTTTCCTCGGTGATAAAGCTGTCTTAGTCTTGGGTGAACTTAAATCCCACGCTACACTCGCGATTTAAATCGTCCCCCGCGACAGAAGACACTGATTTATCCCCTTGGTTAATAATCTACTAATAGGTATATGTCACCGTAAGATTGTAAAAACCGTTAGATTATAATCTAACTCGCGAAATCGCAAAGTGTCGAAAGATTACAATTTAACGCATTATTTTCCGGTAGAATGTAATCCGTTAAATTTATTAACCCGATAGAACCTAACCTACCTGGTTATTTATGTCGAACCCTAACTTAACCTAAATGAAACAGACAAGAAAACGTAAATTTAATGAATATTTCAAAAATTTACACTCAGAACATTGAACGGTTCACGATCTTTCGACAGTTTACAATTTCGCGAGTTAGATTATAATCTAACGGTTTTTAAAATCTTACGGTGACATATACAAATCAATACCTAACTCTACAAAACTTAGCACTTAAAACATAACTACTATAGTTATGTTTTAAGTGTTAGTAAAAGTGGGTCCTAAAAGCTAAAATCGCCAAGGGTAGCAAAAGGGTAACAATTAAGTACTTACCTGAGGTCTGAGCCGTTTGTGCGGAAGGGCTGGGGTCTGCCTGCCTGTGAAATATATCAGAATGTATGTAGAGTGTACAGGGGAGCCACTAGCCAGTATGTAGCTGTACTGCATATAGCAGGTTAGAGAGGAGGAAAGGGTATTGTGATACTAGTACAAGTGTATACTAACTGTAACTTAAACTAAACGTTATTGGTACTGGCAGGTATACTGACTTGTTCTCAGTGATGAATGTAGAGTGTGAAGAGCTCACAGCTGTATGAGGCTTGCATACTTGTGACGTGTCACATTCACCATCACCCTCACCGTTCTGTAAAATACAAAACAAATTTATAACATTTCTGTCCTTGAATTTGTCCACAACTATATAAGGTATAACAAGAACTTAACAAGTTAATGAAATTGTATAATAGTGGAAAACTATCACACCTGAAGATGCACGCTCATATGTTGCTTGTACGAATATTCATGGACAAACTCCTCCAAACAAAGTGTACATTGGAAGGGTACACTTTCGTACTTTAATGGATTCCGAACCAAATCATTGAAATTATTGTCTTCTTCATTTAACAATTCTATATTTTTATCAACAGACATTGAGTCATCACTTTCTTCAGTTTTAACAACAATTATATTATGTCCATTTGCATCTAATTCTGTCTGTTTGTCTTCTGAGGGATGTTCTAGTATGTGTAAGTCACAGTGGTCAGGTCCTAGCGTTGTCAAGACCATACTGCTCTTTAGTTGGTGTTTTGTGCGGTTTATCATTTTTATATTTTGTCTTGTTATCTGTTGAGAAACAGGTTAAAAATTCAATATGTACAGTACAAGATTACTCTAGTATGAAGTATGCAAGTTAATGTATTAAGTATACTCACTAGTTTGTGTTTTTCAACTAAGTTCATCATCAGTGCACGGGCTCTCAAGCTCTTGTCTCTAAATCTTCTAAAATTTATCAATCTCTGAGCACATTGTACACAAAGTGTTGGTTTTAGGTTTACTTGATCACACAACTGAAATAGCATGAAATTTAGGTATTCAGACATTCAATAAAATAACCTCAATTGTCTCTGCATTGTTTATATATTTATCAACAGTAATTGACAGTACTGCAAGGTATGTTCAACATACAGATTGAATTTTTATTACACAACTACATTACATAACAATAACAATAGAATATAAATTGATAACTTACAGGATGCCCTGTTAATTTTTCATATGTTTTTTCCAATTTGTGTTTACTCATTAGAATCAGCTTGCTGTCAGTGTCTAGGCATATCATGCAAACCTGTAAATATACTGCTAGTTACTGCTACATTACTGTTTCAATACAATGCTACAATGCGAGAAAAAAGACAAATTCAGATCCAGCATTTATGTCTTAGCTCCTTCTTCCTCAGCCACACTTTATCTGATTTAGATAAGACATATTTTGGATTTCCTTACTTACAATACATAACTGAACATAAAATTATGAGTTAGGTACCTGCACTGTTGAAGGAATGGCACCAGTAACAATTTGCCTTAAGCCGCATTCTGTTTCATAAATGTCATCACTGAGAAAATGCTGCGAGCAGACCACAGCAGAGTCTGGTAGGTGACTGTCTTGTTTGCCGAGGGCTCTGAGCCAAGCGGCGCGGAGATGCACTTCACTCGGGAAACTGGAAATCACCATTTATGTTATAAGCTTACATAAACAAACCTGAATTAGGCTCGGTGGTGGACTATGGCCTAAACTGTACTCAGGAGTGGGCTAATGATGAGCCGGGATCATAATATTGACAGTTATGTTAGTTTAAACAAATGGAATCAGTCCACAAATCAAATTAAGTACCTAATTTGCATTGCTCGGGTAAAATTTGATCTATGCTTCTATGCTAATATTATAAATGCGAAAGTTTGGATGGATGGATGCTTGTTACACAATCGCGCCAGATCGGCTGAACCGATCTGGATAAATTTGGCATAGAGATTGATCAGTCTGGAATAACACATATACCACTTTTTATCCCGGAAAATTAAAGTTCCCGCGGGAACCAAAAACCTCAATCCATGCGGAGGAAGTCGTAGGCATCAGCCTACGTATAATAATAAAAGAGCTATGATAGGTATTTAAGGTTAAATACAAAGTAGCCGAGGAGATAGCGTCTGGTGTCAATCGATAGGTATTACAATTATTAAAGTCGTGCTTTTGTCCATCCATTTCGTTATAACAAAGTTTCTTGTTGTGATAATACTTCGTCTTAAATGAAACAATGAAGTAAATAATAATTATGGATGATAATGATAGACTATTATCTATTTATATAGGTAAAGTTAACCCTAAGTAAAGAGCAAAAGAGACACTTGCCTGTGAAAGGTAATGCAGTCCGATTGGGAGGTGTTCTCAGAAGTATTATTACAAGATGAAACACAACACCGCATTTTAAATATTTTGATTTAATACAACGAGCTGTGCTAGCAACTGTTTGATTCAATTGTATTAAATGTAAATTCACTGGGTTTAATCAAAACTGCTATAAGTAAACCAAAGCACAATACAGTCTTTAAGTAAACTATAAATTTAGAGCATGCTTATTTATAAATAAGCTATGCTTTATCACGCATGAAAGCATGTGAGCGGCTGGCAGGTGCGATAAGTCTTGCAGCACGCGAAATCTCGTAGCACGTTGTGCGAGACTAACGCCCGTTTTCACTAAACCTAGGAGACGCCTTAATCGGATGCCTAAATATTTAGGACATGCCTAGGGGAAAAAAACGTTTCACCAACCCATATGTGATGCCTAACAACGTTACGCGCCACCTAAAGTTACGACACCTATTAGGCGGTGCGTAATACTAGGCAACTCTTAAAATGACAGTTAAGACAACATCTGCCGCGCTTTATATTTATTTTGTATCATTTTGATTTTCGTGGTCATTTCTGTTTACTATTATTATCTTTTTAATTAAATTAATTGTTAATATGAGTACCTACAGAAGATCTTTTACAATTTTTGGAGTTTTTAGATAATGTAAATGATCTGGACATCCGTTCTAATGCTAGACCAAGAGTGATTCGACCTAGGATGAATAACTTCCAGAATTATGACGATGTAGACTTTTTCAAAAGATACAGAATGTCCAAAGCCACAGTGCTGTTAATATTACATCAAATTGATGAAGTTTTGGAGTTTGATAGTAACAGGTAAGTCCGATAATTTTGTTTAGTAGGTAGGTATCTACCACCTACCTATAACTGGCTAGTGGCTTCCTACGATTGTTGTTTAATGAGTATGAGTACAGGCCAGGAAGTCTAGCCTAGTGTTGCCTGCAGGTGGTACCTATTTTATTATAAGTAATTATAAAATTGTGGTAGGTACGATAACTTTTTATTATTTTTATAATAATAATATAAAATTGCGAAATAAAATAAACCGAATAGAATTATTCAAACGTTCAAAATACGTCGCAAGATGCAGGCACAGACCACAATACAGACTATCTGATAAACGATATCATCGATACGTCAAATATAAACACTGTCAGTTTTAGTACACTTCTGTGTATCAAGACAACACGATACAAAAATTCATAGACAATTTTAGGCAATTCATAGCTTAGGAGTTGCCTAGTGAAAATGCATTGGTGAAACGTAATGTATGCCTAAGGATCTCCTTAGATTAGGCGTTCCTTAACTAGGCGTTGCCTTGTTCGTTGTTAGTGAAAACGGGCGTAACGGTCGGCCAGCGCACCTATATGATAATTGTCTCTGCAGCGCACTACCGGCAGGCGGGCGCCGCCGCCGCTACGGGCGCTACTAGTGAAGTAGCATTGTCTCTGATGTAGTAGTACTAGAGATAAGTAGTAGTACAACGAACTAGGAAGCACCGAGCGCTCGCGCGTCATAGCACTGTAGCAAAATAGAGGCTCCTCGGATAGCAAACTGTCCGTGCTTTGGAAAAAAAGCGTGCTATGCTTTTGTGCTACGTGCTTTATTAGGCTCTGAAAACCACCTCTAGTTTTAGTATAAAGTGTTTAACCCTCTGTGAGCTTGTCACTGGTGCAGTGTTACCAACTCGAAATTTGTCTCGGAGGTAGATAAATGATTTCAGCAGTCCTACCGGCTATTAATTATTGTAGCAATTTCACATGCAAAGATATCCGGATCGTATTTATTACAGTCCTTGTATCTGGCTTCCAGAGACAAGAAACATATAGGATACTGGCTTCACTTTGGCTTTTTCAGGAATGTAGCAATGGTCGCAAACCACAGATTACTAGTCACGACCGCTGAATATCGATATTTTGGTGGTGCAGACCTTCTTATAAACCCACTAATTCTTTGATTATATATTTAAGAGAGGATATGTTGCATTTTACTCAATTATAGTTATACGATGCATTTTATTATTAAAACATGTAAGACTATGTTTCGACTTTTCTTACTTACTAAAAGCTACGTTAATAGAACGAGACAGGTGTATTATATTATTGCGTGAACGTGTCGCGCAATTGTCATGTGACTTCATCAAATTAAGCTATTGAAGCCAATTTTTGCCAAATATAAATGGCGTCTGTTGTGCTTCCGGTGTTTCAGTTGTGAATAATGACCTGTTTTGTGAATATTTTCATGTATTTTGTTGTACTTTTATGTAATCAACTATGGTGAAGTGCTCAGTTGTGGTATGTCATAATAATAATAATGTAAAACGCCCAGGAATTTCCCAGGTGAGTAACAAAGGCGTATAGGAGTTATGGTGGAATATACAAACACTACCACCACTACAACCTATTGACGTCCCACTGCTGGGCACAGGCCTCCACTCTCATAGGAGAGAGGGAATTAGGAGCTTAAACCCACCACGCTGCTCTAATACGGGTGGGCGGGCTATACAAACACTAATAATAACAATATTATACTCCTTATTTTAGGCAGTCGTATGAAAATATAATTCAACATGCAACGCCCCCGTTTTTGCCAGCTTGGTGGACTAAAGCCAAACTGTTTTCATTCCGAGAGGAGACTCATATTTAAATTGGAGCCTGCAATGGGTTGAAGTATGAAGTATTCTGTTTTGAGAAACATCGTTATTAGTTTCTGGACACAAATTGAGGTTCAATTCTTGCAAGGGTTGCCTTGCCTGTTGCCCAGGCGGTAAATTGGTCATAAGAAACAAATAATAAAATTTTATTATTTGGATTAGAAAAAAGCATTATTGAGAAGTTTAGAAAATTGTTTTTATTATTCATCTCAAACAAGAGTATTGAGTAAAGATGGTATACGTAGAAATGGGCAGGCATCATCTTTGAGACGCTGGCGCTGGCTTTATTTGTAAACAATACAATCCCCACACTATATATACACTAAACACAAAAACACTAAACACAAAAACACTAAACACAAAAATTAAAGAAATAATCCAAATTTTTGGGGACAGCGCAAAAATTGACGTGTTTTGGATTCAATAAAGAAGAAACTAAGCTATAATTAGACAAAATAACTTAAAATACCCGGCACAAAAAGAAAAACTAGACGACTTTGTTACTCCCCTATGAAATGGGCGTTTTACATTATTATTATTATGACATCCCACAACTGAGCACCACACTGTAGCGGAGGATTACGAGCTCGTTGTATTAAAACTCACAATTGATGATTAGAGAAAGTAAAGGAATAATAGTTTAATTGTAAAACTTATGGATATATATACAGAAAACCTTAAGAACTAACAACCAATAGAAAACAAAATTAAATATTTACAATACAACAACCAATGAGAGACCATACATTTCAACCAATAAAATCGGCAAACAGAGCCGCGCGAAATGTTAGTTCCAGCACAGTAAACAGATACAACCAGTATGGAAACTAAGCCAAGTTGATAAAATAATTACCTACGCTGCATTGAAATTTGAAGCAATAGGGTTGTCACTTTTAATGTTTTATGGTTTAATTTTGTTTTTGTTAATTAAAACATTCTATGTTCTGTAGTGATCAATTAATCGAATTGAAATAGCTAGTTTACGAATAAAAATTAAATAAGTATCTCATGGCGTCGGTTAATCTCGATAGTTTAAAATACGGAAAACAGTTTAATATTGACACACAATAACTTGTAGATCTTTGTTTTTTTTGTAGGTCACTAACATATCATTATGTTAACCTTTTACAAATTTTGGCGGGAGTGTACGCGAGCCGCGACTGGGCGCGCGGACAGGGCTCATGAGCTCTATTTTCGGGTGTTTGTCACGCATTTTCGGGTTGAAGCGTACCGCGTTTCAACCCCAAAAATGCGTCTGATACCTAGTAATTAAAAGAACATTACATAAAAAATACCTTTATTCTTGACTAGCGGTCCGCCCCGGTTTCGCACGGGTGCAATTTGTAATGTTATCGTGAAAAAAATAAAGTGAACAAATTACAGGTTTTTTTCATATTATGTACTATCTTTACTTAAATGTAAATTAATTAAAATTAATACTTGTAATGTAAGAAAGTATTTTTAGTAATCAATATAAATTTTCATTTCTATAGCTGTTATTCCAGAATTGCGCATTTAAAACAAATAGAAAATTATAACTAATCACTCGCGTAGATCTTGATCCCGTGAAGATATCGGTATAATAAATAGGTAGCTAGGTTCTTCTGGATAATTCAGTATTCTAAAAGTGAAAGAATTATTAAAATCGGTCCAGCAGTTTTTGATAGCTGACCCGACCCAATATATATCGGCTTCGCACGGGTAGATAGATAGACTGGTAGATAGATTTACAGTTGGAGCATTATATTTGCTTCGGTGTTCTGTTTGTGATGTACGGTCTGAGTGAATAATTAACTTGAAGTTATCTGAAGTTCTAAGTTTTG
Source organism: Erebia palarica (assembly GCA_964035005.1). Taxonomy (NCBI): domain Eukaryota; kingdom Metazoa; phylum Arthropoda; class Insecta; order Lepidoptera; family Nymphalidae; genus Erebia; species Erebia palarica. The sequence goes on along the minus strand of OZ035994.1, from coordinate 9,398,168 downwards.
TTTTAAACTTCGTATGTAAACATTGTGACTATTTAAAGCGGTCTGTACTTAATTCCCTCATTAAATCAATTTTAGAATTTCAAAATGGCGCTGATTTTATAAAATGTTGGTATCAGTTTCCTGTTTTATGACCCTAGGGATCCTCAGATATCGATTTTGAACGAAATCGGTTCAATAACAAAGAATTTCAAAATGGCGCTGAATTTTTAAAGTTTTGGTACCAGTTTCCTGTTTTGTGATCCTAGGGATCCTCAAATATCGATTTTGAAGGATATCGGTTCAATAACAAAGAATTTCAAAATGGCGCTGACTTTTTTAAATTTTGGTACCGGTTTCCTGTTTTATGATCCTAGGGATCGTCAGATATCGATTTTGAACAAAATCGGTTCAAAAACAAAGAAAATTAAAATGGCGCTGATTTTTTTAAATTTTAGTAACAGTTGCCTGTTTTGTGATCCTAGGGATCGTCAGTTATCGATTTTGAACGAAATCGGTTCAATAACAAAGAATTTCACAATGGCACTGATTTTGATATCTCTGATAAAATTTTGGTACCAGTTTCCTGTTTTGTGATCCTACGGATCCTCAGATATTGATTTTGAACGACATCGGTTCAATAACAAGGAATTTCAAAATGGCGCTGACTTTTTAAAATTTTGGTACCAGTTTCCTGTTTTGTGATCTCAGAGAACCCCAAATATCGATTATAGACGAATTTAAAAAACGATAGTTCCGGTTTTGTTGAAGCAGAGTTTAAACATACATATTATATACTACGCAATATACTCCTGGTATTTTTTAAAAGATCGCGGAAATAGACACTCGTCATGACGCGGCACTCACTACTGACGGCATTGCGACGGCCGCTTAGGGGTCTCGTCGATGCGCATGTTTGTGTGAGTGAGCTGTTTCGAACATTTCTAGGTAGTTTCACTACTGTTTGTATTTGTTTACTGTGGTTCCAGGTAACGCGAAATTTCCCCGAACTATCGTTAATGTATTAATAATAATGGAGGCGTGGCTTGCGTGCGCATGCGCGGTGTGGCGCGGGGCGCGAGCCACGGCGACCGCGCAGGACTATGGCGCAGGAGCTCAGTCGAGCGTCGCATACCGCAGTCAGCAGCGAGCGTCGATAGCGCAATGACGTGCGCCTCAGTGCCGGTCCGCGGATCTGTGATGTTTCGGACTATCTTGTGGTGTTTCGACGGCGTCGCAAAATCAGTGCAGTTAAAACGGTTCTTTTCAGAACTATTCTTTCCATTTCAATAACTGCCTGATCATTTCTTCAGTCTCCAGCCATCGGTGAATAAAAACTTAGGCACGAGACGTTGCTTGACCATTCCATTGAATATCCAGCGAGGTTCTGTCTTTTTCGAGATTGAACTCGCACTTTCCTGTTATCTGGAATTCGCTGGAATCGTGTCAGCTAGGCAATAAAGAGTATAACAGCAAATCCGTGTCTTATTTTCCTCTGTGATAATAAAGTGATTTCCCGTGTACGTTATCTCTCTCGCTTCTTCCATCTTCCTTTTCCTTCCTTCATTTCCTGGTAAAAGGTAGCGCCTCGTAGCGCCGGTAAGGTATGTTTGGTACTCTGTTGGTAAAGGTATATAGGTATATATATTATGGAGGTAAAGGTACAGGCATATATATGGAGGTAAAGGTATAGGTATATATTTATATAGAGGTAAAGGTATAAGTATATATATATAGAGGTAAAATGCTGTGAGCGCGAGAACGAGTGACGTAAGTATTTCGTAAGTATATCTATACTTTTATGAGCGAGGTACGCACAACGCCATAGTTGATTACATAAAAGTACAACAAAATACATGAAAATATTCACAAAACAGGTAATTATTCACAACTGAAACACTGGAATCACAGCAGACGCCATTTGCAGTTAGCAAAAAATTGGCTTTAATAGCTTTTGATGACATCATATGACAATTGCGCGACACGTTCACGCAAGAATATAATACACCTGTCTCGTTCTAATAACGTAGCTTTTTGTAAGTAAGAAAAGTCAAAACATAGGTTTACATGTTTTAATAATAAAATGCATCGTTTATCTATAATTGAGTAAAATGCAACATATCCTCTCATATGTCACCGTAATATTATTGTAAAAACCGTTAGATTATAATCTAACTCGCGAAATTCTAAACTGTCGTACGATTGTAAACTGTTCAATATTCTGAGTGTCAATTTTTGAAATATTCATTTTATTTACGTTTACTTGTCTCTTTCTTGTAGGTTAGGTTTGGGTTCGACATAAATAACGATAGGTTTTGTCGGGTTTAAATACCTATCAGATTACAATCTACCGGAAAAGAATGCGTTAAATTCTAATCTTTCGACAGTTTAGAATTTTGCGAGTTAGATTATAATCTAACGGTTTTTAAAATCTTACGGTGACATATATATTGTTGAAGATAATTACATAATATTTGTTTCAGAATAAAGAAATGAAATTAAAGAATGGAATTCATTCTTTGCGAATAAGAAAAATAACGATGGTGTCAGAGACGAGGTCATAAAAGGATGCGTGCGCAGCTGCCAGGGGCGCTCTTCATTGTCACCCGTCATTGCGTATCGTTCTTGTGTGATTTTATTTTCTCGCAGTAGGTAATATTTTTATTGTTCATGTTAATAAATGAGTCAGGAGAGCTTTTTCGTCTTACTTCTTCATGTATCCTCTAGAACAGGGGTTCCCAAACTCATATGTATCACGCCTCCCTACTGCATAAAATTAATATACCCACGCCTCCCCTCGGGCCAGGGCCCAGCAAGTAGCAGCAAGCGGGCTCGCCAAGTAATAAGTTGTAAAATAAAATAAGGGTAATTAAGTCAAAAAATACATTTTCAGATGTTTTATTATTAAAAAATATTGCTTTCACACACTTTTTATAAAAAGATTCAATGTGACGGATGAGCTTGCATGTTTTTGACAAGATTTCCAATTCTGGGTTCAATAGAAGATAGTGCACAACGTAAATCACTAGCAATATCTAGTTTACTTCTGTATTTTGTTTTTATTGCTACAACTGCTGAAAATGCTGTTTCGCACAAATAAGTGCTTGAAAAAGGTAAAAACAATGTTAGTGCTTGCTCTGCTGTGCTGGGATAAACTTTGAGATATTTAACCCAAAATTGTGCCTTATCCATCTTCTCAAAATCATATTGGGCAGCAGAATCGTTTTTGATTTCCAAAGCTTGCTCTTGTAATGTATCTGGCAGCATGTCTATGTCGACGTGAAAAGGATCGGTCGCTAATCGATAAATAATATTATCGCACGAGTCGGGAAAGTAGCGCTTGAATTCGTCAGTGAGGTGCTGCAAGTGGATTGATATTTTGTTCTTGATATCAATTTCATCCAAAATCTCCTTAAAGCACGATTCTTCTGTGATCGCAAATAGTTTAGGAAAGCAGGAATAATTGCACGCCAAAATTTTGCGCTTCCACAGTTGCAACTTCTCAGTATATGCCGTGATAGCATCCCGATGATAAATTATGTTCTAGTCTCCGCCTTGTAATTTCAAGTTCAAAGTGTTCAATGAATCAAAAATATCTGATAGATAAGCAAATATTACTTGAACCCATGGTTTCTTAAATTCCACAAACAATTCACTTTGTTTTTGAATTTCTAAAAACTGAATTACTTCATCTCGCAGTTCAAATAATCTTGCCAACATATTTCCTTTCGAGAGCCAGCGCACTTCTGTATGAAATAACAATGTCTTGTGTTCTGTGCCCAAATCTTCACAGAGAGCCGTAAAAAGCCGCGTGTTTAATGCTCTCTTTTTAACATAATTTACAATTTTAATGCATAATTTTAAGACACCATAGAGTTCGTTTGAAAGTGTTTTAGCTGCCAAGGCTTGCCGGTGTATAAAACAGTGAATAGTAATTACGTTTGGATTTTTTTCTTTGACCAACTGTACGAATCCTGAACGAGATCCAAGCATTGCCGTAGCGCCATCTGTGCATACGCCTATCAACTTTTTCCATGAGAGTTCATGTTTATCAAAGAATTCAGAGATTGCTGTCATTATATCAATTGCTTTTGAAGTTGTCGTTAACTCTGTAGAAAACAGCAACTCGTCGTTGATTGTTTCGTTTTTTATGTAGGTATCGAACGAAAACTAACAGTTGACAACATTGCGCAATATCCGTACTCTCGTCCAACTGTATTGCAAAAAAACTTGATTCTTTCACGGCCTCCACTACCTGATTTTTTATATCTTCAGCCATATCATCAATGCGACGTTTCACAGTGTTGTCAGAGAGAGGTATTTGTGAAAATTTTTGTTCACCTTCTGGTCCAAGAACTATATCAGCTGCTTTCAATAAGCAGGGTTTGTGGCGAATCGTCCCATATTAAATGTACTTATGTGGGGTCAATGGACGAGTCGTCAAGTATATATATATCTGTGAGTAATTGTTTTTGTACTTACATGAATCCCAAATGTCTGGCTGTTCATAGAGTATTGTCAGCCTGATCTTATCCATCTATCTGCTTCGCCTTTGTCAATCTGTTAGTCCGGTCTCATACCTCCTAATTGACCCGTACATTCTGTAATTTAAAGTAGAGCCGGGCAGACGTTGTCGATATGACAACGCCCGCCTGGCTAGCCCTATTCATACCCCCGTTGCCAGCGTTATGGCTGGCACTGGAGGTACTACGTCTACATGTCTATCATGTCTATAGTGCCCTGCTTCAGTCCACCGACTGTAGACCCTTTACACCAGCCTATTGCTGTCGTCATGAGCTCTGCACCGCGCCCCCTCGAGATGCGCGCCTTACGCAGTCTCCAGCCTATCTTACACCAGCCTATCGCTGTCGTCATGAGCTCTGCACCGCGCCCCCTCGAGATGCGCGCCTTACGCAGTCTCCAGCCTATCTTACACCAGCCTATCGCTGTCGTCATGAGCTCTGCACCGCGCCCCCTCGAGATGCGCGCCTTACGCAGTCTCCAACCTACCGGGTGTCCTAACTTATTGACTTGAGTACTCAGTCTTTATTCTAGCTAATACCGAAACGCGCGGGCCCACGTGTTAGCTAACCTATAACGCACATTTTACATTCAAGCGAACTGCAAATATATCATCATAAGCAAATCATCATTAGACACGTAATACAGTTTATCCACATAATATAGTTAATAGCGGAAGGTCAATAATTGGCATAAATAACTAAAGTTAGCACTCACCAGCAGGTTAGGGTGTCTCGAAGCAAGCTTGTCCGAACGGGTCCGCCGGGCGCGATAAAATGGCCGTTCTAAAGAGAATGATATTCACATCAAACCCATAGACTAGGTATAGTTGTCTTTGGCACGGGTACGAATTTAAATCTTTACGGCTCTAGACTCAGATCATTTAAACCAGTTAATATTTGACAAGTATAATTATGGTACATCAAATAATGCATTTAGTATTATATTGGTGGTTCATTTTACCTTCTATTCGCGATCAATCGTCGCGACAGGGTTTGACGAGTGTTTCTCCGATAGTATGGCTTTTTTTGGCCTTTGCAATGAGTAGCGATAATTCATATGAAGCTTCGAGCACTTTCTCAGATGACTGAGCAAAGGATCCAGTACTATCCAATTTCATGCGCTTCAAACTTGCAGATTTTGAAGCAAAAAACTCCTTCGGCTTGCCTTTTAAAGCGCTGTGTTTTGTTGACAAATGTCGTTCCAGGCGCGAAGGTCTCATGGCATCATTGCTCAATACTTCATAACAAATAACACACTGCGGCTGATCGATACCATTTTAATTCATAGAAACAAAACCGTATTTAATATAATCATCATTATATTTGCGTTTTTTTGCCGAGCTCATGGCGAAATAAAAGAAATAACCGGTCACTACACAAACACACAATAAAAGGTCGCTTGTTTGTTATTGCAACAAAGTACGCGTGCTCGCGAGGCGCGTGCGGTGCGGGAAGTGAGGTGCGCCGGTGCGGTAGCTATGCTATGCGCGGGCGACCGGAGTTATAACCACCCGCGCCCCCCTGCGCATGTCTTCGCGCCTCCCCAGAGGGGCGCGCCCCCCACTTTGAAAATCAATGCTCTAGAAATTTGCAAGATCAGAAGTGGGATTCGGTATCAACGTGATGCCTAATCTTACCGGCTATTCTGATTCTATAATTCTATACCTACTTGAGGAAGGAAGGCAAGAATGCCTGATTGTGATCGCGTGAATGTCGTAGAACTCGTCATAATGGTTGTTTGAAGCATGAGGTGGACGCGATACTAGGTCGCGTGAGGTGCTTTGAAAAGTCAGTCAGCTACGCGTAATAATATCACCATCGCCTCACAGGCCTGCGTTGTTGGAAAAGACTCCGTCATGTTCTATGAGTAGGCGGTCGTGTTGCAGCAGCTGGGTGCACCATACAGGGGTCAAATGTCGGATGTTGAATCGGATGTTGTAAGTGACGCGAATGCGCTGTCCACAGTAACGGGTCGTTGGTGTTATTCATTCGATTAACACGGCAGGGAGGTCTAGGGAACATTTCTATGTTTCGAGCTTTGATCCCAGTTTGCATAATATTGAAAATTGGTGTGGATAGAAAGCGCTAAAGCATGATTTTGGGTCCCTTTTGTGTATATGAAGCTGTTTACAGGGAGATTCAAAGACGTGGTTAAATGAATGGGTGACGACAGAGCGTAGATGCAATCTTTGTGTTCTAAGATGCCGGATATGCAATCATTTTGTTTGAGGTAACGAGTAAGAGTTCATATAGTTACAGCACATATGTCGACTATGCTTGTCGTTCAGTTCTTCGTTTGCGTATAGTGAGAGGGCTCAGTGTTGGGTAATTGATGTTTTGAAAAACTGGATTGCAGTCTAATTGTCATCGTTGATGATGATGATAACATCCTGAAGATGTAAACATGAGGTGTTCAGGTTCATAATCTGTTCTGCGCATATCAGCCATGACATATTGTCGTGTCGTGTCAGTTGGCTGTCTGCGTGCGTTGTGCTGCGCCAAGCTGTGCTCCATACGTCGCGCAGGGCTGCGCGCTTGCCTGCTGCTGCGCGTCTACACGCCACGCAGCGCTGCGCGCTTGTCTGCTAAGCTAAGCTGCGCGTCTACATGTCGCGCAGGGGTGCGCGCTTGCCTGCTGCTGCGCGTCTACCCGTCGCGCAGGGCTGCACGCTTGTCTGCTAAGCCAAGCTGCGCGTCTACATGTCGCGCGGGGCTGTGCGCTTGCGAATCCATGAGAACCAGGAACTAGTTTTACGTAAATGTAAATAATAAAGCCTTTTAATATATATGGTAGTCGTTGGTGTATTCTGTTTTATTAAGAGTCGAAGCCCTCTAGGAATTCTTCGCATAGCTGTCACCCGCTGTCAATTGTTTTCATACACATACAACCACAGTCTACCCAGGCACACATAGAAAGGATTCAGCCCCTACTACGGGTGCACACAATATGCGATCAACTATCTCACTATGGCAGAGATAATATTATTATTTATTGATTGATAGATAGATGATACGTACGATTTCGTCTGCATTCGTTTTTATTTCGGCGGGAATTTCTAAATTTTTCGGGATAAAGTTAACTTATGTCCTTCCTCGGGTACTCTATACCAACTCGGTTGAAAAAATAGGCCGTTCAAATACATGTCTTTCGCATTTATAATATCATAGTATGGATAATGGAGGTGCTTCTTGATAATATACCAATTACCAACCGACTAATTCCTGCTAACTGATTTATAGCTATAAGACTGTATAGGTAGGTATAGATAGGTGTTTATATGATAAAGGTTGAAAGAAAAGTAAATTAAATTAATAATTAAAATAATCATGGCGCGAAGTATTAGAAGTAGTTCTGCATAAATAGTTTAAAAACAGTGTAAGACAGCACTAGGAGATTCTATTTCCATCTGGGATGTGCGATGTAGACGTAGTGGTTTTAGAAGTAGTCGGCTTCTGTGTTCCATACTTCAACTAGTAATATCTGGATGACCGAGCTTTGCTCGGTATATTCTTTTTTTTACTGCCTCGTTGGTCTAGTGGTTAGCATATTCGACTGCGACCTATGAGGTCCCGGGTTCGAGTCCCGGGTCGGGCCACAGGTATTGGGTTTTTCTTGCAAGAAATTCTCAGTACTAGCCCGGAGTTAGGAAGTTGGCGGTGCTTCACCCCCGTGCCTGGGAGAGCACGTAAAGCCGTCGGTCCTGCGCCTGATCTCTCTCCGGTCGTGTCGGATTTCCGTCCCATCGGGCTATGAGAGTAAAGGAACAGAGAGTGCACCTGTGTATGCGCACACACTTTTGCACTATAATATCTCCTGCGCAGTTGGCTAATCTCTCTGGAGATTGGCCGCCGTGGCCGAAATTCGGTCGGGAGGGACATTATTCTTTTTTTTAATCTTGTTTTTTGGAAAATAAATTTAAATTATAAATTATATTTTATTTTTAAAATAAAACATTGTATTATATTTAAAAAAAGGGGAAAAATAATCAGATTCAAGACTCTGGACTCGAACCGGGGTCTTCGGGTTTTGGGACAGCCCGCTTTTCCACCTGAGCTATTATAACCTTCTAAATGGTGGCGAAATATTTGCAGCAGTAATATATGTAGCAGTTTTTCATTGCCTGAAAACACTGAGAATATGTCTGAAACAAAATAAATTAATAATTCTCTGGGTAGGTACATGAAACAATAATTTCATATAATCTGCATTGAAAATGTGAGTTACAATGCCTGTTGAGCCACACGAAACTACTCAATTTCAGACGAATACGTGATTCAGTGGGTAGAAAAGGACTGAAAGTGTTGGTTTTCTACTAGCAGGCTGATTCTAGTATAGTATTTAAGTATGCGTAGTACCTATGTGAACAGTATAAAATCTACGCGCTGCGACTACGACGCTATTCATCGGGCTGTTGGCATGACCGCTCAAAAATTTGTTAGCCTTCCTAGTTATTGTTCATTTTTGGCAACCATAGCACGTCTTTGAGCGGCGATAAGTAGTCAGAACCCCATCCGCATGCGAGCAGACCTTCAATATCGTCATCAGAGGAGAGCCTACCTAATACTGAATCAGCCTTCCTAGCGATAGTTCAAAATCAAAATCAAATCAAATGTTTTTATTCAAATAAACTTTTACAAGTACTTTTGAATCGTCAAATGAATCTACCACTGGTTCGGAATGCCATTCCTACCGAGAAGAACCAGCAAGAAACTCGGTGGTTGCTCTTTTTAAATAATTCATTTACGATAGGTAATTATTCTATCAATGTGTACATAAGTAACCGCTGTCCTTAGCATTGCTGGTGCGATCAAATCCATGCTCCTCTATCATTTACATAATCTTCAACAGTATAATAAGCTTTTTTCAGGAGCATATTTTTAATGGATTTCTTAAATTTGTGTATAGGCAAGTTTAAAATAGGTTGTGGAATTTTGTTATAGAAAAGAATGCAAGAGTACCTACATGAAATGGTTTAACTTTGGTGCTATGATAATTCGCGAAAAAGTGTAGTACAATGAAATGAAAATATAGTTGATTTGTATTGAGAAACAAATTTGCATATTGCGGTCATAAAGGGAAAGTTGTACAGAAATTATGTAGGTAACTAGTGCATTTTAAAAATGACCCTATAATATTGGTTTCTTCTCAGCAATCTGCATGCGATATAATGTGGGAGTGATACGGGATGACAGCTTTCAGGATTTCAGGAAATAAAATTTGAGTAGGTATACTTTTTGTTTTTTTTCTTCCAATGCAACGGCTTATTTGTTTTTTTATAATAGGCCGACCTGGTTTTTTGCTTTCCCATCTGGAAAAATAATAAATCACAATAAATCAGTCTAGATCATGTCTAGATAATTCAAAAATTCATGGACTTTGATGAAGTCCTCGGATATGTGTACGACATTATGTAAAAAAATTAAATTGTCGGTACATTGGTTTTAGTGGCGTGACACAGTGCACTCTCCATTATATTATGCGGCGGCTGTAAAAGTACGTGGTGTACGTGACTGAAGTTTCACTTCAACAAACGTCAAATTTGAAATCACACAATGATTCATAACCTACCAGCGCAACAATACAAATATCACCGCGGTCGACGCCATCTTCATTTTTTTTTGAAGCGATTTTGAATTTCAAATATTACAAAATAATCACAGTGACTATTAGGTACTGTAATTAGGTAGGTACTGTAGGTAATTACTAATAAAACAAACAATACTTACTTTTGTCCAATAGTCACACACTGCAGAAGTAAATTGTTTTTGTACACGACAGAAAGGAGGATTATCCGTCTACGTGCGACTGAAAACTGAAAACAAGTTCTGCGCGTTCAGTAAAATATTGGATGAAGTTAGGCGGCGTGCGCACGTTTCTTTGTTTTGCATAAAAAAAATAGAGTGGATTGGCAAAAATTGTGCCTCTAAGAGGATTTTTGTTTTGTTTATGTTATGTTACATTCTATCTATCTATATACTTACGATAAATCTTTGGGGTAATGTTTATTATATACACAGACCCTAAATATATTTATATAGAACTAGATGATGCCCGCGACTTCATCCGCGTAGATTAAGGTTTTTTGATTCCCGCGGAAACTCCTTAATTTCCCCGGGATATAACCTACTTCTATACCAAATTTCAGCAAAATCGGTTGAAAAGATGGGCCGGGAAAGCGTAGCAGACAGACAGACAGACACACTTTCGCATTTATAATATTAGTATGGATTATTCTGCCGGTCTGTATTTGAAATTCCCCTCTTCATATCCATCCGATGGCACAACCTTTGTAAAACAAAAAACTAGCTATAAAATTGGGTATAGATTTGAGTGAGTTACGAAGTAACAATAGTCACAATAGTCATATAGTAACAATAGTAATATAGTCTTATAAATGCAAAAGCGTATATATTTGTTAGTTTGTCCTGCAATCACGCCGCAATAAAGCAATGGGTCGTCGCAATTTTTTTCAATTTTGTATATTCTATTTTATTTTATATTTTATTTTATATTTTATTTAGGATTTTTCAATTAGTTTACTATTTACAAAATATTTGAACTTGTTGAGACACATCTCCTATATTTCTTCTGTGAGTTTATTATAAAAAGGCATACTGTTACCGACAACTGAATAACTAATTTTACAAAGTCAGGAAGCGGGTCTAAATTCTCATATTTTCTTGTATGGTCATTTTTTTCTTTCTTGAATTTATTGATGTTTTTATGCACATATCTATACTAAATCCATAATATCCGTAATCCATACTAATATTATAAACGTGAAAGTATGATTGTTAGTCTGCTATGCTTTCACGACTCATCCGTTCATCCGATTTTAATGAAATTTAGTACAGGAGTAAGTTGTATCCCGGGCAAGGACATAGTAGTTAGGTAAGTTAGGTACTAATTTTTATCCTGGAAAATTTCCGCGGGAATCAAAAATTCACGCGGACGAAATCGCGGGCATCATCTAGTTTTCAATTATGTATTGGTCGATAAAAAATTATTACAATTATTAATTTATTAGTAATTTAGCCGAATAATTATTTTATTAAAATGGCAATAAAAGAAAAATTATGTATTGGTCGTGGACCGTCATAATTTCAACTTCTTTGAATTTAGTTTTGTATATGGCACGAACAGTCCTTTTCTGCAAGACGAAAACAGAATGACAGACATAATACTGTGAAAGTAACCAAAATATACCACTCTCGCAGTTTCTAAACCTGTCAAGTGGCGAATCTTTCTAAAATGCAGCAGAACTGAGTCTGTTCGATAAGTCATCTATATGATGGCCCCATTGGAGTTTAGCATCTTATGTTTTTCCGAGAAAAACATCTGTATCCACTAAATCTAATTCCTCATGATCAAGTTGTACAGTGGGTTTTACCTGTTTTATCATTATATTATTATCATTTGTAGGTAGAGTGTCCATAAGTGGATGTAAAAGGATGCTCTACGCAAAACATTCGATAAAGGTCGAGTATAGATGAATTGAATGAAGGGGCGACGCTTCGTTCTATTCATCTATACTCGACCTTTATTTCGCTACCTAAAATCGATATTTCGGATGACTGTTTTAATAGAAAAAAATCTACAGAACCAAAATACCTATTCAAAGTTAGTTCAATCTGTAGTAGTGGAGTGTGTGCACAGAACAGGCAAAATAAGACAAGAGAATAAAATACCATTTTGGGTTCAGTGAATAATAAAATAACTACCAATTACAAATATAATAAATTTAAATATTTTCAAAATAAATATTTTATATACAGAAATCGTCCAGTTACATTTTTTTATACGTATATTTATCGATGATTAGTTTTGTTCAATGGTAGTGGATTCATTAACGTTTGTGTACGGATACTAACAGTGACAGACGTCATTTCAGAAGCAACGGAACGCAACCTCCCGCTTTGAGAGCCCGGAGGCGTGTGGAATCTGACTGCCGAATTTCATGAATATATAACAAAATTTTGAGATGCGCGCCCGTACTAAATCTGTATGAAAAATTCGTGCTGTAAAAATGAGGAATGTTTGGAACCAGATTGTAAAAAAACTTTAAGTTGTATTGAAAATATTATTTATTTAAAGTGTTCTTTTATCTTTTACGATTAATTTGTAATAACTTTTGTTTAAATCATGTCTCAAATTAAATCACAATAGTCGTAATGCGATAACGCCTTTTTTGAGATTTCCATGAATTTCCCGATAATTTTCTGCTGTTACTATACGACTTTTTGAACACTTTTTTTAATTACGTCTTACTCCATTTAACTGAGTAGCGAATGGTATTTATTTGGTAATGAAATTTTAATTTTTACTATCCTAAAAAGTGGTAACAGAAAACCATGTTTTGAGTACATCGACCCTTAAAGAACAATTCCGACAATTGTACACACTTTATAGTATAACTACATTTACATCGATACATACGCTTAGGGTAAGTCCGGGGTAGTTGGCCCTAGTTTTTACAAGGCTGTGTCAAAATGAAAATAAATGCATTATCTTATAACTTTTATTTATTTTTATAAATTGAACATTAAACTTTTACAAAATCAACACAATTATGTATTTATTAAATGAGATCAACCTTAAAATTAAGTTTTTTTTAAAATCACGATTGGCCATCTCTCCCGGGCACCCTGGGTGAGATAGCCATATGAGTAGGGTAAAGATGGCCAGTGTTATTCTGCACCATGACCGTAGTCCTTCTTACTCTTTGGTTTTATTTTTTGGTTCTAATGGTTTTTTTAAGCTTTTTACCACATGCTGAGCACTTATCGTCAAACTCTGTACAATTTTCATGAACCCAAAAATTGCACAAGACACACTGGATCCAATCCTCAGTGAGGCGAGTTAGGTAGAAGTTTTCTTCACACCCTACGCAATTATCCTCTTCTTTTGTTAAATTCTCATCTGAAAAATCGTGCAGTGATGGCTCTTCATCGTCATCACTACTCTCAGATATTGTTATTATTGGTTTTTTTCTTCTTGCAGCACGGTTTGTGATCTTTTTTTGGACTCTTTCTGTTTTTATTTTTTTTACTGTCTTCTTCTCGTCCTTCTTCTTTAACTTTTCTTTCTTTAATATGTTCATCAGATGTTAATAGCTTACCAACTTGCTTAGATCGTTTTCGAACCTCTTCAAGTTTTTGTGGAATCGGTGATATTTCCTTCAAAATTTGCGATGGAGTGACCTGTAAGTTTTTATTCGCTTTTGGAGTGCACGGACCATCAATTGCAGTGTTGCACGAGTTCATACTACGTTTACGAGGTATCATTTCCGGTCTGTAATTTGAAACTCTGTCAGGTTCTTCAAAACAATCCGGAGGGATTGATGTTTCATCGGTAGATTCCAACCCGCTTGCAAGTTCATTACGGACATCAGAAGATGGACCAGCAGGCACTTGACAAAAGGCGTAGTCTGGTACTGCCTCTGGTTTTAATGGGTATACTCCGGTTGCTCTAAATCCAGCAATTGCATTTTCAGCTGAAGCTGCCTTTCCCCAGGCCTTATTTAATAAAGCTCCAAAAGAAAGTCTTGTAATGCGACGATTTGTGTTTTGTTTTAGCCAGAGCCGGCATTGTTCATAAAAATGGGTCTTCAGGGATTTAAATACGGAGCGATCTAAGGGTTGAAGGTAATGGGATGTGTGGCTTGGCATGGAAATTAAAATAATATTGTTTTCATTTGCGTACTCTAGCATTTCAACAGAATTACACTGAGTTGAGTGTCCATCTAGCAAAAGAAGAACTTTTCCCGGAGGTTTTCTTGGTACAAACATATCTCGTAACCATTTTAGGAAAATTGTTGACGTTATATACGCAGATTTTTCAGACATGTAAACTTTTGATCCTGGTGGCATTCTATCCTCGAATTCATCTTTTTATTTTTGCCTTTCATTATACAAGCCGGTGGTAGAAAAGCACCTTCAGCATTGCAGCATGCTATTACGGTAATTGTTTCACCTTTTTCAGTTGATGTCGTTGTGGAAACCGCTTTAGACCCTTTTTTAGCAAGTACGTGTCCTGGCCGGTTGTCCATATTGAAGATGCAATTCGGTGTCAGGTGTTCATTTTCTGGCATTAAGCCTCCCTCAAGCAGTTTAAAATATGCATCCACTTCAGTCCTATTCATGGCTTTTGATCTAGCCAAAGAAACACCTTCTGACTTCCTTAAAGAAATATTTGGGTTTCTGTGCAAGAACATTTGCAACCAGTCGTATCCTGCTTTTCCAACATCTTTGTTAAATCTGTGCTTCAATTTGAACTGCTCAGCAAACTCATAAGCTATTCTTCTGACATCCTCAACAGTTAGTGGAAAACCCTTTGCTTGCATTGTTTGTATATGAAGAGCTATTTTTTTTTCATTTTCTGCTCCAAACAATGAGCTTGGTCCCATAGGTCCCTTCTTGTAATCATTTTTTTTGCAACGCCTATCTAAGTTTTTCGAGGTATTCCATACGTTTTTGCAGCCGCATAAACAGACATGCCATCATTTTTTACAGCATTTATAGCTGCCTTTAAAGATTCTTCACTCCAATTACCTCTGAGACTAATAGCTTTTCTTATGTACTTATTAGGCATCTAGAACAAACACTGGATATTAAAATCAGATAGATTTCAGCAGCAAAATTATGATTTATTTATAGGTAAGAAATAATTAATTAATTAGTAGGTAAGAACATGGGCTTGCTTAAAAAATGCGATTTGGGAATGACGGCCATATGGCTATCTATCCCCAACTTCTCATGGCCATCTCTCCTATTTTTACGGGAGAGATGGCCATACCTATTAAGAAAGAAAGAATATTTAATACGTGAAGACATTTGAGGTCATAATATAGCTGCGTAAATGAACTTTTTAGAAAATGTAAAAACAGCCCTTATTTTTACAAAATAATGTCGTAATATAGTAAAACAACACCCTTACAGAAATATTACTGTGAGTAGAAAACATTATGTAGTATATTACTTACCTTTTCGTTTTCTCAATAATTTTGCGTTCCACTAGCACTCACGCACGACGCTAAGCGAACTGAGCCGTGACGGACGACATCTAGCGAGTAATTACTGAAATATTTCGATTGGCTATCTCTCCCGTACGGCCATCACCCCCGGAATTACCCTATAGGTATATGTATGTAATTTAAAATGCTATCACGTAGGTATTAGTAAAATAAAAGGCAAAGTAATAAATTGAAAATATATTTATTTACAATTAGTACATACACAATTTAGAAAAAATACTAAATTAACTTGGTTAAAATATTTATATTATTATCCTAACTGCCTCGTTGGTCTAGTGGTTAGCATGTTCGATTGCGACCGACGAGGTCCCGGGTTCGAGTCCCGGGTCGGGCCATTACGAGTATTGGGTTTTTCTGGCAAGAAATTCTCAGTACTAGCCCGGAGTTAGGAAGTTGGTTTCACCCCCGTGCCTCGGAGAAAAGCCGTTGGTGCTGCGCCTGACCTCTCTCCGGTCGTGTCGGATTTCCGTCCCATTGGGCTATGAGAGTAAAGGAACAGAGAGTGCACCTGTGTATTAGCAAACACTTGAGCACTATAATATCTCCCGCGCAGAAGGCTAATCTCTCTGGAGATTGGCCGCCGTGGCCGAAATTCGTTTGGGAGGACATTATTATTATCCTTTAAACAATATAAGCTTTCAAATAATATTATAGTTAATAATTTTCTGGGTAGGTACTACAAACAGTGTATATCGGAAAATACCCTAAGTAATTTCAAAACATAATATCTAATATATAACTTGTATTTATTCAATGTAATTTTTTTTGATTTTGAAAACGTATACAAGAGTGTTGTATCATTTCAAAAATCAATAGTTAAAAACATTTTTGTTTAAATTATTCTTAAGAATTTTTAGTAAACTTTCCAAAAAAATAAAATTAAAAAACTTGCAACTTCTCTATTATTTTAAATAAATAGCGCATACCCATACCATATAAAACACAAATAGTTATATTTTGTGTTATATGGGGCCAAAGAAAATTTTTGTTCCCCGACGGCGCTATTTTGAATTCAGAGCGAAGTGAAGGATTCTAAAGTCGAATCCTGAGCGTAGCGAGGAATTTAATATACGCCGCCCGAGAACAAAAAATTTGGCCCCGAGTGACACACACTATTTTTCATCATTACGTATGAGAAAAAGCTAGGAGTATCAACGTACTATGTATGGACATTACCTATACGTTGAAGCACCAATCAGAAGCACGAACGCGGACCAATCAGAACAGAGAAATGAAAAGTCCCATGGGCCTAAAAATTACATTTTGCTCCCGCTATCCTCTGAAGCCAATATTCGTTTTTAGAATAGGTATGATGAAAAATATATTGGTGGATCCTCTTTCTCAGTCTGCAAAATTAACGCGTACAACAAAATTAGAAGCACCCTACACGAGACATCTATTATTATTATTCTTTCATTCTGAATTAGTATTTTTTATTCAGTGTTCTTGTACGCAATATACGGTCATTAGTGGTAGGTACCTAATGATAACAATGGATATTTTCCACACTTGTTCCACGCTGCATCTTTGTCTGTGTTGGTCATGAGGTCTGTTTTTTTTAATTTTCTAACTAGCTGATGCCCGCTACTTTATCCGCGTGGATTGAGGTGTTTTGATTCCCGCGGGAACTACGAGAACGGGACTATAGATATTGACCGGTATTTTACAAGTTAGATTAATACGTCCGAGTTTTGAAAGTTTGACGAACTATCACGTTTCTTTACTTGCTCCATATTTTTAAGAAAGCACTTATGAGAAAGCACTTATAACCTGTCTAAAATAAAATAAACACAAAACCTTATGTTATGAATTCTTGCGATAAACGTCATTCGTTAAACAAACGTCCTTTCCCAGTCTTATGCATTGAATGATATATGTGTCTATTTCGCTTGCACATATTTAGTGTGAAGTTGCTTCGAAAAGACCATAGATAGCTATCCCTTGGTTAAAAAGTGATTGAAACATTGAAAAATTATAATCCCTTGATAAACTGTCAGATAATTTTATTCTCATTATAGTTATCCAGTCGTTTATCTGAGGATTGAAAAATCGGCCCTAAGGATTTTTACCAGTGTGAGTTGTCATATGATTCACTAGACTACTTTTATGTGCACATTTGTACTCGCATATTTGACAAGAATATGGTTTTTCGCCAGTGTGTATTCTCATGTGGCGAATTAAACTACTTTTCTGTGCACATTTATACTCGCACAACTCACACGCGTAAGGTTTTATACCAGTGTGAGTACTCATGTGATACAATAAATTACTACTTTGTACAAATTTGCTGTTACAAATATTACAAGTAAATGGTTTTTCGCCAGTGTGTGTTCTCATGTGTCCAATTAAATTACTTTTCTGTGCACATTTATACTCGCACAACTCACACGCGTAAGGTTTTATACCAGTGTGAGTTTTCATGTGACACATTAAATGACCACTATATGCAAATTTGCTGTTACAAATATTACAAGTAAATGGCTTCTCACCAGTGTGATTTATCATGTGTCTGTTAAGACTACATTTATCTGCACATTTGTATTCGCATATTTGACAACAATATGGCTTTTCGCCAGTGTGTATTCTCATGTGGCGAACTAAAGTATTTTTCCGTGCACATTTATACTCGCACAACTCACACGCGTAAGGTTTTATACCAGTGTGAGTACTCATATGTCGTGCCAAATCACTTTTGAATTTACATTTGTGTTGGCAAATCTTACAAGTGAACCGTCTTTCTTCACTGTGTTTAACCAAGAGACATTTTTGGTTACAAAAATTTCCACGAATGTCACAAATGAATGAACTTTTCGCAATGTGTAAATATTGTGATGAGTTATTGCATTGAATATTATTTATGTCCTCAGTTTTGCGTTGTAAACTTTGCGATGCAATCACTTTTACTCTACTACTACTGCTAGTGACTGGTTCAATGTATTCAGTCGTTGGGACTTCGTTCTGACTTGTTGCCTGATGACTGAAATCTTTAGAGACAGTATTCAGACTGTCAGAAGACATAGCATCTCTCCGTGTTTTCATCAGTGAATCATCTTGTCTTTGAACAGCTCTCTTGGCGAAAATATCATATAGTTTGACAAAACAGTCTGTTAATCCTTTGTATCGGCAACTGACGTTTGTATCGACTGCTTCAGTTGGGTTTATTTCATCATTTGTCACAAGACTCGCGGACGGAGGCACAACTGAAACGAAATATTCTGATTGTTTTCTTGTTCTTAAAGTTTCTTTAAGTTGCTTTTCTTGATAAATTATTTAAAAAAAATATCGTCACAGTGTATAAATGAGAAACAAGACAGTATCCCACCTGTGGTCTGAGCCGCTTGTGCGGAAGGGCTGAAGTCTGCCTGCCTGTGAAATATATCAGAATGTATGCAGAGTGTACTGGGAAGCCACTAGCCAGTATGTAGTTGTACTGCATATAGGAGGTTAGAGAGGAGGAAAGGGTATTGTGATACTAAAAGGTCGGGGAAAAAGTCTTTTCGTATTTTGTACATATAAAACTGAAGAAAAATCTGTTTGGTTTGTATCTGGCTGGTTTTAATATCAATAAATATAGGGCATTAAGAAAAAGGAAAAAAAAAGTAAAAAAACTTTCCCGCCATTTTTCAATTGTTTTTCTGTCCGCAGTGTCAGTAAGAGTAGCACAAAGTTGGTTCAAGCATTTCAGTCCGGGAATATTGATGGCAAAAATGCAGCTCAAACGGATAAAGTCGATGCCATTTTTCAAAAAGTGGAGCAAGATCGGCATATTATTAGTTACGACAAAGCCGAGGAACTGAGGATTGACCACAAACAGTTTTGACCCATTTGAAAGTCTGGCTATACAAAAAAGCTCTGCATTTGGATGCCACGCGAGCTCACTAAAAGAAACCTTATGAATCGTGTACACATTTGCGATTCTCTGTTGAAACATAATGCAACCAAACCATTTTTGAAAAGATTGATCACTGGTGATTTAAAGTGGATCGACAAAAGCTGTACCGAAACCCGGATTAACACGCAATTCCCTCTCTCCTATGAGAGTGGAGGCTTGTGCCCAGCAGTGGTGGGAAGGTAATGATGTGTGTATGGTGGGATTGGAAAGGCATCGTTCAATAGAGCTTTTACCGCCGGGCAAAACCATCGATTCGGATCTCTATTGCCAACAACTAATGAGACTCAAGCAAGAAATTGAGAAAAAACGGCCGGCATCGATCAACACAGTGGTCTGTCATCGCCAACGCCACACCACAAACATCTTTGGCCACTCAGCAAAACCTGAGAGAGCTTGGTTGGGAAGTGTTAATGCATCCACCATACAGTCCTGACCTTGCACCCTCAGATTTGCGTAATTGCGAATTCTTTGCGTAGTGTTTGGTTTACATCAAGAGACTGTCCAAACAATAAAACATAAAATTTTTTGGTTCCCGCTAGAACTCTTTAATTTTGCGACACCAAATTAGCCTATGTGTTATTCCAGACTATAATCGATCTCTGTGCCAAATTTCATCCAGATTCGTTCAGCCGTTCTGGCGCGAAACCTTCGCATTTATAATATTTGTATAGACAAAGAAACTCTTTCCCCGACCTTATAATAACTGTACAATAACTGTAGACCAACTGTAACTCGAACTAAACGTTATTGGTACTGGCAGGTATACTGACTTTTTCTCAGTGATGAATGAAGAGTGTGAAGAGCTAGAGCTCACAGCTGTATGAGGCTTGCAAACTTGTGACGTGTCACATTCACCATCACCGTTCTGCAAAACACAAACCTTTAGATATTTCTAACCTTTAACAGTTTGAGAGAGGTACAACAAATATATGAACTTAACAAGTTGATGAAAGTGTTTAGCCGGAGAAAACTATCTCACCTGAAGATGCACGCTCATATGTTGCATGTACGCATATTCATGGATAAACTCCTCCAAACAAAGTGTACATTGGAAGGGAACACTTTCGTACTTTATGGGAGCTATAAAGTTATTTTCTGCTGTATTGACTGCACTTCTAGTTGCTGTATGATAATTGAAATCTATATCAATTTCAATGTAATTCTCATCCACGTCGTTTTCTACTTTAGTCTGCACTTTGTTCTCGTTTTCTGTCGCAAGCTTCGAGGGCAGAGGAGCCACTGAAACAATAGTTATTTTTACTTGAAACTGTTAGGCCTAGACTGAGGGAGACAATAATATTATTACTCTACTGCCCTGACTAGTCGAGTCTGTGGCACGGCAGGTCTATTGTACTCTGTAACTGCGTAAAAGATTGAACTATTAATTATATCTCTGTGATGGCTGCCGTGGTTTTGTCGTGAATCCATAATCCATACTAATATTATAAATGCGAAAGTGTTTCTGTCTGTCTGTCTGCTTCGCTTTCACGGCCCACCTATTCAACCGAATTTTGATGAAATTTGGTACAGGGATAGTTTATATCCCGGGGAAGGACCTACTGAGAAGAGCCAGCAAGACACTCTGCATTTGTTGATTTCTGATCCGCTGTCCTAGACAGACGCACTAATATACAGCTCATATATGGTGAAAGTACTCTACAGGGTCCAAAGAATCCCCCTTCTACTATTCTGCCGCGCTGGAGTAAATCCTAAAATCCGCTCTTGGGCTCACGTACTATAATGTCAGTGAAATTCCTGTTTGAAACTCTACCAATCGAATAACCATTTTACCATTGATTAAGGGGTTAAGAAGGCCGAATGACCTTGACGGTACGCAGACCAGCGGGACTTTTACCGACGGTAATGCCGTATAGCGGCCACGCCCGGAACTACGCAAACTAGGCCAAAGACTATAGACTGCAGAGGGAACAAGTGCTATTTTATGGGATAATGTTTATGTTTGGGCCTAAATATCATAGGTCACAAATACGTAAACTTTCTTTAATACCTACCTTTAGCTTTACCTTGAAACCTTGCCATGAAATGTTCGATATCGTATCCGATACTAAATATTGTTTGCGCTTGTAGTAGGCACAGATTTAGGTACAAGTAATATTTCGTATTGGATCAATGCTAAATTGTAGGTAGTTCAAGTTAGTGTTGCAGAACTATCGATAGTTGACATCAAGCTAAAAGTTTTGAAACATGCTACCTCCACCGAGGGATGAGTGGGGTACAGGGAGAGGAGATAGAGAATCAGTTACTAACTGATCACAATAAACCCCACTTGCCACTTGCTGCGTAGTTTTTTTTGTGAGTTTACTCCTTTAGAATCAATTTTTATATGTATGAGCCTGTGGTATGAAAATTTATGTGCAGTACTACGTCATGCGCAGCTCTCAGCACAGAGTCACTTAAAAAAAAGTCAGCGCCATTTTGAAATTCTTTGTTAAATAACCGATTTCGTTCAAAATTGATATTTACGGCTTTCTGGGATCACAAAACAGGAAACTGTTACCAAAATTTAAAAAAGTCGGTGCCATTTTGAAATTCTTTGTTAATTGACCGATTTCGTTCAAAATCGATATTTACGGCTTTCAGCACGGCTAGCATGCGCACTACGAGTAAAATTATGTCTACCCGTTATCTCTCTCTGTCTACCGAAGCTAACATGGTTACTTGTCTCGTTACGTCAAAAGTAGAGATAAAAAGTACCTAATATTTCTAATCAGTGGTATTTTTCTCTACGAGCCTTTACATGTCGACTACTTTTTTCTTGTAATATACTGCATTTTGTGCATGTTAGGGTAAATTAAAAATTTGCCAGCAACGACAATATCTCTCTCTCTCGTCGCGAGATAATCTCGTTGTGCGCATCCTAGACCTACTGGGATCACAAAACAGGAAACTGTTACCAAAATTTAACAAAGTTAGCGCC
Organism: Erebia palarica; assembly: GCA_964035005.1. Lineage (NCBI taxonomy): Eukaryota > Metazoa > Arthropoda > Insecta > Lepidoptera > Nymphalidae > Erebia > Erebia palarica. Next base: position 9,375,806 of record OZ035994.1, on the reverse strand, counting down.
ATTTTGAAATTCATATTGTTAATATGTTTCCATGACTATGTAATGTATTTTGATGAATATAAAATATATGGTAATTAATATATGATGATAGCCACGGAGTTAGAGAATAGGAGTGCAGGTGTTCCTAGCTTGTCATCACGAATTTCGATTCCATATTATGATATTATCGATAAGGTTGTCTGGAAGAGACCGCTGGTTAGCGATAAGACCGCCTTATTGTACCTACATTTTAAGTTTTCATGTTTGTTCTTTTTCTTTTGTGTTTTTTGTGGTGTACAATAAATAATATACATACATACATACATACTTATTATACACGCTGAAATTATAATGCTTGCTTTTCCGCAGTCTCTCAGTCGCAGACAAAATGATTTTGTCTCGGTAGCATAATCGATTTACTAAAACAAAAGTTGTTATAATTCAAAAATGGCATATTTACATCTGGGAAAGACAGACAGAAAGACACACTTACGCATACATTATAATTATTATTAGTATGTATTTTAGTTATTAGTAGCATTAATATTATTAGTAAGTAATTTTGCATTAAAAATATTATAATCCATTCCGTCGGGTCGGAGGAAAAAAATCAAAACAAAGTTATTTATTCAAATTAAAGCTTATTAGCTTTAAAAACAATCAAAATTTAAGTAGCGAGTGCAGGTAGGTTATTCCTCATCAAAATCATCTTGATTTGAATTTTTACAATCACTTGTCACTACAGAACCTTATTTAGTCTTTGCACCTACTTTGCATACTTAAAAAATTAAATTCTTAAAAAACATATATTTACACAGACTAATTTACAGATAAATACTGAACTAAGTATTTCTAAAATTTTAAATATGTACAAATGAGTATAAACCCTTCAAAATCGAAAATTAACTTTAAAAAATTCGCTCCGACACCGACGTGCAATCCACCTTCGACAATGTCCCGAAACGGACTGCCGAAGGGCTCGCGGGTGTTTACAGGGCGACGGAGCAGCCACGTTCTCACTAATATACTTAAATTTCGGGGGAAAATTACTTTACACGAATGTTATAGGGAGTAAAAATAAAACTCGCTGTTAAAAATATTGTAATTTTTAAGACCTATTTTTGTGTGCAAGAACTAATTAAAAAGCTTGTGCCGTTTTGCAGAACATTTTCAAAGTATGACAAAAGTAGATACTCTTTGGGGATTTTTTTCTGAAAGAGGGTTTGAAAAAAGTAAACATTTTTTACAGTAGAAATGTTTATTAAGCCTTTATCTTCCGTTACATATTTTTTCTTTACGGATTCAACTATCAGTTATTAAGACAATTTGACTTAAACATCCTAATACTGAGGCAGTTTGTCATCTCTTAAAGCCTTAAAGTAAAAAAGTGCGTCGAACTTTAACGATTTATGACGTTTGAAAAAAGTTGCTGATTTCAAAATCCCAATTATTATTGTCTAATCCCATCCCCATTAGTATTGGGACAATTGGGTATTGTTAAATACCCGATTTTCCCAATACCCAATATACGTCATAAGAGCTAAAATCGCCAAGGGTAGCAAAAGTGTACAATTAGTTACTATAACTTTCACAAATGTTCTTATAGAGGTGAAGAAAGAGGCACTTAACAAGCGAAGTAAAGGTGCGTGTTTTTTTTTGCTTGCTGAAAGTGATTCAATTAAGTACTTACCCAAGGTCTGAGCCGCTTGTGAGGAAGGTCTGGGGTCTGCCTGCCTGCAAAAAATATCAGAATGTATGTAGAGTGTACTGGGGAGCCACAAGCCAGTATGTAGCTGTACTGCATATAGCAGGTTAGAGAGGAGAAAAGGGTATTGTGATACTAGTACAAGTATATACTAACTGTAACTTGAACTAAACGTTATTGATACTGGCAGGTATACTGACTTGTTCTCAGTGATGAGCGAAGAGTGTGAAGAACTAGAGCTCACAGCTGTATGAGGCCTGCATACTTGTGACGTGTCAAATTCACCATCACCGTTACCATTCTGCAAAACACAAAACAAATTTATAACATTTCTGTCCTCTAATTTTAAGAGAGTATCTCCGCCACTATACAAGTCATCTAAGTATAAAAGAACTTAACAAGTTTATGAAAGTGTATAATAGTGGAAAACTATCTCACCTGAAGATGCACGCTCATATGTTGCTTGTACGAATATTCATGGACAAACTCCTCCAAACAAAGTGTACATTGGAAGGGTACACTTTCGTACTTTAACACATTCTGAACCAAATCATTGACATTATTGTCTTCTTCATTTAACAATTCTGTATTTTCATCAACAGACATTGAGTCATCACTTTCTTCAGTTTTAACAAAAATTCTGTCTATTTGCATGTAATTCTGTCTTTTTGTCTTCTGAGGGGTGTTCTAGTATGTGTAAGTCACAGTGGTCAGGTCCTAGCGTTGTCAAGACCATACTGCTCTTTAGTTGGTGTTTTGTGCGGTTTATCATTTTTATATGTTGTCTTGTTACGTGTTGAGAAACAGGTTAAAAATTCAATGTGTACAGTACAAGATTACTATAGTATGAAGTATGCAAGTTTATGTATTAAATATACTCACTAGTTTATGTTTTTCAACTGAGTCCATCATCAGTGCACGGGCTCTCAAACTCTTGTCTTAATCTAATAAAATTTATCAACCTCTGAGCACATTGTACACAAAGTGTTTGTTTTAGGTTTACTCAGTCACACAACTAAAACAACATGAAATTTAAGTATTCAGACATTCAATAAAATAACCATAGTAGTTTAAGCATTGTATGTATAGTCGATTTCACGAAGCGAAGGAATTAATGTAATCAAATATGGCTTCAGGTCACGTGATTAAAATTGTCATTGGACATATAGTGATGCGAACATTGACAGACTAGTTGTGAATGAACAATTGAATGAATACATTCTGAAATCGATTACCACACACTATGATTACGAAATAACCTTGTGATGTTGAAGAAGGTAAACCTTTACTTTTAGATTAAACCTTTCACTAACCTCTTATCACTTACTTGATAATAGTCGTCAAAGCCCGCCAACCCACCTACTATTAGACAGTCGAAATTGCTGGGCTTGTCCAAAAATGCTCTAAAGACATATTTTCTTTCAAATTGAAGACGACTAGCTGTTTATTCTATATAATTCTATGGTATGTATGTGTATGTATATAATACGTAATAAGTAATTCACTGCAAGGCGAGTCACTGCAGCCTAAACCACAGGGTATCCTACATTAGGCTGCAGAGACCGACCATGCATTGTTATTATAGACCTAAATCTTACTTTTGTTAAATTTTGAGAAATAAATTTCATTTAATTTATTTTTATTTTATTTATTTTATTGTATATTTTAGTATTTTATATTTATTGTAGTTTCAGTAAAATATTTTTATGTGTTATATTATGTAGTATTCTGTGTGTACTGTATTATTTGATTAAGTAGAAATTTTGAGCACCTGGTTTCTTAGCGTTTTCTTATCTAGTCGGGCCATAATTAAGTATTGGGGTTTTCTGACTAGAAATTCCCAGTAATAGCTTCGAGTTAGGAAGTTGATGGTGTTTCACCCCCGTTCCTCGGAGAGCACGTTAAGCCGTCGACCCAGTTATTATCACTAATATTATGATAATAGTCGTTAAAGCCCGCCAACCGACATCGGAGCAGCGTGGTGGGTCTAAGCTCTCATTCCCTCTCTCTTATGAGAGTGGAGGCCTGTGCCAGCAGTGGGACGTTAATGGGCTGTAGCGATTAAGACCCTACATCATATATAAATATATTTATACATATATAAATAAATATAATTACTTCCGTGTCAGCATCACTGCTGTTTCGTCGATAATAGCGTGGTAAGCTAAGTGTATTGCATCGTGGTAAACTCAAAAAGAGTACCAAAAGTTCTGCACGAACTTTGGCATGATATTAGGGCCCGTATTAATGAATCGACATAAGTATCGGTCTATCTATGGCTATAACCAGTCTTAAACATAAAATGACCGATGCTTGAGAACGTGTTCTTAACCGATGTTGGTTTATTAATACAAGTACAAAAAAAAAAACCGTTAATAAAGCCAAGTCGTTGAAAATAAAAACTAAAAAGCACCAGAGAACACCCGAAACGTACAACATCAATAGAAGCAGCGAAACGAATGACCGGATTTTTTCGTGCCGGCGCGGCCGCTGACTGCTTGCTGTAATAAAGAGATTAAAGATCTGCGAAACTAATATAACGATATTCGATTTTTACAATCGACTAAACCCGCTCATATCATTCAGTCTATGGTTTACTTTTCATGTCACATCTTTATGGAATCATTCAATTTCTATATGTCAAACACCATTAAGTCATTAGTCTGTGTTTCTATTTTGGGATTCTTGCAAGTTATTTGTTAGATTAATAGCTTCTTAGTGCATAAATTGAATTACTTTTGAGTATACTAAGAACTATAAATGTTTTACTTCAGGAAATAAGACATTTGTGAGTGATTTGCAATACACAACAGTGAAAATATTGTTAGCAAAGTTGAAATGTCGTGACTGGTATGTTTTGTTTACATGATTTACTCTGCCAATTGGAAGCGACTGTATGTCACCGTAAGATTGTAAAAACCGTTAGATCATAATCTAACTCGCGAAATTCTAAACTGTCGAAAGATGGTCGAAAGATTGTATACTGTTCAATGTTCTGAGTGTCAATTTTTTAAATATTCATTTTATTTACGTTTTCTTGTCTCTTTCTTGTAGGTTATGTTAGGGTTCGACATATATAATCAAGTAGTAGGTATTATCGGGTTTAAATACCTATCAGATTACAATCTACCGGAAAATAATGCGTTAAATTCTAATATGTTACTGATTATAATCTTTCAACATTTTAGAATTTCGCGAGTTAGATTATAATCTAACGGTTTTTACAATCTTACGGTGACATTTCCATCATCAATGACAAAAGATCAAACTATCATTGTTACAGAGAATGAGTATATTTTCAAATTATTTACTTACTCGATTCCTTTGAAATTTTTGTTTATGCGAATGGGATAGACAAGGACAGAGTATGAATTTTGGAGACCTTAATCCATGACAGGAATTTAAGGGTAGAAATTTCGTGTAGTGTTTTGCACCGGAGACAAATTTCATCTCCGGTTTTTTAGAACAGGTTTTATAGAAAAACCGGAGAATCTCCGGAGAAATGTCATTTTTGTTTATTTTTATATTTATGGTTATAAAAATTTTCTTTGGCATTCATTAACATTATCGGACATTATAATATTTTATTTTATATTTTCTCACGTAAAATTATTTGAACAAAAGTGATCTGCAAGGAAAGACATTTTTTTGTTGTCTATAACTGCAAGTTAACGAAATAAAAGAGACAAAAATTGAAAAATTAATAAAATTGAACATGTAATATTTAAACTTAAATTAAAATTCTTATCTATTTACTTAAATAGATTTAAATATCAACATAATTAAAACTTAAAAGAACATAGTAACATAGGAACACAAGAACATAGGGACACGAGTATTTGAGAGCTTTAAAAATAGAATTTTCATAAAAAAGAACCTACAAAAGAAATTATTTAACTAAGTCTTTCAATTTTTTAATCTAGCAACCACTGATTTTGGTTCAAAAAGCAAAGCATTTCCACTGCTTCAGGCGTTAGCGAGCTGCGCCTATCGTTTATTATGTAACCTGTTGCAGAGAACACTCTCTCAGAAGGAACTGATGTGGCTGGAATGGACAAATATTTTTGTGCAATGACATCCAAAGGTTTCAAATGATGAAAATGCATCCAAAAATATTTCATGACATTGGCTGTGTGCTCTCCGGCAAAGCGTGTTTCAGCATACATTTTAATCAAGTTAATAGCAGAGGCGTCAGTTTGCGGGGAGTTGGCGCTTCTTTCCTTTGCAAATATTTGAAAAGCTGCGGCAATTTATCACTACAGGATGCTTCGTTTTGCAATGAAGAAGGGCTACTTTGAAAGAGCTCATTATCTACAATATTTTCAGATCTGAATTTGTTTTTCAATTCTGCTCTAACTGCATCCTTTGCAGCCTGTTTATTTTCAAACTGCCTAAATGAATCACGAAAATATGGGTGCAGATATGTTGCTATTCTGCATGCAGTAGGTACGTGTTTCATATTCCAACAACCTACCCGATGTGTTTTCTCGTATTCTCGAGAATAGCACATTTCCAAAACTTGTTTTAATATTTTCTTGAATTTCTGAAAAATTCTCATAAAACCCACGAATTATGGGGATGATAAGTGAACATGTTGCGTAATGGTCACCACTGATCATTTTTGTAGCTTGTTCAAAAATGTTTAAAATAGCCACAGCGTCTTTGAGCATATTTTCCTCATCTACACTTAATATATCGGGAGCTTGCGGACATTTTCTTTGGACAATAGGCAAATATTCACTGAGCTCCAAAATCCTTTTAAACATATAAAAACAGGTATTCCACCTCGTTGGAACTTCTTGTAAAAGTTTAAGGGGAGTTTTTACAGGGTTACGTACCAATTGTTCATTTTTTAGGGCTTCTGCGCCCACTGTTGATTTGCGAAAAAACTTAATAATATTTTTACATTTCTTCGTCAATTCCTGCATCGGAAGATAATAGACTCTTGCACTACCAAGTTCATACTATGTGCAAAGCAAGGCATGTGGCGAATCCCTAACAGTCTACACATTTTAATCATGTTAGCTGCATTGTCGGTTACCATGGCAATAATTTTATCTTCTATGCCCCATTCCGAAGAAATCGCCTTAATTCTTTCAGCAAGATTTTCGGCGGTGTGCGATTGTTGTGTTCAAAACGCAGCTGCGCAGAAGTCCGTTATAAAAAAAATGAGCAGTAACTGTGAGGAACGCCTCCATATTCTTGCTCGTCCACAAGTCACTGGTCAGTGATAAATTGTCTATCTCATTCAAAATATCTTTCAATTTGGCACTTGCTGATTTGTAAAGTCTGGGCATTATTTCATAACGTATCTTTCGCTTGTCAGGAATGTTGAAGTCTGGGCAAAGAGCTTCTATAAAATTTTTGAAACCAGAATCTTCCACCATTAAGGTAAGCTTTTCATCAATTTTGACATTTTTTTTACTGTACTTATTTACCTGTAATGTCGATTGCTTTAAGGTTATTGAAGTTGACGATGATACTAGATGTGGGTTATTTGGAACAGTTTTGTATGTAGTATCTCGGTTAATTTGGGGATGCATTCTGGTTAAATGTGCAAGCATATTCGATGTTCCTCCTCCAGTTACACTTAATATTTTTTGACATAGCTTACACTTAACTTTCGCGTCATCAATTTTGTCAAAATGATCTCTAGTTTTTGATTTAACTTTCGGCATCCTAAAACAATAAATAAAATGTATTAAAACCTATGTTACACAACATGCAATATCAACGATCCTCTAATGAATTCAATATAATACTTCTGAATCTCTATTAGGTAGAAAAAATATAAAGTAGGTACTTGCCTGAAACAACTCAGCGACACCTCTAAAACAATTTACGAAAGACGGAAACTCCAACAGTACTCACAAAAACAATGCTTACTTACTTAATAAATAACTTACAAAATTTCACGTAAAAACTTCTCTTACTCTCGAAAACTAAGCACGACTAAAATCAACTCAACTCAACCCAACAACAAGAACGTTTTCCATCAAGTACGAACATAAGGTGAAGGGGAATCCCCAACCAAAATTCATGCTATGGGCATAGTAGAGTAGACTGGTTGCTTATAATGCCTCCTATACACGTTGGCCAAGAGTTTGTGATGGCTGATCGTTTCAATATGCGGAATAATATATTAACATGGATTTTTAAGCGATAACTGTTGCTGCAGTTTCTACAATCACAGCATATCGTAACTTTATGAATGTTTATACACAAAAGATGACGAAAAATAAATATAACAAAAAATATTATTAAGATAAAAATTAAAACTAGACTAAGAAATATTTATCTTTGTGTTGCTTTTATTGATTAAGTAATAAATTATTTATTTTTGGTAAGTACTCCTCGAGGCTTCGTAAAAACCGGTTTTCACAATCTCCTTTTTGTACCGGTTTTCACAATCTCCGGCTTTGCACCGGTTTTTCGAGAACCGGAGCAAAGCACTAATTTCGTGCGAGTGAAACACAAAATGTAAGGTGATACCCTGTTATTTTTTATTTTTGGTTTTTGTTCTTGAAATAGACAAATGGAACAGAATCTTCGGTTCTTGTTGTTTTACTCTGGAATGACTAACCATAGAGTGAAACAACTTTTTTAAACAAAGATACAGGTTAGATTGTTTATTTTTTTGTAGTTCCATTTTCAAAAACGGGGTCATTTTTTGTTGTTGTTTTTGTAACCATAAAGAAGTGCGATTTCAAGCATTTTATAGCTAATAATTTATCAATTATCTAGCAAGAATCCAAAACTAAAAACAAAGACTAATGACCTAATAAGCCTTTAACACTGCACTTTATACAGGGCCCTGAGGTAAGGGTGGACATGGTGGCAAGCGTCGCTTAATACACAGCAATAAGGACCAATTTAGGGACCCTGCCACCCAAAATCTTATTACACTACACTGGAACTACAGAACACTGGACAGGAGTGGGTTTAGTCGATTGCAAAAATCGAAAATCGATTATCGTTATGAAATTACCTCGTGATGTTGAAGACGATATTATTAGATTAAAACTTTCACTAACATCTTATCAATAACTTGATAATAGTCGTTAAAGTCAGCCAACCCGCATTGGAGCAGCGTATAGATGCTACTAGGATTAGCATTCTACCCTCTTCTCTTGAGTTACTTAAATCCTGAGAGTAAAAGAGATAAACCTTTTATTTTTCTTATAGCATCTGGATAGGGTTCTATTTGATCACATACTTAACAGTCGGTTGCGATTTTTAAGCCAAGTTGACCCAAGTCGGGAACTGGATGGGTGACCGAATTTGGAATTTTCAAATTTAGCCTTTTCGTTTCCACCATGCATCGGTGAGCACGTTAAGCCGTGGGTCTAAGTTCTAATTCCGTCTCCTATGAGAGTGAAGGCCTGTGCCTAGCTGTGGGACGTTAATGGGCTGTAGTGATCAGTGATCAAGTACCTAGGTACATTATTAAAAAAATTGTGCGTGTCAGCTCCGACGTACGACTGGAGTTTACTCTTTACGAACTATTATAAAATATATGAGGGTAAATGAACGCAATTTTTAAATTACTGAAAGCATGCTTGATACATTTATGTATATTAATTATAATTATATAATTTATATTCATCAAAATACATTACATAGTCATGGAAACATAATCAAGTGTTACCATGGAAACATGTACATAACGTAACGGAGAAAGTTTGAATTCACTCCCCATAAATTTTCACACCCTGGGCTTATAATATATGAAAATCGATTTACAATCGACTTAACCTGCCCTTATCATTCAGATTGAGGCTATAGAGAACTTTGACTTTGCTTAGACTTAAGACATGGTTAAAACGAGATAGATTTATGTTACTCACTTATGTCCATCTCGTTTTAACTCTGTAACGTCTGAGCCAAGTCAAAGTAGGGTAAGGGGAGGTTATTTCGTGATACGGGTTATGCCGTGATAATTTTTTAAACGTGTACCACTGCTTTGCCTGTGATAGAAACGGTGCGAATACACGCATAGGGTTGCACTTAAGAGTAAGCGAGATGACAGTATGTCACGCAGTCACATAGCGTTTAAAGCTAGCTTCAGGGTCAAATTTTTAGTCACGCGCGGACGCGGATATCGATCAGCTGACGTTATATTGACTAGTTTGTGAAAAAAAGGATCTAATGCTGAAAACTAAGGTAAATATCATGTCAATTTTGCACGACGCATTAGAGTATTTAATAACAAACCAAATTAATTAAATATTTATCAGAATTTGTATGATTTTTCATACAAAAATACTTAAAAGTTTGTGGCCAGAATATTAAGGTTATTTTCGAAATTTTTCTTAGTGATTTGAGTGAGATGTTTTGGTGACCGATTTTAATCATCTTATCGGTAATTTCATGGGATTATTACCTTTTATAAGTTAAGATATATATTCTTGGGAATACGTTGTTTTTGTTCCTATGCGTTAATTGCATTGTTTTTTTTTTGTCACGACATTACTTAATACAGTGTTTAATTTTTTTACAGGAATCATGTCATCATCGACAAACAGACGTAATAGACAGTGGCGGCGCGGTTAGTCGAATTTCCAAAATCCCTTTAGATTATAAAATTCGCGAAAAGATATTAATTCGTTTCGATTCAATGGACTGTATTTCTAGATCTAAACTGCTCAGTGAGGTACCTAGGAATTAGGGATGTTAAGGGAATATCGGCACGTACCTCGAAGCTGCTATGCGGGCGTGGCGACGTATCCCGGTGAATTCACTCGTTGTTTTGGTTCACAGGTCACTCTCACTGATTATCAGTACAGTTATTGTTCTGGGGTAGGATTTAGATAGTAATCGCTTAGGGCAAATTGCGGTTTTACGAAAGATTTAGCGGTGCGGAGCGGGTTTTTTCAAAGCAGGACCTTTTTGACCGACGTGTCTCGAAACACGAAGACAACCATCTCCTTGCGGCGGACAGTGGTGTGATCTATGCGGCCTTTGACTGGTCGTCTTATAACTCCAAATTAAGCTATTTGGAAACGCGTAATGCCACCTAGTAGCGTTCATGTTAGGTTTGCCGATATAGGTATGCGGATATGGGGTTTGGATTTAATAGGATAAATCGGGATAAAGGACGATTGAGCAGTTTATTTTATTTTAAATATAATTATTATTAAAATACGTATTTCCGCGCAACCAGACAGTATACCGCCCAAGACCTTCGACTTGCCTTCGATTTAATAGAAAACAAAAATAAATCGTTGTATGCAGCAATCAAAGCCACAGGTGTGCCATGGAGCACTTTAAAGGACTATGTATGTATGTATGTATGTATGTATATACTTTATTGTACACCACAAATACACAACATGTTACAAACAAGAATACAAATATAAGTAGGTACAATAAGTCGGTCTTATCGCTAAGCAGCGATCTCTTCCAGACAACCTTAACGTTAGGGAGAAAATGAAAAAGAAGATAAAGGGAGGTGGTGCAAAAATAATAATAAACTTAAATACTAATAGCTAAATAAACTAACCAATACCATATATTACAACATATTTTAATAAACTAATATATACAAAATAATAATAATAGATATACATAAACTAAATAGACATTCCAATAAATACATAAATAAGTACTTTTAGAAAGAAAACAATAAATATGTCGATGAATATTTGAGGGAAGTTCATTCCATAGAATAGTGGCCCTGAGTGCGAATGAACTTTGGAAATATTTAGTCCGATGCGTAGGAACCTTAAGAATAAGTTTGCCGGCTGACCGGAGGACCCAATCTGGTCTATCATGCCCGAGATATTTAAACTTATCCTTTAAATAACCAGGGATTGAACAATACACAGTACAGAAGAGAAACAATATGAAGATTCCGGCGAAATCTAATGGGTAACCATTTGAGCTTTGAACGAAATTCGGAGACATGGTCATATTTGCGCAAACCAAATATAAACCTAATAGCTAAATTTTGAATTCGCTCAAGTTTATTTAGTTGGTCCTCAGTTAAATCAAGATAGCTTGCGTCCGCATAATCGAGAATGGAGAGCAGTAGGGATTGTGCTAACATAATCTTAGTAGGAATAGGAAGAAAAGAACGCAGACGCCTTAGTGAACCCATGGCTGCAAAAGTTTTCCTACTGACTTTTAAATGATGAGACCAAGAGAAAGTAGTATCAAAATGTACACCAACATTTTTGACGGTAGAACTATAAGGAATAATAATGCTATTTAATGAAACTGGCGGAAGGTTATCCCAGTCAACTCTGAAAATCATGCCAGAACCACCAATAATAATAGCCTGTGACTTAGAAGGATTTACTTTTAGACCATAGCACTTACTCCATTCATTGATAGCCGCTAAGTCACCATTAATAGTAGAAATGGCATTAAGCAGATCTTCAAGAGTTGGAATAGAAGATAATGTACTGTGAAAGCTAACCTCACTAGATGAATCATCAATTGACGACAAAGAATAAAAATCACCAGTATCATCACTAGCACAACTAATGTTATCTAACGACATCGTATTCATTTAATAATAATAAATATATAATATATAAAAATGTTACTTAAAAACTAAATATTAAATAAAATTAAAAACAAATAAATACAAGGATCCCTAACCCGCCAGTACTCTGAAAGAGTGTAAAGAGCTGGCACGAGGCCAATGAAAATAATTGGACAATTAACTGCACTAAGTATATATTTTTAAAATATGTGTGAATGACCTTAGATGCAACAGGTGAATGACATTACAATTTTTATGATACAATATAGTATTCCTGTTCAATGTGTAGATCGATGCGTTGAATCAGCGTCATTGCTTGTATAAAACGAAAAGGCGTCGACATACCCCCGGGCGTTGAAAGCTTTGCTTTCAACCAATTAAACAACTCTTAATCTTCGCTTATCGGGAGTGGACAAATTCGTGAAAACGATCTCTTAACAATGCCGTTGGCCGTTTTGATTTCGGCTACTCGAGCCACATTATCTGGGCCGGGAAAAAGTGCAACAATCCGACCCAGTCTCCATTTTAACGGCGGCAGATTATCCTCCTTCAGAAGGACCAAAGAATTCAGCTCCAACGCTGTGGATTGAGTCTGCCACTTGGTGCGTTTCTGAAGCTCCGAAACATACTCCTTGCTCCAACGTGCCCAAAAATGCTGCCGGAGTTGTTCAATCCGCTGATATCTGGAAAGATTTTCCGTTTTCCGTTCTTTGTAGTCTTCAGTCGGAATGGCGGTGAGCGGACGTCCAATTAAAAAATGGCCGGGGGTCAATGGGGTCAAATCGTCTGGATGCGAAGATAAGGGAGTAAGTGGACGAGAATTTAAAATTGCCTCGATTTGCGTCAAAGTTATATACAATTCTTCGTATGTTAAGTGACAGTTGCCTAGCACTCTTAACAAATGAAATTTTGTATTTCGGACACCAGCCTCCCAAATTCCACCGAAATGCGGTGAATATGCCGGAATGAAGTGAAAATGTATACCTTCATTAGACAAATCACTGGAAAGTACGTCAGAGTTTAGCTTTAAGAAGTTAGTTAGTTCATTGTATGCTCCAACAAATGACGTTCCATTATCTGAGTACAAATGACGGGGTTTGCCACGGCGGGCCACGAATCTGCGTAGAGTTTGAATGTAGCTATTACTCGTCAAATCACCTACCAACTCCAAATGTATGGCCTTTGTAGTAAAGCATACGAAAATGGCTATGTACACCTTTACAATACGGCAGCCACGTCCTTGACGACTAGCGGAGGAAATAGGGCCCGCATAGTCAACTCCAACGGATTCAAATTGGTAACCACCAGGAATGAGTCGCTGCCGCGGTAAATCACCCATAATAGGAGCTACAACCCTTCCTTTCATTCTAGTGCACTTAGTGCAACGACGGTATGTAGCCCTTGCTAAATGACGGCCACCGATTGGCCAGTAAACTTCTCTAATTGAGGCTAATAATAATTGTGGCCCAGCATGCATCAATTTTGTATGTTCAAATTTAAACATCAGTTGAGTAACTCGATGTGTGGACTGTAATAATAACGGATGTTTTTTATCATAGGAAAACTCTGAGTTGTTAATACGACCACCAACCCGCATTAATTTGTTCTCATCAAGGAACACGTTGAATTTTAACAAAGCACTCTTCGCAGGCAAGGGTTTATTTTGTAATAAAAGATTATACTCCTTGAATGATTCCTTTTGTGATGTGCGAATAATGACATTGAGTGACTCATTTAATTCGGTTTCTGAGAGAAAACTGGTTGTGGCACGTCGTCCCTTACATCCTTCAATAAATCTTAACAGATACGCTACTGCACGCCTAAGCCTATTAAAATTTGAAAAACGATCAAACTTAATAAAATCTGAAGGATTTTCAGTTTGAACTAAAACCGATAATTCAGCTTGCGGTTCAGGTACTACTGTGGAAGGCCAATTACTATTAGGTTCCTTCAAAAAACTTGGCCCAGACCACCACATATCGAGAGACTGAATCGCGTCAACGCTAACTCCGCGTGACACATAATCAGCTGGGTTTAGCTCAGACGGAACGTGCCGCCAAACGCAATCACCGGTTTTTTCTAAAATGTCACCGACACGATTGCAAACGAATGTTTGTAACTTACTAGGCAACATCTTAAGCCAACCTAAAACAATAGTGGAGTCTGACCAAAAAACAGTACACGCTGCATTAACTCTTAACGAGCTGTTAGCCTTTTCATACAGCTTAGCAGCAACCTGAGCTCCGCATAGCTCAAGCCGAGGGATAGTTGTGGCCTTAATGGGTGCCACCCTACTCTTAGCAAGTAATAACCGCACTAATATATTGCCACTGCTATCAATACTACGGACGTAAAGGCACGCGCCGTACGCTTTTTCCGAGGCGTCGGAAAAAACATGAAATTCTAATCGCACGAATTTATCTATTAACACGCGTCGAGGTACACGTAGACTGTTCAAAACATGCAGGTTTTTAATTACGTCCTCCCAGGCTTCTTGGATCTCTCGCGTCAGGGGTTCATCCCACGACAAGTTTTTTAACCACAAGCTTTGCAGTATCATTTTAAATTTAATAACGACCGGAGATACAAGACCTAGTGGATCGAATATCTGGGAAATCACCGAAAGTATGTTACGTTTAGAATTTCCCTTCATTGTAATCGAAGTACCTATCGGAAAATACAAATCATCAGATTCAGGTTGCCATCCTAAACCTAAAGTTTTACTCGGCTCATTACCTCCTATATTTAAATCATGCAAGGACTTGGTGGACTCCGACATTAACTGAGGCTCATTAGACTTCCACTTCCTCAGTGGCAAGCGAGCAGAGGCGAGGGTAGCCGTTACCTTACTACGAATGTCTTGCACTACGCTCAAATCATCCCCGCCACTCAACAGATCGTCGACGGATGAAGGATGATTTCAGTAATCTGCTTGTCCTTACACTCAAGTCCTAACTGCTTAAGGCATCTGGTAGCAAGGAAAGGTGAACTTGCGGTACCATATGTCACTGTATTTAATTCAAATGCCTTAAGCGTTTGAGATGGGTCGTCACGCCATACTATACGCTGCAAATACCTATCATCAGGATGCACTGATACCTGCCGGTACATTTTTTCTACGTCGGCTAAAATGACAAACTTGTGTTGCCTAAATCGTAAAAGAATAGACAATAGATCGTCCTGTACTGTTGGACCTACCATCTGAATACTATTCAGACTTATATTAGTGCTCGTTGTGGAAGAGCTAGCATTGAATACCGCCCTCAACTTGGTAGTTGCGTGGTCCTCCCGCAACACGCCATGATGTGGGATAAAATGTGCATTATTATCCGACTTAATCTCACATTCCGTCATATGACCTAATGACTGATATTCCGACATAAACTCGCGATACATTTTATACAGTTTCGGTTGTTTCAGAAGCCTGCGTTCTAAAGAAAAAAAACACTGCTTAGCTCGATTGAAAGAATCGCCTAAAATGCTAGGATCTTCTTTCAGTGGGATTCTTACACAAAAGCGACCGTCTGCTAAACGAGTAGTATTTTTTACAAAATGTTCTTCACATAACTTCTGCTCCGATGAATAACTAGAAGAAGGAGAATTATTTACTTCTTCTAAATTCCAAAACCGTGCGAGTTGACTCTGTATATCTTGATTTAACATATCAGAGGTCAAATTAACGTTAACATAATTACATTGAATAGGGTTGGGCAGATAAGATGTAAATCTGTTACGCATCGGACCTAAAACTATCCACCCTAACCTAGTTTCGCAAAGTATAGGCTTATTTTTACCTAAATTAATTCTTTGCGATCCTACAATGTCCCAAAAAACATCAGCACCTAATATTAAATCCACTGACGCGGGCTTATAAAAATGAGGATCCGCTAAACAAATGTCAGTAGGTATGTTAAGGTTTGAGATGTCGAGTGAACGACTAGGTACGTTATCTGTTAACGAAGGCAAAACGAAACAATTTAAATTAGTAGTAAATGTCTCATTTAATGACTTCAAACGCAAGCGACACATTTTATTAATATGCGTATTTACATTATTAATACCCAGTACAGACTGATCTATACGATTATGAGGCAGATTTAACTGACGAAACATTTGTTCCGACATTAGGCTGGAAGTGCTACCTGAATCCAATACAGCGCGTCCGATATGTTCGCGATTGTTTGAATCGTATAACTTAACTAGCGCAGTCGATATTAGAACGTCCCCGCGGCGACTGTTTACTTCAAGACTCGCGGACGACACGCTCGCTGATAACGTCAAGTTACTACTTGGATCGGCGTTGGAGGCGCTCGCGCTGATGTTATTATTACCAGTGCGTTCGCTACGCACTTCCGGCTTCTGCTTATCTGTAATGTGTACCAAATCGGAATGCTTACGCTTACAAATTTTACATCCGCTTTTCTTACAGGTATTTGAAAAGTGACTTTTGGAAAAACAGTTAAAACAAACCTTAAAAGTAGGTAATAACTGCAGTCGCGCTTCATTACTTAACGCTAAAAACTGAGGACAAGTACTCAATTTATGCTCGCCACTACACTTTGGACACGAGTCCTTAGAACTATTACTACTTGAATTATTATTACATTGTGTTGAAACCATAGCCTTTATTTTTGAAGGTTTATTATTATTATTATTAGTTGAAATAATTTGGTTAGATTGACGTGAAAATTCTATTGAGTCCAGAAGATTGATGCGCATTCTCATGAAATCAAGGAAGTGTTGTAGCTCAATGGGTTTTTCTCCATCCAAACGACCTTTGTACTCCTCCCATTCACGATAAGTTTTGGTATCTAACTTATGAGTAATAATGTAAATGAGAAGGGTGTCCCAATGCTTAGTGGGCTCGCCTAAGGATTCTAAAGCACGGAGGTTCTTATTTAATTGATCCAAAATATGCTTTAAATTAGTAGCAGATTCCCGTGTGATCGATTCGATATTAAATAAAGACGCCACATGATTTTATAGGTATTAGTAAACGTTTGTTATCGAATCGATCGCACATTAGCTTCCATGCAACGTTATAATTACTTGACGAGAACTCGATGGACGAAATTACCACGGCAGCTGACAATGACGTTCTTAAATAATGAAATTTGTTCACATCATCAATGTCGTCATTGGTATGAATAAGACTAGTGAACGTGTCCCTGAACTCCAGCCAATTGTTATATGAACCACTAAATTTAGGTAGCTGGATGGTAGGTAGCTTGACGGGATTCTGTTTACCACTGCGTGAACCGTACTCGGTAGGCAGGGGTACTTGAGATTTTTTATAATTGGACAGAATCTCCTGCCCTTGGCTTAGGGCTTTGTAATACCTACATTCGAACTCGTCACGTTCGGACAGCTGTTGTTCTACATTATCCGAGATACATTCTAAGCGAGTTTGAGTCTCGTCGTATTGAGCATACAATAAGTCTAACTTATTCAAACGCAATTCTAACTCACTGATATCCTTTGAGGTAGGTTGAGTAGACTCCAGTGACTTCAAATGTCCGAAAAATATTGTGATACGACCTTTATAGCTGCTGCGCTTCTTGGTCAATTCCGCAATTTCTCTTAAATTCTCACTTTTTTCCGACATAGTGGGAGATGGTTGCACAATCCTGGAATTTGATACAAAGATGCGTATATAACTTAGTTATATACGCATCTTTGTAAACACGAACAACGAATAAATACGAACTATTCTACACAATATTATAGAACAACAACAATAATTAATATTTAAAACACAACCAAAACATCTAACATTCAACTGACATTACAATATGAAATCTAAACTAGATTGTTGACATCGAAAATTACTAATAGTTTATAACTTCAATTATCAATAATATTTACTAATATTAAAATGTGAATTCTATTTTATTGATGACAATCTATACTTTACAACTTCAATTATCAATAATTTCGATTAGTCTGTAAGACGCTTCAATAATAAGTATTTATCAAAAGTTGAATGTGTATAACATAAGAAAACTACAAACTACATACTCAATTCTACTAAGTACCTATTTTACAGATACAACTCTTTACTTTACTAATTAATGTCTAATACTAATATAAATATACATATGACGTAGATTATAATGTAAAATTAATATATATTAAGCAGAAATATTATTACAACTTAAGTTTAAACTTAATACTTTTACCACAATCTACTTAGTTAAGTGCAAGGTTGTAATAGGCATAGATTACTGTCATGAATGAGCGACAGTTTTCTTTAAAATAATAAACTTCCAAATATATTAACTAGGCAGAATAATAAAAGGCTAAGGCATTAAAATACACAAAAGTATACAGATTTTATCCCGATTCACTCATGAATTGTCCTATCCAGAGCAATGACCTCCACCATTGACCTCCACGTTCGTGGCGAATTTTAATCTCCTTATTTATCGGCATAGGCACTGAATGCTTTGGTTTTTAATCCACATCTGGGTCGAAGCTGACCAATGTAAAGAGCTGGCACGAGGTCAATGAAAATAATTGGACAATTAACTGCACTAAATATATATTTTTAAAATATGTGTGAATGACCTTAGATGTAACAGGTGAATGACATTACAATTTTTATGATACAATATAGTATTCCTGTTCAATGTGTAGATCGATGCGTTGAATCAGCGTCATTGCTTGTATAAAACGAAAAGGCGTCGACAAAGAGATTAACACAATTATAAAAATATTTAACATCAGAAATATCAGAACAACTAACGAAAGGTTAAAATAAAAGATTAAAACAAAACAAATAAAAAAAATTAAAATTATGAGTAACCAAATTGCCAAAATACTAAAAACTTAAAATTAAAAATTAAAAAAAAATGCGATACAAAAACACAGTATCAATTTAGTAAGCTACGTGGAACGTAATTCTAGCAATGAATAACGTTATTCCCATAAATAAAAAGTACCCTTTGTGGTTATTACACTTGCAACATTGTCGCTACGTCAACGTCAAGCCGGCCGTCAATGTCAGTACGTTAAAGTCAAGTTAAAGTCAAGTGCTAAAGATTATAAAACTATCAAGGAAAAATGTAAACAAACTACTATTTCTGAAAACAAAATTGAAGTTCAAGTTAGATACTTAGTAGTAAAATAAAAATAGAACACTGATGATTGGGACACTAACACAGTAAATATAATGAACTACGCGTTGGATTTGGCCAGCTATTTACCCTAAGAGTTAATTTCCTAATAACTCTCTTGGGTCGCACTGGAGCAGGTCTGGTATCTTTGGCAACACTTGTGCCCGCTGCTGCAACAGAGGAGGAGGTCTGCGGCACCACATCAAGACGCGGAATAGCATCCAAATCACGCCTGGAGCAGACACGGTGCCGCGTCTGATCAGACCCTAGTACCAGAATAGCGCCATCCCTCGTCCAACACCTGGAAACCCCGAAACGTTGGCGCGCGCTTGGAAAACGGCATGCCTACCCTTCGTCAGGAATTCAGAAAGAGTGATTCCGGAGCCCTTAAGTTTCTTCTTTGCCAACCATATCTTCTCTTTCAATTCAAAATCATTGAATTTGACTAGTATGGCCCGGGGCTTCTCGGTACCAGGCTGACCCAGCCGATGAGACCGGCATATGGCCTCAGAAGAAATATCAGGGATTCCCAAGTGGTCGGACAACAGTTTGGCAACACAAGTCATCCACTTGTGTTGTCAAACTGTTGTCCGACCACTTCTTATCCACAGCCACACCATGCACCAGCAATATTTTTCTCCGTGACCTCATTTCCATGTCATCGCACTGCCGGGACAACAGCTCAACTTGCAACTGCAGGTTTTCAAGCACAGTTAGAACAAAGGCTCTAAACGTGTTGACCTGATGATTGATGTTTGAAGTAGGACTTGTTGCAGGAATTGCATTCTTCAAGTCCTTCTGGAACTCAGTCATCCTAGAGTTAAAGTGCTCAGTGAGGTCTCTACAGATTTCTTGATAGATTCCATTTGGAGGTTATATGTGCAGTGTGGTATTAATACAAATGCAACAGTGTACACTTATTATTCTGAATTTAAAATCAAACTAAACTGGCAGGAGTTGGGATGTCAAAGGTACATTAATTTATAACATTAAATCTTTTACTATAATTAAATAAAAATTAAAAACACGGAGCAGTTAAAAATGTGTGTTGCTTATTTCACTCCTACCCTCAAAACAGAAGGACTATGTACTATGTCCTAAGGACTATGTAAGAAAAGAAGACAAATCGCTGGCTAAACTAGGCAGGCCCTTTGCTTTAACTGCTGATTTAGAGGTAAAGTTGTATAATTATATAATTACAATGCAGGAATTAGGTTTTGGGCTCACAGTTAACCAAATCCGGCACATAGCATATGATTTAGCGAAGACTGAAAATAGGGATACTCTGCTTAATCCCAACTCCGACACAGCTAGTAAGTGGTAGTGGGATAATTTCATAAAGATATAATCTAACAATTTGTGTGGCAGAAAACCTATCTGCTTGCAGAGCTTCAATGGCTAACCCGGTCTTAATTGCCGATTTTTTTGATAAGTTAAGAGACTTTATTGGACAACTTGGGTATTAAAGGCTGCTCAGACTGTATTTGGAACTGTGACGAAACGGGATTAACTTATGTAACCAATAAAGGTAGAGTAGTCACAGCAATTGGAAGAAGCTATATATACAATAGAACATATGCTGAAAAAGGAACAACTACAACAGTCATGGGCTGCATATGTGCAGATGGCACATGGCTACCTCCACTGGTAATATTTAAAGGAGTAAGATGGTCAGATACTTTAAAACAGGATGCTTTGCCGAATGCAATGGTGGGATTATCTCCAAAAGGTTGGATTAATAGCGAGATATTTTTGGAATGGTTTCAGTTCTTTATAAATGCTATTCCAGATGCTCGTCCTGTGGTGTTATTAATGGACTCTCATGCTTCGCACATTAAACCAGAGGTGATTCAGCTTGCACGTGATAACCAAATATATCTTCTCACTTTTCCTGCTCATAATACTCATATTCTGCAGCCACTAGATGTCAGCGTTTACAAAGCCTTAAAGAGTTACTGGAGCGATAGCGTTAAGGATTTTATGAAAAAGAACCCTACTCAGAAACCTGAATGTTCAAATTTTCATCAAATATTGAATCCTGCTTTTATTAAAGCTTTCTCTTCAACTACAATTAAAAATGCCTTTAGAAAATGTGGCATATACCTACTGAATAAGGATGCCTTATGCCCAGAGGCATTAGCTCCATCAAGACTCACTGAAGTGACTTTTGATGGTCCTGCATTCAGTCCATCGGAAGACATATTGAAAATTCCTGCTCCAACTCCAACTGCTACCATGCAGCGAAAAGTGGCAACTACCACAGTACGAATGGATTCTAAATCGAGATGTCTAAATTATGATACAATACCTGGAGTGTCAGAGGTTGAGGAAACCGTAAATGGACCAGCAACTGCATCATCAATTGAAAACCCCATTTTTTCAAATGATGATGCTATTGCCGGTCCATCTTCGCAAATAGATAGACCGGCTGCTGGAAAAAAGAAAAGGAAACCAGGAACAGCCGATGACGATGATTGGGTATGTTTCGTCTATGAAAAAGCATTCTCTTTTGATGTAAGAAATGGGTAGGTACAATGCTCTTATTGTTTCCGTCCTTATCACAAAGTATGCCTAAATATTGCTCCATGAGGATGAGGTATATGTTCAATGTGACATATGTGCAGAAGTTGATCAATAAAGTAGATTTTGATGTTATTTTATGGTTTACACAAAAAAATAACAAAAACAACAACAAAAAATGACCCCGTTTTTGAAAATGGAACCTCAAAAAAATAAACAATAAAACCTGTATCCTTGTTTAAAAAAGTTGTTTCACTCTATGGTTAGTCATTCCAGAGTAAAACAACAAGAACCAAAGATTCTGTTCCATTTATCTATTTCAAGAACAAAAACCAAAAATAAAAAATAACAGGGTATCACCTTACATTTCGTGTATCACTCGCACGAAATTTCTACCCATAAATTTATGTCATGGATTAAAAATTCATACTCTGTCCTTGTCTATCCCATTCGCATAAACAAAAATTTCAAAGGAATCGAGTTAGTAAATATTTTGAAATTATACTCATTCTCTATACGTTTATTTTCTAACGTATATCAAACATTATGTTTCAAAATAAATATAGTAAAATGTATGCCCATAACACATTACCACTAATTATACAGATTTGTTGAGCACAATTCGAGAATTTACTTAAAATATCAAATATATCACGATATAACCTCCCCTTAATAGATCTCAGCATCAGTCCGTAGGAGCGACTGTATGTGGTAATCAATTTCTGAATTTATTCATTCAATCGTCACAACTAGTCTGTCTATGTTCCCATCACTATATTGCCAATGACAATTTTAATCACGTGATCTGACGCCATACTTGTTTACATGTTTTACTTTGCCTCGTCAAATAGACTGTACACATCTACAGCCATAGATTAGAACAACCTTTTGATGGGTTACGGATGTACTTAAAAGTATACTACATATTACATTTATTCAATGACTGCTTGATTGTTTTGTTACGAAAAATTCGCTATTAATGGTTGGATTAAAAATATTTCAAATTACTCCCCTGGCATATATGCGCCACACATTCAATCCTGATGCTGCGCTCTAAGACGGTCAATTAGAAATGCGTAAAAGATTTTCATTGACCAACCTAATTGTATCAGGTAGATCCGTCACCTTACATTGGGAGAGTAGATTTGTAAATCATCTACTTAAAGGTGGTAGGCAGAAGTTATGTGGGAGCAAATAGAGTTGATAAAGTTAGAGAACAATAGAGGAGACAACACGCCACCTTGGGGGACACCAGCCTTAACAGTCGACCACTCAGAAAATGAATCTTGAACTCGTACACGCTGCCGGCGCCCATACAAGCAACTATGAAACCAGCCAATTACCACAGGAGCTATGTTAAGAGAACTTGGCACGGCAAGTAGAACATCAAAGTCGACGGTATTGAAAGCATTACTTGTTGGTTATCCATACCTAGCCGTTTGTCATCGCTGATTTTAACCAAAGCAGTAGTCGTACCACCAGCCCTATTCTGTAACTCAGTGGTTATCAAAAAATGAAAGCCACTGACTTAGGAGAATATTTTTTATCCATTGAAGATTTGCTATGAAATGTTATTTCATTTTTTCATAATTAACCTTCAATGGACAAAATATATATGTCAGTGGCTTTCATTTTTCGATAGCCACTGAGTTACAGAATAGGGGGGCAGGACGGAAACTAGACTGGAAAGGGTTGACTAAGTTACGACTAGTGGTTCGCCCCGAACGGAGACCTCGCGATATCTTATGATAGTTTCAGTGTATAATTAATAATTATACTTGGTTGAAAACTACATGCGCCAACTTGATATTTGTGTGTTATTTTATAGCTTAAATATCAGTACTACTACACAACGCAAGGTGGCGGAAATAATCAGTTTGCATTAGTAATACATTGCAAGATATCGCGATATAAAGATATAATTAGTTCAAAATTTAGTAGGTTTAATGAACGAACGTAAAATAACAATGAATTAGATTAGTTATCAATTAGAATCAACAAATATTATGTCAAAGTCAATTAGTACCACTTCTCGACGCAAGATGGTATTAACACAGTAAACAGATACAACCAGTATGGAAACTAAGTCTAGTTGATAAAATAATTACCTACGCTCCATTGAAGCAATAGGCTTGTCTCTTTTAATGTTTCATGGTTTAATTTAGTTTTTATTAATTAAAACATTCTATGTTCTGTAATCGAATTGAAATAGCTAGTTTACGAATAAAATTTAAATAAGTATCTCATGGCGTCGGTTAATCTCGATAGTTCAAAATAAGGAAAACAGTTTAATATTGACACACAACAACTTGTAGATCTTTGTTTTTTTTGTAGGTCACTAACTTATCATATGGCGTAACCTTTTATATATTTTGGCGGGAGCGTACGCGAGCCGCGGCTGGGCGCGCGGGCAGGGCTCATGAACTCTGTTTTCAGGTGTTTGTCACGCATTTTCGGGTTGAACCGTACCGCGTTTCAACCCCAAAAATGCGTCTCCTACCTAGTAATTAAAAAACATTACATAAAAACACCTTTATTCTTGAATAGCGGTCCGCCCCGGCTTGATGATGGGATGATTTGTAATTTTATCTTGAAAAAAAACAAAGTAAACAATTTACATATTTTTCATATTATGTACTATCTTTACTTATATGTAAATTAATTAAAATTAGTACATTGTGAATATTTAAAGCGGTCTGTAATTCCCTAATTAAATCAATTTTAGAATTTCAACATTTCGCTGATTTTTTTAAATTTTGGTAACAGTTTCCTGTTTTGTGATCCTAGGGATCCTCAGATATAGATTTTGAACGAAATCGGTTCAATAACAAAGAATTTCAAAATGGCGCTAATTTTTTTAAATTTTGGTACCAGTTTCCTGTTTTGTGATCCTAGGGATCGTCAGATATCGATTTTGAACGAAATCGGTACAATAACAAAGAATTTCAAAATGGCGCTGATTTTTTAAAATTTTGGTAACAGTTTCCTGTTTTGTGATCCTAGAGATCCTCAGATATCAATTTTGAACGAAATCGGTTCAATAACAAAGAATTTTAAAATGGCGCTGACTTTTTAAACTTTTGGTAACAGTTTTCCGTTCTGTGATCCTAGGGATCCTCAGATATCAATTTTGAATGAAATCGGTTCAATAACAAAGAATTTCAAAATGGCGCTGACTTTTTAAAATTTTGGTAACAGTTTCCTGTTTAGTGATCCTAGGGATCCTCAGATATCGATTTTGAACGAAATCGGTTCAATAACAAAGAATTTCAAAATGGCGCTGATTTTTTAAAGGGCATTGTTCCGTCCCCATACAAAGTTCGCCTAAGAACCAACCGTCATAAAACATTGATTACTGGGTTCAAATTAATACCTTTTTATACTTGAGAGCAGATTAAAACTACGGACACTTCCAAGAAAATTACTTATTACCAAAAATATTTTCAATTTTGAGTTTATTTCAGCATTCACGATCAATCTACTTGAACAAATAAATATCATCTCTATCCATTTGTAATAGAGCTGTAAACAGTATGTAGATAAGACAAGATTCGCCGTAGTTCATCAAAAACATTACAGATGGCGTTATTAATAATGCAAGTATCGTCATAGTTCATCGAGAACTTCACAGATGGCGTTAAAAATATTAAATTATTGTACTTTCAATAGATGGCGTTGCTAGATTCCGAATATTTTTAAATTTTTATTATTTTAATTTTTTTATTTTAATTTATTTAAATTTTTATTATTATTATCATTTTGACATTGTATTACTTAAATTATTAATTTGACTACATAACTGACATGACATGGCCCATGACATATCTATTAAAATTTGACTTTAAATTATATTCGTAATAGTTAAAAAATACTAACTAATATTCGAATTCAACATAACTTGTGAGATTAGACATTCTTTTTATTTTAATTTTAATTATTACATGTAGGTCGATAAATTAAAATGTAAAGTGTAAGACTTACTGGAATTGTTAATAGGTATAAGTTTGTTTAATAGTACTAATATACATATTGCAATGCCCTGACGGGGCCTCATGTTCTTATAATTAATTAATTATATTATATTGTATGTACATGAATGCAATGAATAAATGAAATACTAGCGCACTTAGCACTTTAAGCAGCTTTAATCTTGTTTCTTACGATACAGATCTAGCGCTCAAGCGGTGGTATTGTACATTATTTAAAACTTAAGTTATTGATCTGTGGTTAATAATCCAGAGACGGAAACTTATAGTAATCAATTTAATACCCATTTACTTATTTTTTAATTAATTTGAAGTGTCCGTTAAATTCTGCAATTTGGAATAGACTATAAATTAAGCTAAGAATTACTGTATATTTCAAACGTGTGTTGATTCTTAGGCGAATTTGGTCAATGTCCTTTTGGTACCAGTTTCCTGTTTTGTGATCCTAAGGATCGTCAGATATCGATTTTGAAAGAAATCGGTACAATAACAAAGAATTTCAAAATGGCGCTGACTTTTTAAAATTTTGGTACCAGTTTCCTGTTTTGTGATCATAAGGATCCTCAGATATCGATTTTGAACGAAATCGGTTCAATAACAAAGAATTTCAAAATGGCGCTGATTTTTATTAAATTTTGGTATCAGTTTCCTGTTTTGTGATTCTAGGTATAGTCAGATATCGATTTTGAACGAAATCGGTACAATAACAAAGAATTTGAAAATGGCGCTGAATTTTTAAAATTTTGGTACCAGTTTCCTGTTTTGTGATCCCAGGGAGCGTATCGATTTTGAACGAATTTAAAAAACGATAGTTCCGGTTTTGTTTAAGCAGATTTCAAACAGCCGTATTCTACGCAATACACTCCTGGCATTTTTAAAAAGGTCGCGGAAATAGACTTATACGTGATCACTGGTCATGACGCGGCACTCACTACTGGCGGCATTGCGACGACTGCATATGGGTCTCGTCGATGCGTAGGTTTGTGTGAGTGAGCTGTTTCGAACCTTTCTAGGTAGTTTCACTACTGTTTGTATCTGTTTACTGTGGTATTAATAAGTTAACTTAAAATATATCGTAAGATTTAAACGTGAACGCGCACCTGGACGTACCGCATGAGCGGCAGTTGGTTCTCATGGTTTTGAGCAGTACTACCTACATCAAAACTCGCAAATACGCGCTCAGGAACCGATCTTGAAACGAATAAGAATTAGGTCATTCGCGCCTGCCGCATCGTCCTCACTACACCGTACGCATTAAAACGCGCCGAATCTGATGACGTCAATTGTCATTCGCTTGTATGGATGGGATACGTATACCTACAGTATTTTACTAAAATGCAGCTTGGTGAGCGGGTGTTACGTAGCATACGAATTCATAATAAAAAAAATATAAAATGGGACGACTGTGTGCTTGCTGCTCCTGCGATGAGCATGTCTAGATGCGCGCTCATCTTTACGTTCATATACATCAGTCAGTTATTGTAACATCTGTAATAATTTATAATATACCATGTTCTGGACAATAAACGAATTATGAATTATCAGTACTATCAGTAGACTATTTTTTTATTCCACGAAAGATGGTGCTAACGTACTTGTAAGCACTTGAAACGAATAAACTTGTACAGAGTGCCATCTATTGACATCATTGTAAAGTTCTGTTCAAAATACTGAAGCTCATTAAAAATTAAATAATTTCGTTTCCTTATAATATTTACTGAGACCTCGCGGTATCCATAAGATAGTTTCAACTATATATTGTAATAGTTAACTTTTAACATTAGACGCAAAAGAGCTAAAGAGTTATTGGAGAAACGAATAAACTTTTACAGAGCGCCATCTATTGACATCTTTGTGAAGTTCTGTTAAAAATACTGAAGCGCATTAAAAACTTAATAATTTCGTTTCCTTATAATATTTATCTAATTTTAGTATCTGTTGTTCAAGTACACGATATAATTCAAATAATTGATCAAGTTTCAGGCAGCCTATCAGAAAATTGAGAGTTCTGAGGTCCACTTTGGACGTTAGAAAATCTCCACTTTGAAAGCCTCCCATTTCGTCAATTTTAGGGGAAAAGTTATAAAAATATGGATTCTATTCCTAATTATCTTTAAAATGATATACCGCAACCCTATGTAACGCTATAAAAAATATTTTACTTCGCATTCGCTTCTATGAGAGCCCCCTGAAATAAAGATTTTTTATAACTTTTTAAGCCATATTCGGCTGGAGGCATAGGTTTACATATTATATTTAAATTTTAAGTAATTACGTTCAGTAATTCAGAAGTTATAAGACTCTGACAGACGGACGGATAGGGTTGCCAACTTTTTTTGACAAAAAAACGGTTTTTTTTAAATTACTTTATTTTTTTAGGATAGGAAAAAATAAAGTATTTGGAAGGAAAAAAAAGTATTTTTCAAATTTTATGTTTTTATGTCAGAATGTCACCTGTCCTGTCACATTCAAAACACGACATCTGACATCTAACATTTCGTTCAGTAATTATAAATCGTTTCCATCATCCGTTTTAACTTATTATTATTATCGAACATAAGTTTAGCTCTCACGCATACAAATTAAATAAATATATGGCCTAAAGAGTTATAATAAACTTACGTAAATAAATATAAATTAATAAACTTACATACACAAATAAATAGTTGTAGCGGGGTTTTTAGTTCCCGCGGGAACGCTAAAATTGTATAATTCTAAAACACGAAAGTCATCAATAATGAATTTGGATGTCAACGACATGCTCTTATTTAAATATTTCTTATTGTAATTCTTTTGAATCGTCGAGTGAATCCACCAATCGTTTGGAATGCCATTCCTACATAGAAGAGCCAGCAAGAAACTCGGTGGTTGCTCTTTTGATAAAATAAATAAATTACAATCATAATTTGTGAAGGTAACTGAGTAACTGCAGCCCCAAACATTGCTGGAGCGAGTCAAATCCATGCTCTTTTATCATTTACGTAATCTTCAACAGTATAACTAGTGGTTCGCCCCGAACTGAGACCTCGTGGTATCTTATGATAGTTTCAGTGTATAATTAATAATTATACTTGGTTATAAACTACATGCGCCAACTTGATATCTGTGTGTTATTTTATAGCTTAAATATCAGTACTACTACTTAACGCAAGGTGGCGGGAATAATCAGTTTGCATTAGTAATACATTGCAAGATATCGCAATATAAAGATATAATTAGTCCTAAATTTAGTAGGTATAATAAACAAACGTAAAATAACAATGAATTAGATTAGTTAACAATTACATAAGAATCAACAAATATTATGTCAAAGTAAATTAGTACCACTTCTCGACGTGTGCTTGCGGCTCCTGCGGTGAGCATGTCTAGATGCGCGCTCATCTTTACGTTCATAGACATCAGTCAGTTATTGTAACATCTGTAATAATTTATAATATACCATGTTCTGGACAATAAACGAATTATGAAATAACAGTACTATCAGTAGACTACTTTTATATTCCACGTAAGATGGTGCTAACGTCTATTATTTGTAAGCACTTAAAATGAATGAACTTTTACAGAGTACCATCTATTGACATCCTTGTGAAGTTCTGTTAAAAACACTGAAGCTCATTAAAAATTAAATAAGTTAGTTTCCTTATAATATTTATCTAATTTTAGTATTTGTTGTTTAAGTACAGGATATAATTCAAATAATTGATCAAGTTTCAGGCTCAGCCTTTCAGAAAATGGAGAGTTCTGAGGTCAACTTTGGAATCAGAAAATCTTCACTTTGAAAGCCCCCCATTTCGTCAATTTTAGGGGAAAAATTAAAAAAAAATATATATTTTTGGACTCTATTCCTAATTATCTTTAAAATGATATACCGCAACCCTATGTAACGCTATAAAAATATTTTACTTCGCATTCGCTTCTATGAGAGCCCCTGAAATAAAGATTTTTATAACTTTTTATGTCATATTCGGCTGGAGGCCATTGGTTTACATATTATATTTAAATTTGAAGTAAAATTTACGTTCAGTAATTCAGAAGTTATAAGGCTCTGACAGACGGACGGATAGGGTTGCCAACCTTTTTTGACAAAAAAAAATTTTTATGTTTTTATGTTAGAATGACACCTGTCCGGTCACATTCACAACACCAAATCTGACATCTAACATTTCGTTCAGTAATTATAAATCGTTTCCATCATCCGTTTTAACTTATGTGTACCGTTAAATAGTTTAGTACCCATAATGAGTATTTTATTTTACCCATCACAGTAAAGGTTGAAAATAAAGTATTTTCACATACTTTATTTGTATGCAAAACTATAATTACCAAAAATAAAATAGGATACGTTTATATAAAGTATGGTTGGCAACCCTAGGACGGACAAGTGCAAATTCACTCAAGTAGACTCAGAGACCTTCGCTTCGCTCGGCCAATTAGAAAAAAAAATAGTAAGCTGTTGATGCACAAGACATTCGAGTGCTTTAGATAAAAAGGGAAGGATGGATATGGGTCGGTAATCCACATACGTCGGATTTGATTTCTTAGGGAGAGGAATTATTTATGCTTCTTTCCAGTATGAGGGGATTGGCTAAAGAAAACAGAAGGAAAGTTCGGGGTTGTGTCTGTCAGCAGTAAGTTGATTAATAGTGTTATGTTTCGCATTTATATTCAAAGTAGCGGAAGAGGAAAATTGCTTATTGAGCTCATTCAAATCAAGATTAGGAGAATCTACATTTTTTTCCCTTTCCAACCCCTAAAGTTTTAAGGAAATACCAGACCTTAGTCGAGTCTTCTTCCACGACAACAGATTTATGGATATGGCGTCGTTGACTATCTCTACACACCATGTTGCAGCGATTACGTGCCCTCTGGTATTTTTCACGGTTTAGATCACTAGGGTTCATACGATATTTAGTTTTCGCAATGTTCTTTTTGTCCTGTAGCTTTTTTATGTCTGCAGTGAGTCAAGGAGCAGGAAGATGCTTCATGCCAACTGGCTGAATTGGAGGGTGAATGTCGTATAGTTGTGTGAGTAAGAAGTTAAATATAGAAATCTGCTCATCAATGGTGTCAGCACTCGAGACTACCGACCAATCGATATTGGCAGCATTCTCTCGCAACCGGTCCAAGTCCATTCGAACAAAATTGCGCTGGAGAAGGATCCTTGGTTTAACTTTAGGGGGTTTAAATTTATAGGACAAATAGAGTAAATTGTGATATGAAAATGCGGAAGCATCACACTGACCATGCTTTGCAACATGGCCAGGGGAAGAAACGAGAATTAAGTCAATAAGAGAAGGCGCTCAGTTAGGAAAAGTGTGAGTTGCTGAAAGGGGAAGAATGTGCATGTTGGTGCCATTCACGAGAGATTTCAAACGAGATGACCTATTGTCATTTTTAAGGAGACATGTATTGAAATCTGCCATGATTACCGTGTGCTCGCAAAGAGAGGTGCTCGACAGGATTTCAAATGATGAAAAATAGTCAATCGTTAGATTTGGACTGTAATAGACTCCTAGAAGGAGCTTCATATGTCCAGGCGTTATTTCAATGAAAAGATGTTCAGGGCCAGCACTAGACATTGGTTGCGAGGAACTTAAAATAGTAAAAGGAACATGCGATCTTAAATACATGACCACGCTACCACTAGTGCGCCCAATACGGTCGTTGCGAATCAAGTGAAATCCTGGAAGAGAGTAGGTTGTTGAAGGCAAACAAGGTTAACCACGATTCAGAAACTAGAGATGCGTGGATATTTTTATTATCGAATGAGGACAACATGTCAGGATAATGTGCAGGAATACTCTGGGCATTTATATGAATTGCGTTGAAATTTTTCAGTGAATCTGAGAAATGAGAATTCAGAGTTTCACTTATAGAAGAGATGCTGTAAAAACATCATTGCTGTCCAATCCATCTGAGTCAGAGAAGGAAAAAACTGTCGTCTAAATTTTCATTATTAGAATTAATAATTTTGATTAAATAATTGTATACATCTAAAAATAGAATATAATATTTACAAACCCACCCACCAGTTGCAAGGAAAAAATCACTTCTTATAACAAATATAGGTTTGTGTGAAATGATAAAGTGACTTGAACTAGGAAATGAACTGTCCGGTGGGTACTATGAGTCACATTTACCTATGAAATTATACTAAATCTGTGTAAAATTACTGTTTTTTAAATATAAAACAATAAAAATTAAAGAGCTCTTTTAAAATGTTGTCAAGTTTTCTAGTCCTACCCTCGAATAACATAACACAAAAAGAATATATAACATTTAATTTCTTTTTTAAATGTATTATGTCAGTGAGTAGCTTGTCTCTGGTGAGAGATGGTGACTGACACTGACCTAATCAAAGCATAATATGATATATAATCAACTAGCTGATGCCCGCGACTACGTCCGCGTGGTTTGAGGTTTTTTGGTTCCCACGGAAACTTCTTAGTTTTCCGGGATAAAAAGTAGCCTATGTGTTATTCCAGACTATAATCTATCTCTGTGCCAAATTTGAATAATATTAATATTATTAAATATTATAAATGCGAAAGTTTGGATGAATGGATGGATGTTTGTTACTCAATCACGTCCGAACGGCTGAACAGATCTGGATGAAACTTTTTATCCCGGAAAACTAAAGAGTTCCTGCGTGAACCAAAAAACCTCAATCCACGCGGTCGTAGTCGAGGGCATCTGCTAGTATGGGATATATCTCACGATACACTTACTTTTTGCTCAGGATATATGTGCTCTGGGATGTTTGGGTAACTGAAGTGGGTTTTGATCAGGAGCTAGGAAGTCTACTAACAACATCTCTTATTTCTTCATTATCATCCGGAACTTCTTCGAGGCATAATTCTTGACAAATTTGTAATGTTCTTTCAATATCTATGTTGGATTCAAACTCTTTTTTCTTCCGTAATATTAGATGTACATTTTCGTCGTATAATCTTATGAATTTCATATTTTCAAGAATATCTGCCTCCTCATGACGAAATGGAATGTACAAAGTTACCATTTCTCTTTTATATTCGTTGAAATCAGTAGCCGTATCATAATTGCGATAACGTATTACTCTCGGTTCATCTCGTTTGACATACTCTCCTTTGTGATTTTTGTAGTACTTAGAAACGAATTGCGCGAGCGAAATATCTTCCACATCTTCAGGTCTTTTTTCATATTTGTCAAACCAACTTTCTTTCCATATATCTGAGCAGTCATCGTCTAATTCACTCAATTCCTTCATAGTTTTTTTTATTCTTTGTCTTTCGATAGGCCATACAGTTGGTATATAGACAATACTGGTTGAACTTTTTGACATAGGCTCTCTCAACAAATACCAGGCAGCTTCTTGACTCGTCATCTCAGTGTGATTTAGAAGATTGATACTAATATTTTTAGTGATTTCAAATATATCAAATTCTGGGTGTTCATCCATGATTTCAATTATTTTTCTTTGTAAATTGCTAACACCTCTATTCGTTTTGTAGACGTACTCTACGACGTAAGCCGCGCACGAATACTCTTCTGTTATAAATTGAAAGTCTGTATTAGATTTAACAATGTTCAATATAAATGGATTAAAAGTATTGTGCCATTTTTCATTAGGTTGACGCTTCGGAAAAACTTTTGGTCTATTGATTCCTGCGCGAATAATATCAACATATTCCTGATCGGAATGTATATTATTATCTTCATAAAATGTTTGAAAATCAATGTATTCATAATTTTCCAAATTTTTTCTGAGATCATCATATTTCGCTTTACACATATTAAATCCATCTTCGGTGTCTTTCATCGGTGTCAAAATCATTGTTGTCTTAATTGGCATAAAAGGTGCTACAAATCTACATTTTTTCATTCGTTTTGATGATACGCCTTTGTAACATGTAAAAGTATGCTTGTGTGTTTGTAATTTGATATTACCTGATGCCTCTGCTACAGATACCGATATTAGAGAATCTATAAGATCGATTGCTTTACTGTAATCTTTTTCCAGTGCGTCTTCAGGAGCATTGTCGAGCCAAGCTAAAATGTGCGCACATGGACTACCCCGATGTTGAAATTCGATTCTTTTGAAGTAATGCAAAATTCTATATTTCTTGAAAGGGCTAAATCTTTTCGATTGCAGTATTTTCATTAGGACACTGAGCAACTTATTGAAATATATAGCACAAGTCACTGCGTCTTCATTAATAAGTGTACTCTTTTCTATAAAATGTAATGCTGCTGCATCTTCAACCGATATTTCAGAATTATTTTTTAAATTATGTAATAATTGTAGCAATTTCGGCCATCCTATTTCGTTTGCACTTATTGTAAAAAAAACTGTTGGCTTACCATATTGTCTAATCATTGCAAATAAGTCCTTTTTTCTTTCTGACCAATAATATGCTGAATTCGGGATCGTGCGTAGAAAAGCCAAATTACTTTTAATACAACCTTGTACATAATTTTCTGATTCTATTTGCTTTTTAGTGATAGTAGTGCCTTTTCCAACATGTTTGAATGCAATAGAAAGCGAATCTCGTATTCTTAGTCTCATTATTTTCATGGCCAAGTATAACAAATGCTGAGGGGTAACTCCTCGTCTGTCAGATCGTCTGAGTTCACTTGTTGCCATCATAAAAGGTGTGACAGTAAGGCCATCACGAAAAGTTCTAAATTGACCCAGGTATATTTGTGGAAAAGATAATTCCTCTGCATGTTCATCGAATAATAGACTAATGGGAATATTACCTTCTCCAGGAGCAATTCTTAAGTACATTTCGTCGTTCCACATTAATGTTTGTTGCTGTGCTATTAAGCTTTCATCGATTGGTATTTGTTCTGAAATGTGACTGTCACCATCTTCATCGTAGATGATTTCATCTTGTACATCATCTTGGCTATATAAGAAGCTATCATCAATCGTAATTCCATAAGAAGTATAAAGAGGTGTATCTTTCAAGTATCGCAACCACGTTTTTAGTTTTCTTTTATTGACTATACCATAAAGGTAGCTGGATTTGTGTATTTTCTTTCTTTTAATATGAACCGTAATGCTATGATCGTCATCTATATTTCTTGGTAATGAATGTACCATTGTATTTACTTCTATTGGAACATTTATCACCTGCCCATAGATTCCGAGTTGACCATGAATATGTCGAAGTCTTCGAATTTGCATAAATGCAATTCTTGGAGATATAAGTCTTTCTGTTACCAAATCTAATGGAGAATTTTTTAGATTTTCCGGAAGTGGAGAATATTTAAATCCATTATATACCGAAAGTGGTGGAACACGATTCTTATTAATTGTTGTTAAGCAAGTTGAGCAAATTTTCACCTCAGCTGAATTAAAAGCGTTTCGGAGCATTGTTCTTATAAATTGAATATTGGGAGTCATATAGTTATAAACAAAAATTTTCAAATCTTTTTTAAACCATAGTCTATCGCAAATGTCACAAACATGGCCAAAATCATTTTCAAGAAAATCTTTTTGAAATTCTCGATGAGCACTGGAATCTTGTTGGAAAGAAGAGTATGTTTGTAAAGATAAGTTAAGTTGAGAACGCATGTTTTGAATATTATTTTGAGCATCACGTGGTAGATTATTTTGAGAATTTGATGCATACTTTATTATTATTGGTTCATCTAATAGTGGAACATAATTAACTTGTGCAGGAATATCGTTTTGAACATTGGCATCATAATCTGAATATGATTCTGGGGGGTATAATTCATTTCGTATTGATGAGCCAGCAGCGCCGGGTGTATGAGTTGGTGGGATATATGGCACATTTCTTGTTGACGGGCCTGGAATTTGTGAGGTATGGAAATTCTGATGTTCAGGAATAATTATTATATCCTCTTCAACGGTTATTGTTCGATGTTTAGAAATTCGCGAATCAATTGTTTGTTGTTTTTTTCTCTTTTCTCTATATCGCTGACACTTCAGTTTATTTTGGAGTTTTCGATGGTTATTATAATATTTTTGGAAAATAGAGTATGTTTGTAAAGATAGGTTATGTTGAGAACACATGTTTTGAGTATTATTTTGAGCATCACGTTGAAGAATATTTTGAGTATTTGATTCATAGTTTACCATTACTAGTTCATCTAATCGTGGAACATAATTAACTTGTGAAGGAATATCGTTTTGAACGTTGGCATCATAATCTAAATACGATTCTGGGATGTATAATTCATTTCGTATTGTTGGGCCAGCAGCGTCCGGTGTATGAGTTGGTGAGATATATGGCACATTTCTTGTTGACGGGCCTGAAATTTGTGAAGTATGAAAATTCTGACGTTCAGGAACATACTTTGCAATTGCTTTTGAGGGTTGATTTGTCTGTAAATTAATCAAATTACTGGCTCTTTTCCTATCTCTATACCGTTTATTTTTTTGTTTGTTTCGTTCTCTACGACGTTTAATTATTATATCGTCTTCAATTGTTTGGTGTTGTCTTTTTCTCTTTTCTCTATATCGCTGACACTTAAGTTTATTTTGGAGTTTTCTCTTTTTTACAATTTCATCAGATATTTCCCCATGATTTTTATCATTATCAGAGGAAACCGCTCCTACCAATTCTTTTCCATCTTCTTGTCTTTTTTTTCTTTTACCACCGTCTGAAGACATCTTCAGGATCAAGGATCTAAACAAATATGGAAAACGGATATTTAAAAAAACACTAATTTTATTATAATATTTTTTCGTAAATTTCTAATAATGGAATTGAATGATACAAAATTATAAATAACCATTTAGCAAAAAATAACAAAGTACATTTTTATTTTTGACAATTTAAATAAAATTTAATTTTTCAATAAAGTAAAATATTTTATGGAATGAAAGTCGGAAGGAATCTTTTTCATAATTTTAAACTAAAGATTTTAATAAAATAAGGTAATAAACTATTATATTAAAATCTACGATAAAAATATTATTGTAAGAAATCTTCTAAGCCACTGAAATATTCATTGCAGAGGTTAAATATCCCTTTGTCTGGCGCGCCATTTCAGTATGTTACCACGGATCTGCGCCGATCTCAAGTGCGATCTCAAGTTCATCTCAAGTGGCGGTGTCGAATATCGGTCCGCCGGCCGGCCGGGCATGTTTATTTAAATCATCTCGTATTACTTGTACGAGCTACGTAAACACACAGTACGTCATTCAAATCGTTACGAAACATAGCTATAGATTAAAGTTAAAAAGGTTATCGCACTTCTATATTAGAAAATAAATAATATAAAATTTTCAAACGCCAATATAAATACGAATATTTCAAATAATAGTACTTTTTCTTTTTCAACTTAAAAATATTGGTATATTTTTAGTACCTACTCACTATTGTACTGCAGTTATTCTACAACTAAATAATTTTACTTGTAAAGATATATATACTAATAGATATAGATATACAATTAACATGTCGTTGACGCGAACCCATAAGATTTTCCCCTACCAAAAAGTGCTCAATGCGGCTAAAGAAGTTTTCACTTTAAAAAAAAACTGTAATTAGAACTAAACGTTATTGGTACTGGCAGGTATACTGACTTGTTCTCAGTGATGAGTGCAGAGTGTGAAGAGCTAGAGCTCACAGCTGTATGAGGCTTGCATACTTGTGACGTTTCACATTCACCATCACCGTCACTGCTCTGCAAAACACAAAACTTTAAACATTTCTATTCTTTAACAGAGAGTTTCACAACAAATATATGAACTCAACAAGTTGATGAAAGTGTTTAGCCGGAGAAAAATGTCTCACCTGAAGATGTACGCTCATATGTTGCATGTACGCATATTCATGGATAAACTCCTCCAAACAAAGTGTACATTGGAAGGGAACACTTTCGTACTTTATAGGAGCTATAATGTTATTTTCTATTGTACTGACTGCACTTCCAGTTGATGTCTGATAATTGAAATCTATATCAATTTCAATGAATTTCTCATCCCTATCTGCCTCTACTTTAGTCTGCACTTTGTTTTCGTTTTCTGTCGTAAGATTCGCGAGCAGAGGAGCCACTGAAACAATAGTTATTTGTTCAACGAGATAAGATAAGTTATTTATTTATTACAAAAATATACGTGAAGAATTCTTACAATATTTTTTGAAACAGTGTTCTATCAAATATGGCGTGCAATTATTATTAGCAGTTTACAGCATAATATTATCTACTTATTATTTCGTGATGCAATTAAACAATTATTTAAACACAGCGCAGTACCACAAATCATCACTTAATTACAGTTAATAAGAATAAACCATACAGCTGAATATTATGAAATAGTTACAAAATTTCATTAAATCTAATATTGCTAATAAAATGTCAATATGAAATTATAAAGATCAGACGTTATGGATACCTGTGGGATACCTGTGATTTATTATTATTTTACACAAAATTATTAAAATGTCAGACTATTATATTATACACAAAGAATCATTGATCGATAAACACGTAAAAAGATATATTGCTAGCTGATGCACGCGACTCCGTCCGCGTGGATTGAGGTGTTTTAGGGATATGAAAAATAGATAGTAGCCGATTCTCAGACCTACTGAATATGCATATTAAATTTCATAAAAATCAGTCAAGCCGTTTCAGAGGAGTGTGGTAACTAATATTGTGAGACGAGAATTTTATATTTTAGAGATATTCTAATGTATAAAAGATATTTTAAAAAATAAATAATTAAAATTAAAACAATGAAGAAATGATAAAAATATAAAAAAAACTATTCTAATTATTATATTTACAAAAAATACACACCGTCCAAGTGGTAAAATGTATGATTAATTAATTTTAATATGTTGAGTTATACTCATAGTTATTATAATTAATATTATTATCCTGCAAGAACTCATGAACTGTGTAAGAACATTTATTTAATAATGATCATGTCCATTGGACCTTGAGATCGTAGTCTACTTTACAGTTACTGTAACTTTTACCACCCTTTTATAACTGAAAAGGGTTTAACTACTTACCAGAGGTCTGAGCCGCGCGAGCAGAAGGGCTGGGGTCTGCCTGCCTGTGAAATATATCAGAATGTATGTAGAGTGTACAGGGGAGCCACTAGCCAGTATGTAGCTGTACTGCATATAGCAGGTTACAGAGGAGGAAAGGGTATTGTGATACTAGTACAAGTGTATATTAACTGTAACTTGAAGTAAACGTTATTGGTACTGGCAGGTATACTGACTTGTTCTCAGTGATGAATGTAGAGTGTGAAGAGCTCACAGCTGTATGAGGCTTCCATACTTGTGATATGTCATATTCACCATCACCCTCACCTTTCTGCAAAATACAAAACAAATTTATAACATTTCTATCCTTTGAGAGATTAAGGGCCTTATTCACCATCTTCAAGTAAAGTCTCGAGTAGTTACTTCCTGATTAGTGTTAATCAGCAAGTAAAAGCTACAAGTAAATTGTACTGTATGTAGAATATTTACTTGTAGTAAAAGTAAAACTATCACTCACCTTTGCGTTTTAGGCATAATTTCATGTTTTTAATCAAATTTCATTAAGATCGGCAAAATAATCAACACGAATTTTCGGAATTGTTCTTACTACTAGTACTGAAGAAATTTCTAATACATTTAGTTCAGGTAGGTACTTGAATGTCAACTTCGTGTCGTTACTAGTCGTTTAGCTAGCTATTGAGCAGATGAAGCTGCAAGTAAGTTACAGGCTACTTTAACTGTCAGTTAGTGCTACTCAGCTATTGTGAAATACTCTGCTACTCATGACTTTAACTGGCAAGTAGCATACTCGAGACTTTACTTGAAGATGGTGAATGAGGCCCTAAGAGAATCTATGAGATTAACAATTTTATGAAAGTGTGTAATAGTGAAAAACCGTCTCACCTGGAGATGCACACACACATGTTGTATGTATGCATGTTCATGGACAAATTCCTCCATACAAAGTGTACATTGGAAAGTAATGCTTTCACATTTTAATGGATCCCAAACAAAATCCTTGTCATTGTTATGTTCATGTAAAACTTCCGAGTCTCCATCAACCAACATAGAGACATCACTTTCTTCAGTTTTCACTACAATTCTCTCTCCAGTTTCCTCTAATTCTATCTGTCTATTTTCTTTGTTTCTTGGTTTTTGGATCTGTCTGTCTTCTGAGGGGTGTTCTAGTATCAAGGGTGTTGTCAACACCATACTACTCTTTAGTTGGTGTTTTGTGCGGTTTATCATTTTTATATGTTGCAGTGTAATCTGTTGAGAAACAGGTTAAAAATTCAATTAATGTTAATATATGTGGATGGATTACCAATAAAATTGAAGTGCATTAGATGAATATAAACTTCGTTTTAATAATAATAGTTTTATTACTTAATTAATAGCTTTGTGCTCAGAATGGTAGATCTGTCACCAAATAAATCGATATCAATCCCTGACTGAGACTTTTTTAAGCTATCGCCAATTAAATTAGTTTAGAGTTTCTTTAGGTTAGGTTAGGGTTTCACATAAATAATCAGCTAGTGGTTATGGTCAGCTTTTAGGTTTTATCGGGTTAATATAACAAACACATTACAAAGTACCGAAAAATAATGTCTTAAATTGTAACCTGTTGACAGTTTACAATTTCGCTAGTTAGATTACAATCTAACGGTTTTTGCAATCTTACGGTGACAGATCACCAGATACACGAGAGGCGATGGACGCAGATGTGCCGCCGCTTCTGTCATATTTCATACAAAATGTATGGAAGCGACGGGACGCCAGGTATACAAAGGCGGCGGCCGTTTTTGGGTGTTCATTGAAACTGTTTTGAAATTATCAAACACACGCCGGCAAATCAGTCCAATATGGTATTTTTTTGAATATTATGAAATTTTCTAGTGACATAATATATGATTTATTGATGATCTCTTTAAATTGGTTGGCTTAAACACTTATTAGGACAAACCTATTATTTAAACTACTTATAAAAATTTATTTGGTACTAGACCTATGTCCATGATTTTAGGTGATTTATAGTGGAATTGATTTTATATTGTTAAGTGACTACATTTTGGTGATAAATCTATTTTGAGGGCCAACCCTATTATTTAAGAAACACAAAACTAATTAAATTGGCGATAGCTTAAATGATACCCATAATTAGTATACTCACTAGTTTATGTTTTTCAAGTAAGTCCATCATCAGTGCAAGGGCTCTCAAGCTCTTGTCTCTGAATTTTCCAAAGTTTATCAATCCCTGAGCGCATTGCATGCAAAGTGTGTGTTTTAGGTTTACTCGGTCACACAACTAAAATCACATGAAATTTAAGTATTCAGACATTCAATAAAATAACCATAACAGTCTCTGCATTGTTTATAGATTTATTAACAGAAATAGATTGTAAGATTTGTTCAACATACTGATTTACCTTTATTATACAAAACTACAATATATAACAATAACAATAGAAAATAAATGTAAGACTTACAGGTTGTCCGGTTAACTTTTCATATGTTTCTTCTAATTTGTGTTTACTCATTAGAATCAGCTTGCTGTCAGTGTCTAGGCATATCATGCAAACCTGTAAATATACAGCTAGTTACTGCTACATTACTGTTTCCATACAATGCTTCAATGTGAGGAAAAAAGGCAAATTCAGATCCAGCATTTTTGTCTTAGCTCCTTCTCAGCCACACTTTTAGATAAGACATATTTTGGATTTCCTTACTTACAATACATAACTGACCATAAAATTATGCGCTACCTAAACTGATGAAGGTATAGCACCAGTAACAATTTGCCTAAAGCCACATTCTGTTTCATAAATGTCATCATTTAGAAAATGCTGCGAGCAGACCACAGCAGAGTCTGGTAGGTGTCTGTCTTGTTTGCCAAGGGCTCTGAGCCAAGCAGCACGGAGTTGCACTTCACTGGGGAAACTGGAAGTAACCATTTATAATATACATAAACAAACAAACTTGGACTAGGCTTGGTGGTGGATTTTGGCCTAAAACTGTACTCAGGAGTGGGCTAATGATGAGTTTGAATCATAATATTATTAGTCATTAGTTTAAACAAATGGAATCAGTATACAAATCAAATTAAGCACACAATTTGAATTTCTCTGGTAAAATTTGATCTATGCTTCTATGCTAATATTATAAATGCGAAAGTTTGTTATTCAATCGCGCCAGAACGGCTGAACCGATCTGGATAAAATTTGGCATAGAGATAGATCATAGTCTGGAATAACATACTTGTTATCGCGGAAAATTAATGAGTTCCCGCAGGAACCAAAACCACAATCCACGCGGACTAAATCGTGGGCATCAGCTAGTATATAATAACAGTTGCGATATTATAAGGTTCAATAAAAAACTATA
Source organism: Erebia palarica (assembly GCA_964035005.1). NCBI lineage: Eukaryota > Metazoa > Arthropoda > Insecta > Lepidoptera > Nymphalidae > Erebia > Erebia palarica. The sequence continues at coordinate 9,333,672 of OZ035994.1, read as the reverse complement.
ACAGAAGAGATATAATCCAGTAATTATTATTTATGTCACGCTTTTGTCTATAGATTTCGGTACAACAAAGTTTTTTGCTGTGATTATACTTGATACTTCGTCTTGAATGAAACAACGAAGTAAACATCATTAAACATTATTGAGTAAAGAGCAAAAGAGACACTTGCCTGTGAAAGGTAATGCAGTCCGATTGGGAGGTGTTTTCAGAATTATTATTACAGGATGAAACACAACACACTAGCATTTTTAATTATTTTGTTTTTACGAGAGCAACTGTTTGTTATAATTTTATGTTTCATTCACTGGTTTTAACCACCGAACAGAAAGAGGAGATTTTAACTTAAAATACGTTACTTGTCTCCCATCCCATGTCTCCTTACACAAAGTATTCTGTGCTCCTTACTTTTTAATTTTTATTGATTTATAAACTTGTTCTGTCATCGAAATGAAACATAGAAGACTATAGATAAAAAGGTTAGCGCACTTCTTTATGGTTTACACATAGGGCTTACACTATCCTATATGTTACTTGTCTCTGGTTTACACAAAAAAATGACAAAAATAACAACAAAAAATGACCCCGTTTTTGAAAATAAAACCTCAAAAAAATAAACAATGGTGCCGATTCTGTAATGTAACATCTCTAAACTAAACTAAAATGGCAGCTTTAAATCTAGTTCTGGCCCTTTCCGTAGGGAGTATTATGAAAGGGTTAGCAATATTTATAATGCTCTAATTTTAGTTTAGTTTAGAGATTGTGCACTACAGAATCAGCCCCAATATAACCTGTATCATTGTTTAAAAAAGTTGTTTCACTCTATGGTTAGTCATTCCAGAGTAAAACAACAAGAACCAAAGATTATGTTCCATTTGTTTATTTCAAGAACAAAAACAAAAAATAAAAAATAAAGGGCATCACTTTACATTTCGTGTTTCCACAGACTTAATAAAGAAAAGCAGACTTATCATAAATTTCACACCCACATAGACACGTGTAAGGGAATCTGTGTCCTTTTCTCTCCAAGGAAAAATGTCTATGTTCCTATCTTTTTTTTATTTGTTGCAACACTGTGCAACACAATCGCACATATTGACAAAATTTCAATGCATAGAAGTCAGTTAATAAGATAAAAGACATTTAAAAGACATATGGCGTTTGTTAACATTGTGTTGTCATAAATTTTTTGTGAAATTTGGAGGATTAGTAGCCAATATTTATTGAAATAAAATGGTGAAGTGTTGTGGCCCCCAGTGTTACAACTTGATAGTTGATAGTAGAACATCTTGATAGTTGATACCTATGTTTTCCCAGTGCAATTTTCTAAAGATACCTACTTCCCAGAACAGTGATAAATAGCTAGGAAGATAATGGATCACCTTGTTTTACTTCGAGTTCTAGAGTGGAGTAGCCTTACTGGCTTTGTTAACCCCTATAAGTTCTATATAATAACCATTTAAGTCCTGCTCATTTAATGAGTTCCATATTTAATTAAGGAATGAAAAGCTTTTGAACATTCTTTAAAAGCTATATATGAGGGCTTTTTAACTTCTGTGTATTACTATTTTCCTATTATCATCTAAAGTCATCTTGATAAAAGTGGGAGTAAATTAAGAAAAGAACCGTGAGCGAGAAAATCAAAAACAGTACCCGTTTCGTAACAGTGGGCACGTGTTTATATAAAAGGAGACTTAATAGTAAAAGTTACAAAAGCACTACACTTGTAAACACGTACGAAGGTCCCTTAAGGGTTGTCAAGTTTTAGGTAATGATAGATATAAGGTTGCACCTAATTCCGGGTTTGTAGGAATGGAAAATCGGCGGAAAACACGTGTTGCTTCAGATCAGATGCAACTGTGGGAGTGGATTAACGTAGCATTGCTGGAGCTTGACGTTGACAACGAAGATACTAAGAGTCTATGGATGATTAATAGTGATCACGAAATCGTAGATTAGATTTGGTTGACTGATAAGTTATATAACGTTTTGATGATTTTGCTACATATCTAATACTGTATGAATTGTTTCAGGTCAAGAGCGAGAATGGATGGGTTCGCCTACTTGGCTACACACTAATTAAGTATTTTCGATTGACTCAATGAAGATCAAGAGCGGGATTGGATGGGTTCGCTACTTGGCTACACACTAATTATTTTGGATAGACTCAATGAAGATCAAGAGCGAGAATGGATGGGTTCGCTACTTGGCTACACACTTACTATTTTGGATTGACTCAATGAAGATCAAGAGCGAGAATGGATGGGTTCGCCACCAGCTGATTAAGTTACATTGTTGCTGTAAGCTTGTTTGATTTAGTATTGGGGACAAGAATGGATGGGTTCGTTACTCAGTATAAATGGAACAAGCGCAGCCAGTTCTCGAGAATGGATGGGTTCGAGGCTTATAGATAATTGAATTCTTAAGAATGGATGGGTTTAAGAATTGCAATTACTATGCTAGGGTTGATCTATACTTTACATGGTTGCTGTAAACTGCTTTTATTTAGTTTTGGGGACGAGAATGGATGGGTTCGTTACTCAATTTAAATGAAACAGCCACAACCAGTCCTCGAGAATGTATGGGTTCGAGGCTAATAGATAATTAGCTATACTAGCTGCTTTGTTTGATCTATAGTTTGGTTAAGGAGGCTAATGATTGTGTTATGATGGATAATTAATTGTATACTCTCAAGAATGGATTGATTTTAGAATTACAATAGGCATGATGACTGATTTTGAAAAATGCTCAGATTGTGTTCGGAAGTATCTACTATTTGGAAAAAATATATTATTTCAGCAGAAAAATAAGGTTTGGTAGATAAAATTGGCATTTGAAATTTAAATTTGAAAATTCGCGCCAAAACGCCCGCCGGTGTCATGGCGTCGTTTGTGACGTCACTATTGTTTTTACCAACGAACTCTGTGCAGTGTGCAGTAAGCAATAGTGTGATTGTCAAAGCTCGAAAACAAACAGTTGTGACGTCATTCGCTTCTTGGTGTTTAATCCATTATGGCGGATTGCTGTATTTTATAGTTTTATTTTATCGAAATAAATAGCAATCTCACTCGAAATAGAAAAATAAATACGTTTTTTATAATCCATGAATCCTATTTCATTAGATAAATTCATAATTTCATTGATTCTTGGTTACTGTCATCATGCTTATTCAAAAGAGTTAATTTATTTCGGAAGTTTATTTATTTATTTAGTTTTACCTGCTAATCCTTTTAGAAACAGGAAGTTAATAATATTCTGCCCACAAAATTCTGAAATTTCTTATGGAAACATTAATTCTATAATTATTTTATCTTTAGCCTTTATAGTTGTTGCTTTTGTTTTCGTCCATGTTATGTTTACTTATAAGTAATCACTACACTTAGCTTGTATAATAGGATGACTTTTATTTTTAGTAATGTGTAAGTGACTGTTAGTAAACCTATTATAAATTAAATTAAGTAAATAAAATTTGATGATATGTTACATTTACAATCAAAATATTGAATAGCGTTATGCCTTATACCTAATGTAAAGAACACGATACTCAGATAAATTTGAAGGGTTCAGTGAGTATATATTTATATGGATTGTTGTATGCTCTCAAGAATAGATTGGTTTGAGGATGACAAGTCAAAGGATTACATTTGTTTTGGGAGTTTATTGATTTCATGTTGTTACTATCTACAAAATAAAAAAAGCCATTATTCGTTATAATATAGATTACTTAATATACCTACTTGATAAATATAACTATAAATAAGGTAATATTGTACAAATTAATTAATTGTATTGCTTATTCAAGACTACATGGATGGGCCTACAGAGTGTAAGGTTTGCAACTGAGGCGTGTATTGGGTCATACACGTTATCAGGATGGACGAGTGTATAAGGTTCAATTATTTTATGAGATTTTTATTATGTTTTCTGAGGGTATTTTAAAATAAAGTTCGAGAAAACGATACGCTAAAGTGGGTACACTCGGGAGGTGGATTCATTCGGTAGAGATGGTCCAGCGGACATATTGGTTAAATTAGTTTTCTGTTAGTAATAGTTTGGAAAAAGTAAATAAAGTGTGATCTATAGTGAATTTCGGTAATTTTATACATTTATGAATAAACGGTATTTGATGTTTTATTGTAGAAGGCGTCTACACTAGCTTATTCCGGGTGACATAGGCTAGTAAAATTTACAAAAAATTGATGGGGTGACCATGGTCCCGCATTAAAGACTAAAGTTGAATATTTTTTTCGAAAATAAGATTAACTATAATATTACAATCATCATCTAGAAAATTATGAGTAGATTCCAAAAATATATAACACTGTAGTTCAATATCCAGTGATTCACAAAAAAATATCATTTAATAAAAATGTGAATAAGATTCTAACATTTTAGTTCGTTTTTTGGCAGGGCTGTCGTATTTTTTAATTTTGTTAAATATGACTTGTTGAAGTGTTGCTTCAAATAATAGTGTCAGAACTCAGTCGTATGCTCAACAAAATGGCCGAGAATTATAATCGGAAAAATATAGGAAATAAAAGCATTTCTTGGCATAATGGGTTCATCATGGTTATCATCATGTGTTGCTACCAATTACAGATATTATGGCAGTTCCCTATATAGGTATCTGTCACCGTAAGATTGTAATTTAAACCGATAAATTATAATAAAACTCACGAAATCACAAAGTGTCGAAAGATTACAATTTAACGCGTTATTTTCCGGTAGATTGTAATCTGTTAGGTTTATTAACCCGATAAAACCTAACTTAATCAAGTAGTAACTACTATCACTACTTGATTATTTAACCTAACCTACAAGAAAGAGACAAGAAAACGTAAATATATTACAATGAATATGTCAAAAATTTACACTCAGAACATTGAACGGTTCACAATCTTTTTAGAAAGATAATCTAACTCGCGAAATTGTAAACTTTAGAGTTTACAATTTCGCGAGTTAGATTATGAATGAATGAATGAATGAATATACTTTTATTGTACACCAAAAAACAATAACAACAGTACTTAGTTACTTAGCTAATAACAAAGGAAGTATACAATTTGGCGGCCTTATCGCTTCACAGCGATCTCTTCCAGGCAACCAATGGTTTAAAAGAACATAGCTACAGAAACAAACGGTAGATGGTGCAATAAAATAAAATAAAATATTGATATAAAGCTACAAATTATAATACATATACATATATATATATATACTAAGTATAACAAAATAAATAAAATATAATATACTAAATAAAACCCATAAATACTACACATATAATATATAAATAAACATACATACTCATATATACTCACAAATAAACAAAAATATAAATAAATAAACGTTAACCTCAAAAAAAAAAAAAAGAAACAATAGGTATCAAAATATATAAAAATAAACTACAATGTAAATAATATTATTGTGACAAATAGTATTTCTTTACAAGTCTTTTAAAGATATTTATCGATTGAGCCTCTCTGATGTCAAGAGGCAGTGCATTCCACAACTTAACAGCTTGTACAGAAAAGGATTTATGGAAGAAAGAGGAATTATGAGTAGGCGTCCTTAAAACAAGTTTCCTTGTAGTACGTAAATGTTCTCCTGGACGGCCTACAAATTCAAACTTCTCCTTTAAATAAGATTATTCTAACGGTTTTTATAATCTTACGGTGACATATCCAATGCTATGCCAAAAACTCGTTTTGAAGATGTGTACGCACTGACGCAGTGATTTATTTGTTTGACATAATTGATATAGCGATATAAATATAGATACTATGTTTCATACACCGACTCAAGGAACTTTGCTGTGATAATTGGCTGTATAAAAAAGCTGCAGCTCGGAAATTGACAGTGATCAGTAACTTTTGTGTAAGTCAACGAGCTTCTCCTTATTGTCGACCGTAACTACTGCAGCAGGGAGGTTTTAGATGTCATTGACAACAGTTATAGCAAAGGTGTTTGACGGTTTGTTGGAGCGACAGCTCAATACATATCTCCAAATTCATGATGCACAATTTAGTTTTAGACCCGGTGTATCAACGGAATGTGCAACTCTATCGTTTAAACATACCGTCAGATATTACACAGATAGGAGTCCCCCTGTTTATGCTACCTTTCTGGATCTCTCTAAAGCACTTGACCTGGTTAGCATGACATCCTGTGGTGTAAATTAACGGAAGCAGGTGTCCCACAGGTGTTAAATATTTTCAAATATTGGTATGACCATCAAACTAAGCAGGTTAGGTGGGGGAGTGCACTTTCGGAATAATAATGTGAGGAAGAGCGAACTCCTAGTGTTTCGAGTAAGGTCACGGAAACCTGAATATGTATCGCCGGTGACACTAGGAGGGGTCGATCTTCGGAGAGTGTCAGAGTTCAAATACCCTGGCCATGTGGTAACAGAGGATCTGAAGGATTACCTTGACATGGAGAGGGAAAGAAGAGCCGTTGCGGTTCGATGTAATATGTTGGCTCGCAGGTTCGCGCGGTGCACGTTGGACGTCAATGTAACACTTTTTAAAGCGTTTTGCCAGACGTTATACACGTGCAGCCTGTGGACCAACTATACAAAGAAGACTTACAATGTGCTCAGAGTGCTATACAATAACGCCTTCAGGGTATTGTTGGGGCTCCCCCGACACTGTAGTGCGTCGGCTATGTTTGCGTACGCGCACACGGATGACTTTTATGCTGTCATGCGCAAACGAGTAGCATCGCTGATGCGCACAGTGAGTGGGATTACCAATGTCATTTTGAGGGTGTTAGGTGATAAGCCTGATTATCCCATGCTGAGGCACTGGATACATACGCATGTCTATGTACCTAGTGCCCCAGCATGCAACCGCAGATATTTAAATTAGTTATTTTGTTTTATTTATTCTCTGTGTAATAACATAGTTTTTAAGTTAATATTGTACTCAAAATATGGACTATACTATGGTCTGAAATAAACATTTATTTTTATTTAGAAACGATCAACGGCTTTTTTTTACATGTCATAGAAAAATATAGAAAAAATTGTGCTGAAAAAATACCCCCACAAAAAATAAGTGTCCACAGGCCATGTGTGATACTCATTTGAGTTACACACTGATTATAATAATAAGTATGTATATGTTGTATAAACTAAAGATTTATAACAATATATACATTATTTATCACAAAATTGCAAAAAAAAACAACTACTAATAACAACTAATAAAAATAAGGTGATTTCTAAGTCACTGTTTTTGGGTAAAAAATTACCTTTATCGGCCATAGGGATACATGTATCCCAAGAATTCAAAAGAAACTACAAAAAAATATTTTATTTTTGCTGTAGAATATGTTTACTAGACCGTATATAAACAAAAATTTATAACCAAAAACTTAAAATAACTTCTGGAAACCATAAGGTCCTGAAAGGGTTAAATGAAGTCCTTTTATTACAAAAAAAATACTTTTTATGAGTTAAGTTAAGTTTAAAACGCAAGATACAACAAATAGTGATGGCAAATTATGGAATCAGTCACTATTTTTCTATAAAGATATATAGATTTAAGGGCGCAAACTAAATTTTTTACATAAATTATTTGCAATAAACTGGCGCAATTCGAGATAAGTCGATGTTATATACTTCCACCTTCGCGCACCTACCAATGATGCAATACTTGTTCGGTCTTTTTTACATAAAAAACATTGGTGAAAATAGCGATCAACAAAAGCGGCCGATGAATAAGCTATCCCTTATTTTCTAATAATTAATTCGGATTCTTTTTACCACGGGGTTTTAGAGTAGGCTTTTTAAGATCAGTTTATAAAAAAATCTGAATTTACAGGAATTTTGAGTTAGGTCACTTTCATTCAAGGGTGGGAATTGTGGATTCGGACGTTAAAATAAGTATAGTATAATAATTAAAAACAAAAAAGAGAAAGAAAGAAATATCTTTATTTGAGGCACTACACAGAAATAAACTTAAACTAAGTTTAAATTAGTTGGTACCGTGTGAATTAGTCGGGCAAATAATTGCGTATAAGCGGCCTGCCAGCATCGGGGTTCAAGATTGACTGCTTTAGAACTCTCGGGAGAATCACGACCGAAGCGAGTCGGAACGGACATACCCGAGGGTTCTGTTTGTCTCGCGGGACTTCGGCACAAAACCCTAAGTCACCTATTCAGAGAACCGATGGACGTTGGGGTCCCAAGGTGCTAGAATGGCGTAGCGTCGGCGGACCCCACGCGGTGGACGGACGACATCAAGCGAGTCGCAGGGAGTCGCTGGATCCAGGCGGCGCAAGACCGCGGCTTGTGGAGGACCCTACAGGAGACCTATGTCTAGCAGTGAACGTCCATCAGTTGATAACGAAATTGGGATTCATTTATTGCATTAATACATTGCCTCTTCGGGCGTGCAACAGAGGTACAAAACAATCGTTAAAATTATAAATATGATCTAATTAAGTAAGCATATAAGGAAAATATAAATTAATTAAAATCTAAAATATTAAAATCCGAAATTATATGTGAAGTTTAAATATGTCTGAGCTAATAACATTGATTAATGTTATAAAATGTCTTATCTATTAAAAAAATGAGTTATTTTTTAAACTGATTTATATTATTACATTTCCTTAAATGCTTACGTATCTTATTATATGTATATCTTAATCGCCATCACATGAACACTTGCAATCAAGATCAAGATTTTGGTTTTGTGTGTATAAATAAAATGAATAAATAATAATAATAATAATAAAAATAAATAAATAAATAACACCAGAATAAATCTTTACAGTTTTGTCGATTAAGTAATTCGAACTGATTTTCAATTCCTTATGAATAGAGCAAGTCCAAACATATAATATAGCAACGTAACAGTGAGAATATTGAGTTTCTTAATAAGAAAATAAGGTTTGCAGCTATCCCTTTTGTTATTTTACATATCGCTCTTATGCACCTTTTTTGCGCAACAAATACCATTTATTACTCTTTGCTTACAATCTAAGAGATACATCATTAATACTAATCTTATTTAAAGTCCGTCAAACTTATTTGAACCGGTGGCCAAAATTGGAACTAATTTATGTGCCTGTTTGGTTTTTTTAAAAAAAAATTCATATAGACCTCACGGCTAACCGAATTACAGTTTACATTGGGTCGGTGACCGAAAATGTCAATCAAGCTAAGGTAAACGCAGCATTACAGAATAATATTTTTGAATTCCTCATGGTTATACATATAAATAATGATGAGGACTTTACAGAGCCGCTTTCGAGTTCCCGCGCCATATTGACCGCCATTTTGGATACCTGACTTCCTATGAATTTCGCGTTGGCAACCGGCAATTCGGTTTCAGTAGGGTCAAATCTTTTACTAAAAAAGCCTTTAAGATCAAATGACTAGTATTTATTAAGGCTATGCCAGTAGGCCGAGTGGGAGTTTTTTTACGCATTTGATTGCGAAACCAGATGATGCACGCGACGGAGTCCGCGTGGATTAAGATTTTTTATTCCCGCGGGAACTCCTTTAATTTTCCTGAGTAAAAAGTAGCCTATGTCCATCCCCGAGATACAACCTATCACTGTTCCAAATTTCATCGAAATTAATTGAAAAGATGGGCCGGAAAGCGTAGCAGACATATTATTAGTATGGATTGATCGAGTGCCAACTGTCAAGCGCTTGACAATTCCATACAAATCGTAGTTAACGTTTGACGCGATCGAATGGGAAGAAATCCTCCCACTAGGCTCTGTCAGATCACGAAATCAAAAGGCGAATCAAGAGTTTGGGCTCTCTTCACCTCTAACGCATGATGCAACTGGATAGTCGTTAAACGTGTCTAAGTTACATTATCCACACCTGTCTTTTTCATGTCAACCCGGAATAAACTTATAAAAAAGTGACGGCATCCAAAAATTTTACTCTCTCAGTTTAGGCTGTGTTGTGCAAGTCGGCCTTAGAGTGAGTTTTCATGTGACGAATTAAATAACTATTGCGTGAAAATTCCTTATTGCAAATCTTACAAATATAAGGCTTTTCACCCGTGTGGGTTCTCACGTGCTTAGATAAAGTACTACTTTGGGCACTTTTGTACTCGCAAAACGTACAATTATAATTCTTTTCGCCGGTGTGAGTTCTTATGTGGGTATTTAAAGAACACTTAACTGCACATCTATACCCGCATAAATTACAAGCATATGGTTTTTCACCCGTGTGAGTTCTCATGTGTTTTTCTAAGTGACTTTCAGTTGCACATTTGTGTTCACATATCTTACAAGAATATGGCTTTATGCCGGTGTGAGTTTTCATGTGCATCTCTAAATAATAATTACGGGCAAATTTTTTATTGCAAACACTACATATATACGGCTTTTCCCCAGTGTGAGTTCTGATGTGTCTGTCTAAATTAGCTTTATCTGAACATTTGTATTCACATATCGTACAAGAATATGGTTTTTCGTCAGTGTGTCTTCTCATGTGGCGAACTAAATTACCTTCCTGTGAACATTTAAACTCGCACAACTCACACGCGAAAGGCTTTTCACCAGTGTGAGTTCTCATGTGCCTCACCAAAGTACCATTATGTGCAAATTTGGTGCCACAAATTCTACAAGTGTAAGACTTTTCACCGGTGTGAGTTCTCATGTGGATATTTAAAGAACACTTAAGAGCACATTTATACTCGCATAAACTACAAGCATATGGTTTTTCACCAGTGTGGGTTCTCATGTGCGATACTAAACTACCTTTTTGGTTACATTTGTAATCGCATAACGTACAAGGAAAAAGTTTAGTAATACTGTGAGCCTTCATGTGTTTAACTAAGTGATCTTTTCGTTTATACATTTTTCCGCACGTATCACAAATGAACGATACGTTACCAGTTTGTGAACTGCTTTGTAAGAACTTATGACATTGTGAGTGGCTGTCACCCGTGTGAGTTCTCATATGCCTTGCTAATTTCCGTATATCTGAACATTTGTATTCGCATAGCTTACAAGAAAAAGGCTTTTCGCCAGTGTGAGTTCGCATATGCCTCTGTAAATGACTATTTTGTACATATTTTTTATTGCAAATCCTACAAATACAAAGCCTTTCACCAGTGTGAGTTCGCATATGCCTCAATAAAGTACTATTACAAGCATATTTTTTATTGCAAATCTTACAAATGTAACGTTTTTCACCAGTGTGAGTTTTCATGTGCATAAGTAAATTACATTTACGGTTAGATTTGTATTCGCATAACGCACATGGGAAAAGTGAAACAATACTATGAACCTCTATATGTTTAACTAAGTCAGTTTTTTGTTTAAATATTTTATGGCAAATGTCACACATTAACGATATCTTATCAGTGTGCAAACTATCTTTTGTTGAATTATTATAATATTGTATATTACTGGCATTATTAAAACAATATGTTTTACCCTGTAAAGTTATGTTAGGGACTGGTACAATGTACTCTGTCTTTGAGACTTCATTCTGGCTTGATGCATGTGCGGGAGGGCTGGGGTCTGCCTGCCTGTGAAATATATCAGAATGTATGTAGAGTGTACTCAGGAGCCACTAGCCAGTAAGTAGCTGTACTGCATATAGCAGGTTAGAGAGGAGGAAAGGGTATTGTGATACTAGTACAAGTGTACACTACCTGTAACTTGAACTAAACGTTATTTGTACTGGCAGGTATACTGACTTGTTCTCAGTGATGAGTGAAGAGTGTGAAGAGCTAGAACTCACAGCTGTATGAGGCTTGCATACTTGTGACGCGTCACATTCACCATCACCCACACCATTCTGCAAAACACAAAACAAATTTATAACATTTCTGTTATCAGAGAGTATGTCTGTAACTATAACTAAATAAGAACTAAACAAGTTTATGAAAGTGTAAAATAGTAGGAGACTATTTCACCTGAAGATGCACGCTCACATGTTGCATGTACAAATGTTTATGGACAAACTCCTCCAAACAAAGTTTACATTGGAAGGGAGCATTTTCGTACTTCAATGGATCTTGAACAAAATCATTATCATAATTGTCTTCTTCATGTTTCACTTCCATGTCTCTATCAACTGACATAGAGTCATCACTTTCTTCAGTTTTCACTTCTCCTTTCAATCCAATTTCCTCTATTTCTCTCTGTTTGTCTTCTGAGGGGTGTTCTAGTATGTGTAAGTCATAGTGGTCAGGTCCTAGTGTTGTCAACACCATACTACTCTTTAGTTGGTGTTTTGTGTGGTTTATCATTTTTATATGTCGCCTTGTTATCTGTTGAGAGACAAGTTAAATATTCAATACATATAGTACAAGGATAAAGAAACAGTGCGAGTATATGCATTAAGTATACTCACTAATTCATGTTTTTCAGCTAAGTCCATCATCAGTGCACGGGCTCTCAAGCTCTTGTCTCTGAATTTTCTAAAGTTTATCAATCTCTGAGCACATTGTACACAAAGTGTTTGTTTTAGGTTTACTCGGTCACACAACTAAAACAACATGAAATTTAAGTATACAGACATTCAATAAAATAACCATAGTAGTCTATACATTGTTTATAGATTTATCAAAAGAAATTGACAGTACTGTAGGGTATGTTCAACATACTGATTTACCTTTATTATACAAAACTACAATACATAACAGAATATAAATTGACAACTTACAGGATGTCCTGTTAACTTTTCATATGTTTGTTCCAATTTGTGTTTACTCATTAGAATCAGCTTGCTGTCAATGTCTAGGCATATCATGCAAACCTGTAAATATACTGCTACATTACTGTTTCAATACAATTCTACAATGTGAGGAAAAAAGACAAATTCAGTTCCAGCATTTATTTCTTAGCTCCTTCTTCCTCAGCCACACTTTATCTGATTTAGATAAGACATATTTTGGATTTCCTTACTTACAATACATAACTGAACATAAAATTATGAGTAACCTGCACTGTTGAAGGAATAGCATCAGTAACAATTTGCCTTAAGCCACATTCTGTTTCATAAAAGTCATCATTGAGAAAATGCTGCGAGCAGACTACAGCAGAGTCTGGTAGGTGACTGTCTTGTTTGCTGAGGGCTCTGAGCCAAGCAGCACGGAGATGCAATTCACTGGGGAAACTGGAAATTACCATTTATGTTATACATAAACAAACAAACCTGAACTAGGCTCGGTGGTGGACTATGGCCTAAAACTGTACTTAAGAGTGGGCTAATGATGAGGATCATAATATTGACAGTTATGTTCGTTTAAACAAATGGAATCAGTATACAAATCAAATTAAGTACCTAATTTGAATTATTGGGGTCAAATTTGATCTATACTTCTATGCTAATATTAAAGATGCGAAAGTTTGGATAGTATATAGATGGACGGATGTTTGTTACTCAATCTCGCCAGAAGGACTGAATCGATCTGAATGAAATTTGGTATAGAGATAGACCATAGTCTGGAGTAACACATATGCTACTTTTTATCCCGGAAAATTAAAGAGCTCCCGCGGGAATCAAAAACCTCAATCCACGCGGACGAAGTCGTGGGCATATTCGGCTAGTACCTTAAGTTACGATATTAAGATAAATACAACTTTAGCAGAAGAGACAGCGTCTGGTTCAATCGATATATTTTTGTATTATCACGCTTTTGTCTATACATTTCGCTACAACAAAGTTATGTTATTGAGTAAAGAGCAAAAGAGACACTTTCCTGTGAAATGTAATGCAGTCAGATTGGGAGGTGTTTTCAGAAGTATTATAACAGGATGAAACACAACATCGCATTTTTAATTATTTTGCTTTTATCAATGTAGTAACTGTTTTTTAAAATTGTATTTTAATCACAATAATTATTTTAATTTGTTTGTAGATTGCAGTACAGACAGCCAATCAGCCGTAGACAAAGAAAGAGATGTGTTAGTGTATACCAGGCCCTATCGAGTCCCGAAGTGCAAGGTACCAAGAGTTATCGGGTTGTCCATCTCTTTCATCTGGCATTGTATTCCCCATAGTATCTCGCTCTAATTACGCACACAAAATATTTTTAAATTTCGCGGGGTTTTCACTTCACTTTTATTGGTCGACGCCATTTTCGCTGAAAAACCGACGCAAGCCGAGAATGACAATGAAAATCATAAGTCCTACTTACATTAATTAAAATTGTTTTATGAAAGTTTAATGTTTTGTACTATGAATTGCGGTGATTTGTGTTACTTATTTTGTTATTTATCTGGTAAGCGATTAGGAGTAGTCTAAAGTGTAAAGCCTACACAGACTTCTTGGAAGTGACTAGTGAGGTTAGTTTGACTGTTTTTCCCTTGAAAATTGGTAAGTAAGGTTAATCTTTGAATATTTAAAGGTAAATTATCAAAGATATTAATAAGGTATCCTCATTTGACTCGTTTGAGCAACTAAGTATAATGAACACTTAAATTTAAAATATGAAAGTAGGTAGGTATGTATTTTTGTTGGTTGGTTTGTCTCAATTGTATTCTTGTTTCAATCAAGCTGCAATAGAGCAAAGAATTGAAGTGATTTTACATGGGAATGGTTGATGATCTGGAAAGTAACATAGATTACTCTTTATCTCGGAAAATTTAAGTGATGAGTTCCCCGAAAGAAATATTTCGATTTTACGAAAGTCTGAATTCACGAGTAGTTGGCATTATCTGGTGATCCTTGTGAAATTGATCTATCCATTGAAGAAAATAATGTTAAACAGTACACCGAATGGTAGTTTAAGACATGCTTTTGAAAACATGTAATTATAACATTTGTAACAATTATTTTCAGAAGAATGTGCTTCATGAATGCCACAACACACATGCATGAGATAGAAATATACAAGATGCGAGATGAAAGAGCTTCTGGACCGAGATACTAACCAAATTCTTGACAATGCGGTGTAGTTTGGCACTAGTGTATTGTAAGTTTTATAATATGAACATTATAGTTGCTAAAGTTTAACCCCAAACTAGCTAACGATGCAAAAGATACTAATTATAGTGCACATGTACCACCTATGATTTCATATAGATATTATTTTACTTACTTTATTTAAGACGAAAATAAATACTATTTCAATATTTTACAGGTATGCTGTATTCCTGTGCAGTTGTTCAGTATGGAAGTATCGAAGACATTGGAAAAGCAGATGAATACATCTAATTATTATTTAGTATGTATGTTTTGCTGGATCAAACACAAAGTTAAATATGATATAGTTATTATTATTATATATTATTATAGTTTTTTTATATGATTTCGATGTAAGATTTTTGTTCATAATAAATTAATTTGATCTCTGAAATTTATTTTAATTTTGTTTTTGAAAAATTCAATAGTATCCTGAATTACTAGCAAACCGGTAATTAGAAAAACCGGTATTTGCTAAATAAATCTAAAACCGATACGTTCAAATCACATCACTATTACCGGTTTTTCGCATAGGTTGCCCATTCCTAACTACTTCCGGTTCCGCTAATTGCGTCATCGAAATTTAATTATGTATATCAAGTTAGAGCGAGTCGTTCTGGTCATGAATGAAACCCGTCGGAAGACGTAACAGGCTAGAGTGAGAGACGTGATTTTTTTATGAATGAATTATATAGATGTAATTTACGTTCAAGGTCACTCCCACTACTGTCCGTTATCTACTTCAAATTGTGTCTATGGAGTTGCCTGTCTATATCCTATATGTTACTTGTCTCTGGTGTATACAGCGTACGCAGTAGGTACGCGATAGCGATATTATAATGCTCAGATCAATGAGATAGACTGATGATCTGCTCGGTGAGACCATGGAGGTAGTATTTGTTACCTCCATGGGTGAGATATAGGCCTATTACACCGCACTTATCTCAGGGACCCTTAATCAAAATCAGTGTAGTGTAATAAGGTTCAGGAAGTAAGGGTCCCTGACCAGGGAGAACGGGTGGTGCCGGTCTGCCAAACTGCCTGAGCGTTCTGCAGTCCGGGTAGTATAATAACAAACAGGGCGGTTAGGGACCTCCGTTGTTGCACGACCAGCTTAGAGAGTAGTTGTCTCTATGGCTCGCGCGTGCATTTTGTCAATTTATCGTGTGCTAAACTTTAATATACAATAAACTAGCGGCACGCTATGATGGCCGGTTTGACGTTTGTCCGCTCATGAAGTTCCGTATTAATTGATAACGACTTTGAAGGAAATAATTGTATTACTTTATTGACGATAGTGATGTGCAGAGATTCATAAATTTTATCGAATGTAGTTTCTCATGAAGTTCCGTATTAATTGATAACGACTTTGAAGGAAATAATTGTATTACTTTATTGACGATAGTGATGTGCAGAGATTCATAAATTTTATCGAATGTAGTTTTAGGTTTAGGACTCAAAATTTATTTATTAAATTGATTTCTTAAATGTATACAAGTGTAGAAAAATCAGTTTGCACCATTTAAGGGGTGAATGTACTTGTGAATATGAACAATTTTCACTATGTGGACAAACCTCTGAAATCGCAAAAAAATATCAATAAATTTTTAAAAATGGAATCTAATACGATCGTCACATAGGATCGCTGGCTAGCACAACTACTACCTCCGGCAAACTCGCGTCAATGCTCAATGCAAAACAAAGCAGTTTCGAATTGACGTTGCTTCGAAAAGTATAAACTGTCAGTGCAATGCGATTGTGATATAGTTTTGACCTGGCTTTGGATTTCAAATATTGATACTGCATTACTGTTGACCCTTGCTCGTTAATTTGGACTCTGTTCAAGCCCTTTGTTGTGGATTTCGTCGATATGACCGAACGTACGCAGAGAACTGTTCTAAATAGTCAGACACGTGAGTTCGTAATACGCCTTCGTAACTATTTCGATCGTGAAGCTCAAAATGGAGGGCCAATTTTACCTATAACGTCAGTGGTTGAACGCGTAGCTGATGCGCTTAATATTGGACAACGAACTGTTAGACGGATAACTAAAAAAAAATATGGCGAGACTGGCACAGAAGAAAATAAACTTCACACACCAAAAAAGAGAAAACGAGCAAAACCAGTCGTAGGCATCGATAGCTTTGATGCCGATGCTATCCGAAGACATGTTTACGGCTACTATTTACAGAAGGAGTATCCAACAAGAAAAAAGTTGGTGCATTCACTGAAGGAAGCTGGATTATTCTTCGGTGGGGAAAGTTCTTTAACGAAGATTTTGAAGACCATTGGATTTCGATACAAAAAATGTAACAAACGCAAAATATTGATGGAAAGATTTGATATAGCGATGGCAAGGTATACTTTTTTACGGCAAGTGAAAGAAATCAAAAATTGGCAAAATGTTGTGTTCTTGGATGAAACATGGCTTAATGCTAACCATACTGTAGGCCGTTCTTGGAACGATGACACAGCAGCATCTACTTCCAAAGTTCCTGTAGGAAAAGGATCGCGACTTATAATTTGTCACGCCGGAACCATCAACGGGTTTGTCGAAGGTTCTCTCATGGCTTTTGCGTCAAAAACCACTGGAGACTATCATGAAGACATGAATGGAGAAAAGTTTACTGAATGGTTTACCTCAATGTTGTGTAGCCTCCCTGAACCATCTATTATAATTATGGACAACGCCCCATACCACTCGATGCAAATTGACAAGCCACCTGCCCAATCCCAAAAGAAAGCTGATATCGTCGCATGGCTTCGTAAAAATGGCGTAGATGCAAACATGAATATGTTAAAAGCGGAATTAGTACGTCTTTTAAAAGAAAACAAACCAACCAAGATCCGATACGTCATTGACGAAATAGCATTAGAACATGGGCACAGAGTTATACGGTTACCGCCTTACCATTGTGAGTATAATGCGATTGAGTTGGTGTGGGCTCAAATTAAGGGATATGCTGCAAGACACAATACAGAACCCCCATTTACCACAAAAAAAATGCTAAAATTATTAGAAGAAGCTTGTGAACATGTGACTAAAGGAGACTGGGAAAAGGTTGTGAATAGAACTGTTAAATTAATAAGGGAAGATTATGAAAGAGATGTGAAAATAGATAATATTATAGAAAACGAACATATAATTATTAATGTATGTGATGATAGCAGTGACGACAGTGAAAATAGTAGTATGGACGAATCTGATTAATTATGGCCTTTTGTGGCACCTTTTTTGGTATCTTTTGTATTCATATGTTTCTTGTGTGCATATAAAGTATGTATATTCATTTTCGTTCAAATATTCAGTTCGTTCAAATAAATTAAATAAACATATACATTTTTGTTTTATTAAACCTATTTAATCAGGTACAAAAACAAAACTTAATTGTTTTTTGTTCGAGAATAAATTGACATTCCACATCACTATTGTAATGTGTCAAACCGGCCATCATAGCGTGCCGCTAGTGTAGTATATATATAACTATACTACTGCCCGTGACTTCGACCGCGTGTATTGAGGTTTTTTGGTTCCCGCAGGATCTCTTTAATTTTCCGGAATAAAAAGTAGCCTATGTCCTTCTCCGGGATGTAACATACCCAGCGAACATACCACTGTAACAAATTTCATCAAAATTGTTTGAATAGATGGGCCTTGAAATCGTTGCATATGCTAATATTGTTAACGCGATCCACGCTGACATAGTCGCGGGAATCATCTAGTTTATAATATTAGTATGGATACTACTTTTTTGCATCGATAGCATGGGTGCCATTATCAGTGAACGATAATAAACATACTAAGATACACGTCCAACTCTCTTGACGTTCTCGTTCATACTGAGTTAGGGCCCGGTAGTACGTGCAGTGTAATAGAGACGCCAAAACTAACGCCCACGCCAACCATTTACTCAGGGCCCGGGGAAAAGTACGGTGTAATAGGCCTTAATAGCCATATTCAAGTACATTATATTATATACTGTCTATAAGAGGTATATAATAAAATATTGCCATATTCATAATTTACTCCCAAAGTAGTGACTCCTGTCAGATAGGATAGGAAAAATAGGGAATAAATAACTAAATAGTTTTATTTGACCAACACAATTGTAAAATTATATTATAGTATAATAAAATATTAACAATAATTAATAGAATCATGCGAATGTTTAAATAAATACCTATTTATGTAGTTTCATGTAAGTATTATTTTATCTGCACTCATAATAATATGTTAAAATCTAGACCATAAAATGTAAGTAACATACCTACCTACATAATAATTTACCCTAAAGTTTTCTTGATATTATTCCGTACGTTTCATTGCTATTTGTAGAATGCTAGATGACATAAAACATTTTACAAAGTATTACAGAATCAGAAATTATTTATTGCTTATCTAGCGAATGCCCGCGTCTGCGTGGTTTGAGGTTTTTTGGTTACCTCGGAAACACTTTAATTTTCAGGGCCTATGTGCTATTCCAGACTATAATCTATCTCTGTGCCAAATTTCAGCCAGATCCGTTCAGCCGTTGGGGCGTGATTGAGTAACAAACATCCAAACATCCATGCAAACTTTCGCATTTAAAACTTATAGTATAGTATATAGTATAGTAATAGAAATATAGTAATAGTATAGTATATAGTAATAGTATAGTATATAGTAATAGTATAGTATATAGTATAGATATATATGTCACCGTAAGATTGCAAAAACCGTTAGATTATAATCTAACTCGCGAAATTCTTAACTGTCGAAAGATTGTAAACTGTTCAATGTTCTGAGTGTCAATTTTTGAAATATTCATTTTATTTACGTTTCCTTGTCTCTTTCTTGTAGGTTAGGTTAGGGTTCGACAGAAATAATCAAGTAGTGCCCGGCCGCAGGCCGGGAACTTAGGTTTTATCGGGTTTAAATACCTATCAGATTACAATCTACCGGAAAATAATGCGTTCAATTCTAATCTTTCGACAGTTTAGAATTTCGCGAGTTAGATCATAATCTAACGGTTTTTACAATCTTACGGTGACATATACACATAATAATACAAAGGTGGTAAAAGCTAACAATACAAGTGTATTGCCATCGTATAAATAGGTGAACATTTAAGAAAATTCTTGAAATATCGACAGTACTTACATATTTTTATATGAACTGAACCTGAAATTGAAAATATCATACATTAAGATTAAATAATAAAGATGAATTAATACTACGCACTTGTTAGGAGTCAAATAAATATATTGAATAGAAGCAGGCGTTACTTTGCGGAAGTCCATGATAGTGAATGAACTAGAAGTTTAATTCGCTATAATCCGCTACAGTAGACAAATCTGTGTGGTACAGTGCGTGTCTTTCACCTGCAACATGCGACACCCACCCCCCAGCAATTCGCACAGGCACAACACCACACCACACAAATCCTCCAAATCACTCTCAACGTACGTTTCACTCCGACACCGGAGCATCTTCAGGAGATGTTGACTCGACAATGCACGATTGTGAAGTGACTATCGTATCGCAAGTTCCAGCTTATATACCTTTTTTTGGCATGGCTCATACTGAAGCCCCGCCCCCTCCTCTATTACTGTATAAATTGAGTAAAGGTGAATTTGATACGTTTATTTGTTCATTTAGCAACTCAAATCCTTTATTATTGTGTTTAATTATTTCTAATTGCTCCCAAACGCACAGTCGTAACCCTTTATTACATTTATGCAGGATTTTATATGAATGGTTATTGCCCACCTCATGTCCACTGTCCAAAAGATGTTTAGCGAAGTGGGACCTTTGTGGTTGATCGTTCCTATAAGCAGACATATGATCGTTATAGCGCGTCTCAAAATTACGTCCAGTTTGACCAACATATGTGGCACCACATTCAGGACACTCAAGCTTATAAACACCCGATTTTTGATGATTCTCTAATTTATCTTTTCCATTGCAAATCCTCCGAAGTGTATTATTTGTCCGGAACGCGACATGCACATCATGTGATCTGAGCGTCTTTGCAATGCGCTCAGATATAGGTCCAAAAACTGGCTTTATATTTACTAATTTTATCCGATGTAGCCATGTAAAGATCTTTTCTAATTTGTGCTGACTGCTGTTTTTTAATTATATTATTAACAATATTCTGATTGTATCCATTTGAATGCGCAATTTGGTATATAATCTCTAATTCTTTCCTATAGTCCTCTTTTGACAGTGGAATGGACAATAACCTGTGTACATAGTTAAGGAATGCTGCGAGTTTATGTTGCCAAGGATGACAAGACGATGCGCAAAGCTTCAAAAGCTGATAAGGGTAATGCGGTAGTAGTTCTGAAGCGTAATGATTATTTAAATAAAGTTAATGAGGTGATCTCGGGAGATGAGTTTAGTCAGTTGCCTTCTGATCCAACTAAAAAATTTGCTGCGAAGGTTAGATTAGCTGTTAATAATTCTGAATATATATTTCCAAAAAATGCATCAAAACAAAGGGTAATTTTGATGAATACCTATGCCCCAACATTGTACGGCTTGCCTAAAATTCACAAAGACAATATTCCAATACGACCAGTGGTTTCGTATATTGGTGCACCAGCATATGAACTGGCAAAGGAGTTAAATGATATAATCAAATCAAAAACATCATTTATGCCCAAATTTGCTCTTAAAAATAGCAGCCACTTGGTCACGAATATAAAAGATCTGATTTTACCTGTCCAATGTATGCTGTTACCATTGGATGTAGAAAGTTTATTTACTAATGTACCAGTGGGTGAAACTTTAGAAATTTTAAAGGGATTGCTAGAAATTAAACGGTTACACCCTAATGAAATATCAGAATTAATTGAGTTAACGCAGATTTGTATGGAGCAGAATTATTTTCAATTTAATGATCATTTTTACCATCAAAAAGAGGGGCTACCTATGGGTTCTCCTCTAAGCCCTCTAATGGCTGAAATGTTCATGGATAACTTTGAGAATAAACACATAGTGAATGAGAACAGTATTTTCTACTACTACAGATACGTAGATGATATAATCATATGTTGGACGGGGACAGTGAGACAACTGGATGTATTCGTTAAAAAACTTAATAGATTGCACCCAAAAATTAAGTTTAAGTCAGAATTAGAACAGAGCAAATCTTTGAATTTCCTTGACTTGACTATATCCTGGGTTAATAATAAACATGAGTTCAAAATTTATCGCAAGCCTACATTTACTGACACAACTATACCCGCATCGTCTTGTCATCCTTGGCAACATAAACTCGCAGCATTCCATAGCTATGTACACAGGTTATTGTCCATTCCACTGTCAAAAGAGGACTATAGGAAAGAATTAGAGATTATATACCAAATTGCGCATTCAAATGGATACAATCAGAATATTGTTAATAATATAATTAAAAAACAGCAGTCAGCACAAATTAGAAAAGATCTTTACATGGCTATATCGGATAAAATTAGTAAATATAAAGCCAGTTTGACGTATTTTGGACCTATATCTGAGCGCATTGCAAAGACGCTCAGATCACATGATGTGCATGTCGCGTTCCGGACAAATAATACACTTCGGAGGATTTGCAATGGAAAAGATAAATTAAAGAATCATCAAAAATCGGGTGTTTATAAGCTTGAGTGTCCTGAATGTGGTGCCACATATGTTGGTCAAACTGGACGCAATTTTGAGACGCGCTATAAGGAACATATGTCTGCTTATAGGAACGATCAACCACAAAGGTCCCACTTCGCTAAACATCTTTTGGACAGTGGACATGAGGTGGGCAATAACCATTTATATAAAATCCTGCTTAAATGTAATAAAGGGTTACGAATGTGCGTTTGGGAGCAATTAGAAATAATTAAACACAATAATAAAGGATTTGAGTTGCTAAATGAACAAATAAACGTATCAAATTCACCTTTACTCAATTTATACAGTAATAGGGGAGGGGGCGGGGCTTCAGTATGAGCCATGCCAAAAAGGTATATAAGCTGGAACTTGCGATACAATAGTCACTTCACAATCGTGCATTGTCGAGTCAACATCTCCTGAAGATGCTCCGGTGTCGGAGTGAAACGTACGTTGAGAGTGATTTGGAGGATTTGTGTGGTGTGGTGTTGTGCCTCTGCGAATTGCTGGGGGGTGGGTGTCGCATGTTGCAGGTGAAAGACACGCACTGTACCACACAGATTTGTCTACTGTAGCGGATTATAGCGAATTAAACTTCTAATTCATTCATTATACTTCCTGTTTCATGAAATATAATGACAAATAGTAATAATGCTAATAAATTTAATAATGACCGTAATATTTATTCATTTGTGTCGCTTTTACTTTTGTACGTTAAGAGAGAAAAAAAATCGGCCGTGCGCGCTTGCCCGAATGGAAGGATTTTAATTTTGGTCTTAGCAACACTCCAAATATACTAATTTTATTAACAAACTTTTCTTATCAGTTTTACTATGAAAATTAGAAAAATAGATCCTATTTCTTTCATTTAATTGAGTAAAAATTAGCTTCACATGATTATAGTTACTATAATTTAAAGATCCAAAGATTAATATTTCACTTAATCAAAATTTTGACCACATACTTGTGAAACGTAATTTCAACGATTTTCCGTTCGCTGCGGCTTTTGCAGCCTAACATACTGCAACTCTTGCATAATATCTTAACGAACACAAAATTTCATAAACGATTCCACCTACAAATGTTATATTAATAATAAAATATCAATAACTTTGACAACCTTACTCACCTTCAATGTACAATGCTGTACTTAGGTTTGTGTGTCACTTGTTACTAGTGTTGGATAGAAGCAGGCGTTACTTTGCGGAAGTTCATGATTTAGCAAGAAAAGATTACAATTATTTTGCTATAATCCGCCAACAGAAAAAATTAGTCTAGTGACTAGACAATCTTGCATTGTAAAATCTACATCTCCTGAAGATGCTCCGGTGTCGGGGCGAAACGTGCGTCGAGATTAGTATAAAAGTCTTGTGTGGTGGTGCATGTGAGTGGTGGTGGCATTGCTTGCTTGGGAACTTGGCTTTCTTGCTTGGTTGGGAAGGTAAACGGTGCTTCGCTTGTAACTGCATGCTTGACCATACAGAATTTTTTCTGTTGGCGGATTATAGCAAAATAATTGTAATCTTTTCTTGTTACTAGTGTGACAAGCAAAAAATTTTACACGGTGACGAGGACAAAAAAATATATTCACTTACCTTTCATTTATAGGCTTACCTTTCATTTTAAGCCATAAAGCTATCTCGTTTTAGCAATAAAAGTTGGAATATGGAGAAATCTTTAGGTATTTAATCTGAAGTTTAAAGTTTATCTAACTATTACTACAGGTACAGTCTATTTGACGGGGCAAAGTAAAAAATGTAAACAAAAATGGCGTCAGATCACGTGATTATAATTGTCATTGAACATGTAGTGATGAAACATTGACAGACCACAGTCTATTTGAAGGGGCAGCGTAAAAAATGTAAAAAAACCATACCAGTCACGACATTTCAACTTTGCTATCAATATTTTCACTGTTGTATTTCACAAATCACTCACAAACGTCTTATTTCCTGAGGTCAAACATTTAAAGTTCATTATATACTGAAAAGTAATTCAATTCAAGCAATATGAAGCTAATAATTTATCAAATAACTAGCAAGAATCCCAAAATAAAAACAAAGACTAATGACCTAATGGGTGTTTGACATTTATAAATAGAATTATTCCATAGAGATGTGACATGAAAAGTGAGCCATAGACTGAATGATAGGAGCGGGTTTAGTCGATTGTAAAAATCGAAAATTGATTACCACATTTTATGACTATGAAATTACCTTGTGATGTTGAAGAAGATATTATAATGAAACCTTTCACAAACTTGATAATAGTCGTTAAAGCCCAAGCTCACCAGCATTGGAGCAGCGTAATGGGTCTAAGTTCTAATTCCCTCTGTCCTATGAGAGTGGAGGCCTGTGCCCAGCTGTGGGAAGTTAATGAGCTGTAGTGTTCAGTGATCAAGTACCTACTTGTTAAAAAATTGTGTGTGTCAGCTCCGACGTACGACTGGAGTTTACTCTTTATGAACGATTATAAAATAAATGAGGGTAAATGAACGCATTTTTATATTACTGAAAGCATGCTTGATACATTTATTTATATTAATTATATAATTTATATTCATAAAAATACATTACATAGTCATGGAAACAAAATCAAGTGTTACCATGGATACGTGTATATAACGTAACGGAGAAAGTTTGAATTCACTCCCCATAAATTTTCATACCCCGGGTTTATTTATGAAAATCGATTTACAATCGACTAAACCTGCTCTTATAATTCTGTGTGAGATCTATAGAGAGAACTTTGACTTTGCAGAAGACATTCGATGGACATAAGTATGTTCATCTCGTTTTAACTCTAAGTAAAGTCTGAGCCAAGTCAAAGTACGCTCTATGGATTTCAGCATCAGTCCGTAGAAGCGACTGTATGTGTTAATCGATTTCAGAATGTATTCATTCGATAGTTCAGTCACAACTAGTCTGTCAATGTTTCCATCACTATATGTCCAATGACAATTATAATCACGTGATCTGACGCCATATTTGTTTACATTTTTTAATTTGCCTCGTCAAATAGACTATAGTTGTGATTGAATGATTGAATGAATACATTCTGATATCAATTAGGTACCACATACAGCTTCTACGAAACGAAGTAAATCTTGTATTTATATAATATTATATTTATAAAATATACTAGTCACATTTCAACTTTGCTAACAACATTAAAATTTCTCGGTTACGTTATGTACATGTTTCCATGTTAACGCTTGATTATGTTTCCATGACTATGTAATGTATTTTGATGAATAGGTATAAGTTATATAATTAATATAAATTTATGTATCAAGCATGCTTTCAGTTACATAAAAAATGCGTTAATTTACCCTCATTTACTAATCGGTATATTTTGTAATCGTTCGTAAAGAGTAAACTCTAATCGTACGTCGGAGGTGATACAAACAATTTTTTTCATCTGATCACTTCAGCCCATTACGTCCCACAGCTGGGCACAGACCTCCACTCTCATAGGAGAGAGGGGATTAGAACTTAGATCCACCACACTGCTCCAATGCTCATTCACGTACCTACCGTTGGCTAGTGTGGTCGTCTGGTGGAGAGCGACTACGCAATATGCCGATTCAGTTTTTTGCTTATTTTGTGAAATAAAGTAATTTATAACAATGGCGCAATCTAAGCGCTACGATATTGTATTGTGAACGAGTGTCTTTCCTTCGTGCAAAACAAGATCGACGTGATGGATGACGTGAGCCTGGGGCAAATCTGCACGTCGAGTTTCACGGAAGCTAATATTTCGACGGCCAAGAAGACTTTGGCCGACTCCGCCGTGACCATCATTCGCTTGGCGACAAGGCAGAAGGATGACCGTGGCCTAAAAGACCTCCAGGATATTATCAGAGTGCTGAAACAAACCGATCCAGATGACGTCCAGACCTACGCTGCGCAGGTTGCTGCCGCCTGTGACTGTCGACCATGTGGATGTCACGCGGCTGCATAAAGACATACAATAGGCATGATGACTGATTTTGAAAAATGGTCAGATTATGTTCGGAAGTATCTACTATATCGAAAAAATATCTTATTTCAGCAGAAAATAAGGTTTAGTAGATAAAATTGGCATTTGAAATTTAAATTTTAAAAATCACGCCAAAACGCTCGCGAGTGTCATGGCGTCGTTTGTGACGTCACTATTGCTTTTACCAATGTACTCTACTGTACTGCGTGCAGTAAACAATAAGTCTTCGTACAACAATTTAGATATTTAAAGTGAATAACATGAATTCTAAAGTGTGTAAGTCGTATGCGGTCGCCCAGTGTGATAACACATCAAAATTAACTCCAAACAAGTTATTTATCTAAATTCTGCTATTTATTTCTGCGAAGATCACTTGACGTAAGTGTTTGTTTTATTCTAATACTAGGTGATGCCCGCGACGTTCCCCTAGGAACTCCTTAATTTTCCGGGATAAGAAGTATATAAGGGATAAGAAGTAATATAAATCTTCCTCTTGAATTATTCTATCTATTAAAAAAGCGCATCAAAATCCGATGCGTAGTTTTAAAGATCTAAGCATACTTACATAGGGACAGACAGCGGGAAGCGACTTTGTTTTATACTATGTAGTGATGCTGTTTTGCTTATAGCACAAATAACTGCAAGAAGTTAGATGCGTGCCAAGAATCGAACCCCAGACGCACCGAATAGGAGGCAGACGTCATATTTACTAGGCAAACATCGCTCATATTAAGATATACGGTATAGTTTTAAAAAACAACATTTTATTAACATAACCTCTAATAACTAAGTACCATGAAGTGCTTAATATATAAAATAGCAGATTTTACGGGTTTAGGACCTATACATTATTATGTTATTATTGTACTTACATGGAAGTTTTGACGGTGCGAAATTCTGCTAAACAAAAGTCTTTGTTTGATGCAAGATACTCAACCAACATCAACAAATCAATCCTGGGCAAATTAGTAGCTTTGGTAAATCCTTGATCCCTGGCTAACGATTTTTAATTTCTTGATTTTGGATTCGGTAAAACAAAGCTAGATTATGGAAATGATCTTAAGGAAACAAAAAAACACGAAAATACTTGATAAACATTTAAAACACCTGTACTTGTAGAGATTGTTTGCCGATTGTCAAAGCTTGAAAACAATTGTGACGTCATTCGCTTCAGTGGTGTTTTATACAATATGGCGGATTGCTGTATTTTATAGTTTTATTTTATCAAAATAAATAACAGTCTCACTCGAAATAGAAAAATAAATAAGTTTTTTATAATCCATGAA
This sequence comes from Erebia palarica, assembly GCA_964035005.1. Taxonomy (NCBI): domain Eukaryota; kingdom Metazoa; phylum Arthropoda; class Insecta; order Lepidoptera; family Nymphalidae; genus Erebia; species Erebia palarica. Next base: position 9,305,890 of record OZ035994.1, on the reverse strand, counting down.
TCCTATTTCATTACATAAATTCATAATTTCATTGATTCTTGGATACTGTCATCATGCCTATTGTTGATGGCTGATGTGACTGAAATAAGAATACAGTTACAAAAGTAGGATGAAACTGTTGTATTGCTTTCGAAAGAGTTGGCCGTATTTCGTAAAAAAGATGATAACCAGAAAAATACCTTTGTTAAGTATTTAAGAGAGGATATGTTGCATTTACTTAATTATAGTTATACGATGAATTTTAATATTAAAACATGTAAAAATATGTTTTGACTTTTCTTACTTACTAAAAGCTACGTTAATAGAACGAGACAGGTGTATTATATTATTGCGTGAACGTGTCGCGCAAATTTCATGTGACGTCATCAAATTTAGCTATTGAAGCCAATTTTTTGTTAACTATAAATTGCGTCTGTTGTGCTTCCGGTGTTCCAGTTGTGAATAATTACCTATTTTGTGAAGCGCAAGTTGTCCAGCGATCTTTTGGCATACCCGACCCACAGGTTGTGTTCACGACAAGCTCTGGCAATATGCCTTGCAAAGCGTTACCTTAGCTTGCTCAGTACAACGGGAAAATATGCGAGCCAACATTCATTCATTCATTCAAAGGTAAAAATATTGGCGAGCGAGGGCGGCATTCTTAAATTTTTGCCCCGCCTCGAAAAAATTGAAGATCCGGCGCTGAGATCCGTTCAGCAGTTCAGGCATGTTTGAGAAACAACACCCATCCATCTAAACTTTCACATTTATAATTTACTTAAGTAAATAGTTACTTAGGATTGCAAAAATGTAGCCAAAGAAACCATTGCAAAGGGTTAATCACCTTCGCGCTAGAGATGGAGTCCTACAGCTCAGAACCAGGAACAAGTTTTCTGAGGAATGTAAATAATAAAGCCTTTAAAAATTTTAGTAGTTAAGGTATTGTTTTATTATGCAACTCTGACTTACGCTCATAGACTTATTATACTATTATATTAGCAGACTTGCCCGCGACTTCGTTCGCGTGTAATAAGTTTTTGAATTCCCACGGCAACTCCCTTATTTTTCGCGATAATATATAGCCTATGACACTCACAAAAAATGATGCTTACTATTGGTACCAGAATTTTCAAAATCGGTTCAGTAGTTCCAGATATTACCCCCTACAATGTCACAAACTCTCAAACTCACAAAATTTATATATTAGTTTATAATATTAGTATAAATTACTTCAATAACATCGTTGCTTACGCTAAGTATCATCAGTTTACAATGGTATCATGTAGTTATGTCTATTGTTGTGTTTATGCATTACTTAAACTAATCAGTTCTTCAGCCGCGACCACATTTTATTTTACAGAATAATTATAATATAAACTTCGTTTTAGTTTGAGTAAAACATTATTTGGCTGTATACATATTACCTATCAAGATTATTAATACAGGTATAGATAGATAAAATCTTAGACGATAAAATGAAGTTAATTCATAGTACTTAATATCATAAATGTTTGTCTGTCTGCTACACTTTAATGGTTCACCTTTTCAACCGATGTTGATGAAATTTGGTCAAGAGATAGGTTTCATCCCGAGGAAGGCTGTAATAGGAGTTCCCGCGGATAGGATAGTTTTAAATAATCATGTAATGACTTTAAACTAAGATATGCAATATTAACAAAATAACAGAATAAGGCCCGAATTTTTTATTTCATTACTCTTGCAACATCAATCATATCATTCATATTTGCTTCCTCATTTGTATTCCTTACAAAGATGCACATCACTATGAAGAAAACGAAACGCGCGCGTCCTGCGAGCTGTGACGTCATCGTCAACAATGATGCCTATATTATCAAAAATAAATAATTTCTAACTGATTATTAAATAGAGGGTCTTCCAAAAGACCTAAAATTCACATTCTCGGTTAGTTTTAAGTTTGATAACCATTTAGAATATAGATTAAAGAAAAAAAGTGAGTTGAAATTTAATGACGTCACTAAAGATGTATGCAACATAATATTTTGTCTATGGTAATGTAAAACAAAAATTGTCTTTGACTGTCATGGCCCTCAATGGCCCTACCGTGTACTGTGTAACATGTAACTGCGATAAACCTAAAACGGATAAGAACATAGATATTTACAGCTTAATATTGTTAGTTTTAATATATTTACATAAAAATTTACAATAAGGACTAAACACAGACATTAACAAACACTCAACAGTTACTGGGCGGGGGATTTGTGATGGAAGGACATCATAAAGGGGATGAAGAAGTTTGGGACAAGAAAACAATATATGTGAGACAGTACCTTCGTCTAAGCCACATTCACACAGGGAACTCTGATTGATCTCTAACTCTGATCTTGTGCAGATGAACAGGTGTGCAGGAGTGACCAAGGCGTAAGCGGCATATTGTAGAAGAAAAACCATGGGCACCTTGGTATATCAGGTTGAATAGGCATGATGACAGTATCCAAGAATCAATGAAATTATGAATTTATCTAATGAAATAGGATTCATGGAATATAAAAAACGTATTTATTTTTCTATTTCGAGTGAGATTGTTATTTATTTTGATAAAATAAAACTATGAAATACAGCAATCCGTCATATTGTATAAAACACCACTGAAGCGAATGACGTCACTATCGTTTTCGAGCTTTGACAATCGACCAACAATCTCTATAAGTGCAGGCGTTTTAAATGTTTATCAAGTATTTTCGTGTTTTTTTGTTTCCCAAAGATCATTTCCTTAATCTAGTTTTGTTTTACCGAATCCAAAGTTAAGAAATTAAAAATCGTTAGCCATGGATCAAGGATTTTCCAAAGCTACTAGCTCTAATTTGCCCAGGATTGATTTGTTGATGCTGGGTGTCTTACATCAAACAAAGACTTTTGTTCAGCAGAATTTCGCAACGTCAAAACTTCTATGTAAGTACAATAATAGCATAATAATTTATAGGTTCTAAACCCGTAATATCTGCTATTTTATTTATTAAGCACTTCATGATAGGTATTAGAGGTATGAAATGTTTTTTTTTAAAACTATACCGTATAACTTAATATGAGCGGTGATTGCCTTCTATGACGTTTGCCTCCTATTCGGATCCTATTCGGCGTATGGGGTTCGATTCTTGGTACGCATCTCTAACTTTTTGCGGTTATTTGTGTTATAAGCAAAACAGCATCACTACATAGTATAAAACAAAGTCGCTTCCCGCACTGTCGCTATGTATGCTAAGATCTTTAAAACTACGCATCGGATTTTGATGCGGTTTTTTTAATAGATAGAGTGATTTAAGAGGAAGATTTATATGTACTTTTTATGCAGGAAAATTAAGGAGTTCCCGCGGGAACCATAAAACCTCAATCCACGCGGAGAAAGTCGCAGGCACCAGCTAGTATTAGAATAAAGCAAAAACTTACGTCAATGTGATCTTCGCAGAAATAAATAGTAGAATTTAGCCCTATAGCAGTAGGATCTCGCCGTGCAAGATTAAGCCACTTAGGTCGCATTGTTTTTTTAAGTGGGGCGTGAATAAATAACTTGTTTGGAGTTAATTTTGATGTGTTATCACACTGGGGGACCGCACACGACTTACACACTTTAGAATTCATGTTATTCACACAAAATATCTAAATTGCTGTACGAAGACTTATTGTTTACTGCACACAGTACATTAGAGTACATTGGTCTGGTATAATAGGTATTATCTATGACATTGGTAAAAACTATAATGACGTCACAAACGACGCCATGACAAACGCGAACGTTTTGGCGTGATTTTTAAAATTTAAATTTCAAATGCCAATTTTATCTACTAAACCTTATTTTTCTGCTGAAATAAGATATTTTTTCGAAATAGTAGATACTTCCGAACATAATCTGACCATTTTTCAAAATCAGTCATCATGCCTAATATATTGAACCTGCTTCCCTTTTTAGATCTGTGAATCAAAGCTTCTGATCAGTATATATAATGTACTCTGTGCTTCTTAAGTGACCACCACAGAGCACTTATCTGACATGAATTAAAAAGGTTGTTTGACTCTATGATTAGTCATTCCAGAGTAACACAAAAAGAACCAAAGATTCTGTTCCATTAGTCTATTTCAAGAACAAAAACCAAAAATAAAAAATAAAGGGTATCACCTTACATTTCGTGTTTCACTCGCATGAAATTTCTACCCATAAATTCATGTCATAGATTAGGGTCTCCAAAAAATTCATACTCTGTCCTTGTCTATCCTATTCGCATAAACAAAAATTTCAAAGGAATCGAGTTAGTAAATATTTTGAAATTAATTCCCAAACATATCGTTAGCTCCTTAACAGGAGCATAATTAATGTCAGATCATCAGCTCCATAATCGAAACCAGAGACGAAACCATAAAATGTAACACTTTATTTTAGCCAAATTTTTCTTGATATTATTCCGTACCATGTTACTTGTCACTATCCTATATGTTACTTGTCTCTGCTTGTCACTGTTCCGTACGTTTCATTGCTATTTGTAGAATTCTAGAATTACCAAGTATTACAGAATTAGAAATTATTTATTGCATACATATAATATTACAAAGGTTGTAAAAGATAAAAATACAAGTGTATTACCATCGTCATGGCGTGCAATACTTAAAAATAGGTAATCGATGTAGCAAATCACGGTATCAATTAATTAGATAAATACTTAGGTGAACAATTAAGTTTTTTTTCGACAATACCTACATATTTTCATATCAACTGAGCCTGAAATTGAAAATGACATTTAGATTAAGTACTAGCTGATGCCCGCGACTTCGTCCGCGTGGATTGAATTGTTTTTAATTATACGGGATAGAAAGCAGCCTATGTGTTATTGGCTATTGCAGACTATAATCTATCTCTGTGTAAAGTTCATCTGGGTCCATTAAGCCGTAATGGCGTGATTGAGTAACAAACATCCATTTGTCATTTTTTGGTTCCCGCGGGAACTCTTTAATTTTCCGGGATAAAAAGTAGCCTATGTGTTATTCCAGACTATAATCTATTTTACCCTTTTGGGGGTTGAATTTTGAAAAACTATGACACACGGACTTGTTTATTTTTTACCAAAAGCCAAAATACTAAGCTTCGTTGATATAACTTGAGCAATATCCTGTGAAATGAAGGCCTTATATACCAACTTTTATCCCCTATTTTTAACCCCTTTATGGATGAATTTTTAAAAACTCTGAAACACGTATTTCTTCATTTTTAACCCGCGGTTTATATACCAAGTTTCATGGCTATAACTTGAGAAATGTAGGACTTTCAAACAAACTTTCAACCCCTTTTTCACCCCTTTAGAGATCGAATTTTCAAAAACGGTGAAACACGTATTTCTGCTTTTTTAACCCGCTCTTTATATACCAAGTTTCATGGCTATAACTTGAGAAATGTAGGACTTTCAAACAAACTTTCAACCCCTATTTCACCCTTTTAAGGATCGAATTTTCAAAAACTGTGAAACACGTATTTCTTTATTTTTTACCAAAAGCCGAAAAACTAAGCTTTTTTGATTTATCATGAGAAATGAATGCCCTACATACCAACTTTCATCCCCTATTTCATCTCTTTAGGGATCGAATTTTCAAAAACTGTGATTTCAAAAACTGTGAAACACGTATTTCTTCATTTTTAATTTGCAGTTTATTTTCTAAGTTTCATGGCTACAACTTGAGAAATGAAGGACTTTCATTCAAACTTTCAACCCCTATTTTATCCTTTTGGGGGTTGAATTTTGAAAAACTGTGACATACGTACTCCTTTATTTTTTACCGAAAGCTCAAATGCTAAGCTTCGTTGCTATAACTTGAGCAATATCTTGTGAAATGAAGGCCTTATATACCAACTTTCATCCCCTATTTTCCCCTTTTAGGGATCGAATTTTTAAAAACTATGAAATACTTATTTCTTCATTTTTAACCCGCTGTTTATATACCAAGTTTCATGGCTATAACTTGAGAAATGTAGGACTTTCAAACAAACTTTCAACCCCTATTTCACCCGTTTAGGGATCGAATTTTCAAAAACTGTGAAACACGTATTTCTGCATTTTTAACTCGCTCTTTATATACCAAGTTTCATGGCTATAACTTGAGAAATGTAGGACTTTCAACCCCTATTTCACCCCTTTAGGGATCGAATTTTCAAAAACTGTGAAACACATATTTCTTCATTTTTAATTTGCAGTTTATTTACTAAGTTTCATGGCTACAACTTGAGAAATGAAGGACTTTCATTCAAACTTTCAACCCCTATTTTATCCTTTGGGGGTTGAATTTTGAAAAACTGTGACATACGTACTCCTTTATTTTTTACCGAAAGCCAAAACACTAAGCTTCGTTGATATAACTTGAGCAATATCCTGTGAAATGAAGGCCTTACATACCAACTTTCATCCCCTATTTAACTTGAGAAATGAAGGACTTTCATACAAACTTGAAAGCTACTTGAGTCACCGCCGTTGAACTTATCTAACATTTGGCTAAACCAGTCCTTGCGAAGGAGTTTCTGATCGTCGGTTAAAGTATGCGGAATCCATCTGGTACAAAGCTTCCTGACGCCTAAATGTTCGTGTAAATTTTTTGAACTTGACTCATACCAATGCGTAGGCTTGCCCGTATCTGCTGACAGGTCACTCTCTTATCTTCCTCTATTATAAGTCGCACAGCACTGATGTTATCTTCAGTAGTCGCTGTTAAAGGACGTCCCTCACGCGGATCATCATTGAGATTGCTACGTCCACGCTTATACTCGTTAAACCAATTGTAAATAGTGACACGAGATGGGGCTTCAATAAGAAATGCTAATCGCAGCCTATCATAGCTTTGTTGTGTCCAAATGATATTATTGAATTCAAATCTATGAGTCATCGTTTTACGCGCTTTTCAGTGGGAGCATTTTGATTTTTTATACTCCTGACTGTGCTGACTACGTTTGACTGCCATGGCGTCTTCGAAGCCTCAGGCCTCGTCGTCGTCACTATCTTCTAGCGTTTCGTCGAGAGAAGTGCAAGTGTTAGACTCTAATGAGCTACTTGCGTTAGGTACTTGACTATAAGGCACTCAAAACCGAATCGGCACACGCCGGCTACACGCAGTCTTGTCTGCGCTACCCCTAGAGTGTTTTTTTTAAAGCGCTGAGCCAGAAGCTCGCGTATGGTATTGAATATTATATTTCGATACCTGAATGCAAAAAACAATTGGCTAATTTTGTGTTGAAGAGTAGATTATCCAAATCAGCAAAATTGCAAATATCTCCCTAGTACTCAAGCGTAGATGAGTGGTAAATGATATGGAAAGAGTTTTATCGCCTCAAAAGTCTGCAACAGCTATCCAGACTAAACTAAATTCCATGAAGCAGAACGATTTATCCATACAAGACTATGGTAAACAAATAACTGAGCTTTTCGTAAATCTCACGGTGTCGCAAGCTAAGGGAAACATCGAAGGTTACAATTTTCTTAAACCAATAAATGAACAGCATGCGGTTAAAAAATTTGCCGATGGCTTGCGGAACCGCAGATTGAGTACTATAATTGCGTCCAGCAATTCCAGTTCCCTCAAGGAGGCGATTCAGGCAGCGCATGATGGATAAATGACTTCGTCTGCAAGTTGTGGCGGAATTCTTGGTATTTATAATAATAGTAGAGGTTTCAGACAGAATTTTGCGACAATGCGGCGAGGATACGCAAACCAAACATTTTCTCAGCGTAGGCCTCAGCGGGGAGGAGCTTATAAAAATAACGGGCGGCGCGGTGGATGGAACGGGTCCAGCAGCAGGGCTCGTCCCGCGGCCGACCATACCGAGGTAGGTCATATTATAATTATAATCGAAATCAAAAATATAAATGTTATTTCGGAACCGGAAGCTATACCGGAACCAACGGATACAGAGAAAACATTTTTTCGAGACTAAAATATTGTCATGTAATAATAATTGTTCAATTAGTTCAGCTTTAAACAATCATCATTCATATAATTGGTTACTCAATACGGGAGCACCGATTACAGCTATAAAGTATAAGCATGTTCTAGAAAATCAAATTTCGTATTGCAAAGAAAGCATAACCTTAACAGGTGTAGGAGGTACGATTACAACGCTTGGATATTGTTATTTAAAGTTAGATGTAAATGAGCATCAATTGAGCAATAAGTTTTATATATTTAATTACTTGCCAATTAGAGCGAATGGCACCATCGTGCAAGATTTTCTGACGACATTTAAAGCACTATTAAACTTCAGTCATAATATAATAACATTTTATAATAAAATTAATTTGCCAATTTATACAGTTGACAATAAGCGTTTGGAGATACCACCGAGATGCGAGTCGATTCACTATATACAGACAGACTTTATAGACGATTGCGTAGTTTGCGCGTCAGTTATCAATGACGGGATTTACTTAGCAAGCTCGTTGGTTAGAACACAGGTTACGGGTGTACCGGCAGCCTACCGATTCTCTTTCTATAATTCCTTCGATCACTTTCTTAGTGATCGAATATGGAATGGGTAAGCAAGGTTCGGGGACACAGAATGGAGTGCTTGCTCCCATTCTGTGGGATAAGGTATTGATAAGGTCATTGTGTGTGATTATCATTGACAGCTTATCTCCATATATGCTCTCAACGTCAGTATGCCCTTTTTCCATAAAATCGCCTTTCCACTGCTTAGACATTTTCATTCTATACCAATGTTCCAGTGCTTTTTTCTTGGCCTCGAGGTCCAGAGGATATAGTCCTAGAAGAACCTCTAGAGCCGCGGATGGAGTGGTCCGTATGGCCCCAGAGATCATTAGCATAGCCATCCTTTGGACTCTCGTCAGCTCTTTGCTAATAGTTTTTGTTGTTGCTTTATGTCACCAAACAATTGCTCCGTACAGAATTCTGGGTAGTATGATGGCCGTATATATCCATTTTACTACGTGCGGTTTCATGCCCCATGTTCTGCCCACCGCTCTTTTACATTGAAGAAGGGCTATGTTTGCTCTGGAGCATTGTTCTACTATGTGGGTTCTAAATGTAAGCAATGTATGAATTTGCCGACTAGCACAATTCCTAATTTTTTTTTAATCAATTCCATCTCAACGCCTTCAAATACAATTGGTATCAGATGTGTTGTTTTCCTTTTCTTAGTTAAAATAACTAGTTTGGTTTTCGAGGGATTCAGGTTAAGTCCTTTCTCTCGACACCATTTAATTGTAGTTTTAATACCAGTGTTCATAATTGTTTCTAACTGTGTTCAGATCCTTTCCAGTTACTAGTAGCACCCCGTCATCGGAGTATGCTTGCATGTACATCTTCATGTCATTAATTTTTGCTACCAATGAATCTAATAGGAGACACCATACCAGTGGTGACAGGCATCCTCCTTGTGGGAAGCCTCTGGTAGATTTTATGGTGTATTCCTCTCCACCTAGTTCAGATGATATCGAGCAATATTGCAGCATATTCATAATTCAATTTTCCACAGCACGGCCTATACCGTCCCTATGTAGTGCTGCAGCTATTGCTTCTCGATTCGCTTTATCGAATGCCCTTTCAACATCAAAGAAACATCCGAGAGCGAATTCTTTATTGCTAATTGATCTTTCAATCCTTACCACCAGATTATGAAGGGCAGTTTCTGTAGACTTGCCTGTCATGTATGCCTGTTGGTTGGAATGCAGTGGCATGACACTCAAGTCAAGTTTCGACCGTATATGCCCATCTTATCTTTTCTCGAGATTTCAGAATGAAAGATCACAGTACGAATGCCAGCCGCTCCTTTCTTCTCTCCTGCATTTGTTGCGAAAATCGGTTCTTATCTTTCTGTAGTTGCCCCAGCTTGCTTCGTCATCCTTTTTCAAGGCAACTCTAAGGGCTCTACGTGCTTTTTTTCTGATTTTCTTTAGTTCTTTGTTACACCAGGGTTGACCTTTAACCGGTCTGATCACTCTCAGTGGACATGCATCTTTGTGAGCTTCGACCAGAGCTGTTTCTAATTCTCTAGCTCCAGTTTCCAGTTCTTCTACATTACTAAAGGTTATACGACTTGGATTCCACTTGCTTATTGTTGACGCAAATGTTTTCCAATTCGTTCTCCTTATGTTCCTAACTTGTACATTTTCCAAATCGCTGTCTATGTGGATGGTTATTCTGCGATGATCCGAGAAGGAATCTTCTCGGTCCATAAATAATCCGGAAATATCCTCAGTTGCTAGTGTAATATCCAGTACCTCTTGTCTTGACTTTGTAACAATGGTGCTAATATCTCCAATGTTCATTATCTCAAGACCGTTACATAAAATAATTTATATTAGTTGTTCTCCTTTCTTATTTGTGTTAGTGCTTCCCCACACCTCGTGATGTGAGTTTGCATCACATCCAATAAAAATGGGAATTCTCTTACCTCTGTATTTGATTACTGTATCTTCCAGTTCTTTGGTTGGTGGTGCGAAGTTCGTTTCACTGGGTATATAAGCTGAGATGAATGCCACTCTTTTCTCTTTGCCGTCAGCCAGTGGTACGACTGCTTCCACCGCAACCAGGTCGCTACAATACTCAGATGCTATTAGTCCTAGAGATTTCATTCTGTTACTTGCATATAAACATGTTCTAGGATTGGACTCACCATCGCTGTGGTAAATCAAAGTCCCCCCCAGATATCCCATGCCCACCACGCGCTCTATAAGAGCGTATGGTTCTTGTAAAAGAGCCAAGTCTACCTTGTTTTTGACCACGAACTGACAGAGCTCGGTCGTGGCTTCTCTGCAGTGGTGCAGATTCAACTGGAGGATCCTTAGTGTGTGTGATGTATGTGTATATGTCTGTCTGTCGATCGATGTCGATCGATGTCTAGTCCCTCGACGGGACTCCGTTAAGGGACCCGCAGCTTTCTCGGCCTCGCTTATGTGTCGACTCTTTTGTGCACTGGTGTCGCCTCGTGACGGGCTGCTGGAGCTGCGGCCCAGGTAATCCGTCGCTAGGAGGGCACTGTGGAGGTTTCCTAGTGTCCCCACTGGCGCCTCCACTGCTTCGGTCTGCCTTACGCGACGATGCCCGCCCTGAATCGCTAACAGATGCACCCGTTGGAGGGCACTGTGTAGTGTCATCCATGACCACGTCCGGTATGCCTGTTTTTGTCCTATGTTTGAGGAGCTGGACATGCACACGAGTGACCTCAAAGCACAGCCAGACTCCCCCCTTTTCAATGAGATGGCAGACTTCCTGAGGGACTCCCATTATCAGTCGCTCCCCCAGTGGGCGGGGCTCCCTGACAATGAGATCCCACTCCGGAAGTTGCAGCTCAGTCCTCTTCCTGTTTTGTACTTGCAGGTATTCTAGTGGGTTGTCCAGTTTTTTATTCCCCGGAATCTAAATTGCTACCCTGCCTCTATCCCTTCTCATTAACCTTATCGGGACGTCCTCGTAGAGACCCAAATCGCAGGAAAGAAGCCAGGCCCTCGCCAGAACGGTGTCACAAGGAAGAAACCTTCTGACACCAACCCCGATGTGGCAAACTTCAGCTTATCGCTATCTACTTGTTCCCTACCGTCTTTCAGGATAAGGTCACTGAGTTTTGTCCTAATAACGTCCGCCAGGTTCGCATCGACCAGAACCCCGTCAGCACGGTGGATAGCCACGGCCAGTTCGCTCAGCTCTTTTGCAGATTTGCGCGGTCCTTCCTGGGCCCTCCTGTGGTGACGCTTCGCTGGCCTTTGCTCGTATGGGTCAGTGCTTTGTCTTTTAGCTTTAGGCGGTCGTACTCGCCCCGATTCTGCAGTTGCCTCCGACTGCTGAAAGACCGGTGGCTGTTCCGACACTGCCTGCTGCTTCTTTAATTTCAGTTTCTCTCGTTATGCTTCCTTTAGATCGGATTGTAGTGAAGCCTCCATCACCATGTCCGTCAGTACAGGACCCTCCACATGCGGGAGGAGGAGGACCTCAGAAAGTCCTCTTCCTCCCGCATGTGGAGGGTCCTCTCAAATCTCGGCAAGCAACACACGTGCAAGCGAGGCAGTGCCCTCTCCAGAATACGAAGGGCAGCCTGAGGCGACTGTTCGGGCCGACCGATCAGTCCGGGGATTCTCCGTCTTTTGAATGGTTTTTGGAATGGACGGATACCATGGGACTAAGGGTATGAAGCCAAACCCCCAACACCAACCCGGGCTCAGCTCGCCCACCTGAGCGTAGCAACTGCCATCTACACCCCATATAGGTATGTTACTAACATTTTATGGTTTCGATTTTAACATACATAACATATGAGTTCAAATAAAATAATACATGAAACTACATAAATAGGTATTTATTTAAACATTGGCGTGATGGTATTAATTATTGATAATAAATTATTATAATTTAATATAATTTTATATTTATGATTAAAAGTTGTGTTGGTCAAACAAAACTTTATTTATTTATTTATTCCCCATTTCTCCTATCCTATCTGACAGGAGTCACCACTTTCGGAGTCAATTATGAATATGGCAACATTTTATTATATATACCTCTCAAAGACAGTATATAATATAGGTACTTGAATATGGCCGTCTCACGACCGAGCAGACCATCAATCTTACGGTGACATTTATAACCCTATCACAATGCTATAGTACTATTTAATACAAAGTGTATCGTATAATAATTTATGTTAATTATTACAAGATCACCTAATTCTGCAACTATAGAATTATGTTACCTTGTAATAATTAAGATATATTATTATACGATAAACACAAACTGTAAAAATGTTCTGCGCGGTTACTATCAACATTAAGAAAACCATTATGATACCGGAACATCTTGTTTCAATGTGTAATTAATCTTACTGAGAAAGCTACCATGACCGCACAAAAGTAATATGGTTCTACTCTTGCCTACATGATGGACAGAACGAACGAAACTATAAAATTGTCTATTCCTTGCTTTCAGAGAAAGCGAGATGTAGCTTTATAATTTTTTTTGCGCTATCTCGTCTGCATCACGTTTCATTTCATGCATAAAATAACAGTGTTGATACATTAAATATTAAATATTATAACTATTGTAATACCTTTATAAAGTGCAATAATTAACGAATTATGGTAGTTAACAAGTATGGTATTGTAATACCTTTATAAAGTGCAATAATTAACAAAAAGTTTATTAATATTATGTAATAATTTGAAACCAAATAATAATTGTTTGTTTGCTCTATGTTTCCTTAACGTTGTGTAAAACGAAACGGTTATTTTAAATGTCAGTTGTCAAGCAAGACACGTAAATAAATATTAGTTTTTTAACTTTTTTGAATAATATGTCGGGCCTCGAGTAAGTATAATTATTGTGGCGCTACGCGCGACGATTTAACAGGATTTGTGATGCAGCAGTGCACTTAATGCAGTGCATTTCAAGTGGTTTGTGTTGGTTTGCAGCAAATGTCGAAGAAAAATAAACAATAATATAATTTTCAAAATACAAACGATTTTATTGAGATAAACTTTTACAAGTATTTTTGAATCGTTGATTGAATCTAACACTGGCTTATTATGCTATTTCTTCTAAGAAAAGTCAGCAAGAAACTCGGCGATTGCTCATTTGAAAAAATAATAAATTTTAATTTAGTAACTGCAAAACTAAGCATAGCTGGAGCAAGTTAAACCCAAGTGCTTTTATCATTTACATAACCTTCAACAGTATTAATAATGATAAAAAATAATAAGCTTTTTGATTTACTTACTTTTATTTATATGGAAACAAGTTTGATATGAATTAAACAATCTATAATACCTAAATGTTTGTTATGAAATTGAATTGACTATTACGTTTATTTTCAGAACAATAAATGCTGCCGTCTTGCCCAGAGTTGTTGAATAAGGGCATTCCGCTAAGGGCATATTTCGAGTGCAAACATGCAAATTCGTATAATGTGCCTCAGGCCAGTCTAGTGCTGCATCCAATATTGGAATCATTATTTTTTCTCAATGGATATCCTTAGTCACCTGAAATTTTAAATTATAGTTTAAATCAGTTAATGTTATGCCAAATATGACTGCATTAATTATTGTGAATTTAAAGATAACTGTTATATAATAAATATATCTATTTTTAAATACATTATTTTGCCATTTGAATTAGTTTAAGTCTTCAATACTTTTATACCTACTAATATTATAAATGCGAAAGTTTAGATGGATGGATGGCTGGATGTTTGTTACTCAATCGCGCTAGAACGGCTAGACGGATCTTGATGAAATTTGAAACAGAGATAGAATATAGTCTGGAATAACACAAAGGCTACTTTTTATCCTGGAAAATTAAAGAGTTCCCGCGAGAACCAAAAACCTTCATCAACGCGGACAAAGTCGCGGGCATGAGCTAGTTAGTAGCTATCTTAGACTGCATCATCGCTTCTCATCAGGTGAGATCGCAGTCATCGCAAACCTTTCGTATTCGTCGTCGTCGTCTCAACCGAAAAACGTCCACTGCTGCACTGCTGTCTCCTGCATGGAGCTCCACAGGGCACGGTCTTGTGCCGCTTGATTCCAGCGGCTCCCAGCTACACACTTGAGATCGTCTGCCTACCTAGTGGGGCGCTTTCCATTGTTAGGCCGCCATTCATGCACCTTGCGAACCAAGCGTCCGTCGGTTCTTCGAAATTGGTATTAAATTAGGTATCTGGAGGCTCTTCATTTCTGATTTGAGCATGTAGGAATACTCCAAGCATACTCCCCTTCACCCAGGGGTGCCTGATTTTTCAATTTAATACCATTTGGAAAATTAAATAACTCACTTTCATAAAGTTATATCTCATTAACTTAGTTTAATCCAGTAGAATATTCACTTGGAAAACCTCACAATTTCCTATTTATTGGTTTATAAAGTCAATCCGTTGTTGATCCGTCGCAAGAAAGTAACTTTTTTATGATTGCTAAATTTGACGTAAATCCTACGTAAAACAATAATGCTAGCATGCTCTCAAAAAACACTTGATGGTACGAATTGAGTGATTGATTTGCTTAATGACGTCACAAAATTGCTTAGGAAACAATGTTTTAAGAAGCTTACTTTTGGGCACGTCATGGTAGGTTTTGGCGAAACAATATCAAAATAATAGTGCTTTAAGCAGTGGCAGTAACCCCCCAGATGTTAGTAAATGAAACGCATGTTGATTATTTTCTCATAAATTCTCATTTACAAAAATATACTTATAGTATATCAATTATTCCACAGTTTCATGTTTTCCACATCGTACACACTTACTAAGTTACTACACACCATCGAAATATTAGTCTAAGCTACACACTATTAATATAATTCTTTTTTTTTGTTTAGTGGCTCCGCGCGTTAAGCGATTGAGCCATAGTCAAATTTTTTATTTTTTTTAAACGGAGAAACTTATTTTATAATAATAAAATCAAACTTTAAAAAAAAACTGAATTTTGGAAAGGATCATAAAAGGGTAGAAAATAATATAAAATGGAATATACATATTTACAGTTTAATATCATTAAGTAAAATAAATGAGGAAAAAAGTTTATATATACACAAGGTTCATCAGAGGACAAGAGGATGTCAACAGAAGTCGGAAGTGGGATATGACACTGAATAAGACCCGCGTAAAATGCATCCCTGTTATATACTGGGCACGTTAAAAATATATGGTTCAAGTCACCCACCTCACCACATTCACACAAATCACTATCCACAATTCCAAATTTTGCCAGTTGAACAGGTGAACAAACGTGGCCCAACCGCATACGCGTCAAGGTACACGTCACCCTCCTGCCCAACCTCAAACGTGAGAACCATGGCTTTGACGGAATAAAGTTTTGAATCCTAGCATATGTTCTACCTTTTGACTGGCTTGAAGGGAATGTTTTGGTAATGTACACAAATCATAGGCAGAATTACAATAGTCTGCATCTGCCATATCTCCGCATGAAATAGCCTCGTTAGCAAGCTGATCAGCACGTTCGTTTCCCGAAATGCCTGAGTGACCTGGTACCCAGGAAAACACCACTGTATAGCCTCTTTCATTACACGTAACTAGGAGGTTTCTAATTTTTATAACAACATGGTTAATCTGAGCAGATTTGAATGGAAACCTAGATAAAGCTTGCAGAGCACTCATTGAGTCCGTAAATACAATAGATTTCTTAAGTTTGGCAAGAAGTATATATTCAACAGATTTAAACAGACCAAGACATTCTCCAGTAAATACAGATGATTCAGGCGGTAGTTTTATTTTTTGGACAATATTATACTGAAAACGGAAAACTCCCACTCCGACTATGCCATCTGGTGCATGCTTAGAAGCATCACTATATATGTAATGAAAATCCGTAAATTCATTTTCTTTCAATATGTTCACATGTTGAGGAGCTTCCAATTGGTTTCTTGGAATATCTGGATTGATCCTAACATTCGGAGAGATTATTAATGCTTTAAATTTACTATCGAAAATAGGATAACAATATGTATTGTATAGAGCACTTGTATAGAGCAAAATATTCGATAACTTTTAATAAGGCAGGGAGGAGACTTACGGGACCAGTATGAACAAGTATCTATACATTTCAAAAGGAGTTGAAGTTTATCACGTAAAGGATGATGAGAAAATTGCATGGCTTTAAATAAATACCTATCAGATAGAAATTGACGTCTTAAACTTAGAGGTGGTTCAACACACTCTATTTGCATAGCATTAATAGGACTAGATTTCATGGCTCCAAGGATGATCCTCAAAGCTTTAGCCTGCACACAATCTAATTTGCTAAGAGCAGCAGCATTACAGGGTTCTAAAATAAAAGTGGAATAATCTAATATGCTACGAATGAGGGCGTTATAAATAAGACGCAAGGTCAAAGGATGGGCACCCCACCAAACACCGGTTAGACACCTGATCATGTTTAAGTTTCTTTCACATTTAGTTACAATATAGTCACAGTGAGGTACTCCAGTAAGTTTGGAATCTAAAATAACTCCCAAGAATTTTGCTTCCGACTTTACAGGAATAGGATTATCCCTATAAAGTACGGTGAAATCAGGTATAATTCTTCGTCTAGAAAATAGAACCACGGTGCTTTTACTAACAGACAATTGCAGTCCATTGACATCTAACCAATCATTTAGCTTATTAAGATTAGTGGTTAAACAGCTACTAGCTTTTTCTATAGAAATGTCAGAGTTGTATAAAAGAAGGTCATCAGCATACTGCAAGACATTTACATCTGAAATCAAGGAGGTCTCTAAATCATAGGTATATACATTGTACAATAATGGACTAAGGACCGACCCCTGGGGCAGGCCTCTCCATACAAGCCTTGATAGTTGAGCACCATTGTTTAGGTCTAATTTAATACACCTTTCAGAAAGCATATTAATGATAAATGTAATTAACAATTGAGGTACATGAAGGTCATGCAATTTTTTATGCATTACTGAGAGTAGTACATTATCATATCAAGAAAGGCCGCAAGAACTGACTTATTATTCGAGAAAGCTAATCGAATATCCGAAACAAAAATACTAATATTGTCTATGGTGCTACGGCCTTTTCTGAATCCCAGCTGATTGGCTGTCTAAATTTTACTATTTTCAATGAAAAATTCTAATCTGTTTATAACACTATGCTCAGTTATTTTGGCAAGAACTGAGGAGCCCTACTATTGGACGAACAGAAGAAACATCGGAGGCTGGTTTGTTTGGTTTTAGTATAGGGATTATGGCTTGGGTTTTCCAAGAAGAAGGAATATTACCAGACAACATAATGGCATTCATAATACTCAAATAGTATTTCAAAGACTCGTCGCTGCAGTTTATCAAGAAAGAGTACGTAATGCCATCTTCGCCTGGAGATGAGTCTTTTACATAAGACAACACGCCTTTTAGTTCAGAAAAAGAAAAGGGAGCATTAAGGTCTGTATAAATACCAGCTATCGAGTAAGGAATACAACACTGGGTATTATTAAAGTCGGGAGCAGATGCAGGAGCCAACTTGTCCATAAATTGGTCTGCTAGTTCATTAGATAATGTACCTGATGAAGATGAATAGAAAGCTGATTTAAATCTTCTTATATTTTTCCAAACTACCGATGGACAAATATCTGGATTTTTAAGACTCACAAAATCGTCTCCAACCCTCAAATTTCTTTTTTTTGAGTAGCTTGCGAGTGGAACGAGCTATTTGGGTATAAATTTCGAAATTCTCTGCAGTCATCATGGAATAATATTTTTTCTCAGCCTCCTTCCGTTGCTTGATGGCTATAGTGTACTCATGATCCCACCAAGGAGGAAATGGAATTTTACCCTGTCTATTACTTCTTAATGGAAATAAAGCATTCGCAGCATCAATTAAAATTTTAGTAAACTCCTCTGCACATATTGTTTCATTACCACAGTTAACAATAGGAAGGCTAGATAGTTTTTGTTCAACATAATGTTTAAATGTGCTCCAGTCATCTGGCAGTTTATGCTTTAATTTAGAACTGTGTTGTAGGTTAGAAGGAGGGCAAGATATAGGTAAAGTAAGAACAACTGGTATATGATCACTGCCATAAGCATGGTCAAGTACACTCCAGTTATCAAAGATGCCAAACTCGGAGAGCAAAGAGACAAGTCAGGAACACTAAGGCTCTCACCAGGACCAGTACGTCGAGTTGGAGTGCCATTGTTCAATATACATATGTTTTGAGAGTCTAAAATATCTGTCATCAATTCACCATAATAATTAGTGCTAGAACTGCCCCATGATTGATTTTGACAGTTGAAATCCCCAAGTACTAAAAATGGTCTAGGCAGGGTAGTAAGTAATTGACTAAACTCATTGTATAAGGAAGAAGAAGGATGAGGTATATACACAGAAATAATACAAATTTTATTTACAATCACAGCAATGGCATTAATGCCATCACTGAGAGAAGGGAGTGAAAAAATCTTATAGGAGAAAGCTTTGTTAATGAGTATGGCCACTCCACCATACCCATCCAGTCTATCATTTCTCACAGTAACGAAACCAGAGATCCTGAAATGAAACTCTGGTTTCAGCCATGTCTCAGAGAGACACATAGCTGTAGGCTTATATTTATTTATTAAGTAAATAATATCAGTTTTTTTACTTATGGCACTCCTGCAGTTCCACTGTAGGATTTTGTGGTCCATAATTAAAGATTTGGTTTAGAGCTGTCAATAATAAGTTGGCGGCGTTGGACGGTAAAGAGTTATCACTAGAAAATGAATTAGTAGAATTAGAAAGTAATTTAATAAGTTCTAAAATTAATTCTGCAATAGATTTTTGAGGGATTGTATTAGATCTATGTTTCAATACATAACCATCAGGCATTTGGGAGTTATGATTATTATATTCATTGTTAATTGATTCATGCATAGTGCGGTCATACCCTCCGGTTTGTTTAGGAGGAACACGACGTTGAACAAACACAGTTTTTTTATGAGAACTGTTTGGTGTAGGAGATACATAAGAACTTGAGTTTGAGGTAGGATGATTTTTATTTTCAGATTGGGAAGGAGACGAAGTTGTTACATCAGCATAAGGTTTTGAAGATGGGGGATGGATTTTAGCTGCCTCTGCATATGATATGCAGCTCTGGGCCATTGAAATTTTAATTTTTTGCTGTCTATTGAATTCTGGACATAACTTACTAGTGGCAAAGTGGCAACCAGTACAGTGAAAACAACGAGCATTTTCAGAGACAACAGTACAAGTGTCTGAGGGGTGTTCATCCCCACATTTAAAGCATCGTGGCTTTGATCTGCATTGTATCTTAGTGTGTCCAAATTTGCAGCAATTGTAGCACTGTATGGTAGGAAAATGTATAATTCAACAAAAAGAGCTGTATAGCACATGTACACCCTTTTTGGTAATATTTGACCATCAAACGTCAATACAACCATGTTAGTGTTTGAAAATAAAGCTGTACCATCAGTTTCATTTTCCACCAGACCACATCCCATAGGAACAGTGATGTTTTCCTGAATTTCTTCCTCTGACCAGTCTTGGGGCACGCCTTTCACTATACCTACCCATGTAACAGTGAAACTAGGAATAAAAACTTTCTAAGAAAGACTAGCTATTTGTGGGTTCTCCGTAAACAAATTGGCATCCTGATAATTGCTAAAATCCATCGAAACTCTATTTCTGCCTATACGTTTGAGGCTGCCATTGACGATGTTATTAATGTTAATTTTTTTTAAATCTTTGCCGAACTGTATGGGATGCAAAGTCACAGGATCACTAGGTGATGTGGTTAACCTTTGGATGTGGACAGTGAAAGATCCTGAATCAGTGCTAACATATTTTCTAGCTATTTGCGGTTGTGAGGGGTCTGTCGAACTAATGGGTTGTGTAGAGGAGGCACCAGTATTAACAGGTGAGACATTTTTCTTTTCTTGAGCATCATCTACAACAATAGGGATCATTTTTTCATCAGAGTCATCACACTGACACATTTGGGAATGCAATTTTCCTTCTTTATTCCGACTTCTCTTAGTCTTGCAATGGCGGCATCTTTTTTGGGGTTTAGTGCGTTTTCTGTCAGAGATTAATAAGACCATCCTCCGTGTCCATAGAAGAATCATCAATAACAATATTATATCCTACAGGGGGACAAGGGTATGGCCTTGGACCTCCTGTAGGTCCAGGGTCATCCGGGGGATCAACCCCCATAATAAAAGAAACTTACCAAATCAAAAATATGTACACTATTTACTATGTAAAATAAAAATATAAATATTTCGTAACTAACTAACTACCTTTATACACTAAAAAACCTCCAATGATCCACTTTTTCAAGTAATAGTGATAAACCGAAAAATCACGTCCGCCAAATTAGAAGTTTCCCGCGCTTTCCATTTATTTTAATTACACATTGTAACGAATTTATAAAAAAAAAAAATTTTGTCCACGCGGCATCCGGCATGCCAGAAAATGTCAATGTTGAATGTCAAACTTTAAAATAGCGGCTACGACGTTCTTCCCCCTAAAGTTCCCCGTCCCTTGAATGTTGAGTGTGTCCTAATGTTAGCCTATAGCCCTTTCGTTAAGTATCTTTGTAAATATTTTAAAATTAACAAACTTAAATTGTAATTTGTACATAGTATAGTAGATCCCTTTTATTATTTTTATTTGTGTTTGTCTCTTTATGGTAAGTCTATTGTTATGTAGAGTAGTTTACTAACAAATATATAAATATGCCTTCTATTACATAATATTTTTAGTAATTTTGGCACTCTTTAACCGGCCAATCTCCTTCGTGCCTCCCTCAAGTTACTCGACACTGGCGAAGTGCATTGTGCTGGCTTGGCACTACTCAAAGCCATAAACCAAGAGAAGAAGAAGAAAATAGCGGCTGTTCACGTTTGGAAATTAAATAACACAAATGTTTCATTAAACTTCTAACTCATAAACTCACTAAACTAAATTTTTAACAGAATAATCTTTATAAAATAATCTAAGATAATTCATATTCTGCTCAAAAAAAAATGTTTAATATATTATTAGCTATGTGTTTATTTATATGGCAAAATCATTAATTTATCTAAAACATAAGCTTCTGAACGAACACTTATTTCAGAGCCATCACAGACCCTGATCACAGACTTTTAGGTATACATACTTTCAGTACAAGATAAGCGCCATGAGCGCCATCCTTCAGGGAGTTGTGGAACTAATAGGCCTATTACGCTGCACTTATCACACGGACTCTTACATTTAATTCAGTTTAGTGTAATAAGCTCTAGGGAGTAAGGGTCCCTAAATTGGTATTTAGTGCTGTGTAATAAGCGACGCTCTAGCTGGCGGCCACGCCCACCCTTTATAAGGGCCCTGTATTTAGTGTAGTGTAATAGGCTTATTACATCCCCATACAATAGAAAAATATGCTAATAGGCCTATTACACTGCACTTATCTCAGGGACCCTTACATTTGATCAGTGTAGTGTAATATAATTTAGAAAGTAAGAGTCCCTATTTTTAACCATAATGCAAGTAATAAGCGACGTTCTAAATTGCGGTCGCGCCCTCTCTTACCACGGGGCCCTGTGACAAGTGCAATGTAATAGGCCTATAAGCGTAAACCCGCTAGCACCAGCTAGCACAGCTCGCTAAATTATGCGGTGTTGTGTTTCATCCTGTGATAGTACTTCTGAGAACACCGCCCAATCGGACTGCGTTACCTTTCTCAGACAAGTGTCTCTTTTGCTCTTTACTCAATAACTTTACAATTAACTAGTAGTCTAACCATATCATCCACAAATATTATTTACTTGGTTGTTTCATTCAAGACGAAGAATTATCACAGAAAGAAACTTTATTGTAGCGAAATGTATGGGCAATAGCGTGACTTCAATATATTTTAAAATACAATAATAGTTTGCATGCCATATGATTGGCAGATTATGGCTCGGAACTCCAATAGGAGGATGTAACAGCATGCTATGTACTCACCTACAATCAGCAAATAAATGATTATGATTATGAATACCTAATATCGATTGACACCAGAACACACCAGACGCTATCTCTTCTGCAAGTATTTAAAAGTAATATCGTAAGTCTGTTTTAATATAGTATCTGATGCCCGCAACTTCGTCCACGTGGCTTGTGGCTTTTGGTTCCCGCGGGAACTCTTTAATTTTCCGGGATAAAGAGTAGCATATGTGATATTCCAGACTATGATCTATCTCTATGCCAAATTTTATCCAGATCGATTCAGCCATTCTGGTGTGATTTAGTAACAAACATCCATCCATCCATACATCGATCCATCCATACATCCATCTAATAGGCCTATTACAACTACACTTTTTCAAGGGCCCTGTTGGAAGGGTGGGCATGGTCGCTAATTTTGGCGTTGCTATTACACTGCACTAAATATCAGCCCTAGCTCAGTATGAACGAGAACCTAGATGGCACAAAGTGAACTAAATTAACGTTAAAATGCTCTTGCGAGCCGGAGAAACACAACTACTGTTTAAGATGGTTGTGCGACGACTAAGCGCCCTAAACATCCTGAGTGTTATTTCATTGCTTGGTTGGCAGAGCGCAGCAAACTAATTCAGGGTAAAGGTCCCTTTGAAAAGTGCAGTGTAATAGGCCTATAAACTTTCGCATTTATATTAGGAGTATTGAAGCATAGATCGAGTTTTACCCGTTAGTTACGTCAATGCGATAAACTAATAATATATTTAAATTAGTATATACTGATTCCATTAGTATAAACTAACATAACTATCAATAATATTATGATCCTGTCTCATTGTTAGCCCTTTCCTGAGTACAATTTTAGGTCATAGTCCACCACCAAGCCTTATTCAGGTTTGTTTGTTTATTTATAACATAAATGGTAATTTCCAGTTTCCCCAGTGAAGTACATCTCCGTGCTGCTTGGCTCAGAGCCCTCGGCAAACAAGACAGTCACCTTCCAGACTGCTGTGGTCTGCTCGCAGCATTTTCTCAATGATGACATTTATGATACAGAATGTGGCTTAAGGCAAATTGTTACTGGTGCCATTCCTTCAACAGTGCAGGTAAGTAACTCATAATTTTATTTTCAGTAATATATTGTAAGTAAGGAAATCTAAAATAGGTGTGTCTTATCTAAATCAGATAAAATGTGGCTGAGACAAATGCTGGATCTAAATTTGTCTTTTTCCTATATTAGTATTAGCAGTATATTTATAGGTTTGCATGATATGCCTAGACACTGACAGCAAGCTGATTCTAATGAGTAAACACGAATTGGAAGAAACATATGAAAAGTTAGCGGGACAACCTGTAAGTTGTAAAATTTTCTATTGTTATGTATTTTAGTTGTGTGTGTAATAAAGTTCAATCAGTATGTTGAACATACTTTGCAGTACTGTCACTTACTTTCGATAAATCTATAAACAGTGCAGAGACTGTTATGGTTATTTTATAGACATGTTGTTTTAGTTGTGTGGCTGAGTAAATCTAAAACACACACTTTTTGTACAATGTGCTCAGAGATTGATAAACTTTAGAAAATTCAGAGACAAGAGCTTGAGAGCCCGTGCACTGATAATGGACTTAGTTGACAAACATAAATTAGTGAGCATACTTAATACATAAAGTTGCATACTTCATGCTTGAGTAATCTTGTACTGTACATACAGAATTTTTAACCTGTTTCTTAGCAGATAACACAGCAACATATAAAAATGATAAACTGCACAAAACACCAACTAAAGAGTAGTATGGTGTTCACAACACCCTTGATACTAGAACTCCCCTCGGAAGACAGACAAATCCAAAAACCAAGAAAAGAAGAAGAGAACAGACAGACAGAATTAGAGGAAATTGGACAGAGAGTTGTAGTGAAAACTGAAGTAACTGATGTCTCTATGTTGGTTGATAGAGACACGGAAGTGTTACATGAACATAACAATGACAAGGATTCTGTTTGGTATCCATCAAAGTATGAAAGCTTTACTTTCCAATGTACACTTTGTATGGAGGAATTTGTCCATGAACATGCCTACATACAACATGTTTGTGTGCATCTCCAGGTGAGACAGTTTTCTATAATCTCTCATAGATTCTCTTAATCTCTCAAAGGACAGGAATGATATTAATTTTTTTTGTGCTTTGCAGAACGGTGAGGGTGATGGTGAATGTGACACTTCACAAGTATGCAAGCCTCATACAGCTGTGAGCTCTAACTCTTCACACTCTTCACTCATCACTGAGAACAAGTCAGTATACCTGCCAGTACCAGTAACGTTTAGTTCAAGTTAGTATACACGTGTACCAGTATCACAATACCCTTTCCTCCTCTCTAACCTGCTATATGCAGTACAGCTACATATTGGCTAGTGACTCCCCAGTACACTTTACATACATTCTGATATATTTCACAGGCAGGCAGACCACAGCCCTTCCGCACAAGCGGCTCAGACCTCGGGTAAGCAATTGTATCAATTTCAGTAAGCAAAAAATAAATTGGCAGTCGATACTGGACTGCCGATAGAAGTGAAAACGATTTTTTTTTGTTTTTTTAATTATTTTAAATATTCGTTTTGTTTATTTAAACAAAAAAAATTATATTACAAAAAATATATATATTTAAAATAATTAAAATATAAACCTTAAAACTAAGACATTAAAGTTTAATTACGAATGTGACGGTTTCGGTGTCGGTGACGCGAATCCACAAGTTTACCCCCTACCAAAATGTGCGCGAAAGGTCACTGATTCATCACGATATCTCAGGACCTATAAAGCATAAAAACTTGAAATTTGGAAGGTAGGTTCCTTGGTGTAGACATCATCTAAGAAACGGTTTTGAGAATATTCACCCCTAAGGGGTTGAAATGGGGGTTGGAAGTTTATATGAAAGTCCTTTGTTTTTGAAGCTAGATACATGAAAATTGGCAATTAAGTTATTAGTTATAAATAATAAAAAACTGCATGAGCAATTTTACGATTATAATTTCACGCCCCCAAAGGGCGTGAAACAGGGGTTGACAGCTTGCATGAAGGACTTAAATAATAAAAACCTGCCCATGCTATATAGCTGCCATAAGTAGTCCTTTTGGAACGGGAAAATCTCATAGGAAATCAGAAATTGTACGCGGGCGAAGTCGCGGTCGACCGCTAGTCATCAATAAAGATTCCCTAAATTTTTTATTTTTTTTACCTAGCTTCATTTAATTATGGTGAATACTTTTTTTTAATATGATGCATATTATTTTAATTAAAACTAAGAAATAAATTAAAATCGAAATAAAAACTAATTATATTTACAAAAATACACGCTGTCCAAGTGATCGTTAATGGGCATGGTGTCCAAAACACTGGCGCTATTACCTCGTTGAATGGCAAGGCTAAGACGTTGGGCTAAATAAACGCCAGCTCTTTGGTCAGCACAGGCGTGGATCAGTTTTTGAAACACGACATTTATAAAATTCTTCGTGTCCGATGACCATGGGCCCAGAGTCTCAAAAGCAAGCGCCGCAAAAACGTTGCCCTTAGTGATGGCTAGTATTTGCGACGCTTAAGCGACTGAGCAGATTCGGCAGCTGCACCCGCCTTTAGGCACGAGCCCGGTAGGTGGGACGCTGCCAACGTATCAACGCAGGTTGCATACCACACCAGTGCACGACCCGTCGACCACGGTACTATAATCATCCCGTCCGGCTTCTTGCCGTCATCCCTGAACAAACCGGAGGGTTCCAGTTTTGGAGGCAGTGGCCAGAGCGCGACGGACTATATCATTGAGAGCACCATGGCGATACAAGCGGCCTGCGCTCCGAATGCAACTGAGTCCATGGTGACCAAACTGATCCACGTGGCTGCCACAAGGACAGTAATGAGGGTCACATACCTTTATTCTCAAGCGTAAGCAAGTGTAGCCAGTGACCTGACTCTTTTTCGGATACGGCTAAAATACGGGCTTTATCCGTATCCGAGGTACACTGTGCTACGAGATCCACATGTGTCTAGACAACACGCGGTTTGTCCCAAAGACCCTGACATTCTACAGCCGAAGCAAAGCTCTCCCCAGGATAAGATGCACTCCAGGCCAACCTCGCCTCCGCCAAACTCTCAACCACAACATCAGTCGGACTAGTCAGATTAAGGATCTGACTGATGAGAGTAATAGAGCCAGAAGCAGAAGATAAGAAAGCCTGAAGTGCTACACTTGAGATGGAACGTATGCCTAAGACCCCGTATTTCACAGGTAGGCTCGCTTGGGTCCAGGTGCGATCATCAAACTGTGACACTGGACAGCATAGATACCGTTTGTGTTTGTACATGAGTTTAAAAAAATGTGTGCAAAGAAGTTTAGTAGTGTAAACTTTACACTAGAGTTATGTACTTATAGCTGATGCCCGCGATTTCGTCCACGTGGATTGAGGTCTTTTGGTTCCCTTTATAACCATCCATCCAAACTTTCGCATTAACAATATTAGTGTAGATTGGTATGGTTAGTAACTCACTACGATAAAGGTGCCAAATATTTGATTTTAAGAAATAAAAAAGAATCTGAATGGAATTTAATAGCTATTCATTGCTACATAATCACTTAGATAGAATTCCATCTATGTATTGAAAATTAATAAGGTAAAAGATCCGTCGAAAAAGTAACGGATACGGATACGGATCTTTTTCTCCCTCGGATATCCGCGGATACGGATACGGATATCTGGAACATCACTACTAGCAACACACTCTTTGAGGCTGCGAGCGACTGAGGGTCGAGCCCCTCTAGGGATGCGCTTGACTAACTTAATCCCGCGCTTAAATGCTGCGAGCCTCGCCCATAAAGGATAGCTTACTTACTTTAGGGCCCACCCACACAACATGCAAGACCGCGTTGGCCCATATACAGCTTGCCGCCGACACAAATAAAACACTCAAGTAGGTTTGAGTTGGACGGCGCATCTATAAAAGGCATAAAACTTAAGAGGCCGGTGATCGCCGCTCGCAATTTCTATTCAACCCGCAAATATAAATTTGCCGGTATATTGCTATCTCTATTTGGCGGATGACACATGATCGCGTGCAAACGCGATAGCAATATAAGCGTACAGAATTTGTTATACGTTTAGTCTTGTTCCGTAAATACCAAAAATGATGAATGATAACTTGTTGTGTTTTTCACTTCGTGTTGTTATTCGGGAACTTGACAATATAGGCTATGCTCCTGGTCAATTAGTACGTAACATATCGTCGGTTTTAATATGATACAAATAAGGAGAAAACATGTCATTCATGTCGTAAAAACAAGCAAAACGCTATGCGCTTACATTTAATTTTGGGAAAATACTTTGAAAACTTAATTATCCAGGGGCCTGGATAAATAAAAGTTCAATCTTAATAATCGCATAATCTGGTGGAAATATTCTCGAATTACGAATCATTTTGGTATTACGTTTGTATGGGCAATTCACCCTCCGCTGGCACCTTAAGCTATTATATTTACAAATAAAAATAAAAAAAACACCAAAAGAACACACAAAAACACTGTTCGAGTTCGGCACTGCAAACACTGGTGATATCTCTATTCCCTTATGGGATGGGATGGCAATCTGACACGGCGAACGAGGAATATTAGGCACAGGAATGTCCCCGATGGGCAAGGTAAAGGTACGCCTGTTGAGATTTTCTTCGCAGTGAAACCCAAATAATTTAGGGTTCCGTACCTCAAAAGGAAAAAACCGAACCTATATAGGATCACTTTGTTGTCGGTCTGTCCGTCAAGACCCTTTTTCTCAGGAACGCATGGAGGTATCAAGCTGAAATTCATATCAAATACTCAGGTCTACTGTAAGATAAGATACAGCCGTTTATGCTGCAAATTTTCGACACTCGCAAGGGCATCAAAACCTACAGGGTAAACTCAGAATCTTGAAATTTGGTACGAAGCAACGTCTTATAGCACAGATAAAGGGAAAATTGCAAAACGCAAAAAGTTTTAGTTACATCATATAATAAAAATATTTTTAATAATTTTAAACTTACTAAACTTTGTACGAAAAAATATGAACTGCCTACTGTGCGGGCACATATACTAAACCAGAGCTCATTTTTCATTTAACTAAACTTGCAAATCACTAAAATCTATAAAAAATAAATAAGGGTATTGTTTTTCAATTTTCATGAAAATTTTTCATGATTGTTTACGTATTTGACATATGACATTTTTTTGATACTCTTGGACGAGAAATATTTTACTGAACAGTGTAGTAATTATTTATTCGCACTAAGGCTAAAATTTATTTACGGAAATAAAAACCATCTGTTTTTACCCAACTTCAGCAAAAAACGAATAGAGTGGGGTGTGAATTCTGAGTTCATTAATATGAGTACAGTATAATTTTAAGAAATCCCAATCGACAGAAAAACAATAATATACAGGCTGACCCAAATAGAAAAAAATTAGATTCCTCGTACCTAGACCTATCAGAAAATACCCCATGTATGTTCAGCAATTTTTGGAGTTATGATTTTTTAAAGTTTTTTCGTGAGATTTCTGAGGGAGTGAGTGTTAAATTTATTTTCTTTTTATTTAGTGGTTTTTTCCGAACATTTTTTAATGAACATGCTTTTTATGAATTGTGCTACTTTGCATAAAATAATTACTATCATAACATTAACCCAAGTTGGAAATTTTTTGGTCGAAAGTGCAAAGTTTACGTTCGACAGAAGTAGAGATGAATTTTCAACTTAAGATAAAAATACTTAAATTTGTCTACGTCACTTCCGACTAATTTCAAAAACTTTTGGGGTTCCTAAGCTTCCCTTATTAGTTAAAAAATTTGGTTCTTTAGGAGGCATTATTGTGAGAAATCGGACTTCAAATATGGTAAGGCGGTAATTTCTGAACTTAAAATTTGATTCTTAAAATTGAGTTTTGCCTATTTTTGACAATTTTGTATCTAATTGCAGTAGGAAATTTTTGAATTTAAGTGTTTTCTACAAAAATAATTGATATTTTTCGATTAATACGTTCACTGCGGTACAGGCCCATATCAGCCTGACGCGGTACTTCAGCTGGTGCGGACTATGGCACTTAGCAATACGTGACCATAGAAACTAGGTTACAAATTGGTTTATTACAATTTAATTTTATTTAGTTCACAGTTTGTCACGTTGTACAAATAAGCACTATTTTAGTTAGCACTACACGACATTTACAAGGTTTTCCCCACTCCAATGTACCTAATTTCTTAGTATATAAGGTTAAGATAATCTGTAAATATATTGCCATATTAACACCGAGTCTGTGTGTATCAATTCTGCTCCAACTCACAACAACCTACACGCAATCCGTAACAGTGGTGACCCCGACGTGATCTTCAAACCGACGTGATTTTCAAGCCGACGTGATTTCAAGCCGAAGTAATCAACAAGCCGACGAAATTAACGAGTCAAAGGAAACAACAAGTTTCGCATCAACAACCAACGGAGCAACGGATGGCCCATCCGACACTCACACGAGCAAGAAGTTTTGGCAGTACTCTGGAAAATACATCCAATTCCAGCACAGACCTAGTGGCATCAATCACTGTAGCCGAAAGAATACCACAATTTGGGACCGACTCCCCGCGTCTATGGTTTTCGCAGTTCGAAGCTATTATCGCCTCTCAGAAACAGGGAGACGAATTCAAATACAACCACGTATTGTCAAAATTACCAAAAGAGGTCGTCCACCGATGTCAAAATAGCAGTAGCATCGGCGTTTCCACAAATTACTCTCAGAGATGGGCCTGGGGGACCATAAGCCATCACAGCTTCTTAGAAGAATGAAGGAAGCTCGTTGCAGAAAAATAAATGAAGACACACTCCGTCTGTTATGGATGAGGCAACTTCCTCCCTCTGTAACTTCCGTATTGGCTGTTACCGAGAATTTGGCAATAGACAAATTGAGCGAGATGGCTGACCGTATCTACGAGAACACTCGTACCAGTAAAACCAATACGACTGGAGTAAGCGCTGACGTAAAGTTCATGACTCACCTGACGTCACAAGTTGCAAGAATGCAGCTAGAATTTAGAAAATAGAAATTGCTGCAATACGCAATGATCGCGTACGGCACAACGATCGACGCAATAGTGTTAGTCGACCGCAGTACTATCGATCTAGGTCAAGATCGCGTCAACGGGCATCGCTTAATCAAAAGTTACGTAAAAGTAACATTTTGAGTCGTGCAACATGGAGGTAACATGAGAGTGTCAAAAGTAACGTAAAATGTTACAAAAGTAAAATTCTGGCAACGCTGCTAGAAATTGCTGCAATACGCAATGATCGCGTACGGCACTACGATCGACGCAATAGTTTTAGTCGACCGCAGTACTATCGATCTAGGTCAAGATCGCGCCAACGGGCATCGCTTAATGAATGAATGAATGAATATACTTTTATTGTACACCAAAAAACAATAACAACAGTAAACTTAGCTAACAACAAAGGAAGTATACAATTTGGCGGCCTTATCGCTTCACAGCGATCTCTTCCAGGCAACCAATGGTTTAAAAGAATACAGCTACAGAAACAACCGGTAGATGGTGCAGAAATAATAAAATAAAATAAAACATTGATATAAAGCTACAAATTATAATACATATACATATTTAAACTAAGTATAACAAAATAAATAAAATATAATATACTAAATAAAAACCATAAATACTACACATATAATATATAAATAAACATATATACTTATATATACTCACAAATAAACAAAAATATAAATAAATAAACGTTAACCTCAAAACAAAAAAAAGAAAGAAACAATAGGTATCAAAATATATAAAAATAAACTACAAGGTAAGTAATATTATTGTGACAAATAGTATTTCTTTACAAGTCTTTTAAAGATATTTATCGATTGAGCCTCTCTGATGTCAAGAGGCAGTGCATTCCACAACTTAACAGCTTGTACAGAAAAGGATTTATGGAAGAAAGAGGAATTATGAGTAGGCGTCCTTAAAACAAGTTTCCTTGTAGTACGTAAATGTTCTCCTGGACGGCCTACGAATTCAAACTTCTCCTTTAAATAAGCAGGAGATTAAATAACACACAGTACAGAATAGAAAGGATATGCAAGTTCCGGCGAAGACGGACGCCGACCTTTCATCTGGACTTTCATCATTGCCGATGTCAAGATGCCTATATTAGGAACTGATTTTCTAGAACACTACCGTTTGTTGGTAGATGTGCATGGTCAAACTTTGATCGACAAGACGACGGATATAACCACACGTATAACCAAAGTACCCACGAAACACAAGGTGCAGCACCACATCGTCACAGAAAGATTTTCAGTATCCGCTAGCGCTCGTCCGTGCCCTCCTGACAAGTATTAAAGCCGCCAAAAAGGAATTTCAGGAGATGATGGAAATGGGAATATGCAGACCATCTAGTAGTCCATGGGCTAGTCCATTGCACATGGTAAACAATAATTAAAAAAATAAAAAACACGACTGCCTTGCCAAAAAACGAACTAAAAAGTAAAAAACAATAAATTAATTTTTTTTGTGAATCACTGGATATTGAACATATTGATATAGTGTTATATATTTTTGGAATCTACTCATCATTTTCTAGATGATGATTATATAGTTAATCTTATTTTCGAAACTTTTTTTCAACCCATAATTTTTTTAAATTTTAGTAGCCTATGTCACCCGGAATAAGCTAGGGATTCTAACGATTCCTCATTTATCAAAATCGGTTCAGGCGTATATAAGTTATGGAGGAATATACAAACTCACGTCGGACGTCAGCCTCTACGAGATTAGTATGGCTCTCAAGCAACTCAAGAACAACAGGGCACCAGGTGAGGACGGAATCACAGCAGAACTCCTGAAAGCGGGTGGAAAACCGATACTTAAGGTCCTTCAGCGATTGTTCAATTCCGTCATTCACGAGGGCTTAACGCCACAGGCATGGCACAGGAGCGTGGTGGTTCTGTTCTTCAAAAAGGGAGACAATGCCTTGCTGAAGAATTATAGACCCATCTCGCTGCTCAGCCATGTCTATAAGTTGTTCTCGAGAGTCATAACGAATCGTCTCGCTCGTAGGTTCGACGACTTCCAGCCTCCCGAACAAGCCGGATTCCGGAAAGGCTTTAGTACCATAGACCACATTCACACGCTGCGCCAGATTATACAGAAGACTGAAGAGTATAACCGGCCACTATGCTTAGCGTTTGTGGACTATGAGAAAGCCTTCGATTCGGTGGAAACTTGGGCTGTGTTGAGGTCACTGCAGAGATGCCGGATAGACTACCGGTATATCCAAGTGCTGAAGTGTTTGTACGAAAACGCCACAATGTCAGTTCATATACAGGACCAGACTACAAGGCCAATCCAACTGCAGCGGGGAGTGCGACAGGGAGATGTAATCTCCCCGAAGCTCTTTACCGCTGCGTTGGAAGACGTCTTTAAGCTTCTGGATTGGAACGAATTTGGCATCAACATCAATGGCGAGTACATCACTCACCTTCGGTTTGCCGATGATATAGTCATCATGGCAGAGACTCTGGGTGACCTTAATGCAATGCTCAATGACCTCAGCAGAGTTTCCCAACAGGTGGGCCTTAAAATGAACATGAGTAAGACGAAAATCATGTCTAACGCTCTTGTGCCGCTCCACCCAGTAATCGTTGGGAGCTCTGCACTCGAAATTGTAGACGAATATATATACCTGGGACACATGGTCCAGCTAGGTAGGTCCAATTTTGAGAAAGAGGTGAGCCGCCGAATCCAACTCGGATGGGCAGCGTTCGGGAAGCTTCGAGATGTCTTCTCGTCCAAGATTCCTCAGTGCCTGAAGACCAAAGTCTTCGAACAGTGCGTGTTGCCAGTGATGACATACGGTTGCGAGACTTGGTCGCTAACTATGGGCCTCATAAGAAAGCTCAGGGTCACTCAGCGGGCGATGGAGAGAGCAATGCTCGGGGTTTCTTTGCGCGATCAAATCAGAAATGAGGAGATCCGCAGAAGAACTAAAGTAACCGACATTGCTCGACGTGTTGCGAAGCTGAAGTGGCAATGGGCGGGGCATATAGTTAGAAGAACCGATAGACGTTGGGGTCCCAAAGTGCTGGAGTGGCGACCACGCACGGGAAAGCGCAGCGTTGGCAGACCCCCTACTCGCTGGACAGACGACATTAGAAGAGTCGCAGGGAGCCGCTGGTTCCAGGCGGCGCAAGACCGAGGCGTGTGGAAATCCTTGCAGGAGGCCTATGTCCAGCAGTGGACGTCTATCGGTTGAGGATGATGATGATGATGATACAAACTCACATACATACACACACGAACACTGAAAACAATATACTCCTTTTTTCAGGCAGTCGTATAAAAAGAAAAATGGTGAATGGAGACCTTGCAAGCAGGATTTGCGCGACGTCGTAACTCTCATTTCCTCATGCTGATGCAGCGATTGCATTAATGAGCGACGCAAGCTTAAAATTTTACAGCAGAAGGTCAATCAAGAATGGAAGCCTTTTTTTCAAAAACCATATCTGAAGCACAAGTCAAATACTCCACTTATGATCGCGAACTTTTGGGAATATATATGGCGACGAAACATTTTCGTCGATTGATTGAAGGTCGCAGTTTTACAATTTATACCGACCACAAACCATTGGTTCACGCCTTCGACAAAAAGCTATCAATAGATGACACTCCAAGGAGAATAAGATATCTAAACTAGCGGCACGCTATGATGGCCGGTTTGACGTTTGTCCGCTCATGAAGTTCCGTATTAATTGATAACGACTTTGAAGGAAATAATTGTATTACTTTATTGACGATAGTGATGTGCAGAGATTCATAAATTTTATCGAATGTAGTTTTAGGTTTAGGACTCAAAATTTATTTATTAAATTGATTTCTTAAATGTATACAAGTGTAGAAAAATCAGTTTGCACCATTTAAGGGGTGAATGTACTTGTGAATATGAACAATTTTCACTATGTGGACAAACCTCTGAAATCGCAAAAAAATATCAATAAATTTTTAAAAATGGAATCTAATACGATCGTCACATAGGATCGCTGGCTAGCACAACTACTACCTCCGGCAAACTCGCGTCAATGCTCAATGCAAAACAAAGCAGTTTCGAATTGACGTTGCTTCGAAAAGTATAAACTGTCAGTGCAATGCGATTGTGATATAGTTTTGACCTGGCTTTGGATTTCAAATATTGATACTGCATTACTGTTGACCCTTGCTCGTTAATTTGGACTCTGTTCAAGCCCTTTGTTGTGGATTTCGTCGATATGACCGAACGTACGCAGAGAACTGTTCTAAATAGTCAGACACGTGAGTTCGTAATACGCCTTCGTAACTATTTCGATCGTGAAGCTCAAAATGGAGGGCCAATTTTACCTATAACGTCAGTGGTTGAACGCGTAGCTGATGCGCTTAATATTGGACAACGAACTGTTAGACGGATAACTAAAAAAAAATATGGCGAGACTGGCACAGAAGAAAATAAACTTCACA
The DNA here is from genome assembly GCA_964035005.1 of Erebia palarica. NCBI lineage: Eukaryota > Metazoa > Arthropoda > Insecta > Lepidoptera > Nymphalidae > Erebia > Erebia palarica. The sequence goes on along the minus strand of OZ035994.1, from coordinate 9,270,916 downwards.
CACCAAAAAAGAGAAAACGAGCAAAACCAGTCGTAGGCATCGATAGCTTTGATGCCGATGCTATCCGAAGACATGTTTACGGCTACTATTTACAGAAGGGGTATCCAACAAGAAAAAAGTTGGTGCATTCACTGAAGGAAGCTGGATTATTCTTCGGTGGGGAAAGTTCTTTAACGAAGATTTTGAAGACCATTGGATTTCGATACAAAAAATGTAACAAACGCAAAATATTGATGGAAAGATTTGATATAGCGATGGCAAGGTATACTTTTTTACGGCAAGTGAAAGAAATCAAAAATTGGCAAAATGTTGTGTTCTTGGATGAAACATGGCTTAATGCTAACCATACTGTAGGCCGTTCTTGGAACGATGACACAGCAGCATCTACTTCCAAAGTTCCTGTAGGAAAAGGATCGCGACTTATAATTTGTCACGCCGGAACCATCAACGGGTTTGTCGAAGGTTCTCTCATGGCTTTTGCGTCAAAAACCACTGGAGACTATCATGAAGACATGAATGGAGAAAAGTTTACTGAATGGTTTACCTCAATGTTGTGTAGCCTCCCTGAACCATCTATTATAATTATGGACAACGCCCCATACCACTCGATGCAAATTGACAAGCCACCTGCCCAATCCCAAAAGAAAGCTGATATCGTCGCATGGCTTCGTAAAAATGGCGTAGATGCAAACATGAATATGTTAAAAGCGGAATTAGTACGTCTTTTAAAAGAAAACAAACCAACCAAGATCCGATACGTCATTGACGAAATAGCATTAGAACATGGGCACAGAGTTATACGGTTACCGCCTTACCATTGTGAGTATAATGCGATTGAGTTGGTGTGGGCTCAAATTAAGGGATATGCTGCAAGACACAATACAGAATCCCCATTTACCACAAAAAAAATGCTAAAATTATTAGAAGAAGCTTGTGAACATGTGACTAAAGGAGACTGGGAAAAGGTTGTGAATAGAACTGTTAAATTAATAAGGGAAGATTATGAAAGAGATGTGAAAATAGATAATATTATAGAAAACGAACATATAATTATTAATGTATGTGATGATAGCAGTGACGACAGTGAAAATAGTAGTATGGACGAATCTGATTAATTATGGCCTTTTGTGGCACCTTTTTTGGTATCTTTTGTATTCATATGTTTCTTGTGTGCATATAAAGTATGTATATTCATTTTCGTTCAAATATTCAGTTCGTTCAAATAAATTAAATAAACATATACATTTTTGTTTTATTAAACCTATTTAATCAGGTACAAAAACAAAACTTAATTGTTTTTTGTTCGAGAATAAATTGACATTCCACATCACTATTGTAATGTGTCAAACCGGCCATCATAGCGTGCCGCTAGTGTAGATTACATATCGCAATTCAGTACAGTAAACAGCAAAATATATTACGATATTTCCACTGGAGTTACTCGACCGTATTAAGGACCGTAAGAAGGACAATTTATTAAGTTATCACAACCTGAGTCATCCAGGCAAAAATACTACAAGGAAATTGATTGGAAGAAATTACATTTGGCCTAACATGAATTCAGAAATAAACAAATTGTGTGATACATGTTTACAATGTCATCGATCAAAAGTGCATAGACATACAGTTTCGCCGGTCGGCAAATTTATGCCTGCCGCGCGTTTTTCACACGTACATATTGATATCGTCGGACCATTACCTACCTCTCAAAACAAAAGGTTTTTAGTAAAAATGATAGACCGCTGTACGTCATGGCCTGAAGCTTTTCCAGTTTCGGATGTAACAGGTGACACTATCGCCAGACTGGTTTTCGAAGGGCGGATCTGTCGTACGGATGCATGCATGGAATCAGCACGCACCAAGGAAGACAGATGGAATCGGAGATATTCAGGAATCTCGCAAGATTGATGGGAATTGGGAAGTTCCGAACTACACCATACCATCCACAATCTAACGCTAAAGTTGACAGATTACATAGAACTATTAAAACGGCGTTAATCGAGCAAATACGACTAATTGGACTAAAGAATTGCCGTCATTTATTTGGCATACGCTCCAGCTATCGACAAGATACTGGGTTTAGCGCTGTAGAACTTGTTTACGGCAGAACTATCAAGTTACCGGCAAGCTTTTTCGGTGACAAATCTGAAATCACATACCCCGAATTCATTCAAGGGATCAAGGAAAACATTAGTCGAGTCACGAGTGTTCCGCAGCGATAGAGTTCGGATCGGAACGTGACAGAGATATATATATATTTCAGCTGGCGGTCAAAATTGTAGGTTTTCCCCATCAAAACATCATGGTAGGCCTTTATCGGCCTACCACGCACTGACGGTGAAAAACATCCGCTGAGTGCGGCAGTGGGCTTGTGCATTGATGAAAACAGCGTGGTATTTTTTTGTTTTATTTTTAAAGTCAATATGAATTGACTTTGTTTCATTTAGCTTGATTCTCCATTTTTTTGTCCAGTCATAAACTTTATTTAGCGCTGTTTGTACTTTACCCACTGCCTCTTCGTGTGATCCTCCTACAGCCATAATGGCTGTATCATCAGCAAAGGTGGCAATGGTGTTACTTTCGAGTTCTGGAATGTCGCCGGTATATAATAGGTACAGGACCGGACCTAAAACACTCCCCTGTGAAACTCCAGCTTTTATACATTTAAGCTCTGAGTAAGCATCTTCTTGTTTTACTCTAAATGCTCTGTTAGTAATATATGATACCAGGATATCTGTGTATGCTTTGGGTAGTAGTTTTCTAATTTTATAAATGAGACCTGAGAAATTAGAATCATGCCAGACTTTATCAAAAGCATATATGATGCAGAACTCAAATCTATATTTGTTAATAATTCTAATTGTCTTAATTTAGTACACATAAATGCTCAAAGCATTCCGGCCCACTATTCCGATCTTCTCGCATCCTTTAGCAACGTGCATGTTGATGGTATTCTGGTGTCAGAGTCCTGGCTAAAACCTTCTCTTCTCTCTTCTCTCTATAATCTCCCTGGTTTTACGCTGATTCGCAACGACCGAACTGATAAGGGTGGCGGAGGCGTTTGCATTTACCTGAGAGACAACCTTACCTTTAATATATTAAGCCAGTCTCCCAACTCGTACTCTGGTAACCTAGAATACCTTTTTCTTGAAATTCCAACACGCTATACTAAACTTCTTCTTAGTGTTGCGTACAGCCCTTCTCTTACTATCAACTACTTCAACACCTTTGAATCACTTCTCGAAGACCTTTCTCCGATCACATAATTGTTATGGGGGATCTAAATACTTGCCTCATTAAAAATAACTCGTGGTCCCATAAGTTACAATCTTTAATTTCTTCATTTAACCTTTCTCTTCTGCCGCTGTCTGCGACCCATTTCTCCCCCAACTCTGACCCTTCTCTTTTGGATCTTATTATAGTTTCCAAAACAGAAAAAGTTCTTACCCATGGTCAGCTAAATGCTCCTTTTTCTTACCATTACCTTATTTTCATACGCTATAATTTAGCTATACCTAGACGAAAAGGTAAAACTATTCTGCGACGTAATCTGAAGCACATAAACATTGAAGCTCTTCATAAGGATGTTTCTGCACATGATTGGACCCCACTTTATGCTGCCTCTACTGTTGATGACAAGGTTGGAATTTTGAATTCGACCCTTACTGACTTATTTGACTCACATGCTCCTGCCCGTCCTGTAAGGGTTAAGTACCTGCCTGCTCCTTGGCTTACTCCTGACATAAAATTATACATGGCAAAACGCAATAAAGCTAAGAAGTTGTGCAAAAAGAATCCAACCGAGGAAAATGTTGCTAACTATAAAAGGCTGCGAAATCGCTGCAATGAGATGTGTAGGGATGCTAAACGCCGTTATATACATTCTTCAATTGAGCACTTCACTCCTGGTCAGACTTGGAGTTTTTTGAAATCACTGGGTGTGGGTAAATCTCCTCATTCTCTTAGCTAGTCGCTTGATTTAAACTCTCTAAACATGCATTTCTCTTCACATCCGGTTAGAATAGCTGATAGTAAGAAAAATTCGTTGCTTTTAAAATTAAATAGTGATGCCCCACCTACTTGTGATCCTTTTATCTTCAACTAGATCTCGGAGGAGGATGTCAAGAAAAGTATCCTTTCCATTTCCTCCAAAGCAGTGGGTGATGATGGTATTAGTCGTGATATGCTCTTACTAATCATAGATTACTTAACACCTATCATTGCTCATATACTCAATTTTTCCTTAATAACCAGCACATTTCCAACGTCATGGAAAATGGCTAATGTCATTCCATTACCCAAAACAACAAACCCGACTTCATTCTCACAATTCCGTCCTATTTCTATTCTACCCATTCTCTCCAAATTATTAGAAAACTCTGTCTGCAAGCAAATATCTTTTTATCTCTCACGCAATAATCTCCTTAGTCCTTTTCAGTCTGGCTTCCGTCCTTCTCATAGTACTACAACCGCATTGCTCAAAGTAACTGATGATATTCGGTTTGCTATGGATAACAAAGAGCTTACTGTTCTCGTACTGCTTGATTTCAGTAATGCTTTTAACTCAGTTGACTTTGATGTAATGCTTGCTATCCTCCGTTCTCTTAACATTTCTCCTCCTGTGGTGGATTGGTTTAAGTCTTATCTTCAGGGTCGACAGCAGAGAATCAGGACTGACGAAGATTCTTCGGATTGGGCTGATCTCGCTGCTGGCGTTCCTCAAGGCGGTGTACTATCTCCATTACTGTTTTCCATTTTTATAAATGAAATTTCCAAAGCAATTTCTCGTCACTACCATCTTTATGCAGACGACTTGCAGCTTTATAGGCACGCAGCATTGCCCAACCTTGCCGATGCCGTAGAGGCAGTAAACTCTGATCTAGCTCATATAAGACATGGGCTGAATCTTTTGGTTTGCTTGTCAACCCTAAAAAATCTCAAACGCTTATAATCGGCAGCAGCCGAATGCGCTGTAAGGTTGACTTCAAAACTTTACCTGGCTTACACTATGATGGTACAGCTATACCTTTTTCCGAAAAAGCTAAAAATTTGGGTTGTTAAAAATTTGACAGTAACCTTTCATGGTCTGCTCTTACCAATGAGGTGAGTAGGCGTTTGAACTATTCCATTCACTCTCTTCGCAGACTTCAACATTTCTTGCCTTTACGCACTAAAATGATGTTAGCACAATCTCTTCTCCTTCCCCTCATCGACTATGCTGACGTTTGCTATTTGGATGCAACAAAGGAGCTACTCGACAAACTAGATCGGCTTCAGAATTTGTGCATCCGTTTTATTTATGGACTGCGCAAATTCGACCATGTTTCTGAATTCCGTCGACAACTGAAGTGGCTCCCTATTCGCCTTCGCCGGAATGTTCATAGTCTAACATTACTTTTTAAAATATTAAAGTTCTCTTCCCCACCTTACTTGCACGAGCTTTTTCAGGATGCTCGCCCCCGAACAAGACCTTTGCGCACCTGTGTAATGAAAAAGTCACTTGAAGTACCCACATGGAACACCATATTTTACGCTAAGTCGTTTGCGGTGGTAGCAGCACGTCTTTGGAATTCCGTGAGAGTCCATGCGTGGGTGCATTTAAATCGAGACTGAAGCAGCTTTCTTCTTTATATGATTAGCTTTTATATTATTTTGTATTTATTATTGTATATTATGTATGTATATTAGTACTATTTTTTTTTGTATGTATGTTATTAAATTATGTGTTTCCTGTATATATTATATGTAAGTATATTTTTATGATATTTATCATAAGTCATAATTAAAAAATCTATTCTCTAGTTTATAAGTACCTACTCAGCTTTATCTATTTTTCACCATTCTCACATTCTAGGGCTGCTGGAAGAAATCTCTTCAAGAGATAAGTTGTCCTTGTACATGTCCTTTAAATTTGTATGTTTAGTTTTTAAGTTTGGTACTAAATATATAAATAAAAGCTTTTTCAATGTCTTTCACACACTTTCTTTTCTTCAATTGTTTTTTCTATGGTAGTGACGATTCTATGTACTTAATTAATAGTTGAATGTTTATCTCTGAATCCAAACTGATGATCTGGTATGAGATTTTTGCTTTCTAATATTGGTTTCATCCTCTTGAGTAAGAGCTTTTCAAATAATTTTGACATAATAGGCAACAAAGAAATAGGCATATATGATGTCGCTTCGTGGGGAGGTTTTCCTGGCTTTGCTATCATTATGACCTCAGCTATTTTCCACAGATTAGCCACATACTTAAGCCTAAAGGCAGCATTTATTAATGTAGTGAGCTTAACTATGGCTTTTCTTGGAAGGTTTAATAAAATTTCTCTCGTGATCAAATCGTATCCTGGAGCTTTCTTAGGGCCTAACTTAAATTTAATTTCTCTGAGCAATTCTTTGGGAGTCACAAGCCTGATATCTAAATCTTCTTGTATTTTGTCCATATTCCATGTTTTGTCCATATTCTTTGTAGCTTTCCAGAGAGAATAGTCTGTACTCCGGTTATTCGTTAACTTTTGAAGATAATTGTCTATAGTTATTTTCTCATACTTTTTGATTTCACGCTTAATTTTTTTAGTAAGATTGTTCAATATTCTTTTATCTAATGGAGATCTAGTCTGATGCCATCTTTTTCTTTTTCTTCTCTTTTCAGTTATTAGGTTTAAGATGTGTTTCGGTATGCTGTTCCTCTCTCTCTATATTTATACGATGGAGTATTTTTCCAGGCCGCCTGTTGTAAGTCTATAACAAACTGATTGACCTCTTCATTTAGTTGTTCTGGACATTTTAATGGCACTTTTAAATCTATATTGTAATTTAATTCTTGTCTAAAGCTTTCCCAGTCAGTATTTTTACTTGCAAGGGTTGGAAAAGATTCTTGAAACAAATTTTTTTCGCTCAATATCAATAAAATTGGAGAATGATCAGCGCTCATATCAGTCGTTCTTCGATTCTTATTTATTTTTATGATATATTTTTGTAGATGAAGAAGTCTATGAGGTCTGGAATTTTATTTGGGTCAGTCGGCCAATATATATGCTTTCCAGTGCTGGCTACATTGCATTTCAGTTCTTTGATTGCTTCTAGAAGTTCTTTCCTTTTAGTTGTCGTTAATCTAGATTCCCAAAAGGTGTTCTTAGCGTTAAAGTCTCCCCCTACGATGAACTTATCTCCATATTGTTTTAAGACACTAACATATTTATCCTTTTTTATTGAGTGCCTCGGGATAGAAAAGATAGATATATGCTGTTGCGGACTTTTTAAGTACTTTTTGAGAGGAATAATTCCACCATACATTGTTTTCGTGTAACTTTTACTATTTACGCAGCGTACACCGCGGAAGCTCTGATTTTTTCCGACTTAATTCACATTATCGCAATTTTTTTGAAAATAAAATATAGCCTATGTTACTCGCTGATAAAGTAGCTTTCTATCAGTAAGCGATTTTTAAAAATCGGTTGTGTAGTTTTTGAATTTATCCATTACAAACAAACAAATAAATCTTTCCTCTTTATAATATTAGTTTCGATGAGTAAAACTCAATACATTAGAACATCCCTAAAATTTAATTTATAATATAATATGTTTTACTTGTTTATCGATCAATGATTCTCTGTGTTTAATAATTATTGTTACAATTCTTGTTTACTTTTAGATTTATAGTTTGGCATTTTAATAATTTTGTGTAAAATAATAATAAATTTATTATCATCACAGGTATCCATAACATGATATTATTATATCATGTTATGGATACTAGCTTATATTTCAGGGATAACTATAATATGATTTATTCTTATTAACTGTAATTAATGATGTTTTGTGGTACTGCGCTGTGTTTAAATAATTGTTTAATTGCATCACGTAGTAATAAGTCGATAATAATGCACGCCATATTTGGTAGTATACTGTTTCCAAAGATATTGTAATAGTCCATTCGTTTAGATTTTTTCGCGGCAAAATTTATAACACTTTGAAACCACTGTTTATGCTCGGCCGCATACCGCTCGGGTAACTCAAGCTTATCTTAATGATATGAATATCACTGTTACGGAGTGGCCGGCGAGATCACCGGATATGAACCCAATAGAGCACGTTTGGGACTTGCTGAAAAGAAAAGTTAAGTCCAGAATTCCAGCTCCTGCCAACGTGGGAGAACTGCGAATCGCCGTAGTTGAGGAATGGCGGAGACTATCCCAGGAGACCATCGATAACATCATTCTCAGTATGCCTAGACGTGTAGAAACTTTAAAAAGAGCACGTGGAGGAAATACGCGATATTAATCACCATTTTTCTAATTTAATTAATTGTTATTTTAATATTAAATTTCACTTTTCCCGGCTACATGAAAAGTTCAAAAATGTACCATTTTTCACAAATAGCCTTTAGTCGCAAAATCTGTTCTTAATGTGATCTCATTTTAAGTAAAACAAATGAAACTTTAAATAACAAAAGAAGTGTAGTAAGTAGATTTTAAAACAAAACCATATTTTTTAAATTATGGACCTTTTTTTTATGTTCCGCTAAATATGCCGGCGAGTTTAGTTTATTAACTATGGTGCGTTAAAGTTGACTACAAATCGCAGCTCAATAAAATAAGCCTTAAATAAGTTAAAAAACACGTATTCTGTAATTTCTAGAAAACTATTAGAGCTAGGCAAAAACTGTTATATGTATCCACGTATTGTGTACGAAAAAAAATAAAACATTGTTAGAATCCTGTGTTATTTGCAATTTGCACAAAAACTATTAGAGCTGGAAAAAATCCTCCCAAGAGCAATTAATTTCATTAAAACCTACCAAGCAATTAATTTATTTAGATAATAGGACCAATAGTTCGAGAAATTGGACTACCTTTATTCCATGTAATTTTTTTTTTCAAAAGCCATGTACATATTTTGTAATTTTCACAGAAACTATTAGAAGTAGGAAAAAAATATCAGGAGCAAAAATGAACATCCTTAAATTATCTCCAAAATAGTTTTTAGTTTATTTTGATAAAACTAATAGTTCCGGAAATATTGCTGTCAAACTTGCATAAAAAACGAAACCCTTGAAACAACTGTGATTTTTTTTTTGAAATTTCGAATTAGAAGCTAGGAAAAAAGCTGTCAGAACTTAGAACAAAGACTATTAATTTACCTATAAAAAAGAGTTTACTCGGAAACTATAACTCCTATCACAAGAAATGTTTGAAATTATTTGTAGGTAATTTATTAAGGAACAATGTTCTCTTTGACAGTTTTGTCCTAGCTTGTATAATTTTCTTGAAAATCTATATAATCTGGAAAATGGCACACTTTTCAAGGCGGGGAGGGGGGAAGGAATGTTTTTTAGTGTACTCACTCATAGGTATAAAACCACAGTGGTTTCAAAGTGTTATGAATTTTGCAGTTTGGCCTATACATTGAAATCTAGAATGAATGGACTATAAGAACACTTCACGTGTATTCTTGCAATAAATAAATATCTTATCTTATCTTGTTGAACAAATAACTATTGTTTCAGTGGCTCCTCTGGCCGCGAATCTTGCGACAGAAAATGAAAACAAAGTGCAGACTAAAGTAGAGCCAGATACGGATGAGAAATTCATTGAAATTGATATAGATTTCAATTATCAGACATCAACTGGAAGTGCAGTCAGTACAATAGAAAATAACATTATAGCTCCTATAAAGTACGAAAGTGTTCCCTTCCAATGTACACTTTGTTTGGAGGAGTTTATCCATGAATATGCGTACATGCAACATATGAGCGGACATCTTCAGGTGAGACATTTTTCTCCGGCTAAACACTTTCATCAACTTGTTGAGTTCATATATTTGTTGTGAAACTCTCTGTTAAAGAATAGAAATGTTTAAAGTTTTGTGTTTTGCAGAGCAGTGACGGTGATGGTGAATGTGACACATCACAAGTATGCAAGCCTCATACAGCTGTGAGCTCTAGCTCTTCACACTCTTTACTCATCACTGAGAACAAGTCAGTATACCTGCCAGTACCAATAACGTTTAGTTCAAGTTACAGTTTTTTTTTAAAGTGAAATCTTCTTTAGCCGCGTTGAGCATTTTTTGGTAGGGGAAAATGTTATGGGTTCGCGTCACCGAAATGTTAATGTTAATTTTATATATTATTTTATTGTAAATAGCGTTAGATTATAATCTAACAGTTTTTATCTCGCGAGATTGTAAACAGTCGAAAGATTGTGAACCGTAACAACTGCTTACAATTTAACCCATTATTTTTCGGTAGATTGTTATCTACTAGGTATATTAACCGGATAGAACCTAGCACTACCTGGATATTTATGTCTTACCCTAACCCAACCTACAAGAAAGAGACAAGAAAACTTAAATACAATAAATTTCTTAAATAAATTCAAAAAGTGACACTTACAACATTGAACGGTTCACAATCTTACGACAGTTTACAAACTCGCGAAATAAAAACCGTGAGATAGTAATCTAACGGTTTTTACAATTTTACGGGGACACATTGTTGAAATAGTGTTTGAGATTCATTATTACCTTAATTTTATAATTGTAGAATCACTGTGCAATAGTGAGTACTAAAAAATATACTAATATTTTTTAGTTGAATAATAAATAACAAAAAAAAAACAGTATTTTCGTATTTATATTGGCGGTAAAAATTTTTCTAATATTTAAACTCTGCAATGCATCACGCAATATTTCACATTATATTTAAGATTAATGTGTTGAAATTTAAAATATGGTTATTAATGCAAAATTACACCTTATATTATTAAAATGTTTAGTTTAAAATTATGAACAAGTCCTATTTAAAAAAAATAAAAAAACACGACTGCCCTGCCAAAAAACTAAGGGCTAATTTTTTTTTTGACGGATTTTCAATACAAAACCTGTTAAAACGTCAAATTTATTCCTCCGATAAACTTTATCAGACGATTGAACAATTAACCCTAAAAAGTTAAAAATCTAAATTAATCTAGTTAAATCAGAATCTCATTCACATATTTATTAAATGATATTTTTTGTGAATCACTGGATATTGAACTATAGTGTTATATATTTTTGGAATCTACTCATCATTTTCTAGATGATGATTATACAGTTAATCTTATTTTCGAATATTTTTTTTCTACTTTAGTCTTTAATGCGGGATCATGGTCAATCCATAATTTTTTTAAATTTTTACTAGCACCCGGAATAAGCTAGGGATTCTAACGATACCTCATTTATCAAAATCGGTTCAGGCGCATAGAAGTTATGGTGGAATATACAAACTCATACATACATATATACATATACAAGGTGTAAGGTAAATGGTATAACATAACGCCGGCTACCTATGTTAAATGGTGTATAGATATACTGGAAAAATATTATGAGACGTGTAGCTCATATCCTGGGGGAGTTATGAGGACTTCGAAATTTTTGCATAAATGTTCAGGTGGCATCCCTTAAAACAGCTGATTCAATATCAATGAACTGTGAATAATACCGTATCTTAAGCCTCGTTGCCAGCGCGAGCGTTGCAATAAAATCCAATAGCGATGCTAAGTAATCATTATTCGGCATAATTTCAATTGTCAAAAATAAAATATGTGCTTTGTTATTTTTTGCAAAATTATTGTTTATATCATTCAATTCCATTATTAGAAATTTACGAAAAAATATTGTAAAATAATTAATGTTTTTTAAATATCCGTTTTCCATATTTGTTTAGATTCTTGATCCTGAAGATGTCTTCAGACGGTGGTAAAAGAAAAAAAAGACAAGATGAAGAAGAATTGGAAGGAGCGGTTTCCTCTGATAATGATACAAATCAAGGGGGAAAATCTGATGAGATTTTAAAAAAGAGAAAACTCCAAAATATACTTAGGTGTCAGCGATATAGAGATAAGAGAAAAAGTGCTGTAATAATTGATTCACGAATTTCTAAACATCAAACAGTTGAAGAGGATACAATAATTAAACGTCGTAAAGACGTTTCCTCTGATAATGATAAAAATCAAGGGGAAAAATCTGATGAAATTTTAAAAAAGAGAAGACTCCAAAATATAATTAGGTGTCAGCGATATAGAGATAAGAGAAAAAGTGCTATCACAATTGATTCGCGAATTTCTAAACATCAAACAATTGAAGAGGATATAATAATTAAACGTCGTAAAGAACAAAACAAACAAAAAAGTAAACGCTATAGAGATAAGAAAAGAGCCTTAGTGGCTTTGATTAATTTACAGGCAGATCAACCCTCAAAAACAATTGCAAATCATGTTCCTGAACATCAGAATTTCCATACCTCACAAATTCCAGGCCCGTCAATAAAAAATCTGTCATATATCCCACCAACTCATACACCTGGCGCTGCTGGTCCATCCATACGAAATGTATTATACATTCCAGAATCATATTCAGATTATGATGCCAACGTTCAAAACGATTATCCTTCACAAGTTAATCATGTTCCACAACTAGGTGAACCAATAATGGTAAACTATGCATCAAATCCTCAAAATATTCTTCCACTTGATGCTCAAAATAATATTCAAAACATGTGTTCTCAACATATCCTATCTTTACAAACATACTCTTCTTTCCAACAAAATTCCAGTGCTCATCGAGAATTTCAAAAAGATTTTCTTGAAAATGATTTTGGCCATGTTTGTGACATTTGTGATAGACTGTGGTTTAAAAAAGACTTGAAATTTTTTGTCAATAACAATATGACTCCCAATATTCAATTTATAAGAACAATGCTCGGAAACGCTAATTTAGCTGAGGTGAAAATTTGCTCAACTTGCTTAGCAACAATTAATAAGAATCGTGTTCCACCACTTTCGGTATATAATGGATTTAAATATTCTCCACTTCCGGAAAATCTAAAAAAATGTCCATTAGATTTGGTAACAGAAAGACTTATATCGCCAAGAATTCCATTTATGCAAATTCGAAGACTTCGACATATTCATGGGCAATTCGGAATTTATGGGCAGGTGATAAATGTTCCAATAGAAGTAAATACAATGGTACATTCATTACCAAGAAATATAGATGACGATCATAGCATTACAGTTCATATTAAAAGAAAGAAAATACACAAATCCAGCTACCTTTATGGTATAGTCAACAAAAGAAAACTAAAAACGTGGTTGCGATACTTGAAAGATACACCTCTTTATACTTCTTATGGAATAACGATTGATGATAGCTTCTTAAACAGCCAAGATGATGTACAAGATGAAATCGTCTATGATGAAGATGGTGACAGTCATATTTCTGAACAAATACCAATCGATGAAAGCTTAATAGCACAGCAACAAACATTAATGTGGAACGACCAAATGTACTTAAGAATTGCTCCTGGAGAAGGTAATGTTCCCATTAGTCTGTTATTCGATGAACATGCAGAGGAATTATCTTTTCCGCAAATATACTTGGGTCAATTTAGAACTTTTCGTGATGGCCTTACTGTCACACCTTTTATGATGGCAACAAGTGAACTCAGACGATCTGACAGACGAGGAGTTACCCCTCAGCATTTGTTATACTTGGCCATGAAAATAATGAGAATAAGAATACGAGATTCGCTTTCCATTGCATTCAAACATGTTGGAAAAGGCACTATCACTAAAGAGCAAATAGAATCAGAAGATTATGTACAAGGTTGTATTGACAGTAATTTGGCTTTTCTACGCACGATCCCGAATTCAGCGGATTATTGGTCAGAAAGAAAAAAGGACCTATTTGCAATGATTAGACAATATGGTAAGCCAACAGTTTTTTTTACAATAAGTGCTAACGAAATAGGATGGCCGAAATTGCTACAATTATTACATAATTTAAAAAATAATTCTGAAATATCGGTTGAAGATGCAGCAGCATTACATTTTATAGAAAAGAGTACACTTATTAATGAAGACGCAGTGACTTGTGCTATATATTTCAATAAGTTGCTCAGTGTCCTAATGAAAATACTGCAATCGAAAAGATTTAGTCCTTTCAAGAAATATAGAATTTTGTATTACTTCAAAGTAATCGAATTTCAACATCGGGGTAGTCCACGTGCGCACATTTTAGCTTGGCTCGACAATGCTCCTGAAGACACACTGGAAAAAGATTACAGTAAAGCAATCGATCTTATAGATTTTCTAATATCGGTATCTGCAGCAGAGGCATCAGGTAATATCAAATTACAAACACACAAGCATACTTTTACATGTTACAAAGGCGTATCATCAAAACGAATTAAAAAATGTAGATTTGAAGCACCTTTTATGCCAATTAAGACAACAATGATTTTGACACCGATGAAAGACACCGAAGATGGATTTAAAATGTATAAAGCAAAATATGATGATCTCAGAAAAAATTTGGAAAATTATGAATACATTGATTTTCAAACATTTTATGAAGATAATAATATACATTCAGATCAGGAATATGTTGATATTATTCGCGCAGGAATTAATAGACCAAAAGTTTTTCCGAAGCGTCAACCTAATGAAAAATGGCACAATCCTTTTAATCCATTTATATTGAACATTGTTAAATCTAATACAGACTTTCAATTTATAACTGAAGAGTATTCGTGCGCGGTTTACGTCGTAGAGTACGTCAACAAAACGAATAGAGGTGTTAGTAATTTACATAGAAAAATAATTGAAATCATGGATGAACACCCAGAATTTGATATATTTGAAATCACTAAAAATATTACTATCAATCTTTTAAATCACACTGAGATGACGAGTCAAGAAGCTGCCTGGTATTTGTTGAGAGAGCCTATGTCAAAAAGTTCAACCAGTATTGTCTATATACCAACGGTATGGCCTATCGAAAGACAAAGAATTAAAAAAACGATGAAGGAATTGAGTGAATTAGACGATGACTGCACAGATATATGGAAAGAAAATTGGTTTGACAAATATGAAAAAAGACCTGAAGATTTAGAAGATATTTCGCTCGCGCAATTCGTTTCTAAGTTCTACAAAAATAACAAAGGAGAGTATGTCAAACGAGATGAACCGAGAGTAATACGTTATCGCAATTATGATATGGCTACTGATTTCAACGAATATAAAAGAGAAATGGTAACTTTGTACATTCCATTTCGTCATGAGGAGGCAGATATTCTTGAAAATATGAAATTCTTAAGATTATACGATGAAAATGTAGATCTAATATTACAGAAGAGAAAAGAGTTTGAATCCAACATAGATATTGAAAGAACATTACAAATTTGTCGAGAATTATACTGCGAAGAAGTTCCAGATGATAATGAGAAGTAAGAGATGGTAGACTTATTAGTCATAACCCATTTCAAGAATTATACAATAACCCGAATGCAGAAATAAATGATGATTTGCACCTTGCAATGTTAAATAAACTTCCTATAGCTAAGAAGAAAGAAAATATAATGTCTTAAAAAGATTATTATGATCTTATGCGCCGGGCCAACGAAGAACAGCGATAAGTTCTGTTTCATACAATGCACCACCTAATATCTACAGATGAGTCGATGCGAGACTCTTAATAAAAGTAATAATGGCAATAGCATGTGGATCAACCGGAAAGTCTGCTACAGCTATAGGTGGTTCAACACTTCATAGTGCATTGAGCATATCATTGGCCAAGCTCATGCCACTTAATATTTAAAAAGCTAATATATACAGACCTTTATTGAAATTTTTTAAAGTTCTAATTATTGATGGTTAAAGTCCTATAACAAATTGATACCCGTCTAAAACAAATAACTGGCTTGTTTACAAAAGATTTTGGAGGACCAGATGTTTAACATTTGCCTGTTGTTGTTGTTTCCATAAAAATCATTTCAGATGAAATAAAAAGTTCTCGTATCGTATCTCATAGTCAATTAATTAGCTATATCGAAAATGTGTGCAAAATTGAAGAAGGATGAACAGATTTTTCATGAGAGAATACCACGAATCGAAAAACAACAAGCCTGAAAATAGGCTAGGTACCATATTATATTTTCTAAAGTAAATTTTCAACTAAAACGCATAAAATACAATTGAGTAAGATCAGCGTACGAAACGAATTACTTAACTTGCTTTGATTTGTAATTATCATCGATATATATGTAGGTACTAGATGGGCCCTTTCATACAAAAATGGCGGGTGACCAACTATGAGAGCGCGTTCCTATAACCTGTCATAAGCCTGTCTGTCCCCGTCGTAGCGCTGTCACGATCGCTCATCGTGTAGATAATTTGTTATTAAGTTATCATCTAAAGTTTTATTAGTTTGGCACTGTATAATTTTTATTTTAAGGTAAGTGTTTCAATTCACAATTATACATTTCATAAAAAACGTTATTTAATCTTCCTATTTAATATTTCTATCCATTACGCAATCATTTAATTTCCGCGGCAAACTGTATGATATATTTTTTTACTCACTGGCCTTACGGCTTTGGGTTCCAACCCTAGAATAGTCCAGTCCAGTACGATAAAAAAAATGCAACCAAGATTAGTTAATGCATAGATGGGCAGAACGGACAGTAGGCAATAATACCTTCCGAGACGCAATATTATGCTATTATAATAATATGATAAAATTAGTTATTGACGTGAGTTTAATGTTTAAACCAACTTCAATAAATAAAGAGTTTTCATTTATTAAAGTTGGTAATTTTTATTTTGTACTAGCGAATGCCCGCGACTTCGTCTGTGTGGTTTGAGGATTTTTGGTTCCCGCGCGAACTCTTTAATTTTAAACGGTTTTAGCTGTTATTATTTTAAATTTCAAGTTTTTTGCATTAGTAGTTACCGAATTATGTTAAGTGTGACGGACAGTCATGTCGCACCACAAGGGTTGTTTTCTTATCATTTTGGTACGCAACCCTAAAAATGACTTTATTTCTGTCAATTTTTCGACAAAACTTATCAACAATTAACAAATAATTAAATTTAATAAAAACCCACGCCGAACTGCAGCGCCCCATTGTGTTGACTTTGATCTTTAAATATATCTAAGAACCTTCTCACAAGCTATATATATCTAATGCAAAAAACCGCATAATAATCGGTCCAATGGTTTTCCAGGAAACTGGTAACAAAAAAGTGGTAAAAATAACAACATCATACTAACATTCATCGTTTACCTCAGAGAGTACACTGATGTAGGTATTATTTTCGACAAGCGCATCTGTACTAATCTATGACCGAGTCATACATTTTCAAGATGGCGCATATGTTGCAAGCAAGTTCCCGCTTTTCAGACTAGATGGCGTTGATGGCGTTGCTAAAAATACGCCCACATTCTTTGTTTGACAGGGCCCGTCTATGTAAATTGAGGTCGTTGGTAATTATAGATTATTCTGTGATTCTAAGTAGGTATCTAATATTATGAATTCAGCAGGCTGTTGTTTCGGTTTAAAATAAAGTTCTTCATTTCACAAATATACCTAACGAGGTTGTTAATTACATTTTAACCCTTAATCATATACTGTGAAAAAATAATTTCCTACTTAGTCCGGATGAGCAAAATCTATTTTAATTTATAATATAAAAAAACACATAACAAAGCCAACCATGATTGAGAAATACAATTATGGAAATATTTTTTAACTGATAATTGGCAACATTTGTCCGGAAGTTGATAGCCGCCGTCGTAAGTCAAATTGTGAATTTTATTCAAAAATACCCGATATCGTCAGAGATTGTGAGAGTTTTTGAAAAAAACCGGTAAGTGAGTAGACGTAATATTAGGGTAAACTAGATTATTTTCTCAACGTTTAACTGGAAAACAAACTAGAAAACAATAAAGTTTCTTGGAGATTTTTTGTCTTGAATTGGTAGAAAATAATTTCTGATTGTACGTTCCTGCCTTAAAAAAAATATTTAATATCTGTATGTCACCGTAAGATTGTAAAAACCGTTAGATTATAATCTAACTCGCGAAATTGTAAACTGTCGAAAGATTGTGAACCGTTCAATGTTCTGAGTATCAATTTTTGAAATATTCATTGTATTTACGTTTTCTTGTCTGTTTCTTGTAGGTTAGGTTAGAGTTCGACATAAACAACCATTCTTATTAGGTTCTATCGGGTTCATAAACTTAACAGATTACAATCTACGGGAAAATAATGCGTTAAATTGTAATCTTTCGACACTGCGATTTCGTGAGTTAGATTATAATCTAACGGGTTTTACAATCTTACGGTGTCATAAAGTCGATTTCACGAAGCGAAGGAATTAATGTAATCAAATATGGCTTCGGTCACGTGATTAAAATTGTCCTTGGACATATAGTGATGCGAACATTGACAGACTAGTTGTGAATGAACGATTGAATGAATACATTCTGAAATCGATTACCACACACACTATGATTACGAAATAACCTTGTGATGTTGAAGAAGATATTATAATTAAACCTTTCACTAACATCTTATCACTTACTTGATAATAGTCGTCAAAGCCCGCCCACCCACCTACTATTAGACAGTCGAAATTGGTGGGCTTGTCCAAAAATTCTCTAACGACATATTTTCTTTCAAATTGAAGACAACTAGCTGTTTATTCTATATAATTCTATGGTATGTATGTGTATGTAGGTATATAATACGTATTAGGTAATTCACTGCAAGGCGAGTCACTGCAGCCTAAACCACAGGGTATCCTACAGTAGGCTGCAGAGACCGACCATACATTGTTATTATAGACCTAAGCCTTACTTTTGTTAAATTTTGAGAAAAAAATTATTATTTATTTTTATGTTATTTATTTAATTGTATATTTTAGTATTATAAATATATTTTAGTTTCAGTAAAATATTTTTAATGTAGTATTCTGTGTGTACTGTATTATTTGATTAAGTAGAAATTTTGAGCACCTGGTTTCTTAGCGTTTTCTTATCTAGTCGGGCCATAATTAAGTATTGGGGTTTTCTGACTAGAAATTCCCAGTACTAGCTTGGAGTTAGGAAGTTGATGGTGTTTCACCCCCGTTCCTCGGAGAGCACGTTAAGCCGTCGACCCAGTTATGATCACTAGTATTATGATAATAGTCGTTAAAGCCCGCCAACCCACATCGGAGCAGCGTGGTGGGTCTAAGTTCTCATTCCCTCTCTCCTATGAGAGTGGAGGCCTGTGCCAGCAGTAGGACGTTAATGGGCTGTAGCGATTATGACCCTACATCATAAATAAATATATTTATACATATAAATAAATATAATTACTTCCGTGTCAGCAACACTGATGTTTATAATAGCGTGGTAAGCTAAGTTTATTGCATTGTGGTAAACTCAAAAAGACTACCAAAAATTCTGCACGAACTTTGGCATGATATTAGGGCCCGTATTAATGAATCGACATAAGCTAAGAACAGGTTCTCAAGTATCGGTATATCTATGGCTATAACCATTAAACATAAAATGACCGATGCTTGAGAACGTGTTCTTAACCGATGTCGGTTTATTAATACAAGTACAAAAAAAACACGAGTTATAGCTTTTCTTAATTACAATTTTAATTAACAACTTCACCACTCATCACTGTCATCTTCACTGTCGGAGACACGAATTATAAATTCTGGGGTCGTATCAGTTGATTGGTCATCTATTATACCATCCAGCCGCATCATTCTATCTTCCTTGATTATATGTTCTATAATTTTTTTCCAGGAGACCGTGTCAATTCGCTGTATCCCATCATTAATTAATTGTTTTAGCTCAGAAATTTTAAAAGTTATATTATTTTTGCCAACATATGACTTTAGCTGAGCCCATATTAGCTCGATGGGATTTAGCTCGCAGTGGTAGGGCGGAAGGCGCAACACAGTTACGTTTTTTGTGGCTGCCATTTCGTCTATAACTTTTTTATTAAAATTATCGTTATTAAATTTGCACAAAAGTTGGGCTTTCGTTTCCCAAGTTTCAAATTTTATTCCTTTTCCTTGCAGCCACGCTTGTATGTTATCCTTCCGCCAACTCATGTTTGGAACACGGTCTGCGTGTCTAGAATGATACGGCGCGTTGTCCAAAACAATTAGGGACCCCGGTTCAATTATTTCTAAATTTTCTTAAACCTGTGAGAAAGGCAATGAGTTAATAACTATAAAGGCTAGTTGCAGAAGTCAGGTATTGATAGATATATTTTTTTGGTGAATAGCTGCACCATCTACCATCTGTATCTGTAGCCATATCCTTTTGCACCATTGGTTGCCCGGAAGAAATCGCTAAATTACGATAGGGCCGCCAAATTGTCGGCTTACTTAGTTTTTTATAATGCTTAATATTACTATATTGTCTTTGTTAAATCTGTTCGTGTGCAATAAATGTATATTCATTCATTATTGAGTAAATATATTATCAACTGTTAAAATTATATTTTTATGGGTTCACAATAATAATCTAAGAAGCTGAATGTTCGTCAGCTTTATTCATGAGTAGCTGATAACCGTGACTTCGTCCGCGTGGATTAAGATTTTTGATTACGGCGGAAACAGTCACGACATTTCAACTTTGCTAACAATATTTTCACTGTTGTGTATTGCAAATCACTCACAAATGTCTTATTTCCTGAAGTAAAACATTTATAGTTCTTAGTATACTCAAAAGTAATTCAATTTATGCACTAAGAAGCTATTATTCTAACAAATAACTTGCGAGAATCCCAAAATAGAAACACAGACTAATGACTTAATGGGTGTTTGACTTAAAGAAATTGACTTAGAGATGTGACATGAAAAGTAAACCATAGACTGAATGATATGAGCGGGTTTAGTAGATTGTAAAAATCGAATATCGTTATATTATGTTCGCAGATCTTTAATCTCTTTATTACGGCAAGCAGTCAGCGGCCGCGCCGGCACAAAAAAATCCGGTCATTCGTTTCGCTGCTTCTATTGATGTTGTACGTTTCGGGTGTTCTCTGGTGCTTTTTAGTTTTTATTTTCAACGACTTGGCTATAATAACCTAAATGCCGATTTTCAGGTCTCTAACTTCAAACATATATGACTTTCATATAAATTTCCAACCCCATTTCAACCCCTTAGGGGTGAATTTTCTTAAAACCGTTTCTTAGCGGCCGTGTACACCACAGAAAGAACCTATCTTCCAAATTTCAAGTCATGTATGCTTCATAGTTTCTGAGATATCGTGATGAATCAGTGACCTTTCGCTTTTATCTATTCAATATAGGTACACTGTAGGTACACTTATTGACGTTAAAAATTACTTACATATAAAACATGATGGTGATAATCGGTTACGGTAGGTATCTTAAAATTAAGCTACGAGGGTTCCAATCGCGCCCTGGTCTGAGAAGAGCCCACAAAAAACTCAGCCGGGGTTTTTTTTATTATCACCATCTCACAAATTATCTTCCCTTCGTCTGGCGAGCCTATTTTATAAGAATAGGCAATAACTGCGGCGGCGCCGTTAGATCTCAAGTGGCGGTGTCGAATTTCGGTCCGCCGGCCGGCCGGGCATGTTTATTTAAATCATCTCGTAATTACTTGTACGAGCTACGTAAACACACAGTACGTCATTCAAATCGTTACACGAAACATAGCTATAGATTAAAGTTAAAAAGGTTATCGCACTTCTTTATGGTTTTCACAAAAAAATAACAAAAAATGACCCCGTTTTTAAAAATGGAACCTCAGAAAAATAAACAATATAACCTGTATCTTTGTTTTAAAAAGTTGTTTCACTCTATGCTTAGTCATTTCAGAGTAAAACAACAAGAAACAAAGATTCTTTTCCATTTGTCTATTTCTAGAACAAAAACCAAAAATAAAAAATATAGAGTAACACCATACAGTTCGTGTTTCAACTCGCACGAAATTTCTACCCATAAATTCATGTCATAGATTAGGGCCTCCAAAAAATTTCTACTGTGTCCTTGTCTATCCTATTCGTTTAAACCAAAGTTTGAAAGGAATCGAGTTACTAAAGAGTTTGAAATTAATTCCAAAAATATCGCTACCCCGCATCTGCGGAGCGGCCGTCTAATGGTTTCTATCGTGATCTTTAGACTGTTGCTCCGCAGTTGACCGGTAAATGACAGCGGCCTTTAGACTGCCGCTCCGCAGTCAAAGGGAGGAACTATCAGAGCCATAGAGCAAATTATTGCCAAGCTTCCTTGTCGTTTAAGTAGTACTACCTACTTGCTTGAAATAATAATATTTTCTATTTTTACTTAATTAGCCATGTATATGTCACCGTAAGATTGTAAATACCGTTAGATTATAATCTAACTAGCGAAATTCTAAACTGTGTAAAATCTAACGGTTTTCACAATCTTACGGTGACATATACGAACTATTTAAATCCATAGATTATATTTATTTTAGTTAATATGAGTAGTAAAACGATTAGCGGACAGCATAAGTCACCGCTAGAATCAATGAATCAATGAAATGTATTAATGAAAGCCTAGATTGACGTAACGTTTATCGTGGTCCTTATACGACACCTTAATTCAAAAGTCTTATGTGACACCAATTTTTAGCAAATAATTTATCGATAGTTACTGCATCAATGTCAAAACATTTTTTTGCCCTCAACGATCCTTTACGGACAGTCTCAATGATACGCGAAGCCGCAACCATGTTTTGGCATTGATGCAGTCCTCTAATGATTGATACAAAAAATACGCGGTCGCACTGCAGGGTTCATTTAGTGACATCAAAAAATTGGCTGCAATAGCTTTTGATGACGTCATATGACAATTGGGCGACACGTTCATACACCTGTCTCGTTCTCTTATCGTAGCTTTCAGTAAATAAGGAAAGTCAAAACATAGTTTTACATGTTTTATCAAAAAAATACATCGTATAACTATAATTGTGTAAAATGCAACATATCCTCTCAATATACGTAAATGGCGGCAACCGACTAAGTAAATAACCATAGATTATACCACGGATATTAAACAAAGCAATAATGTGGTATAGAATAATTATGTCGTGTTACAGTCGGCCATCCTCCATGACCGAGTCCCTTCGTTCCTATTCACTAATAAAATCAAGCTTATTCAGAGCAATTATGAGTTAGTAAAAACATTAAAGTATTACAATCAATTAAACATAATAATAAACCTAAATTACACATAAGTATTACATATTCTTATGATACATACTTAATTAGTGAAATGAAATGAAATACCTTAAAATCCATGTAATCAAAACTAATATCAACAGCACCTACAGTTATCTACAGCCATGTGGTATCAAAGTTACTGCCTTCGCTTTGGCACCATCGATAGCTGCATGTTTAGAGCCACTCATGGGCGGTGAGTTTAATGGCCAATCAGAAGAGAACATCAAAAACATGCGTTAATGGCAAAGTTGTCATGAATACGACATCAGACTGAACTTTGAATGCTTTAAGTGGGTATAGTATATTCTATGCTGCGAAAAGGCTGCTAGAAATGTATTATAGCTCTTTTCATTGCGTATAGATATAAAGTGTGTCGTTTGGCCCCAAACTGAAGAGAACAAATTCAATTTTCAAAGTATTTCATGTAGCTAACTTGTGGTTACTATGACAGTCCGCGAAGCGTAAGATGAGCTATCCGTTGGTCATTACCATACGCAGTTTAAACCGGTTTAAATTATTGTGCACAAATCGCGTAGGGCTGTCATATTACGTTAATATAACTCGATTGTAACTTTTACGGCTCTAAAGCGAACTCATGTGCTATTTAATCTTAAATGAAAATTAATTCATAGGGCACGTTTTGTTATTTTAAACCGAAGCAAGCACAAGTCTCGCAACAACAGGCCTAACGTAAGAACCTTAACGCGTTTTCACCCTAGCGGTTCGGACTCCTCCGTCTTTACCGGGGTAAACCTCCTGGACTATACCTAAAGGCCAACTCCACCACCACCACCACCACCACTACAGCCTATTGACGTCTGCTGCTGCTGGGCACAGGCCTCCACTCTCATAGGAGAGAGGGAATTAAATAGGAGAAAGGCCAACTCAGAGGTGGCGAATTGTCATCACGAATCATAACAATACAACCAATTGTGATGGGATGAGATGGAGTATTCCACTTTTGTCTGCTTTGGAGAGAGGACAAGTATTCGCGACTCCATCTCTGCCAATATGATTAAACAAGTTTTGTAAGTAACTTGTAGCGATTGAGTCTATTCTGCGGCACTTCTGTAAAGTCTTCGGCAGGTACCTAAGTATTTAAGTGGCGTTATATTTAAAAAATGAGTAGGCGCGGCGGGCTCGGAAGGGTCCGAACTCAAAACACATAGCGGACGACTCTTCATAATTCCTTCTATTTGGACCAGAACAGTATTTAGCTCCTCATACGTTAACGTTTGAGTACCTATTACTTTTGAGAGTTGCATTTTTACTGAACGAATTTGAATTTTTCCTTAGATAAAACCTCGTATCTCGTTTATTTGTCTATTAGCCTTAACAAAGGCACCACCCTCATCACTTACTATCAAAGAAACAGGGCCGCGCCGACTTATAAACCGACGAGATGCGTCCAGAAACAGCTGGGAGCTTAGGTCGGAGACCAGCTCCAAATGGAGTGCCTTTGTAGTAAGACAAATAAATAGGCACAGATAAGCTTTAAGAGACTTAACACCTCGGCGGCGATAAGGAGTAACGTAAAATGGATCTACGTAATCCACGCCCGTGAATACGAAAAACTTCACTAACTCTATAGTGAGGCAAGTCTCCCAGTATGGGAAAAGTATTTTAAGGTTTTGCTTTAAAACAGCGGTTGCAACTTTTTACGCGTTTGCGAACCATATGACGAGCGGCGATAATCCAATAATTTTGGCGTAACAGTGCGTGTATTATAGGAAGACCGGCGTGTGCGTTTTGTTTATGGAAATAGTCCACTATAAAGTGTACGATCACAGCCGTCTCTATCTACAGGAGATAGATAGATAGATACGATCTTTCGCGGGGAGCACGACTGGATGCATTTGCGCATAGCCTAATTGCGATGGTGAAAATCGCCCGCCGACGCGTATAATATTATTTGACTCTGTAAATGCGTTTACTTTTCGTAGGGCGGGATTGCGCGTGTCGAACGAATGTCTCTTTTTTTATTAAAACCGTTAGATTATAATCTAACTCGCGAAATTGCAAACTGTCGAAAGATTACAATTTAACGCATTATTTTTCGATAGACTGTAATCTGTAAAGTATATCAACCCGATAGAACCTAATACCCATATTCTGAGTCGTTTCCTTAGAACCCCTTCGACTCAGACTTATTCAAGGCTTCCTTAAGTCCTGCATAAAAACAAAATGAAAGAATAGAAGCAGTGCGGGGTGTAACCGTAAGTGAGCGTACGGTACGAAGAAGGCTCGAAGAAGCTGGTTTGGGTTCATTTGTGCCCGCCAAGGCTCCAAGGCTCGAGGTAAATCATTGTAGAAACAGGTTAACTTTTGCTCAGGAACATCGACTTTGGAACGCGGACCAATGGAGTAAGGTATTGTTTAGTGATGAGTGCAGAATTTTCTTAAATCAAATTGACGGCAGGCAAAGAATATACAGACGCAAAGGAGAACGATACATTCAGACAAATTTTGAAACTACAGTTGCATACGGTGGTGGATCAATAATGGTTTGGGCGGGCATTTGTTTGGGAGTTCGCACAGACTTGGTAGTGATTGACAGAGGGAGTCTGACTGCAGACCGCTGTATCACAAAAGTTTTAGAAGAAAATGTCGTACCGTTTGCCCCATATATCGGTGAAGATTTTGTTTTTATGCAGGATAATTCTCGGCCGCTTACCGCTCGGGTAACTCAAGCTTATCTTAATGTTATAAATATCACTGTTATGGAGTGGCCGGCGAGATCACCGGATATGAACCCAATAGAGCTCGTTTGGGACTTGCTGAAAAGAAAAGTTAAGTCCATAATTCCAGCTCCTGCCAACGTGGGAGAACTGCGAATCGCCGTAGTTGAGGAATGGCGGAGACTATCCCAGGAGACCATCGATAACATCATTCTCAGTATGCCTAGACGGGTAGAAACTTTAATAAGAGCACGTGGAGGAAATACGCGATATTAATCACCATTTTTCTAATTTATTTAATAACAAAAGAAGTGTAGTAAGTAGATTTTAAAATAAAACCATATTTTTTTAAATATAGATCTTTTTTTTATGTTCCGCTAAATATGCCGGCGAGTTTATGTCACCGTAAGATTGTAAAAACCGTTAGATTATAATCTTACTCGCGAAATTGTAAACTGTCGAAAGATTGTGAACCGTTCAATGTTCTGAGTTTCAATTTATAAAGTATTCATTGTATTTACGTTTTCTTGTCTGTTTCTTGTAGGATAGGTTAGGGTTCGACATAAATAATCGATAACAAACCAATAAAACCTATAGTAATTATTTATTATTTCGTTCGAAATAATAAAAATCTATAAAATCTATCAAAAATAATAAAAATTTATCGGGTTAATATACCTAACAGATTACAATCTACCGGAAAATAATGCGTTGAATTGTAATCTTTCGACAGTTTGTAATTTCGCGAGTTAGATTATAATCTGACGGTTTTTACATGCTTACGGTGACATAATATATACGTGACTCAAAGATGGCGACCGTGAGGTGTGGTTTGTAAGTGTGAAAATGTGTGAAATATTACGGATTAAGCGGTTTAGCAGTGTAAATACGTATATAGCGGGATAAAGGGAGGTATCCGAAGGAGAAGGACCAAAAGTATGGTGGGAAAAGTGAATAGACTGTGAGAGGACACCCAGGACTTACCTACCTACCTCAAAGTGTCCTTGCGCTCTTCGATAGCTGGATAAAGCACTGCACTGATTCACATTAGATCACCCACCATAAGTAATTGTTTTGATGGTATATAGATTTATAGTTCGCGAGGGTCGACCCGTGGGTTTTTAAATTGAATTAGGAAAATTGCACGTAATCAATGTATGCAAAAATAATGCGTATGCGACGGGCTTGGCGTGAGCGGTCAGCGGAGAACGACAGGCGACTGGTCGTTCAAAAACACCGGTAGAAAATTGACCGTTGATGAGTTCGCTTTCTCCTTTCATCCTGGTTAGTGGGAAGGAGACGGGTGAGGTAATTAGAATGAGGTACATATATTATTGTATGATTCAGTTTCTTTGTGAGCGTGTAAACGGCGTGAACAAAACATATTTAAATTTTACATATAATTTTAGATTTTGACATTTTTGATTATAATAATTAATTTAAAGGCACGCGGGTACCCTCATCATCAGTAGCCGATTCCATACTATACACACTCCACCGAACACGTAGCTTGAATCGCGCGATCCAAAAATGGATTCAATTCTCCATGCGTGAGTGACACTTTTAACACTAGCGCTCGGAGTTGTGCCAGAGTGAGAAGGAGCGTCAACCAGCTGTCAAATGCCACGGACCAAAGACAAATGTCGGATGCGCTCCTCGCCAATCTAAAAATATCGACGCGCCGTCAAATTTATATTTTCCATATATGCTTACATTGATATGATCATAATATTTATAATTTTAACCATTGTTTTGTACCTCTGTTGCATCCCCGAAGAGGCAATGCATTGATGCAATAAATTAATTTCAATTTTGTCATCAACCGATGGACGTTCACTGTTGGATATAGGTCTCTTGTAGGGTCTTTCACAAACCACGGTCTTGCGCCGCCTGGATCCAGCGACTCCCTGCGACTCGTTTGATGTCATCCGTCCACCGCGTGGGGGTCTGCCGACGCTACGCCTTCCATTGCGGGGTCGCCATTCTAGCACCTTGGGACCCCAACGTCCATCGGTTCTCTGAATGTATTCCGACTCGCGTTCGGACGTGATTCTCCCGAGAGTTCCAAACCAGTGAATCTTGAACCCCGACGCCGGGAGGCCGCTTATACGCAATTATTTTTCCGGCAAATTCACACGATACACAGATGTAAAAAAAAAAAAAATTGCGCCCTTAAATCTATATTTATTATATTAAAATAGTGACTGATTCCATAATATGCCATTAGTATTTACTGTATCTTGCGTCTTAAACAGGGCGGCGAGTTGAATCGCCTTTATGAGTACTATTGACTCCACTTATTTATTTTTATTTTTAAAGTACTTACCTACTTTTTTGAGTTTGATTTCTTTCGAAATAAACTCGAAACTGTGAGAAACATTAGTAGCGCTATGCGGCTAAGTTCAAAGAAGCTAGCCGACGTGCCGACGCTATGGACACAGTAAACAGATACAACCAATATGGAAACTAAGCCTAGTTGATAAAATAATTACCTACGCTCCATTTAAGCAATAGGGTTGTCACTTTTAATGTTTCATGGTTTAATTTTGTTTTTGTTATTTAAAACATTCTATGTTCTGTAGTCATCAATTAATCGAATTGAAATAGCTAGTTTACGAATAAAATTTAAATAAGCATCTCATAGCGTCGGTTAATCTCGATAGTTTAAAATACGGAAAACAGTTTAATATTGGCACACAACAACTTGTAGATCTTTGTTTTTTTTGTAGGTCACTAACTTATCATTATGGCGTAACCTTTTATATATTTTGGCGGGAGCGTACGCGAGCCGTGGCTGGGCGCGCGGAAAGCGCGCGGGCAGGGCTTATTAGCTCTTTTAACTGGTGTTCGTCACGCATTTTCGGGTTGAACCGTACCGCGTTTCAACCCCAAAAATGCGTGTGATGTGTAGAAATAAAAAAACATTACATAAAAAATACCTTTATTCTTGACTAGCGGTCCGCCCCGGCTTCCCACGGATACAATTTAGATTTGTAATTTTATCATGAAAAAAACAAAGTAAACAATTTACAGATTTTTCATATTATGTACTATCTATACTTAAATGTAAATTAATTAAAATTAGTACATTGTGACTATTTAAAGCGGTCTGTAATTCCCTAATTAAATCAATTTTAGAATTTCAAAATGGCGCTGATTTTTTAAATTTTGGTAACAGTTTCCTGTTTTGTGATCCTAGGGAACGTCAGATATCGATTTTGAACAAAATCTGTTCAATAACAAAGAATTTCAAAATGGCGCTGATTTTTTAAAATTTTGGTAACAGTTTCCTGTTTGTGATCCTAGGCATCCTCAGATATCAATTTTGAACGAAATCGGTTCAATAGCAAAGAATTTCAAAATGGCGCTGATTTTATAAATTTTGGTAACAGTTTCCTGTTTTTGATTCAAGGGATCGTCAGATATCGATTTTGAACGAAATCTGTTCAATAACAAAGAATTTCAAAATGGCGCTGAATTTTTAAAATGTTGGTACCAGTTTACTGTTTTGTGATCCCAGAGCCCAAAATATCGATTTTAGACGAATTTAAAAAAACGATAGTTCCGGTTTTGTTGAAGCAGAGTTCAAACAGCTGTATGCTACGGAATACACTCCTAGCATTTTTAAAAAGATCGCGGAAATAGACACTCGTCATGACGCGGCACTCACTACTCACGGCATCGCGACGAACGCTTAGGGGTCTCGTCGATGTGATGTTTGTGTGAGTGAGCTGTTTCGAGCGTTTCTAGGTAGTTTCACTACTGTTTGTATCTGTTTACTGTGCTATGGAGGCGCGAGCGACGTCCGGCGTCCATTCATGCAACCGATTCGGAGTTTAAAAGCTCCGCACCTCAATCCTTTGAAACGGCCAGCGCGCCGCCGATCGCGTGCGGCTCAGTTACGCACGTTACACGTAGTGATTATATTATACTCTTTGGCACGTTACGCAGTACACGTCACACGCGCGGTAAGTGACGTTACTTCGGTTTTCAAATACGCGTAAAAATGGATCGCCATTACGAATACTCCAATTTGGAATATCTAATTATGATGCAGATGTACGCCATTGCAAATTACAATGTGACAGAAGCTCGACGGCTCTACGCACAACCGGATCACTTATTACCTAATCTGAGATGTTACTTGTCTTTTATCATACCCGTGCACAGAGGTGCATACAGTCTTTGATGGGGCAGAGTAAAACATGTAAATAAAACATACCAGTCACGACATTTCAACTTTACTATCAATATTTTCACTGTTGTATATCACAAATCACTCGCAAATGTCTTATTTCCTGAAGTTAAACATCTAAAGTTCAAAATATACTCAAAAGTAATTTAATTTTAAGCATCAAGAAGCTAATAATTTATCAAAAACCTAGCAAGAATCCCAAAATAAAAACAAATAATGACTTATTTAAGGTGTTTGACATATAGAAATAGAATGATTGCATAGAGATGTGACATGAAAAATTAACCATAGACTGAATGATAGGCGTGGGTTAGACGATTGTAAAAATCGAAAATCGATTACCACATTCTATGATCATGAAATTACCTTGTGATGTTGAAAACGATATTATAATTAACCTTAACCTTTCACTAACATCTTATCACTAACTTGATAATATTCATTAAAGCCCGCCAACCCGCATTGGAGCAGCGTAGTGCGTACTCTCTCCTATGAGAGTGGAGGCCTGTGTCCAACAGTGGGACGTTAATGAGCTGTAGTGACCTACTTATTACAAAAATTGTGTGTGTCAGCTCCGACGTACGACTGGAGTTTACTCTTTACGAACGATTATAAAAAAATGAGGGTAAATGAACGCATTTTTTATATGACTTCTTCGCGATTATTCGAAATCGTATAGCCTCCTTCTGGAGCAGATTGAGACAGTCGAATAACGTCATTCTTGAGATCATTGGTGAGCATATGACGGGACAGTTGTTTGACCACTGGCGGCGTGTCCACCGGGACGCAAATAGGAAGTGAAGCTAAAAATAAGTACCTATACTAGTTTAATTTTTTAACTTTAATTTTTATTTTATATAATTTACTTATTTTTATACTTTTAAATGTTTTATGTAATATTATTATACTGTGGATTTTTATCTGACAATAAAAGAATTATTATTATTATTATTATTATTATATTACTGAAAGCATGCTTGATTCATTTATTTATATTAATTATATAATTTATATTCATCAAAATACATTACACAGTCATGGAAACATAATCAAGTGTTACCATGGAAACATCTACACTCCCCATAAATTTTCATACCCCGGGCTTATTTAAGAAAATCGATTTACAATTATTGACTAAACCTGCTCTTATCATTCAGTATGAGATCTATAGAGATAACTTTGACTTGGCTCAGACTTTACTTAGAATTAAGTTAGCATTTTGTTTTAATAGGATAGCAATATGATTTAGAATTTTTTGTCATAATTTCACTAAAATAGGGTGTAAAAATTCTAAATGGTGGATCTAGGCTCCAAACAAAAACAAGCCAACCCCTTTGGGGAACCTTTTTGCATGTTGAGTTAACAATGTAATATTTTTGGATGTAACTTTTTACTCTATTTGCTAAGTAGTTAAACATAAGCCCAAGACAATTCAAACTAACTTAAAGAGGAATTGGAATTAGGAAAGTAAATAAAAAATGACCTATTTTTTATGTAAATAAACACAAAAGACAGAATCCAGCAGAAGAACATCATAGTATAATAGATGATGACTCGTCATGAGGTTAACAAGTATTGCGATAGGGAAAATTTGTCCAACCAGTTTGGCGATCGTAGGATCGAGTTTCCCCGTGGGTAGTCCGTAGAAGCGACTGTATGTGGTAATCGATTTCAAAATGTATTCATTCAATCGTTCAGTCACAACTAGTCTGTCAATGTTTCCATCACTATATTTCCAATGACAATTATAATCACGTGATCTGACGCCATATTTTTTTACATGTTTACTTTGCCTCGTCAAATGGACTGCTGCTGCGGTGCCATGGACTCTTGGGGCTGGAGCTGCTTGACTTCTGGCGTGCTTCTCTCTTAAAAGGGGAGGAGTTATATTATAGTAACCTTTATCTTTCTCATGTATCAGTTTTCTTAATTACCTTTAGTCTACAAGCTCTTGTAACATGCCTGTAAGCTTTGAAATAAAATAAAATCAGTTTTACTCCAAGCTACCTCTCGGACGGTCGTCTGGGTTTTGATTTTTAAAAACCCTTCCGCTAGGTCTCACGATTTAACTGGCGCAATCGGTATAGGATCGTAAATTAGATCAAGTAAAATGCTTGAACGCGGTCCATAAGAGTTTACATCTCCCGTGGCCTAGAAGACTAAGACGTAGAAAAGCGGTAGCAGAGCTCAGCCTGACATCGGCATGTTCGTGGGATAAGCATATAACTTTTGTTACAAACTGAATGTGTAAACCAACCTTTATTCTAATATAGAAGTGTAGACCTCCTTTATAATATTTTTTGTCTATGGATCATGCCGACACTATTGTAAGAAAAAGGAAGAAAAATAAAGTTTGACATTATGGTTGTGTGTGAACCGAGAAAACCGGCATCTTGCTTTTTTCCGCTACTCCTCATAAAATTAAAAGAAATAAGAGAAAACACAAAAATATCATGCTGGCATCACATTCCAGGAACACTGAACTGGGCAGATGTGGCCTCAAGAGGCTGCAATGCTGAGCAGCTAGTTTCTCTTCACAGGTGGGAAGGGCCGGCGTGGTTAAAGCTGCCCAGAGAAGAATGGCCAAAGTCTTCACTTCACGTTGATGACAAGGAGGCATGCAAAGAGCTACAAGAGACTAAGACAGCGTGCAATGCAGGTATATGCGTGAAGGAAGGACTTGAAAGGTTATATTATTTCTCTAAATATAGTAAAATAGTAAGGATGATGGCATGGATGTTGAGATTTATAAATAACATGCAGGCGCGAATGCGCATGTGGCGCATGGTAAATGCCGGCATGGATGTGAAGGAGGCCAGGGCACTATGTCGTCAACAGAGGTCGCCGACCTCCATGGAGGGACACACACCTCAAAGTGAAACGCGCAAGCGTGACCGCTCTGAGGAAGTGTCTCCCAGGGAAAAACCGGCCAAAGCACCCAAGACGTCAACGACGCCTGGAGGATACACTAATCCGCCTCCTAGCTTCAGGGACGTTGTGGGCGCCGCTCGAGTGGGCATCCGGAATTCGGAACCCATGACGCCGGAACAGATGGATATACTCCATCATGCTCTCCTGGATATAATGAGCAGCAAACGGAGTTGTACTGACAACAAAGGGAGCGGTCCATTATATCTAGGATTGACAAAGAAGGCCGGGTGAATACTGATCACCTGCAAAAATCAGGCAGGACAGGACTGGCTGAGAAGGGAGGTCCCAAGGCTGAAACCGTGGCCTGAGGCGAAGCTCTCCATAATGTTGGAGAGTGAACTGCCAAAGCCATGGACAGCGGTGACCTTCATCCCGCCTCCACTGGCGGGATGAAGGTCACCGCTTCAATCTCTTCTTCAAGTCTTCAATTCCTCGGGTCCTGAATATGATCTGGTATCAGAACGCCGGCCTCAACCCAGAGTACTGGAAGGTACTCCACGTGAAGGAGGAAGGGAATGGCAGTTATGTCACGTTCTCCCTGGATGAGCCTTCCGTGGAGACCCTCCGGGCTAACAATTTCCAAGTGGGCATTGGCTTCCGCAATCTGCATTTCAAGCTGAAGGGGGAACCAAACCCTCCGACGGCTGGTGGTGCAGAGGCGAGTGCCAGCACCGGTACCGTGCCCAATGTCCCAGGCCCGAGCGGACTTGGTGGTGGGGATGCCCGTCCATCGACGAGCTCCTCGGCCCCTCGACCTACCGGATCAGGGAGAACGCCAGCTGGCACGGGAAGCAGGCAGGCTGGCGGGTTTCCCAACAGCCATGCCGGCATACCCGGACCTAGCGGGCGTGGGCGGGGTGCGTCTGGTCAGGCGCAAGCCACGCGGGGTCTGGGCCCTCGAGGGAAAAAGAGAAAGGGCAGGCGAGCGAAGGAAACCCCCTCTGCGCCAGGTAACTCAGCGCCTGGGCCGGCGATGGGTAAGCCTTCGCCCCAGTCCTTCGCCAAAAGGGCGAAATAATGGCTACCCAGGGTACTTCGGTGAGGTTCCTCCAAGCGAACCTCCACCACGCAGCAGCTGCTGCCGCGGTGGTGGAGTACTGTCTTGTTGAAGGAAAAAGTAACCTCGCCCTAATACAAGAACCTTGGGTGACCAACTCAGTTATTCGGGGGCTGAACGCCGGGGGTAAGTTACTGTATCATACCGGCAGTATCAGACCCAGAGCCTGCATTGTCTTTGACAAGCATATAAACTTTTTGCCCGTTCCAGAACTCTGTACTGATGACCTGGTGACGGCATTTATTAACCTCAAAGGGTGGGAAGGGTCGAGGATACTCGTATGCTCAGCCTACCTACCTGGCGAGGTTAAGAATCCCGTTGTGGACCTCTATCCAGTGGTTGACTTCGCCCGGAAACACAACGCGGAACTGCTGGTGGGTTGCGATGCAAACGCCCACCATGAAGTTTGGGGCAGCAGCGACACGAACGAACGGGGTGAGTACCTTTATGACTTCCTCCTAGCTAACTGCCTCCAACTACTGAACAAAGGCTGCACTCCGACCTTCGTAACGAGTGCAAGACAAGAAGTTCTGGACATTACTTTCGCCACTACCAAGCTGGCAAGATTTATTGAGAGCTGGAGGGTAAGTAACGAAAGCTCATTGTCGGATCACAGGCACATTTGCTTTAATCTGACAACCACTTCCATCAGTGAAACAGTCACTTTTAGGGATCCGAAGTGCACCTCTTGGGGGAATTTTCATTGTAACCTAGAGAGATACTTGGAACAAATCCCTAAAAGTATAAGAACGCCCGAAAGCCTGGATTTAGCGGTGGAGGCTCTAACAAGTGGCATTGTGCAAGCCTTTGAAGAGAGTTGTGCCCCCAAAACCAGGACTTCGAAGCATAAAGTACCGTGGTGGAGCTCAAAGCTTAAACGCTTGAGAGATAAAACACGGAAACTATTCAATAGGGCCAAAAAGACCAAGGAATGGGAGGTGTATAGAAGGGCCCTTACTGAATACAGTAAAGAAATTAGGAAGGCGAAAAGGGCATCGTGGAGGAGGTTCTGCGAGGAAATAAATAATCTTCCTCAAAGTGCGAGACTCCACAGGGTGCTCGCTAAAGCCAAACCTAATCAACTCGGGCTTCTCAAAAGGCCAGATGGTTCCTTCACTACTAACGAGAGGGAGACGCTGGAGCTATTAGCGCTAACACACTTTCCCGGCGGGGTAGTTTGCAATGCAAACGAATCCCCGGTGTGCACACCTCGCAAGCCTCATCCAGAGGATTGGAGGAGAGCCGCCATAGTCTTCAGACCCGGGGCAGTAAACTGGGCAATAAGCTCCTTTAAGTCAAATAAAGCGTGCGGAGCTGACGGTGTTGGGCCTCTCCTGTTACAGAGAGGAGCAGCGCTGTTAACTCCGCATCTGGTAAGAATCTTCAGGACGAGCTATGCCTGGGGCTACATACCAGAACTTTGGACTAAAGTAAAAGTCATTTTTATACCTAAAGCAGGGAAGAAGGACTATGCTTTGCCAAAAGCCTTCAGACCCATCAGCCTTTCCTCGTTCCTGCTAAAGACGATGGAAAAAGTGCTGGATAGGTATATCAGGGATGTGCTTCTCATTCAGAGACCCATCCATAGCACCCAGCATGCCTACCGCAGAGGTCGATCTACTGAAACTGCCCTGCTAAACCTTGTCGATAAGGTTGAAAAGGCACTGGAAGATAAGGAAATTGCCCTCTCGGCATTCCTTGATATTGAGGGCGCTTTCGATAATACTCCCATCCGTACAATAGTGGAAGGCCTAGCCAGGAAACTGGCAGATCATACCACTACACGTAAGATGGGTAGAAGCGATGCTCTCGAACCGCATAGCCATAATTGAGCTAAACAACTCCTCGTCAGAAGTGCTTACGACTAGGGGGTGTCCTCAGGGGGGAGTTCTTTCGCCTCTCTTGTGGCGCCTCGCAGTCGATGAACTTCTTAGCAGGCTGGCTGACCTTCGCTTTGATGCCCAGGGCTACGCAGATGACCTGGTAATCACTGTGAGAGGCAGCTGCCAAGGTACCTCATGCAGAAGGCACTCTGCACCATTGAAAAATGGTGCAAAGAAAACGAGTTGAACGTTAATGCGGGTAAGACCGTATTGATTCCATTCACCAAAAAGCGCAAGCTCGACAAGCTCGTGCCGCCCCGGTTGAATGGTATAGAAATACCCTTCTCATCTGAGGTTAAATATCTAGGGGTGACTCTAGACTCAACTGCCTCGTTGGTCTAGTGGTTAGCATGTTTGACTGCGACTGACGAGGTCCCGGGTTCGAGTCCCGGGTCGGGCCATAATAAGTGTTGGGTTTTTCTGACTAGAAATTCTCTATACTAGCCCGGAGTTAGGAAGTTGGCGGTGTTTCACCCCCGTGCCTCGGAGAGCACGTTAAGCCGTCGGTCCCGGTTATTATCACTAACGTGGTAATAGTCGTTAAAGCCCACCAACCCGCATTGGAGCAGCGTGGTGGGTCTAAGCTCTAATTCCCTCTCTCTCATGAGAGTGGAGGCCTGTGCCCAGCAGTGGGACGTTAATGGGCTGTAGTGGTGGTGGTGGTGGACTATAGACCAAAAACTAACATGGAACCCTCATGTGAAAGGTATTACCAGTAAGGCTAAACAAGCCCTAGGTATCTGTAGTCGGCTAGCGGGGACTAGATGGGGAATCAGCCCCAAAATAGCCCTCTGGCTATACACCGCCATAGTGAGGCCGACGCTTTCGTACGCCTCCGTGGTCTGGAGTAGAAAAACGACCCAGAAGACCATACAAAGCAAGCTAAGCAGCATACAAAGAACTGCTGGTCTGCTTATCACAGGAGCCATGAGCACCTCTCCGGGAGCTGCCCTGGATGCATTACTGACCCTGCCTCTCCTTCACATCTATTTGGAAAAGGAGGCGAAGGCTAGTATGTACAGGATCGTCAGCCAGAGAGAGGTGTACTGGCTATCACAAGCAATGAGATCTCTACATGACTCAGTGCTTGAGATACCAATTTTGGGGATGCCGTCAGATAGCATGATCCCAAAATATCACTTCCAGAGAAACTACTCTGTGGAAATTCCTGAAAGGGATAAATGGTTGAAAAACCAAATGACTTGGAAACAGGGCAGCCAAAAATGGTATACCGATGGATCCAAGTCAGGCAGTGAAGTGGGCTGTGGAATCTATGGAGAGCGACCTAAGGTGCGACTGCACCGGAACCTTGGGAAATATGCCTCAATATTCCAAGCAGAGGTGTATGCCATAATTGAATGCGTGGAAACCCTACTGGAAAGCAACACTATCAACAAAACTATTTATATCCACTCGGATAGCCAAGCAGCTCTTTCAGCCCTATCCTCAGTGATTTTCAACTCGAGGCTGGTTGAAAACTGCTGGCAACTACTGAACACCTTAGCCAACGCAAATAAGGTGATCCTTCGATGGGTCCCGGGGCATGCGGGTATTGACGGCAACGAAAGTGCCGACGAACTCGCAAAGCTAGGAGCTAGGGAGCGGCAAACTGGTCCAGAACCTGTGTGCGGCATACCTAGGAGCCTAGCCAACCTTACCCTATTAACCTATTGTTATTATGAAACATTGATTCGCTGGCGAGATCTTCCAGGAATGAAACACTCCAAAGCGCTAGTGAAATCCTTCAATAAGAAGGCCGCCGCAGCGGCACTAGCGCTTAGTAGGAAAAATTTGTGCATACTAGCGCGGGCACTGACGGGGCATTGTGGGTTGAACAGACATATGTACAACCTAAAGCTCCGAGAAACAGATGCGTGCAGGCTCTGCTCTGGGGCTGAGGAAACGCCTTTGCACCTTATCTGCTACTGCCCGGCTCTAATGCACAAACGTAACCTCCTCTTAGGGAAGCACTCTGTAGACCCTGAGGAGGCTAAGAACATCCCGGCCAAAAAGCTGCTGCTGTTTCTAGCAGCAAGCAGCATTGGTCAGGAACTTTAGATAGTGGCGATCACAATAGATCGGTACGGTCAAAGTGATACTGGGCCTCGCTACAGAGCCCTGCAAAGCCGCATCAACAAGAAGAAGAAGAAATAACATGCAATCTACGAAAGCCAAGAAGAAAGGAGAAATATCAGTAGTAGAATATGAAGAAGCAGAAAAGAAAATTGTAAAGCTTATTCACAGAAGCGAAGAAGAATACATTATAGATCAAAAAAGAAGTTTGAATACTTACCATGATGAAGATGGATTATTAAGGGTAAAAACAAAACTTTTAT
This sequence comes from Erebia palarica, assembly GCA_964035005.1. NCBI lineage: Eukaryota > Metazoa > Arthropoda > Insecta > Lepidoptera > Nymphalidae > Erebia > Erebia palarica. The sequence continues at coordinate 9,232,784 of OZ035994.1, read as the reverse complement.
TATCAGATTTTCCAGAATCTACCAAGTCTCCAGCATTGCTTCCAGCAAAGAATATTATAGTAAGAAGATTGGTAGAACAACGGCACAGAGAATTGCAGCATGCACGTGCAAATCAGCTGACTGCAGACATACGAACAAGATTTTAGATTATTGGTATTAGACGTCTGGCGAAATCAGTTATAGCTGCATGCACAGTATGTGCTAGATTCAGATCAAAACCAGCACAGGTACCTACCGCTCCATTGCCAAGTGAGAGGGTTCAGTGTACAGCTCCATTTCAAGTTAGTGGTGTAGACCTCGCGGGACCCTTATTTTTACGAGATAACGAGAAATGTTGGGTGGTACTTTTTACATGTGCTGTTTATCGCTGTGTACATTTGGAATTACCGAAATCACTGTCGGCAGAGGCATTTATGCTCACCTTACGGCGATTCATTGCTCGGAGACGACGAGTTCGGCAGTTCATTTGCGATAATGGAACCAACTTTCATGGTACTAAAAATAGACTAGCAGAAATAGACTGGGAAGAAGTACAGAAGCAGTCAACAATTGACCATATTCAGTGGAAGATGAATGCACCAACAGCAGCTTGGTGGGGTGGTTTCTTTGAGCGTCTTATCCGCATCATGAAAGATTTACTAAAAAGGATACTAGGACAATCATGTGTTAACTACGAAGAACTTGAGACAATCTTATGTGAATGTGAAGCCGTGATGAATCAACGTCCACTTACTTATATACAAGACGACAAGAATACTTGCCTGGAACCATCGACTCCAGCGTGTTTTTTACAATGTATTCCTCACACAGATGTCAGTGACCTCGATGCAGTTGATGCTAATTCCATGAATTCGAGACTGAAGTACCTGCTGAAACTAAGAATAGACTTCAAGCAAAGATTCAAAAATGAGTATCTGACAGCTTTAGTTCAAAGAGGGAAGGAAAATACAATCAATTTAAATGTAGGAGACATTGTATTGATCGAAACCGAAGAGAAAAGAATAAAGTGGCCCTTAGGTATAATTGAAGAAGTGTATAAAGGCAAGGACGGTAATTACAGAACTGCAAAGGTAAAAACATCATCAGGTTTTAAAATTCGATCATTTCAGAGGTTGTATCCATTGGAAATGTCTTCTAAAGAAGAAAGTGATCAACTGCAGAATAGTCAGCAGTCAACAGGTGAAGTTTCTGATAATTTTCGACCAGTAACAGATGCTGATACTGCGGGAGAGATAGAGAACATTTACATGACAGAGACAGGTCAGACTTCAGAGAAGACTCGTTGTGGCAGAGCTGTGAAAATGCCCAGTAAGTATACTCTGGAACTAATATAATATTACTCTGTTCACAGGTTTCTCTGATGTCGAGCAATTCCAATTTATTTTTTGCTTATAATTATAATGTTGTTTTTTTTTCCTATAGATGATTTCAGTTAAACTGTATGTGTATTCTGAACCCACATTTCTGAAACCATGGTGTAACTTCGTAAATACTGTGTAATAGGTAATTTGGGTTATAATTAGGCAACATTCAAGTTAATCTTTTGTTGTGCTGTGTACTTATAGGAAATTGAGTTTGCTAATAATTTCAATTTTGCGTTAGATAAATAATTTTTTTTATTCTGAAGTAAATATTTAAAATTGTAATTTCAATTTATGATAAATTATTTATTATTGGTCGATCTGTGTCACAAGCCAAGTGTGAAAGATAGAAATGGTTGGTTGATTGGTACATACTTGCACATCCTAGTAATGAATAGAATGAAGTGATGATTGTAGTTGTATCGTATAAGGCTGTGGTCCCTTTGAATTTTATTTGTAACATTTTTGTTAAATTTATATCTTACTTTTTCGGGCTGTGGAGGGTGTTACAAACTGAATGTGTAAACCAACCTTTATTCTAATTTAGAAGTGTAGACCTTTATAATATTTTTTGTCTATGGACCATGCCGACACTATTGTAAGAAAAAGGAAGAAAAATAAAGTTTGACATTTTGGTTGTGTGTGAACCGAGAAAACCGGCATCTTGTTTTTTTCCGCTACTCTTCATAAAATTAAATAAAATAAGAAAAACCTGCAAAGGGAATGTAAATACGACTGGCAGCAAATACCCGGTCAACTTTGTTGCCCACGAGACTCCTGTACTATACCATATTAACCTCTATGATCTAGTGAATGGTTTTTATACGACTGCCTGAAAAAAGGAGTATATTGTTTTCAGGGTTAATGTATGTATGTATGTGAGTTTGTATATTCCACCATAACTTCTATACGCCTGAACCGATTTTGATAAATGAGGTATCGTTAGAATCCCTAGCTTATTTCGGGTGACATGCTAGTAAAATTAAAAAAAAATTGGTGGGGTGACCATGGTCCCGCATTAGACTAAATTTGAAAAAAATATTCGAAAATAAGATTAACTATATAATCATCATCTAGAAAATGACGAGTAGATTCCAAAAATATACAACACTATAGTTCAATATCCAGGGATTCACAAAAAAATATAATTATATAGTAAAAATGTAAATAAGATTAAGATCTCGGCACTCTTTTAGATAATGAAAGTTTTTGTGTGGCTCTAGGTCTCAGATTGGGAACACCCCTGTGCTTCGAGCACAGATGTCCGTGTGGAAAAGAGGTCGATAAATTTGGAATTCACGGACTCTCTTGCCAAAGAAGCGCTGGTAGGCTTTTTCGGCATGTCTCTCTCAATGATACGATCAAAAGGGCTCTTGCCACCATAGATATTCCTGCGCTCATTGAGCCGGCAGGGATTAGTCGGGATGATGGCAAGAGACCTGATGGATTGACGCTGGTTCCCTGGGAACGGGGACGGGCGCTAATGTGGGACGCAACATGCGTAGACACATTGGCCCCGTGTCATATCAGGGAGACAACATCAAGGCCGGGAGCCGCAGCAGAAAAGGCTGAAACCGGCAAGCGGCGGAAGTATGCCTCTCTCATAGAGAGTTACATATTTGTTCATCATACATATTTGGTCATGTTTTTTTATTTTTTTTATTATTTGACTCATTTATTGTGCATAATTTATTAGTTGCCAATTTATTCTGAAACCCATTTATTTTGTGTATTTTTATATTTTTGTATGAGTTTTTAAAATGGCAACTGAAGCTAAAGGTGAAGACACTGTCATACAGAGGGAAATTGATTATAAAACTCTATCATTTTTTCTACCAAGCTATGATGATAATAAGAAAACATCCTTTTACATAAAGAGCGTCGAAAGCGCGTTAGATTTAATAGAAAATAAACAAAACGTTAGTGTAGCATGTTTAATTAGGAATAAACTCTCAGGTAAAGCAGTCGAAGCACTTTCGGAGTGTACCAACTTCAATAGTTGGGATGATATTAAGGAAATATTAATCCGTAGATTCGGAGAGTTCAGGGACGAGGTACAAGTCGTCACAAGAATTAATGCATTTAAGGAAGGACAAACTAGATATAAATGCCTTTGCAAATAAAGTTAGGGAATTAACTTACACGCTAATTAATTTTGACCAAAACAAAAAAAGCTATTACGAGAAAATGGCCACCAAAGTATTTCTAGACCAACTGGACTCAATACTGGCGCTTAGCGTTCGCGTCCAAAATACGGATTCCCTAGAACAAACAATAGTCCTGGCAAAACAGGAAGATTTAAAATTAAAAAAATAAAAGGGCACTTTAATTTAAAACAAAACAAATAAACAATAGGCCAAACATTGTGCCAAATAATTATAAATTTCAGCAATCTTTATTGGTTCAATTCTCAACCAACTAATAAACCCGTGTATAGGCAACCCTTATGTAATGCTAGGTCGGCACCTCAGCCCGGTCCATTTAACAAACAGATCAAGCCATACGCGCCTGTCAACTTCCAAGCTACCTCTCGGGCGGTCGTCTGGGTTTTCATTTTTAAAAACCCTTCCGCTAGGTCTCACGATTTATAGGCCTATTACACCGCACTTTTCATCGGGCCCTCAGGTAAGGGTTGGCGTGGGCGTTAAGCTTTGGCGTCGCTATTACACTGCACTGACTACCGGGCCCTAACTTAGTATGAACGAGAACGTCAAGAGAGTTGGACGTGTATTTTAGTATGTTTATTATCGTTCACTGATTATGGCACCCATGCCATCGATGCAAAAAAAGTAGTATCCATACTAATATTATAAACTATCGCGTTAATAATATTAGCCTAAGCTACGATTTCAAGGCCCATCTATTCAAACAATTTTGATAAAATTTGGTACAGCGGTAGTTTACGTCCCGGAGAAGGACATAGGCTACTTTTTATTCCGGAAAATTACAGAGTTCCAGCGGGAACCAAAAAAACCTCAATGCACGTGGGCGAAGTCACGGGCATTAGCTAGTAGTTCATATAGTATAGTAAATTACTATACTATTCTATAGTATAGTTCATATAGTCTTTATGCTCTTTTCTCCATAAATAACGCAATTCTTTGTACATGTCTATCACAACAACAAAACTTCTTTTAATTTAGCACACAATATATTGACAAAATGGACACGCGAGCCATTGAGACAACTACTCTATAAGATGGCCGTGCGGCGACTGAGCTCCCTAACCTCCCTGTATCTTATTACACTACCCGGTCTGCAGAGCGCTCAGGCATTTAGGCATACCGGGACCACCCGTTTGGCCTAATTAGGGACCCTTACTCCCTGAACTTTATTACACTACACTGAATTATCTAAAGGGTCCCTGTGAAAAGTGCGGTGAAATAGGCCTATAAGATTGTAAAGACCGTTAGATTATAATCTAACTCGTGAAATTGAAAACGGTCGAAAGATTATAGTTTAACGTATTATTTTCCGATAGATTGTAATCTGATAGTTATATAAACCCGATAAAACCTAAGTGGCCGGCCACTACCTCGTTATTTATGAAGAAACCTAATCTAACCTACAAGAAAGAGATAAGAAAACGTAAATACAATTGGCTATTATTTAAATAGCCACATGAGGGCCTAATAGGCGAGTCCTCTAATTTTGCAGGTAAGGTAAGTGGAAAGGTGACAATTAGACAAATTCTTCCATTGGAGTATCAACGTTTATATTTTGAATTCGGTTTTTACACAGACATAATAAAGAAAAGCAGACTTATCATGAATTTCACACCCACATAGACACGTGTATGGGAATCTGTGTCCTTTTCCCTCCAAGCAAAAATGTCTATGTTCCTATCTTTTTTTAATTTGTTGCAACACTGTGCAACACAAACGCACACATTGACAAAATTTCAATGCGTGGAAGTCTGAGGATAGAAGACATTTAAAAGACATATGGCGTTTGTTTACATTGTGTTGTCATACATTTTTTGTGAAATTTGGAGGTTTAGTAGCCAATATTTATTGAAATAAAATGGTGAAGTGTTGTGTCCCCCAGTGTTGCAACGCTTCGTACAGGAAAACCCCAGAAATAACGTTCCATCGGTAAGTAAATTTCATGCTATCATGTTGCTTTGAAATGTTTTCGTTTATCGCATCGTATCAAGGATAAGTTTTAACTAATATTTGTAGTTGTTATGACGAAATATGTAGCCATGCATGTATTAAAACTATAATATTATGGTTTTCGGTAGAAATACATGTTTTAGGTCGTTGAATAATCTTTTTTGACATTTTGAGAACTTTAATTAATTAGAGGGCCGGACTTGACCCTTTTATTTTAAGTATATAAATTCGGCTTTTAATTTTAGGTTTCCAAAGGATGAATACCTGAGAGACCTATGGATAAAAGTGGATGGATGGATGGATGGATGGATTTATCAGTTAAAAATACCAGCAATATTATCACAAGTCCGTGTAATACTTGTAACGTATGTAAAAATTTAAAGAGATTGCTATACTTAGTGTCTTCACAATACATTTACAATAATATTCATACATTGTTTGTTAGGCAGAATATTCATTTTTATAAGCCAAAAATTGATACTCACAAGTCACAATACACACACACAGTCTCACAGTTCGAGATTGTTAAAATTGTGCTGCAGGATAAAGTTTTGTTTGTTGTTTGCTTTTACTTTTTACTTTAATCCACTTCTGGTTCTTTATAGTACATATTGTAAAACTAGCTTATGCCCGCGACTTTGTCCACGTGGTTTAAGTTTGTTTGATTTCCGCGGGAACTCCTTAATTTTCCGGGATAAAAAGTAGCCTATGTCACTCTCCAGGTTCTCAACTATTACCCATGCCAAGAATCACGTCGATCCGTTGCTCCGTTGCGGCGTGATTGAAGGACAAACCAAAAAACCAATAAACCAACAAACAAACACACTTTTGCATTTATAATATTAGTATGATTTCTCGCTAGAAATGATATTCCGAATCAATGGTAGATTCACTTGGCGATTCAAAAACACTAATTGTAAAGTTTATTTGAATAAATAACACGTGAGTTTAACCTGTTGTAAATTAACAATTATTATTTAACCTTTTAACCTAATTTTCGGAATAACGATTCGATTCGATTGTTGTACCACATTTATTTGTCTTACTGCCAAGAAATTATTGTCAATAGGAACTTTGAGTTAAAATCTGGCTGTATTTATACGATATCCGTTGGTACTGTGCTTCTAAATAATATCTCCAGCACCTGCGCATCGAAGCAGAGCGAGAACGACGCGAGAACCACTGGCCATGATACTGACGGACTCTACAGTGACGTTATGACACGCAACGCGGAGTTCACATTCGTGTTATCTCTGCCTATAACTATATTCATCACATTGACCAGGGTCCCGCACGTGGTGGTGATTATCATCGCGGACCCAAGCCCGAAATAGACATCTGGCACAGGCCTCTATCCTATCGAGGCAGACCTTAGCCAACTACAAACCGGTTAAAAGGTAGGAGCGTATGCCGAGAAAATATTTTTGAAAATTCATCCCATTTATTTGAAATTTGTATGAAAATTGAATTTAACGTAAGCGAAGCTGCGGGCAAAAGCTAGATGAAATTACAATTTTCAATTTTGTTACTACATTGCAGTTATAATCGCTTGTGATGAAAAAATCATAAAAGGACCTATTATTATTTTTAAAACCCTTACAAATTATAGCTTCCAAATGATAGGTAATGTTTAGGTCGTTGTTTTTCCACTCGACTTAACCATACATAATAATGTGTTATGCAGCAACAAGGTGCGGCCCTGTGTTTTGTCTATGTGTGCGTAATGTTTCCGTGTGTTTGAAATTGCCACGCAATTTTTTTCAAAATATTGAATCTGCTTTTCTTTATTAAGTCTGTGAATTCTTACCTTCAAGTTACTTGTCTCTGCATAATACTTTATTTAACTTTGAGCAGAGACAAGTAACAGGATAACTTTGAGGTTTTAAAGGTACTATAATCTATATCTAATTTATGGAGACAAGTAACGTATTCTATGTTTAAATGATGTTTAAACCTTCTTTTTCTGGTCGGTGGTTGAAACCAGGCCCTACCGAGTCCCGAAGTGCAAGGTACCAAGAGTTATCGGGTTGTCCATCTCTTTCATCTGGCATTGTATCCCCCGTTGGTCTCTCGCTCTAATTACGCACACAAAATATTTTTAAATTTCGTGGGGTTTTCACTTCACTTTTATTGGTCGACGTCATTTTCGCTGAAAAACCGACGCAAGCCGAGAACGACAATGAAAATCATAAGTCCTAACCTTAAAATGAATTAAAAATAGACATGGGCAAAATGTATCACTAAGAAGAAAAGATAGATATGTATCTTTCGATCACTGGGATATGTATCACTCTTTTGTGTCTTTATATCCTTATGTATCAGCAGCTCACGCTTTCGCACACCACTCACTTGTCGCTTCGCGCAACTCAATCCACTATACCATATCAGTGAGAGCGATAGATAAGTAAGTACCTATAGCGTATGTACATGTAGCGATAGGCACTTAGCTTGGTCGTTAGCTCGTTAGAATTTAGATTCTAAGGGCCAAGCTGAAGCTAGAAAGATTAGCAAGCTAGAAGCTAGAGATTTTAAGTTCTAACGATTAGAATAATTAGTATGTTTCTAATTTATTGGGCTGCTGTTTATTTCTAGGTATCTATTTGTTATGATTGATAAATATTAGATGCGTACTTGAAAAATTAACTTGATTACTTAAATTAATGATTCTCGAATATAACATTAGGTAGAATAGATACTATTGTTTTATTTATTTGCAGAAAATATTAAATAATATTTTATTGTTACCGATTTCCCTTCTCCTAATTACGATGGTTTTATGACCGAAATTAGCTTACTTTACTAAAACTTTTTAAAGGCAAATACACGTACAACTAAAACCAGTATAAAACCTAAATGTACACGTACCGCTTAAGGACTTTGAGCCCTACGCACCAGTAATAGTTATCAATTTACCTGTCGTGCCGACGTATGTCAATTTATTATGGTCAATGCGAGGGAGGTGCGAAAGAGATGTCTAAGCACGATAGACGATTTCAAATAAGGAGGTGCGAAAGAGACGCTTGAATTTAACTTAGTGGTATAATAGAACGCGACACGAGTGCATCTAGCGCTCGCTAGTTAGTCAGTAGTTACACGTTGCGAGACAGATAGAAAGAGACGCCGTGAGAGAATGAGTTGTAAAGATACAGTGATACACTGATACATTCGGATGTGAACGGATACAAAGAGTGATTAGTGGAAACGGATTGATACATATCTTTTTTATCTATCTCTCCTGAGTTACCCATCTGTAATTAAAATTGTTTTATCAAAGTTTAAAGTTTTGTGCTATGAATTGCGGTGATTTGTGTTACCTATTTTGTTATTTAACTGGTACCTAAGCGATTAGGCGTAGTCTAAAGTGTAAAGCCTACACAGACTTCTTGGAAGTAACTAGTGAGGTTAGTTTGACTGTTTTTCCCTTGAAAATTGGTAAGTAAGGTTAATCTTTGAATAATTAAAGGTAAATTATCAAAGATATTAACAAGGTATCCTGATTTGAGCAACAAAGTGTAATGAAATGAACACTTAAATTTAAAATGTGAAAGTAGGTAGGTATGTATTTTTGTTGGTTGGTTTGTCTCAATTGTATTCTTGTTTCAATCAAGCTGCAATAGAGCAAAGAATTGAAATGATTTTCCATGGGAATGGTTGGTGATCTGGAAAGTAACATAGGTTACTCTTTATCTCGGAAAATTTAAGTGATGAGTTCCCCGAAAGAAATATTTCGATTTTACGAAAGTTTAAATTCACGAGTAGTTGGCATTATCTAGTGATCCTTGTGAAATTGATCTATCCATTGAAGAAAATAATGTAAAACAGTACCCCGAATGGTAGTTTAAGACATGCTTTTGAAAACATGTAATTATAACATTTGTAACGATTATTTTCAGAAGAACGTGCTTCATGAATGCCACAGCACACATGCATGAGATAATACAAGATGCGAGATGAAAGAGCTTCTGGACCGAGATACTAACCAAATTCTTGACATTGCAGTGTAGTTTGGCACTAGTGTATTGTAAGTATAATAATATTATCATTATAGTTGCTAAAGTTTAACCACCCCAAACTAGCTAACGGTGCAAAAGATAATAATACTATATATAGTGCACATGTATAACCTATACATTATATATAGAATCATATTAAATATTGTGTACAGTGGCAGTATAATATTAATATTTAGTTTATTAGTTTATTTATGACGAAAATAAATACTATTTCAATATTTTACCTTGCCTTTGCTACTCATCTTGCATCAGTATTTCGACCAAATGAGCAGAATGACCCAGATGACACCGAGATCGACAATATTCTTGCCCAAGATTTGCAACTCTGCATGCCCATAAAGCCTACTTCTCCAAGGGAAATTCTCAAGGCCATCGCTCAGCTCGATACCAAGAAAGCCCCCGGCTTTGACCTGATAACACCTAAGGTATTAAAGGAGTTGCCTAGAAAGTGTCTTGCATTCCTGGCGAATCTGTTTAATGCCATCTTTAGAACATGTCACTTCCCTGACCTATGGAAAATATCACAGGTGATCATGATACCCAAGCCAGGAAAACCTGTAGAAGAAACTTGGTCCTACCGCCCCATCAGCCTCACTCCGGTTTTATCGAAACTCTGGGAAAGAATATTCCTAGCTCGATTAAAAGTCAGTCTCGATGAAAGTGGCATAATTCCTGAGCACCAGTTTGGCTTCCGTCAACAACACTCGACCGTAGAACAAGTACACAGAGTGTATCACACAGTTCGTCAATGCCTAGAGAAAAAAGAGTATTGTTCCGCGGTCTTCCTAGACATTCAGCAGGCTTTTGACAAGGTTTGGCACAAGGGTCTTCTTTGCAAGATAAAACAATTCTTGCCACACTCCATGTATTTAATACTTGTGTCATATCTGAAGGACAGATTTTTTCAAGTGAAGCAACAAGATACCAGATCTGGCTTCTACAGTTGTGCTGCTGGTGTACCCCAAGGGTCTGTCCTGGGTCCTGTCTTGTATAATATCTTCACCTGTGACCTTCCTACCTCACCAGGTATCACTGTTGCAACATTCGCGGACGATGCAGCCTTTCTATCCTGCAATAAAGACCCGGCTTTTGCAAGTTATCAGTTGCAAAAACAAATGGATATAACCAACATATGACTGAACAAATGGCGTATCAAACCCAGTGCACCTAAATCGCAACATATAACATTTACATTGAAAACTGGCGATTGCCCTATTATAAAATTGGGTGAAGAAATATTACCAGAAACAACATGTGTAAAATACCTAGGCTTTTATATGGATCGACGACTGACATGGAAAGATCATATCAAACACAAGCGTGACGAACTTAACCACCGCTTCAGAAACTTACTTTGATTGCTGGGTAGACAATCTGCTTTATCACTCAATAATAAACTAATGGTTTATTGTTCAATCCTCAAACCCATCTGGCTGTATGGTATAGAAATATGGGGTACTGCCAGCAAGTCAAACATACTAGCGATACAAAGAGCTCAGAATAGTATCCTTAGAACGATTGCTAATGCTCCTTGGTTTGCACGCAATACCGAAATACATCAGTACCTGGAAATCCCAACTGTAATTGAGGAAATCAATAAGCATAGCACAGAGCATCGGGAACGCTTACTGTTACACCCCAACCCACTGGCAAATTGCCTACTAACAGTGCAAAAAATAAAGCGTCTGAAGCGGGCCAATGTGCTCGACAGTGTACAGATTTGAGGACGCTGGTCCTCTACTCTGCAAAAATCAGTCAGTAAAAACACCAAATCTGCTTAAAGTCTGTCGACTGATCGCAGATTCTACATTAATTAAAAAAAAAAAAAAAAAAAATACAGGTATGCTGTATTCCTGTGCAGTTGTTCAGTATGGAAGTATCGAAAAGCAGATGAATACATGTATTTATTATATAATCTGTGTCATTTATAAAAATTGTAGCCGGCGCAGGTCTCTCGAAGCCCAGCGCAGATTATATTTACTGTCAAACCATTATCAACTTGGCTAAAACTTGGCTAACGTCGCAATAATATCAGAAATTAATAACAACTTAACTAGTACTTGTGTTAATAGTCTTAGGGAGTAGTAGGTAATTGTGTTAATTGATCAACATTAGTAAAGTCAATAATGGCGTAGCAGTGAAAAATGGTCGACCCTTAAGGTGTGTCCAAACATAATAGGCGAAGGTTAGACGTTCAGTGAATACTGTGATCCTGATGGATCACAGTATTCACGTATGACGTTTACGGAATACACTTTGAGTTAGACATTGATCGATACAAATCAATCAATCAATAAAAATCACGGTATATGGCAATTACTGATGGGCACAGTATTCTTCTGTTCCGTAGGTTCCTTCTGTTACATTGTTTTGATTTGACTAGTTAGAAAAAATTGCTCTTGTTATGCAAGTGGTAATTTATATTGAAACAAAGTTTTGAAACAACTTGAAAACAATATTTTAATGCTACCGAGTACCGACTGACTAAAAAGGAAGTAATGCTTCAAGATACTTTATCAATGACTTTATTACTAAAATCGAGAGTATTTAAATCAGTAGTATCTTAAGGAAAACATTTACATATTATTATCCAAATTTTCATTTATATTTTTTAAATGTATGTTTTGCTGGATCAAACACAAAGTTAAATATTATATAGATATTACTATTATATATTATTATAGTTTTTTTATATCATTTCGATGTAAGATTTTTGTTTATAATAAATAAATTTGACCTCTGAAATGTATTTTAATTTTGTATTTGAAAAATTTAATATCCTGAATTACTAGCAAACCGGTAATTAGAAAAACCGGTATTTGTTAAATAAATCTAAAACCGATACGTTCAAATCACATCACTATTACCGGTTTTTCGCATAGGTTGCCCATCCCTCACTACTTCCGGTTCCGCTAATTGCATCTTCGAAATTTAATTATGTATATCAAGTTAGAGCGAGTCGATCTGGTTAGAATGAAACCCGTCGTAAGACGTAACAGGCTAGAGTGAAAGACGTGATTTTTTTATGAATGAATTATATAGATGTAATTTACGTTCAAGGTCACTCCCCCTACTGTCGGTTATCTACTTCAAATTGTGTCTATGGAGTTGCCTGTTTATATCCTATATTTTACTTGTCTCTGGTTGAAACCCAGTGAATAAAATATACAAATAAAACAAACAGTTGGTAGCTCATTCTATACAAAATAATTAAAAATGCGGTGTTGTGTTTCATCCTGTAATAATACGTCGGAGAACACCTCCCAATCAGACTGCATTACCTTTCATAGGCAAGTCTCTTTTGCTCTTTACTCAATAATCTAACTAGTAGTATAAGCTAACATCCACAAATATTATTTACTTCGTTGCTTCATTCAAGACGAAGTTTAATCACATCAAAAAACTTTATTGTACCGAAATGAGCGTAACTTAATAATTATAACTAGACACTATCTGTTCTGCTAGTTTTATTTTTATAATCTATCCATAACGTAATTCTGTTTATACATACTAGCTAATGCCCACGATTTTGTCCGCGTCGATTGCGTTTTTGGTTCTTGCGGGAACTCTTTAATTTTCTGCGATAACAAGTAGCATATGTGTTATTCCAGGCTATGATCTATCTCTATGCCAAATTTTATCCAGATCAGTTCAGCTGTTCTGGCGCGATTGAATAACAAACTTTCGCATTTATAATATTAAGGCCGATTTACACCAAACGAGCGAATGCCCATTCTATCCCCTCTCCATCAAATTCTATTAGTGTAAACAGAGACAGAGCATTCTTTCGTTGTTTGATCTTTGTTCGCATAGATTCTATGGAATATTCTAAGAATGCTCGCTCGCTTGATCTAAACAGTGCTGGAGCGCGCGAACAGTAGCTTAGAGCGTCCTTACGTGTTTGGACGTGCTCGCTCCCCGGAGCGGTCTCTTCAAAGTGTTCTTGAGTTCTAGCGTTTTATCGACATACCTGTACGAAGTAATTATGGATTGGTCTCAAGAAAAATGTCTATTAATGATAGAAGCCTACCAAAATGCCAGATGTCTCTGGGATCCGACTTTTGAACATTATAAAAATACAAATTTCAAACAAGATGCCTGGCAGGAAATTGCAAATTTACTTGAATGTAATATGGAAGAAGCAAAAAAGAAGATGGACTCTCTTCTTGCATCATACCGCTGAGAAAGGCAAAAAGCAATGACGAAATCGGGCAGCGGTGCCGATTGCACTTACAACTCTAAATGGTTTGCATTTAAAAGTATGCACTTTTTGTTGGACAAATATAAACCGAGAAAAACATTTTGTTTCAACAATAATGAAAATAAACACATGGTGAGAAGGTACATATATTTATTAATTATATTTAACAAGATGATGCCCACGACTTCGTCTGCGTAGATTTAGGTTTTTTAAAAATCCCGTGGTAACTCTTTAATTTCCCGGGATGTAAGTTAACTCTGTACCAAATTTCATCAAAATCGGTTGAACTGTTGGGCCGTGAAAAGCTAGCAGACAGATAGACAGTCAGACGCACTTTCGCATTTATAATATTAGTGACAGACAGACAGACAGTCAGACGCACTTTCGCATTTATAATATTAGTGTGGAAATATGGATGGTAGGTTAATAATTGATTAGTTAGTACCTAAGTTAATTTAATTTACAGTTTATTTAGTTATACATTTATAAACATAATTAGTTATGCAATATTGTTTTGCCACTGCAAAATGTCACTGAAATTAAAATATTCTGAAAATTCTCGCCGTATATTTTCACATTGTAAAGTATGTCTTCGTCCCGTGTTGAGTAATGGGAGAAATTATGACAAACGGTCCACATTTCTCCACTGGCCTGGAATAACGACGCCATCTTCAATTCTGTCCATCATGCCCGGTGAATTATATAGCTTCCTAGAAGCTTTCCTTTTCATCAAATAATTATGTAGGTATACACAGGCCATGATGATGAGAGATGCTTTATGTGGTTGCACTAACATAGGTTTTCGCAATACACGAAAAACTGCTGAAAGTATGCCAAACGCATTTTCTACATGACAAATGATAGTTGTAAATTCGTTTTTCGGATCCCCTAGCATGAGTACCAGGATACGGCTTCATGATGTGTCTTTGTAATGGGAATGCGTCATCTGCTACAAATACGAATGGCATAATCTGTTGTCTTCCTGGAAGGCTTTGGTCATTAGGCAAATTCAATTCATTATTTTGTAGTTTTTGATAGTAGTGTTTCTAAAAACTCCGCCATCTGATATTCTACCCTGACAACCCACATCTGCGAATATAAAATTATAGTTAACATCTACAATGGCCATTAATACCACACTAAATGTGGATTTGTAATTAAAGAAGTCGCTTCCGCTATTAATAGGTGCTTGTATGATGCAGTGCTTCCCATCTATAGCACCAACACAGTTCGGAAAATTCCACTTCTCATTAAATTCATGAGCAATTGATAGCCATGCGTCTTCTGTGGATGGTGTCTGAAATTAATAAAAACTTACTTTAGGGTATATATTGATTAAACTGTTTGTTTTAGGCTGATGAGCGAGAGAATGAAGAAAATGAACAAGAAGGAGCTGCGGTATTGAGCCTTAATACAGATACACAGTCAGACTCAACAACACATCCGCAACCTGCATCTTCAGTAGGATCAGGCAACATGACAACACAATCACAACCTTCAACTTCTATGGAATCTGGCCACACTACAAAACCATTAAAAAAATCAAAACTTGAAGACCCTCGAGTAGCCGAAGCCTACCGTATTTTAAAAGATACATGTGAATCAAAGATAATAGACAAGAGTCAAGCTTTTGGAAATCATGTAGCTTCCAAACATCGTGAATATACAAAACGTACGAGAGCATATGTTGAACATTACATAAATAATCTACTGTTTGAAGCTGATTTGGGGAAATATGAGTTGGAGCCAAGTTCATCAACTCCAATGTCTTCATATTCGGGCAGTACACAAAATAGCCAGATAACAACAGTAATTGAAAACAGTTTACAAAATACTATAAATACAGACCAACAATTACACATTCCGGATGATACTGAAACCGAAGAAAGCAGAACTGTAGTCTATTACCTTAACAATTTTAAGTAGTTTCTTTTTTATTTGCTTTTTGTGTTTTAAAATACTACTAGTTCTAAGATTGTTTATTTTTTCAATAAATGACTTAAAAATAGGGGGTATAATTTTGTTAACTTACCTTAGCATAGTCATGTAATGCTTCAATTATCGCAGCACATACTTCTGGTATGGCATTACTTATTGTGGATTTAGACATTTTAGTAAAATACATCAAACTTCCATAGGAATCTCCAGTTGCTAAAAATCTTAAAGTCACTGCAAGCCTGTCATATGCAGGAATTGAATCTCTAAAATTCGTACTTGATTTCCGAACTTTGTCTCTGACCAGACATAATAAATAGTCAAAATCCTCTGACGCCATTCTACAAAAATTTTGGAATTGACCACTTTCTTCTTGTTCTTGCATATTCGTGATTGTTTCACCTACATTATCCAGTATCCTTCGTTGCATTAAATTTGTCACCCACCAACGTTTCTTCCTTCTCTTTTTCTTGAGTGTTTGAGACAAAATAATAAATGCAGCACAATTATAATATTGCTGTCAGAGTCGGACATAGCGGAGCGCTACCACTACCAACCGCAAAATTGACACGAATGAGCAATGAGCATTCGTTCAGCTGATCTAAACATCATCATAAAAGAATTCTAGTTCTTGGTTCTCATTCTTGCTCGTTGATATTTTGGTGTAAACGCTGACAACGAGCTTTCGTTTACACTAAAAGATCAAGAAAGAATGCTCTTATTCTAGCTCTAGCTCTTTGTTCGTTTGGTATAAACCCAGCTTTAGCAGAAGCATAGATCAAATTTTACCCAAGCAATTGAAATTGTGTACTTAATTTGATTGGCATACTGATTCCATTTGTTTAACTAATGTAACTATCAATAATATTATGATCGCGACTCATTGTCCACTCCTGGGTACAGTTTTAGGCCATAGTCCACAACTGAGCCTAATTCAGGTTTGTTTGTATAAGTATGTATGTACTTATAGAGGGGATGCCCGCCGTCGCCACGCGGGTGATCGGTCCATTAATTGAACCATTCCACCTATTTCCCCGTGTTAGGACACAGGTTACTGGTATCCAGGCAGCCTACCCCCCCGAACCTACCTGTAGCTTTAGTGAATCTTACGATGTCCCCTATGGAGAGATATCTTAGGTCTCCTTCACTGATCCTGTCCTTGCCTATTAATTCCCACCTTACCAATGAGTACATGGGGCACTCAGCTATGAAGTGAAAGCTGGTTTCTTCCTCGCCGCACTCTGGACATAATGGGTCATCTGCGATTTTCATTATTTTGAGATGTCTGTTTAGCGGTCAGTGTCCCGTTGTAATGCCTACTATACCTAAGTGCTATGTTGTTTCTACTTAGCAACATAAGTTGTTTTGTCTTCTTTTTATTGAATGATTTCAAGAATACTTCGATTGCATATATTGTGTAGAGTTGTTCCATCATGAATTTGATTATCTTTCTATAATTCCTTCGATCACTTAGTGATCGAGTATGGAATGGGTAAGCAAGGTTCTGGGCCACAGAATGGAGTGCTTGCTCCCATTCTTGCTAATTTGCTAATTCTTGCTAATAATTTGCTTTTCATTTCCTTTGTTTCCTTGGTGTCTAGGAACCCAGGCAATTGTGACTTTTGTCGTCTCAGCTAGTGAGCTTGTAGAGACCAAGATTGCAGGAAAGAAGCCAGTCCCTCGCCGGAACTTCCATTGGTGTTACAAGGAAGAAACCTTGTAACACCAACCCCGATGTGGCTAAGTTAGCTTATCGCTATCTACTTGTACCCTACCAGCTTTCAGGATAAGGTCGCCGAGTCTTGTCCTTATAACGTCCGCCAGGTTCGCATCGACCAGAACCCCGTCAGCACGGTAGATAGCCCCGGCCAGTTTGCTCAGCTCTTTTGCAGAGCTTCGCGGTCCGTCCTGGGCCCTCCGGTGGTGACGCTTCGCTGGCCTTTGCTCCTCTGGGTCAGTGCTTTGTTTTTTATCTTTAGCCGGCTGACCTCAGGAGGTCCTCTTCCTCCCGCATGTGGACGGTCCTCTCAAATCTTAGTGGGAGGTTTATAACCGAACCTTTATCGGCAAGCAACACACGTGCAAGCGAGGCAGTGCCCTCTCCAGGATACGAGGGGCGGCCTGACGCGACTGTTCGGGTCAGTCGCCTCAGCAGGGGAAGTATCTCCGCCCTCCGCCTCCCGCCTGTTGGATTCGCCCTCTGGTGTAGTGAATTTTCTATTTTCCGACTTGCTTCCATTTGTTTTTGGGGGGGGGGGGGGGGGGGTGGAAAAGGAATAATTTTTGGAATGGGCGGATACCATGGGACTAAGGGTATGAAGCCAAACCCCCAACAACCGCCCGAAAAGGCCCACTGCACGCAGCAGCCATCCCCGACAGACAAGAGCACAAACCGATGCCGGAAAGTACGACTACAAGGATGGGGATAGCGGACGTGCACAGTACGGGGGGAAAATCGTAGCTCGTACCGCTGTGACCACACTTGGCTGTTGCAGCCCGAGGTAGATTAAAAGCTTGTTGATGACTGCAACATTGCCCAGGGTGTACGACTGGGCTACCCACACCCACCCTTGCACGGATTGCTCCATGCCCCAGTGAGTGTAGGTAGACTAGCATCGGGGACGTGTGTGGTTCGACTTATGTCAGTGCCCTGTAGGTCAGTTCGCCCTCCTAAGCGTATAACATAAATGGTTATTTCCAGTTTCCCCAGTGAAGTACATCACCGTGCTGCTTGGCTCAGAGCCCTTGGCAAACAAGACAGTCACCTACCAGACTCTGCTGTGGTTTGCTCACAGCATTTTTTCAATAATGACGTTTATGAAACAGAATGTGGCTTTATTGAAATTGTTACTGGTGCTATACCTTCAACAGTGCAGGTAACTCGTAATTTTATGTTCAGTTATGTATTGTTAGGAGATCCAAAATATGTCTTATTTAAATCAGATAAAGTGTGGCTGAGGAAGAAGGAGCTAAGACATAAATGCTGGATCTGAATTTGTCTTTTTTCCTCACATTGTAGCATTGTATGGAAACAGTAATGTATAAGTAACTAGCAGTATACATATTTACAGGTTTGCATGATATGTCTAGACACTGACAGCAAGCTGATACTAATGAGTAAACACAAATTGGAAGAAACATATGAAAAGTTAACGGGACATCCTGTAAGTTGTAAATTTATTTTCTATTGTTATGTATTGTAGTTGTGTATAATAAAGTTCAATCAGTATGTTGAACAAACCTTGCAGTACTGTCAATTACTTTCGATAAATCTGTAAACAGCGCAGATACTGTAAATTGTAATGGTTATTTTATTAAATGTCTGAATACTTAAATTTCATGTGGTTTTAGTTGTGTGACCGAGTAAACCTTAAACCAACACTTTGTGTCCAATGTGCTCAGAGATTGATAAACTTTAGAAAACTCAAAGACAAGAGCTTGAGAGCCCATGCACTGATGATGGACTTAGTTGAAAAACATCAATTGGTGAGTAAATGCTTAATGCAAATACTGCCATTGTCTCTCTATACTTTATGTATTAAATATTTAACTTTTCTTAACAGATAACACTGCAACATATAAAAATGATAAACCGCACAAAACACCAACTAAAGAGTAGTATGGTGTTGACAATGCTAGGACCTGACCACCATGACTTACACATACTAGAACACCCCTCAGTAGACAAACAGACAGAATTAGAGGAAATTGGATTGACAGGTGAAGTGAAAACTGAAGAAAGTGATAACTCTATGTTGGTTGATGGAGACATGGAAGTGAAACATGAAGAAGACAATTATGTTTCTGATTTTGTTCAAGATCCATTGAAGTACGAAAATGATCCCTTCCAATGTACACTTTGTTTGAAGGAGTTTGTCAATGAATATGCGTACATGCAACATATGGGAGTGCATCTTCAGGTGAGATAGTTTTCTCCGGCTAAACTCTTTCTTCTTCTTCTTCTTCTTCTTCTTCCTCTTTAAGCACTACTCCATTTTGTTCTACTCCACGTTCCGTTTTATCCATGCCTTATAATAATCTTGTAAAAATAATCTAACCCTACATTAATACCATTTGAGTACCTTATACATATATATTATACACTATGACTATAATGAACTATAATGAATGATTTTTAATAAATTAAATAGTACTGAAACGGAAATGTATGTTTTGTTTATAATTATTTTTGTTAGATGACAAGCTTCAATGAAACGTGTAATTGATCGAACAAAGCATTTTCAAATAACCACTGCGTTTAAAGGAACGTAACGCCCTCTGGCATTACATGTCTGCCATCTGTGGTCGAATAGTTGAAAAGACTCGCCAACCAAACGTTTAGCACCATCTAGTGTGGCAGCAGTACAATGTAGCGTGATTTTTAAAGAAATTACATAATTCTTGCAAATATAGTTTTATTATTCCACTATAATCCTCATCCATGCCCAAATAATGCAAAGCTTAATTATTTTCCTGAGAAACGTGGTTAGCAATACTTGAAAATATTTTTTTAGACTCGCTAACCACAACAACTAACGCCATCTAGTCTGGGAAAGCAGTTATTTGGTGAAACATTTTGAATTTATTTCCTCAGTTTTCAGAGCCTTCAGCCTCCTGAAACGTTTTTGTGTGATAACTATAGAATATAAAAATTACAATATTAAAATCATTGCTGCACATTGATTTTTGATCTCTAGGCAAGCTCCCATAGTTCCACTGGCCATTTTCTTTGTTTTGTGTTTTGCAGAATGGTGAGGGTAATGGTGAATGTGACACGTCACAAGTATGCAAGCCTCATACAGCTGTGAGCTGTAGCTCCTCACACTCTTCATTCATCACTGAGAACAAGTCAGTATACCTGCTAGTACCAATAACGTTTAGTTCAAGTTACAGTTGGTGTACACTTATGTATTATTGACCCTAATTCTGTTATACGCTTTTTTTTTCGTTATGTTTTCTAAGCTAACCGGAAAACGAATACCCCTATTCGGTTTTTACACGGCATCGTACCGGAACGCGTAATCGCTTGGCGGCACGTCTTTGCCGGTAGGATGGTAACTAGCCACGGCCGAAGCCTCCCACCATTAGATTAAGAGTTGTCATTTTAGTTTTGTGTAGAGATTGATCGAAACAGAATTGGCCACTTTATCATAATATGACGGACTAAGGGCTGGATTGCACTTTGTTAAGTTAAAAGTGCATATGAAATATGCTGGTATTAAGCGATTATTTGTAAACAGTCACGCTGTTAAGTGTAAAGTGCAAGTGCAAATAAAGTGATTAAAGAGATACACTTCGAACTTGCAAGGATCAGTAATAGACATATATAAGGACACCATATAGTATCTTAACTAATGTCACGAATTCTTGTAAAGGCCTTTAAATTCCATGACTAAATACAATCTGAGACCGATTGGCTAACTGAAGATACTCAATTAATGATATTAAAATACATTGTACATTAAATATACAATAGATTGGAAAGATACAAAAGGACTCGCCACGTTTCAGCTATTTCGCACACACCTTCCACTAACTCACTACTATACAATAGCACAGACAGCGCCAGATGTTCGACTCCTTCGTTTGCAGAATGACGCCCATATTTATACACAACATCTTAATCGCCTATCCTCTACCAAATCTGAATTCATTAATAATGCAATACCAACATGAAATCAGTATTGCCATTCAATAAATAATAAATAATTGTTGCCAGGCGAAATACTATCACGACACTAATCACTTCCCATTTCACACCTGCACTTTTTACTTTACAAATTGTTATCCAGCCACAAGTTAATGAGACTGGTCACACAAAAAATGTCTTATCAGAGCATTAACATTTTGTAAAATGTTCAGTCACTCCATACTCCATAGTATGCAAATCGTAGGTGTCTTTCTCAGGGCTGACACTTTTTTTTCACACGCTGAGTTTTTTTTAAAATCTATACTAGAGTCTGGCTAACGAAAGTAGAGACTGGAAAAGAGCGGCAAATTTAAAAATTGTTAGTATGGCAAACTTAAAATTAGTGTGACAGACCTGGAGTAACCTAATTTGATACTTTAGAATTATTTTTCTTATTTTTGTTGAAACCGATTGCATACTAAAAAACCTACAACCTGCCTGAATGAAAAAACAACAATATTCAATAATAATTTATTTTAGTCACTATAGTCAAAATCTGAATCCAAAGATTCATCAGAGTCACTGGTGTCACTATTTCCAACGTTGATTATGAAACTTTCTAAATTTTCTTCAGTAATTCTATCTCTTTCTTTGTATTTAATTTCAATATGCATGACATGATCACACATTTTCTTCCAATCCTCTGATGTAATGCTTTCAAACGACTCTTTAATCATTCTTTCTAACTCTACTGTAGTCAAGGCTACATTTTTACTTGCCACTTTACGTTTAGCCAAACTCCATACAAGCTCAATAGGATTTAAATCACAGTGGTAGGGAGGAAGTCTCAAAACCACATGACCATTCTGCTTTAAAAGTTCATCAGCTTTGTATACTGGGTCTGGTGTGTGCTGCTTTACAAAACATAGCAGCTCTGCCTTTGTGTGGTAATCTTCATACCGGATATCATTGAAAGTAAGCCATTCTCTTATCTCATTTTTCAGATTTTGTGTTGTTGGAGCTTTATTAACAATGACGGAATGATAACTTGCATTATCCATTACTATTACACTCTGCTCATTTAAATTGGGTATGAGCTTTTCTTGTAACCATTTATTGAAATTTGCAGCATTCATGTCATGGTGGTAGTCCGCCATTGTCGATTTTGTGCTAAAAACTAACAATGAGTTTGGCACAGGACCTTTCTCTGATCCAGCATGTACAATTATGTACCTTTTTCCCGTTGAAATATTTTCAATTGCACCACTCGTAGATGGACCTTGCCAAGACTTCTTGGGCTTATAGTTTTTGTGGACATAGGTCTCATCTAAATAAATAATTGGCTTTCCTTCTGAACGTTTCAAAGCTATGGTTCGTAAAAAACGATGTCTCCAGGCAGATATGTCATAACGTTCAATTAATATTGAACGTTCATTCTTGTTTTTCTTAAATTCATAACCATTAGCTAGTAGTATGCGGCGAAGAGTTTCCCGACATCCATTAAATCCTATGCTTTCTTTTAATTCCATTAACAGTGTCCTCAATGTAGGAACTTTTTTTTCTGACAATATAAAAATCATTGATTTTGTTGCGAATAGCATCTATGTCGAAACTATCTAAGTTAGACACTGTGGGTTTATGGGGCCGTTTTTTTCCTGGGGTATTCCACACACCATCATTTAGCGCACCTTCCTTTTTTATTCTTTTTAAAGTTGCAACACTTACTCCTGTAAAGAATGATTAAACAACGATTAGGTACAGTATTGACAATAGCAAATTATATTATTATTATACATTATATTTCTTGTGTATAAATCTTGTGCTTAGTAAAAAATTACCAGTAATTGAAGCTATTTCTTCCAAGTACTGATTCTGGGTTCTCATCCTGTCATTCTGCTCTAAATCAGTAAGTTTTTCAATAGTTCTCACTATTTCATCGACTCCTGCTACATCCTCCAGATTTTCTGTCAAAGAAAATAATTTGTGTTACAAATTAATAAATGTAACATTTACTTACCTACCACAACCAATGAAAAATAACCATTTAATTGGAAGTTGCATTTAGTAGGTATTATTAAGGTGTTTAATGAAATGTATAATGAATGTGGATGAAAATAGAGATATAGTTTTTTAAAAAGAGAAATATACAAACAAAGTATCAAAATAATGCGTCATACTGACTTAAAAAATCTAACACAACACGTAAACAATCTTGTTTTTGTTTGAATTTTGCATCTTTCTCTCGTTGTTTTTCTTCAAATTTGGAAATCATGCAAAACAAAATCTTCCGCACTCCACTTTTAATTGTTTTATTCATTCTTAAACGCGTAAATGCTCGTAAACAAGATCACAACTAATCACTGCAAATCACCGACAACCACATACAACCGCCATCTTGTTAGGGCAAAATGTAGTTGAGTATTGCCATATAAAAAGTTTGCAAATAATTCGAGTCTCTACTTTCGTTAGCCAGACTCTAACATTATAAATGCGTTGTTTAGAGTCCTCCGTCGAACGCCTGGTTACTACACTAATGTTATAAACGCGAAGCGTGTCTGTCTGCCTTTTTCACAGTGTACCCGTTTAATCCATTTTTATTAAATTTGGTCAATGAACATACTTTTAAAGAATTTATATGCAATTATGCTGTGATCCTTTCCTCCTCTCTTAACTTGCTATATGCAGTACATCTACATACTGGCTGGTGGCTCCCCAGTACACTCTACATACATCCTGATATATTTCACAGGCAGGCAGATCCCAGCCCTTCCGCACATGCATCAAGCCAGAATGAAGTCCCAAAGACAGAGTACATCGTACCAGTCACTAACATAACTTTACAGGGTAAAACGTATTGTTTTAATAATGTCAGTAATATTCAATATTATTATAATTCCTCACAAAATAGTTTGCACACTGATAAAGTATCGTTAATGTGTGACATTTGCCAAAAAATATTTAAACGAAAAAGTCACTTAGTTAAACACATAGAGGCTCATAGTATAGTTAAATTTTTCCCATGTGCGTTATGCGAATACAAATCTAACCGTAAACGTAATTTACTTATGCACATGAAAACTCACACTGGTGAAAAACGTTACATTTGTAAGATTTGCAATAAAAAATATGCTTGTAATAGTACTTTATTGAGGCATATGAGAACTCACACGGGTGAAAGGCTTTGTATTTGTAAGATTTGCAATAAAAAATATGTACAAAATAATCATTTACAGAGGCATATGCGAACTCACACTGGCGAAAAGCCATTTTCTTGTAAGCTATGCGAATACAAATGTTCAGATAAAAGGAAATTAGTAAGGCATATGAGAACTCACACGGGTGACAGCCACTCACAATGTAATAACTTCTTACTAGGGTTGTAACAGAGGCGTTAAACGGAGGTGGAGGTGGATTTCGCCAATCCCATCGTCCATTTTCTGTGCTTTATTTGTTTTTTTTTTTGAGGATTCTTCTAAGGACATTTGCCTTTTTGCTTGTTGTAATGGTGTAACTGATGTCACCTGCTTCGATTTGTACCTCTCGCATTATAAGTCAACGTAAATAAACCTCTGTTACAACTCCGCAAAAAAACTGCGGAGGCGGATGCGGAAGCGAAAGTACGATTTCTTGCGAAAGTTCCGCACTTACGGAGGCGGAGGCGAGGTTCCGTTACAACCCTAGTTGTTACAAAGCAGTTCACAAACTGGGAACATATCGTTCATTTGTGATACGTGCGAAAAATTTTTTAAATGAAAAGATCACTTAGGTACTTAACACATGGAGGCTCACAGTATTATTAAACTTTTTCCTTGTACGTTTTGCGATTACAAATGTAACCAAAAAGGTAGTTTAGTATCGCTCATGAGAACTCACACTGGTGAAAAACCATATGCTTGTAATTTATGCGAGTATAAATGTGCACTTAAGGGCGGATTCGACCAAACGCGAGTAAATTTTATACTCAGATTAGTAGCTAAGTTACCGGAGAGTAAATCTAATTTACGTTTTACCATAGACTATTCTACGATTAGTGCGCCTATTCTAGAGTAAATTGTTACACCCACCGCCATTTAGCGTGGAGTAAAGGAACTTATTCTGTGGATAACCTAACATTTTACAAGTTAAAAAATGCAACGTTTATTAAATATGATTGAAGAAAGTGATAGTGACGAAGAAGTAATAATAAGACGTCCAAGGTGGATAAAAGAAAGAATGGATTTGTTTGACTACTATGATGATCATGATTTCGCGATCAGGTTTCGTTTGAGCAAAGAAGCAACTTTATCATTGCCAGCGAAAATTGAACACAGCTTGGAATATGTTTCCGACCGGTGGGTAAAATCTAGTAATGTACCTATGTACTAAAATAAGTGCTCCTGATAATTACTTACCTAATAAAAAACTCCATTTTTATGTCTTATCTAAAGATTTTGTTTGTTCTTTTACAGCAACTTTTCTATCTCACCTATTAATCAACTGTTGGGCACTTTGAGATATTATGCTACCAATTCAACCCAAATGGGTATTGGAGACTTTTGTGGATGGAGTGCACCTACTGCAAATAAAATATTCCAC
Source organism: Erebia palarica (assembly GCA_964035005.1). Taxonomy (NCBI): domain Eukaryota; kingdom Metazoa; phylum Arthropoda; class Insecta; order Lepidoptera; family Nymphalidae; genus Erebia; species Erebia palarica. The sequence goes on along the minus strand of OZ035994.1, from coordinate 9,206,955 downwards.
AGAGTCAGTACAGCAATTGCTGCTCTACAGAAAGAATATATAAAATTTCCCACCACTCAACAGGAGATCAAGAAGGAACAGGACGACTTTTACAAAATTGCGCGATTTCCTCGAGGGATTGGAGCAATGGATTGCACACATATAAAATTATCATTTGCCCACTCAGAAGTCAGGTAGGAACCGATTGCCTTACCTGTTGATGACCCACAACTTGTGATGCCTGCGTCATGGGAGCAAATTATAAGCGATGGCCAGATAATTCGAGGAATTGAAGTGCAGCAAATGCCTGGTCAATGGTGTACACGCAGTGATCTTATAGCTAATTATTTTCAAAGTTTGGTATGAATTAATAAGTAAAAAGTATGTAGTTTCATATTTTAATTTTTCCATCCCAAGAAACTAGTCTTTATAAAATCAAAACAAATAATTACAATTCACTAACAAAGGGATAGTGAATTATTAACAAGGATTTTTTATTTATAGTTATATGCTGTGGGAAGCCAATTATTATTAGGCTAAAGTAAAAAAAATGTTAAATGGAATTGTTGCATGAACATGATGCATTTGATAATTGTTTTTTCTTCAATTTTAAGTCTAGTGACTGAATGAATACGACTCTTCAATTTTTCTTGTTTTAATTTCTCTTTTTTTATTTGTAGATCAAGTTCATGATGGTCATTAGCCCGTTTATTTTCACTCTCAGCAACTCTCTGTTGTGCATCAATTGCTTCAATTTTCCTTTCATGCAATTTTGCAATGATGATGTTGAAGTTGCATAAGTTGGACGTCGTCTTGATTTCTTCATTTTTTCCGCTTCCTCATTACAACTGAAGCGAAGTGGTGTAGATACAGGTTTTCTTAACATTTTAGGGGTATAATCACTCCAATCCTAAAACAAAGAAAAAATAGTATCAATTTACAATCTCTTCCATGATATCTATACATTATAATGTTCATATACATAGCTTTTTTATATGATAGTACATAAGTGTATAAGAGGAACGTTAAATCAATGGTTGTTGGAATTTGACACAGTTTGAATAAGTTTTTATGGAAAAAAGAGTTCAGAAAGTACCACACAATAATAACCTATGTATAATACACATTATAATAAATTACCTTGTTTTCATTTTCTTGTGTGTCACTCACTAATTCAATGTTTTGGTCCTCAACAGCTACCACTATTGGTGGCATTTCAATATCTGTAAAAATAGGTAATTATGATTAAAATATTGCCAATAGATATACTAATTTATTAATATTTAATGATATATGAAAGAATAAAAAGTTTTTTGTTGTTTGTGGTTTTTATAAGACATCTATTGTATTTGATCAGCATCTGGAAGTCTACATATACCTACTTGAACGAACATAACTGAGGATTAAACTGACCTTTATTCTGTGTTGATAGTGGTTCTGGCAGGTCTTCATTTATTATTTGTACTTCTGCTTGGTCCTCTATTACAGGAACAATGGAGTCGCTATCATATGGATTAAATAATCCAACAGCACTTGTAGAAATAAGGCTTATAATCTTCTCAAGTAATGGATCCTCCTTTTTTGGAGGTAATGGTGGGCCTCCACCTGTTAAACAAAGTATGAATAGGTTAATTTTACATAAATAATATGTATTACTAGTTATGCCTGTAGCAAAAAAGGCTGTAAGAATTTGATTTTCACAAAGCCTGTAAATGCTAAAATTTTGCACTCTGTGTGTACCTTTTACAAGCAGGGGTCAACTTTTTAGCAAACATGAAATGTACACAGTGCTAACTGCTAACCTGTTTGTATGAAGTGCTGCCTTATTCTAGCCGCATCCTTGCCACTTTCTTCATATTCTCCCACTGACTCTTGAGATTTTCTGCAGTACGACTACTGTAACTTGTGCGGCTGTTATATTTGTTGGCGATAATTTTCCGTTGCGCAAATTTCGCCCGCTGCGTCACCCCATCCGTTTTTTTATTTTCAACGATGTCATATTGGGTTTCCACAAGTTCAATTAACAGTTCTTTTTCAGGTGGTAACCAATTTGGGCTCCGTTTTCTCTTCTCATCACTCATTTTTGGCTACCCGAAGTTTCCGGAAAGAAAAAACAGTGTTGCCACCCTCAGAATTGGATTTTCCCCTAACTCCTCGTGAAATTCCCCTAAAATAAGCACTTTTCAAAATGTTTTCCCCTAAAAAAAAAATCTAAGAATAAAACACAAATGAAAGTGCATTAATTAAACTTTTTTTATTATATTAAACTTAAAAAAACTACTAAATCAATACTATTTGAAGTCTGAACCATATATAAGGTATATATATGTAGGAAGTACACTACCATCAGATAAGTTTTGACCAATTATTATGGTGAAGATCTAATTATGCAGCCATATTTCACTTACATAACATTAAAACATATTAACCTCGGCCCCTACTCCCCGCTCGCTGGCAGTTCATATTATAGCGGTCAACTTGACTTGAAATTCAAATTCTCAATGAACAAATCGGTCAAAGTTGCTGTTGAGTTAAGTGCTGTGGATGCAGCACGAGTACGTACTCACAATACACCCAACTGTATTGGAATATAATATTATCTATATATATATTATTATTATAATAGAATCCGACACTATCACTAAGTAAAATACCTACATAATGGTCTAATGGACACTACTATGAATAGAAAATAACAGCAGCCTTGCATCATTAAATGGCACATTTGAAGAAGGATAGACTTACCTTTCAGTAAACTGACTGTTTTCCATTGGTGGCAATACTTTTGTTTATATTTTGTGGGAGGCATTTTTGAGTTAAAATCACTTTGATAATGAAAAGAAGAACAAAACAAAGTCCACAGTCCAACACACTGACCTCTATAGCTTATCTATGAGTTCTATGACTATGATTAACACTGGACCGGCCATGGAACTAGGAATTACGACTACGTCTAATGGCTTTCCTTGGATCACATTTGACAAAATATGACACTGCAGGAAATACCAAAAAGAATCAATTATCAGTTGTCACCTAGTGTCCAAGGAATTATGGTAGGTATTTAAGCTTCTTGCCCACTGAAATAGAAATAGGTACTAAAATTCTACATCAATGTTCTTGCCAACGAAATAAAATTTTAGTTCCTTGGGGAAGTTGGGACTTGGACACTCGTTACTGTTGGCACGCCAAAATAGCGCGCCAACAGTAGGTAACGAGTGTTGGAGTTCAACAGTTTCTTCTTCTTTATCAACCGACACTTCCTTTGTTATTAGCTAAGTTTACTGTTATTATTGTTTTTTGGTGTACAATAAAAGTATATTCATTCATTCATTCATTCATAGATGTCCACTGCTGGATATAGTTCTTTTGCATGGACTTCCACAGGCCTCGATCTTGTGCCACCTGAATCCAAAGGCTCCCTGCGACTCGTTTGATGTCGCCGGTCCACCTAGAGGGGGTCTGCAAAACACAGCGCTTCCCAGTACGGGATTGCACTCAAGCACCTTGGGACTCCCACCATCATCAGCTTTTCGAACTATGTTAACCATAGATCATTTATAGAGGACAATGGTGCACAGCATACATTTGGAACAAGCGAAAAACACACTATCTAGAATAAAAAAAACACTGACAGTCAAACCAACCAAGTCACATTGATATAATAATTGTAAATGAATTATTTAATAAAAAGGGCAACCACCGAGTTTCTTGCTGGTTCTTCTCGGTAGGAATGGCATTCCGAACCAGTGGTAGATTCACTTGACGATTCAAAAGTGCTTGTAAAAGTTTATTTGAATAAAAAACCTTTGAATTTGAATTTGAAACAAACAAGAGTACCTAAACCATAACGTGTAGAAATCCTTAAAAACCACTTTACCTCGCACACATGAAGCAGCTTTATTCGTATTCGACATCTCTTCTTTCCGCGTACACAAATCTATGAGCGGGAAAGAGAAAAATATATTTTGTTTGGTACTAGCCATAGAGAAATGTAACATCGTAGTCGTAATTCCTTGATTCCTACTTCCATGGGTAACATCGGCACACCAAATTACGTTCAGATACACGCAGACACCGATTCGAACCGAAAATTGAAACTTTCCCTAAAAAATTCCCTAATAATTTTTTTTCCCCTAAAAATTCCCCTAAATAATTTTATACCCTAAAAAATTCCCTAAGTGCTTAAATATCCCCTAAGGTGGGGACACTGAGAAAAAACTAAAATACAACAAGGAAACAGCAAAATTGACGAAAGTTTGACAGGCGTGGGCGTCAGGCGACAGATGACAGTCCCTAATCCCTCCATAATCCAACATTAAAAAACGCCAAAAATGAGAGCCAGAATATAAGCCTTCATGCCATACACTTTTGGAGCAACATTTTTTTTCCGGGTTATACGTATTTCACTCATTCGTTCCGCTAGTCGGGTTTAGATATTCGAAGTATAGTTAAACCATAGATTGCATGGAAAAACGACTTTGACGTTACTCCAGATTAAAAATGTGGAATAAATTTATTCCTCGTTTAGTTATTCGAAAATAAATGCTAGTTTGGTCGAATCCGCTCTAAGTGTTCTTTAAATACCCACATGAGAACTCACACGAGTGATAAGGCTTATATTTGTAAGATTTGCAATAAGATTTTCACACAATAGTTATATATTTCGTCACATGAAAACTCATTCTAAGGCCAACTTGCACCACACTGCCTAAATTGAGAGAGTAAAATTTTTGGATGCCGTCACTTTTTGATAAGTTTATTCCGGGGTTGACATGAAAAGGACAGGTGTGGTTAATTTAACTTAAACACGTTTAACGAACGTCCAGTTACACATCATGCGTTAGAGATGAAGAGAGCCCAAACTCTTGATTCGTGTTTTGATTTCGTGATCTGACATAGCCTAGTGGGAGTGGGTCCATACTAATATTATAAATGCGAAAGTCTGTCTGTCTGTCTGCTACGCTTTCCGGCCCATCTTTTCAATTAAATTTGATGAAATTTGGAACAGTGATAAGTTGTATCTCGGGGATGCACACTTTTTATCCAGGAAAATTAAGGAGTTCCCACGGGAATAAAAAATCGTAATCCGCGCGGACGCCGTCGCGGGCATCATGTGGTTCCGCAATCAAATGCGTAAAAAAACTCTGCCTGCTACGCACTCGGCCTGCTGACAGAGCCTTAATAAATACTAGTCATTTAATCTTAAAGGTTTTTTAGTAGCAAATCATATAACTTTCGTGCGAAAGGTTTGATCCTGCTGAAACCGGATTTGCCGGTTGCCAACGCGAAATTCATAGGAAGTTAGGTATCCAAAATGGCGCGGGAACTCGAAAGCGGCGCTGTAAAGTCCTCATCATTATTTACATATATGTTTAACCATGAGGAATTCAAAAATATTATTCTGTAATGCTGCGTTTACCTTAGCTTGGTGACATTTTCGGTCACCGACCCAATGTAAACTGTAATTCGGTTAGCCGTGAGGTGCAGTATAGTCCGTTAAACTTACCTGACCCGGTGACAGCGTCGCTGGTCTTTATGAGTAATTAAAAAAAACAGGCACAGAAATTAGTTCCAATTTTGGCCACCAGGTCAAATAAGTTTGACGGATTATAAGTATGATTCAGGTAAGATTAGTATTAATGATGTGTATAATCTAAGTTAGATTGTAAGCAAAGAGTAATAAATGGTGTTGTTGCGCAAAAAAGGTGCATAAGAGCATCGATATATATGTAGGTACTAGATGGGCCCTTTCATACAAAAATGGCGGGCGACCAACTATGAGAGCGCGTTCCTTTAACCTGTCATAAGCCTGTCTTTGTCCCCGTCGTAGCGCTGTGACGGCCGCTCATCTTGTAGATAATTTGTTATTAAGTTATCATCTAAAGTTTTATTAGTTTGGCACTGTATAATTTTTATTTTAAGGTAAGTGTTTCAATTCACAATTATACATTTCATAAAAAACGTTATTTAATCTTCCTATTTAATATTTCTATCCATTACGCAATCATTTAACTTCCGCGGCAAACTGTATGATATTTTTTTTTTACTCACTGGCCTTACGGCTTTGGATTCCAACCCTAGAATAGTCCAGTCCAGTACGATAAAAAAAATGCAACCAAGATTAGTTAATGCATAGATGGGCAGAACGGACAGTAGGCAATAATACCTTCCGAGACGCAATATTATGCTATTATAATAATATGATAAAATTAGTTATTGACGTGAGTTTAATGTTTAAACCAACTTCAATAAATAAAGAGTTTTCATTTATTAAAGTTGGTAATTTTTATTTTGTACTAGCGAATGCCCGCGACTTCGTCTGTGTGGTTTGAGGATTTTTGGTTCCCGCGCGAACTCCTTAATTTTCCGGGATAAAAAGCCTATGTGTTATTTCAGACTATAATCTGTCTCTGTGCCAAGTTTCAGCCCGATCCGTTCAGCCGTTGGGGCGTGATTGAGTAACAAACATCCATACATCCATACATCCATCCATCCAAACTTTCGCATTTATATATGTTATATATATTATATGTTTATTTATATTATTTATTTGATTTGATGAAAAATAAATAGTTAATTCAGAATTCAGAATTTTATTATTTCGTTGAACAAAAGTTGTTCAGTACCTATTATGTACAGCTACCTACTTACAAGTGTTTATTACTTAATCGTATTTTTAAATGCACACTGTGTAAGTGATTTATCTCAAAATAACTTTTAATATTTCTTGCATCTCAGTAAACATCTGCCTGAAAGATGCCATATTGCGTATTGCGATATTGTCATAATTCAACAAGAAATGTGAATAAGGCAAGCGGAGTAACGTTTCATCAGTAAGTAGGAGTAAAATGGGTCGAACAGAAATTCAAGTACCTATTTGCTAAGTTTACATTATAATACTAATTAGAATGCGCCCTGAATAACAGTCTGCAAAATTATCTTAAATAAATAAGTATTTACTACTAATGTTTATTATTTAAGGTTCCCACGTCCTGATCACGAAAAAAGAGAGGTCTGGATAAAGTTTGTCCAAAATGAAAGAAGCGAAGACACGTGGTTACCTTCTAAACATTCTGGTATTTGCTCAGCACATTTCCGTGAAGAGGATTTTGATCAGAAAGCTACTAGAAGATTCCTAAAAAAATGTGCGGTTCCATATACGCCATTGCTGAGTAGCCAAAATAGTAAAACTCCTTCAACATCGTCTTTGGCCAACGTGTATATATCAGATTCAGAATCAATTTTTGATACTCCGAGGAAGATAAAATTGAAAATTGATTTGAAGAAAGTAGTTACTAAAAACGGGAAATTGACAGCTAAAGCTAAGAAATTGACAAAACAGAAAAATTATTTCAAAAATAAATATGAAACTTTGACAAACCTTGTCAAAACATTAAGACATAAATTTGGCATTGAAAAAGATGCAGAAAATATCTTAATAGAAAAGGCCGAGATACTAGAGATGTGTAAGAACACGCTAAAAAAAGAAAAGAATTCCAGAAAAAAAATTAAATACTCTATGAATGTCCGAAAGTTTGCATTAACGTGCAATTTTTATTCTCCTGCATCTTATAAATACATAAGACACCGTTTTGGTAATGCCTTACCTCATCCACGTACACTGAGCAAGTGGTACGCCAGTGTAGACGCAGAACCGGGTTTCACAGAGGAAGCTTTTCGTTCACTTAAGCTAAAGTGTCACTCATCGCCTAAACCAGTGGTTTGCAACCTTGTCTATGACGAAATGGCTATAAGACAGCAAAAATTGTTCAAAAATAGAAAAATTGGAGCAGTAAATTTTGGAAACTGTCCTGTAGCAGACCAAAAAGAAGAACCAGCTAGCCAAGTATTGGTATTCATGTTAGTTTCTTTAACAGAAAATTGGAAAATTCCGGTTGCTTACTTTCTAGCAGCCGGAATTAGTGCTGAAGTAGCATCGTTAATAAATATCTGCTTAACGAAATGCTTTGACGTTGGCGTGGAAGTAAGCAGTGTAACATTCGATGGATGCCGATCGAACTTGAAAGCTGCTGAAATACTAGGCTGTGATTTTACTAACCCCAGCGATATGAAAACAGATTTTAAACATCCAACAAATAAAAAAGATATATATGTTTTTGTTGACCCTTCTCATTGCATCAAACTGGTCAGAAACACCTTTGAAAACAAAAGAACTCTTTTTGATGAAAATGGGGAACCCATTAAGTGGCAATTACTTATTAACTTAAACAAATTGCAGCAAAGTCAAGGGCTTAATTTTGCCAATAAAATAACACCAAGACACATACACTTCCGCAACGAAATAATGAAAGTAAGACTGGCCACTCAATTATTAAGTATGAGTGTTGCCAACGCTTTAACTCTTTGCGGACAGGAGTTAAAATCGTCAAGATTTCAAAATTCTAATGGCACCATCAAATTTATAAAAATTATGAATAACCTTTTTGACATACTAAATTCACAAAAATGCCACTTTTATGGCTTCAAAAGATCCCTTGACGAAAAAAATAAAGAAGAAATTATATTATTCTTAAATAAAGCCAAGCAATACATATTAAACTTGAGTATTCGTGTGACATTGCGCAATACTTTTCGTTTACTGAATAAGGACTCCAGAATATTTATAAAGATATTTAAAAAAAAAATTATAGACACACGCAATAAGACGGGCTTCATTGGTGCTATAATATGCATAGAAAGTTTAAAAAAGTTGTATTCCAACCTGGTTGAAGAGAAAAATTACATGAGTTATATTTCTACATATAGGTTAGTTAAGCTTTAGATTATTGTAATTTGTGTATTTTATATTAATTTAGTACAGTATAGAGTATAAACCCTTTACCCTAACCTTACATACTATATCCCAGTGGTGTGCTTCCACCAGAGATGTGTTGCGTTGCTGTGTGTGTCAAACTCACCAATAAGAGCACTTGATCTAACATCTAGCTATAAAAGCTATGGAAATCAAGTGCTCCTATTGATAGGTTTGACACATACGTAGCTTAGCAACGTAGCACACTTATCGTGGAAAGGCAGCCCAAGTTTGCCTTTTTGTGCTTTGAATGTGTATTCGTTTTGCAAAGTATATTATATTCAATTCGTATCATTTCAGGCTAAGTCAGGACCACCTTGAACTATTTTTTCGTTGTCTACGCAGACACGGAGGAAACAACAACAATCCGAACGTCTTGCAATTCCGTGCGGCCTACAAAAAAGTATTAAACCATTTAGAACTTCGGTCGACATTTATTGGAAATTGCATTCCTTTAGACAATTTTGCAATTTTGAACACCTCTTCCATAAACTTCATCAACTCGACATCACAAATGAGCAGGCACGATGATAAAGAATTTGAAATACTGGAAAATGACATAGCTCTAGATACCGACCTTCAGGCGGAGGCCAATTGTTCAATACTTGCAGACCAGTTAAATAGTGATCAATTGACTTGCGATGTGAAGCTAATTATCGGATATATTTCCGGTTATGTATCACGCAAATTGAATAAGCAGCTGAAATGTGAGGAATGCATTACCAGCTTGACCACCTGTGAAAAACTCTGGCACCATAGATTAATAGTTATCAAAGATATGGGGGGTCTTTGTTACTCAAGTGCTGATGTGTACGAAGTTTGCCTAAAAACGGAAAAATGCATCCGCTTTTTAATAAAAGAAAAGGGGCATGGGCAAAGGTTACCAGAAAAATTCAGCCATATTGATTTTATTGTCGCTGGGACCCTTAAGCATTTCATGGGTTCAAATTTGTTTGCAAGTTTAACATTGCACGCCTTGGAGCAACCAGGCACCTTAAACCACCGAACCCATATAATTCGAGCCATTATTGAAAAATATGCCAAAGTTAGGCTTCATCACGAAGCCAAAATTGACCCCCAAATAAATACGAAAACTAGGCGTCAAAAATTGACAAAATTAATTTTATTTGATGGCAAGTAGCATACTTAGAAATGTATAAAATAAAATAATTTCAAATGAATTATTTTTCTATGACTCGATCCATTAGTACTCTTTCACCTCTCCCATTCCAGCCCCTTTTTATTATAATACTACTAATAATTATTTTTGAATTCTTTCATTTGCATTATGGTTTGGCGAGGATAATTTTAAACTGTTTTAGCTGTTATTATTTTAAATTTCAAGTTTTTTGCATTAGTAGTTACCGAATTATGCTAAGTGTGACGGACAGTCATGTCGCACCACAAGGGTTGTTTTCTTATCATTTTGGTACGCAACCCTAAAAATGACCTTATTTCTGTCAATTTTTCGACAAAACTTATCAACAATTAACAAATAATTACTTAAATTTAAAAAAAACCCACGACGAACTGCAGCGCCCCATTGTGTTGACTTAGATCTTTAAATATATCTAAGAACCTTCTCACAAGCTATATATATCTAATGCAAAAAACCGCATAATAATCGGTCCAATGGTTTTCCACGAAACTGGTAACAAAAAAGTGATAAAAATAACAACATCATACTAACATTTATCGTTTACCTCTGAGAGTACACTGATGTAGGTATTATTTTCGACAAGCGCATCTGTACTAATCTATGACCGAGTCATACGTTTTCAAGATGGCGCATATGTTGCAAGCAAGTTCCCGCTTTTCAGACTAGATGGCGTTGATGGCGTTGCTAAAAATACGCCCACATTCTTTGTTTGACAGGGCCCGTCTATGTAAATTGAGGTCGTTGCATAAGAGCGATATGTAAAATAACAAAAGGGATAACTGCAGACCTTATTTGCTTATTAAAAAACTCAAATGTTCTCACGCACAAGAGTAGAGCAAGTCCAAACATATTTGGACTTGCTCTACTCTCAACCTTCAAGCAAGCGCGTGGCCATATAAAACGGCAGCGGTTGCGCGTAACCTAAACGACCTATTGGAGATTTTAGAGATGTAAAACACCGAATAATTAAACAATATGTTGTTTTAAATATTTATGACAATTATCTTTCAATATAGATGTAGAAATAATATTTTAATCAAAGTACTTGCCGTTACATTTAAAAGAAACATAATATATTTTCTTTGGGTTGGGTCTGTGGCGACTGCGGTTGGCTCAGAACCATAGTATTAATCATTCTTTTATCTTTGATCTCATATCAATATTCCGAACGCAGTCGTCACTGTCAAGTGTCAACAAAAATTGACAACTGTTGGCGCGAAAGTGCCCGCTTTTTTGGTACTGTCTGTCATTGTGAACAAGTAACAACAACTATTGTATTCTGGTACTATTTATAAAAGTTTTATATTATTAGTGAATACATCAGTACATAACGGAGCTACCATTGTTATTATTGGACTCCAGGGTCCGCCGCCAAATTGGTGACCCCGACGAGCGAATCGGAATAACACTGTTGGATTGTTTTTTTTGCCCCGTCGTCGACGCTAGTAAGCAGGCCCCCGCATTGTTCCGCCACATGTCTAAACTAGTATGTGGAGTCACTAACAGATAGTGGACAAGTGATTGACATCGCCTTTCACTACCTAGTGACCTGCGCCTCGCTTCGTGCCTGGATACCTGCTTGGCTAAAAGCCGGGCAACTGCCTGGTTAGCAGCCCTTAGCCTTCCTGGTTTGCATGTGCCTTGTGTTGTGTATAGTGATTCCCACTCTCATGTAAATAAAAGAAACCCCCAACTAATAAGTGACTAATAACTAACATCTTAGAACTAACAAACTTTTAACCAACTATTATATTATAACTAAACTTTATTTTTAGTACTACTAAGGTGATTAAAAAGGACTCTAATGTTTGTATATAAATGACTAGTGTTTTTTTTTATATATATAGGACTCTAATTGGTAAGTTTAATAGCTATTTTGCTTAGCATGTTTTGTTATACTTTTTACAACTGTTAGTTATTTTTGTAATTGTGTTTGTGTTCTACATATAGTTACTTGCATAAATTAACTTAATATTTAATTTTCTAAACATAATTACTAATATTGGGAGATTAAGGATAGATTTATTTGTTCAGTTTACCTTATGGTTTGAACGGGGAATACTTAACCATTAACATAACTAAATACATTTTAACAGTATGGAGGAGGAACTAAAAAGACTTTCGGAGGAGAATGCTGCTCTGCAAGCCAGACTTGGGGAAAAATCCCAAGTCTGTAAAGTCTCAGCGAAAATACCTCCTTTCTGGGCCCACAAGCCTATTATATGGTTTGCAACCGTAGAGGCTCAATTCGAAATAGCTGGAATCGTGACTGACAGCACTAAATATAGCTATGTACTGGGTCATTTAGACCAAAAATACTCTCAAGAGGTTGAGGACATTATCACAAATCCTCCCCCAGTTGGTCAACGTTACACCAGACTTAAAGAGGAACTAATAAGACGTCTCTCCATGTCCGAGGAAGAGAGAGTGAGACAGCTGATCTCAGATGAAGAACTTGGGGACCGCAAGCCGTCCCAGTTCCTTAGACATCTGCGCTCGTTAGCCGGATCAGCCTTGTCAGATGAGAACATTCTCCGGCAATTATGGATGAGGCGTCTTCCCCAACAAGTGCAGGTCGTAATTACCTCTCAGCTAGAACTGCCCTTAGATAAGTTGGCAGAGTTAGCAGATAGAGTCACTGAACTTGTAAATCCTAAACAAGTTTTAGCCTGCGCCACTCCACCTGCATCCACCTCTATTCTGGATACCCTTATGGAGAAGGTGGAAGAGCTGTCAAAACAGGTTGCAAGTTTGACAACCTCACATCATGCTCGTTCTCGCAGTACCAGTAGAGCAAGACGTTACAGAAATTCCAGAGAAGGCACTCCAACCAAACTGTGTTGGTATCATAGGAAATTTTCAACCAAGGCCAGCAAGTGCATTAAGCCTTGCAATTGGCCGGGAAATGTGACCAACAGTCAGTAAAGGCGGCAACTGACTGTTCCACAAGTAGCTCTAGCCGTCGATTATTTGTAACAGACAAGTCTACTAATATCCGGTACCTAATTGATAAAGGATCAGATTTGTGTTGTTACCCTCGACGCCTTATAAAACATAAATTATCTTCAGCAGATTATAACCTTAGTGCTGCAAATGGTACAACAATTAAAACTTATGGTACCATTCAATTAGATTTAAATTTAGGATTAAGGCGTCCATTTCGGTGGAATTTTATTATAGCTGATGTTGGACTACCAATAATTGGTTCTGACTTCCTAAGCCATTACAACTTGTTACCAGACTGCCGGAACAGTCGTGTTATAGATGGGAACACCAAACTAACTATCTGTGCGGTTATAGCAGATACGGAGGAAACTAGTATTAAAGCTATTTCTTCTTACTTGCACAGTACACAATTTGCTGACATACTGGCTGGGTTCCCGGACATAACACGACCTCCGGGATTACCTAGATTTGTAAAGCACACCACTGTGCATTACATCAAAACCACAGATGGCAGTCCGGTGTCATGCAGACCGCGTCGTCTTGCACCTCATAAGCTCATTGCTGCGAAGAAAGAGTTTGAGAGCATGGTGCAATGTGGCACTGCAAGACCCTCAAAAAGTTCATGGGCTTCTCCCCTGCATTTAACAACTAAAAAGGATAAAACCTGGCGTCCATGCGGCGATTATCGCGCCCTGAACGCCAGGACTATACCAGACAGGTACCCGGTGAGGCATATCAACGATTTCGCCAATAGTCTTACTGGTGCAACTGTTTTTAGCACCATAGACTTAATAAAGGCGTATCACCAAATACCAGTTCATGAGGATGACATACAGAAGACAGCCATCATTACCCCGTTTGGCCTTTTTGAATTCCCATTCATGACCTTTGGTCTGCGCAATGCGGGTCAAACTTTTCAGAGATTTATCGATGAGGTCACACGGGGTCTTGATTTCTGTTTTCCATACATTGATGATGTATTAATTTTCTCCCCAGATGTTGAGAGCCACAAGGAACATCTTAGTATTCTTTTTAAAAGATTTCAAGAGTACGGAGTGGTAATTAACCCATCCAAGTGTGTTCTGGGCGCAAAAGAAGTATTATTTCTCGGTTATATCATCAATGCTCAAGGTACCCGTCCCCCTCAGGAACGTGTCCAAAATTTACTAGATTTTCCACCACCTGAAACAGTGCAGGCCATGAGGAGGTTCCTTGGCATGTTAAACTTTTATCGCAGGTTTATTCCTCATGCTGCACGGTTTCAGGCCCCATTAATTGACGCTCTTGTTTCCACTAACAGCAAAGGTGCAAAATCATTTCCATGGACACCCGAGCTGTTGAAACAATTTGAAGAGTGTAAGAAAAATCTATGCGATGCAACACTCCTACAACATCCTGTAGATGGTGCAGAATTAGGCCTTTTTACTGACGCATCTAGTATACACATTGGTTCCTGCTTACAACAGCAAGTTAACGGAGAATGGGTTCCTCTCGCTTTCTTTAGCAAGAAACTCACTCCTAACCAGTCAGAATGGCCAGCCTACTATAGGGAACTTTTGGCGGTGTACGAAAGTGTACAGCATTTCCGTCATATTCTCGAGGTTCAGCATTGCACAATCTACACGGATCATAAGCCGTTATTGTACGCTTTCGTACAACGTCGAGAGAAACTCCCTCCCGCGCAACTTAACCAGTTATCTTTTATCAGCCAGTTTACTACTGATATTAGATACATAAAAGGTGAGGACAACGTGGTGGCTGACGCCTTTTCACGAATTGATGCCATCAGCCTTGAGCAAGAGTATGAAGCTCTTGCCAAAGCTCAGGAAGCTGACCAAGAGCTGCAACAACTTTTGCGCTCTAATTCATCCAGCCTTAAATTGACAAATGTCAAAGCACCTGGCACGGATATAACTTTGGTTTGCGATGAATCAACTGGCAAATTTCGTCCTTATGTCCCACCTAATTCCCGTCGTATAATATTTTCTAAATTGCACAACTTGAGCCATCCAGGTGCGAGAGCGACTGTTCGCCTCGTATCTGATCGATATGTTTGGCCATCAGTGAATAAGGATTGTCGAGAGTGGTCTCGCTCTTGCGGTGCTTGCCAGCGAAGTAAAGTGTCAAGACACAATTCTGCTCCGCTGGGCAATTTCGATACACCGACTGGGCGATTTTTGCATGTCTACATGGACATAGTGGGACCTTTGCCTGTCTCTGACGATTATCGATACTGTCTTACGGCAATTGATAGAGTAACACGGTGGCCGGAAGTTTGGCCTATGCGAACTACTACCGCGGAGGAGGTTGCCTCTACGTTCACGCGTGAGTGGGTATCCCGTTTTGGCGTGCCTTCGGTCATTACAACAGATCGAGGAACTCAATTTGAGTCCGATTTGTTTCGCCGATTAATGCACAGTTTCGCCACCAAGCGGGTTAGGACCACGGCTTATCACCCTGCCGCTAATGGCATGATAGAACGCGTGCACCGGCAATTAAAAGCCTCTTTAATGTGCCATGGTGATTCTTGGACGAAAGCTCTTCCCTTAGTACTTTTAGGAATGCGTTCAGCTTTTAAAACTGATCTTAAAGCTACTGCTGCAGAGCTGGTATACGGAGAGACACTCCGTCTTCCAGGAGAGATTGTGGTTGCGGTTCCAGAACCACCCGGTTCTCAGGATTTAGCCGATTTTGTTTCGCAATTGCGACAGCATATGTCGAACGTTCGACCGGTGCCAGCATCGCGGCATTCTCAACCGAAGTCTTTTCTGTTCAAGAATCTAGATGAGTCTTCACATATACTTTTAAGAGATGATGCTGTGCGTCGTCCATTACAGCCTCCATACACAGGTCCTTACAAAGTTCTGGAAAGAGCCGCAGACATGAAAACGGTCACTATAGACTTTAAAGGTAAACCAGTCGTAGTTACTATGGACCGAGTAAAGCCGTACTTCCAAGAGGAAATACCCTTAACAGATTGTCCGTCACCGGAACCATCGGTAGATTATCCAGTACCGGTATCGGTACCAGCAATACCACGGAAGGAAGTCGGTATTCCTGATACAGATTACAGGACCCGTTCAGGTCGTACGGTGCGTTTCACAAAACCATTTGATTTGTAAATAATTGTATGACTTACTTTAGTATTTTGTTTTTTTCTTGTACCTACTTTTCTCCGTAGGGGGGTGGTGTGGCGACTGCGGTTGGCTCAGAACCATAGTATTAATCATTCTTTTATCTTTGATCTCATATCAATATTCCGAACGCAGTCGTCACTGTCAAGTGTCAACAAAAATTGACAACTGTTGGCGCGAAAGTGCCCGCTTTTTTGGTACTGTCTGTCATTGTGAACAAGTAACAACAACTATTGTATTCTGGTACTATTTATAAAAGTTTTATATTATTAGTGAATACATCAGTACATAACGGAGCTACCATTGTTATTATTGGACTCCAGGGTCCGCCGCCAAAGGTCTTCTTATAGCACATAAATCTTACCTAATTGTTAAAATCAAATATGTATCTTTTAACACTTAAATAACACATAAGCAGGGCATGTATTAACCTAAAGGAAACAATAAATATAGTAAAAACATGTATTTTATGATAAAACAATTCAAGCTAAATAAATACTTAATAATTAGAGGCAAAAAATTTGGTATAAATGTATTAGTTTTCTTTCTTTCAGCATCTTTTTTTCAGGGTAATATTCATTGCAAAACATTGTAGTGCGGTCCCTGCAAGTATTAATTCTAATATGCATTGTGTGTTAGATTGTGGTCAGGATTGGTGGACTGAAAGGTGGTCAGATAATTTTGAACCTTCATCACTGAGCTCAGTTTTACTGTCTATGTGTTCTTCCATTAGTTGCATAATTATATCGGATTCTTTACAATAACAATATCAATAAAACAAAAACTTAGTTAAAAACAAGAAAAAATATTTATATTCGCAAATCGCGCGTAACCTTTTTGACGACGGGCGCGTGTAGTCTTATCGACGACTAAAAAACAAAAGCAATGTTTTCAACACAAGAACCGTGGGCAATAGAAATATACCTATAGTTGGTTTTGTTTATAGTGCACGAAGAGGCTACATAAGACGACAAATATTTAGGACGGAAATATTCGAAGTTATTGACAGTAATGTAACAAGTGCGGTCTATTCGACACCACGCGACGGCTTGAAGGTCAAGGAATGAAAATCTGATCGAATTAATCGAAAACGCTGTAAAGATTTATTCCGGTGTCCCACGCACAAAACCAAATCCTTGAGCATAAGTGTTCGTGTGATGGCGATTAAGATATATTATGTCACCGTAAGATTATAAAAACCGTTAGATTATAATCTAACTCGCGAAATTCTAAACTGTCGAAAGATTGTAAACTGTTCAATGTTCTGAGTTTCAATTTTTGAAATATTCATTTTATTTACGTTTTCTTGTCTCTTTCTTGTAGGTTAGGTTAGGGTTCGACATAAATAATCAAGTAGTGCATTTAGGTTTTATCGGGTTTAAATACCTATCAGATTACAATCTACCGGAAAATAATGCGTTAAATTGTAATCTTTTGACAGTTTAGAATTTCGCGAGTTAGATTATAATCTAACGGTTTTTACAATCTTACGGTGACATACTTATACATATATTATGATAAAATACCTAAGCAGATAAGGATTTTTTTTAATTCACAACAAGTTAGCCCTTGACTGCGATCTCACCTGATGGTAAGTGATGATGCAGTCTAAGATGGTTGGGGTGCTAACCTGTTAGGGTCATGGCAGTTATATTAAACCCATACCCCTATTTGGTTTCTACACGGCATCGTACCGGAACGCGTAATCGCTTGGCGGCACGTCTTTGCCAGTAGGGTGGTAACTAGCCACGGCCGAAGCCTCCCACCAGGGAAAATTCAGAAATTATAAATTCCCAAATTGACCCTGCCGGGGATCGAACCCGGGACCTCAGCACGTTAAGACATCAGCGCTACACACTGCGCCACGGAGGTCGTCAAAATAAATGTAATAATAATAGGTCTACCTATGAAATTGCTTATTTTTTCAAACTTTTTTATTTCTGTTATTCGAAGTAATCACCCATGCAATTGACGCATCTTTGCCAACGCATTGGCAGTTTATTGATGCCCTTCTTGTAAAAATCAGCTGCTTGTTGCCTCCCAACAAACTCTTTAAAAGCATTTTGTACTGCCTCTCGGGAATTGAATTTTTTACCCACTAAAAAGTTGGCTAAATTTTGGAATAAGTAATAGTCGGTAGGTGCAAGGTCTGGTGAGTATGGCGGATGGCTCGTCGGCTGGGGATCAAAATTCTCAGGGGAGGTGGCTGTGGTGGGAGCTAGGGCGGCGACTACCTATTGTTGGTCGACATCGTCGGGCCGGTCCTCAAACCGCCCGTAACGGGGGTCCTCAAAACGGGACTCAGGGGGTACCTCCACGGGAGGTGGAGACGGTCCACCGTTTGGGTACAACCATGGGTTCTCCCGAGGCGGCAGTGCAGGCCTCATCCCATGAACCGCATCCGGAGCGTAGTAGCGCTGACGACCCATTCGGGGTGGTCTGCGCTCCAGTCGCGGCCACTCGTGGAGTGGAGGTGAGTAACGCTCCGGTCGGGCGGTTGCCGGCGCCGCAGCAAAACCCGCATTCAAACTGCGCGGGAGGGGGTGAAACCCCCCCGCCCCTAGCGGGGTGGACCCCGGCCCCACGTGGGCTCGGGCCCCTTACAAAATCAGATGCGGGTAGGTCGATCGGTGAACGCCTCGTGGAACTGTCACGTAGTGATTTTATCAATCGATTTTAATTTAACTCGTAAATGGTAGGTAGTGACATCTAGCGTCAAGGCGCGGAGCGCGCGTGCATCGATGCGCAGGAGTTGCGTATAGATGGCGTTTTGGTTGTTTTTGGTCAAAATTTCGATAGGTTTATTTTCGATAATAATTATATTAATCTTATAATAATTCCATTAGTGGAGATTGTGATCATTAATTTAATTTCGAGTTTTTTTTTTAAACTAGTCTCGTACACTCACTAGTTCGCATTTCGCTAGTCTATGGTCGGAGCCTCCTGAACGGAGCTTCGATACGCTTTGTCTCTTGGATTTTTTTTTTTCGAGGAGATCAGTTTCCGCTTGACCTGACGATGTGAAGGTTACAGGCGAAAACTCGAATTTTGGCCCTGCCCCGGCTTCGCTGGGAAAAACAATGTTTTTTGTTTTAGTTAATAAAGTGTCTTCAATATCTTTCCACATCAATTTATGGTAAGTTCGTGATCGGAGTCGATAATCGAGGTTGATTCACATGCAAGATGGCGTCATAACCATTTTTGGATTTAATTACCATTTTGTTTGTCTTCCTTTTCAGTTCCCATATATTTAACGACGTGGTTGGGTTGGGAGGAACCACCCGAAAACAATAATTATATCGGAAGAGTTCCGTAGGTAAGCTCAAAGAAAATGGGAAAAATGTGGCACACGTGGTTCTCATTAAGAACGTATTGTTAACTGTTTTTTTTCTTTTGTTTCAGGGTTATGTTATTTTATATTATTTTATTTTATACTTTATTGTATCTTATTTATTTTGTTCTATTTTTATTTGCATATCCACCTTTTCATTTCACTTCTTGCTGAATTACGGTATTGCAAATCGCACCGTTGGGACATTTCGTATATACATATAAGTGCTTCCGAGTTCCGGGGGTTGAGTAAGTACTCGTGGTACTTATTTCTTCTACATGGTGACGAATGCACGCTGAGGAGCTGGATAGGACCTGAGGAGCCTGATTCCCTGAAGGGATACCCGCGTTCCTGTTCCATGTTCCCAGGTGACCAATTCAACAAGTAAGGGATCATTTTTTTTGTTGTTGTGAGTGAGTCAAATTCTTTGAACCTAAATTTACCACTGAGCTAAATTACTAGGCCTATGGCCTGAAATATACTTTGAACATTCTATCCGGACTACTTTAGAATCTTATAAGCCGAAGAACTGCTGTATTCTAGACTAAGTAGTTTTAAGCTACATTTTATTTATGATATTATGATAATTTCCATTAAAAACAAGTAGCCTGAATGTATAGAAATTTCATTCTCATCTCCTTTTGATAATAAGTCTGGAATCAAACCGGGATAGATAGTAATTTATGATTCTGTAACTTTGTAAGTGGGTGATTGCTTTTGCATCCGGGTAAATCACATTCCGCCACAATTGCCCAGCTTACAAATGGCGCCCGAACAGGGACGTAGGGTGTAGTAAAAAAGATATTAGTAAACCTCTTCCGGACAAAAGTTCAAAAAACTAATTAGTCAGAACTGTGCAGTGTCACAAGTAAACAGTTTGGTCAATAATAACAAAACACCGTTTTTACCTGACACAGTTCTGTATTCAGTGGATAAACAAGACTTCAGACCACATTTAAAGGCTTTTGTTAACGATTTAGAGATTACAGGTTTACTAGATTCCGGTGCTTGCGCGTCCATTTTGGGTAACCAGGCGCACAAGGTTTTTTTGAGATTTGGCTATAAATTGCATAGCAGTAGTGACACCACATTTTCGGTAGCAAATGGACACGAACTTCATTGCTTAGGTTATATGTTTATTCCGATTACTTATAATTCCGTAACTCACATAATTAAATTTTTTGTACTACCCTCTATAGTAGTAGATGTTATTTTCGGTTGTGACTTTTGGAAAATATTTCAGTTAGCCCCTGGCATTTTTGATAATTTAGAATTAACTAAGGCACCGTCACAATTTTACAATATTTGTGCGATTAATAATGAACAAATTCATACCATTACTTCTTTTGAAAACTTATCATCTCAACAGAAAGAATTAGCCCAGTCTGTAGTGAATAAATTTGTAGATATTTCTTCAGAGAAAATAGGATTGGGCAGAACCAAATTAATTGAACATGTTATTGACACCGGTGATGCCTTGCCAATAAAAATTAAACAATATCCACTTTCTCCTGAAAAGAAGGAAGCTTTAAGTAAAGAGTTAGATAGAATGCTGGAAATGGACGTAGTTACTCCTAGTGAAAGCCCGTGGAATAACCCTGCAATTTTAGTTAAAAAGGCAAATGGAGACTGGAGGTTTTGCCTAGATTGTAGGAAGTTAAATTCAGTGACCAAGGGGGATTCATACTCAATACCGTACATTCCACAAATTCTAGATAGCTTGAAAGAGGCAAAGTTTTTATCATCGATTGATTTAAGCTCAAGTTTCTGGCAAATTCCATTAAGTAACGACTCTCAGGAAAAAACTAGCTTCACAGTCCCTGGTAGAGGTTTATTTAAATTTAAAGTTATGCCGTTTGGCCTATGCGGTGCACCAGCACGACAGCAAAGGTTAATGGACCAGTTATTTAATCAAAATTTTTGTAGCGATATTGAAAATGGAATAGTATTTTGTTATATAGATGATATAGTTATTTGTTCTGCTGATTTTGAAACCCACTTAATTTTGTTAAACAGAGTCCTGGATAAGCTAAAAATGGCTCAATTATCCATAAATTTTGATAAATGTAATTTTTTTAGAAAATCATTGAAATATTTAGGGTATATAGTGGATGAATTTGGTTTACGCACAGATCCGGAAAAGGTTGCCGCAGTTATGAATTTTCCGACCCCAAAATCCGCTCAGGAAGTAAAGATTTTTTTAGGCACGTGTTCTTGGTACAGGCGCTTTATTAGGAATTTTTCTACCATCGCTGCACCCCTAAATAGACTAACTAGTAAAGGAAAGAACGCACGTAAATTTGAGTGGAGCGAGCAGGCAGAGGTAGCTTTTAACACATTGAAAAATGCGTTGATAACCGCACCTGTTCTTGCGGTTCCAAATTTCGAGAAACCATTTAAGATACATTGTGATGCTTCTGCATATGGTGTTGGCGGTATGTTAACGCAAGAAACTGATGGTTGTGATCATCCCATTGCTTATGTCAGTAGGAGCCTAAACAAAAACGAAAGAAATTATAGCGCGACTGAACGCGAGGCTTTAGCTGTGATTTTTGCGGTGGAGAAATTTCAGGCTTATTTTGGTTCCAAGCCAGTCACAATTATTACTGATCATGCATCCTTGAAGTGGTTTTTAAATTTGGAGAATCCTTCAGGACGACTGGCCAGATGGGGTTGTAGATTGTCACAGTATAATTTTGTCATTGAACATAGGAAAGGTTGTGATAATGTAGTTCCGGATACCTTGTCGAGACTCATACATGTAGATGTAATTGGTAATCGTAAAGATAATTCTTGTCAACCGATTATTGTAGATGACTGGTATGACAAGACCTTTAATGGTTGTAAAATCAATCCAGCAAATTTTCCGAATTTTTGTATTTTGAACGATAAATTATATCGATACAGTAAGTGTAAATACCAGCTTCTTAGTGAGTTCGACTGGAAAGAGGTAGTCCATAAGAACGACATTTCCAGAATTTTAAAAGAAAACCATGCAGATGCAACTGCAGGTCATTTTGGAGTTTTCAAAACTCATCGCAGATTGTCCCTTAGATATTTTTGGCGTGGTATGTACAAGGACGTGGTTGATTATGTTAAAAATTGTGATACTTGTTCTGCGTATAAACACACGACATCAGCCACTCCAGGTTTGTTAGGGAAGCCTAAAGTCTGCGAGAGACCATTTCAGGTTATTTCTGCTGATTTAGTTGGACCTCTGCCTAGGTCTAAATCGGGATTTACGTTTCTTTTTGTAGTGACTTGTTGTTTTTCGAAATATACAATGTTGTTTCCGTTACGGCGTGCCACAGGTGCCGCTGTGGTTAAAGCGCTAGAGAATTTTGTATTTTTGAACCATAGTGTTCCAGAGACTGTAATTGTTGACAATGGGTCACAATTCACAGGATCTGAATTCCGTAATCTCATTGAGCGTTATAATATTCCGAAATTACACTATACACCGTTGTACACTCCGCAAGTTAATCTTGTCGAGAGGTACAATAAGGTAATTATGACTGCTGTAGCCGCTTATGTGAAAGATAACCACAGGTCCTGGGATGAAAACCTGTACAAAGTCCAGTTCGCCATAAACAGTGCGGTTAATGAATCCACTGGATTCTCCCCGTTCTTCCTTGTTCATGCGAGAGAACCGGTCCTAAATGGTTCCTTCTATAAGGACACGGATAAGGAGTACGAGGCAGGAATTCCAAGGGAGGAATACGCTGGAAAGTTTGGAATTTTGGAGGACATATTTAGTCAGGTTAGGAAAAATTTGTTTCAGGCTCATGCAGAGAATTCAACGCATTACAATTTAAGGCGTAGGTCTGCAAGCTATTCTGTTGGGGACATAGTGTGGAAAAAGACTTATACACAAAGCGACGCTACAAATTTTTTCGCAGCTAAGCTGGCTCCTAAATATGAGAAGTGCAGAGTTGTCAAGGTTTTGTCACCTTTGGTTTATGAATTGGTTAGAGTGGCTGACAACCACCCAATAGGCACTTGGCATATTAAGGATTTTAAGAAGTAAATATTCAGCATTACTCAGTTGGTCTTAACTGTTTGAATATTTAAGTTTAACAATATTCAATTAGGCATTTTATGAGAGTAGTGATGTACTGAGATAACAGTTACATTACCATGGTTTAGTTGACGATGGATGAAGTTGAGGTATGTGAGGATGATTGTATGATGATGAGAATGCTTGTGGTAGACTAACGGGAGGTGAATTGTAATGCTAATATTGTACTTTGGGGATTTTGATTTTGTTTCTTTTGTTCTCTTTCTGGATAATGGATCTAAATATTCCGTTACTTTTCTGATTCTGTTCATAGATTTATTTTTCCATGGAAGTTAATTCATTTTTTTTTCCTTTTCCGATTTGGTTATTTTCCGAACGTGATACCATACGGTTGTCTTGTTAGACACCCGATCACAAAGATTTTCCGTACTTGTCAAATGACAACTGTTCCGACGGTAGTTGACAAAGAGTGAACCACCGTAGGCCTAGACGCATTCTATCAGTTAGCTGAAGAATGATGCCAAGGTGATTACACTCAAGTGTGTAAAACACCGTAGAGTTTTTTTTTGTATTGTGGTAGTTAGTATTTAGCAACTAGGGTTTAAAGTATACCAACGTAATACTTTTCTCATTTAATTATTTTGTTGTATAATTTTCAGTGTTAGTTAGTAGTTGTGTGTTTGTGCATGACTTCGATTGTTCGTTTTCTTTTCTTGTTTCAGGCTATTGTTTTGCTTGTTAGAAGACGCTGAGGGCAGCGTGGTTCAACCAGTTGAACCTTTTCGTAGGAGGGGAGGTATTGTCACGTAGTGATTTTATCAATCGATTTTAATTTAACTCGTAAATGGTAGGTAGTGACATCTAGCGTCAAGGCGCGGAGCGCGCGTGCATCGATGCGCAGGAGTTGCGTATAGATGGCGTTTTGGTTGTTTTTGGTCAAAATTTCGATAGGTTTATTTTCGATAATAATTATATTAATCTTATAATAATTCCATTAGTGGAGATTGTGATCATTAATTTAATTTCGAGTTTTTTTTTTAAACTAGTCTCGTACACTCACTAGTTCGCATTTCGCTAGTCTATGGTCGGAGCCTCCTGAACGGAGCTTCGATACGCTTTGTCTCTTGGATTTTTTTTTTTCGAGGAGATCAGTTTCCGCTTGACCTGACGATGTGAAGGTTACAGGGGAAAACTCGAATTTTGGCCCTGCCCCGGCTTCGCTGGGAAAAACAATGTTTTTTGTTTTAGTTAATAAAGTGTCTTCAATATCTTTCCACATCAATTTATGGTAAGTTCGTGATCGGAGTCGATAATCGAGGTTGATTCACATGCAAGATGGCGTCATAACCATTTTTGGATTTAATTACCATTTTGTTTGTCTTCCTTTTCAGTTCCCATATATTTAACGACGTGGTTGGGTTGGGAGGAACCACCCGAAAACAATAATTATATCGGAAGAGTTCCGTAGGTAAGCTCAAAGAAAATGGGAAAAATGTGGCACACGTGGTTCTCATTAAGAACGTATTGTTAACTGTTTTTTTTCTTTTGTTTCAGGGTTATGTTATTTTATATTATTTTATTTTATACTTTATTGTATCTTATTTATTTTGTTCTATTTTTATTTGCATATCCACCTTTTCATTTCACTTCTTGCTGAATTACGGTATTGCAAATCGCACCGTTGGGACATTTCGTATATACATATAAGTGCTTCCGAGTTCCGGGGGTTGAGTAAGTACTCGTGGTACTTATTTCTTCTACATGGTGACGAATGCACGCTGAGGAGCTGGATAGGACCTGAGGAGCCTGATTCCCTGAAGGGATACCCGCGTTCCTGTTCCATGTTCCCAGGTGACCAATTCAACAAGTAAGGGATCATTTTTTTTGTTGTTGTGAGTGAGTCAAATTCTTTGAACCTAAATTTACCACTGAGCTAAATTACTAGGCCTATGGCCTGAAATATACTTTGAACATTCTATCCGGACTACTTTAGAATCTTATAAGCCGAAGAACTGCTGTATTCTAGACTAAGTAGTTTTAAGCTACATTTTATTTATGATATTATGATAATTTCCATTAAAAACAAGTAGCCTGAATGTATAGAAATTTCATTCTCATCTCCTTTTGATAATAAGTCTGGAATCAAACCGGGATAGATAGTAATTTATGATTCTGTAACTTTGTAAGTGGGTGATTGCTTTTGCATCCGGGTAAATCACATTCCGCCACAATTGCCCAGCTTACAGAACTAGGAGGCTGATCTGAACGGGCGCCCCCGCCCGTACGGGGAGCGCGCCCGGCCGGCTCCGGTCTGTGAACACCATTCCGGTTGAGGCACAAAATAGGCGTGTGATTGCCTCTGCAAAATCGGCATGGGCGCTGGTGCGGGCAGTCCCGTTGGAGATGGCGCTCCAGACATGAGTAGCACCAGCGACGCTCCTTTGCGATAGCCCGCCGAGCCTGGACAGGCTTGTCCAGGAACTTCTGACAAGCAGTCGCCTGGTGGGTAGGTGCGCGGCAATACGCGCAGTGGACCGCCTCAGTGGCTGCAAGGCCGCTGTAATGCGGTATGGTCCGACGTTCTGCTGCGCGCGCACTCTTCTGCGGCCTGGGACTGGGGGCCTTGACTGGGGCATTCGATTTCCTGTCCGAGTGTGCCCGGCCAGACGTCCCAGCCGACGAGGCGTACCTGCTTGTAAGGAGCTCCCTGGCAGTGGGGTAGCTGTCAACAATTTACAGGTTTTTCATATTATGTACCTACTATCTTTACTTATATGTAAATTAATTAAAATTAGTACACTGTGACTATTAAAAGCGGTCTGTAATTCCCTAATTAAATCAATTATAGAATTTCAAAATGGTGCTGATTTTTTAAATTTTGGTAACAGTTTCCTGTTTTGTGATCCTAGGGATCCTCAGATATCGATTTTGAACGAAATCGGTTCAATAACATAGAATTTCAAAATGGCGCATTTTTTTAAAATTTTGGTAACAGTTTCCTGTTTTGTGATCCTAGGGATCCTCAGATATCGATTTTGAACGAAATCGGTTCAATAACAAAGAATTTCAAAATGGCGCTGATTTTTTAAATTTTGGTAACAGTTTCCTGTTTTGTGATCCTAGAGATCCTCAGATATCGATTTTGAACGAAATCGGTTCAATAACAAAGAATTTCAAAATGGCGCTGTTTTTTTTAAATTTTGGTAACAGTTTCCTGTTTTGTGATCCTAGGGATCCTCAGATATCGATTTTGAACGAAATCGGTTCAATAACAAAGAATTTCAAAATGGCGCTGATTTTTTAAATTTTGGTAACAGTTTCCTGTTTTGTGATCCTAGAGATCCTCAGATATCGATTTTGAACGAAATCGGTTCAATAACAAAGAATTTCAAAATGGCGCTGACTTTTTAAAATTTTGGTACCAGTTTCCTGTTTTGTGATCCCAGGGAGCCCCAAATATCGACTTTGAACGAATTTAAAAAACGATAGTTCCGGTTTTGTTGAAGCAGAGTTCAAACAGCCGTATTCTACGCAATACACTCCTGGCATTTTTAAAAAGATCGCAGAAACAGTCTCTAGTTCCAGGTAACGCGTGATTTCCCCGAACTACCAATAATGAAATAATAATAATCGCACGCATGTACTGGAAATCAAGGAGTGGCTTGCGCGGTGTGCACGGCGCATGTGCGGTGTGGCGCGGGGCGCGAGACAGTTTCAGATATTTTTAATCGAACCATCAATATCGAATTCTTAAGGAATTTTTAGTAACAAAACCATAGTAACCAAAACCTACGTTTATACAATACCTTTAGTATTCATGTATAAAAAATTCTTCAGATTATATATAAATAATATATATATATGCCACCGTATTTCTAAACTGTCGAAAGATTAGAATTTAACGCATTATTTTCCGGTAGATGGTAATCTGATAGGTATTTAAACCCGTTTGATTATTTATGTCGAACCCTAACCTAACCTACAAGAAAGAGACAAGAAAATGTAAATATAATGAATATTTCAAAAATTGACACTCGGAACATTAAACAGTTTACAATCTTTCGACAATTTAGAATTTCGCGAGTTAGATTACAATCTAACGGTTTTTACAATCTTACGGTGACATATATAATCTGAATCTCGGAAACGGCTGGAACGATTTTCATGAAATTTAGTACCGGGGTTTCGTTGACGATGCATCGATCTAGCTAGGATTCATTTTTAGAAAATGTTTTATTCGTGGTTTGAGGCAACGAAAAACAATATGACTAGAATATGAAGGTTAATTTCGCCACTGCCTATATGGATATAATAGCTCAGGTGGGAAACAGATTGGTCTCGACACCAGAAGATCCCGGATCGAGTCCAGATGTTCTTCAGTACGATTATATTTGCCCCTTCTTTTAAATATAATATTTTATTTTTAAAGTTTAGATTGTAATGTATCTTATATATATATTCTTGCAAATTTCTAGAGGATACTTGAAGAAGAAAGACGTAAAAGCTCTCTTGACTCATTTATTAACATGAACAATAAAAATATTACAGCGAGAAAATAAAATCACACAAGAACGATACGCAACGACGGGTGACAATGTAGTCCGCAGCAGATGCGCACGCATCCTTTTATAACCTCGTCTCTGACACTATCGTTATTTTTCTTATTCGCAGGGAATGTATTCCATTCTTGAACTTCATTTCTTGCTGAAACAAGTATCTTATGTTAGTAAATATCTTCAATACGGCCAGACTGACCCGAGACCGTCCCCGGGCTCCTTCATTTCAGCTCCTCTAGTCCAGCAGTGGCATTGCTTAGACTCCGTTGGACACAGACCAGGATCTTGAAGCTCTTAAATGGCAGGCGTAACAGAAGCACCTGCAGGCCTCGGCACCACAGAACGTTGTTGGTTGCTGGCAACCCAGAAGATCATCTCACGTCCTTGTCTGCATCTGCGCACATAAAACAACAAACTTCACATATCTTTTTACGGCCATTACCGAATACAATGCTTCAAATTTCAGAAGACACGTTAGACGTATAAATAAAATTCGAAACGATACGGCCACTGGTTAAGTCATTAAGCGCGACGTTAGCATGACCTAGCACGACAAGACAGTGGCATAACGTTTTACCCTATCTGGTAAGCATTGTTAGAACAACTTGGGCCTAAGTCAGTAAGCACGACGTAAGCATGACTTAGCCCGGCAAGACAGTCGCACGACGTTAGCTTGTCTGCCCGATACGATGAAGAGAACACATCTAAGTCATAGGCACGACGTTCGCATTAACTTAGTACGGCAAGATAGAGGCCCGACGTAAGCTTTTCTGCCCAGAGTGTACAGACAGCACAGGCCTAAGTCATTAAGCCCGACGTTAGCATGACTTAGCCTGGTTAGACAGAGGCGCGACGTTAGCTTGTCTCGTTGCGGCATCGTTGAGAAAAGTATAAAGAGCAACTTCATGGCATAAGACATAGGCGCAACGTTAGCATAACTTAGCCCAAACAAATAGTACGCTCGGCCAAACCTGAAACCACATCAGTCACCGCATCCCTGCACGCAGTTAGTCGCGTAGCGTCACACCTCCCAGTGTGACTAGCGAACACGCAGTGTCACGCCTCGCAGCGCGGCAGGCGAAAGTGAAGTGTCGCGCACGAGGCAAGCGCGCAACCCTGCGCAACCAGCAGACGCGCAGCAGCAGGCAAGCGCGCAGCCCTGCGCGACCAGCAGACGCGCAGCTCGGCTCAGCAGGAGAGCGCAGCCCTGCGCGACTTGTAGACGCGCAGCTCGGCTCAGCAGGCGAGCGCGCAGCCCTGCGCGACCAGCAGACGCGCAGCAGCAGGCGAGCGCGCAGCCCTGCGCGACATGTAGACGCGCAGCTCGGCTCAGCAGGCGAGCGCGCAGCCCTGCGTGACTTGTAGACGCGCAGCTCGGCTCAGCAGGCGAGCGCGCAGCCCTGCGCGACCAGCAGACGCGCAGCAGCAGGCGAGCGCGCAGCCCTGCGCAACATGTAGACGCGCAGCTCGGCTCAGCAGGCGAGCGCGCAGCCCTGCGCGACCAGCAGACGCGCAGCAGCAGGCTAGCGCGCAGCCCTGCGCGACATGTAGACGCGCAGCTCGGCTCAGCTGGCGAGCGCGCAGCCCTGCGCGACACGTAGACGCGCAGCTCGGCTCAGCAGGCGAGCGCGCTGCCTGGCGCGTCCAGAACGCCTCACACCGTGTTGAGCGCCGAATACGAAAGAGACATAGAACAGATAATGACCACACCACACACGTTTGTCACAGGTTCTGAATACCTTTACAAGCCAATATCACATGAACCACATTTCGAGTAATACATTCGTAACATATTCATTGAACGAAACTAACTTGAACAACATTCTCTAAATGTGAAAAAGTAGAAATGTTCCTTTTTGGTGCTCTTTATAAATGTGAGCAGTATCAGCGGTCCTTTATCCGTGAAAGAAATACGAACAAACAAACCAGACTATTCTACGTAAACAACTTTAACAAGATCACAAAACGACCAAAAATTAACAGGTCAAACTCAAATAATTTTACACAAAGTAAATAAACACAAGTAGACAAATAACTGACACGACATGACAATATGTCATGGCAGATATGCGCAGAACAGAATAAGAACCTGAACACCTAATGTTTACATCTTCAGGTTACACGGCAACGATGACAATTAGACTGCAATCCAGTTTTTCAAAACATCAATTACCCAACACTGAGCCCTCTCACTATACGCAAACGAAGAAGTGAACGACAAGCATAGTCAACATATGTGCTGTAACTATCTGAACTCTTACTCGTTACCTCAAACAAAATGATTGCATATCCGACATCTTAGAGCACAAAGATTGCAAACCACGTCTTTGCATCTCTCTGTAAACAGCTTCATACATACAAAAGGCACCCAAAATCATGCTTTAGCGCGATCTATCCTCACACCAATTTTCAATATTATGCGAACTAGGATCAAAGCTCGAAACATAGAAATGTTCCCTAAACCTCCCAGCCGTGTTAATCGGATGAATAACATCATCCACCCTTTACTGTGGACAGCGCATTCGCGTCACTTACAAAACATTCCGATTCAACACCCGACATTTGACCCACGACACACACAACACGACCGCCGACCCATAGAACATGACGGTTTTTCCAACAACGCAGGCCTATCAGGCGATGGTGATATTACGCGTCTGACTTTTCAAAGCACATCACGCGAACTAGTATCCACCTCATGCTTCAAAAAACCATTATGACGAGTTCTACGACATTCACGCGATCACAATCAGGCATTCTTGCCTTCCTTCCTCAAGTATAGAATTATAGAATCAGAATAGCCGGTAGGATTAGGCATCACGTTGATACCGAATCCCACTTCTGATCTTGCAAATTTCTAGAGGATACTTGAAGAAGAAAGACGTAAAAGCTCTCTTGACTCATTTATTAACATGAACAATAAAAATATTACAGCGAGAAAATAAAATCACACAAGAACGATACGCAACGACGGGTGACAATGTAGTCCGCAGCAGATGCGCACGCATCCTTTTATAACCTCGTCTCTGACACCATCGTTATTTTTCTTAATCGCAGGGAATGTATTCCATTCTTGAACTTCATTTCTTTATGCTGAAACAAGTATCCTAGGTTAGTAAATATCTTCAATACGGCCAGACTGACCCGAGACCGTCCCCGGGCTCCTTCATTTCAGCTCCTCTAGTCCAGCAGTGGCATTGCTTAGACTCCGTTGGACACAGACCAGGATCTTGAAGCTCTTAAATGGCAGGCGTAACAGAAGCACCTGCAGGCCTCGGCACCACAGAACGTTGTTGGTTGCTGGCAACCCAGAAGATCATCTCACGTCCTTGTCTGCATCTGCGCACATAAAACAATATTATTTTATTAAATTTTTTATATTTATATTTTTGTTTATATTTTTTTTTTTTTTTTTTTTTAACCAAAAAATCGGTCATGCAGATAATATCTGGGTGTAAGATGTACACTCGGTTAAATACCTAAAGATTTCGCCATATTTCAACTTTTATTGCCAGAACGAGAAAGCTTTATGGCTTAATGCCTATGAAAGGTAAGTAAATATATTTTTTTGTCCCCGTCAGCGTGTTAAATTTTTTTGCCTGTCACATCAGTAACAAGTGACACACAAACTTATGTATATTGGAGGTTAGTGTAGTCAAAGTTTTTGATATATTATTATTATTTCCTCTATTCAAATCAGCAGAGCGAGCATGGGCGGGGAGATTTTATCCACGGGGAAAGGATAAAATTTTTATCTCCTCGCTCAGTTTTATCCACCCGTAGAGCATGGGCATAGCGGTGGAAATAATATTCACGGTGGATAACATAGGGGAATGACTTGTCAGTTGTCCCTGCTATTATAGCCATTTTAAGAAAATCATGTAAAATGTCACAATACTTCCAAATTCACCTCAAGTCTTAGTCAAAGAGTCATTATTTTTATCATAAGTCTGTGTTTTTGTCTTTGCTTGTGATTTTGACAACTATGTAATAATTTTCGTTTCGGCAAAACAAAGTATTCGGATCATTCGGATTCAACGGTTTTACTTGGTTTATATTTATAATTTATTGTACTTAAAAGGCGAAAGCGAACATGAGTGCCAAAAAGTAAGTAGATACTATCCGTAACACATAAAATGTTATAAAGTAACTATTGTTTTCATTATAAAGCGAAATGTAAAGTGAACTAATTATTTCGACAACTCTTTGTTTACTTAGCATTGATACTATTTTAAAACGTGTTCGTCTATTTTTTATCGCCTTATTCAACTATTATTCTTTACATTCAGATCAATAAGCAACAAAAAAAAAAATATGTTGGTCGACTTCATATCGATACACTACCACCTAGCCAGTGGTGGGTTCACAGGAATGTTAGGGGCAAAAATGGCGGACTCCCAGTGGCATAAACTTAAAGTATCCTAAAAGATTATGGGCCGGGCAGGACTGTCGAACAGTGGAAGTAGGTAAGATCACAACATATTACAATTTCATACTTTAAGTCACAGGTACACAAAATAAAATGATATATACTAATTTTATCGGCGAGAAAGTAATTATTATATATTTTTTTGCAGACTTGGAAAGACAATGCGGAGACTGTCCCCACTGTTTCGGATATTAGCACCAAAGTGCTTAATCTAATTGGGCACGAGTCCTCGGTAGTCCATAGGCATTGGGCCAGAAGAATCAATGATTAGCCAGGCCAATGTGTGTACTCATTTTGTTTTAATATTGTGTTGTGTTTGAAAAATAAATTGAAAAGGTACAAATATATTTTATTTGAAATATGTATCATTTTTGATTAATCTGTCTCTTTTTTGTCGGGCAATTATCAGCAGCAGGTTTGATCCGTAGATGTGATGAGAGGATTGTTCACTTCACTTTTTACATCAGAGCTGTTATCCATGGGCTGTTCCACTGGAATTCTGCAATATTCAAAATTAATTAATAATGTTTGGCAAACAGCACATTTTTACCAAAAAAATTGTAATCTGCACAACAGGCAAACTATACAGGTAAACCAAATAGGGGTATGGGTTTAATGTAACCGCCATGCCTCTAACAGGTTAGCCCGCTACCATCTTAGACTGCATCATCACTTACCATCAGGTGAGATCGCAGTCAAGGGCTAACTTGTAGTGGATAAAAAAAAAAAAAAAAAAAAATGTGTAGGAGGATTCCAATAAACAATTTTATGATTATCAGTGTGTTTTTTTGTATTCCTTAAATTATGTAAATTAGCCCGCTAGATATTGTGGCCAATTCTGTTTAACACAATCTCTAAATTAAAATGACAGAGTTAAATCTATTGTTGCACAATTCTGCAGGGAAAATAAATATAATATGAAAGTGATAGCCACTTAAATAGAGCTGTCATTTAAATTTAAATATGGTGTAAAACAGAACTGGCCTCAATAACTAGGTTTGCTAAAGAAATCTAAGTTTAAAAATTAATTTGAAATATCATACCTTCATTTCATTTCATTTATTCATTGCATTCATGTACATACAATATAATATAATTAATTAATTATAAGAACATGAGGCCCCGTCAGGGCATTGCAATATGTATATTAGTACTATTAAACAAACTTATACCTATTAACAATTCCAGTAAGTCTTACACATTACATTTTAATTTATCGACCTACATGTACTAATTAAAATAAAAATAATGTCTAATCTCAGACCTAAAAGATAGTATTGCCCGATTTACATACAGGCATTTCAGTTCAGCTTTAACTTTGGAGTTTTAACTCTAGTTTAAAGATGAACTGACTTGTCCTGGGTATCTTGCATTGATGTTAATGATGACACAGTCAACATCCACAGGCTGTAACCTTTAATTATCATGAAGTAACCAACAATAGCTCAATGGTTAATGATTGTAGGCTTTATAATCAGAATGACAATAGTCTTGCAGGTCTCAGTAGACTATTGTCGTACCTATTTCTAGAACAAGCTTTACGCTTATTATGAGCGGAAAAGGAAGTATATAATTATAGCACATTTTTTTTTAAAATACAAAACTTGATTATTATGGTTTTTGATTAACTTTAATTGGCCTTACCAGTTCAACATTTATTGTAGACCATTTATTTTTAATAGTTATTAGACGTATTGATCACTGATGTAATTTTCTTTCTTGTTTTTCCATTTCTGATGCAATATAGAGGTTCCAGTAGGCTCGAGACATCTTTTTTGTAATTTAATGGTATGAAAATAAGCTTATACCCACCTCCATTGACCGAGGATAAAATTGTCCCTTTCAAATGTCAAAAAAGGACAATTTTATCTCTTTCCCTTGCCCCCATGCTCTAGCCGGGGAAAGTTTATCCACTTTTAATGTCAAACAGGGATATACTTCTCCTTTCCCCTGTTGCCATGCTCTAGCAAAGGGACAAGATCAATAATTTTTGTTGTCAAAAATTATATCCCCCGATTATGTCCACTGACAAGAGATAAAATTATTTTGTCCCTTTGCTAGAGCATGGCAACAGGGGAAAGGAGAAGTATATCCCTGTTTGACATTAAAAGTGGATAAACTTCCCCCGGCTAGAGCATGGGGGCAAGGGAAAGAGATAAAATTGTCCTTTTTTGACATTTGAAAGGGACAATTTTATCCTCGGTCATTGGAGGTGGGTATAAGCTTATTTTCATACCATTAAATTACAAAAAAGATGTCTCGAGCCTACTGGAACCTCATTTTTGCATCAGAAATAGAAAAACAAGAAAGAAAATTACATCGGCGATCAATACGTCTAATAACTATCAATAATAAATGGTCTACAATAAATGTTGAACTGGTAAGGCCAATTAAAGTTAATCAAAAAACCTTAATAATCAAGTTTTGTATTTTAAAAAAAAATGTGCTATAATTATATGCTTCCTTTTCCGCTCATAATAAGCGTAAAGCTTGTTCTAGAAATAGGTACGACAATAGTCTACTGAGACCTGCAAGACTATTGTCATTCTGATTATAAAGCCTACAATCATTAACCATTGAGCTATTGTTGGTTACTTCATGATTGAATATTACAGGCTGTGGATTTTGACTGCCTCATCATTAACATCAAGGCAAGATACCCAGGACAAGTCAGTTCATCTTTAAGCTAAAGAGTTAAAACTCCAAAGTTAAAGCTGAACTGAAATGCCTGTATGTAAATCGGGCAATACTATCTTTTAGGTATGATATTTCAAATTAATTTTTAAACTTAGATTTCTTTAGCAAACCTAGAGGCCAGTACTGTTTTACACCATATCTAAATTTAAATGACAGTTCTATTTAAGTGGCTATCACTTTCATATTATATTTATTTTCCCTGCGAAATTGTGCAGCAATAGATTTAATGCTGTCATTTTAATTCAGAGATAAGCAGAATTGCCCACAATATCTAGCGGGATAATTTACATAACTTATGGAATACAAAAAAACACACTGATAATCAAAAAATTGTTTATTGGAATCCTACACATAGTTTGCCTGTTGTGCAGATTACAATTTTTTGGTAAAAATGTGCTGTTTGCCAAACATTATTAATTAATTTTGAATATTGCAGAATTCCAATGGAACAGCCCATGGATAACAGCTATGATGTAACATGAAGTGAACAATCCTCTCATCACATCTTCTGCGGATCAAACCAGGCTGCTGATAATTGCCCGACAAAAAAGAGACAAATTAATCAATTCATGTTTCAACTAAAATATATTTGTACCTTTTCAACCTTTGTAATTTATTTTTCAAACACAACACAATATTTAAACAAAATGAGTACACACATTAGCCTGGCTAATCATTGATTTTTCTGGCCTAATGCTGATGTACTATGGGTACTATGGAGGACTCGTTCTTAGATTAAGCACTTTGGTGTTAATTTCCGAAACAGTGGGGACAGTCTCCACATTGTCTTTCCAAGTCTGCAAATAAAAATATAATAATTACTTTCTCGCCGATAAAATTAGTATATATCATTTTATTTTGTGCACCTACTGACTAAAAGTATAAAATTGTAATATTTTGTGATCTTACCTGCTTCCACTGTTCGACAGTCCTGTCTGGCCCATGATCTTTTATGATATCTTTAAGTTTATGCCACTGGGAGTCCGCCCTTTTTGCCCCTTACAGTTCTGTAACTCACCACAGTGGCTAGGTGGTCGTATATCGACATGAATTCGACCAACATATTTATTTGTTTTTTGTTGCTTCTTGATCAGAATGAAAAGAATAAAAGTTGAATAAGGCGATAAAAATAGACGCACACGTTTTAAAATAGTATCATTATTAGATAAACAGAAAGATTTGTCAAGTTAATTAGTTCACTTTACATTTCGCTTTCATATGGAAAACAATAGTTACTTTATAACATTTTAAGGGGTACGGATAGTATCTATTTACTTTTTGGCGGCACTTATGTTCGCTTTCGCTCCTTTTATGTACAATAAATTATAAATATAAACCAAGTAAAACCGGTGAATCCGAATACTTTATTACTTTGTTTTGCCGAAACGAAAATAATTAATTGTCAAAATCACAAGCAAAGACAAAAACACAGACTTATGATAAAAATAATGACTCTTTGACACAGAGTTGACATGAATTTTGAAGGATTGTGGCATTTTACATCTTACTTCCATAATTTTCTTATAATGGCAACAATTGCGGGGACAAGTCTTTCCCTTATTTTATCCACCGTGAATATTATTTCCACCGCTATGCCCATGCTCTACGGGTGGATAAAACTGAGGGAGGAGATAAAAATTTTATCCTTTCCCCGTGGATAAAATCTCCCGGCCCATGCTCGCCCTGCTGCTGGGGGCCTCGTCGTGGGTAAAACGGAACTGTATCAAAATCTTGCATAGTTCTATACTTGCAGTCTCTTCAATATTCGCCACATAATTTGGTATGAAAAAAAATATTCCGCCATCTTGAATTTTTTTTCATTTCGCTTAATAGAACTCCTCGTCCTGATCATCTCTTGCCAAGAAACCACACTTCCATCTCTCATACTCTCCGAGTTAGACACTAACTAAATTTGTATGGCAGCCATCTTGAATCCATCATTTTTGAGTTTTTTTTAAACTCATCGCCAATTGGATGAGGTTTCGAGTGGCATTTGTTCGAGCACCCCCCACCTATCTTCAATACCCTGGCCGTGCCCTTTACCCGTCTCCGAAATCCTCAATCATCAGCTGTCTCCATATTTTTCATCAAGTTATATTTTCTGACTTCCATACGGAGCCAGCAGTGAAAAAAAAATTTTTCATACAAAATTTTACAGGAGGAAGTTTTTAGGGAAAATATCGAAAACTACCCCGAATGTGGCAACACTGTTTTGATTTCTCGATGCTGCCCGTCGAGTTACACAATCGATCCATACATGTCAACTTTCCCAAATGTTGCCAACCGCATCTAAGACGTGATTGAAATTTTCAAAAACACAAAAAGAATACAAAATGGCCGCCACCTCATTTCACAGAAACATTTTACATAGTTTTATAATTTTGCCGTGAACTACAGGATATACCGCTCCTTATGGCATTTTTTATCTCGCTCGCACCCAGTCGAAATGATCGCCCCTGAAAAAATACCATGTCGAAAATCACTTTTTCTTTGATAAATTCCAGTGTTGCCAGACCTCGGCGACGAAAATACCCAAATGTCATTCGCACAAGTGAGAAACGTGGTTGCCCATACTCGAATTTTGCAAAAAATACGTATTTCGATTTTTTTATTTTTGGGGTAAATCAAATTGAAATTTTCCCGAGAAATGGGGTAATTTTTTTCCCCAATCCATACCTCGAGTCTGTACACACAATCTCCCTGTAGAAGTCGAAACGCTCCGACGTTGCCAACTGCGAGAAATTTGAAATTTAAAATTGCATTTTTCCGTAACTCAAACCGAACGGCCGCCGTGACAGCCGCCATCTTGAATTTTTAAAAGCCACCCCCATTCTGTCGAAATACAGGATAATTGCAGGCGGAAATATAAAAAAAAATTATGCTCGACCACGCCGTTTCGGATCTGTGGCGCCGCGGTTCGAGGTCGAAAACTCAAAAATTTTAAAACACTACAGCTCGGCCGCCATCTTGTTTTTCCAATTTTTTCCACTTTTTCTGTTGATCGTTTCCTAATTTCTTCAATCATTGCAAGTTGTAACGAAATCGGTTGGAAAACAAAAGAGTTGCAAGAATCACATCGGCCGCCATCTTGTTTTTCCGAAATGTCATAATTTTTCCCTACTCGACTCCCGCACTCGAACACATCTCCCATACATCATTATATCGTTTTCTGTCTCTTTCTAGGAGAACAATTATGTCAATGAGTCAGTCAGTCAGTCAGTCAGTGAGTGGTAATCGAGCTATTTATAGTATAAATAATAATGGGACCAAGACAGTCACTAAGAGATAAATTTAAAGAAATCAATATTATGACAGTGCACAACCAATATATATATGAAAATTTAGTATACGTGCATAAACACATTGATAAATTCAAGAAGAAAAGTGATTGTCATAATGTCAATACTAGACATAAAAATAAACTTGTAATGCCTGCTTCTAGGCTTAGTAAAACTAGCAATTAATTTGTTGGAAACAGTGTCCGCTTCTACAATAAGCTCCCAGAAGACATGTTATAGATGTCTCTAAATAAGTTCAAAGTTAATGTAAAACGTAAACTCATTGAAAAATCTTATTACCATGTAAAGAACTACTTAAACGACAAGGAAGCTTGGCAATGATTTGTTCTATCGCTCTGATAGTTCTTTAGTTAAGAGGATTTGTGAGATGGTGAAAATAAAAAGAAAAAAAACCCGGCTGAGTTTGTTGTGGTCTCTTCTCAGACCAGGGCGCGTTTGGAACCCTCGTAGCTTTAGTTTTATGATACCGTTACCAATTATCATCATCATGTTTTATAAGTACCTAAGTAATTTTTAACGTCAATAAGTGTATCTACAGTGTACCTATATTGAATAAATGATATTGAGTATTGAGTATTGAGTATTAAAACATTGGTAGGTGGAATCGTTTGTAAAATTTTGTGTTCGATAAGCTATTGCGCAATGGTGGGTTGCAGTATATAAGGCTGCAAAAGCCGCAGCGAAAGGAAAATCGATGAAATCAAATTTGACAAGTAAGTGGTCAAAATCTTGATATAGTGAAACATTCATCTTTGGATCTATACATATATTAAAGTAACTATAATCATGTGTAACTAATGTTTGCTCAAGTATATGAAAGAAATAGGGCCTAATCTTTATAGTAAAACTTCAAAAATGAGTATATTTTTCGGTGTGCATTTTGTGTTGGTGGTGCAGGCGCCTCATTTTTTTGAAGCCCTACAAAACCAACACATTTTGTGTGACAAAGGATCCCTCATGCTATCGGACGGGTTGGCGGGTTGCGGATTGCCGGATCTGCCCGGTTCCGGCCAGGCCTCCTGCATGGGCGGAACCGGACAGAAGCCTACGGGCCCCGGACAAGAGCCAGTGACACACCCAACGCTGGTCGGGGTCCCATTTATAACCCTATCCTTTGATCCCCCCTCCAAAGTTTCCACTCTTTTTCGTCCCCATCACTCGCATGCACTCACACGATACACGCACACACAATCACGTCACGGACAACACAGACGGATGTCCACACGGCGCGCTTCGGCTCTGACGGGGCTTGGAGTGGGGCGGGGGCGGGAGGGGCGCATGTCGCAGACATGTGTCCGTCTAGCCTCAGTACTACGAAGAGTCCGCGAGGAGCCGAACGCGCGCTATTTTGGAGCACTGTCCCACACAACATCCACACTTCACACACAATACACAATTCAAAACCACACGCAAACTCTAACTTTACTGTGGACTCAAAGACGACTAAGCAAATTCGACCCCAGAAGGGCTGGAGAATCCCTTGCTGTGACTCGCCCTCCGGGTATGGCAACGACCGGAAGACAAGCTACAGGCCGCCCTCCGTATTCTGGGTTGGCCACTCAGTCGCCTGGTGCTTTGCACCCCCAACAACTCTTGGCGAACTCACGGTCACCGGCGGACAATACCACATATGAAACACCCCAGGCAACCGAAAAACGGACCGATGGACCTGAAACGAACGTAATAGACAAGACTCTCAAAATTGACTTGCCGGGGGCAGGCCATGGCCTACCATCCGTCACCCGAGACTTACATCAAACCGACAGTGACAACACCCAGAACCAACGTCGGCCACACCCTGTCGCCTGCCGGACGAATGCGTACTGGCGAGTGCGGAGCAGTGGTGAGGCTGGCGGAGGGTCAGAAGGTCCCGCCCTGTCGTCAAGCCTGTCAAGCCAAAAGCGAGATAGGCTCGACGACACAATCTCCCCTCGGGGGGAACACAAAAATACGCCCGCGTGCCACACCTTAGTGTGGCTATGACACTACTACCACGTGCAGACATGACGAAACAAGAGGCGGACAGCGTCCAAGAACAGGGAACAGATAGAGGAAGAAATCTTCGACGCTTGCCTCAAACCCTCAGCACCAGGCACCGTACCTTATGCTCCCGCTTTCGAAGGAAAAGCTTTCCTAAGTGAGGGGGTGCTAAAGCTATGTTGCTACAATGACGAAGCCCTGTCGTGGTTACAGGAAGTCGTACCAATACTCAGGTCACCACGAGAGGGAACGGGGCTCACGTTGATGAAGCAGTCCGAAATACTGGTTCGGGTTAGATCGGCACTCCTTGTACCGGGGTACAAGGCAGAGATCGGCAAACTCCACAGAATCATGGCCAGCCAAAAGCCCTGGTACAAGGTATCAACGTGGACCCTGTATACATACCAAAGAGTAGACAGCAATACTCCTGGTGTATTCCTAGTTCTAGGAATACCCAAAGAGCAAATTGCAGACATCCTTGCAAGAGACCATGGGGTCCATTTACATCCGCTTCTTCACCAAAGAAGGAGTAAGCGATGTACCCCCGCTGGACCCCCTCGAGCCAGGAGTGCATACAGAAATGGACACAGACACAAATTACCCCCTTAACACACGGACGGACAGACAACCCGAAAACATCCTGGAACAATCTGTCAGCACAGTGCTTGAAAACATAAACGCGGTGCTGACAGAGTCACCGCCAACTCCCCTCCCAAACGAGTGGGCTGAGGAGGCGGGGACCGACACGACCGACATGACCGACACGACTCTCCAGGAACTCCTGAATACATGGGCCCCTATGGCCGACAACGATAACTAGCGCTCTCCTCACACACCAACATTCAAGCACATTCAAATAGTGCAAACCAACCTCCAGCATAAACATCTTGCGACGGCCACCCTATGGAAGCAGCTGGAGGTTGAGGCCGAGACCATAGCCCTAATCCAAGAGCCGTGGGTTCGGGCAAACAGCGTATGCGGCCTCGGCAACTGCGATGGTAAGGTCTTCTACCACTGTATGCAAGAGCCGCCCCGAACATGTATATACATACCACGCTGCATTGCGGCGACATTACTTTCACATTACTGTTACAGGGATCTAACAGCAGTGAGAATACCGAACGGAATAAAACAAGACAATGGGTCAACGCCCAGACCTCTAATCTTGGCATCACTGGTGTATCTACCCATTGAAGGCCACATTCCAACAAAAGAAGTTATGGATTTAATCAACCACTGTGAAGAACAAAAGACGGACCTAATCATTTCAGCAGACACAAACGCGCACCACATTCTGTGGGGTAGCACAAAAACCAACCGACGAGGTGAGATTTTAGCCTCATACTTACTAACAACTAACCTCGACATAGCTAACAAAGGCACAAAACTGACATTCGTATCTAGCAGATATCAACCGATAATCGATCTAACCCTAGTATCAAACAACATAATAAACCAGGTAAAAAACTGGCATGTAAGCAACGAACCATCATTGTCGGATCACTGTAGAATATGCTTCGAAATTGATCTGACCAAGACACCGGAAATACCTCGGAGAAATCCAAGGAAAACAAATAGGAAACAGTACAAATCGCTAATAACAAGACACATAGGACAGAGGAACACAACCAGAATCCAAAATGTGTCAGAGATCGACAAAAACGTAACAGAGATAAATGAAAACATAAGGACATGCTACGAGCTAGCCTGCCCCCTGAAAACCAGAAAGACAAAGCAAGAACCAAAAAACAGTTGGTGGGACCTAGACCTGGAAAAGAAAAGACAAAGATTAAGGCACCTATTTAACAGAGCAAAAAACACCAGACAACCCCTAGACTGGGACAACTTCCAAAAAGCACAATCACAATACAGTAAGCTTGTACGGAGCAAAGAAAACAAGTCATGGCAAAGATACTGCACGAATTTAAAATCATATGATTCAGCTACTAGAATCCGTAAAATTCTAGCAGACGACAATAACACTCGGCACTCGGCACTTTATAGAAAACCGATGGCACCTACACCAAAGACGATAAAGAAGTAAGTGAAACACTCACACAAACACACTTTCCAGGCTGCAAGATAGTAGATGCATCCGACTGGTCAGACGACCTACAGATGATACCATCGGAAGCGGACTGGGAAACAGCAAACAAAATAGTCACACAAGAGAAGGTTCAGTGGGCAATAGACACTTTCCACCCAGTGGCGTGCCGTAGGGTTCAAACGTAGGCAAGCCAGCCGCTGCTCATCGTATTCTTCCGTTTACTCTTACTCATGTTGTCTTGACGAGCTCAACAAAGCACACAGAAGGCATAAGTTAACTACCTACTAGACAGAATTAAGTCAGCAGTGGTGCACTAGGTACCATTGTGATCTAGGTCAATTATATGTTTTGAAATTTCATTTGCCAATAATTGGAAGTTTCTATGCGTTGTTTTCCGAAATTACAAAAAGAAATAACGGAAATCATGTTTTTGGGAAACTTGATGCATTTTTATAGCCCCAGTTAAATTATTTATATCATAATTTCTAACGATAAGAAGCTTGGAATACGACTGTACATTGTCTTACTGTACGAATAAAAACGTATGCAACACTAACAATTAGCTTATTAGTATGAGAACAACCAAAAATCCATTTAGTTTTATACGCGGATCTGTTAAATTGCCTTTTACGACTTTTACACCGGTCTGGAGTAGATTTTGGTGAATTTACAAGAATTATTTTTCTGTACAAAAGTTATATATTTTACCTTAATCTCGCCAATCAATATTTGCACACACTTTAAATAGTCACAAGGAACAATATTAATTAAATCTGAACTCATTTTATACAAAGTTAACTATTAGTTCACGAATAATATTATTTAAATAAACACTGTCACAAAAAAGCAAACGACTAAATTATGAAGGTTTAGTCCGTATCACGATTCCCCTAGAGGCAGCGTGCGACTTCTTAAATCCGACGTATTAGATAATCCAAGCATATTAAAGCAATAGTCAGCGCTATACTATTTATAGAAATCTATAGCGGATTATACAGACAATATGTATGGAAATCAAAGCTACAGCCCCTCTCACTCACTCAACTAGGTTGTTCGTAAAGCGTTCGCAAGCGCTCCGGCACCCACCGGTCGGCTTAGCAGTAATTGAAATGACTGATTGTAGAACGCGCGAAATTTAAACATGTAATTTAAACGGATCGATTAATTACTGAGCTAATATTGAGTTTGTATGTTTGGGTGTTTGTTTTGGGCAAGCCAGGCTTTTTAACATTTATAGAGGTTTCGTCACTGTTTCCATCCTTTCAAATCAGCAAGAACAGACAAAATATTCCCGGCTCTCCTGCAATGGGGGGCTTCAGAAATAACACCATGGCTAGCACAGATCTTTCAAGCCTGCATAGCCTTTAGATATATACCGCTCTCATGGAGAGAGGTCAAAGTAGTGTTCCTGCCAAAACCCGGCAAGAACGACTACACTCAACCAAAAGTATTTAGACCAATAAACTTAACGTCCTTCCTACTGAAAACGCTGGAAAGACTCGGAGACCGCTTTCTCAGAGACGGAGCGCTAAGAAACCTACCGTTACACAAAAACCAACATGCATACAGTACTGGAAAATCAACAGAGACATTTCTTCACCATGTGATAGGTAAGATAGAGCATGACCTAAATAACAAACTGTCAACATTAGGTGCCTTCATAGACATTGCAGGTGCTTTCGACAAAACTACATTCAGAAGCATCGATGATGCTCTTCAGAGATACAAAGTGTCGAGTACATTACGCAAGTGGATAAGCGCCCCACTTGAGAAAAGAGTCATACAGCTCGACATAAATGGCACAACTAAAGGAATAGTGGCCAAAGGGTGCCCACAGGGTGGAGTATTATCTCCAATACTCTGGAACTTGGTCGTAGATGACCTAATAACAAAAATGAACAAAAGTGGATTCTTAACCATAGGATACGCTGAC
This sequence comes from Erebia palarica, assembly GCA_964035005.1. Taxonomy (NCBI): domain Eukaryota; kingdom Metazoa; phylum Arthropoda; class Insecta; order Lepidoptera; family Nymphalidae; genus Erebia; species Erebia palarica. The sequence continues at coordinate 9,162,635 of OZ035994.1, read as the reverse complement.
GACATAACAATCCTGATAAGTGGAAAACATGAACACACTCAGTGCAATTATGCAAGATGCACTAAAACTTATAGAGAAATAGTGCAAAGACAACGAACTAACCGAAAAAGACTGAATTAGTTCTGTTCACAAACAAAAGGAAACCTGACATCCCAAAAATGCCAACACTCTTTGGCATTAGCCTATCACTATCACCAGAAGTCAAATATCTAGGGGTAACTCTAGGTAGCAAACTTAACTGGAAGAAACACATAGAAACGAAAATAGAAAAGTCAACAATAATCCTAAATCAATGCAAACGCATGATTGGGAAAACTTGGGGCTTGAAATCAAAGATAATGCTGTGGCTCTATCTAATGGTAGTAAAGAGCTCACTAACATATGCGTCACTGGTATGGTGGCCCAGGACGAATCAGACGACAACTCAACAGGAGCTACAGAGCTTTCAAAGACAAGCCTGCCTAGCGATCACCAGCTGCATGAGCACAACTCCATCAAGTGCCCTAGAGGTGATGCTAGGAATACCCCCTCTACATCTTCACATAAAAGAAGAGGCTACCATTGCAGCACTAAGGATAAAAACCTATGGGCTATGGAAAGACATGAACACAACGCACACCCGGATACTGTCGAGTGAACACACAAAATGCCCACACTTAGAGTGGATATGTGATAAAACACAGAAAAAACACATAATCGAGAAAAGGTACAAGATTAACATCACAGAGACCACAACCCAAGCACCCACCATAAACACAATAGATGTGTATACAGACGGGTCAAAAACAAACAAAGGAACCGGTGCAGGAGTATACTCTCCCGAACTAAACATAAACATAGCCTACGCTCTTGGTAAGAATAATTCTGTTTTTCAAGCGGAGTGCGTCGGAATCACAATAGCGGCCATGGCGTTGTCCAATAGACAGGTAAAAAATTTTCAAATCAACATTAACAGTGACAGTCAAGCAGTACTGAGAGCCCTAGCAACAAACACAACTACCTCTAAGCTCGTACTTGACTGCCACAATGCACTACAAACTTTGACCGACTTGAACCAAGTATCACTGGGCTGGGTAAAAGGTCACAGTGAGAACATAGGAAACGATGCAGCTGACGAATTAGCACGACGAGCCTCAAACCTGAAGGTAGCGGGTCCCGATCCGATCGTCCCGATACCCTTCAGTGAATACAAAACCTGGATAAGGAAACAAACCGTAAGTACACATGCCGAACTATGGGCAAACACAACAGAATGCAGACAAACAAAGGAGGCGATACCCAGCCCTAATCAACTACTAACTAAAAAACTTCTGCAACTCAACCGAGCCAAACTCAGGATAGTTGTAGGTATGATAACAAGACACTGCCATCTAAACAAACACCTATTCATTCTAGGTATCACCGACAGCCCTCTATGCAGAGCCTGCATGGAGAGCGATGAGACACCAAAACACGTGCTACTCGAGTGCAGCGGTGTTTCCACCCAACGAGAAGCCTACATTGGCTCCCCAGCAACACTACCGGAAGTCCTCGCTGACCTGGGTGGCCTGCTTGGATTCTGGAGTGAGCTCGGCTGGCTGGAGTGATCCAGCGGGGTGTCGCACTAGCGGTTTTCACGCACAGCGGACGCCTACTTCCAAGTGCGGAAAATAATCCCAGGATATGAAGAAGAAGAAGAAGAGTATATTTGAATGTTGCCAGGACCCAAATTAAAATTCCTTCCATTCGGGCAAGCGCGCATGGCCGATTTTTTGTCTCTTAACGTAAAAAGGTAAAACACAAATGAATAAATATTATGGTCATTATTAAATTAGTCTTTTATTATCTATTAAAATAATCCATACTAATCTTAGAAATACGGAAGTGTGTATGTCTGCCTGTCTGTCTGCTACGCTTACATGGCCCATCTTTTCAACCGATTTTGATGTTTAGTGCAGAGATATGTGGTATTTCCCGGGGAAAGGACATAGGCTACTCTTTATCCTGGAAAAGTAAGGAGTTAAATAAAACACTGTAATTTAATTGATTTAAGCCCTATTTCACTTCCCACCAACTTTTCTGGCTTTATTATTATTTATTGTTCTGTTTTTGTTTGTCAAAAGTTATATTCAAGGAGAAAATGTGAATTAAAGTTAACGTAATTCTAATATTTAACGTAAAAGTGCATAAGTACGTACATTATAGCCATTTACAGCCTAGATTTTTCAATGATGGCAAGCCAAATTAAATTCTGGGTTTGTGCAAATTTCTTTGACTCTTAACAAGTGCCTAATATTAATTTATCGATAATACTTAACCTAAATGTATGAAATTTTCAATTTCAGGCTCAGTTGATATGAAAAGAAACTCGCAGGCATATTTAGCGGAACATAAAAAAAAGGTCCAGAATTAAAAAAAAATGGTTTTATTTTAAAATCTACTTATTACACTTCTTTTGTTATTTAAAGTTTCATTTGTTTTACTTAAAATGAGATCACATTAAGAACAGATTTTGCGAGTAAAGGCTTTTTGTGAAAAATGTTACATTTTTGAACTTTTCATGTAACCGGGAAAAGTGAAATTTAATATTAAAATAACAATTAATTAAATTAGAAAAATGGTGATTAATATCGCGTATTTCCTCCACGTGCTCTTATTAAAGTTTCTACCCGTCTAGGCATACTGAGAACGATGTTATCGATGGTCTCCTGGGATAGTCTCCGCCATTCCTCAACTACGGCGATTCGCAGTTCTCCCACGTTGGCAGGAGCTGGAATTCTGGACTTAGCTTTTCTTTTCAGCAAGTCCCAAACGTGCTCTATTGGGTACATATCCGGTGATCTCGCCGGCCACTCCATAACAGCGATATTCATATCATTAAGATAAGCTTGAGTTACCCGAGCGGTATGCGGCCGAGCATTATCCTGCATAAAAACAAAATCTTTACCGATATATGGGGCAAACGGTACGACATTTTCTTCTAAAACTTCTCTGATATAGCGGTCTGCAGTCAGACTCCCTCTGTCAATCGCTACCAAGTCTATGCGAACTCCCAAACAAATGCCCGCCCAAACCATTATTGATCCACCACCGTATGCAACTGTAGTTTCAAAATTTTTCTGAATTTATCGTTCTCCTTTACGTCTGTATATTCTTTGCCTGCCGTCAATTTGATTTAAGAGAATTCTGCACTCATCACTAAACAATACCTTACTCCATTGGTCCGCGTTCCAAAGTCGATGTTTACCTCGAGCCTTGGAGCCTTGGCGGGCACAAATGAACCCAAACCAGCTTCTTCGAGCCTTCTTCGTACCGTACGCTCACTTACGGTTACACCCCGCACTGCTTCTATTATTTCATTTTGTTTTTATGCAGGATAATGCTCGGCCGCATACCGCTCGGGTAACTCAAGCTTATCTTAATGATATGAATATCGCTGTTATGGAGTGGCCGGCGAGATCACCGGATATGTACCCAATAGAGCACGTTTGGGACTTGCTGAAAAGAAAAGCTAAGTCCAGAATTCCAGCTCCTGCCAACGTGGGAGAACTGCGAATCGCCGTAGTTGAGGAATGGCGGAGACTATCCCAGGAGACCATCGATAACATCATTCTCAGTATGCCTAGACGGGTAGAAACTTTAATAAGAGCACGTGGAGGAAATACGCGATATTAATCACCATTTTTCTAATTTAATTAATTGTTATTTTAATATTAAATTTCACTTTTCCCGGTTACATGAAAAGTTCAAAATGTACCATTTTTCACAAATAGCCTTTACTCGCAAAATCTGTTCTTAATGTGATCTCATTTTAAGTAAAATAAATGAAACTTTAAATAACAAAAGAAGTGTAGTAAGTATATTCTAAAATAAAACCAATTTTTTTTAATTATGGACCTTTTTTTTATGTTCCGCTAAATATGCCGGCGAGTTTATGTAGGGATTGTAGATATTTCAAAAAAATTCTTAATTGTTCACCTATTTATCTAATTAATTAATACCGTGATTTGCTACATCGATTATTTTTAAGTATTGCACGCCATGACGATGGTAATACACTTGTATTTTTATCTTTTACCACCTTTGTAATATTGATACTTTGTAATGTTTTATGTCATCTAGCATTCTAAAAATAGTAATGAAACGTAGGGAATAATATCAAGAAAAGTTTGGGTAAATTATTATGTAGGTATGTTACTAACATTTTATGGTTTCGATTTTAACGTTAAATGAGTTCAGATAAAATAATATATGAAACTACATAGGTAGGTTATTTAAACATTCGCGTGATACTATTAATTATTGATAATATATTATTATAATATAATATAATTTTATATTTATAATTAAAAATTATGTTGGTCAAACAAAACCTGTCATATCTGACAGGAGTCACCACTTTGGGAGTCAATTATGAATATGGCAACATTTTACCATACACCTCCATGGTTACCTCCATGTACACCCATTGGCGTATCTAGGGTTACTTTCCAGGGGGGGCTTGGGCCCCACTAGTACAAAAAATCTAACTATGACAGAGTGGAAGTTCTAGTTTCGTATTTTGACATTTATCCTACGAGGTTATGTCAAATCATGAAACTAATGGTGCAGATTCGTCATCTTGCCGTAAGGTCCTGGTTCCTGAGATGCCATGGTCGATGATCGCAAGGCAGTCGCAAGAGAGAGTTATTTAACTCTGAAGCCTACTGAACCTAAGATTTTGAAAACATCCTAAAAATGATTTCTTAAAGATTACAGGAAAATTTATAACTCAAAAGTCTATGGTCTTAAAGTAAAGATTTTCTCAGTATTGTTGTTGTAGTGTACCTATCGGTTGGTATAAATTTACTTTTGCAGTTAGAATTTATAGGAGAGCACAAGTCAAATTTTTTACCTACACTGTTGGAATAAACTGTTAAAAAAACAACAGTTCGCTAATCATGTTTATTGATTAGCTAATTAGACCAACTTTAATTTACGTTTGTTCTCTGCAAAAACATTTAAAACTTTTTCCGGCGTAACGTATTTCTTAACATACTCATTTTCTATATGAAGAAGAGTAGTGCTTGAGAACCTCTCTTCTCCCATAGTAAATCTCAGCGACGTCTTAATTCTCCGCATTGCTGATTGTTTAACGTGTTCCCTGAGGCCTTCAATTGTGATATTCTTTTCTTTTATTACGTTTTTAATAATTAAGCACTCTGCTTCTAGAAGAGTCCTATCAATTTGAAAAATTTCTTCGTAGTTATCTATAATAGCCTTGCCATTTTCGAGATCTATGTTTAAAAACGCATCAATCGATTGGGCTAGAGGTATACTTTCAAATCTGCATTTCATGTTAACTATTAAGTATAGTATCATTAACTGAATAATAAATGTTAACTTTCCAATATTCACTGGTGTGGGTATCAGATTATGACGCAGCTCAGCACGGCGATGACTCACTATAAAAGTCGCTGTCTCTGCTAGTGCTACCTCTGCCAACTCGGTTGTATTTTCGTTTGCTCACTTTCGTGGGTTCTAGAGAAATTTCATGCTTTTCTGCAAACTCTTCTATTTCCTTCCAACGTGCATCGAAACTGTTACGGTCTTGTTCAAATCTAGAAATGACTCCGGTTATCATAGTCCCAGCTTGTCCGAGAGTGGCATTTTTACCTTGAAAGTATTTACTTAATACATGTATAATTAATAATGCCGAATGGAATACGCGTAAACATACTATGAATTCTGGTTTTGATATTGCAGTCAATAGACCTACGGCTTCCGCCACATGCTTATCTTTATTTTGACAAATTTCTTCCTCCAGTGCCGTTCTAATGGCATCATACTTAACTATTTATGACAGCTTTACAGTTTTCGTACCGACAGCTCCATCTCGTGGTACTTAAACTACCGATTTCACGACCAGCTTTTATACCAAGTGAATCTTGGATTCTCTTGAGATGGGCATGATTGCCAGGGTATGAAAAATGGATATATAGTGCTTCCAGATTATTAAAAAACTTGGTTGCTGATGACACACTAGCGTATGAGTCTACAACAGCTAAATTAAGCATTAAAGCCGTCCAGTGGTTTGAGCTATGAGTTGATCAAAGTTGATTAAATCTAAATATTGGTTTCACTTATTTACTTTAAAAAGTCTTTCCTTTTATCTTTTCGTATTGGGTGATAAAATAAAAATTACATTCGATATATCGTCATAACGGAATAGTATCGATATTTTTTTATATGAACATCTCTAGGCCGCCTACACACGTTCTGATTGGCGGGCTCTATTGCTTCGAGAAATTTCTGACATGTCACTTCGCGTTGTGGCGCGAAATTCAATTGTACCTACTCCAGCTTAGTACGTTGTGTATTCAAAAGTAATTAAACGGAATGTACTGGATTACAAAAACTAAGCATGTCCATTAATAGGTATCTCGGTTGTAGATATTTATTTAATTTCAATGATTTTTGTGTGATGTTTGTTACGCGTCTTAGCAAATGTATAACTTCCTCTTAGGACAAGTCTAATAACAATAATACTGTAGTAATATTATGATTTAACTGTTAACTTATCTGTTCACTGTTCGCTGGCCTAGGTAGGTTACCCTAGCCCTACCTTACCTACCTACTAAACCAGAGCCATTTTATTTCATAGGTGAGTAACAAAGTCGTCTAGTTTTTCTTTTTGTGGTACTATTTTAAGTTATTTTGACTAATTATAGCTTAGTTTCTTCTTTACTGAATCCATTACACGTAAATTTTTGCGCTGTCACTCAAGTTTTTGTTTGAGTGTATATATAGTGCGGGATTATATTGTTTACAAATAAATTGAATATCGATAAAATTAAAATTTCATATAAGTCTTACTGTTTCTCACTCTGAGGGGTAGAGAGGTGAAATTGAACAGTCAGATTCTACTTATAATATTGCCAAACTCATTTTAGACTGTAGCGATGATAATCTAGCGATTAAGACACCCGATCTCCGATATGGTGTCGCGTGTTCGAAAATTAGTGTCTATTTAAGTGGTTTTTGGTCCCTTCATTGTAGTTATTGTGTATCATTTTAACTAATGTTTTAGTTTCCCAAAAAGTCTTGAATTGAGGCTGTAATGTCTAAATGCCATTAACAACCCAACAATTTCAAACCCACAAATGCAAGCAAAATATGTAGTTATCATTTTACGGAGAACGATATTAATTATTATTAAATCAATTTTAAAATCAGTCTACTTTTATTATTCATATCATCACATTCAGTAATTTTTTTTCCATAATATCTAGGAATTCCAACTTATATTATGAAACAGTATTGTTTGTAAGGTTCACATGAACTAATGATATAAATCTATATTATAAACATATTATAAACGCGAAGTTGGGATGTATGGATGATGTTGTTAATCATGCCTAAACTGATTTATATGAAATTTGGGACAAAGATAAATTATAGTCTGGAATAACATGCCGGCATTTATTCAAGTATTTGAGTAAACTATACATATATATTAGAATTAAAAGTAAGAAATAAATTAAAATCTAAATTAAAAACTAATTATATTTACAAAAAATACACGCCATCCAAGTGACATGCCGGCTAGTTTTTATTCCGGAAAATTCAAGAGTTAAGTACCGCGGGAACCAAAAAACCTCAATTCACGTGGATGTAGTCGCGGGCATCAGCTAGTATTCGTAATTTATGTATACTAGTGTTTTTTCAAAATATTATGTTTAATTATTTATTCATTTTATTTGTGATAATTTTATATCGATTAATACAAGTATTGATAATACCAGCCCCCCAGCTTCTCCGCCCATACGCTATTTTTACTTTCCGGAAGCTTTAATTTAAATATGATGTTTCATATCCTCTATAAAATCAAAGGTATATTATATGATCTTGTCTCTGAGACTGACAAAATATGGATCTATTGAATATCCTAGCTAATTCTATACTATTGAATCCAGAGCCGTTAACGTTAAACCAGTTTTAAAAAAAAGTGGATCTATTTTAGCAATTATCTATGTATTTTAGTTTGCACCTGGTTTGCACCAGGCCCTATCGAGTCCCGAAGTGCAAGGTACCAAGAGTTATCGGGTTGTCCATCTCTTTCATCTGGCATTGTATTCCCCATAGTATCTCGCTCTAATTACGCACACAAAATATTTTTAAATTTCGCTTCACTTTTATTGGTCGACGCGATTTTCGCTGAAAAACCGACGCAAGCCGAGAATGACAATGAAAATCACTTAGATTATTTACACGATACTATTACATAAATAATATTACTGTGATAGTGTTTCCTGTGCTACTATTGTAGAGCCTAATAGGGTAGAGAGGATTATATTACAAAGTACCTATATTCCTTAGCCCGCGTGGATTATTTTTTAAAGAATTCTTTGACTTTTCGGGCTAATAAAATCTTTTACATTTTCCAGGTCCTCCAATAAAATCTAAAACAAACGAAGGACACAAATGAACATGCTTTACATTTTATTATGAGTACTAAGTTTTTTTTTTTAAATTAGGTTATTAATTTAGGCTCGATTCTCGAGCTAATAAAATATAAGTTTATAGCAAAACTAAATAAACAAGAATTGAAGATGCAGTGTTGTGTGTCCTTCTGCGGAAATACTTTCGACAATGTATCAGAGGGGCAGGGGAATGGCATCAGTTTTCATGGGTGAGTATATTTTGAGTTGACTCGCAAGTCATCGTAAAGCTGTATCTTTACAAACTCCAGTTATTTGTTTATTTATTTATAATTTATGTAAATGATAATTTCTAGTTTCCCCAGTGAAGAGCATCTCCGTGTTGCTTGGCTCAGAGCTCTTGGCGAAGATGACTGTAGCCTAACAGACTCTGCTGTGGTCTGCTCGCAGCATTTTCTCAATGATGACATTTATGAAACACAAAGTGGCTTAAGGCAAATTGTTACTGGTGCTAATCCTTCAACAGTGCAGGTAAGTCATAATTTCATTATACCACTGCCTGAAAAAAGGAGTATATTGTTTTCAGGGTTCATGTATGTATGTATGTAGGTATGTAGAAGAGAAGAATGGAATGAAGTTACCTAGGCATAAAATTAAAAGACAGGGTGAAAAATGTGGACATCCACAAGAAAACAAAAGTCACCGATGCCTTAACCTTCTCGCTACAAAGTAAGTGGAAGTGGTCAGGTCACATGGCTAGATATATCGACGATAGATGGACCATAAGGACAGTTAAATGGCCAGGACCAAGAGGCACTAGAGCGTGAGGCAGGCCAAATGCCTGATGGTCAGATAAAATAATGGCGATAGCGGGTCAAAGATGGCTAGATACAACTAGGGACAGAGCTGAGTGGAAATCCTTGGAGGAGGCTTTTACCCGAAGGGGGTCCATACAAAATACAAACACTAATTTTAATTAACAAGTCTCAGTTTAATTAAGTCATGTAATAATAATTTTATTTTATTTATTTATATTTATTATTTATTTATTTCTTTTTCGAGGGTAGCTGCACAAAAAGTTAACACGTACTTTTGTTAGCTCTTCCATAGTTATTTACATTAAAATTAGAAAAAGTGTTTTTTTGTATTTGATTATGTGTTAAAAGTCAACAACCTACCAGCAGTTACTCCTTCAGCAATATCCATCATAGTATTTTACCTCAAAGTAAACAAAGTGGGCACACTGGTTTCACTGTAAGTCCTAACCACTCTAATTGTAAAATGGATTCCATCAAGCAATCACTCCAAGATTTGGCTCAGCACTTTAACACCACTATGGCTGAATTCCAGCAGAATTTGAGCACTGCCATTCCTGCAACTAGCCCAACCTCTAATATTGCGGCACAATTCTGCACATTTAGGACATTTGTGCTTACTGCATTGGAAAATCTGCAGCGGCAAGTGGAGCATCTAACCTTGCAACAGGACCGGTTAGAAATGAGTAGTAGGAAGAAAATCATTTTGATCCATGGAGATAAGGATGAAGATGTCTCAGCCCTGGTGACTAAAATACTCTCGGATCGCCTTAATATGTCTGATTTGTCTGTAGAAGATGTCAGTCGTTGTCATCGCATGGGAATGGTCCAAACTGGCAAACCCCGGGCAATTCTCCTTAAGTTTAAGCAGCTGACACTCCGAAATCAAGTATGGTTTGACAAGTCTAAACTTAAAAATTCAGGAATTACTATATCCGAATTTCTCACTAAAGAAAGGCATAATACATTCATGGCTGCGAGGCAGCGGTTTGGTATTTCTAAGTGTTGGACCCGAGACGGTGCTATTTTTGTGGTCGGGTCAGATGGTAAGCGCATACGGATTTTCTCTAAGGCCGAACTTGACAGAATTCCTGGTTCGTCTCCTGCCCAAGGTCCGGCAGCAAGAACTGTGCCTTCGGTTGCTTCGACCTCAGTGAAGACCGGACCAGCTTCTCTTACACAAGCTGCCAGAACTAAGCGGAACATCAAAAAATGAATAAGTTAGTCATAAGTCTTTTTCAATAGTCAATGTATTTTTATTTGTGTTTCCTTGGTTAAAATGCCGGATACAATGCCTGTCTGCAGAGTATTACGTCATGTACTTTGTTTTATATCTATAGACCGGGAGTTATTCAAGTTTCAACTTAATATTTATTTGTAAGGTAAGCAAATAATTCCAATTTTATTATTGTTTACATTCCATCACTTTCTTATGTTAATGACTTTGACGCCCAATGTCTACGATTGACAGATCATAGATTACAGTATCAATGTTGCGTTCCATTTTGCATTAGTTGATTACTCTGCCAATTAAGGGCAGCAATGCATTATTTACTTTTTCGGCTGTAGATTCTAAAGTTACCCAACTTCGTTGTAATGGTTACTTTTAAGTTTTTGTGTACAGCAGCAGTCTTACGACTTATCTGTTTTTGGTTTATTTTTATTAATTACCTGTTATTTACCTAAAATTATTTACAATAATGCATTATTTTGTTTGAGTGTACGGGTGTAAGTTGTTAGGTAGCCTTTAATTATAAAATGGGTATAGTTAGAGAGATTTATGAGATTTGTATTTAAATTAGTGTTTCCAGTTTATTTTTCTTTTGTTTATGTAATTATTATTGACTTAGAATAGTGTTCACTGTAGTAAAGTTATTTAAAATCATCGCCCTTATGCTTAGTTTAGGTAACGTTATCATAGTAATATAGTTAAATCCTGTTTTTGAGTTTTCACAAGTTAGTATTATTAGTAAAATACTTAGTTATCTCTTTCAGACTACTGGCGGGTGGGGACCCTAAAATTTATTAGTTTTTCTTTTGATATTTTATTATAATCCACATATATTTATTTTTTGTATTTATTTATTTTTTAAATTAAATATTTAATAATTATTAATTTATAATGTCGTTAGATAATATTAGTTTTGCTAGTGATGATTCAGGTGATTTTTATTCTTTGCCGTCAATTGGTGATTCATCTAGTGAGGCGAGTTTTCACAGTACAAATTCTTCTATTCCGCTAAGCGAAGCCCTTAATTCGTATTTCTCAGATTCTCTGAAAAATTTTAATGTAATTCACGTAAATGCACAAAGTATTCCGGCTCACTATTCCGATATGCTTGCGTCTTTTGATTCACGTAACATCCACGCCATTCTTGTCTCTGAATCTTGGCTGAAGTCAAGTTTACCATCCGCTTCTTACTCATTGCCCGGGTTTCATCTTATTCGCAATGACCGCGTTGGTAAGGTGGGCGGAGGTGTGGCGATTTACATCCGTTCTTATATTCCATATTCAGTCGTTAGTTTGTCTACTCAGCCTCCTCCTTCCAATGCGGTCGAGCATTTGTTAATTGAAGTTACACTATCCCATACAAAAATTCTTCTTGGCGTTTGTTACAGTCCTTCTCTCAACATTGACTATTTCTCTTCCTTTGAATGTTTGTTAGAAAATCTAACTCCATCATACGGTCACACCATAATAATGGGTGATTTTAATACATGCCTTATTAAAGGTGACAATCGGTGTAGAAAGCTTCGGTCAGTCACCGATGCTTGTAACCTACATACAGGGTGGAAAGTTTGAATGGGCCCTGGAGGGGAAGTACCTTAAATCCTTAAGTTAGATCATTTTACTTAAAGGAACCATTCTTTTATTTTTAAAAAGAAACAAAACTGCATTCAAAGATTTTTTAAAATTCGCATGTCTCACCCGGGAATCGAACCCGCTAAAATTCAAAAAATGGGCACTCGCTGTTTTGTTCCACTAATCGATACAGTCAATGTTAAAGATAAAATTTCTCCAAGAAACGTTAGGTCTTACATTCGTCTTTCGTACAAGATATCCATAAAATCGAATATTTACTACACAAATTCCTTACCTTACATTACCTAGAATTGTTCACTTAAAACAAGTAAAAGACACGTTATAATATTCTTTTAACGCTAACATCCAAAGAGCTTTCTAATTCTATCTATTAAGTATAAGCTTGCTAATTATCTCTAAGTACATTGTTGAAGACTTAGATGTAAAAAAATTGTTAAATGGTAATATGTAATAAGTTTATGCACATTTTCTTCCTGCACGAGGAGTTCTGACAAAAAGTTTAAAAATGGAACGTTCAAACTTTGTTTGCAGTGCGGGTTTGCAATTTTGAAATTCGAACGAACACTTTGAACATATTTATCGATTTTGTTTTGTCTTGCTTCCATTTAATAATTGTTTAATAATGGCGTATCAAGAAAAATTTGATTTATTAGAAGCTTATTTTTTAAACAACAAGAATTATAATTTAGCTTTACAGTGGTATAGTGAGAGGTATCCAGACAGACAAATACCGTCCAGAAAAGTGTTTTTGCGAATGGTCACAAATTTAGTAAACATTGGTAGATTCAAAAAACGGTTAGAACGCCCTCGGCAACAAAATTTAGATTTTTCCGATTGTGATTTAAGCATTTTGACATACTTTGAGTGTTACCCAAAAGCGTCTAGTAGGGAAGCTGCTCAAGAGATAGACACCAGCCATACACGTATACTGAGTGTTCTGAAAAAGTACAAATACAAATGTTTTCGTGATGGGCGATTGGTGCAGAAACTATATCCTGGAGATACTCAAAGAAGATTAGAGTTCTGTCAGAAAATTCAAACAGAAATATCCCGAAATCCATATTTCTTAGACTACATAGTATGGTCAGATGAAACAAATTTCAGTAATAATGGAATGTATAACAGACATAACAATCATTATTGGTCCCGTCGAAATCCATTCCGTGTTCGAGAAACAAACAATCAGGTCAGGTTTTCCTTTAATGTTTGGTGCGGAATCAGAAGCAATATGGTTGTTTTAGTGCACATTTACGAAGGACATCTGAATACGGCAAAATACATTGAAATATTAGAACTTTTACAAAATCAATTAAACCTTTTACCGGAAGACGAACGGCATAGTATCATTTTTCAACAAGATGGCGCACCTGCTCACAATAGTAGAATTTCCAGGGCTTTCCTTAATGAGAATTTCAATGTCTGGATAGGTACAAACGGGACGATTAGATGGCCTGCAAGAAGTCCAGACCTGACGTGTCTGGACTATTTTCTATGGGGCCATGTAAAAAATGTTATTTACAAAAAGTCTTATGAGACTGCACAAGAGCTAAAGGTTGCGGTAGAAAATGCTATTATGAGCATACACCACAACACTTTGCAGAAGGCTACAGGAAATGAATTTCAACGAAGAATAAATTTGTGTATCCAAAACGAGGGGTCTCATTTCGAACAACTTATTAGTTAAATTATTATTATTAAAATGTATGTACGCAATTTTGTAGTATGTTTCTTTTCGTTTATCTTGTACGAAAAACGAATGTAAGACCTAATGTTTCTTGGAGAAATTTTATCTTTAACATTGACTGTATCGATTAGTGGAACAAAACAGCGAGTGCCCATTTTTTGAATTTTAGCGGGTTCGATTCCCGGGTGAGACATGCGAATTTTAAAAAATCTTTGAATGCAGTTTTGTTTCTTTTTAAAAATAAAAGAATGGTTCCTTTAAGTAAAATGATCTAACTTAAGGATTTAAGGTACTTCCCCTCCAGGGCCCATTCAAACTTTCCACCCTGTATATTGCCACTCTGCTACTGCTACACATAACATACCCGATTGTACCCCAACTTTACTAGACCTTATTATTGTATCCTCTCCAGATTTTGTTCTGAAGCATGGCCAGCACGAGGCTGATGCTTTCTCTCATCATGATCTTTTATATTTATCATATAAAATTCGTCCTCCTAAAGCAAAATCGAGAATTCTTCTGCAACGTAATTTTAGTGGAATGGACAAAGAACTACTTTTGAAAGACGCTCGTCGGTTGGATTGGTCGGCTGTTGTAAATGCCACTACGATCAACATGAAAGTTGAATTATTCAATTCATTTCTCATACAACTTTATGACGTTCATGCTCCGGTCAAACCTATTAAAATTAAACATTTGCCAGCACCCTGGCTAACTGACTATCTTAAGTGCCTCATCTTGAAAAAAGGCTTCGCCAAAAGCAAGCTTAAGGCTGACTACTCTGACACTAATCTGCGGAGATATAACAAAGCTAGGAATCGCTGCAATACATCGTGTAGGGATGCACAACGACGCCACATTCATAAATCAGTCGAAAACGGCGACCCAGCTAAGGTTTGGAAATTTCTTGAAACTCTTGGAGTTGGTAAATCATCCCCACGTTCACCTCATCAGAATATTGATATTGAACTCCTTAATCAACATTTTACTTCTTCTAGTACTATAGACAGATCAGACAAAGATTGCACGCTGAGAATTCTTTCTTCTATGCCAACTCCTGCTTTCCAACCGTTTAATTTCACTCCTTTCACTGACTGTGATGTTAAAAAGAACATATTATCGGTCTCGTCTAACGCCGTGGGTGATGACAGTGTTAGTCGTAATATGATCTTACCAATCCTTGAGATAGTTACTCCTATCCTAACCCATATCCTTAATGTGTCGATCACTACGTCGATATTTCCTGATGCTTGGAAAAGTGCTAATATAATTCCTCTCCCTAAAAAGGCTCACGCTTTACACTTTTCCGAATTTCGCCCTATCTCCATCCTTCCATTTCTGTCCAAAGTATTAGAAAAACTAGTGTTCCATCAATTGAATCTATTCCTTAACAGAAATTGCCTTCTTAATCCCCTTCAGTCTGGATTCCGGGCAGGTCATAGTACGACTACAGCGCTGGTTAAAGTTACTGACGACATTAGACGAGGAATGGATAATAAACAGCTCACTGTGCTGGTATTGTTAGACTTTAGCAATGCCTTTAATTCCGTTGATTTGACATCTTGACATCTTCTTGAGTCTGTTGCGTTCTATTAACATATCTACATCAGTGGTTGGATGGTTTCAGAGTTATCTCAAAGGTCGTCGGCAGCGTATTCGCATTGAAGATAAGTTTTCATCTTGGTGTGAAATATCAGCCGGCGTACCTCAAGGTGGTGTGTTGTCTCCTTTACTCTTTGCCATTTTCATCAATTCAATTTCCCAGAATATTACTTCTCTCTATCACATGTATGCAGATGATCTCCAAATTTACTCTCCGTCAACTCTTGAAGATTTGCCTAATGCAGTTTCTAATATTAATTGTGACCTGGAGGCTATCAGTAAATGGAGTAAGTGTTATGGACTTAAGGTTAATCCTTGTAAGTCCCAGGCTATTATTATTGGTGGCTCTGGCATGATATCAAGAGTTGACTGGGATAACCTTCCGCCTGTTACATTAAATAACGTTATAATACCTTACAGTACTACCGTTAAAAATCTTGGTGTCCACTTTGATAATACTCTCTCGTGGTTTACTCAATTAAAAGAAGTTAGTAGAAAGACTTTTGCTGCTATGGGTTCACTTAGGCGTCTGCGTTCTTTTCTCCCTATTCCTACTAAAATTATGTTAGCACAATCTCTACTTCTCTCCATTCTCGATTATGCGGACGCAAGCTATCTTGATTTAACTGAGGACCAGCTTAACAAACTTGAGCGAATTCAAAATTTAGCTATTAGGTTCATATTTGGTTTACGCAAATATGATCATGTCTCTGAATTTCGTTCAAAGCTCAAGTGGTTACCCATTCGCTTTCGCCGGAATCTACATATTGTTTCCCTTCTGTACTGTGTATTGTTCAATCCCATGACTCCAAGTTATTTAAAGGAAAACTTTAAATATCTTGGTCATGACAGACCAGAAAGAGTTCTTCGGTCAGCCGGAAAACTCGTTCTTGCAGTCCCTTCATATCGTACAAAATATTTCAAAAATTCATTTATGTTCAAGGCCATTAGCTTGTGGAATGAACTACCCTCGCAAATACATCGAGCTAAAACTCTTAATAAGTTTAAAATTGACGTGAAAAATCATTACATGTCTCTCTGTAATCATCAATAGCGACATGTTTAATTTGTCCAATCTTTATATGTGTATTTAGTTATGTATTTAGTCTTACGTATGTCTATTTTATTTGTTTTTATATATATTAGTGTATTAATACGTTATAATTTTATGATATTGTTTAGTTTATGTATCTATTAGTATTTAAGTTTATTTTTATGCACCACCTCCCACTATCCACTTGTTCATTGTCTCCGTATCGATAAGGTTGTCTGGAAGAGATCGCTGGTTAGCGATAAGACCGCCTTATTGTACCTACGTTTTAAGTTTTCATGTTTGTTATCTGTTTTTTTTTATATTTTGTGGTGTACAATAAAGAATATACATACATACATATATTTATTGTCTTTGATAATTTACCAATCAAATCATCTTTTCAATAATCAATAATTAACTTTGTATGGAATTAAATAAAGCTTTATTCATTCATTCATTCATTCATGTATGTATGTATGTATGTGAGTTTGTATATTCCACCTACCTTCCTTCCTACCTACCTTCCTTCTATACGCCTGAACCGATTTTGATGAATGAGGTATCGTTAGAATCTCTAGCTTATCCCGGGTGACATAGTCTAGTAAGTAAAATTAAAAAAAATATATGGGGTGACCATGGTCTCGCATTAAAGACTAAAGATGAAAAAAAATTCGTAAATAAGATTAACTATTTAATCATCATCTAGAAAATGATGAGTAGATTCCAAAAATATATAACACTATAGTTCAATATCCAGTGATTCACAAAAATAATATCATTAAATGTGAATAAGATTCTATTTATCTAGATAAATTTTTTTTTGACAGGGCAGTCGTGTTTTTTAATTTTGTTAATTATTGTATTGTTTGTAAATCAAAAGTAACAAAATGTTATCAAGTGTGGCTGAGGGAGGAAGAGCTTAGACATATATTGAATCTGAATTTATGTAATAATCTTCACATACGTAGCAGTAACTAGCAGTATATTTACAGGTTTGCATGATATGCTTAGACACTGACAGCAAGCTGACTCTAATGAGTAAACACAAATTGGAAAAAGCATATGAACAGTTAACTGGACATCCTGTAAGTTGTTAATTTAATGAAGTATATTATAACTAGACCAGGACTCTTTCCCATGGATTGAGGTTTTTCGGTTTGTGTGGTAATGCAATTTTCCAGGGTAAAAAGTAACCTATATGTTATTCTAGACTATTATATATCTATGTGCCTTTCATCCAGATCTGTTCTGCCATTCTGGCATGATTCAGTAACAATCATCCATCCACCCAAACTTTCACATTGATAATATTAGTAAAGATTATGTATAAAAAAGTTAATAAATATGTTGCAGTACTGTCATAAACTTTGAAAAATCTGCAAACAGTGCAGAGACAACAGGTCATTTATGGAATGTATGGATACTTCCAGTTCATGTTGTTTCAGATGTTCGATAAAGGAAACCTTAAACAAACACTTTGCTTACAATGTGCTCAGAGATTGATAAAAATTAGCAGATTTAGATACAAGAGCTTGACAGCCCGTGCACTGATGATGGACTTAGTTAGAAAACATCAATTAGTGGGTATACTTTAAGCATATACTTGCAGTGTTTCTTATGTATTGTATGTGTCACCGTAAGATTGTAAAAACCGTTAGATTATAATCTAACTCGCTAAATTGCAAATTGTCGAAAGATTAAAATTTTTCGTTATATTTTTAGTTATATTAACCCAATAAAACCTAAATGCACTACCTGATTATTTATGTAGAACCCTAACCCAACCTACAAGAAACAGACAAGAAAACGAAAATAGAATGAATATTTCAAAAATTGAAACTCAGAACATTGAACGGTTCACAATCTTTCGACAGTTTACAATATCGCGTTCGCAGTTTACAGTATCGCAGTTTACAATATAATTATAATCTAACGGTTTTTACAATCTTACGGTGACATATGCATTATGTCTTGAATATTTAACTTGTTTTTGAACAGATAAAAAGAGGACAAAAAAAAATATAAACAGTGCAAAATATCAAAAAAAGAGTTATATGGTGTTGACAACATTAGGCCTTAACAACAGTGCCTTATGCATACCAGAACACCCCCCAGAAGACACACAGATCCAAAAACTAAGAAAAGAAGAAGAAAACAGACAGACAGAATTAGAGGAAATTGGGCAGAGAGTTGCAGTGAAAACTGAAGAAAGTGACGTCTCTATGTTGGCTGACACTGAAGTGTTACATAAACATAATCAAAGGGATCCATTAAAGCATGAAAGCATTACTTCCCAGTGTACACTTTGTATGGAGGAATTTGTCCATGAACATGCATACATACAACATGTGTGTGTGCATCTCCAGGTGAGATAGATTTCCACTATTATACACTTTCATCAAATTGTTTATCTCTCAGATTCTCTTAATCTCTAAAAGGACAGGAATGTTATAATTTTTTTTTTGTGTTTTGCAGAGCGGTGAGGGTGATGGTGAATGTGACACGTCACAAGTATGCAAGACTCATACAGCTGTGAGCTCTACTCTAGCTCTTCACACTCTTCACTCATCACTGAGAACAAGTCAGTATATTTGCCAGTACCAATAACGTTTAGTTCGATCCATGTATCCACATCAGACGGACAGGGAAAGGGTTTTCATGGGTGAATATATTTTGAGTTGACTCGCAAGTTTTAGTCACATTGAAACTTTATAAACTCCAGTTTGTTTAAGGTCGCAGTCTGTAAATGTTTACCAGTTTTCAAATTATACTCTTTGTAACACTGTGGACAGTAAGGTCTGAAACACCTTAGCAAGGTATTTATTATTTTATGATTTAAAAGTTATCATGTTTTAAAACATTGAAGTCGACAAAAAAAGGTTACTTTTAAGGTTAGGTTAAGGACTTGTTATAATAAAAATCAATTCATTGTTATTGTCCGTCAAACTTATCTGTCAGTCAACATCGCTGTTATCACATTTAGTGTTCCTATTGGTCCAATTTTGGCCACTGGGCCAGATAAGTCTGACGGCGTATATTTCAAGTTTGACACATTAGTATCTCATCTTTGATAAAGAGAGATTTTATTAACAACATTAAAAAAGTTTTTCTAAATCTACAGAGTCCGATACATGTGAAAAAAATATATGCCTAATCAAATCGCTTAGCGACCTTCTGACACAAATGTCTGCATGAACCATAAGGTGGTAAACATTTTCAGACCATAACTGTACATAATATAAATAGTAATTTCCAGTTTTCCCAGTGAAGTTTGTAATATTATGTGTATCATGCAATGAATAATTTCTGATTCTTATTTGTTCGCCTCGTTCGTTTCTTGGCTCAGAGCTCTCGGCAAACAAGACAGTGACCTACCAGACTCTGCTGTGGTCTGCTCGCAGCATTTTCTACATGATGGCATTCAGGAAACACAAAGTGTTTTATGGCAAATTATTACTGGTGCTATCCCGTCAAAAGTGCAGGTAACTCATAATTTTATGTGTCCTTATCCATACTAATAATATAAATGCGAAAGTGTGTCTGTCTGTCAGTCTGCTACGCTTTCACGGCTCCTTTATTCAACCGATTTGGATGAAAGGGCATGACCAGTTTCTGCCCTCCGATTCGGGACGGATAGGATCTCCGTTTTTACAGTAAGGTTTAAAAATTAAAACTGCAATTATTATTAACCAGATTTATTATTCTGACTAAGTTCAAGGTTAAAATGTCTAAATAAAAACCGTTTATTGTTTAAATCTTGAGCATCCGCTTTCCTCTTTTAGGCACTACTCCATTTTGACGTTCCATTTTATCCATGCCTTATAATGATCTTGTAACTCTACATGAATACGATTTAAGTAACTCTGTCGCTATATTGAAAAGGAAATGTATGTATTGTTTAAATTGTGTAATTGATCGAGCAAAGTATTTTTAAATAACCACTGCATTTAAAGGAACGCCCTTTGACATTGCATCTAGACAGATGTCACAGGCGGAATGTCACATCTGTAGTTGAATCCGCTAACTAAAACCAAAACCAAATAATGCAAATCTTAATTTTTTCCTGAATAACGTGGTCGAATAGTTGAAATTAATTGTATAGATTCGTTAACCACAACGTCTAGCGCCATCTAGTGTGGGAAAGCAGCAGTAATTTGGTGAAACTTTTCTTAATTTTTTTCCGTTTTCTGAGCTTTCATACTTCTGAAACAGTTTTATCTGAAATTTTTGTCATAGGCAAGCATCCATTGTTCCACTGGTCAAGTCCTTTGGTATATCGGTAGATTACATCCCGGGGAAGGACATAGGCTACATTTTATCCCAGAAAATTAAGACGTTCCCCAGGAAACTAAAGTTTTAGTCTTCTAGTTGTTCATAAGTAAATAAAAAATATCTAAATGTAATCAAGTGTGGCTGAGGGAGGAAGAGCTTAGCCATATATTGGATTTGAATTTATATAATAATCTTCACATACCAGTGGCAGCATTGCATGTAAACAGTAATGTAGCAGTAACTAGCAGTATACTTACAGGTTTGCATGATATGCCTAGACACTGACAGCAAGCAGATTCTAATGAGTAAACACAAATTGGAAAAAGCGTATGAAAAGTTAACGGGACATCCTGTAAGTTTAAAATCATTTTTATGAGTATATTGTAATCAATATCCATACTACTACTAATACTATAAATGCAAAAGTGTGCCTGTCTGTCTGTCGGCTTTCACAGCCCATCCGTTCTATAGATTTTGATGAAATTTGGTACAGGGATAGGTTGTATCCCGGAGAAGGAAAAATACTTAATCAACGCCGATGAAGTCGCGGGCATTATATTATCTAGTATATTATAAAAGAAAGTGTACAACGTGTATGCCTCTCAAACTCAGAAACGTGTCCCGGTATGATCAAGGGAATTATATGGTGTGATAGCCCTCTGTCCGCCATCCCTGAAGAAGGTTCCGTGCTGGAAGATTCGCCCTCTAATTTAAAATTAATAAAATTTCTAGAACAGACCAGACCATTCCAGAATATTCCAGAAGACTCGAATATTGTGGGATGATCTGGAACATTGTGGACCATTCGAAGCCTTTTTATGTAAAGTTTGTAAAATGTCGTGTGGGTTCGAAAGTTTTGTTTTATTTGCTTCACTCAGTATTCTAGATGCAACACCCTCGCTACGCTCAGGAGTGGAAATTAATGAAAATAGACTTTTCTAAAAAATGATATGAAATGTGCACATTTCATACCCTGTAAATGAGTTCGAAAGTTAAACTTCCTGGCCTAGGCCAGTAAAGAATGTATGTATTTTCATTACATATCATAAGTTTGAATTTGGAATCTTTCTTCCTGAATATCTTGTAACTTGTTATAATGTTCTTTGGCCTAAATAGTTTTAATTTGGAACTCTACCGTATTACGCATTCAGCAATCACAGCGCAAAAAAATATATTAAAAAAAAGTCACTTGTTTCATTTTTTAGAAAAGCACTATACACACCTCGACCGGGAGAGCATTTCTGGTCTCGTATATAGCCTAACTAGTCTAACTAACACTCGACCAGAAAACGCGTACTTCCCGGTCTCGCGATGTAATGTACTATTATTGTATACCTTAAATAACAACACGTTTAAACAAATACAAAAAAATATGAAAAACTGTAGGTACAATAGGCGGCCTTATCGCTGAGAAGCGATCTCTTCCAGGCAACCTAGAAAAGAAAATAATAACAGAAAATTTGAATGGGGGTGCACACAAAGTAGGTAATACAATTAAGGGATTAATTTAATTTAATTTATTGAATTTAACAAAATAACTTTTACATATCATAATTAACTTCACGTCCTGAAACACGTTCTATGGCCAAATAATACTTACTATTATAAAAAGAGATTAACATAAATATAGGTACTTTTCATAGCACCTAGGGAACTAAGATAACTTGCAAGATATTTAATCAGAATTAACAGCAGGTATTAACCACTTGCAGAATATTTAATCTCGTTGCCCTTATCAAATTCATGTGCAAGTTTTTTAACTTGGACACATATCAGGCCGTGCATGTTAGAACACTAAAATATACTTATTCAAAAAAATCCTCTTCTGTTTTTGTAAACACTTGGTGCGATGCAAATTTAGATTTGAATACACAAGTTTTGCTACCAAGATCTTGTGTTTTGCGTAATTTTTTGATACGGCTTTTGTGTGCATTAACTCCATAAATGGCTGTTGATTTCCGAAAACAGAGTTTGTTTTCCAAAACTTCATCGATAGCTTTAAACATGTCAGTCATGTCATGAACAGCCTGTTCGTCCACCTCTCCACTCCTTGTTCCCTTTTTCTTGTAATTTCTGACAACAAAGTTATGATATCACTTCAATTTTACACAAACTAAAAAAACATTCATACTGTATGAATGTGCTCCGAACACTCCCGTATGAACTTACCCCATCACAAGAAAATGAAATCAAAATATTGCAAGAAAAAAGGCATGGTTGCCTATATATGGCATTTAGAATTATTCACAGATAAATTCACAAACTTGACCCTATTATCTTTAAAAAAAAAATAGATCTGAATAATCTAGAGGGCAGCTTTTATTAAAAAAAGACGTTAAACGTGAGGTTATTAAATTACTTATGCCTGGCCGAATCACGTTCCGTGTCATACAGACACGCTTTTCACACCGACTACTGGCAAACTCTATCAGCAACCACACACGTAAGTAAGCTACGTATGTCACCGTATGATTGAAAAAACTGTTAGATTATAATCTAACTCGCGAAATGGTACACTGTCGAAAGATTGTGAACCGATCAATGTTCTGAGTATCTATTTTTGAAATATTCATTGTATTGTCGCGAACCCATATGATTTTCAACTCAACGCGGCTAAAGAAGTTTACAGCACACGGTCAGGTATATACGATGTGTTTTACGTCATAATACGTCACAGCATGTCGGTATCGCGAAACCATAAGATTTTTCCCTACCAAAAAGTGCTCAACGCGGCTAAAGAAGTTTTCAGCACACGGTCAGGTATATATGATGTGTATTACGTCATAATACGTCACAGCATGTCTGTGTCACGGAACCCATAAGATTTTCTTCTACCAAAAAGTGCTCAACGCGGCTAAAGAAGTTTTCACTTCAAAACTACTGTTGTGCTGTCTTCTCAACAGGTCGAAGACTGTCGGGGTACGGGCCTCGAGGTCGAGCCTCCTTGCCCGGGCGTATTTAAAAAATACTAAACAAACATAAACATACTTTAAATTTTAGCCACCTTGTCAGATAAGTTTGTGGGATTATAGTTATTTAAAAAAAGTTAATTAATATGTTGCAGTACTGTCAAAACTTGACGGTACTGCAACAAATCTGCAAACAGTGCAGAGACTAGACTAGCAAGGGTATTTATGGAATGTTTGAATACTTCAGTATCATGTTGTTTCAGTCCTGTTATCTAGGAAAACGAGAACAAACACTTTGCCTACAATGTGCTCAGAGATTGATAAACTTTAGTATATTTAGATTCAATAGCTTGAGAGCCCGTGCACTGATGATGGACTTAGTTGAAAAACATGAATTAGTGAGTATACATTCATATAATTACATGTTTTCTTATGTATTGTGTACTTACCTACTATGTGTGTGTGCGTACCTATTACATAAGTTACACATACATGGTTTATGTGTGTGTAACTTACGTACTTCATGCATTGAATATTTAACTTGTCTCTCAACAGATAACAAGGCAACATTTTAAAAAGATAAGCAGCGCAAAACTAAAGAGTAATATGGTGTTGACAATGGAAGGCCTTAACAACAGTGATTTACGCATACTAGAACACTCCACAGAAGACACACAGATCCAAAAATCAAGAAAAGAAGAAGAAGAAAACAGACAGACAGAATTAGAGGAAACTGGAGAGAGAATTGTAGTGAAAACTGAAGAATGTGATGTCTTTATGTTAGTTGATGGAGACACGGAAGTGTTACATGAACATAACAATGACAAGGATTCTGTTTGGGATCCATTAAAGTATGAAAGCATTACTTTCCAATGTAAACTTTGTATGGAGGAATTTGTCCATGAACATGCATACATGCAACATGTGTGTGTGCATCTCCAGGTGATAGTTTTCCACTATTATACACTTTCATCAAATTGTTAATCTCTCATAGATTCTCTTAATCTCTCCAAGGACAGAAATGTTATAAATTTGTTTTGTTTTGCAGAGCGGTGAGGGTGATGGTGAATGTGACACGTCACAAGTCTGCAAGCCTCATACAGCTGTGAGCTGTAGCTCTTCACACTCTTCACTCATCACTGAGAACAAGTCAGTATACCTGCCAGTACCAATAACGTTTAGTTCAAGTTACCCTTTCTCATCACAATACCCTTTCCTCCTCTCTAACCTGCTATATGCAGTACAGCAACATACTGGCTAGTGGCTCCCCAGTACACGCGACATACATTCTGATATATATTTCACAGGCAGGCAGACCCCAGCCCTTCCGCACAAGCGGCTCAGACCACAGGTGAGATACTGTGTTATTTATTTCTCATTAAAACTTTCTAGTTTTAAATCGAGGAAAGACCTTAAGAAGAAATAAATAATTTTGTGACAAATAATATTATAGAAGTTCCCCCAACCGAAGAAGTATCAGTAGGATACAAACATCAGTTTCTAATAAAAGGATGACAGATTGTTTTGTCAAACTAAGTGTAGTCCAACAAACTTATCTGACTCGGTGGCCAAAATGGAAACAAATTTTTATGCCTGTTTAGTTTTTATTTTATGTTTTATATATACTAGCGACGCTGTCACCGGGTCAGATATGTTTGTCGGACTATATATGATATTTTTGACAATAAAGTTGTTCAATGTTTTGACCCGAGCGATTATTCTACAAAAATGATCTCTTTTGGTGCTTTTTTCTAAATGCTTTAGTTTGCTTATTTGAAGTGTTCGACTACCCCTTTTATCTAGAAACCAACCGTTTAGTGACATCACACTTCAAATACTTAAAAAGGGATTATTAGTTATTCTATTCATAAAAACTTAACATTCAAAATCATTCTATTTACATTTATCAAATCAAAAGTTTAAAACTTAAAATGCGCCGCTTCAGAGGCCTCTAGTAAGATAAAAGATAAGTGTTGCCCTGGGTGACCGTAGCCTTAAGTACTTACTAGAAATAATTTGACTAATACATTAATTTACACAAAATATTTTAATAATACTTAAAAAAATTGTAAACAAAAATCTCGTCGTCTTTGTCGTGTGGGGTCTGGCGACGTTTTCCGGTGCGGGGTAGAGCGTCTTGTGACCTCAACAACTGTCGGTCCTTCGAGCTAGGTGCCCGCTGTAGCTTCAACTTTGTGAATCGTCGGGCATTGTCGGTGACCACGCAGGCGCCATACTGCCGACGCTTAAAGCCATATTGTTTCACTAGCTTGTGCCCGCAGCTTCAAACACGTTAGGTTCGATTTTTGTACAAATTTCAAATCTCTCTTTTACCTCCTTAGGAGTAAAATCCTTTCTTAGCGAATGACTACGTCATTAAAGCTATCTTTCCGCCCGAGCCGTCCAGCTGTCACCCTTCCCTTTTATATATTTAGATTATTGTTGACTTTCGTGTTTTAGAATTATACTTTATCCATATTTAAAGGAACGTGATACGTGACATCAAACTCATTAATACTGTTGAAGATTACGTAAACGACAAAAGAGCATGGATTTGACTCGCTCCGGCAATGCTAAGGACAGCGGTTACATATGTATGTGTCACCGTAAGATTGTAAACACCGTTAGATTATAATCTAACTCGCGAAATTGCAAACTGTCGAAAGATTACAATTTAACGCTTTATTTTTCGGTAGATTGTAATCTGTTAGGAATATTAACCCGATAAAACCTAAGTGGCACTACTTCTTTATTTATGTCGAACCCTAACCTACAAGAAACAGACAAGAATACGTAAATACAATGAATATTTCAAAAATTGATACTCAGAACATTGAACGGTTCACAACCATTCGACAGTTTACAATTTCGCATTTTACAATCTTACGGTGACATATAGGTACATTAATAAAATTGTAAGCCAAGTTTCTGGCTGGTTCTTCTCGGTAGAAATGGCATTCCGCACCAGTGGTAGATTCACATAACGATTCAAAAGCACTTGTAAAAGTTAATTGGAATAAAAAAAAATTGAATTTTGAATGAGTAACATATTGTTTAAGTATTACTTTAAGCGTTGTCAGTATGGCCCCAGCTCCTCATTTCTGCTTTGATCACGTAAGATACTCCGAGCGTAGCTCTCTCCGTCGACCGCTGAGTGTCCCTGGGCCTTGTAATCAGGTCCGAAGGTAGCCATGCCTCGCAACCGTATGTCATCACTGGCAACAAGCACTGGGGCCATACTGCCAACACATAAGCAATTACTCAAATAACATTTTGATGTCACGTACCTTGACGTTCCTATAAAATAAGGATTATAATAGGGATGATGACAACTCAATCAAATCAGCAACTCTTTATCAAACTTAAAAACGCTCTTCTAGTATGGAAATTAAGTATGAAATTCGCATCATCAAATTTCAACGCACTTTTTTTCTTTAATCTATATTATAAAATAAAAAATGGTTTTCAAACTTAAAACTAACCGAGGATGTGAATTTTAGGTCTTTTGGCAGACCCTCTCGTTAATAATCAGTTAGAAATAGTTTATTTTTGATATAGGCATCATCCCTATTATTCTAAAACACGAAAGTCAACAATAATGAAACAATATGGCTTTAAGCGTTGGCAGTATGGCCCCAGGTCGAACGCTCTGTGGCGTACACGGTACAATATTGTACATGAAGACTTTCCGAACGCTGTCCAACCGAACGAAATTTGAATACGGCGGCTGATCTCAAAATTGGATCTTCCTAGCTAGAGCGTGTACTCCAGACTTTTCGAAACTTTTAGAGTCGAGTAGATATAGAGTTCTCAACGATTTCTTAGTGAAGCGGATTAATGATTAAGAATGCTCAAAGAAAAAAATATCGCGTTTTTTAGTGCCTAGTATTCCGGATCACTTTTCTTCTATATACTTTGATAAATTTAACTAATTTGGACTTGTTTTTCGACTGGTCCTTCGGTTCACATTTGAGGCGTTTAGTTTGTATTACACTTTGCATATTTGCGGCTTTCTTGTCAGCGACAGATCGCTTCCGAATAGCCAGTGCTTCGAGGGAATTCCTCACGTCGAACTGATGATTATCATTGCTCCGATGATCATGTACCGGGTTGGTGCCGTTCCAAACTTTGTATTTCACGTAATATCTCGTGACATCGCTGATGTCTCGCTTCTGAACTGATTTGACGTCTGTTGAGGGTGTTGACGGCAAACGCGACACGGAGCGGCCGTTCTCTACTTGTTGCATAATTTCTAAGTTTTGTTTGTCAACGTGCTCCGTAGAGACGTCCGCGGTTGCTTCCGTTGTTGATTGCGGAGAGTTATCTGTAACAGGAAGTCAATATAAAATCCATAAAATGTTCTCCCGACGGAATTTCGGCCACGGCGGCCTATCTCCAGAGAGATAAGCCATCTGCGCGGGGGATATTATAGTGCACAAGTGTGTGCGCAAACACAGGTGTACTTTCATAGCTTGATGGGACGGAAAACCCGGTATGACCGGTGAGAGGTCAGGCGCAGGACCGACGGCTTAACGTGCTCTCCGAGGCACGAGGCTGAAACACCGCCAACTTCCTATCTTCAGGCTATTACTGAGAATTTCTTACCAGAAAAATCCAATACTTGTTATGGCCTGACCCGGGACCTTGTCGGCCGCAGTCAAACATGCTAAACACTAGCTAGACCAACGGGGCAGCTATAATATAAAATCCATAGGACGTAGTCGAGGCTCAGCGGCCATAGTATGGCCGTATGGCTTAAAGCAATACTTAAGCAATATCACTCAAAATAACAGTTTGATGTCATGTACTTTGACGTTTCTAAACTAAGGATTATAATTCTAAATGACGGAAGTCAACAATAATGTAACAGTAACAAGAAAGTCAGCAATAATGTAACAACATGACTTTAAGCGTTGGCAGTATGGCCAATGGCACGGAACCAAATTTCATCACAATCGGTCGAACAGGTGGACCGTGAAAGCGTAGAAGACAGATAGACACACTTTAGCATTTAGAATCTTAATCCGTTCTGAAGTTATAGGTGATCGATTTTCATGGTCTTGGTTTGTTGTATTTGTCTCCGTCAAGAATAGCAGAATAACTATTAAAAGCATTAGAAAATTGACGAAATAAATGAATAAAAGAAAAACATTTTCCCTTGATTTTCCCATACAAAAGCCACGCGGGCATCAAGTAGTATTACTATATAATATTCTGCGGTGTGACCTGGTGGGTGAGCGCCAGTCAGCGTCGCCAGTTGCTGCAGGCTGCGCGCCAGCTGCAGTAGCCCGCTGTCTACACCGTGCGCTATCTGCGGCACACCGGACGCTCTGAGCTGATATAGGCAGACAGATAGATAGATAAATACTTTATTGCACACATGAATTAGAGGTGTTAACATATCGCTAAACGGTTAAACAGTCAACGGTTAACGGCTGTAAACTGTAGTAAAAAAACAATGTTTTCTTTTCACAGGAGTAAAGATAGTTTACTACCATTAACCGCTAACCGTTTAACAAACCGTAGTAAAAAAACAATGATTTTGAAGTGAAAACTTCTTTAGGCGCGTTGAGCACTTTTTGGGAGGGGGTAAAAATTTAAATTCGCGTGACCGTGACCGACATGCTAGCGTGACCGACGTGCTCGCGAACAGCGACAAGCTCGCGAATATATAAATATTATATATAGGGGTATGGCAGTTATTTTAAACCCATATCCCTAATCGGTTTCCACACGGCATCGTATGTATAATTATAATGTATGTACCAAATTTCATCCAAATCGGTGGAAAAGATGGGCCGTGAAACCGTAGCAGACAAACAGACACACTTTCGCATTTATAATATTAGTATGGATTAGTATTAGTAAATAGTAAATTAGTAGTTAGTATTAGTATAGACAAATTGAATTAATGTTTTGTTTCAGTCTATGCCGCGCGTGTTGTGTCGCACGACAACGATGAAACGCATACAACTGAGGAAGCCAATACGATGCAGAAAACTGAAACATGTCTTGAAGTTGGCAATGGCCGCCATATTGATAGCATATATAAAACAAACGTCAATGGTAATAGCAATACAAACTGTGCAGTCGAATTGGGCGAGTTTCTCACGAAAACACGAAAGGCTTTGCGGTATTGTTACCGCCGTATTACGACTAAAGATTTCAGTTGTCAGACAGATCTCCCATCGACAGAATACATAGAACGAGTCACTAACATTAGTGGACTAAAAACGAATGCCATTAATATACAATGCAAGAATTCATCACAAACTAGGCAACCATCGTTTCCTTGTGAGATTTGCGGAGAAAATTATAAACGTAAAAGTCTCTTATTTAAACACATTAGAAAGACTCATCGAGAAGTGAAACCATTTACTTGCAATATTTGCCAACACAAATACAAATTTAAAAAGGGTTTGACGAAGCATATTATGATGAACCACACTAGTGAAAAGTCATATCGTCGTTGTAAGTTTTGCAATTAAAAAACTGTAAGAAAATGGGCTCTTATAGACCACGTGAGAACTCACACGGGTGAAAAGCTATTCTCTTGTGAGTTGTGCGCGTATAAATTTGTAGCTAAAGGTGAGTTAGAGAGGCACATGAGGACTCACACTGGTGAAAGGCCATACTCCTGCGCTTTGTGCAAGTACAGATCTGCACTCAAAAGTAATACTCAATACTCAATACTCAATACTCAAAGATCCACATGAGAACTCACACTGGTGAAAAACCATACTCTTGTGAGTTATGCGAGTATAAATGTACATGCAAAACTGGTTTAGTTCGCCACATGAGAACTCACATTGGTGAAAAGCCATAACTTAAGAATTGTGCAAGTACAAAAATGTGCAGACAGTGGTCAACTTGTGAGGCGCATGAGTTCACATTGGTGATAAACCTCCTTATTGTGAGTTATGTCATTAATATCGCCACGATTTAATTAGAAACAGATTATTGTATCGCAAATATTTTCGTAATTTTACTAAAAAATCTAATCAGTAGATCAGATTTTTTTATTTACTTTTGGTGGAACGTTTAAGAACTGTTTTCAACATTCCAATTCAAAGAGTTTGATTATAATTATTGAATGTACTATTTAATAATTAATTGTGCATTAACATTTTTGCGATGTATTAGCGTTAAAAGTAAAAATTATTGTTATATGTTTTAATTTATTCCCTATGTTAATTAATAAAAAGGATTTATCTTTGATATTTGAATTTTTTTTTTTGTTATAATTCTAATTTCCTCCTGATTTTGCATATGATAGTTTTTCAATTATTGATAGAAAACTATAAATATGCATTTTGGATATTTCGATATTAAGTTCATTTGGGCTTTCACCAAGAATGCCTCAATTTTAGAGAACATCTACAACATAAAGGTATAATATAGTACAAGAGGGCTAGTATCGCACCGCTCGCTTAGTGCGCAGCGTAGGCACTATAGCTAGTTATATTTATTGACATGTAACAAATAGGGATGGACAATAAATAGTGCGCTGCAAGTGCAATGTTGATAAAATATATCTGAACGGTACGGTACCTATTGTTGTGTATGTATGTAGGGTACATACATACGCAACAATACGTTCATACGAATATTGTAAATGTAAAATTTGGTTTGTCCTTCAATCACGCCTCAATAGAGCAACGAAACGACCAGATTTTTTTGTATTGGTTAAAGAGGTTCCATGAATTGAGTGCAGCAAACCGACAAACGCGCATCGACTGCTGCGTTACATTACTCAACCGGCACAATAATGAAGGGATTTTAAATCGAATTATTACCTGTGATGAAAAGTGGATCCTGTACGATAATCGGAAACGCTAATTGCAATGACTGAACCCTGGCGAACCAGCCAAATCCTGCCCCAAGCGAAAATTGACTCAAAAAAAATTACTTGTGAGGGTTTGGTGGACTAGTGCAGGTGTCGTTCACTACGGCTTTCTTAAATCTGGCCAGACGATTACGGCGGATGTCTATTGTCAGCAACTGCAAACCATGATGGAAAAGCTAGCTGCTAAACAACCGAGGCTGGTCAATCGCTTTATGCTGCTTCAGGACAACGCTAGACCACACACTGCACTACAGGCGGCTACCAAATTAGAGGAGCTTCAATTGGCATGTCTAAGACATTAGACCTTATTCCCCGGACCTTGCTCCAACAGATTACCATTTTTTTCGAAATTTGGTTATCTTCTTGCAAGGGAAAGAATTCATCTCCGATGGGGCAATCCAAAGCGCCTTCAAAGATTTTATTGAATCCCGTCCGAATGAGTTTTTTAGTAAAGGGATCAATGAACTACCTGTGAGATGGCAAAAGTGCATAGATAGCAATGATACATACTTTGATTAAATAGATATATTATATTTTTAAAAAATCGACTTTATGTTCCTCCCTTACAAAACGCCAATTTCATATGTAAGGACCTAATATAAATGCGAAAGTTTGGATGGATGGATTTTTGTTACTTAATCACGCCAGAACGGCTAAACGGATCTGGATGAAATTTGGCACAGAGATAGTTTCTAGTATAGAATATAGTCATAGGTTACGTACTTAACCTAGGCGAAGTCGCGGGCATCAGCTAGTTGAAATTATACCTGACTCGTGTCCCCAAGAGGCTCGTCCCGCAACTTGTCCGCGACGGTTAGCGCCGTGCGGGACAACGTTTTAACTAGTCGCGCCTTCTGCTCGGCTGCGTCGCAAGTTTGCGCTCCCGGCTGATGTTCCCCACTCTGCATTCAAAGCCGAAGCGTTTTCACGCATCCGTATCAGACATTATCCTACGTGACACGTAATCCTAGTTGAGCGACACGATAAGACGCCATAGACAGTGACAGACGTATATGTAGGAAGGCAAAGGGGTTTAAAACCAAGGGATGCGGGGTTTTGACCAGGCTGCCCTAGCGCTTGCTACATTTAGGGCTAATTGTTCAATGGTCAGATAAAGTTTATCGGAGGAATAAATTTGACGCTTCGACGGATTTTCATTACAAAATCTGTCAAAACGTCAATACGATATGATGCGACTTATTAACTTTAATCGTCGTGTTGCATTACGCGACAACGTAGGCCACGTAAAGCTACTGTTTGACACTGTCGCTAGATGCAACGCGACGCGACATTATCATTACGTGGCAGTATGGCCCCTGTTCTTGTTTTGGCAGAACTATACCTGCGCGGTGCGTCGGTTGCAGTCATCCAGCTCGGCGCGGTACGCAGCCAGCGCGACGCTCAGCGCTTCCAAGTACACGCCGCCGTTCTTGATGACATTGTCCACCTGAATTAACTCGTACATGTAAGTATTTACAATGTAAATACATGATGTCTTCGAAAATAAAACGAGTGTGCTGTACACGACTGAAGTAAAAATTAGTAACTGGCTATGGAGAAAGAGAAAAAGAAAATGTGCTTTTGTTAAAAACTGTATCTTGTCTGGATATAAAAATAAAACTACCCACATTATTATTTTGAGCGTTTGGTGGACTAGTGCCGGTGTCGTTCACTACGGCTTTCTTAAATCTGGCCAGACGATTACGGCGGATGTCTATTGTCAGCAACTGCAAACCATGGTGGAAAAGCTAACTGCTAAACAACCGAGGCTCGTCAATCGCTCTAGGCCACTGCTGCTTCAGGACAACGCTAGACCACACACTGCACAACAGACGGCTACCAAATTAGAGGAGCTTCAATTGGAATGTCTAAGACATCCACCGTACTCCCCGGACTTTGCTCCAACAGATTACCATTTTTTTCGAAATTTGGATAACTTCTTGCAAGGGAAAAAATTCAACTCCGATGGGGCAGTCCAAAGCGCCTTCAAAGATTTAATTGATTCCCGTCCGAATGGTTTTTTTAGTAAAGGGATCAATGACATACCTATGAGATGGCAAAAGTACATAGATAGCAATGGTACATACTTTGATTAAATAAATATATTATATTTAAAAAAATCGACTTTATGTCCCTCCCTTACAAAACGGAAATTTCATAGATAGACCTATTAATATCAAAGGTGAGTTGGACATCTATTTCAAGTTCTTTTTTTTAATTGATTGTACGGCCCTGGATACAGTCCTTTTTAAGTTGTATGTGGTGGTGTAAATATACATGCACTTATCACCAACAAAAAGCTAGCGGAAAGGTCTGAGCGAGCAACTGGAAATCTTTCCGAATATTAATCCCAACGAGTCCTTTTGATGAAATAAATTATGAGACTTTGTTACCTGCTGCAAATAAACTTTTCTATCCGGCTATTTTTTATTCCGAAAAATCAATGAGTCAAATAAGACTGACTATATATAATATTAATCTATATTAATATTATAAATGCGAAAGTTTGGATGGATGGATCGTTGTTAGTCAATCATGCCAGAACAGCTGTACGTATCTGGATGAAATTTGGTACAGAGAAAGATTATTCTGGAATAACACATCTAGGCTATTTTATCCCGGAAAATTTGAGTTCCCGCAGGAACCAAAAAACCTCAATCGACGCGGACGAGGTCGCTGGTATCAGCTAGTAATATTATAAAAAACTAGCTGATACCCACGAAAGTAGCCCATTCCAGACTATAATCTATATCCGTGCAAAATTTCATTCAGATCCGTTCAGCCGTTCTGTCGTGATTGAGTAACAAACATCCATCCATTCAAACTTTCCCATTTATAATATTAGTATAGACTAGATGTCATTCATAATATTTATGTACGGCTAGAAGTGCGCGATAATTACCAACCTCTTTCGTCCTAAATGCCGTATACTGAAACTCCTCTGCATAATTGGACGCGTGGTTAACTTCATCGTAATTCTCGCGGGCAACACCCAATGAATTCACTTCGTCGTATTCGGGATGTTCGCGGAATTGCTCTTCGCCCAGTGACCTCCCCACTTCCGCCATGTCGACGATCCATGACGTCACTTCCGACGACCATACCGCCAACGATAAGACGACAAATGCTTTGACAGGTGTCATTTTCCCAGGCTCAGCCATGGCGGGTAATTATGTAGACCTGAGAACCCGCATCAAGCATTGTTAGCGTCTCTATCGGGTATTTGACTACTATTCAAATAAATTATTTTTTGTTGATAATTAAATAGAGGATCTCCCAAAAGTCGTAATATCCACGTCCCCTAATAGTTTTATGTCGAATAACAATTTTAAACAATCGATTAAGTAAAAAAGTGCGTTGAACTATAATGACGTCACATTTCACAACTTCATATAAATCCCATAGCTACTTAATGACGCGTTTTGACGTTTGAAAAAAGGTGCTGATTTGACTTTACTTAATCAATTGGGTATTTGACAGCAAGTCAAAACAGCAACAATTTTTTCTACTGCAACACAGCAACAATTTTGTCCACCGGGTCAGATAAGTTTGACGGACTATATTTTAGTTGAGAGATTGTGCATTTCAGAATCAGCCCCATTGTGAACAACTCTCATTTTACGGTTTCCTTACGATGTTTTTCTTCACCATCAGAGCATTTAATAAACCGTGGGAGATATTAATATAGGTACCTAATTGATTCGTTCACGCACATTTAACTCCGATAACTTAGAATCCTTGGGAATTCTTATTTCTTATACATATACCTACTTTTAAAAGGGGTTCCGGTTATACGAATGTGCCGTGAAAAGGTAAATAAAATCTAATTATTACAATAAAGTTTTTATAACGGCATTAAACAAATCGATTTTAGTTTTTTAGATTACTTAGTCACAGTTTTAGACAATACAAAAATAAAATGAAATAGTAAAGAACGGGCTTACATAATAGTTACTATCGTATGATTAGCCCAATGAACATTTAAGGCTAATTCTCAGATTTCGTGCAAATCGGACGAAAATGAGAGAATTTTTTAAAATGTTGAATGTTGATCCAAACCAAAATATAGGTCAAAATAAAAATTAATTGCACCGAAGTATTTCCAAGATAAATTCATTTGAAATTTTATGTCACTGAAGGTAATAAGATCTGCTGTGCTGGTAAAGATTTTGGTGATGAAGGCGTTGATATTAATGTGATGTTAATGAAATGAAACTTCACCTCCAACAATAAACGCATTTTTATTAAAATAAAAATACAGAATTAAATACATATAATATAAGCACTAACCGAAAATACTGTCGCAATGCTACGAAAAGGAGGATGGCGAGAATGCATGTATTTTGGGACCCACTGAAAAGGGTAGGGGCGTTCATCATGGGAACTTACTAATAATTGTAGAACGTAACAAAAATAAGAAAAAAGTAAATAGTAAGTAAGTCTAAATGTGGGAAAAAAGATACACGTAAAAGTAGAATATAACCTAAAAATTATTAATCAAAAACTAAAAAGGGCTATTTTTCTATCAATAATTTGTATCAGTATTAGTATGAATGAGTAGGTAGGTACTTATGCCTAGTAATAATTAGGTAGGTACTTATGTGTGCGAGAATTCCGCAATAATTCTACTCACACTATATTTCGAAATAACTCTTATCTTCTTAGATCTTTCTTATCTTTTAACAAATTGAGTATCAATAATATCAATATAGATTTCTTTTGCACCACTGCTACCTCTATGTGGATTCTGCCCCCCGATTGTGTAAGAATAGTCGATCAAATCGTCAAAGTTGGGCGTCAAAGCAAAATAAACCATAACAGCATTGAATTAGAGCTTAATTTCGTGTATCCATTCTCATTCGTTTAGGTATGTACGATACCATAATGTGATTTCGGCATGGTTATAAACTCGCCGGCATATTTAGCGGAACATAAAAAAAGGGTCCATAATTAAAAAAATATGGTTTTATTTTAAAATCTACTTACTACACTTCTTTTGTTATTTAAAGTTTCATTTGTTTTACTTAAAATGAGATCACATTAAGAACAGATTTTGCGAGTAAAGGCTATTTGTGAAAAATGGTACATTTTTGAACTTTTCATGTAACCGGGAAAAGTGAAATTTAATATTAAAATAACAAATAATTAAATTAGAAAAATGGTGATTAATATCGAGTATTTCCTCCACGTGCTCTTATTAAAGTTTCTACCCGTCTAGGCATACTGAGAATGATGTTATCGATGGTCTCCTGGGATAGTCTCCGCCATTCCTCAACTACGGCGATTCGCAGTTCTCCCACATTGGCAGGAGCTGGAATTCTGGACTTAACTTTTCTTTTCAGCAAGTCCCAAACGTGCTCTATTGGGTTCATATCCGGTGATCTCGCCGGCCACTCCATAACAGTGATATTCATATCATTAAGATAAGCTTGAGTTACCCGAGCGGTATGCGGCCGAGCATTATCCCGCATAAAAACAAAATCTTCACCGATATATGGGGCAAACGGTACGACATTTTCTTCTAAAACTTCTCTAATATAGCGGTCTGCAGTCAGACTTCCTCTGCCAATCACTACCAAGTCTGTGCGAACTCCCAAACAAATGCCCGCCCAAACCATTATTGATCCACCACCGTATGCAACTGTAGTTTCAAAATTTGTCTGAATGTATCGTTCTCCTTTGCGTCTGTATATTCTTTGCATGCCGTCAATTTGATTTAAGAGAATTCTGCACTCATCCACTAAACAATACCTTACTCCATTGGTCTGCGTTCCAAAGTCGATGTTCCTGAGCAAAAGTTAACCTGTTTCTACGATGATTTACCTCGAGCCTTGGAGCCTTGGCGGGCACAAATGAACCCAAACCAGCTTCTTCGAGCCTTCTTCGTACCGTACGCTCACTTACGGTTACACCCCGCACTGCTTCTATTCTTTCATTTTGTTTTTATGCAGGATAATGCTCGGCCGCATACCGCTCGGGTAACTCAAGCTTATCTTAATGATATGAATATCACTGTTATGGAGTGGCCGGCGAGATCACCGGATATGAACCCAATAGAGCACGTTTGGGACTTGCTGAAAAGAAAAGTTAAGTCCAGAATTCCAGCTCCTGCCAACGTGGGATAACTGCGAATCGCCGTAGTTGAGGAATGGCGGAGACTATGTATGTATGTATGTATATTCTTTACTGTACACCACAAAATATAAAAAAACAGATAACAAACATGAAAACTTAAAACGTAGGTACAATAAGGTGGTCTTATCGCTAACCAGCGATCTCTTCCAGACAACCTTATCGATACGGAGACAATGAACAAGTGGATATGGGAGGTGGTGCATAAAAATAAACTTAAATACTAATAGATACATAAACTAAACAATATCATAAAATTATAACGTATTAATACACTAATATATATAAAACAAATAAAATAGACATACGTAAGACTAAATACATAACTAAATACACATAAAGATTGGACAAATTAAACATGTCTATCCCAGGAGACCATCGATAACATCATTCTCAGTATGCCTAGACGGGTAGAAACTTTAATAAGAGCACGTGGAGGAAATACGCGATATTAATCACCATTTTTCTAATTTAATTAATTGTTATTTTATTATTAAATTTCCCTTTTCCCGGTTACATGAAAAGTTCAAAAATGTACCACTTTTCACAAATAGCCTTTACTCGCAAAATCTGTTCTTTATGTGATCTCATTTTAAGTAAAACAAATGAAACTTTATATAACAAAAGAAGTGTAGTAAGTAGATTTTAAAATAAAACCATATTTTTTTAATTATGGACCTTTTTTTATGTTCCGCTAAATATGCCGGCGAGTTTAGTTAAAAACCTAGATAGTGACATAGGCTACATTTTATTCCGGAAAATCAAAAAGTTCCCACGGGATTTTTAAAAAACCAAATCCATGAGAATGAAGTCGCGGGCATCAGCTAGTGTCATATAAGTAGTGATATTGATAAAATCATTTACAATCGTATCGATACTTTTAAAGTACTCGTGTTAGTATCACAAGACGATAGTAATACTATGAATACTCATTTCAGTAGGTATCGATCATACATCGATGGTGTCGGTACATCCCTACAAAAATAAAAAATAATGACTAGTGCTGTCATGTCAACAAAATGTCTATCTATGTCAATTGCGTTCCGTTAGTGCAAGATGACTTATTTTTTAATAAATTATAATAATTTCTTTCTTTTGAATCCCGTATCTTAGAGTCTCAATAATTTTTATATATACGTCGTATAAACATATGATTATAATTAATATCAACTTATACTTGTACGATGCTTCCTTAATTTTTATATTGTGTGGTTCTTAGCTCGCCATTGTTCTTTTAATACAACAACCAATTGAACTTGCTGCGTGAAATATTTTATGTTTAAATTTTTCTTTGTCTTTTATAATAATATTGCTAAAGGGATTCTAATCTTATTTATTTAATGCTTTAGAACCCTCTTTTAATTGTTTTGTAAGATATTTTTCAAATATTCATCTCTTTTTAACTTTTCTTTTTTACCTTCATTTATATTATTGACTAAAGCGTCCACCTTATTTTCTGTTGTCTTGGGTTCCCTTTTTGCGACTTTTTTTCTTTTCCAGTAATTTATACAGCCTTCTCTGTATTCGTTTTTTTTCCATTAGCACTTTTTCAAGTTATTTTTTTTAAACATCTTTGTTTTTATGTGTTTCGTATTCTTTTATTTATTCTTTCTTATATATTTGTCAATTGGTACATAAAATGTTTCGCTCTTGTTCTTTTTCTTTCATTGTCGATGGTCCACTAAAAGTTCCTCTTTCTTATTTTTGCTGCATGCTTTTTTAAATTTTCATGCCTATTTTTCCTTTTTAGTCTTTATTGTCTTGAAGTCATGTTTCTAATAGACTTAATTTCCTTTTCTTATTTGCGTTTTAAATATCTTAGTCATACTCTTTCTTTCTTTCTCGAATTTTTTCCGGCTTCTTTAATTCTTCGTATTTTTGTCTTTTATGTAGTCTAGCCTGAGCAAATTTTCTTCATGCGTTTTTCTCAACATGGTGATTGGTGATACCTAAAATCGATATGGAGATTATATTTATATCTGTCACCGTAAGATTGTAAAAACCGTTAGATTATAATCGAAAGATTG
The DNA here is from genome assembly GCA_964035005.1 of Erebia palarica. Taxonomy (NCBI): domain Eukaryota; kingdom Metazoa; phylum Arthropoda; class Insecta; order Lepidoptera; family Nymphalidae; genus Erebia; species Erebia palarica. The sequence goes on along the minus strand of OZ035994.1, from coordinate 9,123,092 downwards.
TAAACTGTTCAATGTTCTGAGTGTAAATTTTTGAAATATTCATTTTATTTACGTTTTCTTGTCTCTTTCTTGTAGGTTAGGTTAGGGTTCGACATAAATAATTAAGTAGTGCCCGGCCACAGGCCTATCAGATTACAATCTACCTAAAATTATGTGTTAAATTCTAATCTTTCGACAGTTTAGAATTTCGCGAGTTAGATTATAATCTTAACGGTTTTTACAATCTTACGGTGACACATCCAAATACGAAGCACAACGATTTTACATAGTAATTAGGTCAGTTGGCACAATTCGTATTATACGTCAAAAATAGTCCAGCAATATTTATTGAAAAATTCATCATTACCTTCAGTTCAGCATCATTACCTTCAGTTTTAAACCTGAAGGTAAATGAAGGTAATGATAGTGTGGGAAGTGAGATTTTGGCATTTTTACCAATTTATCAGCGTATTTTAAAAATCAATAAATATAAATAATAAGCTACATACTCACATCGTTTAAAGTTAAATAAAGAAGATAAAACTATTAAGATAAACTATTTAGTTACTTACCCTACAATGATTACGACGGTAAAGAGTGATTAGTCGTGACAAACACCATCCTCGGACATAAACACGAAAATAACTTTGTTTCGTCAAGCGCACGGCCACTCTGCAACGTGCCTGGATAGATTGATTAGCACTTAGCATGGGGCAGAGGGGAAAGAAGTGCAAAAGTACACTGTAAGGATATTTTGGAATTACATTCTCAGCCGAAGGTAATTAGTTTTCTTCCGTGACAAACTTTTGTTATTCTTTTATAAATTTATTATTTATTATTTTTATAAATCAGAGAACTAGCCATAAATATATAGCTAGTATTGGTCCGTCACTCAGTTTATTCGCAATATTACCACTGAAAATGGTTATCAGAAAAGTTATCAGATGCAAATCGCGTGAGACTTATTATTAGCCATAGCTCCGAGGATACTAGGAGGATCGAGATAGTACCTACCAAGAGTCAAGGAATATATCGAGTGACGTGTGAGCGTTTGAATTTTAAAAATCGGCTGGAAACTTTAATGGAATTTTGTTTTTTTTTAAAGACGAGGTTTTGGGTGGGTTTTTGTTTACTAAATTGTAAATATTTCGGAAAAAAACCGACTTAAGAAAAAACGAAAAAAAGGGTCCTAGGGTTTTGCTAAAAATGGTGAATTTTTAAAAAAATCGGTTAATTATGGTGACCCTTTAGATTTGGAATTGTAGAAAAACGATGCTTCTATGATTAATTATTGACCGATCGTCATGGTAATGGTGTTAAAAGATGCGGATGCAGACGAGAAGTGCATTCGAGTTGGAATTTTGCAAATCAGTTAATCCATTTTTGAAAATTTTTGAAAAAGCGATTATTATTTCAGAAAATTGTTTTCGTAAATTTTTGTTGTGTTCATTTCCAATGCTCCGATTCTTGCGAGGAAAGTACATTTTTATATTTGAGTCATAATAAGTATACATACCCCTTTATAAAATTACCTAATTAAATACCTTACTAAAATCAGTCTAACTAGCTAGGCAAGGTCGTCGACTGATTGTAAACACATTATATATGATACTGCAGTTGTGAGGAATTAACAATTAATACCTAAAGATAAAAAGAGCTATTTGGTAACAAAAGGATGTTTTTTGCGCAATCGGCAGTTTCCCGCGGTGTTCTTGCGCGGAAGGTGAACGCTTGGTTGGCTGCGACGACCTCCCTGGCGCAGTAAATTTATTTAGGTGGTCCTCGGTTCGATTTCCAGAGGAGGCTATTATAGATTTACAATTAAATTAATGGATTTTGGCTTTTTAGCGGCAGTGTACCATACCCATGAACAACCATATGGATGGTGTATATGTCACCGTAAGATTGTAAAAACCGTTAGATTATAATCTAACTCGCGAAATTGTAAACTGTCGAAAGATTATAAACTGTTCAATGTTCTGAGTGTAAATTTTTGAAATATACATTTTATTTACGTTTTCTTGTCTCTTTCTTAGGGGCGACCACCTCCGATATGAACCTACCAGGACCTCCGCGACGGTTTTATATTAATGAGCGCCTAACTAAAATTAACAGGCAACTATTTAACAAAGCGCGAGCAGCAGCAAAGAATGGTACCTAAATGGAAATTTACTTGGACTAGAGACGGGAGAATCTACAGCAGGAAAACTGAAGGTCAGACGGGGGTCCGGATCAGGACAGACCAATACATTATGCGTGTTTTTGGGACAGAGAGTATCTAACCAAATTTTTGAACATTATGGTTACAACATTAATCGGTCTAATGATGGCACAAGCATAGTTAGTTTCTGTTTTGATTCTATTAAGGCTAAATACAGATATCTTGTTATAGAAAATATACCGTTACATCCTCAATCAAATCCAATAAATCTCAATATGTACCTACTTACATAATCCTAAAAAAAGCGTACAAACTTTCCTTCTGAATATTATTGCGTCAGGAGGATTTTTACCATTACTGTATATTCACATATTACTGCATACTACATTAATCTACTGTACGTTAATTGTTTTGAATTTATGATCTATCTAGATGCTACTGCACATTACTTGTTGTTTTATATTAATTGTCTATTTTTTGTTGTTTGTTCACCTGTTTATGACAAAGATGTCCGTTCAAAAAAAATGTTATTTTCTTTATTTAGGGTAACAATCTGCAGGAAAAATATTCTGGGTGTGCTTTCCACTGGTAGTCAAGTCGGAATTTTGGAAATAATAATGTTTAATTCCACAAAATATCTTCTTGTCATTAATATTAGCTATCGCCGGTCTTGAAAAATATTTAAAGATTGGTTTGCTAAATGTCAGATCGCTTAATACAGGTAAAGAAGAATTTCTTGAAGCCATGCGAAAGTATATGCCAGATATACTGGCACTGAATGAAACGTGGCTACGGAGCGGAGAGAGTACTGACGCTTTTCATATACCTGGCTACTCCTTTAAACACGTTCCCAGGGATACAGGTAAAAGAGGTGGCGGTGTCGGGTTCTATATTAAAAAATGGCTAAAGGTAAGAGTAATTCAACAACCTCAGACAGATCTAGAACAGATGTGGCTAGAGGTAGCAATTAAAGGAGTGCGCTTGGCGATTGGAACAGCTTACAGGCCGGAGTATCAGTTTGTGAACGAATCTATCGATGAGCTAAGTGAGACACTGAGTGCTTTATCCGCATATAACTTTCAATACAATATCTATTGACTGATTTCAACATCAACCTACTTGACAGTGAGAATAAAAATGCTAAGGAGTTCCTAAGCTTTTTGAATCAGCAAAATTATTCACAGCTTATAAAAGAGGCGACAAGAGTAACAGAAACAACCGCAACGCTCCTGGATTTAGTTATTACAGATGCACCATCACGCTGTATAAAGGTAGAAGTCATACATAATACATGACTAAGTGATTATGCCCTGATATTGGTTGAACTTAATATTAAAAAACCAAAGAGGCCAGTGCAATATATCAGTAAAAGATGTTTAAATAAAATAAATGAGGAACTATTCTTGCAAGACCTGCGCGCTACCCCATGGGATGAAATCATGTGTCTGGACAGTATAAACTCAATGGTAAGTCAATTTAATAAACTAATAATAGAGTTGTTTGATAAACATGCACCAATAACACACGTCAAAATTAATGAGAAACCTCATTAAAAATTTCACAAATGCTAGCATAAAAAGGGAGCAAAATGCCTATTTCACATTTTATGTAAACAATAATCACAAAAATCCAAATAAAATGTGGTATCATTTTAAAAAGATTGCTCCTTTTGGCAACAACATTCAAATTGAAATCCCTAACCATTTAAACGATCATTAATAAATTTAAGCAAAATAGGTAAGTACTCAGACAGCGTGTTTTCTTTAAAATGATGTTCGCAAAAGGACATCTCAAAAATAATTAAGGGTATAGCAACAAATGCAGCAGGACATGATAACATCTCTATGAATATGATCAAATTGACACTTCCGTTCACTTTACCAGTCATTACGTACATTATAAATACATCTATCTCCGAGAATGTTTTTCCAGATCTGTGCAAACTAGCAAAGGTTATTCCATTGCCGAAGTCATCCAATGTCACGGATTTCAAGGACTTGCGACCTATTAGCATACTGCCGGCTGTCTAAGATAATTGAAAAATTTGTCTGCTCTCAACTTTCTGAATATCTTGAAATACATAACATTTTACCGGCGGTCCAGTCCGGTTTTAGGAAGGGCCATGGAACAGCAACCGCCTTAACTGCGGTAACTGATGATATTCTCACGGCATATGACAGGGGAGAGGGCACGTTTCTAATACTGCTGGATTTTTCCAAGGCATTTGACTGCATAGATGTGGAGCTAATGTTGGCTAAACTGAGTTTTTACGGGGCTGATGCGAATGCTTGTGCATGGTTTAGCTCTTTTCTAACCCACAATTATATTATCACTTCAAACCAGAAGCCACAAAAGAAGAAATGGAACTAGTCCAGCAGGATTTGAACCATATCGCCAAATGGTCACAGGAGAACAGATAGTCCTCAATGCAAAAAAGACGAAATATATGATAATGGGCAACAAACATCAAAAATCGAGCATTCAAGGAAGATCTCCAAACATTGCATTGAATGGCGAGCACCTAGAACGCGTATCTAATGCAAGAAACTTAGGTCTGTATTTAGATGAGGATCTAAGGTTCATAGACCACCTGAATATTAAAATAAGAAACGCGTCCTATAAGCTAAAAGTACTCTATGGTATAAGGCGCTTTTTGTCGGAAGGGGTGCGCAAAACTCTATTGGAGTCCCTCATTCTCTCGGCATTCAATTATTGTGACACAGTTTATGGTCCTAGATTGCTGAAAAAAACTGAGAATGCTATACAACGGGTTCAAAATGCATGCACTAGGTTCTGTTACGACATACCTAGGAGAAGCCACATAACACCGGTGTTGAACAGGCACAAAATATTAAATATGAAATCGCGTAGAAACTTACATCTTACGATGTTGGTTCATAGGATACTCCACAATACGCGACCTCCATACCTATACGAGCGATTGCACTGGCGGAATGAAAGAAGTTCGACTAGGATTAGTAACAAGTGGAAGCTGAGCATACCAAAGAAACAAGAAAGCAGGTTTCAGGGGCTGTTTCCGATTTGCTGCTGCCAAAATATGGAATGATCATCCCCCTCCACTTCGTGCGAGAGATAAACCTCTAAGTGATATTTGTATTAAGCGCAAATTTAAAGTTTATTACCTTAATAATCAAATTGAGGCAGCTAAACATATTTATGACAAAAAGGTTCAACTTTTTCTACCACAAATGAATATTATTCCTGCGGTTCTATTAATTCTGTTGATTTATAGTTGTATAAACATTCCAAATTAAATAAAACATATCTATCATATCTATATCTATCATTGTGCAGTAAAATAAAATAACCTAATTTTTTCATGATTTAGGCAGTCACTTTAATATTTTTTTTTTAATTTTTAGTTGTCTAAAGGTTAAAAATTTCAATATTACTATGTTCATTTTATTCTATTATTAGTGTGTTTAATGATGTTTTTTTGGTTTGCTTTAATACTACATTATCTGATCAAATAGTATTGTAATAGAGTGTCGGGCGGCGCATTTTAGGTTAAGAGTTGATTGTCTGGAGCAAACTGAAAATCAGCGTTGGGTATTGCTGCCAATGCCCAGCACAAAGCTGAGTTTGCGACCAATTGTGTCTTTTGTTGTCTTTTAGTTTTTTAAGTCTAACATAGTGTAACACAATAAAAGCTTTATTTATTATTTTTATTTATTAAATATAAATGTCATATATTTTGTGTAGTAGGTTATTGTTCGTAAATATTTTAATTATTTATATCTATACTAATATTATAAATGCGAAAGTTTGGATAGATGTTTGTTACTCAATCACGCCAGAACGGCTTGCCACGGATCCCTCAATTCACTAGGATCCACTTTTTGGATCCACCAGTGGATCCTCTGGGTCCATCCTTTAACACTTCAACTTCATTAGGATCTACCTTCTGCCTCCACTAGTGGATCGAATAGCACTCTGGGAGTTCATTGTGATCCACCACTGTTCTTAGTGGAGCCTGTAACGCTTCAATGCTCATTTCGATCCTCTAAGACCCAGTTTAGTGATAAATAGTTTGATAATAATAATATACTAGTAATATAGTCTTTTTATCTCGGAAAATAAAAGAATTCCTGCGAACCGAAAAACCTCAATCCACGCGGACTAAATCGCGGGCATCGGCTAGTAAAGACATAAAGGAAAAAAATAGTACAATTTAAAAATAAAAAATTATTTACAATTTTTTAAATTATATTTGGCTTGGTAAAATAAAACACGTAATATAGGTAATACCTAATTATTTCGTTTATTTTCATTAAATAACATAATTATACTTCTATACATATTTCACCTATCCCATAAATATGTTACAATAATCTATAGTTTATAACAAATTAATTACATATAGTATAAAATATTGGGTATGGAAACAGAAACCACCGAGGCCAAATGCTTATCAACTTCCTCGAGATGAGGGGTTTCTACTTGATGAATTCGTTCTTCAAGAAAAAGCCCCACAGGAAGTGGACTTGGAAAAGCCCCGATAACACTACAAAAAATGAGATAGACTTCATCATGACAGACAAACGCTACATATTTAGAGATGTCTCTGTGATCAACAGGTTCAATACAGGAAGTGATCACCGTCTTGTCCGAGGCACTCTAAATATCAATTACAAGCTGGAGAGGTGTCGCATGATGAGGTCAACTCTTCGGCCTACTATGTTTCAGACCCAGACTGGCTCTGATCGCTTCCAATTGGAACTGAAAAACGGATTCGATGCTCTGGAGCCCACAATCGATATCGACGAGGACTACGAAAACGTGACAAGCATCATGCGGGATGAAGGGCACAGGTTTTGTGGTACAAGGCAAGCGTTGAATAGAAGCAGGCGTTACTTTGCGGAAGTCCATGATAGTGAATGAACTAGAAGTTTAATTCGCTATAATCCGCTACAGTAGACAAATCTGTGTGGTACAGTGCGTGTCTTTCACCTGCCACATGCGACACCCACCACCCAGCACCCAGCAATTCGCACAGGCACAACACCACACCACACAAATCCTCCAAATCACTCTCAACGTACGTTTCACTCCGACACCGGAGCATCCTCAGGAGATGTTGACTCGACAATGCACGATTGTGAAGTGACTATCGTATCGCAAGTTCCGGCTTATATACCTTTTTGGCATGGCTCATACTGAAGCCCCGCCCCCTCCCCCATTACTGTATAAATTGAATAAAGGTGAATTTGATGCGTTTATTTGTTCATTTAGCAACTCAAATCCTTTATTATTGTGTTTAATTATTTCTAATTGCTCCCAAACGCACATTCGTAACCCTTTATTACATTTATGCAGGATTTTATATGAATGGTTATTGCCCACCTCATGTCCACTGTCCAAAAGATGTTTAGCGAAGTGGGACCTTTGTGTGGACCACTGTACCACACAGATTTGTCTACTGTAGCGGATTATAGCGAATTAAACTTCTAGTTCATTCACAAGGCAAGCGGGCAGGAAGTCTAAACTCTCAGACGAGACTCTGCAACTTATGAAAGAGAGGCGGGAGAACGTACAGTCTACCCCGACGGACAGTCAGGACCTAAATAAAAAGATCAAACGATCCATACGGCGAGACCTCCGGCGTCTAAGTACACAACATATACTTAAAGCTATTGAAAATAACCGGGGTCTAAAGTGTTTTCACAAAAGCTTGAAAATAGCCGAATAAGCAAACTTAAGACCTTGAGCGGTAGAACTGTAAGCACCAAGTCAGAGATCCTTGCTGAGATCGAGGACTTTTACGGCCAATTGTATAAGACTCAAGTCCCACAACCCGAATCCTTGGAATCAGACCCCAGAGCTAAATTAACACGCCACTATACAGACGATCTTCCGGATGTAAGTGTAGACGAAATAGTGTTGGCCCTGAAACAACAGAAAAATGGAAAAGCCCCGGGAGAAGACGGAGTCACCTCTGAGCTCTTGAAGGCAGGGGGTATGCCCTTACTTCAAGAGCTACAGAGGCTCTTTGACTCGGTTATGCAGAACGGGAGAACTCCAAAGGCGTGGAATAGGAGTATTGTTGTTTTGTTCCATAAAAAGGGTGACAAAACACTCTTGAAGAACTACCGTCCCATTTCACTTCTTAGCCACATATATAAGCTGTTTTCCAGGGTCATCACTAATCGTCTTTCACGAAGACTCGACGAGTTCCAGCCACCAGAGCAGGCTGGGTGTCGGAGTGGTTACGGCACCATAGACCACATACACACATTGAGGCAGATTGTGCAGAAGTCCTATGAGTACAAACAGCCTCTGTGTCTCGCTTTTGTGGACTATGAGAAGGCCTTTGACTCCATCGAGACCTGGGCTGTTCTGGAATCCTTGCAGCGATCCCAAGTTGATTGGCGATACATTGAAGTTTTGAAATGCTTATATAGCTCGGCATTTATGTCTGTCCAAGTACAGGGTGCGTCTACAAGACCTATCCAATTGCATCGCGGGGTAAGACAGGGGGATGTTCTGTCCCCAAAACTGTTTTCTAATGCTTTGGAAGATGTCTTTAAAACGCTTGACTGGAACGGATAAGGCATTAACGTGAACGGAGAGCACATTTCACACCTCCGCTTCGCCGATGATATCGTCATCATCGCAAGTTCGCTGCAAGAGCTACAAAAGATGCTCGATAGCCTTCACGCTGCCTCCCGACGTGTCGGTCTCCGGATGAACTTAGACAAGACCAAGGTCATGTTCAATGAATTGGTCGTTGGTTCAATGAACTGTCAACGGATCTATTCTCGAAACTGTCCAAGAATACACATACCTTGGGCAAATTTTGCAAGTAGGAAGTAACAGTTTCGAGAAAGAGATAGAACGGAGAATACAGCTGGGCTGGGCAGCATTTGGCAAACTCCGTCGGGTCTTTTCGTCGCCTATACCGCAATGCCTGAAGACCAAAGTCTTCAATCAGTGCGTCCTGCCAGTTATGACTTACGGTGCCGAAACGTGGACACTGACATCGAGACTAGTCCACAAACTTCAAGTTGCTCAACGTGCTATGGAAAGAGCTATGCTCGGAATTTCTTTGAGGGATAAAATCCGAAACGAAGTAATTCGTCAAAGAACCAAAGTAATCGACATAGCTCTCAAGGCTAGCACGTTGAAGTGGCAGTGAGCTGGTCACGTTTGTCGTAGGACTGACGGCCGTTGGAGTCGCAAGGTCCTAGAGTGGAGACCGCGTCTCGGCAAACGAAGTGTGGGGCGCCCCCCGGCTAGGTGGAGCGACGACATCCGGAGAGTGGCTGGCATCAAGTGGATGCTAACAGCCAGGGATAAGCAACGTTGGCGCAATCTTAAAGAGGCCTATGTCCAACAGTGGATGCATATTGGCTGACGATGATGATGATAAAATATTTAAATTAAAAAAGTAGACGTAGAAAACCTTTTTTTAATATTTTTGTTACTGTAACCAATGTACATATATTACAGTCTAATGATTCTAATGTGTCAACTTGAAATTTAGGAATACCCTGCAACTTATCTGGCACGGTGTCCAAAATTGAAATAAATTTTTATGCCTATATAGTTTTTGTTTTTATCTTATCTTACTAATATTATAAACGCGAAAGTTTGTGAGGATGTATGGATGTGTAGATATATGGATGTTTGTTACTCTTTCACGCAAAAACTACTGAATGGATTTTAATGAAACTTTACAATAATATAGCAAACCAAAGGTCCCCACGCAATTTTATCTTTTTTTTTAAATAAGATATCGACCATATAATAATTTAAGACCGATATTTTTTGCAAACGAATATTATATTTGGTTTTTCGGCATATGTTAAGAAAAAATTTAACTAGGCCAACACTGAGGTTTAAAAAAAAGGAAAGATCTATCTAGACCATAAAGCACGTCAAGCAAGTCACCGAATATTTTGTACCCTGCCATTTGACACTCTCACCTTTCACTTGACGGACTCTCGAAAAAAATAGCGAAATTTCAGTTCCAGTGTTCCTAATTCGGTACATACACTTTCGAAATTTTACAAGTTAAAAAGTCGAATGAGTTTAAATTTCGCGCCCATGTTCGATTAGTGCCATAAACGAAACAAGTATAAATGAAAGGTAGGGTGTCGCCATCATTGCAATATTTGACAGATCGTTAGACACGTTGCAAATGCTACTAATTTATAACCTCATGTTCATCGACTTCTGTCCGTCAGCTGGCTGGCGAAAGCACGTGTTTTCTGTGTGGTTTTTGTCTTTCGTTTCTATTTGAGACTTGGTGGTGGTATTTGGTGAGTTTTATTTGTGTTGTATTTGTGTTATATGCATGAGAGGAGAAAGTGATGGAGGTGGATAGCCCAGGGGATCCTCCGGATCAAACAGGCCCCGATCCCTCCCTAACAAATGAACGGCCTAAAAAACGTGCCGCGGAACCCGTAAAGCAACCCACAAAGCGAGCTGGCACTGACCTCAGCCAATCGTCGATGGATTCAATCCAAAATATTTACACTCACCCATCGATGACTATTCTAGACCGAACTTACGGCCTAAATGACGTAGGCCCTTTCATTGTTCATATCACAAGAGTGGAACCGGACCCTGCTGCCGGACTAACATTGAGACCAATTAAAATAGGCTTGCTATTAACCAGAAACAACATAAGCAACATAGTTCGAGATGGGGTAAAAACAGTAGGTAGGAACCGAATCGCAGTTGAATTTAAAACCAGTGGAGATGCAAATGCATTCCTTCAACACCCTTGTTTAACTCAAAATAAACTCAACGCGACCATAGGTACCTACATATCAAGTTACCCGCATGGGACTCATTAGAGGAGTTCCCAGGGAATGGTCCATGACCGAACTGGTAGAGGCCCTAGAGCTCCCAGATAACTGTGGGGTTGTTTTAAAAGCAAGACGACTAAACCGCAAGGTAACTACTGAGAGCATCCCATCATGGGTCCCCACCCAATCTGTTGTCATAACTTTCAGAGGGCAAGTCCTGCCTAAACATGTATATGCTTACTATACCTCTTTGGCAGTGGAAAAGTATCTTCTCCCCACTATTCAATGCCACAATTGCTGCCGATTTGGCCACACAAAAAATATATGCAGGAGCAAACCCAGATGTTTCAGATGTGGCAAAGATCATACCAGTGACAGCTGCCAAGCTGAAACATTCTGTATATTGTGTGAGTCATAGAGTTTATCCTGGACAAAACCTCCAATCAGCCCCAGATATATCACTCTGTTCACCTAGCATTGCAAACAAAATGTCTTGGGAGACCCTCAGGATCTCCCATGGGAGCGACCACTACCCAATTCTGCTCCATATAACTCACCACATATCTCCAGCACCTACTCCAAATCCCCTCTTAAAATATAGGCTCAATAATGTAGACTGGAGTGCTTACTCTGATACAGTGGATAGCCTCTTATCCCAACTAGAACCACTGACCTTGGAAAACGGTTTATACAACCACTTCCAACAGGCTCTTGAGACTGCTGCTGACAAACACTTCCCCATTAAACAAATCAGACAAAAATTTCTGTCTCCTCCCTGGTGGGACTCAGAGTGCACATCTGTGGTGAGACTAAGAGATGAATCGGAACTAGAATATAACAGCAACATGAGCATTGAAAATTTCCTAACTTTTCAAAAAAACTCTGCTAAAGCCAGAAGGACCCTATCCAAGAAAAAATTTAAAGGCTGGAAAGGTTTCTGTGAGAGTTTATCACCCAGGACCCCCTCTGCCACAGTCTGGCGGAATGTTGGGAGGTTTAGAGGATCAAGGAATCCAGGACACCCCTCCTCCAATGATCCATCCCCATGGTTATATAAGTTCCAAAGGCAGCTAGCTCCACCCTTTGTTCCAGACCTGGAACACTTCCCAACAACAATTTCACCTACATCTCTGCACAGATTTGATGAACCTTTTTCCATTGATGAACTACAAACAGTGTTAGGGGATCTGAGGGACTCTTCACCAGGGGAAGATGGCATCCCCTACTCTTTTATAAAAAACCTGAATACTTTTGGTAAGATATATTTTCTTCATATACTAAACAAAATTTTTTTGTCAGACAACATACCAGAGTCTTGGAAAACTCAGGTGGTGTTGCCAATCTTAAAACCGGGGAAGGATCCCTCAGAGTCGAACTCATACCGCCCCATCGCTCTTTCATCTACTCTGTGCAAGGTTATGGAACACATGGTTAAGAATAGGCTGGAGTGGTTTGTGGAGAGTAGGGATATTCTGGGAAAAACCCAATTTGGCTTCCGAAAAGGTAGAAGCACCATGGACAGTCTTAGCATGCTGGCTACCAACATACGCCTTGCTTTTACAAGAGGAGACTATTTGGTGGGGGTCTTTCTAGACATCTCCGCTGCCTATGATAGTGTAAATCTTCCACTACTCAGGCGCAAAATGCTCAATCTGAGTATTCCTGAGAGGATTGTACACTTTGTCGCAAATCTGTACATGGCTAGATCTATCAAAATACGGATAAATGACGAACTCATGGCACCTAGGACTATATGGAAGGGGCTCCCACAAGGATCGGTACTTAGCCCACTTTTGTATAATATCTACACTTATGATTTAGAACTGGCTGTGAACAGCTTTTGTGACACCCTGCAATATGCGGATGATCTGGCATTATATGTTTCAAGTAATTCAATACAGGATGCAAAAATAAATTTAAATTCTGCCATGTACCATCTTAGCATATGGCTAGAGGACCATGGGCTGAGTCTCTCCCTCTAAAAGCAAAACTGTAGTCTTCTCTAGGAAAAGAACCATCCCAGATATAGAGATAAGATATGAAGGACAGAGAATCCAGGTTGACTCCACAGTGAAATTCTTAGGTGTTATACTTGATTCAAAATTAACCGGTGCTCACAATTTCAATCATGTAGCTCAAAAGTGTGAAAAAGGCGTCAACATAATGAGAGCTCTTTCTGGAGTGTGGTGGGGTTCCCATCCATACTCCCAGAAACTGCTATATAATGCTCTAGTTAGAAGCCACTTTGACTATGGGTCCTTTATCTTTGAGCCTTGCAATAAAGAGGGCTTAGAGAAGCTCAACAAAATTCATGCAAAATGCCTACGTATCATCCTGGGAGCTATGAAATCCTCCCCTAAAATAGCTATGATGACAGAATGTGTAGAACCGCCCTTAGATTTAAGGAGACAATATTTGTCAGATCGGTTTGTTTTCAAACTTATACAAGTGGAATCCCACCCACTGCTTCCTTGTCTTGACTCAATGGCTCAGAAGGTCATCACTGAGGATTATTGGGCAAATAAAGACCCTCCTAGATTAGTAGAAAGCTACAGAAGATGTAAAGCATTGCCGCATCAAATATCTCAATCACCTGTTTTTCCTTTATTTGACTGTGATTACGATGCTCTAATTTTCAAACCTAATATAAGACTGGATTTCGGTATCTCCAAAAACGAAAATGAAACTAATAGGAAACTATGCCAAATTCTAGATCAAGACTGGCAAGAATGGATGCTAGTCTTCACTGATGCGTCCAAATTAACGGAGAATGATAATGTTGGTTCAGCAGTTTGGATCCCCAAGTACAATATTGTCCTCCTGTTTAGAAGTCCTCCTCAAACATCAGTTTTCATTGGAGAAGCCATTGCCATTCTCGAAGCATTGCTATACATTAAATCCCACAGCTTGAATAAGGTTTTGATTCTATCAGATTCTAAGAGTTGCTTGCAAGCAATAACAGGTAATATTTTCAAAAATAAAGTTCAAAACTTCCAAATTATATTAAACATTAAAGAGTCACTCTACCACTGTCATTATAATGGCTTAGATATAGCATTAGCTTGGATACCAGGGCATAAGGGTATACATGGGAATGAACAGGCGGACATGTGGGCTAGGCAAGCATCCCAATCTGGGTCTCCTACGCATAATAAAATCTTTACAAGAGATATCATGCCTTTGGCTAAAAATTACATGTTTAAAAACTGGAATGCAAGGTGGAAAAATACACAATTAAATAAAGCTAAGCATTATAGACATATTCAGCCTGATATCCCCAGCAAACCTTGGTTTTTTAAATTCAAAAAGCTGAACAGGAGGACAATATCTGTATTATGCAGACTACGACTGGGCCACGTTTGTGCTCCGGTGTTTCTAAATAAAATTCAGGTGAGAGATAGCTCGCTTTGTGAGTGCGGCCTGGATGAGGGCACAGTGGAGCATATATTTTTTAATTGCACCAAACATCCCACATCTTTGTACGAAATACTACCCCATAGTATCCCTCGCCCAATCTATTTCCCATATCTCCTTTCTTTTCCAGACCCTTTAGTTCTGAGAAGTTTAAGTAACTACATAAACTATTATGATATTAAACTGTAGAACATCTATGTTTAATGTTTAGTAACCTTGATGATTGATATTTTGAATTCTCTATGCCACTTCTTAGTGATCTATACTAACTGTCTATTGTACTAAGTATCTATATATATAAAATTCTATAGTTGTGTTGTCCTGGTGATGTTTGGGTCTAACAACGGAGAAGTCTCTCAAGAATTTCAAGAACCGAGCAATTTACACGCTGTTGTCTCCAAGCCAACGTTGACACTGGCGGAATTACTGCGGACCTCCAAACCGCAGTACAAAAGGCCATAGATAAGAGAAGAAAAAAAACCTCATGTTCACAATCTTTTTTTTATTTATTTGAAAAAATTATATTTTTTTATATTTTCTTCTATGTTTAAAGTTACTTAGATTTATGGGCATTCCTAAGAAGGTAAGTGTTGTTTGAATTCCTTGTTAATTTTCATTTAAAAGAAGTTGATCTTGTTAGCGGGTAAAGTGTCCATAAAGGCCCATCACAATGTCATAGTTTATTAGAGAAAATGAATCATTTTGGTTAAATTTTAGATACAGTTGGTATATTGCGGTAGAATATTGAAACTTTGAATTTACGTAAGTAACTACTTTATTCAACTTAAGCTTTGAAATTAAAAGTTCTCAGTCGTTAGTGTTCGCAATCTTCGTAATAACTTACGTGACCCAAATACAAAATAGATTTTTGAATAAGTAATTAGTAAATAAATTCTTTACATAACTTAAAATTGAATTTTGATTTATTTTTAGATTTCACAAAATGGAAATAACCAATAAGAAGCGACGCGCGACGTGGGGAGTGAACTGAACAACAGCTTAAATCAGTTATTGAATCTGTAAAAAAACTGTCGTATGTCACAACGACAGGCAGCAGCTACTTTCAGTATCCCAAGAAGAACTTTGAGAAACCACCTAATATCTGGCAGTGAAGAAAAGAGAACTGGTTGAGGAACTACACTAAGTCATGCCCAAGAAAAAGATTTAGCAAGACGAATAATACGATTAGCTGAAGTAGGCGTGCCGTTGACCCCAAGATTGTAAGGAAGCAAGCCTACTTATTTTATATAACACATAAAATACCAAATTCTTCCAATGACAGCAGATGCACTGCAGGCAGAAAATGGCTAAAAAATGTTTTAAAACGTAACCCTGAAATTTCTATCCGTAAAGCACAGTTTATGAATTCTACACATTGAGGTATAATGTACTAACGTACTAGAGCAGTCACCCCAAAGCAAGTTGTTCCGCTACGCATTGGGGTCCAGTGGACTCCAATGCGTTAGTCAGTCTTCGTCGTTCGACCCGACTTGACGCGTGTTGTTTAAATTATTAAAGTGGTCAAAATGCCTTCATGCATCATAAAAGATTGTTCCAATCATACCAGGAAAACAAAAAAAGTCAAGGTGTGACATTTCACCGGTAAGTAAACGAAAAACCTTTATTTTTATACTCTTTACATATTACTTTTAATGCCACTACGCAAAAGACGCTCCGCGCCATTTTTACCAGCGTATATCAAAGATAAGTCCTCGCAGATGTGACACATAGGTACTTATCACTATCTTTTTGTTCTTTGTACCAACCTTATTGTTTATATAGTACGCAGAAAATTATTAACTATTTCATGTGACCAAACTCACAGTTGCGTTAATTAATCAACGGTATTATTTTCAATATTATATATTGTTAATTATAAATTATATATTATTATATACCTTGTTAATTTTCAACTATGTTCTACTTAAGTTGAATAATATTATTTCTTGTAAAGATTTTTTTCTTGATGCATTTAAAAAAATAACCTGTTACTTATACCCAGTGAATACTTACCCCCTTTTGAGAGTTTTTTTAAACATAATTAATTTTTTTCAGTCAAGTTCGTGTTTTTCTATTTCATAACTATTTTTTAAGGTTTCTTCAGCCTGGTCATGAAAAAAGGGAATCTTGGATTGAATTTATTCAAAATAATCGTAACGAGGAAACTTGGTTACTGACTCCACATACACGCATATGTTCATTGCACTTTAAGGAACAAGACAGATACCATACAAAATCAGGACGGGTTTATTTAAAGAAATGTGCAGTACCGTACGATTACAAAAACGTAAGTTTTCTTGTTTACCTATGCGTAAATTTTGTGTAACTCTTTGTATGTTTTAATTAATATTATTTTTATTTTTTAGCCCCCGGTACCCGGACCTTCAAAACCCAAAGAATTGGATCTATCAGATCCAATATCGCAGCCAGTCAGCGAATCTGAATCAATTTTCGATACTTCTCGCAAAATTGTTTTAAAAACAAACTATTAAAAGGAACAACCGCTAGAAAGAATCTTGCTAAGAAATATAAGGCATTAGAAAGTCAAAATAGATATTTAAAGAAAAAATTTCAATCGTATAAAATGGTTAACACATTGAAAGAAAAATTTAGTTTTGATTTTTTAACTGAAAATGATTTAGTGGCCAAAGCTGAGGTTGTAGAGTTGCATAAATCTTTTTTAAAGAAAAATAAACAGAACAAGCACCAATTACTTTATACAGCACCGCTGCGTAAATTTGCGTTGACCCTGCACTATTATTCCCCAGCTGCTTACAAATATGTCAGAGAGATATATAATAAAGCTCTTCCTCATCCAAGATCAATTACCAGATGGTATTCCACAGTTGAAGCGGAGCCTGGTTTCACGACAGAATCGTTCCGTATATTAAAAAAGAAATGTGAAATAAATGAAAAGCCTGTCGTATGCTCACTGATATTCGATGAGATTGCTTTAAGACAGCAGAAGTTGTTTCACAATAAACACAAACTAGGTGTTGTAAAGAACAATGGCGAAATTGGACCCACATAATTTAAAAATTAAGGAGACATCGTTCAAGTACAAGTTTATATTATTTATAATCATATGTTTATATGATGTTTATATAAAAAAATATTGAGACTCTGAGATACGGGATTCAAAAGAAAGAAATTATTATAATTTATTAAAAAATAAGTCATCTTGCACTAATGGAACGCAATTGACATAGATAGACATTTTGTTGACATGACAACACTTGTCATTATTTTTTATTTTTGTAGGGATGTTCCGACAACATCGATGTATCATCGATACCTACTGAAATGAGTATTCTTAATATTACTATCGTCTTGTGATACTAACACGAGTACTTTAAAAGTATCGATACCTAATGGTATCGATACTTTTTAATTTTTATGTAAATGATTTTATCAGTATCAGTGATCACTACTTATATGACACTAGCTAATGCCCGCGACTTCCTTCTCATGGATTTGGTTATAAGAGAAAGAAAAAAGTTCTCATAGGAAAAGTAAATAAGTACTTAATGCAAGTGTTAATCAAAGTATATAGAGGAATAAAACGCTTAATGTAAGGAAGATCAGGCTATAGAATGGGAAAACAATCTGAATTATTGGTCAGCGAATTACTTCAACTTGGGCTATAGGAGTCGAAGAATTCATTGGCCAGAATCCGCATAGAGGTATCAGTGGTGCAAAAGAGATCTATTTTGATATTATTGTTACTCAATTTGTTAAAAGATAAGAAAGATCTAAGCTGGTAAGAGTTATTTAGAAATATGGTGTGAGTAGAATTATTGCGAAATTCTCGCAGACATAAGTACCTACCTAATTATAACTAGGCATAAGTACCTACCTACTCATTCATACTAATACTGATACAATTTATTGATAGAAATAGTTTTTGATTAATAATTTTTAGGTTATATTCTACTTTTAGCTGTATCTTTTTTCTCCCACATTTTTAGACTTACTTACTATTTGCTTTTTTCTTAGTTTTATTACGTTCTACAATTATTACTAAGTTTCCATGATGAACGCTACCCTTTTCAGTGGGTCCCAAAATACATGCATTTTCGCCATCCTCCTTTTGGTGCAGGTCCAGTAGAAGGAGCAGAAGAGGACACAATAGCAACACAAGCTTTGGTTTTTATGCTTGTTTCCCTTAATGAGGGCTGGAAATTACCGGTGGGGTACTTCTTAATGGCTGGTATTACTGCAGTAACCAAAGCTAATTTAGTAAACATCTGTTTAGAAAAGTGCCACGACGTTGGCGTAACAGTTGCTAGTGTCACATTTGACGGGAGCTCGGTTAACTTTAAAGCAGCTGAGATTTTAGGATGTAATTTGTCCGATGCGAATTCTCTGAAGACCTACTTCTTACATCCGAGTACATCAGAAAAAGTTTGCATTTTTCTTGACCCATGTCATGTAATCAAAATAATAAGAAACACGTTCGAACGGAAGAGGTTACTATTTGATGAAAATAACAGACTAATAAAATGGCAACTTATGATTGATTTAAATAAACTACAGCAAAATGAAGGCCTTAGATTTGCAAATAAATTAACGCCGCGTCATATATATTTCCGAAACCAAATCATGAAGGTCAAACTCGCTACTCAGTTGCTAAGCATGAGTGTTGCAAAAGCGTTATTATAAAGAGTTATAAAGAGTTATCTTTGCGACGAAATTCTCAAATCTACTCTATTTTCAGATTCGTCAGGAACAGTTACTTTCATAACACTGATGAATAATTTATTTGATATAATGAACTCAAGAAAGTTTCATTTTTATGGTTACAAACGGCCAATAAGCAGCAAAAATAAATCTGATATATTTTCATTGCTAGATGAATTGAAGTCATACATACTTCAGCTTAAATTTTACGTCAAAATACGAAGAATTTTGACACGGAGAAATCAGAAATTTTACATATATCCAAGAAAAAAGTCCTCGAAGCGATAAATAATAGAGGATTCCTTGGTGCACTCATATGTATCGAATCGTTAAAAACACTTTATAACCACTTACCTAATTGAAGAAAAAAAAATATATCTACCTATCGTCTAAGTCAAGATCATTTGGAGCTATTTTTCGGAATCATTAGAAAACACGGTGGTTATAATAACAATCCCAATGTTCTTCAATTTAGAGCTGCGTACAAAAAATCACTGAATCATTTGGAACTGCGATCGTCATTTATTGGAAATTGTCTGCCTTTGGATAATTTCAGTATTCTAAATGCCTCATCAGAAAACATCATCAACAGTACTTCAAACATACGTGCTGAATCTTCACACGAAATTTTAGAGAGACCACGATTGCTTGAATCTGATACAGAAGCTGAAAACAATTGCAACGTTGTAGCAAACATGTTAGATCACGATACTGTGACAGATGGATCTAAACTAATTGTAGGTTACATTTCAGGTTTTATTTCAAGAACATTAACAAAAACATTAAAATGTGAAGAATGCGTAGATAGCCTGCGGTAAAACTCCCGCACCACAAACTTATATCTATTAAAGACATGGGTG
This sequence comes from Erebia palarica, assembly GCA_964035005.1. NCBI lineage: Eukaryota > Metazoa > Arthropoda > Insecta > Lepidoptera > Nymphalidae > Erebia > Erebia palarica. Next base: position 9,103,224 of record OZ035994.1, on the reverse strand, counting down.
GCTTATGTTACTCCACTGAAGATGTATATAAGATATGCCTAACTACAGAGATCGTGATACGTCGCCTAAAACGACAGAGTGAGGGAAATGGTTTGTCTGTGAAATATAATGACAATTTTATCACAACGAACACCTTGAATTGTTTTATGGAGACTGATTTATTTAATTGTCTAAATGACCATTCACTTAACCAGCCTGCCACGTTGAATCACAGAATTCACCTAATGCGCACAATAATAAATAAGTACACGAATATCCAACTAAAACATGAGTCGAAAATAGCTAACAGTTCGATAACTGAGCGGCAAAAGCTCACAAAGCTTATATTGTTTAAAGGGAAGTTAGTGTACTCATCTAAACTAATATTATAAAGATTTGTTTGTTTGTTTGTAATGGATAAACTCAAAAACTACTCAATTGATTTTAAAAATACTTTCACTTATAGAAAGCTACATTATCAGCGAGTAACATATTATGCTATATTTTAATTTTAAAAAAAAAAAGAGATCCTTACGAAAATTGCAATAATGTGAGCTAAGTTGGAAAAATCATCTCTTGTGAGAGCTTACGTGGCGTGCGCTGCGTAAATAGTTAAAGTTACTTACATGAAAATAATGTATGGTGAAATTGTTCCTCTCAAAAAGTTCTATAAAAAAGTGCGCGATAGCATATATCTGTGATTTAAGGTTGACTCAACATTTTTATGATTTTCAAATTTGGTCTAAACCAAAGTTTTACTTGCGAAGGTGTTTTTACCGACATAGTATTAATCCTTATCAAAATAAATATGTTAGTCATCTGAAGTATTTAATTAAGATAAAAATTGTCCTTTAAACCATTTAATTTAGATTAATATCCTATGAAATATCATAGAAATAATGTAACGTATAACGTAAAAATAGCGCAACTACGGCCGGCGCTCAGATTAAATACCTGTAATCTGAGGGCTGGTGGCAGTGGCAGGTGTAGTGAGGGTGGGGCTTACTCTTACAATGTAATATTAAAATGTAAAATTTGTAAAATAATTAATTAAAATGTAAAATAAATATATTTTCAATTTATTACTCTGCCTTTTATTTTACTAATACGTGATAGCATATTTTTAAAATCAGGACAATCAGTAGCCCAAATCATTAAAAACATACATTAGGTACCTAATGAAAGGCAATAATAATAATAATAATAAAGGCAATTTAGGACTTATGCCGTTAGTCTCTTTTATTTCATTACGTTTCCTTAATGCAATTTAATAGGCAGAACATAAACAATGTGTCCCGTCTGCGTAATTATGTCGCATTCTATGATTCTAAGACCTCCTCCCGCGCGCCCCGCACTGCCGAACGTGGCGGACAGATTTTGTTCCGGGCGTCGATTCTAGTACATATTACTTCAATGATTCTACAAGAGCTTGAAAGTTAAATAAACACATCGTGCATCACATTTCTCAGCTATCAAAAACATTGTATGACGAATTAGATATTCCTTGACATCCAGAACGTCTATATAATATAGATGAAAAAGGTTGTCGGCTTACCTTGCATCACATTTTCAACAACATGTTCTTGCACAAAAAAGAAACAAGAGAGTCCATTTTATTGCACAAGAACATGCTGAAAACATACAATCGCAATGTGTGTAAACGCTTCAGGTAATTCGGTTCCATCAATGATAATTTTCAAAGGTAAAAGGTTAAGACCGGAATTCAACGACAATTTACCTGATGGCACTATAGTCAGAATAGCACCAAAAGGTAGTAGGTATGACTAGTGATTTATTTATTGATTTTATACATCATCTTGGCAACTATAAGAAATGTTTGCTAGTTTTTGATGGAGCTGTTTCTCATCTGGATACTAATATTAAGAGTAAACCAAGGCGAAAAGCAATAAATTATATTGGTCAAAGAGTAACGAAGGATTTGTTTGATGATGTCCAAGAAAAGAAAGTTAGGGGACCAAAACTAGCAAAAGCTAATGAGATGAGTAAGATATTTGTTTTGATAAGGAATTAACGATTAATAGTATGTTGGTAAAAACACCTTCGCAAGTAAAGCACTGTTTTAGACCGAATTTGAAAATCATAAAGATGGTTATTGTGAGTCAACCTTAAAAGATAGTTATATGCTATGGCGGACTTTTTTTTAGAACTTTTTGAGAGGAACGTTTCCACCAAACATTGTTGTCCTGTAACTTTAACGATTTAGGCAGCGCACGCCACGTAAGCTCTCAGAAAAAGGTGATTTTTTCCGACTTGCAATTTTCTTAAGGATCTCTAATTTTTTTGTAAATAAAATATAGCCTATTTTACTTGTTAATAATGTAGCTTTCTATAAAGCTTCTTCTTTTTAAAATCGGTTGAGTTGTTTTTGAGATAATCCACCTAGTTTGATAGATATAGATGATATGAGTTGGAACTTTAAACATTTCCTTTGAAACCTCGTAAATCATAAATTATCATTTAAACGGAAAAATAGTTTATGGAACCTAAGTGTGATTTTAAAAGACCTATCTAACGATACCCCCCTTGCCTATAAGCTACAGAGTTCAACTTTCATTTATTAATTGGCTTCTAGTGGACGACCTCGTAAATCCTAAATGATCATTAAAATGAGAAAATGATCAAGGGAACCTAACTATAATTTTGCAAGACCTACGAGTATTTATTCATCGATACCCCACTTGCCATAGTCTATCGAATTATATTTTTTAATTTGTTACATTAAGGCTTCTAGAGGCCGCCATTTAGTTTTTTCTCAAATTCGGCTTCCGTTATGACACTCAAAAGATTAAGATAAAGCTAGTGGTAGAAGTATTATAAAAGCCGGTTCAGCCGTTTTGTCTGTAGTGCGACACAAAGGAATACACTAAAAATGAACCTTTGAAACCTCTTAAGTCCTAAATGATCGTTAAAATGGAAAAATTATCAAGGGAACTTAATTTTGCAAGACCTATTCATTGATACCCCACTTGTCATAGTCTATCGACTTTATTTTTTTAATTTGTTACATTATGGCTTCTAGAGGGCGCCATTTTGTTTTTCTCAAATTCGCCTTCCACAGTGACACTCTAATGAAATAATCGGCATAATCTGGTACAAGAATCATCAAAATCGTTCCACGCGTTTAGGCTGTAGCTGTCCTGCAAGGAACAAACAAACATATATAGACTGATGAATACATAACCCTGTGCGTTCCGCAGTCGGGTAAAAAGAACATTATCTGTAATACAAAATTAAGCTAAAGAAGCTTACGATTAAAAGATGATTTTAATCGTAGTGTAATTCACAGAACTATAGTTCTTGCCGAAACTTCTGAAGACTTATCTGACTAAAACAATCGTCCCTACTTGTCCGAATGATTTTATTTTCTTTACTTAAGAAATTAAGTAAATTTTGGACTTAATCATTGTGTTTCAATCAATATTTTAAATGTTTTAAAAATAATACAACCACTGTTGTTTTTTAATTTATCGATAAGTTATATCGATAATAAGGTCACAACACTAAGCTCTGCATTCAACTCAGGTGCGAATAATACTTTCTTCCTCGTTTTTAAATAAAAAAGTAAGAAGGTACTTTCTGAGTGGTAAATGAATAAATGATATGTGAGAGCCTTTTTCTGAGAGCTTACGTGGCGTGCGCTGCCTAAATCGTTAAAGTTACAGGACAACAATGTTTGGTGGAAACGTTCCTCTCAAAAAGTTCAAAAAAAAAGTCCGCGATAGCATATAACTATCTTTTAAGTGGTGTGGATAAATGAATTTTATTAATATACTCTTTTCGTAAAAAATTTATTAGCTGTTATTGTTTTTAGGGTTCCTCTAGAGAAAAATAGGGATCCTCTTAGGATCACTTTGTTGTCTGTCTGTCAAGGCCCTTTTTCTCGGTAACGCGTGGAGCATAGATAACTACTACGTATATATATTAATATATACGTAGTAGTTAACTATGCTATAATAATTAAATTAAATAAAACATATTATATACTAGGCGTAGACGTATCAAGTTGAAATTAACATCAAAATACGTAGGTCTACGGTCCCGTGAAGCTGTAAAAGAAATCAAGCCTCTAAGACAACGCAACGGCCGTTTATGCCGCATATTTTGACACTTGCCAATAAATCAAAACTTATAGTAGAGTACTTCCCATAAAACCTATAATAGGCTGGTTTCAGTGATGGTGGTAGTGTTTATATTCGTGGTAGTGGTATCCCGGGGAAGGACATAGGCTACATTTTATCCTGCGAAATTAGAGAGTACCCGCGGGAAACCAAAAATCTTAATCCACGCGGACGAAGTCTCCGCCATCGTCTAGCAGATATTATGTTGGATATAATATAAACACAATTTACAAACGGGCTGAGCCTTAAACGGGCTTTTCACCAGTGTGAGTCTTCATGTGTCTCACTAAAGAACCTTTATTTGCACATTTATACTCACATAAATCACAAGAGTATGGTTTTTCACCAGTGTGAGTTCTCATATGTCTCTTCAATAGGCTACTTAGTGAATATTTCCTATTGCATACTTTACAACAGAAAGGCTTCAAGCCAGTGTGAGTCCGCATATGCGTCAGTAAAGAACCACTCGTTGTAAATTTAAACCCACAATGCTTACAAGAATATGGTTTTTCTCCAGTGTGTGTCCTCATGTGATACACTAGAGCACTATTTTGTGCACATTTATACTCGCATAATTTACATGAATATGGTTTTTCACCAGTGTGAGTCCTCATGTGCGTCATTAAATTGCTACTTCGTGAAAATTTGCTATTGCATACTTTACAACAGAAAGGCTTAAAGCCAGTGTGAGTCCGCATATGCATCACTAAAGAACTACTTGTTGTACATTTAAATCCGCAATTCTTACAAGAATATGGTTTTTCTCCACTGTGAGTCCTCATGTGACACACTAAAGCACTATTTTGTGCACATTTATACTCACATAATTTACAGGAATATGGCTTTTCACCAGTGTGAGTCCTCATGTGATACACTAAAGCACTATTTTGTGTACATTTATATTCGCATAATTTACAGGAATATGGCTTTTCACCAGTGTGAGTCATCATATGTTGCACTAAAGCACTATTATTTGTACTTTTATATTCGCATAACTTACAGTAATGTAGGTTTGTCCCAGTGTGAGTCCTCATATGCTTCGCCAAGCAACTACTATTAGTATATTTATGCTCGCAAAGCTGACAAGAAAAAGGTTTATCACCAGTGTGAGTCCTTACATGCTTCGCTAAATCACTATTTGAACTAGATTTATACTCGCATAACTTACAAGCATATGGCTTTTCGCCGGTATGGATTCTGATGTGCGAAACCAAATTACCATTGAGTGCGAATGTTTTATTGCAAAATTTGCAAGAAAATGGCCTTTCACCCGAGTGAGTCCTCATGTGCGCCATTGTAAGTCGGGCAAATTTTTTATTACAAATCTTACAAATATCAGGTTTTTCGCCAGTGTGAGTTCTATTATGTCTAACTAAATCACTACTATGTGTACATTTATACTCGCATAACTGACAAGAATAAGGCTTTTCACCCGTGTGAGTTCTCGTGTGTGTCATTAAATCACCTTTTCGAGCAAATTTGCTATAACATATGTTACAATAATACGGTTTTTCGCCAGTGTGTGTCCGCGTGTGCGCCACCAAACCAGTACTTGTTGCAAATTTATTTACGCAAAACTTACAAGTATATGGCTTTTCACCAGTGTGAGTCCTCGTGTGGCTCACTAAGTGACATTTTGTTATACATTTATAATTGCATAAATTACAAGAATAGGGCCTTTCACCAGTATGCGTTTTCATGTGGCGAATTAATTTATTACTCGCTGTAAATTTAGACTCGCATAATTTACACGCATACGGCTTGACACCAGAGTGGGTTCTCATGTGGCGAACCAATTCACTACGATGTGCAAACTTTCGATTGCATAACTCGCAAGTATGTGGCTTTTCACCAGTGTGAATTCTCATGTGACGAACTAAAACATTTTTTTCTGCACATGTATACTTGCATAAATCACAAGAATAGTGCCTTTCACCCGTATGAATTCTCATGTGACGAACTAATTGAGAATTTTCTGCAAATTTAGACTTACAAAACTCACAAGTTTTTTTTTTTTCACGAGTGTGAGTTGTCATGTGGCGAGCTAAATGACTTTTTCGGGCATATTGTTTAGTGCATAACTCGCAAGAATATGGTTTCTCACCAGTGTGAGTTCGCATGTGCTTTGTCAATTGACTTTGATATTTACATTTGTATTGGCAAATCTTGCAAGTGAATGGTTTTACTTCACCGTGAGCGAGTTTTAAGTGTTTAACTAAGAGACGTTTTTGTTTATAAATTTTTTGACAAATGTTACAAGTGAACAGTACAACCTCTTTGGGTCTACTAGTAGTAACCGGTTTATTGATATTATTAGACGCAATATTCTGATCGTCCCAACACCTTGCTTTTGTCAGTGATTTATTTTGTGTTGGGTCATTTTTATAAAATTTGTTGATATCATATAATTTGACTACACAATGAGCGATTAATTTGACATCAATGCTTCTTTGACTGTTGCCAACACCATTATCGGAGTCAAGTTCTTTTTTGATTGTCTGATCTGCATCTTCAGACATATTGTTCAGACTGCCGAAAAATTCTTGTGTTTTCATCAGCGACCCATCTCGTTCTGCAATAAGTATTTTCGAAATCAAATACATATTATAAATGTGAAAGTTTGGATGGATGTGTGGATGTATGTTTGTTACTCAATCACGCCCGAACGGCTGACCGGATCCGGATGAAATTTGGCACAGAGATAGATTATAGTCTGGCATAACAAATAAACTACTTTTTATCCCGGAAAACTGTACAGTTCCCGCGGGAACAAAAAACCTCAATAAAATCAATCAAATATTCATTTATTCAATTTAGGTACACTGTAGGTTCACTATACTTGGATTTTTAATTCCGTGGAATTCTGACGTTCAGAAGTCACAAACATTTTTGTATTTTTGTTTAGATCACACGCACCTATTACCTGAAATAAATAATTTATCATTTGTCACAAGCAAAATCCAAATTAGTACTTATTACTAACTAAAGGATGAAATAGTCCTTTATAAGAATTAATAACTTTGCTAAGAAAGGATAAAAGATAAAATAAAGAAACAAAAATCTATAATGATAAACTTTATCCATACTTACTAATATTAGATTTACAAACTAGATTCCGCGTGGATTAAGGATTTTTGATTCTCGCGGGAACTTCTTAATTTTCCGCCTATGTTCTCCTCCGGGATACAACCTACCTCAATGCCAAATTTCGTCAAAATCGGTTGAAGAGGGGCCGGGAAAGCGAAGCAGACACACAGACAGACACTCTTTCGCATTGATAATATTAGTATGGAAGTATGGGTTATTTTTTAAGGCAATGAAAAAAAGCTTATTTCACGCGGACGAAGCCGCGAGCATCAGCTACTTATAAATAATTAAGAAACGTCAATGTTAGTAACTCGTATGTATTTTACCATAGATTAAGCATCGGAGATGACTGAAACGGCTATCAATCTCCTAGCTTATAATGAATGGCGGAATCTAGACGTGAGAGTAGACTGCAGTGGCTGTCGTGCTCTGGAGCCAAGACTGGACTGTATTGGTGATTGCAGCGATTTTCTGATAGTACCGTCGCTAACTAGCTAATGGAAAGAATATCTTTGTCGCGCTCGGCCTATATAGGGCTCCGCCGCTTTGTTCTTCGCAGATACACTTTGGTCGGAGTGCTCCGCGTGAGATGGTTAGTCGATGTGTGAGCAGGAAAGTATTCGACCCGAGCCGCGCGTGCAATGCTTGTTACATGCAATGCATCATCGTTGTCGTCGTCATCCTCGTCATCCTCGTCATCTACAGACACTGTCAATCAAATGGGTAATACGGCATATTCTTTAATTACATGTTCTATGCACTGTATCCATTTGTTTGAGGTGACGTTAGCTCCCTCAACCAAAAGCTCTTTCACTTCTGCCATTCGGATCAAAGTTTGAGCCCAAACCAACTCAATTGGATTGTAGCTCAATAATAAGGGGCAATTGGAGTACCTACAGTAATCTTGTTCTGCTGCCAACTCGACCACGACATTTTTATAATATTTATTTGCTATGTCCAATAAATTTACTTTCAACTGCAAATTGACTTAAAACTTAATCAACATAAAAGTGTCGAAAATAGTAATTTCTAATTGAAATTGAAATTTATTGATAAAAATATTAGACGTTTCACAAAATTTCAAATATTGGTTCAAAAAGATTTGTTACTCATGCGAGGTGTGGCCGGTTGTTTTGCTTTGTTCTCCCACATAATTGTTTCAATATTGATATTTAATAACATTTCGGACCAGAACGGATCAGCCTGGCAAACAAAAGAGGAAATAGCTTTTACACTAAAAAACAAAAAATACCTTTTTTCTAGGCGTCTGTCGGCCGTCATCCTCATGATCATGTCATTCGACTTTCAGCTTCAATGTTAAAATGTGCTCTTGTAGCTTGCTATTGCCACTCACGAAAATTTGAACGAAAACCAACAACCAGCTGGAAAAAGAATGATATTCAAGCATGGTAAACATCAAAGTATTTAAATTATGATGAAGGTGAACTTATTGGAAGAAAAGCATAATTAATATAATAAATATGTTGTGGACGAGATGGCAGCGGAACGAGGGATCACTGTGCTCCATTGTGAACTCAATCCGATTGAGTTGGTTTGGGCTTAAGCTAAGAGGTATGTGGCCAAAAACAATAAAACTTATAAAATGGCGGAAGTGAAAGAGCTTTTGGTCGAGGGAGGGAACAATGTCACCCCAAACAAAAAGCAAGAGTGCATAAGCACATGTTATTATAGAAGAGGACAAACTATGCTGTAGTGACCATTTGATTGACAGTGTCTGTGACACTTTCATTATAAATGTCAGTGACGATGACGAGGATAATGATAAAGATTATGATTATTTTACTAATTCATTATTTACAAAAAAGTTTAGTAATATTGTTTGATGGATTTTTCTTTATCCTTTCTTAGCAAAATTGTTCTTTCTAATTACTTCAATCTTCAGTCAGTAATAAGTATTTGGATTCTGCTTAGGTATTTTATTTACATGTATGCACATTACGTATGCAAATATAAAATGTTCGTAACGTTTGTCACTTGACATTAAAATAGTGCTCTACTAATTAATTAACAATTTAATGTTAACTAACACTGTTATAAAGGAAAACGCCAGACTATATATAGAGCTTTGCCCCACTTATTAAATTTCGTTTACAAGCATGCCGTATGTAGGATTTAATAGATTTTTTATTACTGATAACTATACATATATTTTGAAACCTCGAACACTTGCGGTTTTTTATTAAAACTATGTTTAAGTTGCAATATTATTTTAGGTTATATGCATTTTTAATTATGAAATAAGTAATAAAAATGCTGTATATCGTTACAATGCTCTTGCCAAGAGATATTATGGCTTTAAAATGAAGTAGGATACTCAAATGCCTGCGTAGCTTGAGGTCTACCTGAAGTAATATGATACCTAGTTAATAAGCTGACGATAGAATGGTTGACTAATTGGAAATAAAACAACTGTTAGTAATCATTGATTTATTAATCTTCATATTAAATATGTAATCAGTCGCTACATTATCAAGAAATACTGCCGTGGTGCATCAATATCATTTTGATGGTAAGCCCAACATGGCAACAACATGTCTTAGGATCCTGTTTACACTCCAGTGACAATTTATGCACCTCAACGTCGTTACCCAAATCGCAAGCAATGGTCATCCATGGAATATAGCGTTAAGTCGGCGAGATCGAATCAATATTATAGAAGGTCTAGCAAGTTTTTGGTGAAACATTCAAAACAAGCACGGTAAACAGTTGACTTCACTGAAACCACGATTTATACATTGATCACAAATCACAATGACATTTGACATCTTCAAATAGGTTTGTCAATGACGTTTCATTGCACAAAATGCGTGAATGCGAAGGTAAGGTTTTAATGCAACTATTTTATTATTCATTGTTATTTATATTAAAATAATAATAATGTGTCATTTTCAATAATTAACAACACAAAATAACGAATTTAAACAAAGATCTGTAGTATGATTTATGTAACTAATAGGAGTTTTGCTTTATTTAAAAACTTAACAACTGTAGTTTTATTTAGTCGTGTATGCGTAGAATGTAATGCAAATTGCCGCATGAGAAATAGGAAGTGGACGAGGGACTTGAATTACTTTTTTTTTACATTTTTAATCCGCAACTTTTTTATCAATAATTATTAAATCATACGTGGTCTTAAATTCCTAAGATAATTTTAAAAAGTTTACATTTTGTGTAAATTATGAAAATTGGTGGGGCAAAATCTGGCATTCTGTTTTAATCTTTAGAATCCATAGCATTACTTATATTTTATTAGAATTTGTTACCCTTTTTTGTGGGAACTGTTTTGAATATAGTATCACCAAGAAACGTCAGAATTCCACGGAATAAAAAATCGAGGTATAATTGACGTTATTGACGGTGATAATCAGTTACGGAATCTTAAAACTAAAGCTAGGAGGGTTTCAAACATACAGACCAGGGCGCGTTTGGAAGCGGCTCTTAACAGGAAGAGCCGCTGAGAGCTGAGCATAGCACAGGAAATCCTAGTTTACGGGCCAGGGAACTTAGCTAGACACTATTTTTTTATTTATATAACCAATTTTAATTTCACAATATTATGTTACGGTTATACTTGTTCTTGTTCGTACTTGTTCTATATTTCCTTTAAAAAAAAACAGTGTATATGTCACCGTAAAATTACAAAAGCGGTCAGACAGCAATCTAACGTTTTTTTCTCGATAAATTGTAAACTGTTGACAGATTGTGAACCGATCAATGTTCTGAATGTAAATTTTTGAAATATTCACTATACATAATTTATCTTGTCTTTTTCTTGTAGTTAGGTATTAGTTAGTTAGTTAGTGTAGTTAGGGTTCGACATTAATAATCAGGTTCTATCGGGTTAATATACCTAACAGATTACAATCTACCGATAAATAATAATAATATTAAATTGTAATCTTTCGACAATTTACAATTTCGCTAGATAAATTACAATCTAAGGGTTTCCACAATCTTACTGTGACATAAATATATAAGTTAAAAATATAGAAAAATAAAACTTTCTCTGGTCTAGTCTGGTAGGGAGGCTTTGACTGAGGCTAGTTACCACCCTAAAACCGATTAGGGTATGGGTTTTATGTTACTGCCATACCCCTAACATGTCAGCCCACTTTACACTGCATTAACAGTGTACACAATCCAAGATTTTGTGGCAATGAAGATTAAGTTCTTGTAAATGTATTATTGTTCTTGAATTATGAATATCTCACCAAAACCTAGGGCCAGATCTTCCTTCAGCTGCTGAATGGTTTGCCTGTGAAATATATTGTTATGTACAGTGTACTGGGAGCAACTGGCCTATCATATTCATTCAGTTCATATTATAATATTATAAATGTGATAGTCTATCTGTCTATCTGCTTCCCTTTAATGGAACATCTTTTCAACAGATTTTGATGAAGTTTGTTATTAATATGTATGTTATATCCTGGGTCAGGACAGGCTAAAATTAAGGAGTTCCCTGGGAATCAAAAATCTTAATACACGGGACTAAAGTCGGATGCAATAATATCTAGAATAGTAATAGAAAAAGAAGTTCATTTCAAGGGCAGCAACTACAATAAACTATATTCTGTCGAACCATTTATTTAATTTTTGCCATAAGCACCCCTATGAAGTTTTATAATTATTGACTTGCAACCATTGACAAAAATATACAATACTATATAGACGCAGTTTTTTTTACAATATAGTGAAGCGACGTGCCCTTTTATCCGATATTTCGTAACTCGTATACTCATCTAGTAATTACCAGTACGAAATTCCTTTTCAATATCGTCACGAAGCTGCAACACAAGCTCTCTTGATTGTCCTACACCATACTATGATGGATTACACTTTGACGATGCATGATCTCTATGACCTGCCTTATTATTTCTATTATTTTCTGTACTGTTTTACATAAATGATTTCTATTACATACTTAAGTCATTTAAATGCAACTTCATCTGCGTGGATTAAGGTTTTTGATTCCTGCGGGAACTCTTTATTTCTCTAGTTAAAAAGTAGCCTATGTCCTTCCCCTGAATACAACCTATCCTGTACCAAATTTCATCAAAATTGGTTGAACAGATAGGCCGTGTAAACCCTTTCAGCAGACAGACAGACAGACACACTTCCGCATTTTTAATATTATACCATGGATAAAAAATGTTGCTCAAAAATAAGATATCAAAGTGTCAAATCGAATAAAACTTCTTCTTAAATAAAGTCAATTGTTATCAAAAATTGAATTGGTAACCCATTAGGACATTATTGCTCCATCTGCCAAAAGTTAAATTAATGATTGGACAGAGATTAAGCTAATACAGCAATGGTTTTAACAGCAACTGATAATTATAACACAATTTTATAATAATTTAAATATATTGTATTAGGTAATATATTGTATCACGTAATTGGTACTGGCAGGTATACTGACTTGTTCTCAGTGATGAGTGAAGAGTGTGAAGAGCTAGAGCTCACAGCTGTAAAAGGCTCGCATACTTGTGACGTGCCACATTCCACATCACCCTCACCATTCTGAAAAACACAAAACAAATTAAATACGATTAGTATATATGCCGCGAGGCATAGGCGAGGGGGGGGTGTTAATGGGGGGAGGGTGGGAGAGGGTTTACCCTGCCTGTAAGCCAAACTCGTGGAATCGTAATAGTTTTCGAGATATTAATTTCAATATTCAATTCCTATGTATAACTTCCTCTTAGGACAAGTCTAAAAGTGTATACTATATTGTAATATATCTATTCACATATATGTTCACTTTAACAATTTTGTTTGGTATATCAACCCTAACCTAAACTACTCTTTTGACAATTGCACTAATTAAACCGCTCTGGTCCCATCACAACTGTTAGGATTTCTGGGTGGTCTTATTTCCGGGCGGTTAAAGACAAGAACAGAATGGGGGAGGGGGAGGAAGAAGAGGGGGGCAGCCTAGGTAGGCTACCCTAGTCCTACCTAATTCCCTCACACCATCCTTCACACAAATAAATAGAGATTAACAAGAATTTCGGGAAAACTAACCTCTAAATGTCCAGATTTTAAAAATTAATATCTCGAAAACTATTACGGTTCGACGGAAAATATTTTGGCGTTACGTTTATAACATGAATACATTTCTTAAAAAAAAATGAACTGCCTACTGCACGGCACATATACGAAAGCTGAGCCGATGAAAGTCTATAAGTCCCACAAAAATATCTGACCCAGCAATAGCGGTACAGGGCATGTATATATCCGTGTATCCATACTAATATTATAAATGCGAAAGTGTCTTTTTATCTGTCTGTGTGATTTTGAAAAAATTTAATACAGGGATAGTTTGTATCTCAGGGAAAGGCAAAGGCTACTTTTTATACGACTGCCTGAAAAAAGGAGTATATTGTTTTCAGGGTTCATGTATGTATGTATGTGAGTTTGTATATTCCACCATAACTTCTATACGCCTGAACCGCTTTTGAAAAATGAGAGATCGTTAGAATCCCTAGCTTATTCCAGGTGACATATGCTAGTAAAATTTAAAAAAAAATTGATGTGGTGACCCTGGTACCGCATTAAAGACTAAAGAAGATTGAAAAAAAATTCGAAAATAAGATTAACTATATAATCATCAATGAGAAAATGATGAGTAGATTCCAAAAATATATAACACTATAGTTCAATATTCAGTGATTCACAAAAAATATCATTTAATAAAAATGTGAATAAGATTCTAATTAACTAGAATAATTAAGATTTTTAAATTTTTTTTCGTTATTTGGCAGGGCAGTCGTGTTTTTAAATTTTTTAAATTCTGACTTGTTATCCCAGAAAATTAAAGAGAATCAAAAACCTTAATCACGCAGTTTTACGTCGCGGGCATAATCTAGTTAAAAATAAAATAAAAACTAAAAAGGCATACAAATTATTAGTTCCAATGAAAATGATTTCACCTGGAGATGCCTGCTCGTGTATGGTATGTACACGTGTTTCCCCTCGAGAGCTTTGCAAATAGCATCATCCAGTAGTTTCGCTTCCAACATTCTGCTAGCGACAGATTTAAAGTGTTTAAAGTTTCCTTCGATGGAAGCTGAAGCATTGGAAGTATCAATTGGCATGGAGTCATCACTTACTTCAGTTTTCACTACAACACTGTGTTCCGTTTCCTCTGATACTTTTTGTCTCAAGCTCGACATAATGTTACGTACAATCCAATAATCGAGTACATTAATGGGCAATGGTTCAAATATTTTGATTTGCACAATATTTGTGAAAATGTCTATCAAGTGTTGTGAACGAATGTAGGTATTTCACGTTTTGAGAAAAGGAGACGAGAATGTACAATTAAGTCAACTGCAATAAATAATACCAAAATTATAGCTTTCTTTATCCTCTTTTGCCAATTCCACCGGCCCCGGGCAAAAATAAAAGCTTTTTTGCCATAATAATAGTAGTATTATACAACGAAGGAAGCTGGCAGGAAATAATCAGAGACAAGTAACATATAGGATATAGACAGGCAACTCCATAGACACAATTTGAAGTAGATAACAGACAGTAGTGGGAGTGACCTTGAACGTAAATTACATTATATATATTTCATTCATAAAAAAATCACGTCTCTCACTCTAGCCTGTTACGTCTTACGACGGGTTTCATTCATGACCAGATCGACTCGCTCTAACTTGATATACATAATTAAATTTCGATGACGCAATTAGCGGAACCGGAAGTAGTTAGGGATGGGCAACCTATGCGAAAAACCGGTAATAGTGATGTGATTTGAACGTATCGGTTTTAGATTTATTTAGCAAATACCGGTTTTTCTAATTACCGGTTTGCTAGTAATTCAGGATATTATTGAATTTTTCAAAAACAAAGTTAAAATAAATTTCAGAGATCAAATTTATTTATTATAAATAAAAATCTTACATCGAAATCATTTAAAATCATAATAATAACTGTATAATATTTAACTTTGTGTTTGATCCAGCAAAACATACATTTAAAAAATATTAATGAAAATTTGGATAATAATATTCAAATGTTTTCCATAGGATACTACTGATTTAAAAGCTCTCGATTTTAGTAATAAAGTCATTGATAAAGTATCTTGAAGCATTACTTCCTTTTTAGTCGGTCGGTACTCGGTAGCATCAAAATATTGTTTATAAGTTATTTCAAAACTTTGTTTTAATATAAATTACCACTTGCATAACAAGAGCAACTTTTTCTAACTAGTCAAATCAAAACAATGTAACAGAAGGAACCTACGGAACAGAAGAATACTGTGCCCATCAGTAATTGCCATATACCGTGATTTTTATTGATTGATTGATTTGTATCGATCAATGTCTAACTCAAAGTGTATTCCGTAAACGTCATACGTGAATACTGTTATCCTGATGGATCACAGTATTCACTGAACGTCTAACCTTCGCCTATTATGTTTGGACACACCTTAAGGGTCGACCATTTTTCACTGCTACGCCATTATTGACTTTACTAATGTTGATCAATTGACACAGTTACCTACTACTCCCTAAGACTATTAACAGAAGTACTAGTTAAGTTGTAATTCATTTCTGATATTATTGCGACGTTAGCTAAGTTGATAAAGGTTTGACAGTAAATATAATCTGCGCTGGGCTTCGAGAGACCTGCGCTGGCTACAATTTTTATAAATGACACAGCTTATAAAAAAAAAATTGTATTCATCTGCTTTTCCAAAGTCTTCGATACTTTCATACTGAACAACTGCACAGGAATACAGCATACCTGTAAAATATTGAAATAGTATTTATTTTCGTCATAAAAAACTAATAAACTAAATAATAATATTATACTGCCACTGTACACAATATTTAATATGATTCTTTAAATAATGTATAGGTTATACATGTGCACTATATATAGTATTATTATCTTTTGCACCGTTAGCTAGTTTGGGGTGGTTAAACTTTAGCAACTATAATGATAATATTATTATACTTACAATACACTAGTGCCAAACTACACTGCAATGTCAAGAATTTGGTTAGTATCTCGGTCCAGAAGCTCTTTCATCTCGCATCTTGTATATTTCTATCTCATGCATGTGTGCTGTGGCATTCATGAAGCACGTTCTTCTGAAAATAATTGTTACAAATGTTATAATTACATGTTTTCAAAAGCATGTCTTAAACTACCATTCGGGGTACTGTTTTACATTATTTTCTTCAATGGATAGATCAATTTCACAAGGATCACCAGATAATGCCAACTACTCGTGAATTTAGACTTTCGTAAAATCGAAATATTTCTTTCGGGGAACTCATCCCTTAAATTTTCCGAGATAAAGAGTAGGTAACCTATGTTACTTTCCAGATCACCAACCATTCCCATGGAAAATCATTTCAATTTTTTGCTCTATTGCAGCTTGATTGAAACAAGAATACAATTGAGACAAACCAACCAACAAAAAAACATACCTACAGTCGATTTCACGAAGCGAAGGAAATAATGTAAATAAAACATACCAGTCACGACATTTCAACTTTGCTAACAATATTTTCACTGTTGTGTATTGCAAATCACTCACAAATGTCTTATTTCCTGAAGTAAAACATTTATAGTTTTTAGTATACTCAAAAGTAATTCAATTTATGCACTAAGAAGCTATTAATCTAACAAATAAATTGCAAGAATCCCAAAATACAAACACAGACTAATGACTTAATGGGTGTTTGGCATATAGAAATTGAATGATTCCATAGAGATGTGACATGAAAAGTAAACCATAGACTGAATGATATGGGCGGGTTTAGTCGATTGTAAAAATCTAATATCGTTATATTAGGTTCGCAGATCTTTAATCTCTTTATTACGGCTAGCAGTCAGCGGCCGCGCCGGCAGTCGGCACAAAAAAATACGGTCATTCGCACAGAGTACATTATATATACTGGTATAGAGTTGCTACTCGACTTTCCATGTACAGCGACCTCTATCGGGAAGTTATCCAACTAAAATATGTATATATATATAATATACCATAGCACAATGCTATAGTACTATATATTACAAAGTGTATTGTATAATAATTTATCTTAATTATTACAAGATCACCTAATTCTGCAACTATAGAATTAAGTGACCTTGTAATAGTTAAGATAAATTATTATACGATAAACACAAACTGTAAAGATGTTCAGATGTTAGTAAATGAAACGCATATTGATTATTTTCTCTTATATTCTCAATTACAAAAAATATACATAAAGTATAAAAAATATTCTACAGTTTCATGTTTTTCACATCGTACACACTTAATACACACTCTATTAATATAGTTTCACATTGTAACGAATTTATCAAAAAAATAATAATTTTGTCCACCCGGCATCCGGCATGCCAGAAAACGTCAATTTCAATGTCGAATTTCAAACTTTAAAATGGCGGCTGTCCACGTTTGGAAATTAAAACACAAATGTTTCATTAAACTTCTAACTCATTCCACTAAACTTAATTTATAACAGATAAATCTTTATAAATAATCTAAGCTAACTCATATTCTGCTCAAAAAAAAAGTTTTATATATTATTAGCTTTGCGTTTATATAAATGGCAAAATCATTAATTTATCTAAAACATAAGCTTCTGAACGAACACTTAGTTCAGCGCCATCGCAGACCCTGATGTAACATCCCCATACAACAGAAAAATGTTCTAAGTGCAAAGGCCCTGGTCATTCGTTTCGCTGCTTCTATTGATGTTGTACGTTTCGGGTGTTCTCTGGTGCTTTTTAGTTTTTATTTTCAACGACTTGGCTTTATTAACGGATTTTTGTTTGCTCTACGATTGGACTGTGTTAAACTTTGGACTGAAGACCATTTGCTATTCTTCAAGGACATCGTTTTTGCATAAGAATTGGATTATTCGGAATTTATTTTGTTTAGACAAGGTATGTAACTTATTTTATATTAAGTACCTATTAGTAATCAATGAAATTTTCAATATTTCATAATTTATTTAACTTTTAGCTTGGATATATTTCGGATACAACGTTTTTAATATAGGTGCTGTTTCCGTGAAGTTAAATTTTCGATTAACAACCTAATACTAATCGTCGCTGCATACAAATTATTTTATTTATTGTATTACCTTTTTATTACTAGGTTAGCTAGGTTACCTGCCTTACCAATTTGAACCAAAATAATTTTTGGTGTTTTTTTAATTTTGTGTTTTAGTTTTGCCGGCCAAATAAAAATAACTTTTATTTTATGGTAAAAATGTATATTCTGAGTCACTTGTTATTACAATATATTGAATGAAAAATGTTAAGGTTGTGAGTTTTGCCCGGAACAAATTTTGTCCGGTATTTCTTGATTCACTGAAATTAATAAGCCCCAATTTAAGCGATATCCTTTGATGCGTGGCTAGGAAAGGACCACGGCATTATATAAAAACTTATGCAATTGACAAAATCGTGGGCGCATGTTTTTAATAATGTCTTATCTCTCTTAAGTGTCTTAGTATTTACAATAGACTTTTCGGACTTCGGAAACAATGGCTTAGTTAGTAGGTAATAAAATAAAAGAGACGCAATCATTTAAGACTTAACGTAAGAATATTGGTACAATAAAAGTGTCACTATTCTTGGTAACCCGATAAATATTTACCGACTTTAAATAGTTTATTGCATTTGGTCAACTTTAAGCTTAAATTATGACTATGACTTTGAAGCCGCATAGTGGCGTACTACATGATATTTTCAAAACAATAGGTATTTATTACATTATATGCCTGTTTTCTACCATATATTCAAAAAATCACTTTCAAAATTTTAGATTTACTTAAAATTTTCTTTATTTCAAATAGTTCAAAGTGCATTAATTTTTTAATTTAAAATATAATACGGTTAAGTATTTTCCATTTAAAAATTTCATTTTTGATACTTTCAGATAATGAGTGAACCAACACCTGGCCCATCTGGTTCTACACAACGGAAAAGGATCCCTGAACCTTCTTCGTTCCTTAGATCGCCAATGAAGAAAAGGCCTAAACGGATTCCATTACGTTCTAATGAGAAAACCATAGCAATCAATCTTTATAAACTTTTAAACAATATGATTTCTACTTATCCATATAAGTTAGAAATTACATAGCAAATAGCACAGGTGATGGGAACTGCTCAATTGACAATACATAGGATAATTCAAGAGTATTAAAAATCGGGAGAGGTGTCTTCACCTGATAAGCCCAAAGATAGGACGACAATTTTTCAAAAGCAAGATAGCTTTGTGCTGGCAGCTATAAAGCGAAAAGTCCATCAATTTTATTTTAATAATGAACTGCCTACACTAGATAAAGTAAGTTAAGAAAAGTGTTTGATTAGAGAGACCCGATTTAATGGCATGGAGGACAAGCTACCTACTTAAAATAAAAGATTTTCGGAAACAAAATAGAAAAATATATTATAAGAGACATGGCTAAACGAAGGTAAGTTTTTCGACCGATTATTGACGAATAACATAGAACGAATTTCATAGCAAAATCAAAAGTTTTAATTTTAAAGGTCTTTGCATCAAGGTAAATTTAACTTTTTATTGGCAGGACACACTGCAAACTATATATGGATTGATGAAGATATTGAGAGCAGTCGACAAGCTTTTTTACAGGGCTTATCAACAGGCCCCAAAAATCCGCAAAAAGGCAAGCGTGTCATTATAACACATATTGGTAGTGAAGATGGTTTCCTCGAAGGTGCAGAGTGGATTTTTGAGGCCAAAAAAACGGATGCAGAAGGCGACTATCATGGTGAAATGGACGCCCATAATTTTGAAAAATGGTGATTATTTGTTAAATCTAATTATCTAAGGCTAATGATCTTACTCAAACACTAAAATTATAAATGCAAAAATGTGTTTGTTTATTGGTTTGTCCTTCAATCACGCTGCAGCAGAGCATCGGATTATCGTGATTTTTTGCATGGATATAGTTGAGGACCTGGAGAGTAACACATTCCGGAAAAACAATTAGTAGTAGCAGTTTCCGCCGTAATCAAAAATCTTAATCCACGCGGACGAAGTCACGGTTATCAGCTACTCATGAATAAAGCTGACGAACATTCAGCTTCTTAGCTTATTATTGCGAACCCATAAAAATATAATTTTAACAGTTGATAATATATTTACACAATAATGAATGCATATACATTTATTGCACACGAACAGATTTAACAAAGACATAATATAGTAATAATAAGCATTTATAGCACGCATATCGTCCCATCCCTAAAACTAGCCGGCTTCGTGAAGTATATTCGTCACAAGGTACGTGTGCCAAATTTCTTAGAAGGCCCCGCCCAAGTCGTCCGGTACCGTCGTCACAGGATCCGTGTCCCAAACGTTCCTTGCGGCCACGCCCCGTGCTTCGTAGAATTACGTGTCATCCCCGGCGCCGAATTAATTCTTTAGTTGAGTTCCCTTCAGCCGGCGGTCGAATTAAGACGTGTCGCGAATTTAGGTCTCTAGACCTTTACGTTTTGTACCTAGTTAAGTTTTAGTTTTTTTTTCAAGTGAATATAAGCTTCTGTGACCAACACGAGTGTTTTGTATGAAAAGTTCCCCTATAAATGGCTGCCCAACTCGAGGCCTAGACTCACAGTGTACCTATGTACTAACTATTTTAATGAATAAAAATACATTTTTGAACCTAGTGAAGTGCCGTGATTGTGGTTACGTCAATTACGTCGTGTACACACTCCACATATTAAAACACACAGTAGGTATTGTGTGTCCGCGGTAAGTTTTCCAAAATTTTTATTCGATTAACTGCAAGGAACCGAACTTTTGTGTTATCGTACCTATAGATAATTGTGTTGGTGAAGAACTTTGATAGAACTTTTCATGACTTTTGTCATTTTGTGTTAAAGTAACAGATACTTTGTTGGTGAAAGACTTTTATAGAACTTTTCATAACTTTCGTGATAAAGTAAAATAAGTTTTATGAACTTTCAAGACTTTTATTATCTTGGCACAAACTTGGTGTTAAGGGCTCCACAGACTTTTGAGCGTAGTTGTTCAAATCGGTTCGTGTTTTAACCGCGGTATTCACAAATTATAATGCCGCGAACACGTAGACGTGGACTTGAAGGATCTACTTCCGACGAGTCCGTTGTGGGCGATAGCATACCGCATGCTGGCGACTCGCCGCATGCTGCCGCTGACGTGCCGACACCTGGCAGTGATGGCGCGACAACATCTACTCCTATCGTAATGTCCGATCAACAACTTCAGCGTATTCTACAGCATGTGATGCGCGCTCAGAGTGTGAGCGTGTCACCTTTACCCGCACCAACGACTTCGGGGAACTTCACGAAATGTACAGCACGTTTCGATGGTGCTAAACAGAGCGACGTGCTAGCATTTTTAGACGCGGTAGAAACTTACAAAGAATGTGTCTTAGTGGACGACGGAAATGCGGTGCGCGGGTTATATATGCTTTTAACCGGAATCGCCGCTACGTGGTGGAAGGAAGTGAAGCAGTCCATGAGCACGTGGGAAGAGGCAGTTGAGCTGCTTAAACAGACATTCGGCCCTCGTCTACCACCACACCGTGTATACCGTGAGTTATTTAAACAAGAGCAACGAGAAGAGTCGACGGATGTGTTCGTATGTAGAGCACGCGCTCTTCTTGCGCAGTTGCCCTCGGATACATTAAACAGTGATGTTCAACTAGATATGGTTTATGGGCTATTAAACCGGCGGATTCGTGAGAAGGTAGCACGAAGCGCTTTCACCAGTTTTATGGAACTTCTTCAGGAATCGCGACGCATTGAAGACCTGTATGATGAAGGGCGTCGTGTAACAATTCCAGCAGTTAAAGAGTCGACTAATGAGACGACGTCGGAGGGTTCTTCGGGTTCACCATTGTCGACTTCGTCTCCACCGATCCTACTTAAGCGAAAATGTGATAAGTGCGGATATTGTAAGATGTTTTCCCACACTATAACTAATTGCCCTCGACTGAAGAGAGGAAACCAGGGCAGTTAGAGATAAACCCACAATCACGTGTTTCGGGTGCGGGGCGCCGGGTGTAATCAGATCTAACTGCAGGATCTGCAAGGAGAGGCGTACTGCTGCGGAAACGCCTTCCTCTTCCGCGTTCCAGTCGGTGACGGTGGACAACGTTCGTTTAAATCCACGAGTGAGACCGATTTTTGACGTGGAAGTATTTGGTGCAGTAGGTACTGCGTTGTTAGACACTGGTGCAAAGCAATCGGTAGCAAGTGTTAGTTTAACCAATCATTTGTGTAATAACGGACAAATGTTTCAATCAGTGGAGACTGAATTAAAATTTGCGGACGGAACTAGGCGTGTTGAGACTGTAAAAACGGCTTTGGTAAATGTGAAAGTACGGGGCGTGGAGATCGAGACGCTTTTTGTTGTTTTACCCGGGGCTACCGAATCGTTGTTAGGGATGAACTTTATCCAGGACGCTGGTTTGGCACTAGATTTCAACAAAAATAGCTTTACTTTGCGTGCTACCGGAGCTGAATGCGAGTTTAGCCTTCGGTATTAATGTGATAATCGGGCTATAATTAGCTCTGCGATTGGTCTCCGCGAGTGTGAGGGTACTCTCCTGTCACACGTCGAAAAAGAGAAGCTGGCCGCACTCCTTAACGAAAATGAAGACACCTTCCAGCCAGGGGGAGATCCTACTCCTTTCGCAGTTCACCGAATAGATACTGGCGAAGCGGCACCCGTTTCTACACCGCCTTATCGAGTGACGCCGGCCAAAAAGGAGATGATTCGGGCAGAAATAGATAAGATGTTAGAAGAAGATATAATAGAAGAAGCTGAATCCGAATGGACCTCGCCTGTGGTACTAGTGCCTAAGAAGAACGGTGAGATTCGGTTCTGCGTCGATTATCGGAAATTGAACGCAGTAACGCGAACGGATAAATATCCTCTACCGCTAATCGATGAAATTATATCTTCAAGCAAACCTAACTGTGTAATGTCCACCATAGATTTAAAATCCGGATACTGGCAAGTAGAGGTCGCACCGGAGGATAGACACAAGACTGCATTTGTAACCCCCTTTGGTACGTTCCAGTTTCGACGCATGCCCTTTGGTCTGAAGAATTCTCCGTCGACTTTCCAAAGGTTAATGGATCGTTTTCGTGCCGGTCTAAAAGAATTGACGGTGGTAGCCTATCTCGATGACATACTTGTGATCTCCAATGACTTCGAGTCCCACCTTAGCGATTTGAATCAAGTATTCGATCGCTTACGTCATTTTAAACTTAAAGCAAATAGGGACAAGTGTGCATTCGCCAGAGGGAGTGTGGTATATTTGGGACATGTGATCACGGCTCAGCGTAGCGTCGGCAGACCCCCCACACGGTGGGCGGACGATATCAAAAGACTCGCAGGGAGTCGCTGGATCCAGGCGGCGCAAGACCGTGGCTTGTGGAGGA
This sequence comes from Erebia palarica, assembly GCA_964035005.1. NCBI lineage: Eukaryota > Metazoa > Arthropoda > Insecta > Lepidoptera > Nymphalidae > Erebia > Erebia palarica. The sequence goes on along the minus strand of OZ035994.1, from coordinate 9,079,555 downwards.
CCCTACAAGAGACCTATGTCCAGCAGTGGACGTCCATCGGTTGACAACGACGACGATCACGGCTCAAGGTATCGAACCTGATCCTATGAAAGTTCAAGCCGTGCTGGAGATGGCACAACCCACCAATTTGAAGGAGCTAAGAACTTTCTTGCAAACATGTGCATGGTTCCGCAAGTTCATTCCAGAATTTTCTGGTGTAGCATGTGCGCTGACTGATTTGACAAAAAAGGATAGACCTTGGAAATGGGGGCAGAAAGAAGCGCAGGCCTTTGAGGAACTAAAGCGTAGGCTTGCTACCACCCCTATTTTGCGTCAACCAGACTTCAACCAACCTTTTGTCCTACGTACCGACGCCAGTGCGTATGCGCTAGGAGCAGTCCTCTTGCAGGGTCCAGAGCCGAAAGAGGAGTTACCGATAGAATATGCCAGTAGATTACTGACGTTGGCCGAGCGTAACTACAGTACTACTGAAAGGGAAGCGCTGGCCGTGGTGTGGGCTCTGGATAAATTTCGTGGATACCTTGAAGGAGCCCAGGTCCGGGTTGCAACTGACCATCAGCCGTTAAGGTGGCTACTCTCCCTTAAGACTCCAAGCGGGCGCCTGGCCCGTTGGGCTTTGAAGATACAAGCTTTTAACCTGGAAGTGGAATACACTCCAGGTAAAGCGAATGTGGTAGCGGATACACTAAGTCGCCCTGTGTGTCAGTCGGCGATAGACACAAATCTTACCTGTGACATATGTCCAATCTCTGTGGATCTACCACATCGGAGCTCTGAGGAGATCCGTTCAGCTCAGTTAGCGGACACCGGAGTTAAGAAAATAATTGATGATTTCGAGGATAACGACGCAGCGATTCGATGGGCTGATCGGGGTTATTACCTTAATCTCTTTCGTTTCGATCCGGATGGTGAATCAGAAGAGCCTCAGCTAGTAGTGCCAGAGTCTACGCGTGAAGAACTTATGAAGGAGATCCATGATGCGCCTACTGCAGGACATTTAGGTTCGAAGTTATTGCCATAGATCTATTTGGTCCTCTTCCGGAAGGCAGTAATGGAGAGAGATGGATTTTTTTGATAGAGGACACTGCGAGCCGATGGATAGAACTATTCTCTCTCTCTGAAGCAACCTCGGAAAACTGTGCCAAAATACTTATCGAGGAAATATTCATGAGATACGGATTTTGTCGCCGTGTACTCTCAGACAATGGGGTGCAATTTGTATCGGCCGTGATGCAGAAAGCGATGCATGTTCTTGGAGTTATGCAAACCCTGACGCCAGTTTATCACCCGGAGACGAATACTGCAGAGAGAATAAACCGCGAGATGAAGCAGATGCTAGCTATGTTGATAGATCCAGAGCATCGACGCTGGCCAGAAGTTTTACCCGCTGTGAGGTTTGCGCTGAATACGGCGCCAAATCAAGGCACTGGGCGCTCTGCGGCGTTCCTTACATTTGCGCGTGAATTCCGTTCTCCGGTGGATATAGCACACGATTTGAGAGTAGGTGTGGATTCCCAAAATTACGTGCCATTGATAACACCGTACTTACGGACCTTCGTGGAAAATCTTAAAGAGGTCAAATGGCGCCTCGAAAACCAGCAGGATACTCGAAAAGGTACAGCTGACAGAAGTCGCCGTAGTGGACGTGCTTATCCGGAGGGTAACCTCGTTCTCGTGGAGAGTAATCGTCCCAGTCAGGCAGCAAAAGGATTTACCAACAAATTCTCACCTCGAAGAGAGGGTCCCTATCGTATCAGCAAAGTAATGTCCGCCACCACTTATGAAGTGGCAGATAAAAATGGAGTTTTGAAAGGCAAATACCACTCTAGTCTACTGACACCATACGAAGGTCAGGATCCGGTAGTGGAATACAGGAGAAGGGGATGACCGCGTAAGAAACCTAGTGCCAAGTCAGCTTCTCGAGCTTAGCTCTTGTGTGTGGGCTATCTCTTCATCACTGGTTGCCAAGCCACAACCGGGACGTCGTAGTTGCGGCTTGGAGGGGGAGGATATAGCACGCATATCGTCCCATCCCTAAAACTAGCCGGCTTCGTGAAGTATATTCGTCACAAGGTACGTGTGCTAAATTTCTTAGAAGGCCCCGCCCAAGTCGTCCGGTACCGTCGTCACAGGATCCGTGTCCCAAACGTTCCTTGCGGCCACGCCCCGTGCTTCGTAGAATTACGTGTCATCCCCGGCGCCGAATTAATTCTTTAGTTGAGTTCCCTTCAGCCGGCGGTCGAGTTAAGACGTGTCGCGAATTTAGGTCTCCAGACCTTTACGTTTTGTACCTAGTTAAGTTTTAGTTTTTTTTTCAAGTGAATATAAGCTTCTGTGACCAACACGAGTGTTTTGTATGAAAAGTTCCCCTATACATTATAAAAAACTAAGTAAGCCGACAATTTGGTGGCCCTATCGTAATTTAGCGATTTCTTCCGGGCTGTTAATTAATTGTTTATAAGCTCGCCGGCATATTTAGCGGAACATAAAAAAGGTCCATAATTAAAAAAAATATGGTTTTATTTTAAAATCTACTTACTACACTTCTTTTGTTATTTAAAGTTTTATTTGTTTTACTTAAAATGAGATCACATTAAGAACAGATTTTGCGAGTAAAGGCTATTTGTGAAAAATGGTACATTTTTGAACTTTTCATGTAACCGGGAAAAGTGAAATTTAATATTAAAATAACAAATAATTAAATTAGGAAAATGGTGATTAATATCGCGTATTTCCTCCACGTGCTCTTATTAAAGTTTCTACCCGTCTAGGCATACTGAGAATGATGTTATCGATAGTCTCCTGGGATAGTCTCCGCCATTCCTCAAACGGCGATTCGCAGTTCTCCCACGTTTGCAGGAGCTGGAATTCTGGACTTAACTGTTCTTTTCAGCAAGTCCCAAACGTGCTCTATTGGGTTCATATCCGGTGATCTCGCCGGCCACTCCATAACAGTGATATTCATATCATTAAGATAAGCTTGAGTTACCCGAGCGGTATTCGGCCGAGCATTATCCTGCATGAAAACAAAATCTTCACCGATATATGGGGCAAACGGTACGACATTTTCTTCTAAAACTTTTCTGATATAGCGGTCTGCAGTCAGACTTCCTCTGTCAATCACTACCAAGTCTGTGCGAACTCCCAAACAAATGCCCGCCCAAACCATTTTTGATCCACCACCGTATGCAACTGTAGTTTCAAAATTTGTCTGAATGTATCGTTCTCCTTTGCATCTGTATATTCTTTGCCTGCCGTCAATTTGATTTAAGAGAATTCTGCACTCATCGTTAAACAATACCTTACTCCATTGGTCCGCGTTCCAAAGTCGATGTTCCTGAGCAAAAGTTAACCTGTTTCTACGATAATTTACCTCGAGCCTTGGAGCCTTGGCGGGCACAAATGAACCCAAACCAGCTTTTTCGAGCCTTCTTCGTACCGTACGCTCACTTACGGTTACACCCCGCACTGCTTCTAACTCATGTTGGGCTTGGACGGCCGTCAAACGGGGGTTCCTACGTACACGAAGCCGAATGAAACGATCATCCATACTCGAAGTGCGTCTTTTTCTGCCTTGTCCTGCTCTTCTCACATAAGTACCGGTCTCCCTGAACCGTTGGATACTGCGATGGATCGTTGAAACTGGTCGACGAAGATCTCTGGATATCACTCTATAGGTTTGACCATTTCTTCGCATTTCGAGTGCCCTGGCAATCTCCGTTGGGGCTAAGTCAGGCATAATTCAGTCATCAACTCCAGAAAGATACGCGATTAAAAAAAACTAACAAAAAACAGTATTTCAATTAAATTTTAAATCAAACTCAGAAGGAAGGAATACTCGAAGTTCGCTCCAGATAAGGTGTATTTGAATAAAATTAAAACAATTGCATAAAATGTGATGTTCAGTTGTTTTCTTAATTTGAAAATATTTCTTTTTAAATTAAATGACGTATAAACCAGAAAGCAACCTTATATGATACTGATATCAAACCTTTTTTTATGTTCCGCTAAATATGCCGGCGACTTTAGTTTATGAATAAAAGGACAATTCTATATTCACTTGTTTTTTTTTTACATTCCTGATACTTAAATATTAATACGAACAATAATTTATTCTTTTCGCTGACAGCCATTTTTCTACACTTCACCATAGACTTCAGAACACTACACATTAAGACAAAGACTTAAATCATAGTGAAGGTTGTGTTTGATAACACGGGCAACCAATGGTGCAAAAGGATATGGCTACAGATACAGATGGTAGATGGTGCAGCTATACACCAAAAAAATATATCTATCAATACCTGACTTCTGCAACTAGCCTTTATAGTTATTAACTCATTGTTTTTCTCACAGGTTTAAGAAAATTTTAGAAATAATTGAACCGGGGTCCGTTATTGTTTTGGACAACGCGCCGTATCATTCTAGACACGCAGACCGTGTTCCAAACATGAGTTGGCGGAAGGATAACATACAAGCGTGGCTGCAAAGAAAAGGAATAAAATTTGAAACTTGGGAAACGAAAGCCCAACTTTTGTGCAAATTTAATAAGGATAATTTTAATAAAAAAGTTATAGACGAAATGGCAGCCACAAAAAACGTAACTGTGTTGCGCCTACCACTGCGAGCTAAATCCCATAGAGCTAATATGGGCTCAGCTAAAGTCATATGTTGGCAAAAATAATAAAAGTTTTAAAATTTCTGAGCTAAAACAATTAATTAATGATGGGATACAGCGAATTGACACGATCTCCTGGAAAAAATGTATAGAACATATAATCAAGGAAGAAGATAGAATGATGCGGCTGGATGGTATAATAGATGACCAATCAACTGATACGACCCCAGAATTTATAATTCGTGTCTCCGACAGTGAAAATGACAGTGATGAGTGTTGAAGTTGTTAATTAAAATTGTAATTAAGAAAAGCTATAACTCGTGTTTTTTTTGTACTTGTATTAATAAACCGACATCGGTTAAGAACACGTTCACGAAGCATCACAACTAAACTAGCGGCACGCTATGATGGCCGGTTTGACGTTTGTCCGCTCATGAAGTTCCGTATTAATTGATAACGACTTTGAAGGAAATAATTGTATTACTTTATTGACGATAGTGATGTGCAGAGATTCATAAATTTTATCGAATGTAGTTTTAGGTTTAGGACTCAAAATTTATTTATTAAATTGATTTCTTAAATGTATACAAGTGTAGAAAAATCAGTTTGCACCATTTAAGGGGTGAATGTACTTGTGAATATGAACAATTTTCACTATGTGGACAAACCTCTGAAATCGCAAAAAAATATCAATAAATTTTTTAAAATGGAATCTAATACGATCGTCACATAGGATCGCTGGCTAGCACAACTACTACCTCCGGCAAACTCGCGTCAATGCTCAATGCAAAACAAAGCAGTTTCGAATTGACGTTGCTTCGAAAAGTATAAACTGTCAGTGCAATGCGATTGTGATATAGTTTTGACCTGGCTTTGGATTTCAAATATTGATACTGCATTACTGTTGACCCTTGCTCGTTAATTTGGACTCTGTTCAAGCCCTTTGTTGTGGATTTCGTCGATATGACCGAACGTACGCAGAGAACTGTTCTAAATAGTCAGACACGTGAGTTCGTAATACGCCTTCGTAACTATTTCGATCGTGAAGCTCAAAATGGAGGGCCAATTTTACCTATAACGTCAGTGGTTGAACGCGTAGCTGATGCGCTTAATATTGGACAACGAACTGTTAGACGGATAACTAAAAAAAAATATGGCGAGACTGGCACAGAAGAAAATAAACTTCACACACCAAAAAAGAGAAAACGAGCAAAACCAGTCGTAGGCATCGATAGCTTTGATGCCGATGCTATCCGAAGACATGTTTACGGCTACTATTTACAGAAGGAGTATCCAACAAGAAAAAAGTTGGTGCATTCACTGAAGGAAGCTGGATTATTCTTCGGTGGGGAAAGTTCTTTAACGAAGATTTTGAAGACCATTGGATTTCGATACAAAAAATGTAACAAACGCAAAATATTGATGGAAAGATTTGATATAGCGATGGCAAGGTATACTTTTTTACGGCAAGTGAAAGAAATCAAAAATTGGCAAAATGTTGTGTTCTTGGATGAAACATGGCTTAATGCTAACCATACTGTAGGCCGTTCTTGGAACGATGACACAGCAGCATCTACTTCCAAAGTTCCTGTAGGAAAAGGATCGCGACTTATAATTTGTCACGCCGGAACCATCAACGGGTTTGTCGAAGGTTCTCTCATGGCTTTTGCGTCAAAAACCACTGGAGACTATCATGAAGACATGAATGGAGAAAAGTTTACTGAATGGTTTACCTCAATGTTGTGTAGCCTCCCTGAACCATCTATTATAATTATGGACAACGCCCCATACCACTCGATGCAAATTGACAAGCCACCTGCCCAATCCCAAAAGAAAGCTGATATCGTCGCATGGCTTCGTAAAAATGGCGTAGATGCAAACATGAATATGTTAAAAGCGGAATTAGTACGTCTTTTAAAAGAAAACAAACCAACCAAGATCCGATACGTCATTGACGAAATAGCATTAGAACATGGGCACAGAGTTATACGGTTACCGCCTTACCATTGTGAGTATAATGCGATTGAGTTGGTGTGGGCTCAAATTAAGGGATATGCTGCAAGACACAATACAGAACCCCCATTTACCACAAAAAAAATGCTAAAATTATTAGAAGAAGCTTGTGAACATGTGACTAAAGGAGACTGGGAAAAGGTTGTGAATAGAACTGTTAAATTAATAAGGGAAGATTATGAAAGAGATGTGAAAATAGATAATATTATAGAAAACGAACATATAATTATTAATGTATGTGATGATAGCAGTGACGACAGTGAAAATAGTAGTATGGACGAATCTGATTAATTATGGCCTTTTGTGGCACCTTTTTTGGTATCTTTTGTATTCATATGTTTCTTGTGTGCATATAAAGTATGTATATTCATTTTCGTTCAAATATTCAGTTCGTTCAAATAAATTAAATAAACATATACATTTTTGTTTTATTAAACCTATTTAATCAGGTACAAAAACAAAACTTAATTGTTTTTTGTTCGAGAATAAATTGACATTCCACATCACTATTGTAATGTGTCAAACCGGCCATCATAGCGTGCCGCTAGTGTAGTCTGTCAATGTTCGCATCACTATATGTCCAATGACAATTTTAATCACGTGACCTGAAGCCATATTTGATTACATTAATTCCTTCGCTTCGTGAAATCGACTATACCTACTTTCACATTTCAAATTTAAGTGTTCATTATAGTTAGTTGCTCAAATGAGGATACCTTATTAATATGTTTGATAATTTACCTTTAAATATTCAAAGATTAACCTTACTTACCAATTTTCAAGGGAAAAACAGTCAAACTAACCTCACTAGTCACTTCCAAGAAGTCTGTGTAGGCTTTACACTTTAGACTACGTCTACGCCTAATCGCTTACCAGTTAAATAACAAAATAAGTAACACAAATCACCGCAATTCATAGTACAAAACATTAAAATTTGATAAAACAATTTTAATTTATTTTAAGGTTAGGACTTATGATTTTCATTTTCATTCTCGGCTTGCGTCGGTTTTTCAGCGAAAATGGCGTCGACCAATAAAAGTGAAGTGAAAACCCCGTGAAATTTAAAAATATTTTGTGTGCGTAATTAGAGCGAGAGATCAACGGGGGATACAATGCCAGATGAAAGAGATGGAAAACCCGATAACTCTTGGTACCTTGCACTTCGGCACTCGATAGGGCCTGGAAGTAATATCATAGATGTTACTTGTCTCTGGCAGAGACAAATAACCTATAGGCTATAGACAGGCAACTCCATAGACACAATTTGAAGTAGCTAACGGACAGTAGTGGGAGTGACCTTGAACGTAAATCACATCTATAGAATTCATTCATAAAAAAATCACGTCTCTCACTCTGGCCTATTACGTCTTACGACGGGTTTCATTCATGACCAGATCGACTCGCTCTAACTTGATATACATAATTAAATTTCGATGACGCAATTAGCGGAACCGGAAGTAGTTAGGGATGGGCAACCTATGCGAAAAACCGGTAATAGTGATGTGATTTGAACGTATCGGTTTTAGATTTATTTAGCAAATACCGATTTTTCTAATTACCGGTTTGCTAGTAAACCAGGATATTATTGAATTTTTCAAAAACAAAATTAAAATAAATTTCAGAGATCAAATTTATTTATTATAAACAAAAATCTTACATCGAAATCATATAAAAAAACTATAATATATAATAATAATAATCCAGCAAAACATACATTTAAGAAATATAAATGAAAATTTGGATAATAATATGTATATGTTTTCCATAGGATACTACTGATTAAAATGTTCTCGATTTTAGTAATAAAGCCATTGATAAAGTATGAAGCATTACTTCCTTTTTAGTAGGTCGGTACTCGGTAGCATCAAAATATTGTTTTTAAGTTGTTTCAATATAAATTACCACTTGCATAACAAGAGCACTTTTTTCTAACTAGTCAAATCAAAACAATGTAACAGAAGGAACCTACGTAATTTTTTTTAAAATTTTACTAGGCTATGTCACCCGGAATAAACTAGGGATTCTAACGATACCTCATTTGTCAAAATCCCACCACTCCACCACTACAGCCCATTAAAGTCCCACTGCTGGGCACAGGCCTCCACTCTCATAGGAGAGAGGGAATTAGAGCTTAGACCCACCACGCGGCTCCAATGAGGGTTGGCGGGCTTTAACGACTATTATCATGTTAGTGATAACAACCGGCGCCGACGGCTTAACGTGCTCTCCGAGGCACGGGGGTGAAACACCGCCAACTTCCTAACTCCGGGCTAGTACTGAGAATTTCTAGTCAGAAAAACCCAACACTTAGTATGGCCCGACCCGAGACTCGAACCCAGGACCTCGTCAGCCGCAGTCAAACAGGCTAACCACTAGACCAACGAGGCAGTTGTCAAAATCGGTTCAGGCGTATAGAAGTTATGGTGGAATATACAAACTCACATACATACATACATACATACATGAACCCTGAAAACAATATACTCCTTTTCTCAGGCAGATGTATAAAAAGCACTGTGTGTGATAGACGATGCAGAGCGAGCGCCGGGGCGCGTCCACCTAGTTTTGATGATTTTATTTTAGGAGTCCCTTGTTTCACAACGGAATCATAAAAAAAGATGCAGATTCAAAAGAAAATATTATCATTATTATTGAATCATTATTATTTGTACACACACACAAACACACTCGGATGAAGTAAAAATGATAATTTACATACTTATAGTAACTTACATAAAAAGGTTGGTTTGGATTATGCTTTAAATAAATGCCTAAAATGATTTCTGCATTAATCATTGTTTCCGTATCAATTGTTGTGATTGACTGAATTTATGGCATTCTTGCTGCGTCAATGGATTTTGTCCAATAGTGGAAGAGTGTTAACCAATCAGAGATGATTGCGATCTTTACATTGTAGCTGTCATTTTTAAATGATAAATGATTTATTTATTTCATGTAGGACAACTTGTGCGACTTATGAAACGTTAAGCCGGTTCGGAAACATGATTCTACAGAGAAGAGCCGGCAAGAAACTCAGTAGTTGCTCTTTTCATAGAAAAGATAAGGTTACAATATGTAGACAACACAACACATACATTACAAGTATTACACTGACTTGTGGGACTTTAGGGTTTAGTCGGTCGCCCTGCAGGTTTCCAAATAAAAGCCTGGTAATTTGCTCGGTAGAGGTGGTGCTTTTAAACTTCTCGAGAAGGCAGTAATTTATCCAGGCTCATAATACTTGGAAAAATAACCGGCCAAGTGGGAGTCGGACTCGCGCACCGAGGGTTTAGGTTACAAACCTGTAGTAAGTTTAAAATTATTAAAAATATCTAACTAAAAATTATGCTTTTATGGCAACTTTAATAAACATTTTAAAAAAAACTCAGAGTGAGCGTGTGTTGAACTAAGAGACTGTTTTGTTTTTTATAAATTTATACAAGTTCGAGTTCTCATGTGCGTAACTAAATCATTATTTCGTGAAAATTAATCACATCTTACAAGTGAACGGCTTTTCGCCAGTGTGATTTATTATTATGATTGATCATAGTAGTTTTAGTTGAACATTTGTACTCGCATATTTGACAACAATATGGCTTATCACCAGTGTGGGTTCTTATGTGATTAACTAAATTATTTTTCCGTACACATTTATACTCGCACAACTCACACGCGTAAGGTTTATACCAGTGTGAGTTCTCATGTGATCCACTAAATTACTACTTCGTACAAATTTTCTGTTACAAATATTACAAATGGCTTTTCGCCAGTGTGTATTCTCATGTGACTCATTAAACTACTTTTATGTGTACATTTGTATTCTCATATATTACAAGAAAATGGCTTGTCGCCAGTGTGTGTTCTCATGTGGGGAACTAAATGACTTCTCCGTGCACATTTATACACGCACAACTAACACGCGTAAGGCTTTTCACCAGTGTGAGTACGCATGTGATGGGTCAGTTGATTTTGATATTTACATTCATATGAACAAATATTGCAAGAGACCCGTTTTACTTGAATATGAATCTCTTGTGTTTAACTAAGAGACTTTTTCGTTTATAATTTTTTCTGCAAATGTCACAAATGAACGATATGCTCTCAGTGTGAGAACTACTGAGGAATTTATATATAGAATATTAATGACATTATTCGAACTATTACTTTGTAATGTTTTCAATACTTCTTTTCCTATACTAGTACTGCAAGTGACTGGTTCAATGTATTCTGTCGTTGGGACTTCGTTCTGACTTGTTGCCCTGAAATCTTCAGAGACAGTATTCAGACTGTCACAAGACATAGCATATCTTCGTCTTTTCATCAGCGACCCATCTTGTCTTTGAACAGCTCTCTTGGCGAAAATTTCATATGGTTTAACAAAACATTGTTAATCTTTTGTATCGGCAGCTGATGTTTGTGTCGACTTCTTCAGTTGGGGGCACTTCTGTTCTGTTTGTTGCCACAAGATTCGCAACTGAAATTAAATAATTTGTGTATTTCCTTGTTCTGAAAGTTTATTTTATTGGTATATTATAAAAACTAGCTAATGTCCGCAGCTTCGCTCACGTTAAGTTTGATTTTCATAAAAATTTCAAACCCTTATTTTACCCCCTTAGGGTGAATTCTCTTCAAAGTATTCCTCGTCTTCTTCCAAGACTTTTTATGAAAGTCCTATGATTTTGTAGTTAGAGACTTAAAAATCGGGATTTAGGTTATTAGTTTTAAATAATAATAACCTGTACCTATAAGCATTACAAAATACACCATAGGGGAAAATGGGGTTTGCAGCGGGAATATTTCATCTCATAGAAATCAGAAATTGTTCGCGGACGAAGTTGCGGGCAACTTCTAGTTCTAGGTATATACAGGAAGATTTTTTGTAGTGCACAATTTTTTTTGGTGGTTCTGTATCGCTATAGAACATATTTCCGCTAATAGTTCTGTACATTTTTTTTACCATATCTGACCCAAGTTAATCAAATCATTGACATTCTATTTGTATACGTCAACGTCGGCGTGCCGTGCGCGCTGCTTTTCGGTGAGCACAAAGGTACCTTTGTGATCACGCTCGCGCCGGCTGCCGCGCCGTTGCGGGGCGAGGGGAAAAAAATACCGCGAAACTCGTATGTCGGACCATCAGTCTCTCGTTGCTCAGGTATGTTACGTGTAACATCGATCGCATCCATCTACCGTTTCGCGATCCAATTTCCGAATTTTCAAATTGTGAATTTTACGAAATTGTGCGAGTGTATTAGTAATGAAAGACTTCGAGCAGCTCAAAGAATGTTCAAAGAATGAATGTAAGAGGGAGAGTGTAATATTGTGATCGGTTATGAAGCTTAGTAAGTAGGTACTTACTCAGGTATTAATTATTATTATTGGTAGAACATTAATTTCAACTTTTTAAAATACGCCTATAATGCAGAGTTAAGCATAATGCTAATCGTTGCTCGCGTATTATTACGTTAAAATACAAATATTAAGGGCCCATATACGGATATGATGCTTTCCCTGGTACCATTTAAAGATAAATGGAATAACAGCTGTGGGGACATTATGGTATTAAATTAAAAGTAATTCATTCATCTCTAGTTGGACCTCATAAAATCATCAATAGCTGCATGTTTAGAGCCACTCATGGGCGGCGAGTTCATACGCCAATCCTGCCCGACTCGAAACATTCTCACTCAACCTACCTATAGCCGTACAGAGTCCTGGTTACTGCCTTCACCAGAACCCCAACGGCTGCGATGCTCCAAGCCACTCCTGGGCGGCGAGTTCATTACGCCAATCATGCCCGAATTAGAACACCCTCCCTCGATCTAACTATAGCCGTACAGAGTCCAGGTTACTGCCTTCACCGGGACCCCATACAGCTGCGATGCCCTAAGCCACTCATGGGCGGCGAGTTCATACGCCAATCCTGCCCGACCATTCCTCAACCTACTCTGTAGCCGTACAGAGTTCAGGTTACTTCATTCACCTTCATTACCCTATACCCAGCTACCATATTTTAAATCATTTCATGTCACTAATTTTACAAGGCATTGTTTAAAAGTAAATCATCACAGGTTACAATTCAAATCAAAAGAATGCCGAAAACTGAGCTGTTTTTGCGTCTGAACCATTTATTTATAAAAAATCCTATCCTGAATTATAACTTTACATAAATCAATTTAAATCAAAAGCGAATGGGGTTTATGTGGTATAAACATAGGCTTAATTTTTTTTTTATTGTATTGTTTTGAAATATGCGGAAATGTCACATTAAAACATTTTGACCTACCCTACTACCAAAAATGTACCAAAAGTACACAAACCGTTTGGTGATTCTTTTCATTTCAAGTAGTTATTTAAAAGGAGTACTTTCGAAACAAAGCTATAGATTAAAGCTAAAGAGGTTATCGCTCTTGGCTATGGTAAAAAAAAACAAATGCAAAACAAAAAAAATATCAAATTACAGGTCGTGTCCTGCTCGCACGAAACTTTTATACATAGTTAAGTCATTGAGTAGGGCTTCTCAAAAATTCTTACTACATCTTTGTCTATCCTATTAGTTTATACTAAAGCTTGAGAAGGATCGAGATAGTACTTTATTTGTAAGAAATCTGCGGAAGATGCGTTGCGCCATACATCCATGACCGGCAAACAGGCGAATCATTTAAAGAATCATTTACTGTTATAGCCAGTAAACGGCAGATCTACAAAATACGGCGAGATACGACGAAAGGATAAATATCGATAACTACTCATCTAAATATTATCATTTTTTAATATTATTACTTAGTACTTAAGCATTGATATCGTGATGTGATAACGATTCGATTTCTTAAAGAAATCGATTTTATTTAAGAGAAAACTTCAATCGATCTATTACATTGACATTTTATTTTCAACAGCATGTACTATTCTATAGACTTAACCAGGCGCCCAATTTTTTTTTAAGTAATTGAATTAACATAAACCATTACTTTAAGGCAGTAAATGTATTAATTATTTGATAACATCAATCAAGCAGATCATAGAACCTTCATCGCCAAAGATGTATGGTGCAGGACAATCGAGAGAGCCCGCGTTGCAGCCCCATGGCCATTTTGGAAGAAAACTCGTAATGGCAATTGTAGAAAAGTATATGAACCATGAAATGTTGGAGCCAAAGGGACGTCGCTTCACGATTGTAAAAATCTGTATCTATTTAATTTTATTGTCGTTGGTTGACCGTCACCAACTATGAAACTTCATAGGCGTGCTTATATATTGTCGAAAGTTGGAAGGAGAATATAATCTACTGCTATTGATTTTTATTTTCATACAAACTGTTCAACATGTTGAATAGCAGTTACCTAAACTACATTCTACAAAACAGTATAGTGCTCGTTTCTCACTATCACACTTCTCTCGGGTGTGCGTGCCGAATCGTTTCACACAAGTGTACGGTCCACAATTCAACCGTACAATTTGCTTTATCAGCATTAAACTACACGTTAATTCACAATCACACAGTGCGCATAATACCATCGCGACCATCACGCGGGCCACTCATTTATATCATCAGTTATAACTATTAGAATAATATTTATCATTTAACGGTCCTAGATCGAACAACAAGTACATTTAATCCGATACTGATTACTGAGTAAGTTCTGGAACAATTCTAAAAGTACCCGATGTCGAAATAAAAGTATCGAATACTTGCTTGTACGTCCCTATCAATCATTGGTTGAGTTCAGAGCAGTGTTGCCAACTTGGGGTTTTACCCCTTAAATTTAGGACAAGTTAGATGGAAAGGGGCGACACTTTTCTAGGGGCATTTTGGGGGGGAAACACAAGTGTCAAACATGCTTTTTCTACATACAACATAAATTATTTAACGTCAATATGTATGACTTTATAAAAGTGTTTTCTTTGATTATTTAATCATTTAATTTTTTTTTGTTTACTTTGAGTGGAGTAATCTTCCGTTGACTAACAACAAGTTTAGTAAGTGTTGTGAACTGAGGCAGGACTCTGACATTTGATTATTTACCTGACTAACTAGATGAACAATAAATAGACTTACAATGTAATCTAGATCTACTAGATCCAATAACCAAATGCTAAACTGTTTTACTTCAGTCACAATTAATGAAAAAACTAAGTTGTGAGTGCATATAGGTATGAGATATCAAACTGCCTGTTGGCATATTAGTTATGCCAACAGGGCAGGTTTTATTGATTCAATGAATGTCAACAGCATGGTTGTGGTGCCTTGAAAACATTTTATTATGCCTGTCCAGCAGTCGCCTGCCAGTGCTGGTCTAATACAACTGACTAGTACAATAACCACAGATTATACATAACACGGATATTACGCATAAAGCAATAATGTGGTAGTCTGGCTAACGAAAGCGTGACCTGAGAAAACGCGGAAAATTCAAAAAATCTTTATATGGTATTACTAACTATAGTAGAGGAAAAATGTTTTGATACTTGTTTATTAAATTAAAACAAACGTTAAAAGTATGTAGATTTATTTATTTGTGTAAACAAGTAAAATATTTATACTTGACATTTAGTTATGTTTAATCATCATACTCAAAATCAGAGACCAAAAATTCAACCTCGAAAGATCCTTATGTATCAGTGGAGTCATCATCACTTACACTTATTATGAATTTTTCCAATACTTCTTCTGTTATGTGATCTCTTTGTTTGTATTTATTTTCCACATTTATTACATGGTCCGTCATTGTTTTCCAATCTTCTGCAGTTATTCGGCCATACGAGGTTTTTATCAGTGTTTCTGTTTCTTTTGCTGGCAGATTTATGTTTTTTTTTGCCACCATACGCTTAGCTGAGCTCCATATCAGCTCGATCGGATTGAGATCACAGTGGTATGGGGGCAGTCTCAGTACCTCATGGCCGTATTGTTTCAAAAGTTCGTCAGCTACATACAGGGGTTCGGGCTTATGTTTGTTAACTAAACATAACAATTCGGCTTTTGTTAGGTAATGTTCATAATTTATTCCATTGGAATTGAGCCACTCTTGTATTTCAGCTTTTCTCGTTTGTGTCGTAGGAACTTTATTCTGCTGTACAGTGTGGTAGCTCGCATTATCCATCACAATGACACTGGGGTTGTTCAAATTAGGTATTAATTTTTCTTTTAACCATTTATCAAAGTTTTCAGCATTCATATCATGGTGATAATCTGTCAATCTTGATTTGGTGCTAAATACTAATAGTGCATTTGGTACAAACCCTGTTTCAGAACCAGCATGTACTATAATATATCTTTTCCCTGAAGAGATATTTTCCAGTGGGCTTGGTTGCGGGGCACCACTTGTTGTCGGACCTTGCCATGACATTTTCGGCTTATAATTTTTGTGTATATACGTTTCATCCAAATAGATGATAGGTTTTTCTTCCGCTCGTTTAGCAGAAATTTCTCGAAGATATCGATGTCTCCAAGCAGCAATATCAAAACGTTTGACAAGAACCGTTCGTTCATTTTTATTTTTCTTAAACTCATACCCATTAGATATTAATATTTTACGCAGGGTTTCTCTGCATCCACTAAAATTAATGCTAGAACGTAAGTCTTCTAACAATATTCTCAATGTAGGGACTTCCTTTCTCACAACATAAAACTCATTGATTTTATTACATATTGCATCAATATCGAAGCTGTCTAAGTCCGTCACAGAATTTTTATGGGGGCGTTTCTTTCCTGGAGTGCTCCACATCCCTTCATTCAGCTCCTTCTTTTTTATTTTTTTTTAGTGTCGTGACACCAACCCCTGCAAAACAAAGTATAAAATACATATTTAATGATGTAGGTACCAAAATAGTTATACATATGTAACAATACTTTGTGAAATTGAAAAAACAAATAAAAACACTCCAAACCAATGCAGGTACATACCAGTTAGTGAAGATATTTCTTCTAAGTACTTGGTCTGAGTTTCTATTAAAGATTTTTTCTCCAAATTCTTAAACGTTTCAACAACGTTTTTAATTTCGCAGAGTCCTTGAATATCTTCAAGAGTATCTACAAACAAATAAGAAAAGTTATCATCATATTGTAAATATATCAAATAATCAGCCAACAAGGATCAACATTATAAAGTCATACTAACCTAAAAAACCCGATATCGTATCTAAACATTGTTGTTTTTCTTGGAAACCAACTTCTTTCTTCTTTTGTTTTTCATTGAACTTACTAATCATAGTATGTAGCAGCTTTCGCACGTTACTTATTATTGTTTTTCCCATATTAGAGAAATTATTTTTGAAAAACAATTAACAGTACAAAATGCAGAAGACAACAGCAACCAAAGAGTATATCATATTATATTATACAGCAACCATAGACTTTGCCGTGCCTTTGACAGCTTAATAATGTTGCCATATGAAAACTTATAAGAAAACTCCAGGACACGCTTTCGTTAGCCAGACAATATAGATTAATTATGCCGTGTTACAGAAGGGAAAAAGGAAGGCATTCAGCTCGAAAGTGTAACGTTAATTTAAAAAATAGGTTGGTACCTATTTTTTCGCATTTTTCGCAATGAGTGTGATGAACATTTCTCATTTTGTCAAATTCATTTCAAAATCAATGACGATTAACGAACAACAATAATTTTTCCCGCGTTTAAGTGTTCATTTTTTTTTAATAAACATCTTTCTATTTGCAAGCTAGTTCGAAATTTAAATAAAACCTTTGATAAGTTACCTCCTTGGTTGCCATGTTTCGGAGTAAAAGATCATTCCATTTTTAAATTAAACGATAGATATGAATTTACTATGTAATTTATTTGGCCGCTAAACCGCGACAGATATGGATTTTCATACAACATTTGCCGGCCGCTGCTCGCATGTATTTGTATGATTTATCTCGAAGAAGGTTCTCAAAATTATGCTCAAATTTCCAAGCATGTTTGAGAAAACGTGGATAGTTTTAGTATAATACAGTCATTTGATGGTTTTACCTGGAAAGTTTCTCGGGAGTTTTGAAAATTGGTGTATTTTATAGATTTCGACGTGCTCTTTCCGAATTTTCACTTCGGATTGTTTCTCTAGTTTAATTTAGTACATAACTATTTTCACCGTAAAATTAGTCTGAAAGGAGTTATTGTCAAAAAACTGTTTTAGGGCGTCATTTTACCAATATGGCGGTGTGAGCGGCCAAGATAAAAGGTGGCAAAGTGAAAATTCGGAAAGAGCACGTCCAAATCTATAAAATACACCAATTTTCAAAACTCCCGAGAAACTTTCTAGGTAACCCTCTTTTTGAGCACCAAATTACTGGGTTAGTAAGCGAAGCGATAACTATGATATTCTTGAGTAAAATAAGAAAATAAAAAATACGTGTTTATAAAATTTCGTTGATTTATAACATATAAAATTTGTGCACCTCAAAAAAAAATCTCCCTGCATAACCCTATTCTGTATAATTCGTGAATCTGTAAAAAATACAATACAATTACAATAATACAATAAACTATGTTTTCTGACATTTTGGGACACCCTTCATATCATGAAAGTGTTTTAATTATAAATAACACAGTATCTCACCTGAGGTCTGAGCCGCTTGTGCGGAAGGGGCTGGGGTCTGCCAACCTGTGAAATATATCAGAATGTATGTAGAGTGTACTGGAAGCCACTAGCCAGTATGTAGCTGTACTGTATATAGCAGGTTAGAGAGGCGTAAAGGTTATTGTGATACTAGTACAAGTGTATACTAACTGCAACTTGAACTAAACGTTATTGGTACTGGCAGGTATACTGACTTGTTCTCAGTGATGAGTGAAGAGTGTGAAGAGCTAGAGCTCACAGCTGTATGAGGCTTGCATACTTGTGACGTGTCATATTCACCATCACCCCCACCGCTCTGCAAAACACAAAACAAATCTATCACATTTCTGTCCTTGAGAATCTATGAGAGATTAACAATTTGATGAAAGTGTATAATAGTGGAAAACTATCTCACCTGGAGATGCACACACACATGTTGTATGTATGCATTTTCATGGACAAATTCCTCCATACAAAGTGTACATTGGAAAGTAATGCTTTCATACTTTACTGGATCCCAAACAGAATCCTTGTCAGTGTTATGTTCATGTAACACTTCCGTGTCTTCAGTTTTCACTACCACTCTCTGTCCAGTTTCCTCTAATTCTGTCTGTCTGTTTTCTTCTTCTTCTTTTCTTGGTTTTAGGATGTGACTGTTTTCTGAGGGGTGTTCCAGTATGTCTAAGTCACAGTTATTAAGGCCTACCATGGTCAACACCCTAGTACGCTTAAGTTTTGCGCGGCTTATCTTTTTTAAATGTCGCCTTGTTATCTGTTGAGAGACAAGTTAAATATTCAATGCTTGAAGTCATAAGTTACAAACACATACATAAGAACACATACAAAGAAAATATGCAAGTATATGCATTAAGTATACTCACTAATTCATGTTTTTCAAGTAAGTCCATTATCCGTGAACGGGCTTTCAAGCTCTTGTCTCTAAATAAACTAAAGTTTATTAATCTCTGAGCACATTGTAGGCAAAGTGTTTGTTTAAGTTTTTGTAGATCACACGACTGAAACAACATGAAATTGAAATATTCAAACATACCATAAATACTCTTGTTAGTCTCTGCACTGTTTGCAGATTTGTTGCAGTACCGTAAAGTATTTGACAGTACTGCAACAAATGTTCAACATATTAATATTAACTTTTTTTATATAACTATAATCCCACAAACGTATATGGCCCGGTGGCTAAAATTGAAACTATGTTTATGCTTGTTTAGTTTTTTTTAAAGTGAAAACTTCTTTAGGCTCCTTGAGCACTTTTTGGTAGCGAAAAATCTTATGAGTTCGCGACCGACATGCTGGGACGTATTTATGTTTAAATAATTTTATTTATACTGGCGATTGAAAATTTTATATTATTTTCAAATTTTAATACTAAAATTCTAAGTTATAAGTTTTCACTTCTATCGGCAGTCCCTATGACTGCCATTTTTTTTTTCATTTTTTTTATAATAATAATATATACTAGCGACGCTGTCACCGGGTCAGGCTTGTGGGACTATAGCCGTGGTAACGGCGTCGCTCAGACAGTTGATCGTAAATTGTGTGGTAGTTGGAATAGAAAGAAAAACCTTTCAAATATAAGGGGTAATTTTTGAAGTAAAACTTCTTTACGCACGATTGATTCCATCAGATTACTCCCCAGTTACTAATTTATACTTCAGTCGTGTGGTCTAGAGCACACTCGTTTTTTTTAATATTCTACATGGGGGTAATGCAATGTCGCTGGAATACATCCCAAGCGTAACGAGGGATTTTAGAGTAATTCGCCAGCGTAGCGAGGTTGTTGCATCTAGAATACTCCAGAATATTGAGTGAAGCGAATAAAAACTATCGTTCGAACCCACGACGTGAATTACATAAAAAGGATTCGAATGGTCCACCATGTTCCAGAACATCCCACAACATTCGAGAGTCTTCTGGAATATTCTCGAATGATCTGGTCTGTTCTAGAAATTTCTAGAGGGCGAAACTTCCAGCTCTTATATCTTCAAAAGCACGCCCTTCAGTTCAGGTGAATAGGGGAACCTTCTTCAGGGATGGAGGACAGAGGGCTATCACACCATATAATTCCCTTGATCGTACCGGGACACGTTTCTGAGTTTGAGCGGCATACACGTGGTAAACTTTCTTTTATAATTGTTAGCATTATTACACAGGAACAGGAAGTATAATATAAGTCAATTTGACTCGTTTCATGTCATTCGATTTAATCTGCGGTTACTGACGCCATATTGAAAATAGTATAAATACGAGTGTTTTGACGATGGTAATTCAGTCTCCTGCCGGCAATGGTTTAGATCACAATTCGGTTTAGAGCTTAACGATAGCAATGGTGGCCGGATCAAATGAATATTGTTTTAATGTATAGCCAACTTTTATCTAATTAAATTAAATCTCCTCTTAATTAATCCTCGTTTCTAATTAGAACCGCTAGGATATGGAATGCTCTTCCGGCTTCCATTTTCCCCTCCTCTTTTAATATAGGTACCTTCAAATCAAGAGTGAATAGGCATCTTCTAGGAAAGCGCGCTCCACCTTAGGCTGCATCACCACTTTAAGCAAGTCTGATTGCAGCCAAGCGCTGGCCTATATAATAAAAAAAAAAAAACTTTCGTGAATCCTCTACACGTTTAACCATTTATTCGTGCAAGTTTCAAATGAGAGGACAAATATATTTAAAAAAAAGTGTTATTAATACTTACTTCTGGATTGTCTCTTACATAATATACTAGAAGACTAGAAGATATGATACCCGCAACTTCGTCCGCGTTAAGTATTTTTCCTTCCCCGGCTTACACCCTTAGATCTCTGTACTAAATTTCATCAAAATCGGTTGAACAGATGCAACGTAAAAGCGTAGCAGATAGATAGACACCCTTTCGCATTTATAACATTAGTAGTATGGATATTGATTACAACATACTTATAAAAATAGATTTTAAATTAAAAACTTACCGGATGTCCCGTTAACTTTTCATATGCTTTTTCCAATTTGTGATCACTCATTAGTATCAGCTTGCTGTCAGTGTCTAGGCATATCATGCAAACCTGTAAATATACTGCTAGTTACTGCTACCAAAACCAGTATGGACGTATGGTTTGGAGCTGTGGGGCACAGCCAGCAATTCCAACATAGAAATACTTCAGAGATATCAAAACACAGTTTTTCGCACAATACTCAATGCCCCATCGTTTACCCAAACAAGTGAAATGTACGAATACCGCGAAATGCCTACAATTAGAGAAGAAATACATAGGTCCAGGCTCGAATCCCATGTGAATA
Source organism: Erebia palarica (assembly GCA_964035005.1). NCBI lineage: Eukaryota > Metazoa > Arthropoda > Insecta > Lepidoptera > Nymphalidae > Erebia > Erebia palarica. Next base: position 9,058,070 of record OZ035994.1, on the reverse strand, counting down.
GTCTAGCAGTGTCACTTACCACATGCATGTCACGTATGCGGTATGACTAGATTGAAAAGATCGACAGTTGAAAGCGTAGCAGACAGACAGACATACTTTCGCATTTATAATATTAGTATGGATATGGATACATAAAATTATGAGTTACCTGCACTTTTGAAGGGATAGCACCAGTAATAATTTGCGAGCAGACCACAGCGGAGTCTGGTAGGTGACTGTCTTGTTTGCTGAGAGCTCTAAGCCAAGCAGCACGGAAATGAACGGATAAGAATTAAATTATTCATTGCATGATACACATATTATTACAAACTTCACTGGGGAAACTGGAAATTACTATTTATGAACAGACTTCAAAAAAGGAAGAGGTTCTCTATTCGCGTGTATGTTTTTAGAACGAAAGTTCCGGGACGATGCGGAGGGGTACTCTAGCCGGCATTGATGTAGAATTTTAGTACCTATACTAGGTGTCCGATTAGCGGTTAAAAAGTCCCCTAACAATTACAGCACAAAATGCGAAAGTGCTCTATTTTGACAATAGACGTACGGGCCAACCATAGCCAACATTACGAGGCGTCAAAATGCCGCAGTGCTCTTTTAAAAACTGTTCTAATTCCCACCGCAACACTAAAACTTAGGAGGGAATATATTTTTTTGGTACTTAAGTTTGTATCAATAAAATGAATTTTCATGTAGTTAAATGGATTCAAAAAGTAAGTGAGATTATTGATCAATATGTTATTGTTTGATTTCGATATTGATTTTACAAAAAAAAAGGTAAGTACATAAATTGTAAGAAATTTTCTCTAGTTAAATTTAATATGTATTAAATTTAATAATAGTTAAAACTATTTTCATCGCAAAATTAGTCCGATAGGAGTTATTGTCACAAAACTGTTTTTGGGTGGCATTTTTCCAAAATGGCGGCGCGAGCGACAAAGATACGTGGTGACAAAGTGAAAATTTGGAAAGAGCACGTCGAAATCTATAAAATACATCAATTTTCAAAACTCCTGAGAAACTTTCCAGGTATAACTACCAAATTACCGTATTATAATACTATACAATACAACTTCATACTGTTGAACAATTGGATTCCTTGGGAAATGGGGATGATTTTATTTATCAATTTTACTCCGTAACGCCATCAAATATCAAACAAACTTCACAATAATTTTTTCTTATACTGTCGGGTTGGTCTCATGTAAATTTCATGAAGATCTGGTTAGTAGTTTAAAGATGAAATACGGAATTGCACATCGAGTAGCAGCTAATCAATTGTGGTTAGTTTAATTACCCTATTAAGGGCCGATTTTTCAATCAACAGATAAACGACTAGATAGTAGATATTCGATGGATAACGCAAATTCGTATTTATCAATCGGCAGATATGAGTTAATTAACTGTCGAATGAAGTCTGTAACGGACGAATATATTTATCTGCTTCTTTGAGAGACGAGGCTATCTGCCTATTTGTTATGACGTTTTCTAGTTTTTAGGTTATATTGTATAGCTAGTAGGTAACTATGACTTATGTCCCTAGTTTTTATAATATTACTAGCGAATGCCCGCGACTTCGTCTGCGTGGATCGAGGTTTTTTGGTTCCCGCGGGAACTTAATTTTCCGGGATAAAAAAGTAGCCTATGTGCTATTCCAGACTATAATCTATCTCTGTGCCAAATTTCAGCCAGATCCGTTCAGCTGTTGGGGCGTTATTGAGTAACAAACATCCATACATCCATACATCCATCCAAACTTTCGCATTTATAATATTAATTCTTTCATTCAAAATTATCAATTTTCATTCCGTGTCCTCCTTGTACGCAATATACGGTCATTAGTGGTAGGTACCTATTGATAACAACGGATATTTTCCACACTTGCTCCACGCTGCATCTTTGTAAGTTTTTTATACGACTGCCTGAAAAAAGGAGTATATTGTTTTCAGGGTTCATGTATGTATATATATATAATATGTGAGTTTGTATATTCCACCATAACTTCTATACACCTGAACCGATTTTGATAAACGAGGTATCGTTAGAATCCCTAGCTTATTCCGGGTGACATAGGCTAGTAAAATTTTAAAAAAATTGATGGGGTGACCATGGTCCCGCATTAAAGACCAAAATTGAAAAAAAAATCGAAAATAAGATTAACCATATAATCATCATCTAGAAAATGATGAGTAGATTCCAAAAATATATAACACTATAGTTCAATATTTAGTGATTCACAAAAAAATAACATTTAATAAAAAATGTGAATAAGATTCCAAAGGCTATAAGCAAATCGCTTCTTATGGAGGTAAACTCCAAAAATAATAAGGCTGGGCAGTCGTATTTTTTAATTCGTTAAATTAATTTCACTTGTTTTATTTTCTAACTAGCTGATGCTCGCTTCTTTACCCGCGTCGATTGAGATTTTTTGGTTCCCGCGGGAACTACGAGAACGGGACTATAATATATAAACTCGCCGGCATATATAGCGGAACATAAAAAAAAGGTCCATAATTAAAAAAATATGGTTTTATTTTAAAATCTACTTACTACACTTCTATTGTTATTTAAAGTTTCATTTGTTTTACTTAAAATGAGATCACATTAAGAACTGATTTTGCGAGTAAAGGCTATTTGTGAAAAATGGGACATTTTTGAACTTTTCATGTAACCTGGAAAAGTGATATTTAATATTAAAATAACAATTAATTAAATTAGAAAAATTGTGATTAATATCGCGTATTTCCTCCACGTGCTCTTATTAAAGTTTCTACCCGTCTAGGCATACTGAGAATGATGTTATCGATGGTCTCCTGGGATAGTCTCCGCCATTCCTCAACTACGGCGATTCGCAGTTCTCCCACGTTGGCAGGAGCTGGAATTCTGGACTTAACTTTTCTTTTCAGCAAGTCCCAACGTGCTCTATTGGGTTCATATCCGGTGATCTCGCCGGCCACTCCATAACAGTGATATTCATATCATTAAGATAAGCTTCAGTTACCCGAGCGGTATGCGGCCGAGCATTATCTACACTAATATTATAAAGAGGAAAGATTTGTATTTTTGTATTATTGTATGTAACGAATAAACTCAAAAAGTACTGGACCGATTTTAATAATTCTTTTTTCATTAGAAAGCTACATTATCACTGAGTAACATAGGCTATATTTAGTACTAGATTACTATAGAAATCTTTAGAAATTCCTATTAAAACCAACCGAAGGTGTAAAAAAATTAGCCATAAAATGTCTTTCATCGCATACGCTGCGAAGAGTATTAATGATAGGACAAAAAAATGTTCGACAATATTATAGAACATATCAATATCTACAAAAAACTTCGCGAGACCATGTGTTTAACTATTGTAGTTACGTCACTATAACTACTTTTTTACATTTAACAAATTGATAGAAATGCCGATCAAAATCAGACCGTGTTATCCATACCATTTATAAATTTTTATCCAAATAAATAATTTAATATTCAAGACTGTGACTGTGATTACTTTTAACTAACTACACTAACTAACTACTACTAGCCACAATTAGCCACAATTAATATTTCGAGTTTTTTTAACACATTTTTATGCTTCACTTAAAAAGTTCTTTTCAGAGCTACTTAGTTTTAGTATTAGGAATCACACTTTTTCATAATTAATAATAAATGCGAAAGTGTGTTTGTTGGTTTATTGGTTTGTCCTTCAATCACGCCGCAACGGGGCAACGGATCGACGTGATTTCTGGCATGGGTATAGTTGAGGACCTGGAGAGTGACATAGGCTACTTTTTATCCCGGAAAATTAAGCAGTTCCCGCGGGAATTAAAAAAATATTCACCACGCGGACGAAGTCGCGGGCATCAGCTAGTCCTGCATAAAAACAAAATCTTCACCGATATATGGGGCAAACGGTACGACATTTTCTTCTAAAACTTCTCTAATATAGCGGTTTGCAGTCAGACTCCCTCTGTCAATCACTACCAAGTCTGTGCGAACTCCCAAACAAATTCCCGCCCAAACCATTATTGATCCATCACCGTATGCAACTGTAGTTTCAAAATTTGTCTGAATGTATCGTTCTTCTTTGCGTCTGTATATTCTTTGCCTGCAGGGCGAGCATGGGCAGGGGACAAAAATTATATCCCCCGATTATGTCCACTGACAAGAGATAAAATTATTTTGTCCCTTTGCTAGAGCATGGCAACAGGGGAAAGGAGAAGTATATCCCTGTTTGACATTAAAAGTGGATAAACTTCCCCCGGCTAGAGCATGGGGGCAAGGGAAAGAGATAAAATTGTCCTTTTTTGACATTTGAAAGGGACAATTTTATCCTCGGTCATTGGAGGTGGGTATAAGCTTATTTTCATACCATTAAATTACAAAAAAGATGTCTCGAGCCTACTGGAACCTCATTTTTGCATCAGAAATAGAAAAACAAGAAAGAAAATTACATCGGCGATCAACACGTCTAATAACTATCAATAATAAATGGAAAATTAAGGAGCTCCCGCGGGAACCAAAAAACCTCGATCCACGCAGACGAAGTCGCGGGCATTAGCTAGTAAATAATATAGTACATTCGTAATTAAACTTTGATGCCTTAGCTTTAAGTTATATATGTCACCGTAAGATTTGAAAAACCGTTAGATTATAATCTAACTCGCGAAATTCTAAACTGTCGAAAGATTAGAATTTAACGCATTATTTTCCGGTAGATTGTAATCTGATAGGCATTTAAACCCGATAAAACCTAAATTATTATTATGTCAAGCCCCTATAAGTACCAACTTAAACTAAAAAGTAAAAAACATTATCTTGTTAAGTATATATTTTAGTTTTTTTGTTGATTTTCTCGAAAAGCGCTAATACAATTTCGATAAAATTTATATGGGATCACCTCTGAAGTATGATCTACCAAACAAAAAAAGAATCATCAAAATTCATTGGAATGATTGCGTAACGTACATACAAAAACAAATTGGCAGTCATAGGGGCTGCCGATAGAAGTGAAAACGAATATTAAAAATAACAACACAACACTTTTAAAATAATTAAAATATGTATATGTCACCGTAAGATTGGAAAAACCGTTAGATTATAATCTAACTCGCGAAATTCTAAACTGTCGAAAGATTAGAATTTAACGCATTATTTTCCGGTAGATTGTAATCTGATAGGTATTTAAAGCCGACAAAACCTAAGTGCCCGGCCTGCGGCCGGGCACTACTTGGTTATTTATGTCGAACCCTAACCTAACCTACATGAAAGAGACAAGTAAATGTGAATAAAATGAATATTTCAAAAATTGACACTCAGAACAATGAACAGTTTACAATCTTTCGACAGTTTAGAATTTCGCGAGTTAGATTATAATCTAACTTGCGAAATTGTTCGGAGTGTAAATTTTTGAAATATTCATTGTATTTACGTTTTCTTGTCTGTTTCATGTAGGTTAGGTTAGGGTTTGACATATATAATGAGGCACTTAGGTTCTATCGGGTTAATAAACCTAACAGATTACAATCTACCGGAAAATAAAGCGTTAAATTGTAATCTTTCGACACTTTGCGATTTCGCGAGTTAGATTATAATCTAACGGTTTTTACAATCTTACGGTAACACATACACAATTTATAAAATGTCACTTTAACAAATGAGATGATGCTAATGAAAACTTAAAATTTAGTCCGTCAAACTTATCTGGCCCGGTGGCCAAAATTGAAATATCACGGTCAGATAAGTTTGACCGACCGACTAATAAAAAGTCATTTACTCTTTTTGTTGACTTTAATGTTTGAAAACATATAATAACTTGTTACGCGGGCGAAGTCGCCGGCTAAAGCTAAATGAGCCAGCTCTATACCGTTTCTCACGGAAACACGACCCAGCCAGCGCTGACGCGGTGTAATCCGAATGAATCGCGATGTGGGAACGGGAATCAGACATATACTCATTTTAGAGACAGGCAGTAGTTTTTAAACTTTAGACTTAATTAATGTAACTCAGAATATATAAAATTAAATATAAGTATATAATTGCCCTATTCGTTTTCATCCACATCCTGCATGCCAAATATATATATCTAACTTTAAAATGTAATAAATACCTTGCTAAGGCATTTCAGACCTTACTGCATGCAGTGTTACAAAGAATATAATTTGAAAACTGGTAAACATTTACAGACCGCGACCTTACATAAACAGACAACTAGAGGTTGTAAAGTTTCAACTTGACTAAAACCTGTCAACTCAAAATATACTCACCCATGAAAACCCTTCCCCTGCCCATCTGATGTGGATACATGGATCGAACTAAACATCATTGGTACTGGCAGGTATACTGACTTGTTCTCAGTGATGAGTGAAGAGTGTGAAGAGCTAGAGCTCACAGCTGTATCAGGCTTGCATACTTGTGATGTGTCACATTCACCATCACCCTCACCATTCTGCCAAACACAAAACAAATCTATAACATTTCTGTCCTTTGGAAGATTTAGAGGATCTATGAGAGATTAACAATTTGAGGAATGTGTATAATAGTGGAAAACTATCTCACCTGGAGTTGCACACACACATGTTGTATGTATGTATGTTCATGGACAAATTCCTGCATACAAAGTGTGCATTGGAAAGTAATGCTTTCATACTTTAATGGATCCCAAACAGAATCATTGTCATTGTTAAGTTCATGTAACACTTCCGTGTCTCCATCAACCAGCACAGAGACATCACTTTCTTCAGTTTTCACTACAACTCTCTGTCCAGTTTCCTCTAATTCTGTCTGTCTGTTTTCTTCTTCTTCTTTTCTTGATTTTTCGATCTGTCTATCTTCTGGGGGGTGTTCTAGCATGCGCAAGTCACTGTTGTTAAGGCCTAGTGTTGGCAACACCATATTACTCTTTTGTTGGTGTTTTGCATGATTTATAATTTTTTTTTGTCCTCTTTCTATCTGTTGAAAGACAAGTTAAATATTCAATACATAATGTACATAATTAAGTATGCAATACCAAAAAAACAATGCAAACTTATATACATAAAAAGTGTACTCACAAATTGATATTTTCTAACTAAGTCCATCATCAGTGCACGGGCTGTTAAGCTCTTGTATCTAAAACTACTAAAGTTTATCAATCTCTGAGCACATTGTAGGCAAAGTGTTTGTTTTAGGTTTCTTTTATCGCACATCTAAAACAATATAATATTGAAGTATTCAATCATTCCTTAATAAATTAACTCTTTTATATATATACTAATATTATCAATGTGAAAGTTTGGATGGCTGGATGGATGTTTGTTAGTGAATCACTCTCACAGCGAACACTCTGAACGAATCTGGATGAAATTTGGCACAGAGTAGATTATAGTCTTGAATAACACATAGGCTACTTTTTACCCTGGAAAATTACATTCCCGCTGGAACTGAAAAACCTCAATCCATGGGAAAGAGTCCTGTGCTAGTTACAATACACTTTATTAAATTAACTTACAGGAAGTCCGGTTAACTTTTCATACGCTCTTTCCAATTTGTGTTTACTCAATAGAATAAGCTTGCTGTCGGTGTCTAGGCATATCATGCAAACCTGTAAATATACTGCTAGTTACTGCTACATTACTGTTTCCATGCAATGCTGCAACTGGTATGTAAAGATTATTACATAAATTCAGATATATGGGTAAGCTCTTCCTCCCTCAGCCACACTTAATTACATTTAGTTACTTTTGATTTACTTATGAACAATTCATAAAATAATGAGTTACCTGCACTGTTGAAGGAATAGCACCAGTAACAATTTGCCTCGAACCACTTTGTGTTTCATAAATGTCATCGTATAGAAAATGCTGCGAGCATACCACAGCAGGTTCTGTTGGACTACTGTCTTCTTTGCCGAGGGCTCTGAGCCAAACAGCGCGGAGAAGCTCATCACTGGGGAAACTGGAAATTACCCTTTATATTAGATACTTAAACAAACAACTGGAGTATGTAAAGTTACAGCTTAACTACGACTTGCAAGTCAACTCAAAATATACTCACCCATGAAAACTGATGCCCTTCCCCTGCCTCTCTGATGTGGATACATTGTCCGAAGTATTTCTGCAGAAAGACACACAACACTGCATCTTCAATTCTTGTTTAATTAGTTTTGCTTTATACATTTTCTTATCTCGAGAATCGAGCCTAAATGCGATGCTTAAATGAATAAACTTATCGTTTTAACAAACCATCTATGTTCTTAAAATAAAATGTAAAGCATTTTCGTTTGCTTGTCCTTCGTTTGTTTTAGATTTTTGTGAGTTTAATTGAGGACTTCGAAAATGTTAAAGATTTTACTAGCCCGAGAAGTCAAAGAATTTCTCATATACTACATAGATATGTAAATCTACGCGGGCCAAGGAATATAATGTACTCTGTGCAAGGAATCAAGGAATCTCTGGTTAACTTGTCTCTGCCAAGGAATATACTGGCTCAGCTATAGTTTACTGCCCGCTGCCCGTTAACCTATTAATTACTTGTCTCTGGCTGCCCACTGCCCGCTGAGTTGGACGTTTATATTTTTTTTACAGAAAGACCTTGATGTGTTACGGTGACTTAAAAAGAGAGGATATGTTGCATTTTGATTTTACTCAAATAAAGCTTATACGCTGCATTTTATTATTAAAACATGTAAAACTATGTTTTGACTTTTCTTAAATACTAAAAGCTACGTTAATAGAACGAGACAGGTATATTATATTATTGCGTGAACGTGTCGCGCGTGCGTGAATTGTCATGTGACGTCATCAAATTTAGCTATTGAAGTCAATTTTTTGCCAACTATAAATGGCGTCTGTTGTGCTTCCGGTGTTTCAGTTGTGAATAATTACCTGTTTTGTGAATATGTATTTTGTTGTACTTTTATGTAATCAACTATGGTAAAGTGCTCATTTGTCAATGTCATAATAATAATAATGTTAAACGCCCATGAATTTCATTTCATATGTGAGTAATAAAGTCGTCTATTTTTCTTTTTGTGGTTAATATTTTAAGTTATTTCGTCTAATTATAGCTTAGTTTCTTCTTTATTGCATCCAAAACACGTCAATTTTTGCACTGTTCCCAAATATTTGGATTATTTCATTACTTTTTACCCGACTGCGGAACGCACAGGGTTATGTGTTCATCAGTCTATTATGTTTGTTTGTTCCTTGCAGGACAGCTACAGCCTAAACGCGTGGACCGATTTTGATGATTCTTGCACCATATTATGCCGAGTATATAATTAGTGTCACTGCGGAAGCCGAATTTGAGAAAAAACAAAGTGGCGCCCTCTAGAAGCCATAATGTAACAAATTTAAAAAATAAAGTCGATAGACTATGGCGAGTGGGGTATCAACGGAAGCCGAATTTGAGAAAAAACAAAATGGCGGCCTCTAGACGCTATAATGTAACAAATTAAAAAATAAAAGTCAATAGAATATGGCAAGTGGGGTATCGATGAATAGGTCTTGCAAAATCATAATTAGGTTCCCTTGATCATTTTCTCATTTTAATGATCATTTAGGATTTACGAGGTTTCAAAGGTTAATTTTTAGGGTATTCCTTTGTGTCGCACTACAGACAAAACGGCTGAACCGATTTTGATAATACTTATACCACTAGCTTTATCTTAATCTTCCGAGTGTCATAACGGAAGCCGATTTTGAGAAAATCAAAATGGCGTCCACTAGAAATTAATAAATGAAGTCGATACTCGATAAATTATAAAATCACACCTGGGTTCCATAAACCATTTTTCCGTTTAAATGATAATTTAGGATCAGGCCCGGATCTAGGGGGGGGGCAAGCCGGGGCCCGTGCCCCGGGCGGCAAATTCAGAGGGCGGCAGATTCAAGCTTGGCAGACGGATACACTACTCAGCATTATCGCAACTTTGCGATGACAGACGCGCAGAATAGTAAATTTATAAATAAATAAAAGTTGTTTAATTCGGACAACTAAAGGATCCATAGTGTATATAATAGTAGGTTAGTAACAATAAAAACACAAAGAACTTGACTGACTGGTAGCTAAGATATCAACGTACAGCCTAAGACGCTAGGGTTAGAGGCTTGAAAGGACATGACCAGTAATTGCCCTCCGATTCGGGACAATGCACAGGATTTCCGTTTTTACAGTAAGGTTTAAAAATTCAAAACGAAATTATTATGGATTTATTATTCCAAATAAGGTCAGGGTTCAAATGACAAAAAAAAACAGTACGTTTATTGTTTAAATCTTGAGCGTCCGCTTTCCTCTGTAGGTACTACTCCATTTTGACGTTCCATTATATCCATGCCTAATAATAATCTTGTAACCCTACATGAATACCATTTAAGTACCTTAGTCATTATATTATGAATGATTTATTTTTGATCAATTAAATAGTAATGAAAAGGAAATGTATGTTTTGTTTATAATTATTTTTATTTTTTGACAAGCCTCAAACTCGAACAAAGCATTTTGAAATACTGCTTTTAAAAGAACGCCCTTTCACATTGCATATGCTGCCATCTGTGGTCGAATAGTTGAATTTGTTAACCAAGGTAGTGATTAATACTTAAAAATATTTTCTAGACTCACCACAATAACTAGCGCCATCTAGTGTGGGAAAGCAGTTTTTGGTGAAACTTTTTGTATTTATTTTCTCAGTTTTCAGAGCCTGCAGACTCCTGAAACTTTTTTATTTGAAAACTATAAAATATAAAAATTACAATAATAAAGAAATAATACTTGAAAATATTTTTTTAGACTCGCTCAACACAATAAATAGCGCCATCTAGTGTGGGAAAGCAGTCTTTTGGTGAAACTTTTTTGTTCATTTTCACAGTTTTCCGAGCCTTTAGACTCCTGAAACTTTTTTATCGGAAAATAGTGAAAGATTACAATTACAATAATAAAGAAATCATTGCTGAACATTGATTTTTGACACCTAGGCAAGCTGCCATAGTTCCACCGGTCAAGTCCTTTGGACAGTAAGTTCCTTTTGTGACGGAGGCGCCCACTAAGGAAGGATCTTTCAAAATTCATCCCCCAAATAGAACAGGGGCGATAATTTTTGAAACCAAAAAACCGAAAAAAAATCATTGTAGGATGAAACCAATGAGAAAAGGCCTTTTCCAATCGGTTTCATGTAAAAGATAAAAATAAAAAGAAATCCCATCATCATCCTAATGGATAATGATGGGATTTCTCCGCTTGACAACTTGCGCTTCCAGCGCTGGTTGTCCAGCGATCTTTTGGCATACCCGCCCACAGGTAGTGTATACGACAAGCTCTGGCCATATGCCTTGAAAAGCATTACCTTAGCTTGCTCAGTACAACGGGAAAATCTGCGAGCCAACATATTATTACCTCTGTCTGCCAAAGACCTGCGCTTTCTTTCAATATTGATTGAATCAGAAAGATTGCTGCATCCCGAATTACAGAAGAATGTAAGTATTGATGATGCTCAATTTGGCTTCCGCCCCGGGATTTTAGATTTTTTTTTTCTTTTCGGACAGAAAATGTGTTAATATTATAAATGGCATATAATACGAGTACTTGCTGCTTACTTGTTTCTACTTATAAACTTTACTTTTGTTTTATTACATTAATAATTTTTGTTACTGTGGCGTCACCCGGGTCACAGCCGAAAACCAGCGCCCTGCTTTGTATGCAATCATTGGCATACAATGCGGGGCTTAATGCTGAGCTGTACAGCCATTCTGGGTGGTGTCACAGACAAAATTTTTACATCTGTAATCCGTGTTTTGTCTGTGACACCATTGTCGAATAAACTGTTTTTCTTTCTTTCCCGGTCTGTCGACGGATTCGGCTGTCTTCAGTCTCAAACATACAGTACAATACTACACAAAACGTAACACATCTGTGTATGCATGTTTTCTGGACCTGAGCCGCACATTTGATCTGTGAACTATGAAGTTCTCTGGAACAAATTGCATGTTGTCCGGGTCCCGGATGAGATAATGAGTCTGTTGAGATACTGGTACGGAGGCCAAGTGAGCAACGTAAGATGGGGCGACGCGATGGTACGTCAAGGGAGACTCACCTCTCCAGACCTTTTCAACGTCTATATCAACGGTTTGATCGAGAAGCTGAGAAGCGCCAGGGTCGGCTGTCATTTGAGAGATGTATGTGTGAATAATCTCAGTTATGCAGATGACATGGTGCTGCTCAGTCCCTCGATCGGAGGGCTAAGGAGACTTCTTTCGGTCTTCTGTGAGCGTTATATTAAGGATCATGGATTGAAATATAACGTTTCCAAGTCAGAGATGATGATATTCAGATCGGGGAAGGGTCCGGAGAGGGTGCCACTGGTCTTTTTGAATGGTTTTACAATTCGGGAGGTGCGGCAAATTAAATATGTCTCGGTGACCACATGTCCTAACATGTGGTCACCGAGGACCTTGGGGATGACTTGGACATCGAGAGAGAGAGAAGAGCACGGTTCGGTGCAACATGCTCGCGCGCTGATTCTCTAAATGCAGTACCGACGTAAAGCTAACCCTGTTTCGTACATATTGTAAATTTTTTTACACTTGCCAATTATGGACGAAATTCAGGCGAACGACAATGAGCACCATGAGGGTGCAGTATAATGACGCGTTCCGCATGTTCATGAGGTTTCTGAGGTACTGCAGTGCGTCGGGCATGTTTGCTGAGGCGGGAGTCTCCGATTTCTTTGCGATCAGGGGCAATCGTATAGCTTCTTTCTGGAGCGATTGCGACTTGCGAATAATGTAATTCTTAGGGTCATCGGTGAGGGTAAGTCTAGTGATATCGGCGCTCTGTCCACCGAGACGCAAATAAGAAATAGGAAGTAGTTTAGTTATTCTTATTTGTTTTTTCATTTATTATATATACTATTGTAACATTGGATTTTTATCCGAAATAAAGAGCTGTTATGTTAGTATATACGTTATGTTATAATATTAGCATCATCTATCAATAGGCTTATGGCTGAAATGATGATGATGATAAAGGTAAAAATATTGGCGGACGAGGGCGGCACTTTTCAATTTTTGCCCCGCCTCGAAAAAATTCAAGATCCGGCGCTGTTTAGGATTTACGAGGTTTCAAAGGAAATGTTTAAAGTTCCTACTCATATCATCTATATCTATCAAACAAGGTGGATTATCTCAAAAACCACTCAACCGATTTTAACAATTATATCACTTATAGAAAGCTACATTATTAATCACAAGTAAAAAAGGCTATATTTTATTTCCACAAAATGGGAGATCCTTACGAAAATTGCAACAATGTGAGTTAAGTCGGAAAAAATCATCTCATCTGAGAGCTTACGTGGCGTGCGCTGCCTAAATCGTTAAAGTTACACGACAACAATGTATGGTGGAAACGTTCCTCTCAAAAAGTGCTAAAAAGAAGTCCGCGATAGCATATAACTATCTTTTAAGGTTGACTCACAATAACCATGGTCCATGATGATTATGATTTTCAAATTTGATCTAAAACAGTGCTTTACTTGCGAAGGTGTTTTACCAACACTGTATCGTTAATTCCTTATCAAAAAAAATATCTTAGTCATCGCATCGTGCGAGCGTCCTGATGATAGCATCATCAGGACGCTTGCACGCAAAATTTTGACACGTTTTCATAAATTGTTTAATTGGAACATAATAATTTTGTATTTCTTGAATTTTTATATTTTAAATTGATAAAATATGATATTGGTCATCTATTATTATCAGCATTTCACCAGAAAATGATAATAATAATAATTAATACAAAGAGACAAAATCATGACACGGTTTAGTTTTTGGACTAGTCCACTTTTAAAGCTCAAAATATGAATAAAAATGAGTAAATACGCAACAAACTTAAACTAGTATAATGATTTAATTAGTTATTCATTCACTTTACTTACTTTTTAACGGATTCCAATGCAATACAATCACTGTAAACACCCACCAACAGCAACTAGTACGAAGTGACTGAGAAACGAACATTCGCGAGGTTTACTTCGGTCCTAGAATTATTTTCTCGACGATTTTAAGTCAAAGTATCAAACATATAGGTAGCCTGTTTCGTCCCGGGCAATATTCAAGTGGTAGAAATGGGATAGACATAGTTGTTGTCACAACAGACCGTTATATATTGGCGCCAACGTTTATGGTCGGCCGGCAACCATGGACACTCCGACGTGCGCGTTGCTATGGTCCGCCGGCGACCAAAAGCACTCTAGAAATACCATAAAAATATTGTCATTTATCTAGTCCAAAATTAAATTTAGGTATAGTTATATTAATATAGTTTAAGCACCTACCTAAATAAGAGTCAATACACAGTTAGTAAATCTAAATTAAGGTATCTAATAGTTTAAATAAATAAAAAATACAATTAATACAAAAAATAATGATTCTCATTACGGCAATAATATTTTAAGGATTACCTTGCAGGTAAATAAACAACATAAATAACCAAAAAGTTTAAAATAAAAAAGTAATTTAAAAAAACAAAAAACCCGACTGCTTTGATACCAAAAAGTATAAAACAAGATGTGAATTTCATTATTATCAATTTACATAGTATAATACTTTTAATGAAATAATGAACAAAATAATATATATAGCCAATTCAGTATTCTCACAGCTCACGTTTTATAATAATATTGTTCTCTCATAAATAATTTTGTAATTATTACAAATTATCAAGGCGCAGTCGCACGTTAATATTAGCTAATGGACGTGCGACGCGCCTTGATAATTCGTAATAATTACAAAATTATTTATGAGAGCAAAATCTAATCTAATCTAATCTAATTTAATCTAATCTATCTAATATATATGTCACCGTAAGATTATAAAAACCGTTAGATTATAATCTAACTCGCTAAATTCTAAATTGTCGAAAGATTAGAATTTAACGGATTATTTTCCGGTAGATTGTAATCTGATAGGTATTTAAACCCGATAAAACCTAAGTGCCCGGCCGCAGGATTACCCGGCCCGGCTACTTGATTATTTATGTCGAACCCTAACCTTACCTACAAGAAAGAGACAAGAAAACGTAAATACAATGAATATTTCAAAAATTGACACTCAGAACATTGAACAGTTTACAATCTTTCGACAGTTTAGAATTTCGCGAGTTAGATTATAATCTAACGGTTTTACAATCTTACGGTGACATATATATATAAAATCGTTAAGGGATCAACGCACAGCCTAAACCGCTAGGGTTATTAACTTGAAATTTTGACAGTATGTTTCATTTGTGACGTAGGTGCTCACTAAGGAAGGATTTTTCAAAATTCCACCCCTAAAGGGGTGAAATAGGGGGTGAAAGTTTGTATGAAAGTCCGTCATTTCTCAAGTTATATCTATGAAACTTGGTATACGAGCTACTGGTTGAAAATGTAAAAATACGTGTTTCACAGTTTTTAAAATTTCTTACCCCGAAGGGTTGAAATAGGGGATGAGAGTTTGCATGAAAGTCCTTCATTTCTCAAGATATTCTCAAGTTATTTAAACGAAACTTGGTATTTCGGCTTTCGATAAAAATTAAAGAATTACTTCTGTCGCAGTTTTTCAAAATTCAACCCCCTAAAGTGGTAAAATAGGGGTTGAATTTTTTTATGACAGCTATAGCCATGAAACTTGGTATGTGAGCTGCAAGTTAAAAATCAAGAAATACGTATTTCACAGTTTTTGAAAATTCGACCCCCAAAGGGGTGAAATAGGGGATGAAAGTTGGTATGAAATGCCTTCATTTCTCAAGATATTTTACAAGTTATATCAACGAAACTTGGTATTTTGGCTATCGGTTAAAAATAAAGAAGTACGTGTGTCACAATTTTTCAAAACTTTACCCCCGAAGGGTTGAAGTAGGGGTTGAAATTTTGTATGAATGTCCTTCATTTCTCAAGATATTGCTCAAATTACATCTACGAAGCTTGTGTATCGGCTTTTGATAAAAAATTAAGAAGTACGTAGGTATGTCACAGTTTTTCAAAATTCAACCCTCAAAAGGGTAAAATAGGGGTTGAAAGTTTGTATGAAAGTCCTTCATTTCTCAAGTGTTAGCCATAAAACTTGGTAAATAAACTGCGGGTTAAAAATTAAGAAATATGTGTTTCACAGTTTATGATCCCTATAGGGGATGAAAGTTAGTATGTAGGGGCCTTCATTTCTCAAGATATTGCTCAAGATAAATCAAAGAAGCTTAGGTTTTCGGCTTTTGGTAAAAAATAAAGAAATACGTGTGTCATAGTTTTTCAAAATTCAACCCCCAAAAGGGTAAAATAGGCGTTGAAAGTTTGTTTGAAAGTCCTACATTTCTCAAGCTATAGCCATAAAACTTGGTATATAAGCAGCAGGTTTAAAATGAAGAAATACGTATTTCACAATTTTTGAAAATTCGATCCCTAAAGGGTTAAAATAGGGGATGAAATTTGGTATGTAAGGCCTTCATTTCACAGGATATTGCTCAAGATAAATCAAAGAAGCTTAGTTTTTCGGCTTTTGGTAAAAAATAAAGAAATACGTGTGTCATAGTTTTTCAAAATTCAACCCCCAAAAGGGTAAAATAGGGGTTGAAAGTTTGTTTGAAAGTCCTACATTTCTCAAGTTATAGCCATGAAACTTGGTATATAAGCAGCGGGTTAAAAATGAAGAAATACGTGTTTTACAGTTTTTTAAAATTCGATCCTTAAAGGGGCGAAATAAGTGATGAAAGTTGGTATGTAAGGCCTTCATTTCACAGGATATTGTTCAAGTTATAGTAACGAAGCTTAGTGGTAAAGCATTCGGTAAACAAAGACTTTCGTTAAAAAATAAAGAAGCGAGTATGTCACAGTTCTTCAAAATTCAACCCCCAAAAGCGTAAATTAATGGAGGTAGAAAGTTTGTATGAAAGTTTACCAATAATTTCTAAGTTAGAGCCATTAAACTTGGTATTTTTTGGTAACTTAGTTGGGTTTTTTGGAATTTTGGTTTGAAATGAAGAAATACCTGATTCACATTTTTTTTGTAACTTTTATCCCCAATCACACCGCAACAGATTAACGTAATTTTTTGCATGGTTATAGATATAGTTTAGGATATAGATATAGTTTAGGATCTGGTTAGGTTAGACGAACGAGTGACGCTCAATCAGATTTGACTCAGCATTTGACTCAGTTTCGCACGAAATTTTACTTAGCAAACTATATACTTATGGAATAAGAGGTGTGCCGTATGAGTGGATTAAAAGTTATCTTGCAAATAGACAACAATATGTAGAAATATCAAAAATTTCAGGTAAATACAAAAAAGTTTTTCAATCAAAACTAAGGATAAATTCTAACGGCGTACCACAGGAGAGTATCCTTGGCCCACTTCTCTTTCTCTTACACGTCAACGATTTGCCCCTCTCCTTAAATCAAAAATGTATTCAATATGCAGATGACACGACCATAATTATTAAAGGCAGTGACTGACAAATGATTGAATACGAAACAAACAAGGCTCTCAAAGATGTTACTAACTGGCTCAGAAGCAACGGTCTAAATATTAACCTCAGCAAAACTCAATTTATACACTTTCGGCCATACAATAGTACTAGTTTAAACATTGACATTAACTATGAAGGCATCCGTATAAAAGAAGCAGATACAGCAACGTTTTTAGGCGTAACTATAGATACTCATTGTAATTGGAAGGCTCAGGTAGACAAAGTACCTATGTACTAAACTAGATAAATTCACTTACCTATTGAAAAGACTCAGAATAACTGTCTCAGAAGCTGCAGCTACTGTTGCATACCATGTCTATGTTTCTTCTACTCTAAGATATGGTTTAATATTGTGGGGAACCTCAGTCGACTCAATCAGAGTATTTAGAGTGCAAAAAAGGTGTATGAGGGCGCTATGTGGTGCCGAGTATTTGGACAGCTGTAAGCCACTTTTTAAGAAAAAGCAGATATTGCCTTTGCCAGCCCTGTATATTTATGAGATGTGTCTATTTATAAGAAAAAATATGCAGCTTTTTCCTCAAAAAAATGTAAACCGTAACAGAAGACAACAATTAAAGTTTGAAATACCAAGGCAAAGATTGAGTGTCTACCAGCGAAATGTATATTGCATGGCAATCAAAATATATAATTACTTGCCAGACTGCGTTAAGGTATTAACCATACATAAATATAAAAAATATTTAATCAATAAATTATTAAATGAAAACGTCTATGACATTAATGACTATTTTAAAATGAAATTTGATTGACATGCATCTAAGAGCTTGACCTAATGTTTACTACTTATTGTTATTATATATTTTTCCATTTATTATTTTCTATGAGCTTGACATCTTAATTTTGTACATTTAAAAATTTATTATTTGACATGGACTTTCAATATTAATATGAATAAAATTAAATATACTAAATTGATTACATAGTTCTATCGTCATTATAAATTTTAACCTCTCGACTGGCACGACGCCAAGACAAGGTCGATTTTTATTACCGGGCATCTGGCACGACGCCGTGTAATGGCGTCCTTA
Source organism: Erebia palarica (assembly GCA_964035005.1). Classification (NCBI taxonomy): domain Eukaryota; kingdom Metazoa; phylum Arthropoda; class Insecta; order Lepidoptera; family Nymphalidae; genus Erebia; species Erebia palarica. The sequence goes on along the minus strand of OZ035994.1, from coordinate 9,039,558 downwards.
CGACCCGGTCGACCCTTGTTGCATTTCGTTCTAAATGGAGGGTAAATCTCGTTTCTTCTCTGTCAAGCTTGGTATGGCGTGCATACACAACCCAATCGTACTCTATGGGAACTTTCAATCGTAAAAATTGACAATCTCTTTTATGTAAACACAACTCTAGAAAACGGGTTCGGTGTCCGCGCCCATTTCGTTCCGGCGCTTCGAAAAGAGAAGAGTTCTTTTGTTACATTGGAGTGTTTTTCGAGGCCTTTGGGAAGAAATATGGAGCGGTAAGTAGACAACAGTTTTTAATTAGCTGCATGTAGAAATATTAAGGTAACTAAACTAGCGGCACGCTATGATGGCCAGTTTGACGTTTGTCCGCTCATGAAGTTCCGTATTAATTGATAACGACTTTGAAGGAAATAATTGTATTACTTTATTGACGATAGTGATGTGCAGAGATTCATAAATTTTATCGAATGTAGTTTCTCATGAATGTAACACGACATAATTAATCTATACCACATTATTGCTTTATGCGTAATATCCGTGGTATAATCTATGGTTAGTTACTAGTCGGTTGCCGCCATTTTGTTGAATTCAGTTTTAGAACGAGGCCTACGGTAAAAGGGTGCGTGATACTATTGTATATTTTTAAAACTGAGATTTATTTGATTAAAGAGATATTATTGTTATGCTTAACTATTAGAAAGATTATAAAAGTGATACCACATTGTAAATTCATACGAATTCCATAAATATTGATTATCGAGAGTAACTTGTAAATACCAGCTAATAAATGTCAGAATAAACAGTTTGATTTTGTAATTGTAACCGATGATTTCATTTTAATTGACCCTTTCTGAGATGGCGTATCATCTCAGAAGTGGGATTGCTTAACAATTGTAATCTAATTGTTTCGTTACCAACGCCCCACATTTATAGTTTGATTTTCGAACATAGTTTTTTTCTTTTGTAAAATAGTTAAACATTCTGATTCAAACTGATGTTATAATTTTTGTGTTTGTCGACTTAAAGGCATATCTTTCCCTTCTATAATTAAATGCTTGTTAGTACGTATAAAAACACATTAGTGAAAGTTTCAGACACATGAGTGACTGCGACCCAGGGATGAAATTGCGACGTAGCTCACACTGGTCCGACAGACAGGGCCAGGGCAGTGAAGTATAAATTTTATATTTTATGTTTTAGGTATAAGCTCCTATTGTTATATTGTTATTTTATAAACATTATATTTAATGTATAATTTCTTAACTAGTGAAGGAATCTTGAATAGATATTAGGTAAGACTAATCTATTAAATGTATTGATCATGACCATTTTTGTATGAGACTTGGGCTATTCTTGCGTCACCGAAATTAACCGTAAAACATTAGAAATGTATCCAATCACTGGATAATAATTTTTCAAAAAAAATAATTAAGATATTCGATGGGAGTTTAGAGTAATCTGACTTTTAAGTTATAGGTACTTTGAGATTAAGTTTGGCAATTGTTAGGTATACTTTATCATAAAATATTATATTCATAGACTGGTAGCGTTCCGAAACACGTAAAGATTAATTTCTTATAGTAAATTTAAATGAATGGTTTGGATAATTATTTCATTCTTAGCCAATCACAGTGAAAGTCTGGGCGATGTATATATCATTTAGGTGCAATCTATGATTTAGGTAACATTCAAGAAAAAGTATTTACTGTATTCAAGAGAAAAAAAACGACTAAGTATATCAATTTTAGACTACTTCAGAACTAATAATGGGTTCTAGGCTGCGTAGGGGCTTCAATTAGGGCTAGATACAATCCTTCCAGCAAGCGCTACCCACTCAATTAGCATTCTGTATCTATATAGAAACATTTTTCGGGTTATAATGATAATAAGATGCCAAACATGTTTTACCATAATGAAGACATGCAAATGTTAAATTATAGCTAGTCATTAGGATACCGGACACATAATTTTATTACCCCATTATTCAAAAAAATTCTTTAAAAAAAAACGAACAGGTGATTCAGTTTGTTTATTTTCAAACATAATTGCACTTCGACACTGGCGAAGTGCATTGTGCTGGCTTGGCACTACTCAAAGCCATAAACCAAGAGAAGAAGTTACTACTTGAATATTAATTGTCTCTGATTGTTTATTATAATCATCATTCAGTTGTAAAAGTGTTTTTTTTTGTTTACTTTGAGTGGAATAATCCTCGGTTGACTTAGTAATGTTAATTATTATAAATGTATTTGTTCGGTCTAGGACCGCTAAATGATAAATATTATTTTAATAGTTATGACGGATGATATGAATGATGTGATGGTCGCGATGGTATTATGCGCACTGTTTGGTTGTGAATTTACGTGTAGGTTAACGCTGATAGAGCAAATTGTACGGTTGGATTGTGGACCGTACACTTGTGTGAAACGATTCGGCACGCACACCTGAGAGAAGTGTGATAACTAGTAAGAACCGAACACTATACTGTTTGTAGAATTGGGTCTATGTAACTTCTATTGAAATCGTTTAATAGTTTGTATAAAAATAAAATTCAATAGCCGTAGATTATTTATTTATATTTTTTATATTCTCCTTCTAACTTTCGACAATATATAAGCACGCCTATGAAGTTTCATAGTTGGTGACGGTCAACCAACGACAAAACAATGTAATATATTATATAGATGCAGATTTTTACAATAGTGAAGTGACGTGCCTTTGGCTCCAACTTTTCGTGGCTCGCATACTTTTGTGCAATTGGCATTACGAGTTTTCTTTCCAAAATGACCATGGAGTTGCATCGCGGGCTCTCTCGAATGTCCTGCACCATACATCTTTGGCGATGGATGGTTTCTATGATCTGCCTGATTGGTGTTATCAAATGATAAAAAGATTTACTGTAATCCTTAAATTAATGGTTTATTTTAATTCAATTAAAAAAATATTTGGGCGCCGCCTGGTTATGTCTATAGAATAGTACAAGGTGATGAAATTATAATGTCAATGTAATATATCGATTCAAGCTTTCTTTTAAATAAAATCGATTGCTTTAAGAAATCGAATCGTTACAGCATCACGATATCAATGCTTAAGTGATAAGTAATAATATTAAATGATGATAGTATTTAGATGAGTAGTTATCGATATTTATCATGTCGCCATATCTCACCGTATTTCGTAGATCTGCCGTTTACCGGCTTTATCAGTAAATGATTCGCCTGTTGCCGGTCATGGATGTTTGGCAACGCATCGTCCGTGATGTTCTTTCTTACAAATAAAGTGCTATCTCGATCCTTCTCAAACTTTAATATAAACTAAAAGGATAGACAAACATATAGTAAGAAGATTTTTTTGGGAGGCCCTGCTCAATGATAAATCTAAGAGTTTCGTGCGAGCAGGACACGACCTGTAAATTGATATTTTTTTTTGATTTGTATTTGTATTTGTTACCACAGCCAAGAACGATAACTTTACTCTATAGCTTTGTTTCGAAAGTACTCCTTAAAATTACATTATTATAATATGAAAAGAATCACCAAACGATTTGTGTACTACTAATTTTTGGTAGTAGGGTAGGTATCGAAATTTCAATGGTATCGGAACATCCCTGTCCATAGATCAAAATGTTTTAATGTGGCACTTCTGCATATTTCACAACAAAAAAATATATATATTTTAAGCCAATCTTTAAACCACAACTCCATTCGCTTTTGATTTAAATTGATTAATGTGAAGTTATTAGTCAGGATAGAATATTTTATAAATAAATGATTCAGACGCAAAAACAGCTCAGTTTTTGGCATTCTTTTGATTGAATTGTAACCTGTGATGATTTACTTTAAACAATGCCTTGTAAAATTGGTGTGATGAAATGATTTAAAACATGGTAGCTGGGTATAGGGTAATGAAGGTGAATAAAGTAACCTGAACTCTGTACGGCTACAGAGTAGGTTGAGGAATGGTGTTCTGAGTCGGGCAGGATTGGCGTAATGAACTCGCCGCCCATGAGTGGCTTAGAGCATCGCAGCTGTCTATGGGGTTCCGGTGAAGGCAGTAACCTGGACTCTGTACGGCTATAGTTAGATCGAGGGAGGGTGTTCTAAGCCGGGCATGATTGGCGTAATGAACTCGCCGCCCAGGAGTGGCTTAGAGCATCGCAGCCGTTGGTGTTCTGGTGAAGGCAGTAGCCAGGACTCTGTACGGCTGTAGTTAGGTTGAGTGAGAATGTTTCGAGTCGGGCAGGATTGGCGTATGAATTCGCCGCCCATGAGTGGCTCTAAGCATGTAGCTATTGATGGTGCCAAAGCGAAGGCAGTAACTTTGACACCACATGGCTATAGATACTGTAAGTGATGTTGATATTAGTTTCGATTACATGGATTTTAAGGATTTTCATTTCATTTCACTAATTAAGTAACATATGAATATGTAATATAAGCGTAATTTAGGCTTATTATTTTGTTTAATTGATTGTAAACTTTAATTGTTTTTGCTAACTCATAATTACTCTGAATAAGCTTGATTTGGTTAGTGAATAGGAACGAAGGGACTCGTTCATGGAGGATGGCCGACTGTAACACGACATAATTAATCTATACCACATTATTGCTTTATGCGTAATATCCGTGGTATAATCTATGGTTAGTTACTAGTCGGTTGCCGCCATTTTGTTGAATTCAGTTTTAGAACGAGGCCTACGGTAAAAGGGTGCGTGATACTATTGTATATTTTTAAAACTGAGATTTATTTGATTAAAGAGATATTATTGTTATGCTTAACTATTAGAAAGATTATAAAAGTGATACCACATTGTAAATTCATACGAATTCCATAAATATTGATTATCGAGAGTAACTTGTAAATACCAGCTAATAAATGTCAGAATAAACAGTTTGATTTTGTAATTGTAACCGATGATTTCATTTTAATTGACCCTTTCTGAGATGGCGTATCATGAAGTTCCGTATTAATTGATAACGACTTTGAAGGAAATAATTGTATTACTTTATTGACGATAGTGATGTGCAGAGATTCATAAATTTTATCGAATGTAGTTTTAGGTTTAGGACTCAAAATTTATTTATTAAATTGATTTCTTAAATGTATACAAGTGTAGAAAAATCAGTTTGCACCATTTAAGGGGTGAATGTACTTGTGAATATGAACAATTTTCACTATGTGGACAAACCTCTGAAATCGCAAAAAAATATCAATAAATTTTTAAAAATGGAATCTAATACGATCGTCACATAGGATCGCTGGCTAGCACAACTACTACCTCCGGCAAACTCGCGTCAATGCTCAATGCAAAACAAAGCAGTTTCGAATTGACGTTGCTTCGAAAAGTATAAACTGTCAGTGCAATGCGATTGTGATATAGTTTTGACCTGGCTTTGGATTTCAAATATTGATACTGCATTACTGTTGACCCTTGCTCGTTAATTTGGACTCTGTTCAAGCCCTTTGTTGTGGATTTCGTCGATATGACCGAACGTACGCAGAGAACTGTTCTAAATAGTCAGACACGTGAGTTCGTAATACGCCTTCGTAACTATTTCGATCGTGAAGCTCAAAATGGAGGGCCAATTTTACCTATAACGTCAGTGGTTGAACGCGTAGCTGATGCGCTTAATATTGGACAACGAACTGTTAGACGGATAACTAAAAAAAAATATGGCGAGACTGGCACAGAAGAAAATAAACTTCACACACCAAAAAAGAGAAAACGAGCAAAACCAGTCGTAGGCATCGATAGCTTTGATGCCGATGCTATCCGAAGACATGTTTACGGCTACTATTTACAGAAGGAGTATCCAACAAGAAAAAAGTTGGTGCATTCACTGAAGGAAGCTGGATTATTCTTCGGTGGGGAAAGTTCTTTAACGAAGATTTTGAAGACCATTGGATTTCGATACAAAAAATGTAACAAACGCAAAATATTGATGGAAAGATTTGATATAGCGATGGCAAGGTATACTTTTTTACGGCAAGTGAAAGAAATAAAAAATTGGCAAAATGTTGTGTTCTTGGATGAAACATGGCTTAATGCTAACCATACTGTAGGCCGTTCTTGGAACGATGACACAGCAGCATCTACTTCCAAAGTTCCTGTAGGAAAAGGATCGCGACTTATAATTTGTCACGCCGGAACCATCAACGGGTTTGTCGAAGGTTCTCTCATGGCTTTTGCGTCAAAAACCACTGGAGACTATCATGAAGACATGAATGGAGAAAAGTTTACTGAATGGTTTACCTCAATGTTGTGTAGCCTCCCTGAACCATCTATTATAATTATGGACAACGCCCCATACCACTCGATGCAAATTGACAAGCCACCTGCCCAATCCCAAAAGAAAGCTGATATCGTCGCATGGCTTCGTAAAAATGGCGTAGATGCAAACATGAATATGTTAAAAGCGGAATTAGTACGTCTTTTAAAAGAAAACAAACCAACCAAGATCCGATACGTCATTGACGAAATAGCATTAGAACATGGGCACAGAGTTATACGGTTACCGCCTTACCATTGTGAGTATAATGCGATTGAGTTGGTGTGGGCTCAAATTAAGGGATATGCTGCAAGACACAATACAGAACCCCCATTTACCACAAAAAAAATGCTAAAATTATTAGAAGAAGCTTGTGAACATGTGACTAAAGGAGACTGGGAAAAGGTTGTGAATAGAACTGTTAAATTAATAAGGGAAGATTATGAAAGAGATGTGAAAATAGATAATATTATAGAAAACGAACATATAATTATTAATGTATGTGATGATAGCAGTGACGACAGTGAAAATAGTAGTATGGACGAATCTGATTAATTATGGCCTTTTGTGGCACCTTTTTTGGTATCTTTTGTATTCATATGTTTCTTGTGTGCATATAAAGTATGTATATTCATTTTCGTTCAAATATTCAGTTCGTTCAAATAAATTAAATAAACATATACATTTTTGTTTTATTAAACCTATTTAATCAGGTACAAAAACAAAACTTAATTGTTTTTTGTTCGAGAATAAATTGACATTCCACATCACTATTGTAATGTGTCAAACCGGCCATCATAGCGTGCCGCTAGTGTAGATGTAATAACATGAAGTCTCCAATAGTAGATATTTTAGTGACTAAGTATAAATTTAATATTTGCACGCCTTTAATATGGCAAAACATGTTTGGCATCATTATATATAATTATTGTAATCATCTATCTATAATGTAACTCATGTTTCAAGCAAATAAATGAATTTATTATTATATATATTATTATTATAATCACACCAGAACGGCTGAACAGATTGATTTGATGAAATTTGACACAGAGATATATCGCAGTCTGAAATAACACGTAGGCTTCTTTTTATCCCGATAAATTTAAGAAGTCCCGCGGGAACCAAAAAACCTCAAATTAATGTTTGTTACTCAATCACGCCAGACCGGCTGAACGAATCTGGATGAAATTTGATACAGAGATAGATTATAGTCTGAAATAACACATAGGCTACTTTTTATCCCGGAAAATTAAAGAGTTCCTGCGGGAACCAAAAAATCTCAAATGTATGTTTGTTACTCAATCACGCCATTACGGCTGAATGGATTTGGATGACCTTTCCACAGAGATAGATTATAGTCTGCCATTGGCAATAACGCATACACTACATTTTATCCCGTATCATTAAAGATTTCCCTCGGGAACCAAAAAAATTCAATCCACGCGGACGAAGTCGCGGGCATCAGCTAGTATTATATATATATATATATATATATAATCGTTAAGGGATCAACGCACAGCCTAAACCACTAGGGTTATTAACTTGAAATTTTGACAGTAGGTTCCTTTTGTGACGTAGGTGCTCACTACGGAAGGATTTTCAAAATTCCACCCTTAAGGGGGTGAAATAGGGGGTGAAAGTTTGTATGAAAGTCCGTCATTTCTCAAGTTATATAAATGAAACTTGGTATATGAGCTACTGGTTGAAAATAAAGAAATACGTGTTTCACAGTTTTTAAAAATTCTAACCCCGAAGGGTTGAAATAGGGCATGAGAGTTTGCATGAAAGTCCTTCATTTCTCAAGATAATCTCAAGTTATATAAACGAAACTTGGTATTTCGGCTTTCGATAAAAATTAAAGAATTACTTCTGTCGCAGTTTTTTAAAATTCAACCCCTAAAGTGGTAAAATAGCGGTTGAATTTTTTTTATGACAGCTATAGCCATGAAACTTAATATATGAGCTGCGAGTTAAAAATCAAGAAATACGTATTTCACAGTTTTTGAAAATTTGATTCCCAAAGGGGTGAAATAGGGGATGAAAGTTGGTATGAAATGCCTTCATTTCTCAAGATATTTTACAAGTTATATCAATGAAACTTGGTATTTTGACTAACGCTAAAAATAAAGAAGCACGTGTGTCAAGTTTTTCAAAATTCAACCCCCAAAGGGGTAAAATAGGGGTTGAAAGTTTGTATGAAAGTCCTTCATTTCTGAAGTTATAGTCATGAAACTTAGTATATAAACAGCGGATTAAAAATAAAGAAATTCTTATTTCACAGTTTTTGAAAATTCGATCCCTAAAGGGGTAAAATAGGGAATGAAAGTTGGTATGTAAGGCCCTCATTTCACAGGATATTGTTCAAGTTACGAGAACGAAGCTTAGTTTTTCGGCTTTTGGTAAAAAATAAAAAAATACGTATTTCACAGTTTTTGAAAATTCGATCCCTAAAGGGCTGAAATAGGGGTTGAACGTTTGTTTGAAAGTCCTACATTTCTCAAGTTATAGCCATGAAACTTGGTATATAAACAGCGGGTTAAAAATAAAGAAATACGTGTTTCACAATTTTTGAAAATTAGATCCTTAAATGGGTGAAATAGGGGATGAAAGTTGGTATTTAAGGCCTTCGTTTCACAGGATATTGTTCAAGTTATATCAACGAAGCTTAGCTTTTCGGTTTGCGGTAAAAAATAAAGAAGTACGGCTGTCACAGTTTTTCAAAATTCAACCCTCAAGGGGGTAAAATAGGGGTTGAAAGTTTGTATGAAAGTCCTTCATTTCTCAAGTTATAGCCATGAAACTTGGTACATAAAATGCGAATTAAAAACGACGAAATACGTGTTTCACAGTTTTTGAAAATTCGATCCCTAAAGGGGTGGAATAGAGGTTGAAAGTTTGTTTGAAAGTCCTACATTTGTCAAGTTATAGCCATGAAACTTGGTATATAAACAGCGGGTTAAAAATGAAGAAATACGTATTTCACAGTTTTTGAAAATTCGATCCTTAACGGGGTGATATAGGGGATGAAAATTGGTATGTAAGGCCTTCATTTCAAAGGATATTGCTCAAGTTATATCAACGAAGCTTAGTATTTTGGCTTTTGGTAAAAAATAAAGAAGTGTGTCATAGTTTTTCAAAATTCAACCCCCAAAAGGGTAAAATAGGGGTTGAAAGTTTTTAATGAAAGTCGTTCATTTCTCAAGTTATAGTCATGAAACTTGGTATATAAACTGCGAGTTAAAAATGAAGAGATACATATATCACAATTTTTCAAAATTCAACCCGCAAAAGGGTAAAATAGGGGTTGAAAATTTGTATATAAAAGTCCTTCATTTCTCAAAATATTGCTAAAGTTATATCAACGAAGCTTAGTGTTTTGACTTTCGGTAAAAAATAAAGAAGTACGTGTCGCACAGTTCTTCAAAATTCAACTCCCCAAAGGGTAAAATAGGGGTTGAAAGTTTGTACTAATTACATTAAATCTCTCGTGGTTAGAGTGCAAATATATTAAAAGTGTTTTATTAATACCTACTTCTGGATTGTTCTCCAACACCACATGCAAGACCGCACACTTGTCCAGCCCAAGCTCCATTTTGATAGAATAACTGAACTCAGTGGTGATATTCAGCAATTCTGGCAGACGGGTAGCATTGGGTGCCAGCAGTTTGAGGTCGTCCATGTAGAAAAGGTGAGGCACTCTTGTCCCACCTCTCCGAAACTGAAAGCCGGTCCCTGAACTCTCCAGCAGTGAGCTGAGTGGGTTCAGAAACAGGCAAAACCAAAGTGGACTCAGACAGTCACCCTGGAAGATCCCCCGCCGTATCCTTATCCGGTCACCGGCAGCCGCCAACCGCTCACCGTGGAGACAAAGGATCGTACTCCCATGCATGCCCCATCCATTCCCTGAGGAAGTCTCGAACTGTACCGCCGACTTTGTATAGTTCAAGGACCCTCAAGAGCCATGAATAGGGCACCGAGTCGAATGCCTTTTTATAATCAATCCAGGCGGCGGAGAAGTTCCGGCGGTTGCGTTTGACCAATTTCCCCGCAACGGAGTCGATGAGAAGGAGCTCCTTAGTACCACGGCTACCCCCCCGTACCGACACGTAATAGGGCGGTACTTAGCCGGATCAGTGGCGTCAGTGGACTTTGGAGCTAGATGAGTGATCCCAGTGGTGAAAAGGTTCGGGAGCGTCCTATGCTCGAGAGCTTCTTGGAATTTTCGAGCCAAGGTCGCATGGCAAACCGAGAAACCCTTAAGCCAGTTGTGATGCAGACCGTCAGGACCCGGACTTTTCCAGTTCGGGGCCCGCCTTATTGCATCAACTACATCCTCCGTAGAGATGGCTACCGGGTTCATCGGTTCAATTACGCCACATGCTTCCTCTACCGCCGCAATCCAAGGGCCCTCTTCATGCTCAACCTCTCGCGACCACACACTCCGCCAGAAAGTGACAAGATCTGCCGAGCTCAGCCGTTGAGAGGTAGAGCAGACTGCTGGACACTCCAATTTTTTGTAGAACCTTTTCTGATCACTCAAGAAGAGACGAGTTTGCTGAAAGCGCTCAACTCTTTCCGAGTATCGCCGTATGCGGTTCCCCCATGCGGCGATTTTCTGCTTCAGGTCGTCAATGCGCTCCGTTAGCTTTTGGGTTATATCGGGCTGATCCAAGCTAACGCCAAGCCCGTTGAAGGCAATTCTAACGGAGCGCACAATCCTTGGCCTGGTATTGCCCGACCTGAAGCTTCGCAGTCTGCCAATGAGGCCTCTGGCAAGGTTGATACGGCGTTCTATTCTCCTCTTCCAGGCCGGTTCCGTGCTGTGTTTTGCAACAGCAGCGCGTCTCGAGCCCGGGGTCTAAGACCCCGGGCTCGAGACGCGCTGCTGTTGCCGATAAATCGAAGAGAATTGAAGCCGTATCATCCAAACCAGTGCTGTCCGCTAGATGTTGAGGCAGCATTTGGTTTATTTATTTATTTATTTATTGACAAACACTTTTTACATTTGCTTGGGTTCTTAACACCCTTAAGTCTCGTCGACTTGTCTGGGTGCTGCACATTCCTCTTACATAATATATTATGCGGATATATTCTACTAACTATGCAACCAATAATAAATAACTAATATGCAACAAACAATAAATAAGTACTTAGCGCAATACAAATCATATAAACATAAACAAGACAAGATCAAAACCATAGGGTATTTTAATAAAACATAGTGGTCGGCAATGCTCGGCCTCCGATCGTCAAGAATTGAGCTACAGGCTGTTCTTAGTTTATAAAATTAATGTTTTAATTTGTGTATGTGTAAGTGTGTTTCCCTATTTTATATCAGTTTCTTATTTTATATCGTTACGGTTTTTAATAAGTACGTAATTTAATCGTGAGTATGCGCTATTCAATAAATAATGTTTGACTTTATATTTAATGTTTTTCTTTGTTAATTTGGACTTAAGGTCAATTGGCATTTCGTTTATCATTCTTGGTAGTAAGTAGTTTGTAGTTCGTTGCCCATAAAAATTATTTGCTTTAGTTGTACGTATCTTCTGTCCTGTAATAGCCCTCGTCGTAATTTTGTGTGATATATAATTTTGGTAGAAGTCGAAATAGTTTTGGGTAATTAGTGTATGTTTTATTTCTTTTTGTATTGGAAGTATTTTACAGAAATTAAATACTGCGTCATCGTTTTGTCCTAATGTATCCTTTACTTTAGTAGGTATAATCATTTTTAGAGTCCTTTTTTGTATATTGTGTATTTTGTTAAGATGGGTTTTGAAACTTCTCCCGTAAGCACCGATACCGTATGACAAGACACTGCGCATCAGAGCAGTGTACAGTAATAGGGCTGTTTTAAATGTTAATTTACTTTTTGCTAAATACAATTTTGCCATGATTGCTCTGAGTTTGTGACATACGGTCTCGATGTGTTTATCCCAGTTAAATCTGTGGTCCAGTACCAGTCCGAGATATGTGTGTTCTTTAAATTCTTCGATGGCCTTGCAGTTACATACTGACAAATTGAGGTTTAGACAATCATGAGTGTGCGATATAAGGTATGGTTGTTCACCGGTTTTGTTGCGGCTAGAACATATGTGTAGTATTTTTGTTTTGTCTGAGTTGAGCACAAGTCCTACGTCGTGAGACCATTTACAAAGAGAGTTAAAATCTTGTTGCAGATCAGTTATGGCAGTAGACAAGTTTGTGTTAGCAGCTATAATACATGTATCATCTGCATACTGGAAGAGCCTGCATTTAGTGATAACGTTTTTCAGGTCATTTACGTATGCTAAATAGTGCAACGGTCCAAGGACAGACCCTTGCGCTGTTCCTTCTGTGACTTCTATTTTGTCACTAAGTTCACCATCAATCTGTACAACATATGCACGACCTGTTACGTAATCCTCACTCCATTTTAGCAAAGTTGATGGCCTCAATGACATCCCGCGTTGCTACATTCAGCGTAAGGCGGGAGAGCCGCAGGCGATTCTCCAGAGGAGCGCTCCGAGTCTCAGTCGAGTAACATTATTATTATCGACATAAATTTAGCTCTCACGCCCGCATACAAAATAAAATAAATACACATATGGCCTAAAGAGTTATAATAAACTTACGTAAATAAATATAAGTTAATAAACTTACATACACAAATACACAAATAAATAGTTGTAGCGGGCGGAGGATTACACCCCGGCAGGGGAGACCAGACGGCCGGGGGTCAGGGCGACAGGTTGAGAAACCGGCGGACTATCCTAGCCGAGTCAACACCGCTTTCTGCATCCTGGCTGCGAGCGAACTGCCACGGAACCCCAGTCGCCTCAGATGGTGAGCGAGGCTGACTGGGATTAACCCATTCGCAGATATGACGATTGGGATGGTTTCGGTGGACCCCACATGCCACATGGCGGAAACCTCGTGAGCCAGATCAAGATACTTACGTTTCTTCTCCGTCTCAGCTCTCACAAGTTTCTCGTCATATGGAATGGTGATGTCCACCAAAAACACCCGTGACTGTGCCCGGTCCAACAGCACGATGTCAGGCTTATTCGCTAGAATAGTCCTGTCCGTGATGATGGACCGGTCCCAATAGAGCCGGACTCCGTCACGCTCGAGTACAGGCACCGGTGTGTACTTGTAATATGGCAGCCTCTCATCCAGGAGACCGTACTTCAGAGCAAGCTCCTGGTGAAGGATTTTGGCCGCTTGGTTGTGTCTGTGCAGATACTCAGTGTTAGTAAGCGCTGAACATCCCGAAAGCACATGTCTGAGTGACTCACCGGGATGGCGACTGGCTCGACAGATGTCGTGAGTTCCATCCTTCAGAATGTACTTTCGGTAGTTCCGCGTCTTAACTACCTGATCCTGTATCGCACAGACAAAACCTTCGGTTTCCCCAAAGAGGTCACCGAAGCGCAGCCATTGCACGGACGCTTTTTTATCAAGGTGTGGCTCATTAAGAGCTTTAAAAAAGCGTCCATACAACTCCTTCTCCTTCCATACGGTCTCCCGGTCAGAGGTGCTAAGTACCTTCGGCGCCTGCCACTCGATTTTGGCTAAGGATAGGGGAGTGAGTCCTTTATCACATTCTACGACCTCTCTATGCATGGGCGACTCGCTCTTCTGCTTCAGGTCGTCGATGCGCTTATTATTATTATTATTATTATGACATCCCACAACTGAGCACTACACCATAGTTCATTACATAAAAGTACAACAAAATACATGAAAATATTCGCTAAACAGGTAATTATTCACAACTGAAACACCGGAAGCACAACAGACGACATTTGTAGTTTTACATATTTTAATAATAAAATGCATCGTATAACTATAATTGAGTAAAATGCAACATATCCTCTCCTATCCTCTGTCGAAATATTACAATTTAACGCATTATTTTTCGGTAGATTCTAATCTGTTAGGTGTAAGAACCCGATAAAATCTAATTGTTTATGTCGAACCCTAACCTAACCTACGAGAAACAGACAAGAAAACGTAAATACAATGATTATTTCAAAAATTGACACTCAGAACATTGAACGGTTCACAATCTGTCGACAGTTTACAATTTCGCGAGTTAGATTAATAAATATTCGGTTTTTAAATTCTTACGGTGACTTAAATAATCAAAGGTCTGCACCACCAAAATGTCGATATTGAGTGTTCCTGAATAGTAATCTGTGGTTTGCGAGCCATTGCTACATTCCTGAAAAAACTTACGCGAAGCCAGTTAAAAAGGACTAAAACAAATACGATCCTGGATATTTTTGGATGTGATAATGCGCCAATTTTTTGCCGGTTGGGCTGTAGTGCGACCGCGTATCTTTTCCATCAATCACTAAAGGACTGCATCAATGCCAAAACATAGTTTTGGCATTGATGTAATGATCGCGTATCATTGAGACTGTTGGAAAGGATCGTTGAGGGCAAAAAAACGTTTTGGCATTGATGCAGTAACTACCGATAAAAATAAGTGACTCATGGATGTATTTGTTACCTCCATAAATTGACTGCTGGTCGGTGGTGACAAGTGACAACCGTGTCAACGTAGTGATTATATACTCTTTGGTTTCAACGACAAGCAGAGACAAGTCAAGTAACATCATTATCTCTGATTATTATCACATATGTTACTTGTCTCTGATTATCACATTATTGCATCAATATGTATCAAAAATTAATCGATAATTTTTTAGGCTTTTTAACAAGAATCCCGAAAACAGAGACAAGTAACTTATAGGATACCCGAAAATTCCACTATTAGTATTTTAAAATCAACAATTCTGTGGGTTTTTAAAGCGCAATCGATGATAAACAAATCTTATCGTGATTAATCACGTCGAGTGAAATTCGTTTTTCAGCTGCTGAAAAAAATTTATGAATGTGAATCAAATACGAAAATTATGTTGTTCTAACTCTTGTTACACATTCATGATTTTCTTTTCACTCTAAAGTCCTTATTTGCTGGTTGGTGTCACTTTTCGATTAAAAACCAGAGAGTACATATTTAGAAGATGCAGTGTTGTGCGCCCTTCTGCAAAACCACTGCGGAGGTCGTCTCCTTATCCACTGGGATTTCATTTCACGAGTGAGTGATTCGAGTAACAAGCGTTTAGTCTTACCACAAATTCAAATGATTTTTGTTGATATAAATATTCAGGTAATCTTCCACAGGTTCAGAATGCCATTCTAGAAGAACCAGGTTTAACAGACACTTGCTCTTTTAAAGTACTCATAAAAATCATACTAAAATGTGAAAAAAGCGACAGTGTAAATGTAAAAGTGTGTTTGTTGGTTTGTCCTTCAATCACGGCGCAACAGTAATTTTTAGCATGGGTATACAGTGGATCTGGAGAGTGACATCTACTACTTTTCATCTTAGAAAATGAAAGAATTGAAAATACTTTTTCCATATGAATAGAGTTGTGGGCATTAGCTAGTAATAGGCCAGTTTGTATGCAGATGTTGAATATCAAGATAATCTCCAGGTTCCCTAGTGAAGTGCATCTCCATGCTGCTTGGCTCAGATCCCTTGGCAAACAAGACAGTCAACGACCAGACTCTGCTGTGGTCTGCTCGCAGCATTTTCTTACAGATGACATTTATGAAACAGATAGTGGCTCAAGACAAATTCGTGAAGATGCTATCCCTTCAACACTGCAGGTAACCTTTGTAATGTAACCATAAATATTGTTATTAAATGGCAACACATTTGGTGCTACATACAGTGTAATATACACATGACACAATGTATTATGTCCTATCAGCAGGGCGAGCATGGGCGGGGAGATTTTATCCACGGGGATAGGATAAAATTTTGATTTCCTCACTCAGTTTTATCTACCCGTTGAGCATGGGCATAGCGGTGGAAATAATATCCACGGTGGATAAAATAAGGGGAAAGACTTGTCCCTGCAATTGCTGCCATTTTAAGAAAATCATGGAAGTAAGATGTAAAATGTCACAATGCTTCAAAATTCATCTCAAGTCTAAGTCCAAGAGTCATGTATATTATCATAAGTAGTATCTTTATCATAAGTCTGTGTTTTTGTCTTTGCTTGTGATTTTGATAACTAATAATTTTCGTTTTGGCAAAACAAAGTATTCGGATTCACTGGTTTTACTTGGTTTATATTTATAATTTATTGTACTTAAAACGCGAAAGCGAACATGAGTGCCAAAAAGTAAGTAGATACTATCCATACCACATAAAATATTATAAAGTAACTATTGTTTTTCATTAGAAAGCGAAATGTAAAGTGAACTAATTATCTTGACAAATCTTTCTGTTTACCTATTATTGATACTATTTTAAAACGTGTTCATCTATTTTTATCGCCTTATTCAACTAATATTTTTTCATTTAGATCAAGAAGCAACAAAAAACAAATAAATATGTTGGTCGACTTCATATCAATACACAACCACCTAGCCACTGTGGTGATTTCACAGGACTGTTAGGGGCAAAAAGGGCGGACTCCCAGTGGCAAAAACTTAAAGTATCCTAAAAGATCATGGGCCAGGCAGGACTGTTGAACAGTGGAAGCAGGTAAGATCACAACATATTACAATTTCATACTTTAAGTCAGTAGGTACACAAAATAAAATGATATATACTAATTTTATCGGCGAGAAAGTAATTATTATATTTTTATTTGCAGACTTGGAAAGACAATGCGGAGACTGTCCCCACTGTTTCGGAAATTAGCACCAAAGTGCTTAATCTAATTGGGCACGAGTCCTCCATAGTCCATTGGCATTGGGCCAGAAGAATCAATGATTAGCTAGACCAATGTGTGTACTCATTTTGTATTGATATTGTGTTGTGTTTGAAAAATAAATTGCAATGGTTGTAAAGGTACAAATATATTTTAGTTGAAATGTGTATTGATTAATCCATCTCTTTTTTGTCGGGCAATTATCAGCATCCATGAAGATGTGATGAGAGGATTGTTCACTTCACTTGTTATACCAGAGCTGTTATCCATGGGCTGTTCCATTGGAATTCTGCAATATTCAAAAGTAATTAATAATGTTTGGCAAACAGCACATTTTTGACTTTGTGTTTGAAATTGTAATCTGCACAAAAGGCAAACTATGTGTAGGATTTAAATAAACAATTTTATGATTATCAGTGTGTTTTTTTGTATTCCTTAAATTATGTAAATTAGCCGGCTAGATATTATGGCTAATTCTGTTTAACACAATCTCTAAAATAAAATGACAGCGTTAAATCTATTGCTGCCCAATTCTGCAGGGAATATAAATATAATATGAAAGGGATAGCAACTTAAATAGAGAATCTAGAAGAAAATGTAAAACAGAATTGGCCTCAATACCTAGGTTTGCTAAAGAAATCTAAGTTTAAAAATTAATTTGAAATATCATACCTAAGAGAATAGTATTTTCCAATTTACATACAGGCATTTCAGTTCAGCTTTAACTATGGAGTTTTAACTCTTTAGCTTAAAGATGAACTGATCGGGGACTTGTCCTGGGTATCTTGTATTGATGTTAATGATGAGACATCATTATACACAGCCTGTAACATTTAATCATGAAGTAACCAACAATAGCTCAATGGTCGTAGGATTTATAACCAGAATGACAATAGTCTTGCAGGTCCCATTGACTATTGTCGTACCCATTTCTAGAACAAGCTTTACGCTTATTTTGAGCGGAAAGGGAAGTATATGATTATAGAACAACTTTTTTATGTACAAAACTTGATTTATAATCAAGTTTTGTACATAAAAAAGTTGTTCTATAATCATAAAGGTTTTTTGATAAACTTAAGAACTTGTTTGGCCTTACCAGTTGAACATTTATTGTAGACCATTTATTGTTGATAGTTATTAGACGTATTGATCGCCGATGTAATTTTCTTTCTTGCTTTTCCATTTCTGATGCAAAAATGAGGTTCCAGTAGACTCGAGACATCTTTTTTGTAATATAATGGTATGAAAATAAGTTTAAATCCACCTCCAATGACCGAGGATAAAATTGTCCCTTTCAAATGTCAAAAATGGACAATTTTATCTCTTTCCTTTGCCCCCATGCTCTAGCCGTGGGAAGTTTATTATCCACTTTTAATGTCAAACAGGGATATACTTCTCCTTTCCCCTGTTGCCATGCTCTAGCATAGGGACAAGAATCAAAATATTACGCGCGTTATTAGTCTTAAGGCGACAAGATAATTTTATCTCTTATCAGTGGACATAATCGGGGGATATAATTTTTGTCCCCTGCCCATGCTCGCCCTGCAGATGTTATGGGCAATGCTGCAGAATGACGGAAGTGACAGAGGAAACTGGTAGAATTTTCAAACTTGTTCCAAATTAGATTGCAGTTTCCTATTTCTATATCTCTCTGAACCATAAGTTGAGTAAAGAGATATACTGGTCCTCTAGGTGCATACACGGTCATGGTAGGCTGTCATTTGTATGCGTGTTGACCCATACATACATAACATACTAACATCACAGTGTTGAGGGACAAGTGGCCTAGTTGTGACAACGCATATCAGTTGATTGCGAATGTTAAGCAATGTTGACCCAAGTCGGTAACTGGATGGGTGAACTAATTTGGAAGTTCAAATTCGGCCTTTCCGTTTCCTAGGAATTCCTCGTTCCGTAGTCGAATTGTATGCGGAAGGTCGTGAGAACCCACCGCATTATTATCCCAAGAAAAAGTAAATGTATGGTGACACATACAATTACTCTGTATTCAACTTGCGCGCGAACTGTACAATCTTTCGACAGTTTACGAGAGTAGTATCTTGCGAGATTATATACTGTCGAAACTTGTAAATAACGTAATATGTTTGGAAACATAAAGAAAACACAAGAGTTTGGTATATCTTATGTATTAGCTAGGTAGCTTGACACGAACTGACAATGGGATACAATATCGCAACCTACCCACTTAAGTTCACTTTGTTGATAAACAAAGTAACCAAGTACCCTCACCAAAATACATACCTAAAACATTTCATCACACGATACACAGGTACACATAGCGTAACGGTTTTTACAATTTTATGGTGACATATCCACCTCGAAGCTGCATACTAATTTTGTGAATGACAGCTTAACATGCTATACGAGGCTTGTAGGAAAAGTTCAGGACAATTTTGAAATCCAAATTTGGTTACCCATCTAGTTACAGAGGTGGGTCAACATTACTTAACGATCACAATCAGCTGAAATGAGTTGTTATCTAGGCCATTTGTCCCATCTATGGATAATTGAATTATCAAGGGATTAAATTTATATTTTGCACAGGTCTGCATGGTATGCTTCGACACTCGGAGCAAGCTGTATCCAATGAGCAAATACAAGTTGGATGAAGCATACCTACACTTAGTGGGACATCCCGTAAGTGGAATTTATATCTCAATCAAACCGTGTGTCACTGAGCAGTACACAGCACAATGAACAAGCAGCGTTTCACTGTCAAACACTGAATGCATCACCAGACATCACAGAGCAGAATTTAAGAATTTATTTATTTCACAAAAACTTACAAATGTGGCTTAGTAACTAAGGGCACAACAAAGTTGAGATGCAATGGCTTGTATAAATATACACACAGATTGATGCGCAGACTCTGCACTAAACTTGTATTGCAGAAGCCTGCATACCCTTCGGAGGATCAAATTTAGCCAAAAATTTACAAAGAGAAAATAAATTATTCTATTTATGTATCTATTATAATACTTGTAATATTCTGTATGAACTCTGAGGAAGAGTGTGTGAGAGTATGTGTGGGTGAGGTATGCGTGTACGTGTGTGTGTATGTGTGTATGTGTGTGTGTGTGTGAGTGTGTGTGTGTTTGTAAGTTAGTATATACTTTTTAGTAGTTTCTCAGTTTCCTTATAACTCAATGTTTTTAGATAATTCATAACTGCGACCTTGAATTCTCTATTTGTTAGTGATTTGAAATTTTTGATGTACTTACTAACTTTGTTGTAAATAAACGGACGAAGATACTTTGATTGATGTTGACCTAAGCTAGTTCTTACCCTCGGGATGTCAAAACATTTGTCTTGTCGTTGGTACTGGGTTAGATTCAACTAATCGAGTTACTTTACAATGTTGAGCCATGATTGAGTTCAGAATATACAGCTGTCGTACTGTTAGTACCTTACATTCTTTATATAGATCAGAAGTTGGATATCTGAAAGGCCTATATGTGGCTACTTTTAGGACTGCACGCTGCGCGCGCTCCAAGGCCAACATATGAGTTATACCTGCGCCACCCCAACTTGAAATGCAGTATGTCAAAATAGATCTACAAAGTGCATTATACACCTTAAGTACAGTTTCATAATTGGTCACATCCCGTAGGTTTTTAAATATGAAAATTAGTTTTCTAACCCTTGAACAGAGTGATTCAATGTGGGCCTTCCAATTTAATCTATTGTCTATAATGACACCAAGATATCTAAGGCTTAAAACCGACTGTAGTATAGGGCAGCTGCAATTGACTGATTTGCAATTTGAATGCGCTCTAATAACTATTTGCGGTTTTTTTCCACGTGAGCCGGTGAAGGCGATATATTTTGTTTTATCTACGTTAAGACTCAATAAATTACGACGTAACCATTGTGTGACAATGCCAAGACCCTGCTCAGCACGAGATCTAACTTCGTTCGCTGTATCATCCGCATACGAAAATATTTTACTCCCATTTAATTTTAGATTGCACTGGTCATTAACATAGACTAAAAACAGAGTAGGCCCAAGAACACTGCCCTGCGGAACGCCGTAACTTATTGACTCTTCCCCACTAAATATATTCCCTACTTTCGTTTTCTGGGTTCATCCTTTTAAATAGTCCTCAAGTAGACATAACGTTTTGCCCCGAATTCCAACTTTTTCCAGCTTTATCACTAGACCTGGGATCGAAACGGTATCGAAAGCCTTGGCTAAGTCAAGAAAAACCCCTATAACCTTATTCTTCATGTCAAGTTCGTCAACTATAAAACTGGTAAGATCTAATACTGCCTGTTCAGTAGACCGAGCTTCTCGGAAACCATATTGGGTTTTTGCTAGAATTCCATATTTTTCTAAGAAGGAAGTTAGTCTTCGGTTGATTATTTTCTCTAGTAATTTAGACAGAATTGGAAGAATGGAGATTGGTCTATAATTTTCGACACAGTTTTTGGGGCCACCTTTATGAACAGGTATGATGTAAGATGTTTTAAAGATAGTTGGAAACTTTCCAGACATGAGGCTAATGTTACAGACATGTGTTATAATTGGAGCTAGAATCGCTTCCGACTGTTTGAGGACTTTTGATGTAATTCCATCAATACCAGCTGCGCACTCATTTTTTAAACCTCGTATTAGGTCAAGAACCTCATAGACATTTGTGTCCAGAAGGCCAATAGTGTTAACTTGACTTGGTATGGATTCGTTTTCGATCCTACCAGGATTAGTTATTGGTAATTGATCTTTTATACCTTCACATATTGTTTTTCCCACACCTGCAAAATATTTATTAATGTGATTGACAGAATCATTAGGAGTTTGTTTTAGGTTTATTAATATATTTTCATTATTAGATTTAGATTTTTCAGTATTCGTGATCTGCCGTAGGGTCTGTCAAGATTTCTTTATATTATTTTTGTTTCTGTTAAGCTCTGATTTATAATATTCTAATTTCAAGTTATTTAGCAATTTGGTGCAAAAATTTCGATACCTTTTATAAGTAATCTCTTAGATCTTGTTGTCAGGTGTTGCTTTTAAACGCATATGCATTCTGTCTCTATTTTTCATACATCGCAGAATGCCTAATGTGATCCACGGTTTAATAAAACGTTGTCTGTTTGGAACTTTAAAAATTCTAGCGTTAGATTTTATGACTTCAACTAATTTATTGGTTAAAATTGTGGCTACAAGATTAGCATCGTGAGTTTTCAGTATGTCTTCAAAATTTAGCGATTTAATTTGGTGGGCTATTTTGGGGTAATCTAATTTGTTTACTATTTTTGCATTAGTAAAAACTTTGGTTTTAGTTTCAATATTTATGGGAATGGGTCGGTGGTCAGTAATATAATATGTATTTAGGACTACTGTTTTACATTTAAGATTACTTTTTAACATAATATGATCCAGACATCTATCTCCTCTAGTCCCGAAGTGGTGACTAGGTAGGAGACCATGACTCGCTATTAATTCTAAATAATTATCAGAATTTTTGTCTGTATTGTTAGGGTGTATGTCAATATTTAAATCACCAAGTAGAATTATATTTTTATATTCTTTGCAAGAGCTTAAGATATTATCTAGTGAGTGTGAGAACTGATCAGTGTTATGGAAGCAAGGAGAGCGATAAATAGCTATTATAACTATATTATTACTCAATTTAATTAAGAGGCAGTTAGCATCTTGAAATTTGGGTTCCTCTATTCCAATACTGAGGTGTCTTTTACTGTATACAATAATACCACCATTTTTGTTGATACAATTTCTAGTATAGGCCGAGTTGTAGTTACTTAAGACTGGGAATGGCTTGTCGTTATCTATCCAACATTCAGTCAATATTAAAATGTCACATTGGAAGCCAATTCTTTGCAACAACAGTTCAAACGGCGCAATATTACTGTTCACACTCCTAATATTCATAGTAAGTATATTGACCGTATTATTGTTACAAGTGATTTGTGACTGGCATGTTTCTGGATCACATATTTGTGCTGGGGCGACCGTAAGATCATCTATGAAATGGCATAAGTTATTTTGTCGAACTTTATCCATAATTGTAGCATATAAGAAGTTTAAGGATTCTCAAAGTATTTACTAATTGGAATTGGCTCGGCAATAAACGCAAAAACAGCAGACAAGTTATAACTCTATAGAATGTTAAATTGAATGGTCTATGTGGTTTGATAGTGTGTAGTTTGGTGAAGCTAATAAGTATGATAGTATAATACTCGTAAATGTATGTTTCATAATAGTTGTGAGAGTGTAATAGTGAGAGATGAATGTATGAGTGTAACTTAGTGTTCCGCAGATGTGATGAGCACCTCGGAATAAATATAAATCTATATAACATTAAAACTACTAAAACTACTCGAATCATTGAAAATTTTCTTCTAAGGGCACCGAACTTCATAAGTTTTTTTGCTTAAGGCCCTCCAGTTGAGCTTCACTGGTGATGGTAATAGGAGGGAGACCTTCGGCTTTTCGCAGAAACACTACCTTTTACCGTCCAGCAAAAGTCGTAACCATAAGTTTTTTGAATGTCACGACATAGGAAATATAACCTTTTGGCTTTAAGAAATTCAGAGACGAAAACCGGAGATTTCTGGTCATTTATATCTAACGTGCTGGTATTCAGTTTTTGAGTTATGTGACTGCGATTATACTGCTTGACAGCAAGCAATGTGTTTGCTTTCAAAGTAGTTGTGCAGAAGTCTACCACAATAGGTCTATCGCCATTTGGCTTACCCTTTAACCGAAAAATGTCCTTGATTGCATGTGGCTGTACTTCAACCTTTATCTTCGATTGCAGCCGTTCTACCAGAGCACAAAGGTCTTGTTTTGTTTCATTTGCTTTGCTAGGTATTCCTCTTATCTCCAGGCATGTGCTTCTGGCCTGCCTCTTGTATTCATCAACCCTGTTTTCTAAATTTTTTATTTTCAACTCACGTCTCATATTCTCTTCCTCTAGTTTTCCAATCCGCTCGTTCAATTCTTGAGTCAAATGTACCAGGCGATCATATCCGTATAGGTAGTTTCTCTCTTACACAGCAGTTGTTAAAAGCGCTTTTTGCAGATGTAATAAATTTTTCGTCGTTAATATGACTGGTATGGTATTTCCACAATAAAACCCGAACAAAATAATCTCTGCAGGGTACTAGGCGCACAGGAACATGGAAAAGATTAGCGTAAGCGGATCGTAGACAAGCCGTAGCGGAAGTAGCTGTGTCGTAGCACACGCAGCGGTAGTAGGTGTGCCGTACAAAGCAGAGGTAGGTTGCGGGTGGCGTATGCGCAGAATAAGCGAGACGGAGGATGGGCGGTGCTTCTTACGACTTACTGTTCGAATCCCGGGTCGGGCCATAATTTAGTTTAGTTAGGCCAGAGTTAAGAAGATGGTGGTGTTTCACCCCTGTGCCTTGGAGAGCACGTTAAGCCGTCGGTCCTGCGCCTGATATCTCTCCGTTCGTGTTGGATTTTCCGTCCCATCGGGCTATGAGAGTAAAGGAACAGAAAGTGAACCTGTGTTTGTGCATACACTAGTGCACTATAATATCGCAGATGGCAAATATCTCTGGACATTGGCCGCCGTGTCGCCGAAATTCGGTCGAGAGGACATTATTACAGTTCATTGAAGGTTTCCGGAAGCACGCGTGGAACTCATCCTCCGACACACAACACACTGTCTGCTGTAGAGTGTATCTCGTGAGCATTCTCCGGTGGCGTAGAGAGACGCGCGGTTCCCGACTTCACCAGTGTGGGTCTTCAATGTTCATATGTCTCACTTGATTACTTTTATAATATGCACAACTGAACTGGCATGCCTTACAATAAGATTATGCATCATTAAACCACTTTTTTGTTTTATTTTTAAGGAATATCTGTTGATACACCTAATTAATCACTTGTGTAAATAAATAAATAATTTATTTATTTATTTGTTTCAGTTGTGTGATCTAGGAAACCTAAATCAAACAATTTGTGTACAATGTGCTCAGAGATTGGTGAACTTTAAAAAGTTCAGAGACAAGAGCTTGAGAGCCCGTGCCCTGATGATGGAGCTAGTGGAGAAACATGCGTTAGTGAGTAGCATTTGACTTTGACTTCTCTAGACATGTTTATTATTCAAAATGCCCTGGTGTAGTGGTGATAGTGGAAGGTTCCGGGTCGATTCCCAGCTGTGTCAATTTGGGAATTTATAATTTCTGAATTTTCTCAGGTCTGGCCCGGTTGGAAGCTTTGGCCTTGGTTAGTTACCGCTCGGGAAGCCTCCAGGATCCCGATAAAGGCTGAATCTTAGGACACTGTTCTTATTATCATATTATTTCATATTTATGTAAGTTAGCGTGTTTCCTCTGTTTTACAAACTGTACTTATGTTCAATGTTATTACGTCCACCGTGTGGTATTGGGTTAGGATGTAATATCATGCCAGCCGCATGGCAAGGGTTATGGTTCTTGATTCCTGCGGGAACTCTTCAATTTTTTCTGTAAGAAATTTCGTCAACAGATGGGCCGTACATAGCAGACAGAAAGACGTAACCATTACTACGTATTATTAGACTATTGGTAATTTACCAAATATTTTCAAAAATTCATCATTTATGAAAATATTTGGTAAATCCACACGCACATTCATTAATCAATAACTCACTGATGCCCGCGACTTTGTACGCGTGTATTGAGGTTTTTTATTCCCGCGGGAACTCAAATTTTCCAGGATAAAAAGTAGTCAAACTATAATCTATCTCTATGCCAAATTTCATCCCGACCCATTTAACTGTTCTGGCGTGATTGAGTAACAAACATCCATCCATGAAACCATCCAAACTTTTGCATTCATAATATTAGTATAGATCATACATGAACCATCAGAACTGGTATTTAATAATGAATTTATTCCAGATAACAATGCAACACATGGATATATTCAACGAAATGCACAAGCAATTGAAATACAGCATTGTGATGACTGTACTAAAGCCTGACCACTGTGATTTGTACATAAACACAGACAAACAGACAGACGTACTGTCAATAGTGAAACCACAAGTGAAAAGTGAACTGAGTGAAGTGAAAAGTGGAGTGAGCCATGAATCAGTGACAGTTGATTCAGACCAAACCATAATAGAACCGATAAAGGAAGAAATCACCTTTGCATGTACAATTTGTATGATGGACTTTACTGATGAAGATGTGTATAATCATCATACAACAATGCATATGGAGGTAAGATAGTTGTAAGTAGGGTTGTAACGGAACATCGCCTCCACCTCAGTTAGTGCGGACTTTCGCAAGAAATCGTACCGCTTCCGCGTCCGGCTCCGCCTTTTTTTGCGGAGTTGTAACGAGGGTATGTTTACGTTGATTTACAATGCGAGAGGTACAAAATGAAGCAGGGGACGTCAGTTACACCTATACAACAAGCAAAAAGGCTTCCTTAGAAAAATCGTCAAAAAGAATCAAATGTGGCACAAAGCACAGAAAATGGACGATGTGATCAGAGAAATCCACCTCCGCCTCCGCCTCCGCTAACCTCCGCATCCGCCTCTGCTTCCGCTAAGAACGCCTCCGTTACAACCCTAGTTGTAAGCATTGGATAGAAGCAGGCGTTACTTTGTGGAAGTCCATGATAATGAAAGAACTAGAAGTTTAATTCTCTATAAGTCGCCACAGAAGTTACCTATCAGTTTTAGATTTACATCTATGTGGTACAGTGTGTATCAGAAGCTACAAGTGCGAGATGTCATTCACTAGACCCTCAGTTTATTATACTCAACTTTAGACACTTAAAGTCACACACACGTCACAAAAAATTATCTGACCACAAAACTGGAGTGTTAAAATCTTAACTTTATGTACTTTTCTCATAATCTACACTAATATTATAAAGAGGAAAGATTTGTATTTTTGTATGTAACGAATAAACTCAAAAAGTACTGGACCGATTTTAATAATTCTTTTTTCATTAGAAAGCTACATTATCACTGAGTAACATAGGCTATATTTAGTACTAGATTACTATAGAAATCTTTAGAAATTCCTATTAAAACCAACCGAAGGTGTAAAAAAATTAGCCATAAAATGTCTTTCATCGCATACGCTGCGAAGAGTATTAATGATAGGACAAAACAATGTTCGACAATATTATAGAATATATCAATATCTACAAAAAACTTCGCGAGACCATGTGTCTAACTATTGTAGTTACGTCACTATAACTACTTTTTTACATTTAACAAATTGATAGAAATGCCGATCAAAATCAGACCGTGTTATCCATACCATTTATAAATTTTTATCCAAATAAATAATTTAATATTCAAGACTGTCTCAATACCTGATGATTACTTTTTGAATTTTTGAAATCGGACATTCCATTCAAAAGATATCATGAAATTAAAATAAAAATACATGCCGGCGGCGGCCGCCACGCAGCGCATCGAGTAACTAACTCTTCGTGAGAGGGGCAGTGCGGGAAAAGGGGATGCGCCATTATGAACTAGGTTCATTCAAGGTTCAATAGATTCAAGGTGCGCGGCTCATTCGCGCGGTCGTAACTTAAATATCTGTACCTATTTATGTCTACCCGTGCGAAGCCGGGACGGGCCGCTAGTCTATTTATACAATGGTATTTAATTAACTTTACACACTTGTATTAAAATACGGCTATGGATTTCAGGCAAATCAGGACCAAGATGAATATGTTATCCCGGACTACAGCTGTACATCTGGTGAGTTGAACTTAATAAAGCACTTTTATATTAGCGACCTCGATGACGCAGGGTTGAGCGCTGTTGTCTTAACGTGCGGAGGTCCCGGGTTCGATCCCCGGCGGGGTCAATTTGGGAATTTATAATTTCTGAATTTTCTGGGCTGGCCTGGTGGGAGGCTTCGGCCGTGGCTAGTTACCACCCTACCGGCAAAGACGTGCCGCCAAGCGATTACGCGTTCCGGTACGATGCCGTGTAGAAACCAAATAGGGGTATGGGTTTAATATAACTGCCATGCCCCTAACAGGTTAGCCCGCTACCATCTTAGATTGCATCATCACTTACCATCAGGTGAGATTGCAGTCAAGGGCTAATATAAAAAAGTTGCACCATAGAATGAAGCTTTTATATTACTTGAGATAAAATTCTATTATTTACTAGCTGCTGCCCGCAACTTCGTCCGCGTGGATTTAAGCTATTGATCCGCGCGGGAGCTCATTTTCTTTCAATACTTTGTCCTGACAAATCGAAAACACCAACAGTTAAATCGATTGAGCCATTTACAATTGTAGTGGCGATTTATTTTTATTTTTATAGATTACTAGATAACTGCCTCGTTGGTCTAGTAGTTAGCATGTCAACTGCGGCAGACGAAGTCCCGGGTTCGAGTCCCGGGTCGGGCCATAATTAAGTATTGGGTTTGACTAGAAGTTCTCAGTACTAGCCCGGAGTTATGAAGTTGGCAGCGTTTCACGCTCGTGCCTCAGAAAGCACATTAAGCCGTCGGTCCCGGCTATTATCACTAACATGATGATAGTCGTTAAAGCCCGCCAACCCGCATTGGAGCAACGTGGTGGATCTAAGCTCTAATTCCCTCTCTCCCAGGAGAGTGGAGGCCTGTGCCCAGCAGTAGGCTGACATTAATGGGCTGTAGTGGTAGATTACTAGAGGTCGCCCGCGACTTCGTTCGCATACAATTTCTGATTTGCTATGAGATTATGAAATTATCCCGCTTTATATTTTCATGTTTCTTACTTCAAAAACAAAGGACTTTCATACTTAACACTTACTTACTTACTATAAACTTCCCACCCCCATTTCAACCCCTTAGGGTCTTAGGGGTGATTTTTCTCAAAACCGTTTCTTAGCTTACGTATGTCTACACCATAGAAGGAACCTTTCTTCAAAATTTTAAGTCTATGCTTTATAGTTACTGAGATATCGTGATTAATCAGTCATTCAGTCAGTGAGTGAGTCATTGAATGAGTGGTATTTCGCTTTTATATATATATATATATAAGAATAGACTAGATGATGTCCAGGACTTCGTCCCCGAGAAAAAGTTTTTTCAATCCCGCTGGAATTCTTTAATTTTCCGTGATAAAAGTGCAAATGACCTTTCCCACGATAAATTTCCAAATTTCATCAAAATCAATTGACAAGATAGGCCGTTAAAGCGTAGCGAATAGACGACACACTTTCGCATTTACAATATTCGGGAACTACTAAAAATAAATAGAACTTTTATTTTAGACGTTTTCTTTTTCAGTTTCTGCAATGGATGTTGATATCGAAACAAATGTGCATCCAACTGAAGTAACTGATAATATTGAGAAAAGTAAGATTTTAGCGTTAAAAGCCTAGTCATTAAAGGTCCGCTCTTCTATTGAAGCGTCCTGCGTTCAATTCGGACTTGCACCTCTAGATTTTCTCTACTTTGGCGGATTATAGCGAATTGACCTCCCTAGCGCAGTATTGAGCGCTGTTGTCTTAACGCGCGCAGGTCCCGGGCTCGATTCCCGGCAGGTTCAATCAGGGAATTTATAATTTTTGGATTTTCCCTGGTCTGGCCTGGTGGGAGGCTTTTGTCGTGGCTAGTTAACACCCTACCAGCAAAGACGTACCAAGCGATTTAGCGTTCCGGTATGATGCCAAGTAGTCACCAATTAGGGGTCTAATATAACTGCCATACCCTTAACAGGTTAGCCCGCTACCATCATAGACTGCACCATAACTTAAAACAGTGAGTTAGAGACTGCAAGTCTCTAACTTGTAGTGGCATAAATAAAAAGTAATTTTCGTAATTTTTAACTTTAATTTCGCTCCAACAAGAATACAAAAAATAACCTACTATAAAAATGTATAACATTTTAATATAATAATAATTTTCTTGTTTTAGATTCAAACGAAATAGGACAGCCAATTAAAATAGAAATAGAAGCGGACACGAGAAATACCGACAGCGATCCATTCCCAATTAATAAAGAGAATAATTTATATGGTAAGTGCCAGAAGGAAAATCGAATCGATATAAATATCGACACACAAGCCAAAAGTACGAAATATTCGAATAAAAAACCGATTTATTACAACTGTTCGAACAACGATGAAGAATTCAAATTTCCCTGTACGTTGTGCAAATTCAAAACGAACACAGGGAAAAAATTGGCTTCACACATCGACGTGCATTTGAAGAAGAACGATATAAAAATAATATTTGGATGTGACCATTGCGATTATATAACCAGTACGAAAAACGATTTAATCAAACACCTGAATGTTCACGTCGGTGAGACCCCTTTCGCGTGTAACTTTTGCAATTATAAAACCATGAAACCGTCACTGTTACAGAATCATATTAGAAAGCACACGGGTGAGAAACCGTTTTCGTGTGTATTTTGCGATTTCAAATGCGGGAGTTTAAGCTATTTTAGAAAGCATAGGAAGTCTCACACGGGTGAGAATTCGTTTGCTTGTAAATTCTGCAATTACACATGCAGCCAAAGCAGTTTTTTGCTGCGACACTCGAGGACGCACTCGGGTGAGAGGCCGTTCTCTTGCGAGTTGTGTCCGCACAAATCTTCGCGTAAAAGTGATTTAATGAGGCATATAAAAACTCACACGGGTGATAAGCCGTACTGTTGCGAGCTATGCGACTACAAGTGTATGCGTAGCAGCGATTTGGGGAGGCACATGAGGACTCACACTGGTGAGAAACCGTACTCGTGTGATACGTGCAAATTCAATTGCGCTCGCCGATGCAGTTTGGCACAACACCGTTGTAAATATAGTTGTTCGCGAATAAGCGATCTAGCGAGGCACAAGAGAACTCACACTGGCGAAAAACCGTTCACATGTGATGTTTGCCAGTTCAAATGCACTAAACGCACGTCTCTAGTCCAACATATTATGAGAACTCATAATTTTTAAAAGAGACCTGTCTTAAGGGCTACACGAAAGAAGCTATCGTCTCCATCGAAAAATTTATTGTATGTGTTTCAAATAAGAAAGGTATTTGTAAATGTCAAACTTGTAAAAAAATCGAGATTTTTATAGATTTTGAAGTGGATTTTATATTTCTCTTTATCAAATGTACCTTAATGTCCAGTGAAAGTTGAGAATGAAAAATGGCGACAAATATGGATCATACCAACTCAGACAAGTCGCCAACTCTTATCAAACGTCCAAACGCGCTTTTAGTATTGTAGATTGTATGAAACACATAACATGACGTCATCAAATTTCGTGCTATTTTCTTTTAATGTTTTTTGTTCTTTAGCGTTGCCAGTATACGTTTAATTATACACTCTCACCTTCCACTAGACTGTATAAGAAATTATGTAAATGTTTGTAAAAAGCCATAAACTAATAGAGTATTAAAGAAATTCGCAAATTTTCATATAGTTTCTGTGATTTTCATCCACTGCTTATGCAGTTAGAGTGTGATTCAGTACTGCGCTAGCCAATTCAAAAGAGTAACTATATACAGTAGATATTTAGGACTTCCATAATTATAGCAGTAATATAATTATACAACTGGTACAACTTTCTTTGACGACCTCCCTGGCGAAGTGTTGAGCACTATTATCTTAACGTGCGGAGGCCCCGGGTACGATTCCCGGCAGGGTCAATTTGGGAGTTTATAATTTTTGAATCTTCCCTGGTCTAGCCTGGTGAGAGGCTTCGGCCGTGCCTATGGGCAAAGACGTGTCGCAATTTAGAGTTTCCTTACGATGCCGTGTAGAAACCGATTAGGGGTATGGGTTTAATGTAACTGCCATACCCCTAACAGGTTAGCCCGCTACCATCTTAGACTGCATCATCACTTACCATTAGGTGAGATCGCAGTCAAGGGCTAACTTGTAGTAGATTAAAAATAACTATAATATTCGGCGACTTCTTCGGCGTGGTTTAAGTAATTCCCTCGAAAACTTTAACTCCCATCAAAATCGGTTAAAAAGATGAGGCGTTAAACAAGCGAACTCATATTCGTTTTTTTTTTTTTTTTTTTATTGTTCAAAATAAAAAATGCATTAATAATATGGGTATCACACTAGCCATCCTCAAAAAACTTTAACGTTTATGCGAGGATAGCGAGTTCACATTGCAGTTATTAGTAAAATTTATGTATTTAAACAACATTTTAAGTGAATTAAAAAAAATATATAAAATAAAATAAGTTTGCTTTAGGTTAGTTAGGTTAGTACTTAATATAGCTTAAAATATTGTGTTATTTCTAAATTCAACAAAAAAAAGAAACAAAAAGTAACGACTTACATATAGGAAGCGTTTTCTAGAATATTGTCACAAGGAGTGCCACCTCTATCCAGGAAATGCTTCTTACATTTCCTTCTGAAGATGGTTTTTTTAAGATACTAATATTTTGAAGCGACAAAGGTGGTAAATCATTCATGATTTTGGCCAAGATATGCATAAATTTTCTTTTCCCGTATATATTATTAGTTTTAGGTAATTTAAATTTCTTGTAATTAGGTAATTTACGTAGATTGCTCTTCCGCTCTTTGCAAATAAGATGTTGTATATTATGATATTCTTCCTTAAGGATTGCCAATCTCACTTTACTTTGCACTGGCAGTAATTTACAGTATTTAAATAATTTGATTAGGTGTTATTGTTTTTAGTATTCTTAGTTGTAGGTTATATATGCGCGTCAAATACGTTTTAAAAGTTCTACCATAACTACTTAAGCCGTAGTCAATTATCGAGTCTGCCAGTGGCAAGTATAGCAGTCTTAGCGTTCTGTAAGGAAGCTTATATTTGAGTAGGTATATATAATTTACTTAGGATAGCTCTCAGCTTGTCACTAATGTAATTTATATGAGGTTGCCAGCTGAAACCATAATCGATTTTGAGGCCGATATACATATGTTCCTTGACTAATTCAATGGACGGACAACTACACTTCTTTATGAGGCCATGCAGGCAGTCGTGCATATGGGCAACTATAGAAGCTTTATGATTAGTTTTATTATGCGCTGTATGTATATGCATTGCTTTGGTTTTTTTAGTGTTAATAACTAATCCTACATCATGCGCCCATTTACTTAAGGTGTCAAAGTTAGCTTGCATCATTTGCTCGGCCGCCTGGAGATCCTTATTTGGCCACAATGAGACATGTGTCATCTGCGAATTGATACACGGATCCCTAATCGAACAGGTTACACATCTCGTTTACGTAGATTAAATATTCGGTAGAGCCAAGTATCGAGCCCTGTGCTGTTCCTTGGGTCGATCGTATACTGTCACTGATCGTATTATCGATTTTAACATAAGTTAATCTATTTTGGTGATAATTCATAAACCATTCGAGGAGGGGTCCTTGTATTCCACACTTCTCCAATTTGGTAAAAGCGTTTCAAATCTCAATAAGTCAAAAGCTTTACTAAAATCAATGAAAACAACGATTACATGTTTTTTATCATTCATGCAATCGTTGATTTCATTTGTGAACTGGCACAAAAGTTGAGAAGCATTTCGTTTTTTTTGGAATCCATATTGTTTTTTGTTTATAATATTACGATCCTTTAGGAAATCTTTAATTTTATCACCGAGATACTTTTCTATTATTTTGTCAATACAGGACAGTATGATTATTGGTCGATAATTATTAAAGTCCTTTTGAATAAAGGCGGGAGCCTTTATATATAGGCCGAATTATTCCAATTTTTAAAGCATCAGGGTAGGTAGAAGTAGCAATGCAGGTGTTTATGAGATGCGTCAACACCGGTGTTAATTCATAACTTAGGTTTTTTATATCAGACGCTCTAATTTTGTCGTAGCCGGGGCATTTTTTCCATTTAAGTTTTTAATTATTTTGCATACTTGGTTATTTCTTGCCCTCTCAAGCCTCATTGCCACATCTGTCTCCTCCGAGCCTTTATTCATAGTGTAAAAATATTTATTACAGGAAACGGAAATAGAATTTACATTTTTCTCAAATTCCTTGGCAAAACTATTTGCTAAATCCAATTTATTTAATTTAAATTAGTTTAACAATACGTCATCGATTGATATCCTAAACTTGCCACATATTTCGTTTATAATATTCCATAACATTTTCGAGTTCTTAAAGTTTTTACGTATTTAATTTTTTATGTACTTGTTTTTTAAATAGTTGATATATTTATTTGTTTTATTTCTATACTTATTATACAAATTTTTTTGTCTATATTTTCAAGATCTTTACGCCATATCATATATATTTTTTTCTTTTGATAACACATATTCATCATTTTTTTCATTTATCCACTTACAATTACTTCTTTTATTATAATTCGCCTTAATAACTCGCGAACATTTGCAGTAAATGTCATTAAACTGTCGTGTTATGAAATCATAGACCTGAATCGGGCAATTCAGCGCGAGCGCTGCGCTCCAATCGGCTTGACGTAGTTCATGCAAAACATCCTTACTAAATGATTGTAACAAGTCTCGATGCATTTTTTGTCGTCTGCGCGCGGTGGCCGTGACCTTGCACTCGCACATCGGCCGCTTGCACTGTAAGCACAGAGTACATTATATATACTGGTATAGAGTTGCTACTCGACTTTCCATGTACAGCGACATCTATCGGGAAGTTGTCCAACTAAAATATGTATATATATAACCATAGCACAATGCTATAGTACTATATAATATTACAAAGAGTATTGTATAATAATTTATCTTAATTATTACAAGATCACCTAATTCTGCAACTATAGAATTATGTGACCTTGTAATAATTAAGATAAATTATTATACGATAAACACAAACTGTAAATATGTTCAGATGTTAGTAAATGAAACGCATGTTGATTATTTTCTCTTATATTCTCAATTACAAAAAATATACATAAAGTATAACAATTATTCCACAGTTTAATTTTTTACACATCGTACACACATAATACACACTCTATTAATATAGTTTCACATTGTAACGAATTTACCAAAAAAATAATAATTTTGTCTACCCGGCATCCGGCATGCCAGAAAACCCAGAAAACGTCAATGTCAATGTCGAATTTCAAACTTTAAAATGGCGGCTGTCCACGTTTGGAAATTAAAATACAAATGTTTCATTAAACTTCTAACTCATTCCACTAAACTTAATTTATAACAGATAAATCTTTATAGATTATCTAAGATAACTCAAATTCTGCTCAAAAAAAAAAAGTTTTATATATTATTAGCTTTGTGTTTATATAAATGGCAAAATCATTAATTTATATAAAACTTATGCTTCTGAACGAACACTTAGTTCAGCGCCATCACAGACCCTGATCACAGACTTATAAGTACACATACTTTCAGTACAAGATAAGCGCCATGAGCGCCATCCTTTAGGGAGTTGTGGAACTAACATCCCCATACAACAGAAAAATGTTCTAAGTGCAAAGGCCCTGACTGTAAGTGTGCATCCTATTATTTTGTGGTCGGCTATAGAATCATTTATAGTGGCGGTGTATACCGGTTGAACATGGGCTAATCGCGTAAACACATGGTCTATACACGTTTTCGTTATACTTTGCCCCTTTCTTTCTATCCTAGTATATTGGGAAATACCGTAGATAAGTCCTAATTCTGACATTTTGTTTAAGTAGGTCACACATAAATTATTATTATTTTTTATATCTATGTTAATGTCCCCAACAAGTAGCAAATCACTATTATTTGCCAACCGGTTAATATGCGATGAAATTTCATGTATAAAACTACGTTTACAGGTATCTGGAGGCCGGTACTCAGCGCATACATTTAGTTTATAATTAAATCTGGATTCAATATAACCCGTCACTGTTTCAAAGTACTTTGTAGGTGACGGTAACATCGTAAATTTTAATCTTTTATGTACATATATGATGACACCTCCTCCTTTTCTGTATTTTCGTAGGTTTGTAAACATGTTGTAATTATGTAACGTGAATAAACTTTTGGTTGCGTCTCTTATGTTTACCTCACAAACGACAATAAGATCAGTCGTACGCTGGCTACTGGCTATTATAAGTTCTAAGTAGGTAAAATTAATTAGCAATGATCTTATCATATCATCGTATGTTAATAGTCAGCGTTACAAGACTTTCGTGCGACGATGAAAGAGAATGTATATATTCGTTCCAGGAATTTAAATTCCCTTCGGTTGTGGTCAAATTGTTGCTATCCATTTACATGTTAATATAAGTAAATAAACTTAAGTTAGTTTAGCTAAATCAAACCTCTGCTTCCCTTCTTAGCGATGTTGCCCACTTCTGTACGTCACACTCCGATCTGATTATATGTATTTTATCCTTCTCGGACTTCATAAATAGAATGTTGCCCCTTTTGCACCATACAAATTGTACCAGATTAGTGTCCTTGAGTTCCGACTTGGTTTTCCATAGTAGGTATGCTGTAGCTGACGTGAGGGCTTCTCGTAAGTAAATCCTGCCTTCACCCTCCCTTCCTATATCTCTCGGGGTGATTGTTGATGATTTGGCTGATTCAATCCATTGATCCCTACGTCCTTCGCGTAGCTGCAGAACCACTATAGATGAATTTCTTTTTTTTGCTGCGGGCGCTTTAGTTTCCTTTCTGTAAACTTTTAAAATGTCTTTTCTGTCTTGTTTAATCAAATTACTAATTTTGTTTGTGATTTCGAAGAGATTTTCATTTTCATCCTTTGTAATTCCATTTATTTCTAATATATTTTCCATTTTATTCTGTTCTATTGTATTTAATTTAATGTTTATAGCTTCAAAATTATTTTTTAAATTCGTGTATTTATTATTTATGTATTTATCTTCGAATATGTCTATAGTAATTTGGTAGTCATCTATCTTATCTGAATAGAACTGAAGAGTTCTCTTTAGTTCTTCTTGAATTGTGTCCCTTATTTCACGGCGTATTGTAGTTAGTACGGTAGTTAGAGTGTTTTGGCTGTTGGCTCCCGGTACTATTGAGTCAGTGTCCGTGTTGTCGTCTTCCTCAGAATCTGGTAGAATGACCGAGATTCTTTTCTGTTTAGTATTTCCGTTACATCCACGACACTTCCAGTCTACTGCTTCGGTGGTGTATAAGGCCGCTAATCGGTCATTACTTAACGATGCACATGACCCGTGCATCCACTTATTACACCTTCCGCACTGCAATCCCGGACTTTTCTTGCTCACAATTTTATTGCATTTGGCACACTTTGCCATTTTTACCCGACTGCGGAACGTACAGAGGTTATGTGTTCATCAGTCTATATATGTTTGTTTGTTCCTTGCAGGACAGCTACAGCCTAAACGCGTGGACCGATTTTGATGATTCTTGCACCAGATTATGCCGAGTATATCATTAGAGTGTCACTGTGGAAGCCGAATTTGAGAAAAAGCAAAGTGGCGCCCTCTAAAAGCCATAATGTAACAAAGGACTTGACCGGTGGAACTATGGCAGCTTGCCTAGGTGTCAAAAATCAATGTTCAGCAATGATTTCTTTATTATTGTAATTGTAATATTTCACTGTTTTCAGATAAAAAAGTTTCAGGAGTCTGAAGGCTCGCAAAACTGCGAAAATGAACAAAAAAGTTTCACCAAAGACTGCTTTCCCACACTAGATGGCGCTATTTATTGTGTTGAGCGAGTCTAAAAAAATATTTTCAAGTATTATTTCTTTATTATTGTAATTGTTATATTTTATAGTTTTCAAATAAAAAAGTTTCAGGAGTCTGAAGGCTCTGAAAACTGAGAAAATAAATTAAAAAAAGTTTCACCAAAAACTGCTTTCCCACACTAGATGGCGCTAGTTATTGTGGTGAGTCTAGAAATTGGTTACTACTTTTGGTTAACAAGTTCAACTATTCGACCACAGATGGCAGCATATTCTATGTGAAAGGGCGTTCCTTTAAACGCAGTATTTCAAAATGCTTTATTCGATCTATTGGTTTGAGACTTGTCAATAAATAAAAATAATTATAAACAAAACATACATTTCCTTTTCATTACTATTTAATTGATCAAAAATAAATCGTTCATAATATAATGACTAAGGTACTTAAATGGTATTCATGTAGGGTTACAAGATTATTATTAGGCATGGATATAATGGAACGTCAAAATGGAGTAGTGCTTAAAGAGGAAAGCGGACGCTCAAGATTTAAACAATAAACGTACTGTTTTTTTTTGTCATTTGAACCCTGACCTTATTTGGAATAATAAATCCATAATAATTTCGTTTTGAATTTTTAAACCTTACTGTAAAATCGGAAATCCTGTGCATTGTCCCGAATCGGAGGGCAATTACTGGTCATGTCCTTTAAAAAATAAAGTCGATAGACTATGGCGAGTGGGGTATCAATGAATAGGTCTTGCAAAATCATAGTTAGGTTCGCTTGATCATTTTCTCATTTTAACGATCATTTAGGATTTACGAGGTTTCAAAGGTTCATTTTTAGTGTATTCCTTTGTGTCGCACTACAGACAAAGCGGTTGAACCGATTTGGATGATACTTGTACCACTAGCTTTATCTTAATCTTCCGAGTGTCTTAACGGATGCCGAATTTGAGAAAAAACAAAATGGCGACCGCTAGACGCTATAATGTAACAAATTAAAAAATAAAAGTCGATAGAATATGGCAAGTGGGGTATTGATGAATATCATCAATCATCAATCATCAACAGCCATTATGCATCCACTGTTGGACATAGGCCTCTTTTAAGTAGCGCCAACGTGCTCTATCCTCGGCTTTCCGCATCCAATCGATGCCAGCCACCCTCCGGATATCATCGCTCCACCTTGCTGGGGGGCGCCCTACGCTCCGTTTACCAAGACGCGGTCTCCACTCGAGGACCTTTCGACTCCAACGTCCATCGGTCCTCCGACACACGTGACCAGCCAGCCCACTGCCACTTCAGCGTACCAGCCCTAAGAGCTATGTCGGTCACTTTTGTTCTTTGGCGAATCACTTCGTTCCGGACTTTATCCCTCAAAGAAATTCCGAGCATAGCTCTTTCCATAGCACGCTGAGCGACCTGCAGTCGGTGTACTAGCCTCGCTGTCAGTGTCCACGTTTCGGCACCGTAGGTCATTACTGGTAGGACGCATTGGTCGACGACCTTAGTCTTCAGGCACTGCGGTATGGGCGACGAAAAGACTCGACGAAGTTTTCCGAATGCTGCCCAGCCTAGCTGTATTCTCCTATCGATCTTCTTCTCAAAGCTGTTTTTACTCAATTGGAAAATTTGCCCAAGGTATGTATATTCCTGAACAGCTTCGAGAATAGACCCATCGACTTTGATCGGCTCCGGAGCGACCAGGTCATTTAGCATGACCTTGGTCTTGTCTAAGTTCATCCGGAGACCGACACGTCGGGAGGCAACGTGGAGGCCATCAAGTATCTGTTGAAGCGCCTGCAGCGAACTTTCGATGATGACGATATCATCGGCGAATCGGAGATGTGAAATGTTCTCTCCGTTTATGTTGATGCCATGCACTTTCCAGTCAAGCGTTTTGAAGACATCTTCTAAAGCATTAGAGAACAGTTTCGGGGATAAAACATCCCCCTGTCTCACCCCACGATGCAATTGGATAGGTCTTGTAGACGCACCCTGTACTTGGACTGACATATATGCTGAGCTATATAGGCATTTCAACACTTCGATGTATCGGCAATCAACTTGGGATCGCTGCAAAGAGTCCAACACAGCCCAGGTCTCGATGGAGTCAAAGGCCTCATAGTCCACAAAGGCGAGGCACAGAGGCTGATTGTACTCGTAAGACTTCTGTACCACCACCACCACCACTACAGCCCATTAACGTCCCACTGCTGGGCACAGGCCTCCACTCTCATAGGAGAGCGGGAATTAGAGCTTAGACCCACCACGCTGCTCCATTGCGGGTTGGTGGGCTTTAACGACTATTACCACGTTAGTGATAATAACCGGGACCGACGGCTTAACGTGCTCTCCGAGGCACGGGGGTGAAACACCGCCAACTTCCCAACTCCGGGCTAGTATTGAGAATTTCTAGTCAGAAAAACCCAACACTTATTATGGCCCGACCCGGGACTCGAACCCGGGACCTCGTCAGCCGCAGTCAAACATGC
This sequence comes from Erebia palarica, assembly GCA_964035005.1. NCBI lineage: Eukaryota > Metazoa > Arthropoda > Insecta > Lepidoptera > Nymphalidae > Erebia > Erebia palarica. The sequence goes on along the minus strand of OZ035994.1, from coordinate 8,999,523 downwards.
TAACCACTAGACCAACGAGGCCTTCGTGATAAACGGTTTGTGATGACCCTGGAAAACAGCTTATAAACTCGCTGACATATTTAGCGGAACATAAAAAAAAGGTCCATAATTAAAAAAATATGGTTTTATTTTAAAATCTACTTACTACACTTCTTTTGTAATTTAAAGTTTCATTTGTTTTACTTAAAATTAGATCACATTAAGAACAGATTTTGCGAGTAAAGGCTATTTGTGAAAAATTGTACGTTTTTGAACTTTTCATGTAACCGGGAAACGTGAAATTTAATATTAAAATAACAAATAATTAAATTAGAAAAATGGTGATTAATATCGCGTATTTCCTCCACGTGCTCTTATTAAAGTTTCTACCCGTCTATGCATACTGAGAATGATGTTATCGATGGTCTCCTGGGATAGTCTCCGCCATTCCTCAAACGGCGATTCGCAGTTCTCCCACGTTGGCAGGAGCTGGAATTCTGGACTTAACTTTTCTTTTCAGCAAGTCCCAAACGTGCTCTATTGGGTTCATATCCGGTGATCTCGCCGGCCACTCCATAACAGTGATATTCATATCATTAAGATAAGCTTGAGTTACCCGAGCGGTATGCGGCCGAGCATTATCCTGCATAAAAACAAAATGAAAGAATAGAAGCAGTGCGGGGTGTAACCGTAAGTGAGCGTACGGTACGAAGAAGGCTCGAAGAAGCTGGTTTGGGTTCATTTGTGCCCTCCAAGGCTCCAATCCGGAAGGTCATCGGTGTAGTGGCGAGTTAACTTGGCTCTGGGATCCTGGTCACAGGCGTCAGGCTGTGGAACTTGGGTGTCATACGGCTTGCCGTAGAAGTCTTCTATCTCAGCAAGAATCTCTGGTTTGGCGCAAACGGTTCTACCACTAGAGGTTCTAAGTTTGGTCATTTGGCATCTACCAAGACTTTGGGTAAACACCTTGGACACCCGGTTTTGCTCTATCGCTTGTAGTATGTTTTGAGTATTGAAGCTCCGGAGGTCTCGTCTTATTGATGTTAGGTCGATGATGTAGTGTCGATGAATAGGTCTTGCAAAATCATAGTTAGGTTTCCTTGATCATTTTCTCATTTTAACGATCATTTAGGATTTACGAGGTTTCAAAGGTTCATTTTTAGTGTATTCCTTTGTGTCGCACTACAGACAAAACGGCTGAACCGATTTTGATAATACTTGTACCACTAGCTTTATCTTAATCTTCCGAGTGTCATAACGGAAGCCGAATTTGAGAAAAAATAAAATGGCTGCCTCTAGAAGCCAATTAATAAATGAAAGTCCATACTCGATAGGTTATAGGCAATTGGGGTATCGTTAGATAGGTCTTTTAAAATCACACCTAGGTTCCATAAACCATTTTTCCGTTTAAATGATAATTTAGGATTTACGAGCTTTCAAAGGAAATGTTTAAAGTTCCTACTCATATCATCTATATCGATCAAACTAGGTGGATTATCTCAAAAACCACTCAACCGATTTTAACAATTATATCACTTATAGAAAGCTACATTATTAATAAATAAAATAGGCTATATTTTATTTCCAGAAAAATTGGAGATCCTTACGAAAATTGCAATAATGTGAGTTAAGTCGGAAAAAATCATCTCATCTGAGAGCTTACGTGGCGTGCGCTGCCTAAATCGTTAAAGTTACACGACAACAATGTATGGTGGAAACGTTCCTCTCAAAAAGTGCTAAAAAAGAGGTCCGCGATAGCATATAACTATCTTTTAAGGTTGACTCACAATAACCATTTTTATGATTTTCAAATTTGGTCTAAAACAGTGCTTTACTTGCGAAGGTGTTTTCACCAATATAGTACCTATTAATAGTTTAATAATTCCTTATTAAAAAAAATATCTTACTCATCTCAAGTATTTAATTAAAACAAAAATTGTCCTTTACACCATTCAATTTAGATGAATATCTTATGAGATATCATAGAAATAAAGTTTATCATGCAACAGAACACTTCAGGCGGATAATAGTTATTTATGCAACAGTTGTGTATTAAGGGGTATTAAAACACGAATATGGGTTTATCACACGACGCGAAGCGGAGTGTGATAATAGTATCATATGAGTGTTTTAATACCTAATTATCAACAGTTGCATACAAGACTTTATCTACTCCCATGCTATGAATCCTCTATAACAGATTCTGAAATAGTTAGCTTACTGCTAACATTAAAACATCCAGTCCTAGTAACCTAATATCATCCATTACTGAGTATATACAAATAAACTAAGTATTAATGAAAGAATTATTTTTTGTAGTAGTAGGTAATTAACATTTTGTTGCAATTATTAAAATTCACTTGATGTTCTATAAGTTGGAAGGTCCTGATCCCGATGTACTCGGCGGAATATTTATAAACAAAACAATAAAAAAAACGAAGAAAAATGGCGGGGAAAATTCTAATAACCTACTTTTTTTTTACAGCGCGCGGCGTTCCCGGTAGTGAAACGTGCGTGTATGACAATGTTCTTTTTTTGAAATTCGTATAGATGTTCTTTTTTGTAATACATACAGATACCACGCATCGAGCAGATGTGGCTGTCTGTCCCTTTGCGTAAAGGGGATCGAAAAAAAAAATGAGGAAAAGGAGTGTTGTTATGAAATTCAGTACAACATTACATCACCCGTTTGGATGATGTTATGGTTATTAGGACATTGGGTGTTTTAATGTTGGCAATAAGCTAACTGTTTCAGAACCTGTTATGGAGGATTTATAGCATGGGAGTAGATAAACGTCTTTTACAAATATCACTCGCGGGAGGCGGGTCCGCGAGGAGTGCGGTGCGGTGCGGTGGGGACTGATCTTTTTTTTTTTCGGATAGAGTATACTGCATAGGCCCTACTGTCCGCTACAGCGTCACCGGGGGTTGAGCGCTAGGAGCCGCCGAGAAAAACGCCCTAACGCTCGATGACATCGGCAACGTCCTCCTAAGGGCACCTCAGACCACGGCTTAGGATGACGTTGGGATGAATGGGAGGTCGGTTGGACTAGGTTAGTCCATACGCCCCCGAGGCCGTGAGTTAAGACCACGTGTTTGGTTAGTGTTTGTGTGTAGCCCTAAGTAGGGAGCATTGTCGGTATTGATTTGGTCATCGGGGTCGAAGGGGGACTGATCACTGCGGTGCTTGTGGTAAAACGAACTACAGCCGCACCGCGCACGACTGACGACAATTGCGTGCGAGCGTCTTGATGATGCTATCATCTATTATCACTATTAGATACCTTAATTTAGATTTACTAACTTTAAGCTTCACAAGCTGCTTGTGAAAAAATTAAGAAATTTTGATACGTTTTCATAAATTGTTTAATTCGTACATATTAATTTTGTTACATAATACGTACCTAATAAATACTGACATTTATCTAGTCCTAGTGTAAAATTAAAGTTAGGTTATATTAATATAGTTTAGGCACCTACCTAAATAAGAGTCAATAAACAGTTAGTAAATCTAAATTAAGGAATCTAATAGTTCAAATAAATAAAAAATACAATTAATACATTTGACTACTATTCAAATCTACATATTATATAAAAGGGAAAGGTCACTGATTCATCACGATATCTCAGGGACTATAAAGCATAGAGACTTGAAAGGACATGACCAGTAATTGCCCTCCGATTCGGGACAATGCACAGGATTTCCGTTTTTACAGTAAGGTTTAAAAATTCAAAACGAAATTATTATGGATTTATTATTCCAAATAAGGTCGGGGTTCAAATGACAAAAAAAAACAGTACGTTTATTGTTTAAATCTTGAGCGTCCGCTTTCCTCTTTAAGCACTACTCCATTTTGACGTTCCATTATATCCATGCCTAATAATAATCTTGTAACCCTACATGAATACCATTTAAGTACCTTAGTTATTATATTAGGAATGATTTATTTTTGATCAATTAAATAGTAATGAAAAGGAAATGTATGTTTTGTTTATAATTATTTTTATTTTTTGACAAGTCTCAAACTAATCGATCGAACAAAGCATTTTGAAATACTACGTTTAAAGGAACGCCCTGTCACATTGCATATGCTGCCATCTGTGGTCGAATAGTTGAACTTGTTAACGAAAAGTAGTGAGCAACACTTAAAAATATTTTCTAGACTCACCACAATAACTAGCGCCATCTAGTGTGGGAAAGCAGTTTTTGGTGAAACTATTTTTATCTATTTTCTCAGTTTTCAGAGCCTTCAGACTCCTGAAACTTTTTTATTTGAAAACTATAAAATATAACAATTACAATAATAAAGAAATAATACTTGAATTTTTTTTTTTAGACTCGCTTAACACAATAAATAGCGCCATCTAGTGTGGGGAAGCAGTCTTTTGGTGAAACTTTTTTGTTCATTTTCGCAGTTTTCCGAGCCTTCAGACTCCTGAAACTTTTTTATCTGAAAACAGTGAAATATTACAATTACAATAATAAAGAAATCATTGCTGAACATTGATTTTTGACACCTAGGCAAGCTGCCATAGTTCCACCGGTCAAGTCCTTTGGAAGAAGGTTCCCTAAGGTTATATTAGGATGGTGTAGGCGGCCGCTAACGGTTTTGAGAAAATTCACCCTTAAGGGGTTGAAATGGGGGTTGGAAGTTTGTATGAAAGTCCTTTGTTTTTGAAGTGAGAGACATGAAAATTGGCAATTAAGTTAATAGCTATAAATTATAAAAACCTGTTTAAGCAATTTTACGAAAATCTACCCCAATAGGGGTGAAATGGGGGTTGGAAGCTTACATAAGGGCTCCCAAGTTTTTGAAGTTAGAGACTTGAAAATCGGGATTTAGGTTATTAGTTTTAAGTTATAATAAACTGTATAAACAATTTTAGGAAAATCTACCCCACAGAGGGTGAATTGGAATGGGGGTTGTAACTTTGTATGAAAGTCCTGTGTCTGAAGTTAGAGACTTGAAAATCGGGATTTAGGTTATTCGATTTAAATAAGGCCTTTTGCAGCGGGAAAAGCTAAAAATCACGCTACATTGTACTACTGACACTAGATGGCGGTAAACGTTTTGGTTAGCGAATCTTTTCAACTATTCGACAACACATGGTAGACGATGCAATGCCAAAAGGCGTTACGTTCCTGTAAACGCAGTGGTTATTTGAGAATGCTTTGTTCGATCAATTACACGATGTCAACTAACAAAAGTAAATATAAACAAAACATACATTTCCTTTTCATTACTATATAATTGATCAAAAACAAATCACTTATAATACAACAACAGTCTTTATGACAAAGAAATTGCCGTTTTGTATGGAATACGTGAAAGTACTTATTTTTTCAAACTTTTTTATTTCTGTTATTCGAAGTAATCACCCATGCAATTGGAGCATCTTTGCCAACGCATTGGCAGTTTATTGATGCCCTTCTTGTAAAAATCAGCTGGACGTGAGGCAACAAACTCTTCAAAGGCATTTTATTTTGTACTTCCTCTCGGGAATTGAATTTTTTACCCACTAAAAAGTTGTCTAAATTTTGGAAATAGTTGGTAGGTAGGTGCAAGATCTGGTGAGTATGGCGGATGAGGGAGAGCTTCCAACCCCAGCTCTTGCAGCTTGGAGACTGTCTGTTGCGCAGTATGGGGTCGCGCGTTGTCTTGAAGGAGCAGTGGGGACGACCGATTGACCAAAGCTGGTTGCAGATGTGCAAGCTTCTCCATCATTCTCTCCAGTTCTTCACAGTACACATCTGCAGTAATGCTCATACCGTTTTGTAAAAAGCTGTGGTGAATCACACCCGCACTAGACCACCAAACAGTGACCATCACCTTTTTAGGGGTCATTTTTGTCAATATTGTTTTGATGCTTACATCAAAAGCTGCTGCTAGCCCAGCTGTAGATTGAGTTTCGTCATCTTCCACAATCGGCTTTAATTCATTATTGTTGACCAAAGTCTCCGGACGACCACGAGCTTCATTTTTCAAGTCAAAATTTCCAGAACGGAAACGGGAAAGCAAAATTATTATTAGGCATGGATAAAACCGAACCTGGAGTAGAACAAAATGGAGTAGTGCCTAAAAGAGGAAATCGGATGCTGAAGATTTAAACAATTGCGATGATATTCACATTTGAAACGCACATATCCATTCTAAAATCCATCCTAATATAATAAATGCGAAAATGTGTCGGTCTGTCTGCTACAATTAGAATAGATTTAGACGAAATTTAATATAGAGATAGCTTGCATTCTGGGTAAGGGCATAGGCTATTTTTTATCCCGGAAAATTACAGAGTTCCTACGGGAGATTCAAAAACTTAAACCTACCCGGGTATCATCTAATTTTAAAACTAGCTGATGCCCGCGGCTTCATCCGCGTGGTTAGTTTTTTTGATTCCCGCGGAACTCCTTAATTTTCCGGGATAAAAAGTCACTCTTCTCCAGGTCCTCAACTATATCCATGCCAAAAATCACGCAAAGGATCGACCGTTGCTCCGTCGCGGCGTGATTGAAAGACAAACCAACAAACAAACACACTTTCGCATTTATAATATTAGTATGATATAAAATGCGAAAGCGTGTCTGTTTGTTACCTTTTTTGATTCCACTACAAGTTAGCTGTTGACTGCGATCTCACCTGATGGTAGATTATGGATAAATGATTTATTTATTTCATGTAGGACAACTTGTGTCACTTATGAAACGTTAAGACTCTTTCTTTTCCCTTTCTTTTCACCGGTTCGGAAGATGATGATTCTACTGAGAAGAGCCGGTAAGAAACTCAGCAGTTGCTCTTTTCTTAAAAAAGGAAAGGTTACAATACAAAGGGTACAAGGTTGCTTATTGAAGCATGATGCAGTCAAGATCTTAGGAAAAGTGACAAAAGAAAATGTCATCCAACAGATGAAATGGTAGGTAATTACCCCTTCCACGTGACGTTTGGTAAGTAAATCGCGTTCACGCTCGAAATTCTACCTACTATACTATATGCGAAAATGTGTTTTTTTGTTCTCACGCCGCAACAGAGCAGGCGGTTTGATTGAACGACGTGAGTATAGGGAACATATTTCTGCATATAGGAACAACCAACGACAAAGGTCCCACTTCGCTAAACATCTTTGCCCGAAATTAATATTCAATCCTGATCCATTTATTCCTATCCAAGATTGATAATTCAATCTTTTTTTTTGGTTACAGCGTGTTAATATGCGATCCACAGATTAGAGATCGGCCTCTCAGAGAATGACACTTTGAGCGTGCCAATAACCAGAGACAAGTAACATATAGGATATAGACAGGCAACTCCATAGACACAATTTGAAGTAGATAACGAATAGTAGTGGGAGTGACCTTGAACGTAAATTACATCTATATGTCACCGTAAGATTGTAAAAACCGTTAGATTATAATCTAACTCGCGAAATTCTAAATTGTCGAAAGATTAGAATTTAACGCATTATTTTCCGGTAGATTGTAATCTGATAGGTATTTAAACCCGATAAAACCTAAGTGCCCGGCCGCGGGCCGGGCACTACTTGATTATTTATGTCGAACCCTAACCTAACCTACAAGAAAGAGACAAGAAAACTTAATTAAAATGAATATTTCTAAAATTTACACTCTGAACATTGAACAGTTTACAATCTTTCGACAGTTTAGAATTTCGCGAGTTAGATTATAATCTAACGGTTTTTACAATCTTACGGTGACATATATACAGTCTGTCAAGAAAGTCATGAAAAATAAGGAGGGCACCACCATCGTTTAAATGGTATCCCCGTATACTGCCAACTGAAACATATTGATACTTTAGTAGTTTTTGAAATAGAATATTATAATGATTTCTGTTACTTAAGGAATTTAGAAAAGGATTTGCATTTAAATTCATTTTCAACACACTTGCTCATAAAGTGGCTCTAAATTCACCGCAATTAGGCACATAATGACACCTATAATCAAACTGTGACTTTGCTATTATTCACTTGTGAATAATAGCAATGAAAAAGTCACAGTTTGATTATTCACTCACTTGAGTTATAGAGCTTTTTTTATTTTAATTACTAAATAAAATTATTTTTTAGTAATATTATTATTCACAAGTGACTTATAGAGTTTTTTTTAATTTTATCTACTACATAAAATTATTTTTTAGCATTATTTTCTTCACAAGTGTGTTGAAAAACGTCGTATGATATACGTGTGTATTGATGATTACCGTCCTTATCCGATCTCAATGGCGCCTCAGCGGTAATCACCAACATTACTCATTAGTACCATAATGTACTATTCTCGTCCGTAAGGGAATAACTAGTTTTACAAAAAATAATAACAAAAAATTCAATTTTTAAAAACTATTTATTATTCAGAGTCTAAATAATCTGAGTCAAGGTATTCGACTCCCGAAATATTTCCTGAAGCTCCTGATCCTTGGCCCATTTCTTCTTCGTCCGATTCACTGGAACTATTTTCGTCTACCGTGATGATAAGCCTGTCCATATAGAGTTCCTCCACGGACAAAGTATTCATTTTCAATTTTAATTACATGGTCAACACAATTTTTCCATTCCTGTGGTGTTACCGACTCGAATGCTTCTTCTGCTAACTTTGCAACATTTTGAACACAAACATTCTTTTGAGCAATTCTCTTTTTTACTATTGCCCAAACTAACTCTATTGGGTTTAGATCACAATGGTAAGGTGGTAACCTTACCACTATGTGTCCATGTTCCCCTAAAAGTTCATCAATGTAATACACTGGTTCAGGTTTATATTTCTTCACTAACATCAATAAGGATGGTTTCCGCAATGATTCATCGAATGGTATATTATTTTCCAGTAGCCACAATTTAATTTCATCAACTCTTGACGAAGATGTAGGAGCCTGAGGGGAAAAATCAGTTAATCAGTATCAGTTTCAACACCAAAAAAAATTAAAATATTAATATTATACAAAAAGTACCTTGTTTGTAATAACGGAGTGATACGTTGCATTATCCATCACAATTATAGATGGCTCGGTTAGATTGGGTACTAATTTTTCAGTAACCCATTTGGTGAAGTTTTGAGCATTCATCTCAGAATGGTAATCTTCCTGCTTGTTCTTACCAGAAAATATTAAAAGTGCATTAGGTACAAATCCTTTTTCACTTCCAGCATGCACAATTATCCACCACTTTCCTTTGGAAACATCTTGTTGGATCCCATAAATATTAAGAGACTGCCAACATTTTGTTACTTTATAAGACTCGTGTATGTAGCTCTCATCCAAATAAATAATGTTTTTTGGAGTTCTTCAGGCAGTCTCCTATTTTCTATGATTTGCTTTAAATAGAACTCGCGTTTTGAAGCAATTGCTGGTTTTTCGGTAAGGGCCAGTCTGTTTGATAAGCATTTTTTATATCTGAAGCCAATAGAAATCAAAATTTTCCTGAGAAGCTCATGGCTGCCATCAAAGTTTAGATCTTCCTTTACCACTGCCAACAGTTTTCTTAGTGTAGGTACTTCTTTTTGAACTGTGTAGAAAAAATTAACTTTTTGGCGAATTGCACATATTATATCGAAATCATCTATCTGTTTCTTAAGGCGTTGCGAAATTTCCGTCATTCGTCATACCTTCGTCCACAATGCGTCGAATTGTGCTTTCGGAAACACCTAAAACGAAGAAAAGCATGAATTGAAAAATTTCTCGTTTTCTTGAAGTCAGTTAAATAGTCAATAGTATAATCAAGACTATTGAAGGTGTTGTATAAATATGTAGGTAAACATAACCTAAGCACAATGTAAACAATACATTTGAACAATACTTTAAAACCGATAAATAATACTCAAAACCATTAATTGCCAAGAGAAAACAGTTCGTCTAATGTGTTTAAAGATTAAGGGGTTAAGAAGGCCGAATGACCTTGACGAAACGCAGACCAGCGGGACTTTTGCCGACGTTAATGCGGTATAGCGGCCACGCCCGGAACTACGCAAACTAGGCCAAACCTATAGACTGCAGAGGGAACAAGTGCTATTTTATGGGATAATGCCTAAATTTATATAATATTCACAAATACGTAAACTTTCTTTAATACCTACCTTTAGCTTTACCTTGAAACCTTGCCATGAAATGTTCGATATCGTATCCGATACTAAATATTGTTTGCGCTTGTAGTAGGCACAGATTTAGGTATAGGTACAAGTAATATTTCGTATTGGATCAATGCTAAAATGTAGGTAGTTCAAGTTAGTGTTGCAGAACTATCGATAGTTGACATCAAGCTAAAAGTTTTGAAACGTGCTACCTCCACCGAGGGATGAGTGGGGTACAGGGACAGGAGATAGAGAATCAGGTACTAACTGATCACAATAAACCCCACTTGCCGGAGCTGCGTAGTTTTTTTGTGAGTTTACTCCTTTAGAATCAATTTTTATATGTATGAGCCTGTGGTATGAAAATTTATGTGCAGTACTACGTCATGCGCAGCTCTCAGCACAGAGTCACTTAAAAAAAAGTCAGCGCCATTTTGAAATTCTTTGTTAAATAACTGATTTCGTTCAAAATTGATATTTACGGCTTTCTGGGATCACAAAATAGGAAACTGTTACCAAAATTTAAAAAAGTCGGTGCCATTTTGAAATTCTTTGTTAATTGACCGATTTCGTTCAAAATCGATATTTACGGCTTTCAGCACGGCTAGCATGCGCACTACGAGTAAAATTATGTCTACCCGTTATCTCTCTCTGTCTACCGAAGCTAACATGGTTACTTGTCTCGCTACGTCAAAAGTAGAGATAAAAGTACCTTATATTTCTAATCTGTGGTATTTTTCTCTACGAGCCTTTACATGTCGACTACTTTTTTCTTGTATTAAACTGCATTTCGTGCATGTTAGGGTAAATTAAAAATTTGCCGGCAACGACAATATCTCTCTCTCTCGTCGCGAGATAATCTCGTTGTGCGCATCCTAGACCTACTGGGATCACAAAACAGGAAACTGTTACCAAAATTTAACAAAGTTAGCGCCATTTTGAAATTCATGTTGTTATTATGTTTCCATGACTATGTAATGTATTTTGATGAATATAAAATATATGGTAATTAATATATGATGATAGCCACGGAGTTAGAGAATAGGAGTGCAGGTGTTCCCAGCTTGTCATCACGAATTTCGATTCCATATTATATTATCGATAAGGTTGTCTGGAACAGATCGCTGGTTAGCGATAAGACCGCCTTATTATACCTACATTTTAAGTTTTCATGTTTGTTCTTTTTCTTTTGTGTTTTTTGTGGTGTACAATAAAGAATATACATACATACATACTTATTATACACGCTGAAATTATAATGCTTGCTTTTCCGCAGTCTCTCAGTCGCAGACAAAATGATTTTGTCTCGGTAGCATAATCGATTTACTAAAACAAAAGTTGTTAGAATTCAAAAATGGCACATTTACATCTGAGAAAGACAGACAGAAAGACACACTTACGCATACATTATAAATATTATTAGTATGTATTTTAGTTATTAGTAGCATTAATATTATTAGTAAGTAATTTTGCATTAAAAATATTATAATCTATTCCGTCGGGTCGGAGGAAAAAAATCAAAACAAAGTTATTTATTCAAATTTAAGCTTATTAGCTTTAAAAACAATCAAAAGGACTTGACCGGTGGAACTATGGCAGCTTGCCTAGGTGTCAAAAATCAATGTTCAGCAATGATTTCTTTATTATTGTAATTGTAATATTTCACTGTTTTCAGATAAAAAAGTTTCAGGACTCTGAAGGCTCGGAAAACTGCGAAAATGAACAAAAAAGTTTCACCAAAAGACTGCTTTCCCACACTAGATGGCGCTATTTATTGTGTTAAGCGAGTCTAAAAAAATATTTTCAAGTATTATTTCTTTATTATTGTAATTGTTATATTTTATAGTTTTCAAATAAAAAAGTTTCAGGAGTCTGAAGGCTCTGAAAACTGAGAAAATAGATAAAAAAAGTTTCACCAAAAACTGCTTTCCCACACTAGATGGCGCTAGTTATTGTGGTGAGTCTAGAAAATATTTTTAAGTATTGCTCACTACTTTTCGTTAACAAGTTCAACTATTCGACCACAGATGGCAGCATATTCTATGTGAAAGGGCGTTCCTTTAAACGCAGTATTTCAAAATGCTTTATTCGATCTATTGGTTTGAGACTTGTCAAAAAATAAAAATAATTATAAACAAAACATACATTTCCTTTTCATTACTATTTAATTGATCAAAAATAAATCATTCCTAATATAATAACTAAGGTACTTAAATGGTATTCATGTAGGGTTACAAGATTATTATTAGGCATGGATATAATGGAACGTCAAAATGGAGTAGTGCTTAAAGAGGAAAGCGGACGCTCAAGATTTAAACAATAAACGTACTGTTTTTTTTTTGTCATTTGAACCCCGACCTTATTTGGAATAATAAATCCATAATAATTTCGTTTTGAATTTTTAAACCTTACTGTAAAAACGGAAATCCTGTGCATTGTCCCGAATCGGAGGGCAATTCCTGGTCATGTCCTTTAAGTAGCGAGTGCAAGTAGGTTGTTCCTCATCAAAATCATCTTGATTTGAATTTTTACAATCACTTGTCACTACAGAACCTTATTTAGTCTTTGCACCTACTTTGCACACTTAAAAAATTAAATTCTTAAAAAAAATATATTTACGCCGACTAATTTACAGATAAATACTGAACTAAGTATTTCAAAATCGAAAATTAACTTTAAAAAATTCGCTCCGACACCGACGTGCAGTCCACCTTCGACAATGTCCCGAAACGGACTGCCGAAGGGCTCGCGGGTGTTTACAGGGCGACGGAGCAGCCACGTTCTCACTAATATACTTAAATTTCGGGGGAAAATTACTTTACACGAATGTTATAGGGAGTAAAAATAAAACTCGCCGTTAAAAATATTGTAATTTTTAAGACCTATTTTTGTGTGCAAGAACTAATTAAAAAGCTTGTGCCGTTTTGCAGAACATTTTCAAAGTATGACAAAAGTAGATACTCTTTGGGGATTTTTTTCTGAAAGAGGGTTTGAAAAAAGTAAACATTTTTTACAGTAGAAATGTTTATTAAGCCTTTATCTTCCGTTACATATTTTTTCTTTACGGATTCAACTATCAGTTATTAAGACAATTTGACTTAAACATCCTAATACTGAGGCAGTTTGTCATCTCTTAAAGCCTTAAATACAGTGTACGTACCAGTCATCTTTGCTGTTCGACCGTAAACATCATCCAAATTGGAAAGCAACTTCCCAGCTTGAAATTCAGCCATGCACTCTTTATATACGTTAAATATGATTAGTCTCGCACCGCTCTTATATGGCTTTCGATTCATATTTTAATATTTTAGCTAAAAACACCCTTTTTATCGCAAAATTAACTTATCTCTGAACTCAACACAATAACCTCAGAGCAATAACATAACAGCAGGTACAATAAAACAGTGTTGCTAGTACAAGTAAAAGGACATGACCAGTAATTGCCCTCCGATTCGGGACAATGCACAGGATTTCCGTTTTTACAGTAAGGTTTAAAAATTCAAAACGAAATTATTATGGATTTAATAATCCAAATAAGGTCAGGGTTCGAATGACAAAAAAAACAGTACGTTTATTGTTTAAATCTTGAGCGTCCGCTTTCCTCTTTAAGCACTACTCCATTTTGACGTTCCATTATATCCATGCCTATTAATAATCTTGTAACCCTACATGAATACCAGTACCTTAGTCATTATATTATGAATGATTTATTTTTGATCAATTAAATAGTAATGAAAAGGAAATGTATGTTTTGTTTATAATTATTTTTATTTTTTGACAAGTCTCAAACTAATAGATCGAACAAAGCATTTTGAAATACTGCGTTTAAAGGAACGCCCTTTCACATTGCATATGCCGCCATCTATGGTCGAATAGTTGAACTGGAACGCCCTTTCACATTGCATATGCTGCTATCTGTGGTCGAATACTTGAACTTGTTAACAAATGTAGTGAGCAATACTTAAAAATATTTTCTAGACTCACCACAATACATAGCGCCATCTAGTGTGGGAAAGCAGTTGCAGTTTTTGGTGAAACTTTTTTAATTATTTTCTCAGTTTTCAGAGCCTTCAGACTCCTGAAACTTTTTATCTGAAAACTATAAAATATAACAATTACAATAATAAAGAAATAATACTTGAAAATATTTTTTTAGACTAGCTCAACACAATAAATAGCGCCATCTAGTGTGGGATAGCAATCTTTTGGTGAAACTTTATTTGTTCATTTTCGCAGTTTTCCGAGCCTTCAGACTCCGGAATTTTTTTTATCTGAAAACAGTGAAATATTACAATTACAATAATAAAGAAATCATTGCTGAACATTGATTTTTGACACCTAGGCAAGCTGCCATAGTTCCACCGGTCAAGTCCTTTGTAGTTCTCAAGACATTCTTTTCATGACTTTCTTGACAGGCTGTAATTCATTCATAAAAAAATCACGTCTCTCACTCTAGCCTGTTACGTCTTCCGACGGGTTTCATTCATGACCAGAACGACTCGCTCTAACTTGATATACTTAATTAAATTTCGATGACGCAATTAGCAGAACCGGAAGTAGTTAGGGATGGGCAACCTACGCGAAAAACCGGTAATAGTGATGTGATTTGAACGTATCGGTTTTAGATTTATTTAGCAAATACCGGTTTTTCTAATTACCGGTTTGCTAGTAATTCAGGATATTATTGAATTTTTCAAAAACAAAATTAAAATAAATTTCAGAGATCTAATTTATTTATTATAAACAAAAATCTTACATCGAAATCATATAAAAAAACTATAATATATAATAACTATATAATATTTAACTTTGTGTTTGATCCAGCAAAACACATTTAAAAAATATAAATGAAAGTTTGGATAATAATATGTAAATGTTTTCCTTATGATACTACTGATTGAAATGCTCTCGATTTTAGTAATAAAGTCATTGATAAAGTATCTTGAAGCATTACTTCCTTTTTAGTCAGTCGGTACGCGGTAGCATCAAAATATTGTTTTTAAGTTGTTTCAAAACTTTGTTTCAATATAAATTACCACTTGCATAACAAGAGCAATTTTTTCTAACTAGTCAAATCAAACCAATGTAACAGAAGGAACCTACGGAACAGAAGAATACTGTGCCCATCAATAATTACCATATACCGTGATTTGTATCGATCAATGTCTAACTCAAAGTGTATTCCGTAAACGTCATACGTGTATACTGTGATCAATCAGGATCACAGTATTCACAGGCTTCGAGAGACATGCGCCGGCTACAATTTTCATAAATGACACATATTATATAATAAATATATGTATTCATCTGTTTTTCCAATGTCTTCGATACTTCCATACTGAACAACTGCACAGGAATACAGCATACCTGTAAAATAATGAAATAGTATTTATTTTCGTCATAAATAAACTAATAAACTAAATAATAATATTATACTGCCACTGTACACAATAATTGATATGATTCTATATATAAAATATGTATATGAAATCATAGGATAGACATGTGCACTATATATAGTATTATTATCTTTTGCATCGTTAGCTAGTTAGGGGTGGTTAAACTTTAGCAACTATAATGATAATATTATTATACTTACAATACACTAGTGCCAAACTACACTGCAATGTCAAGAATTTGGTTAGTATCTCGGTCCAGAAGCTCTTTCATCTCGCATCTTGTATATTTCTATCTCATGCATGTGTGCTGTGGTATTCATGAAGTACGTTCTTCTGAAAATAATTGTTACAAATGTTATAATTACATGTTTTCAAAAGCATGTCTTAAACTACCATTCGGGGTACTGTTTTACATTATTTTCTTCAATGGATAGATCAATTTCACAAGGATCACCAGATAATGCCAACTACTCGTGAATTTAGACTTTCGTAAAATCGAAATATTTCTTTCGGGGAACTCATCACTTAAATTTTCCGAGATCATCAACTCTCAGATCATCAACCATTCCCATGTAAAATCACTTCAATTCTTTTCTATTGCAGCTTGATTGAAACAAGAATACAATTGAGACAAACCAACCAACAAAAATACATACCTACCTACTTTCACATTTTGAAATTAAGTGTTCATTATACTTAGTTGTTCAAATGAGTCAAATGAGGATACCTTATTAATATCTTTGATAATTTACCTTTATATATTCAAAGATTAACCTTACTTACCAATTTTCAAGGGAAAAACAGTCAAACTAACCTCACTAGTCACTTCCAAGAAGTTCGTGTAGGCTTTACACTTTAGACTACGCCTAATCACTTACCAGTTAAATAACAAAATAAGTAACACAAATCACCGCAATTCATAGTACAAAACATTAAACTTTGATAAAACAATTTTAATTCATTTTAAGGTAAGGACCATGTTAGAACATAAGATTTTCATTGTCATTCTCGGCTTGCGACTTGCGTCGGTTTTTCAGCGAAAATGGCGTCGACCAATAAAAGTGAAGTGAAAACCCCGCGAAATTTAAAAATATTTTGTGTGCGTAATTAGAGCGAGAGACCAACGGGGGATACAATGCCAGATGAAAGAGATGGACAACGCGATAACTCTTGGTACCTTGCACTTCGGGACTCGATAGGGCCTCCGTCCATTTTGACATTTAGTTCGATCGGTGCAAAAAATCTCAGATTGCAATCCGAGAAATACCACGGATTACTGCAACCGGCATGCGATTAAGGTTTTAGTAAAAAAATACTCATTAAAACATAATAAGTTTTAATTGACTAAAAATGATACATGGACTGATGAATACATTGACAACTAATAGCTATTTAAATATTTGAAAAAGGAATAAGAATAGGTAAATGAGTTTCTATATCATTCTTCCCCGCTGCTTAGTTCATACAGTAATCTTCCAGATGCCTAGGCAATGTATGAACCCTCGTGGATCTTCTAGGTTCATCCCTAGCAATATTAGATTTATCGCCTTCGATATTTGTGCTGTGCTGATCGTCGTCATTAATATTTTCAGATTCATTTTCATCATCCGAAATATCCGCACCATACCCTTGCTGAGCTTTCGGTGCCAAATATCTATTGGAAATAGTAGTTTCTCTGCCATCGGAAAGTCGAACATGGGAATAATCGGGATTCGCTTGCAGGAGAGTCACTTCTTCTGTTATTGGTTGATACTTATTTGTGCGATTGAACTTTTTCATTAATATTTTCCCAGGACTTGTTAACCAGGTAGGAATGGATATTCCATTCGTAGAGCGGCGCGTATACTTAAATAACCTTTCATGTGGTGTGCTGTTTGTAGCTGTACACAAAAGAGATCTTATAGAATGTAAAGCTTGTGGTAAAACTTTTTCCCAATTATCTATTGACAAATTTTGGGTTCTTAGAGCTAGTTGAACTGCCTTCCAAAGTGTAGAGTTCAGTTTTTCTACTTGACCATTACATTGTGGATTATATGGGGTACTTCGGCTTGTAGCAATTCCACGAGAATGCAAGAAAATTTTCACTTCTTCAGACATAAATGATGAGCCTCTGTCAGAATGAATGTAATTAGGCATTCCAAAAATCAT
This sequence comes from Erebia palarica, assembly GCA_964035005.1. Classification (NCBI taxonomy): domain Eukaryota; kingdom Metazoa; phylum Arthropoda; class Insecta; order Lepidoptera; family Nymphalidae; genus Erebia; species Erebia palarica. The sequence goes on along the minus strand of OZ035994.1, from coordinate 8,981,922 downwards.
AAACAAACTATGAAGATGTTTAATTACGGTTTTCCACTAATATCTGAGCAAGGAAAAGCGAAAGGAAATCTTGAATATTCGTCAATAACTGTTAGAATATATTTGTTTGGAGTATTTGACGGAATAGGGCCTTTAAAATCAACACTCAAGCGTTCAAAAGGGGCAGTAGATTTAATTAGTTTTGGCCTTTCTGTACTATTCCTATAGAATCGGGGTTTTATTTCCGCACAGGTTTGACAATTCGCTGTCATTTTCCTTATATCATCTATAGAATACGGCAGATTTTTACATCTTATCCAATGATACATTCTTGTCACACCTGGATGACATAGGGATTCATGAAGAGTAACTAAATTAGATTGTTTGGAATCCATATAGGCACAAATTCGAGATAAAGCATCTGCTGCAAAATTTTCTTTGCCTGGTCTATAAATTATCTCATATTTGTATGGGGATAATTCTAAACGCCATCTTTGTATTTTCTCATTTTTTATTTTACTGGAATGCTTCATATCAAACATGAATGAAACAGATCTTTGATCGGTAATCAACTTAAATGGTCTACCAATAAGAAAATGACGCCATTTTTTTAAAGATTCGACGATAGCGTAAGCTTCTTTTTCAATAGAAGAATGACTTAATTCGCTATGATTAAGCGTTCTCGAGAAAAATGCTACAGGTCTAGAATCTTGCGATAATGTGGCTGCTATCTATCTGAAGCATCAGTTTCAACTGTAAATTGAATTTTGTCTTTAATGGCATGTACCATCGATTTCAGGATATCTGATTTAAGATCCTCGAATGATTTAATTAATTCGTTAGATAATGGAAATAGCTCTACTTTTGATAGATTGTAGACCTTCTCTGAAGATTTAGGGATCCATTTGGCATAGTGAGCAAACATACCCAGAGTTCGTTTTAATGACTGTTTGTCATGTGGTGGTGGCAAACTCATAAGAGGTTGTAATCTGTCACTATCTGGTTTAATTTTTTGTTCACTTATGGTGTATCCTAATATATTAATTGTCCTTTTTGAAAATTGACATTTGTTCATATTTAATGTTAATCCATACTTCTCAACAGCTTTCATAAAATGTTCTAAGTTTTTATCATGTTCTTCGATTGTTTTGCCACATACAGTGATATCGTCTAAATAGGCAAATGTGTTTTGTAGTTTCTCTTGTCTTATGATCCAATCGATAGTTCTCTGGAAACTAGATACACCGTTGGTTACACCAAAAGGTATTCGTTTAAACTGATACAGGCTACCAGCAGCTTCAAAAGCAGTATAATATTTTTCGTTAGGCAAAATGGGTATTTGATGATACGCACTCTTCAAATCAATAGTACTAAAAATATTATGTTTAGCTATTTGAGTTACCAAATCTTCTATGTTAGGTAAAGGATAAGCATCTAAATCAGTATACTTATTGATTGTTCGTGAGTAATCTATGACAAGACGTTTTCTATGGTTTGGTGTATTTGTTATTAGTACTTGTGCTCGCCACGCCGATTTACTTTCTTCTATCACTCCATCCGCTAAAAGTTGCGCAACTTCCTTTTGTATGAATGCTTTGTCTTCTTCTGAATATTTTCGTGATTTAATAGCGATAGGCTTACAATCAGGAGAGAGATTTGAAAATAGTGATACTGCCGGCACAGAGGCTTCAGCTACACAACAAACTTTAAATGGTTCTTTCTCGCCACCAAATTTAAACTCTATAATTGAGTGTTTTTTTAAAACATCATGTCCAATTATTAAATCAGCACACAAATTCTTAACAGCTAATAAATGAGTATTTTCGTAGACATGCTCTCCTATTTTAATTGTTTCACATATTTGCCCTTCCACTTGAGAAGTACAATTTAATGAAGCCATAGAAATTGTTTGCTTACACGGCGTAATTTTTATTTGGCAAGACTTAGCAAAATTATAGTTTATAAAACTAATAGAACTTCCTGTATCTAGAAGAGCTTCCGCTTTTGAACCATGTATGAAGGCTTGAACTGTTGCTTTTTTTAACGAAGACGGTGTAGCAGCGCTTATAATATCGTCTGAAAAATTCTCAACATCTTCAGTAGTTATGGTGTTAATGGTTGCATTCTTACTTCTACAAACATTTGCAAAATGACCGTTTTTGTGGCATATTTGGCAGACAGCATTAGACGCTGGACAATTCTTTCTAGAATGAATATTTTCACCACAAAAATAGCATTTACGTTTACTAAATCTTGGTGCCACATTTTTATTTGCATTAAAAACAGTTTCTTTTGAAGTGCTGGCTACATTGATAGTTGGAGATTGAAAACTAAGATTAGTAACTTCAGCTCTTTCTAGGGAGAGAGCTAGATTATATGCCTGATCCAATGATAAAGACAGATTTTCAAGCAACCGTTGACGTATTTTATCGGATGATATTCCTGATATGAAAGCATCTCGAATACTATCATTTTTATTTGTGTCTGCATTAACGGCAGTATATTCACAGTCTTTAGACAATAGTTTTAAAGCTTGTATATATGTATCAATACTTTCGTCCGAGCTTTGTTTTCTACTAGCGAGTCTATGTCTGGCATATATAATATTTTTAGGCTTTATAAATATATTATCTAGAATATGGATAGCTTCGTCAAACGATTTCGCATCATTAATAAATGCATATATTGTTGTAGAAACGTGATTAAAGAGAAGTTGCAATTTCACCTGTGATTTTTCCGATGATGATATTTTAGAGCTGCCAAAGTCTTTTGCATCCAGAAAATTCATGAAAGTTTTCTTCCAATGCTCCCAATCTTTAGTAGAGTTTTGTGTGGAAGGATCCACGTTTAAGCGATCAGGTCTGAGATATTTATCCATAATATTTAGTCAATTAAATTGTAATAAAATACTCATTAAAACATAATAAGTTTTAATTGACTAAAAATGATACATGGACTGATGAATACATTGACAACTAATAGCTATTTAAATATTTGAAAAAGGAATAAGAATAAGTAAATGAGTTTCTATATCAGGGACTCGATAGTCCATTTTGACACTTAGTTCGATCGGTGCAAAAAATCTCAGATTGCAATCCGAGAAATACCACGGTTTACTGCAACCGGCATGCGATTAAGGTTTTAGTTTTTGAAAAGTTAGGCACTGTAGGTTTCAGAAACAAAACAAAATGGCAATGGCTTTATTTAGTGATAGTGACGACTGCGATTTGGAGTAACTTGCTCTGTTATCGGATTCCGATAGCGAAGAAGAGACGCAACGAGCTAGTAATCGGAGAATAAAAAGGGTGAACTATATGCATAGTCTGGATGATGCTGAGTTCACCTTTAGGTTTAGGTTATCTAAACCGGCTCGGCTATAGTATACAGGCCGCGACGGAGGGGGATGGGGAGGGGGGGGGGAGGGGGGAGGTGATATAACCCCCCTGCAAGTAAGACGTTCCGAATTTTATTAGTTACCGAGATATTAATTTTTTAAAATTTTTAGGTTAGGTTCTCAAAATTGGTTCAGGTTTAGCTGGTTACAGTGGGAGGGCGAGGAGGGGGGTGGTGGTGGCGAACCCCTCCTCCAAGGGAAAAAGTGTGAAACTCAATAGTTTTCGAGAAATATTTTTTTAAAGTTTTGAAATTATGAAGTTACTCGTGATAATGGCTAATATACATAGGTACTTACCTACTTTAGATGGGGAGGAAGTGGCGACGCTAGTAAAACTCCTTAGACTTCACCCTTTCCCACTCACCCCCTCCAAGGCCCGGTCGACGGAGCCCCGCTTAGCGGGGCTCCTTATTCTGGGTGGTATAAAAAGGAAATAACCACGAAGAGGATGGCGGGGCCTTTCAGACCCCGCCATCCTCTTCGTCACCTAACCTATCCGAGTCGGAGTGCCCCCAGTCCCGAGCTCGCTTCGCTCGCTCTTGCGTCAGGAGAACAAAAAATAAAAATTTTATGTTCTCAACTGAAAAGGGCGTAAAACGATGACTTAAAAATTTGAATTCAATAATGTCATTGTCATTTGGACACTTTGGCGCCAACGCACGCGTTCCGTTTTTTCATTAATCGAATATCGATGTAGACATTGTTTATGGTTTGAATACGATTATTAGCATTTTGTGATACTTTCTAAGTTTGGAACGGATTTTATTACGTAAAACGAAACTTTAGTACGCCATTAAACGTCAATGAGTCTGTAATCTATGACAAATGTCGAAAGAAATAGTGAAAAGCGGTAAACATTTGCGAATTTTCAAAAATTTATCTCTCGAAAAATATTAGAATTCGGAGTTAAATATTTTAGTGCAAGGCTTATCACATCAAGGTCTTTCTGTAAAAAAAATATGAACGTCCAACTCCGCGGCCAGTATACTATAGCTGAGCGTCTAAACCGGCAGTGAATACTCTATTAGCTCAATTGATGTCGTTTGTCCGTGTAACCTCCACAAGGTAAGTACTTACCTAGCTAGTAAATTTACAGACTTTTTTATAACAAGTAAGACCTACCTAAACTCTAAACCTAAATGTTTTAATTTTCCAGAAATCATGGCGTTTCACCACTCCATCAACTATTAAGGCTAACATTAAGGCACTATGCTAATATCAGTAGCCGACTATGTTGGGAGTCTCTACATCAACAGCGGGCCGAATTGTACGCGATGTCATCAGCAATCGCCAGCTTGTATGATGAATATATTGTTGCTCACCCACAAAGTGCAGAAAAATTCTACTGATTTGCACGGTTCCCTCATTTTCTTGCTGCAATCGATTGCACTCATATACGTATCCAGTCACCATGTGAGTGTGTTTAACAGCTTCATACAATTTTGAGGGTGTTAGTAAAAATGCAAAATTAAATTATTGTTTCTTGCAGGTCACGAAATAGGAGAAGAATTAAGAAATCAAAAGGGTTACTTTTCCTTGAATGTCCAGTCAATATGTGATTCTGATTTGAGATTCATGAATGTAGTTGCTCGATGGCCAGGTTCAACACAAGATGCCACAATTTTCAACAATTTTTTTCTTAGAGGTGAACTTACAGTGTTTTAATTTGCTGCGTTAATCTTTTTAAAGTTGTAACAAAACTTCATTAGTATAAATTCAAATATTATATGTATTTGTCTACAGCTCAATTTGATGCAGGTCTATTTGGTAACCGTTGGATGCTTGGTGACAGCGCTTATCCGAATAGACTTTATTTATTAACACCACTTTTGAATCCAGTTACTGAAGCAGAACAGAGATACAATGCAGCACACATTAAAACTAGGAATACCATAGAAAGGTAAATTTAAAAACAAGTTTAACCCTAGGTGTCTACTATGATGTGATGACTTTGCGTGAGATACAATTATATCATGCTATAAATAAAATTGGTTTAGGATCTCAGGGTTATAATAATAAGATTGATAAACAAATAGATTTATTTTGTTACCATAATAGTGTAGAGTTCTAGCATTAATTCAAAATTAATAGTTTGATTTTCCAGAATGCAATACTACTTTATTACCTACATAATATAATAAGGCTATAGGGTACCTATAAAAAATCTAGTTAGTGAAACTCAATTTTCGTTATTAACTAATGTATTTCTGGTATTTCAGAACTTTTGACATTTGGAAGCGACGCTTTCCAGTAGTGGCACTAACATTGCGCTTATCTTTACCACAAGCACAAGCAGTTATTATTGCCAGTGCTGTTCTACAATATTTGCAGGAACTACAACTTAGATGAAGTTCCTGCAGAAGTGGATCTACCACCGGATGATAGCACTGAAGATGTAATTACTTCTAGTAGTGAAGTACAAGATGCTCAAGAAAGAGCAGTCCTAATTAATAATTATTTTCAGTACCTTTTTATTTATAATATAGGTAAAATAACATTTATAAACAATATATGGGTAATAAAAAATTTATAAACAATATTTATCTTTTCATTCACTTTATTTAATTAAAAATTATCAGAAATACCTCTAGTAGGTACTCACATTTTTTTTTAGGGTAAGGAAAATATACATACAACATACCTAGCCTCCGTTAGGTAGGTGTTAATTAGAAATTAAACATAGGACACTGTTGTAAGTTTATGGAGGAAACTGCTATGGATTTTTCTCATCCATACATTACATGTAACATACTCGTAAATTAGGTGAATATTGAAAATGTGTATTTCAAAACTCTTTCATCCATATCCGTTCAGCCGTTGGGGCGTGATTGCAAAAAATAAATAAAACGGTCTGATTATAAATATTTTGTTTCGTAACTCCAGAGACATAGACCGGCACAAGCTAGAGCACAGAGTACAGATCAGTACACGTTCCATTTCTGCTACAGTATTCACTTGATATAATATTTTAACTATTAATTTATATTATTTCCAGTAGAAATTTTACACGTTTTTAGACCAAGATCACTAATTTTTATTTATTTAAGTAGTTTTAAAACTGGTTTGAAATTAAAAAACATAGAGTCAAACGCATTGCATAATCAAAGATACTGCTAAGAACGGAAGGGTAAAGAGGGAAAGGATCGCTAGGCGATCCGACTCCAAAAAAAGATCGGACTGCAGAGTTTTGTTATTGGCACGCGGATTAGAGATCGATCGAGAGATCGCAATAATCCAAGATTGTTTTTAATCTTGGATAGGAGATACATTATTAATTTCGGGCGTAGACAGTAGACATGAAGTGGACCATAGTCATTCATAAAAATCCTACATTCATGTTTTAAGGGATTTAAACTGTGCGTATGGGAACAATTATAAATAATTAAGCACAATAATAAAGGTTTTGAGCTGCTAAATGAACAAATAAACGTATCAAATTCACCTTTAATTAATTTATATAGTTACCAATAAGTCACCGCAATATCATCCGATATATCTCAATCGGAAACTAATCCCGTACGTAAATTCAGCGAAGTACTTGGGTATGACGCTAGATACAAAGCTTCGATGGAAAGCTCATGTTAAAAAGAAACGCGAGGTGTTGGAATTACGTTACAAAAAAAGGTACTGGCTGCTTGGAAGGCATTCAACACATTCATTACTTAGCAAACTCTTGCTATACAAGCAAGTTCTGATGCCTGTATGGATGTATGGTATGGTACAACACTGGGGGTGTACTAAACCAAGCAATATCCAAGTGATACAGCATTATGTAGGTCACAAAGACGTAGTGAACATTAGGTACATTAGAATAAACTAAGGACAGTAATTAGCAAGTTAGATGTAGAAATTAATTATAAGTAGAAGCTTATTTTAATGGAACTTTATGGTAAGAGGAAAAAAAATTATATAGTAGTAGAGGGGGCGGGGCGGGGCTATAGTTTGAATCATGCAATAGAAAATCTTCACTTCACAATCATTTCTTTATAGAAAATCAATAGAAAGTATATACTAATTAGTAAGATTAGTTTATACTAATTAAAACGAAACATGACGTCAGGTGACCAAAAATTGCCCATAATGAAGTGTATAACAAAGAACTCTTTTATTTCTGCAGGCGAGTTTTCAACCGTTTAAAACGGTTTATTTGGGGTTTAAAACCGCAAAATTTGGTTTAATAAAACGTTATAAACCAGTTGATTTACATATAGAGTCCCAACTCACAATCGATCAAAACAGACTCTCCACTCCTACGTTCCAACCTCATTCACTATCGAGTACGTTCAAATGATAGGTGCCTATGAGTGCATATAATTATTTTCCACAATTATATAACCGATTTATCGAAAAACCACGGTGTACGCTAAGTATACTTTGTAATAGAACAAGGTAAACATTATCCTCGTAGTAGTATGATGCTGAGATCTATAGATCGTACTTTGACTTAGCTCAGACTTGTCTACCATGTCTTAAGTCTAAGCAAAGTCAAAGTTCGCTCTATAGATCTCACACTGAGTGAAGCGACCGCACCGACGTGTGGAGTCTGTTCGTGTGAGTTGGCAAACTGCTTTGGTTTGGGGACGATGTACCGCCATCCGAGCGATCGCGCGCCTATACGATCCAACATCGACAAACATGTACGAACTATCACACTACACGTGGAAGGTGGCTAAATCTTTAAACATTTATTTAGTCAATACAGTAATGACGACTCCAATAATTACTATAGTCATTACATAAGTAACGTCTAGTATAGATTCTGTATTGAAGTTTGAAATAACGTAGCACATCTCTGGTGGAAAGCCGCCCTTATGCCTTGGTACTTACTACATTAACACCAACACCAACGTTTATTAGTAAGGCTATATAAATGTGTTAATTAAAATATGTATATACATATTAAATAAAAGATGTTTCAAACTCAAAAGGCTGTTTTCTTTCATAAATCATAATATATAAATTAATAATAATTATTTCGCTTCTTGTAAGAGGTACTTATAACTTAAGTATAAAGGCCTTACATGTGAGACAAGGTTTTTCAATTATAAGAAATAAAAAATGTTTTACTCCTACCTTTGCTCGGAAATTACTTTATTATTTAAAAACAATATGTACATTTCAGGCTCCTTTCTCACCGCTAATACTCAAATAGAAAAACAGATTATTTCGATACAGCACAAGGTTTTAGTATAATGTACTCTGTGGCGTGACTTAATCTAAACCTAAAATACAAGCTGAACCCTTGTGCTGTATCGAAAGGACTCAACGCCATCTATCGGCAATGTAGAGAAGCTTTCTTAACAAATACTATTTCATTTTTCCGAATTCCTTTTTATTTTTTTAATAAGTAAGTCAATAGCAGCTATTGACTGGCCTCTTTTTATCCCGGAAAATTCAAGAGTTACCGCGGCAATCAAAAAACTTAATCCACGTGGACGAACTCGTGGGCATCATCTAGTTTAAAAATATAATTTTAAATTAATGTCTATATGGGAGATAATCTGCCACCCTAGTCACAGACCACAGTCATTCAAATGATGACTTCCTTTTCACTTAGGCCAACATGAATTTTCTGCACATGTCTCTTCAGGGTCCGGCCCGCTCTACATGTGTACTCGCATTGCGCACACGAATATTGTTTTTCACACTTGTGAGTAATCAGGTGACTCGCTAGATCACTTTTACACCAACTCTTAAAGTCACAGATTCCACAGGAATAAGTTCTCTCACAGTGTTCAGCTAGCATGTGCCTCCCTAACGCGTGCCGTCCTTTACAACTGAACGAACAAACTTCACAATGCAAACTTTTCTCACTCGTGTGAATCGATATATGTCTCGAATATTTACCAAATTTGTCGCATTTGAACTCGCAATCCTTACAGGAGTAGGCGTTTTTACCGTTGTGAATCCTCATGTGAGTCAGCAAATAAGCTTTTCTCAAGCACTCAAAATTGCATTTAACACAATTGTATTTTTTAACTTCTGTGTGTGAACGCAAATGTTTTACTAAAGCGCACTTAGCCGTACAGTTGAATTCACATAAGTTGCACGAGAAGTTATCACCAGTGTTAAGTTTCATGTGCCGTATCCTATCACTGTTGTTCGCGAATTTGAAGTCACACGCATTACATATATACGGTCTCTCACCGGTGTGACGTCTCATATGGCTTGTTAAAGCACTGTTACACTTGCTTCTGTAATCGCACAGTTTACACGAATAAGGTTTCTCACCCGTGTGAGTTCTCATGTGGAATCCCAATGAACTTGTATCAGTGCATCTATATGAACACAGTTTACATGAAAACGGCTTCTCACCGGTGTGAGTTCTCGTGTGTCTTACTATATCACTGTTGTTAGCTGATTTGTAATCACATACATTGCAGGAAAAAGGTCTGGTTATTTCTGGATGGGTTGTATTGGCGTGTCTAACTAAAATACTTGGTTTTTCACATTTGAAATCGCACAAATAGCATCTAAATGGAATTTTTCCATTGTGTTGTAGAAGATGTTTGGTCCAACTCGGTCTATCTTGGAATACGTAATCACATATAGAACATGGGAAAATCCCTTGTTCTTTTCTTTCATTTTCTTCATGTTTAAATAAATGGAGATCCATGTAAGTGTTATTCCACGTAGTATAACTACATATATTACAAGACAACATTGGTTCTATGGTTTTTTCTGTGTCCACATCTTCACTTTTTATTTTCTTATTTTTTCCAATTGATGTTTTAGAAATATCTTTTCGTTTTGGTTTCGTTTCGTTTTGACTTTGATTTTGTTTACTGTCTTTGGTTATTTTCTTTCTCTGTTTCTCTTTGGATTTTATTGTCTGTGCTATTTCCACCATTTTTTTGCCGGACAGATGGTCTTTTCCTTGTGGACTGTTTTTCCTTGTTCTACATTTCTTGTATGAAGGTGCACCTGAAATAAAGAAGTTTTGTTTTAATACAAGGAATATTTCATTGATCCTTTATATCGGGCAAACTTTGCAGAATTCAAATGTTTTTTTATTCTATTTGAATAAAAAATATTTGAGTTGAACTTTTACAAGTACTTTTGATTCGTCAAGTGAATCTAGCAAGAACTAGCAAGAAACTCAGAGGTTGCACTTTTTAAATAATTCATTTATAATTATTATGTCAATGTGTACATCAGAAACCACTGTGTCATATTATCAAAACAGTAATCAATTATAGGCTCACTACTGAGCGCTTCACAGCTCAGACTGCTAGATCTAATCAAGCGTGGGTTAGACACACATCCTTAGCAAGGTAGCATCTCTGGTGGAAAGGCAGCCTCATTCTAAAAAAATCTTTACAAAAAACCCACCTCCACTAAAGCCCATTAACGTCCCACAGCTGGGCATAGACCTCCTCTCACAGGAATTAAAGCTTAGACCCACCACGCTGCTCCAATAATACGGGTAGGCGGGTTTCAATGACCATTATCATGTTAGTGATAGTAACCGGGACCGAGGGCTTAACGTGCTCCCCGAGGCACGGATGTGACACACCGCCAACTTCCTAGCACCGGGACGGTGGCGTGCACGACATAGAGGCATAAAGGTACCCTAGTTAAAAAAGCTCATTGCACAATTTTCATCATTCCCTGCCCAAAAGTAGTTATCTATACTATCTACGTAACCAATGCCTACCCGGGCTCCGAGTACTGTGCACACCACTGCACCGGGATAATACTAAGAATTTCTAGTTAGAAAAACCCAATACTTAAATATGGCCAGACCCGGGACTCGAACCTGGGACCTCATCAGCCGCAGTCAAACATGCTAACTATTAGACCAATGAGGTATATTAAAACATATTTATTTACCTATTTCATCTGCATTATCTTCAATAGGACTGCTATGTTCCCCGTAGGTTAGCCTAGAATAAAACAAAAAAGTTGACAAACTTAAACCTGAATCTTGACACATCATACCCTATAGATTCCTCACAATCAATCATGTAGTTTAAAAATAACTCACTCTTTATTCGGAATTAGTAAATCGTCAGCACTTGCATCCTCAGTGTCTACCGGCTCATTCTTGACTGCACGCTTATTGCTTCCTCTGTATTTCTGTAAAACCAACAAAGTAATGCTGGTTAGTGCCATATTAATAACTAAACGATGCCCGCGACTGCGTGGATGAAATTTTACTAGATTCCCGCGGAAACTCCCTAATTTTCCGGGATATTAAATAGCCTATGTCCTTCCCTGTGATACAAATCATCTCTATACCAAATTTCATCAAAATCTGTTGAAAGATTGGCCCGTTAAAGCATAGCAGACAGACAGATAAACACATTTTCGCATTTATAATATTAGTATGGATGTCACACACTTGTGCACTATATCTCTGCAGATGGCTAATCCTTCTGGAGATAGGCCGCCGTGGCCGAAATTCAGTCAGGAAGACTTTAATAATCTTTTATCCTTCACTTGAGGCAAGACTTAGCACTATATTGATATTTGATGGTATGTATGTATTACTAGCTGATGCCCGCGACTTCGTCCACGTGGTTTAAGCTTTTTTTTATTCCCGCGGGAACTCCTTAATTTTCAGAGAAAAAAGTTGAGAGTGACATATGCTATATGTCACTCTCAACTATACCCGTGCCAAAATTTATGTTGATCCATTGCTCCATTGTGGGGTGATGGAAGGACAAGCCAACAATCAAACACACTTCAAAATTTTTTTTGTTGTGTCTTATCGTGCGATCAGTCGGTGGACTATGAGCAATTTGATGTAGGATGGGTTGGCGATCAGAGGCAACTTCCCCAGCGGGAAGCATGGGGCAGTTCCACATTTATAATATTAGTATGATTTATGGTCGATATGTTTTAGGTCGGCCACAGTATTCATACAGTGCAAATTACCTTAATTTTCCAAGTCCTCAACTATACCCATGCAGAAAATCACGTCGATCCATTGTTATGTTGCGGCGTGAACGAAGGACCAACAAACACCCTTTTGCATTTATATTAGTACTAGATTATACCTGCGACTTTGTCCGTGTGGATTAAGGTTTTTTGATTCCCGTGGGAACTCTTCAATTTTCCGGGATAAAAGAGGTCTATGTCCTTCCCCTGATACAACGCATTCCTGTACCAAATTTCATCAAAATCGATTGAAACTTAGGGCCGTGAAAGCATAGCAGACAGACAGATGGATGAAGTCAAGACTTTATACTAATTTTATAAAATATGCAAAAGCTAATCTATGAATATGCTAATCTATAAATACCTGTATTGTTATTTCCTCAAGCGAATTAGTTATTCGGTCATTAACTTCATCCAGCAATTCCTCTTTGATGTCCAGTTTTACGTCAAATGTATTCTCCACAACAACATCAACTTGTTCCGAATTATCTGTTACATCTGTCTTTACACTTTGCAAAGAACTTTGGCTTTCATCATCCATGCAATCTGTATTATCTTCCAGAGAGTGTTTTATTTGTGTATTATGTAAAGTTTTTTGGTAATTTTCGTCATCAATATACGGTTCAATTTTTATCACAGTACAGTATTGTTCTTGTTTTATGAAAACATTTTCATTTTCATGTGAATTTGTGTCTTTTACATCTTCCTTCTCTGTAGTATTTAGACTGGAGTGATTTTGTGGACTGGGGTGTAATTCTTTATTGCCTAGAAATTCTATGTCATAATTCTGTTTTTTTAGGTTATTCGCTGAAGTCAATTCAGGTGATATTATGTCTAATTTGGAATTAAGGTTGTCCGCGTTTCCAAGTATTTCTATATTTATTTCCAATAGATTTACTAAGTTAGGTGTCAATTTGTGTTGTGTTTGATAGTTTTCATGATCCATGTTGTCTACTATTATTGTTCTTGGCTCAGCCCTTGAGTGATCTTGATTTGGTCAAGTATTTCCAGAGTTTATGGTACAATGTTGTTAAAAGCTTTAAGTACTAACTTCAAATTCATACAATCTGAAATGGAATGAATAAGCATTATATTTGCACAAAATATTTCAGAAATAGGAATAGCTTACACAGTTTTATTAAACTCACACTTTTAACAAGTATCTAGCACCATCATAATATTGGTGTTCTGAAACTCTTTGTGTTTGAGTGCTTAACACCTTATTAGGTACTATATGATGCAACTTTGTCAGCATGAATTATTTTTTTTTATTCCCCCAGGAACTCCTTAATTTTCTGGGAAAAAATGTAGCCTGTGTCCTTCCCCAGGATGCAACCTACTGCCAAATTTGCCAAATTGCATCATAATTGGTTGAAAAGATGGTCTGTGAAATTGTAGCAGACAGATACACTTTGTTTGTTTGTTGATTTGTCCTTCAATCACACTGTAGCAAAACAATGGATAGAAGTGATTTTTGAGATTTTTTGAAGGACCTGGAGAGTGACATAGGCTTTTTATCTCAGAAAAGTAAGGAGTTCCTGTGGGAATTAAAAATCTTATTCCAAGAGGATGAAGTTTCTGTGTTCTAGCTGTTGCTCACGAACAGCTAGTACACAGATAATTCGATTTTTTAAGGAGTTCTTAGATAGTTGCATTTCGAAAAGCAAGTATGAACTCCCTAAGCAATTAATATGTTCTCAACTCTAAATTAATATGTTATCTCTTAAATTATTACAGTTTTATTGGAATCAGGCCTCTGTACTAACATGTTTTAGAATTTTTATACTCTATCTATACCAAAACAGCGGCAGATTCACTTGATGATTCAAAAAAACTTTATATTGAACAGTAAAACAATTGAGTTTGAGCAAGCAGAGTCCTGTAGGGCAATTGTGTAAAACCTGCATCAATCATTGTTACAGTAGCAATTGTTGTGATGGGCTGAATTTATGGTACTCTTGCTGCGTCAATAGATTTTGTCCAATAGTGGAAGAGTGTAAACCAAACAGAGGTGTATGCGATTGTTACACTGTAGCTGTCATTTTTAGCCGGTCGCCCTGCTGTTACACAGGTTGTCACCTCTGATTCTTCTACTATTGGCCAAATTCCATTGAAGCATCCAAAATACCATAAATTCAGCCAACACTACAATTGATACTGTAACAATAATTAATGCAGGTTTTATTTACACAATTAAGCTGCCGAAAATTTGACTTTACTTTTCATCAGCATTTGTATTTGTACTTGCTAACCACTAGACCTACATGGTACTTAATTGAAAGGAGCAATAGTAGCTGGATACAAGCATACTTAGCTTTGTCGTATAATATCATTCCTGCCCGATCAATGAAATCTTCAAAATAGTTCAATTCAATTCTTGGTTTTATGGCTTGAATAGAAAAACTTTCAGACATTGTCACGATGCTTAGAATAGCTGTCACACAATCACTGCTTCTTCTTATAAGTTCTTTGCTTCTAAAATATATCGAGAAGGCTCAAAAGCATCTCAAAGCGAAGGTAAACAAAAAGGTAATTAAGGGAAATTGGAACACCATTCAACCGTGTAAAATTTTTCTATTACTTATTTGTATATAAAAGTAGATTTATGATATTAAAATTATTAAATAATCTAATCATTATATTATTTTCTCAGCTTAAAGTTCTTCTTTTTGTAATTCGTAAAATTAATCGATTTTTGTTTGATATGCTAGTGTCAAGTGTCAAACACCGACAAGAAAATACAGACCAGAGACAAGTATACAGACCACAGAAAAGAACAGACAAGTCACATATTGCTGCTAATGACAAAAGATGTGAAACACAGAATTACAGACCATATTTACTTTTAAATCCGGCTTTACGGCTCATGATTCTAAGTATAGGTAAAATGCAACAACAATATCTCTATCGTAAATCGAGTCAAAATCCAAAGTAAACTTCAAGTCCTCCTGCACCTCCAAGAGTTCCTTGTACAGTCTATTTGAAGGGGCAGCGTAAAAAATGTAAATAAACCATACCAGTCGCGACATTTCAACTTTGCTATTGATATTTTCAATGTTGTATTTCATAAATCACTCACAAACGTCTTATTTCCTGAGGTAAAACATTTAAAGTTCTTATTATACTCAAAAGTCACTCAATTCAAGCATTATGAAGCTAATAATTTATCAAATAACTAGCAAGAATCCCAAAATAAAAACAGAATAATGACCTAATGGGTGTTTGACATTTACCTATGAGAGTGGAGGCCTGTGCCCAGCTGTAGGAAGTTAATGAGCTGTAGTGATCAGTGATCAAGTACCTACTTGTTAAAAAATTGTGTGTCAGCTTCAACGTACGACTGGAGTTTACTCTTTACAAACGATTTTAAAATAAACGAGGGTAAATGAACGCATTTTTTATATTACTGAAAGCATGCTTGGTACATTTATTTATATAATTAATATAAATAATTTATTCATTAAAATACATTACATAGTCAAATGTTACCATGGATAAGTCACCGTAAGATTGTAAAAACCGTCAGATTATAATCTAACTCGCGAAATTCCAAACTGTCGAAAGATTAGAATTTAACGCATTATTTTCCGGTAGATTGTAATCTGATAAGTACTTGATTATTTATGTCGAACCCTAACCTAACCTACAAGAAAGAGACAAGAAAACGTAAATAAAATGAATATTTCAAAAATTTACACTCAGAACATTGAACAGTTTACAATCTTTCGACAGTTTAGAATTTCGCGAGTTAGATTATAATCTAACGGTTTTTACAATCTTACGGTGACAGATACATATACATAACGTAACGGAGAAAGTTTGAATTCACTCCCCATAAATTTTTATACCCCGGCCTTCTAAGAAAATCGATTTACAATCGGCTAAACCTGCTCTTATAATTCAGTGTGAGATCTATAGAGAGAACTTTGACTGCTTAGACATAAGACATGGTTAAGATTTATGTTACTCACTTATGTCCATCTTGTTTTAACTCTAAGTAAAGTCTGAGCCAAGTCAAAGTACGCTCTATGGATTTCAGCATCAGTCCGTAGAAGCGACTGTATAATGTGTTATTCGATTTCAGAATATAGATTACTAATTTAATCGTTCAGTCACAACTAGTCTGTCAACGTTTCCATCACTATATGTCCAATGACAATTATAATCACGTGATCTGACGCCATATTTGTTTACCTAGGTTACTTTACTATTTACTCTGTAGTAACTTGGGCAATTTCTATAATTCAAGCAGAGATTGTGACGTTAATTATATTCTCTACAGCCTTTAAGCTAAACATATTAATACTTAATTAAATTTACTTTAAATGCATATAATACTCGAGTTAAATGTTTTTTTTGTTTATTTTTCTTTTTTTAATTATCAATTTTTTTTTATTGAACATTTAGTCCTTTTGTTTTTTTTTCATCTTTTCTTTTCTTTTTTTTCGGTTCTTTTTTTTCTTTTAATATGTTTTATATATTAAATAATATACAAACATATATCTTATACATAATTGTTTTATACTACGTTTAAATTACCTACTTATTCTAAATAAAACAATAAACTAGTAGTTAAGAATAACATATCTACCCCCCCTATATTCTATATTCTTCTATTTGTTCGCAAGGACATACGATTTGCAGATTATCATGATAGTATGTGCATCTGCAATCTATTGTGGGTACTTAGTTGTCGTGGTCTGATATTGATGTGTGGTCCAAAACACAAAAGTCAGAGCCTTTACTTGGACTTTAAGGTGTTAATGGGTTGTTAACTTATAACTTTAGTGTATGTCTATTTTAATATATATTAATCTTGTTTTATTATTATCCTGCTTGTTACTTAATTTGTTTTATTTTCTTTTATTATAATTTTCGCTATCTTTTCACAATAATTTAGAAATTTTTGCCTTATTTCAATATTGCTCATCAGTTTACTGATATAATCTGGTTTTATGTATTTTCCGATCTCTATTTCAATATCATTCCTCTGCTTTCCGAATCTAGGGCATTCCGATATTAAGTGTATAATGTCCTCCGCAACAACTGGATCACATTTGCATGATGGGTTGTCCTTACTTTTAAATCTGTGCAGATAGTATGAGAACCCGCCGTGTCCCGTGAGGATTTGCACTATTATCCAGTTCATTCTGGTCTGTTTTAAGATTTTCTGGACCTGTTTGACATCTGGGTAGAAAAGTTTAGTGGTTCCAGCCATTGAGCCAGAGGTATATCTATTTTCCCATTTGTCGAGAGTGTCTGTTCTGATTGAGCGTTTGACGTAGGATACCGGGCACGCTTCATAGTCCGCCATCGTCCTTTTAAATAGCGCTGCCTCCTTAGCTAGTTGATCGGCCCTCTCGTTGCCTTCAACACCCACATGGGCTTTTATCCAGAAAATTTTTATGATTTTCCCCTGGTTTTTTATTTCTAACAGGTTTTTTCTTATGGAGTGTGCCAATGGATGTGAAGTTGTATGTTTTTTTATCAAGTCAAGAGAAGATTTAAAGTCACTGAGTAGATTAGCTTTCTTGATATTTTTGTCTTTAATAAATTGTACTGCCCTGTCCAACGCATATAATTCCGACTGGAAGATCGTACAGTATGGTTCGAGCTTCAGCTTCACGGGTTTGGTCTCCAAGCCTCCTTCCCACACAGATATAGCCGCTCCTACTTTTCCCTTTATTTTACTCCCATCCGTGAAAGATTACAGCACCATCCATCTCATATTGTGCCATGGTTTCGGGTTCGAGGTTATCTAGACAGGAGTAGACTATACTTATATCGTGGGCGGGGTGTTCTGCCTCCAAGAAGCTGACCCTCTGTTCCAGTTCACGGTTATCGGTCAGACATTCAAGTGGCCGTCCTCTTTTAGCCTCATATAGCTTAGATTGTTCTTGAACCCTTAAGTCCAGGGGAATCATACCAGCTAGCAATATTGCTGAGTGCAACGAGACTGTTTTGTAGGCTTTACACATTTTCTGGGCAAATCACCTTTGTATGGTGTTAAGTTGTTTCTGTATGCCCACTTTTTTAGAAGCCTGAGCCCATGCGCTGGCGTAAAGCACTATTGGTTCTTGTTATCTCCGGATTAAGACCCCATGTGACTTTTGCTGCTCTGGAGAGCTGTTTATAAATATTGAGTGCTTTTGACACATGTTTATTAAATGTTAATTTCGAGTCAATGGTAATGCCCAGGATTTGATTTCGTCTACTAGTGTAATGACTTGCGCTCCCATAGTTAGGTTTGGAGTGTCATAATTTCGTTTCCTGGTTATTAACATTGCGTTTGTTTTGCGTGCTGCGAATTTTAATTTATTTAATATTCCCCAATCATTTATAGTTTCTAATGTAATGTTGGCTTGGCGTTCTATATCTTGGGTGTTCTGTCCGGAGAAAATAAGGACGACATCGTCGGCAAACGCTTGGCTGTATACACTTAGTCCATCCATAATGTTTAGCAAAGGGTCCAGTAATAGGTTCCAGAATATCGGACCACCTATCGAACCCTGCACAGAGCACTTGGTTGTTTTTTTAATATATGTTTCTCCAGCATATGTAACTTCTACATTTCGGTTTTCTAAGTAGCTACTCACAAGATTGCGCAGATTACGAGGGCACGTTTTCTTTATTCTTTCTTTTATATCATATATCAAGTCATAGAGAGCATCCTCTGTACGGCGCTGAGGGACGAAGCCATATTGGCGTGGATTTAATTTCGGAATCACGTGCCATTTCAAGCGAGAAACCATCATCTTCTCCAAGGTTTTACCAAAAATCGATAGGAGTCCGATAGGCCTATAGGATTTAGGGTGGTTATAGTCTGACTTCCCTGGTTTTCTTAAAACGATCACAGTAGCCGTTTTCCAGGGGTCTGGGAAGTGAGCTAATTCCAGGCACTTATTTGCTATATTCAGGAATCACTTGGGGTTATAATTTATTGCAGCTAGGCATATATCAGCCGTAAAGTCATCTGAACCGGGTGCTTTGCGCGGACTAAAACTATTTATTGAATTTTGAAGTTCGTTTAGGGTAAAATACGGGTCGTCACTGCCATTGTTATTTGATTCAGCCGTCATCGACCTTATACGAGAATGATGGGGAGTGTCGTCTAATGGGTTGTCGTCTTCAAAGAAAGTTTCTGTTATTAGTTTTACGGAATCTCCGGGATTGAGTGTTTGTCCATCCTTTACCATGGGTTTGTCGTCGGTTCTTTTCCCTGTTAGTTTGATAACTTTATATATACTATCCCACATACTTTCTCTATCCTGTTTTGAACAAAAGGTTTTCCAGCTTTCGGTGTGGCCAGTATTTGCTTCCTCTTCATATTTTAGTTTTGCCTGAATGTATTCTTCCACCACATATTTCCGTCTAGATTGGGCTGCATTTCTAATTCTTCGCTTCTTAGTTGTAATATCCCTTTTTAGTAACTCTAGGTCGTGTGACCACTAAGGAAGATTAAACTGGTTCTTTCTTCTTAGCTTTGGGAGTACTTTATCGCATGCATATTTTGTTAAGCTTCTTATATACTTGCATATTATATTTTCCAATTCTTCTGTTGTAATTATATGTTCTATGGTATCTTCGGTAATTTTAGCTTCTTGCAGTTGTAGTTTAAATTCGTCTGTGAACTGTGCCCATTTGGCTTTTTTAGTATTATATTTCCTTGTAGATCTATTTAGTTTAAATTGTAAATCCTTTTCTACTCTTATATTAAATGTGATAGTGTTAAGGTCTGAACTTGTGTAACCCTTGTATATCGTCCAATCATCAACCTTGTCCAGCATATCTACGCTACGTGTCTGCAGTAAAACACTGCTCACTAGCTCAAGATTGTTTATTTTACATAATTATTGAAGTACCCACATGATAAAATATATTAACTGTCACACTATAAATATTGTTATACTACATCTTTCCCTTTCTCTAATAAAACAAATGATTATACTGGGTATACTAATTATAACAACTCATTACTAGCGAAATTAACCTAACAACAATTTTCTACTTTTTCATTGATAACATTTTTAATTGATAACATTCTTCCATCCTCCCCCAACCTAAAGAAAAATTGATAATTGATAAGTCTAATATGGTTTTACCATTTGTTGGCATGTTATTGCATCTATAAAATGTACATAATTCCCAATATTAACCAAGCCTTACACGAAATTAAAGTAGTAAGTATTACAATATTAACGACATAAAGAACAATTCATTTCAGGTACAATAATAAGAATGTAAGAGAAGAAAAAAATGCATGCCATTTACTCCAAAAATTTACTGTTCTGAAAAAAATTTATTCTTCAATCGGGCCTGTCGTCTCGTCATCACAGGTTCACGAGACGAAGGATAAGCTTTACGAGGAGTATTTTTATATTCCTGATCACAACCTTCTGCCTTGGTACCCGCGCCGAATTTTACGGTACCCGTACCGCTCGTACCAGGTTGAGCTAGACTTTCATCGCACTCCATTTTTATCTGCTCCCCTGACCCTTCAGCCTCTCTCAACAACTG
Source organism: Erebia palarica (assembly GCA_964035005.1). NCBI lineage: Eukaryota > Metazoa > Arthropoda > Insecta > Lepidoptera > Nymphalidae > Erebia > Erebia palarica. The sequence goes on along the minus strand of OZ035994.1, from coordinate 8,961,149 downwards.
TCTACGCACAAGGTGTCGCCTGTTCCGCCTATATTTACGCCCGTTTGGATCCTCAACTACATACGACCTTGGTTCTCGAGCCTGCTGAACGACTTTTGCGCACTTACGTTCCTTACCGTCTACTATCACAACTTTGTCATTGATGTAAAACGGCGGAAGAACTTTCGCAGCCCTATCATAATTTGATTTTTGTTTCTGTTGCTGCTCCAATAAGGCCCTATAGTTCTTTTCTCGGTCAACTGATTGACTTAATAGTTTGTGACACGTCGGTAATATCGTGTTCAGCCTCCTACCCATTAGAATTTGCGCAGGGGAATCCATGTTTTCCCGTGGTGCAGTTCTAAAATTCAACAACGCTAAGTAAAAATCTTTACCCGAATCAATGGATTTTTTTAACAAACTCTTAACCGTGCGGACACTACGTTCACTCTTACCATTACTCTGAGGGTACAGGGGAGAAGACGTCACGTGCTTAATATCCCCATGCCTTAAGAAAGGTCCGAAACTCACTCGATGAGTATGCCGTGGCCTTAGATTATTTAAACGACTAGATATAGTATGTAACGCACGAAAACGTCCTCAAAATCCTCCACTATATATGGTAGACGACTCTCTCGCCTACTTCAGTAGCACTTGACTCACTACGCAGTGAACGGCTTCCGCAAAATAATTAAATATGCCGGTTTGTGCGGTTAAACTGTGCCACAATTACCCGTCAAAGCTTAATACGAAGTCCAAGATCTCATATCATCAGTAAGTTTTTATATTTGCTTAAGATTTTTTAAGAAAACACGATTTTTAATTTCGATGTTTTTTTAGGTACGACGAACTGACCGGTGTTGCCAGCTAAGTATTGTGGTATTTTGCACATTATTGTGCAAAATAAATAATTTTGTTGTATGATACACGTTGACGTGTGTGAACATTATTAATCTACATCTAGTTATTAATAAAATCAATTTGTTGCCAATAATAAAATATGTTTAAAAAATAATTATTCTAAATAATTATGATTGTTATTAGAAATTATATAAATATAAAAACTAAAATAAATTTTCTTATCAATTATTAATTAATACTTAATTTAGATTTCCAACGGATCCAGTACTACGGATACAGAGGACACGATGTGACGACTGTTGGAAGCCAACTAAATCTTCTATCGTATGTTCTGAGCATTTTAGTTCTGATTCTGTATATTATACAAAAAACGGGCCTAGAAGGCTCAAAAAGGAAGCTGTACCAAGCAAGGTATGTATTAAATAAAGAAAAAAATATATACTCATACTTGATAAATCATACTTGATACTACCTACTAAATTTTATTATTAGACTTACTTAGCTATTGGATAAAATTCGGTTTTCGATTTGATTTGGTATTTTACAATCACATCTTTATTTTATACTTTACTAATTTCAAATCATTATGTTGTTACAGTGCTTGTTTTTATCAGGGACAGAAATAGAATGTTCAACAAACATACAAAAAGTGAATTTATGCTGCAACAAGTTTCCTTTGTCATGACTCACGTCCATCACCATGAATCATCATCCATGTTCGTTAGACTGTGCTAGTAGTGTGATACAAATATAGAAGTTATCTAGTGGTGTGGAAGTAGTATTGTAGTAATATCATTAATGGCTGAAAATGTTATAATGCTGGTTTTTGATTATAATGTTTTTAACAGGAAGCAGCTGCATCCAATATGGAGACTCATACTGAGCACACAACAATACCTTCATGTTCTAAAGAGACGGAGAACCTTATAACCGATTATTTTTCCGACTTAGAATCTATATTCGACACGCCTCGCAAAGCAAAGTGTTACGTATCTCGCGTGAGAGGGAGGCCGTGCGTACACGTCAGTCAAACAAGCCAGCCGGTTGCACACTGCTTTAATGCAAAACGATATCGGCGAGTCGTAGCTCGCACCGCGCATTAACTACATCTACATAACATCCCTTCCCCTTAGGCTAAGAAACACGATTAAACGTACATCTTATTATCAGTATCTAACTATATCGAAGTATCACTGTCGTGATGCGGATCCGTTAACGGTGTCGAGAAAATCGGACTTATTGCCCGTCGCCTGTGCGCGACGTTGCCAGCGCGAGGCGGTGACGATCGGCGATCTACCGGCGCGGGCGTCTCTTCTTGCCCGAGCTCCCGTGCCGATTCTCCTTCCCTTTCTGATTGTGGGACAGTATCGCAGTGGACTGTAGCAGGTGGTGATACGTCTGGTATCACGTCCGGGTCCCAGGTTTGGTCGTCGCTTGCCGCCGAAGATTTTCGTGGTCTAATCTGATCGATATGTCTGGTGATTTCGCTGTCCAAACTTGGCACATATACTACATACATGACATGTCCGATTTTCTTTTTAATAATTCCTTCTATCCAATAGAATTTTTTAGTATCCCTGTTTTTAGTTACCCATACGTTATCATTTTCCTTAAAGTCCGTACGTTGCACTCCTTTGTAATGTTTAGCCTGTGAGTACTGTTTACGTTCGACAGTATGAGTGAGGTCCGTGGACGAGGGTGAAGGCGTGACGGGGTTTAATAAGTCCAGCCGCGAGCGTAGCGCGCGCCCGTATACCAATTCCGCAGGCGACTGATCAGTGGTGCTATGTTTTGAATTCCGGTAATCGAATAAAAATTTAGTAATCCTTTCGTGAAGAGACTTCTTATTAAATCCGTCTAAAACAATACCCTTTAGCCCCTTTTTTACTATTTTTACAAAGCTCTCGGCTTGGCCATTGCTGGCTGGGTGATATACTGGGGATAAAACATGTTCAATACCGTTACGTTTACAAAAATCATTAAATTCTATCGAAGTGAAAGAAGAAAAGTTGTCACTCACCAGCGTATGCGGAACCCCAAAACGTGACATCATATCGTACAATTTATTTATAACGGCCTTCGAATTGTACGACGAAGACATGTCGTAACATTCTACCCATTTACTATATGCATCTACAATGATTAAAAACATATGATTATGAAACGGGCCCAAGAAATCCACATGAATTCGGTGAAATGGGTGCGGCGGCAGCAGCCAGGGCGCGAGCGGGGCGTGCGGCGGCGCGGGGCGCAGCGCGCAGCAGACGCCGCACGTCGCTGCCAGCGCTTCCAGCGCCGCGTCTATGTCCGGGAACCACAGCCGCTTGCGAGCCTCCGCCTTCATTTTCACTACCCCAAAATGTGAACTATGTAGTTCTTTACAAATAGTGTTTTGTAGGTTAGGGGGAATAACGACTTTGTGTCCACGCATTAGAATACCATTTTCGTACGACAACTGTGACCGACAATTAAAGAAGGATTTTAAATTTACGTCAGTTATTTTCCTAGGCCAGCCGTTCATTACGTACTGTATAACTGTAGCTAGGTGAGGGTCGCGCGCCGTTTCGCGCCGTAGGTCATTCAGTGTCACCGGCAGGTCGCCGTCCACTACGAAGTTGACGTAGGTCGCGCGATCTTCGCACTCCGCGAGCTCTTCGCGAGTTTCCGCGAGCCCCCCCTCCTTGCTTGCCCTAGATAAATAATCCGCGCTGTTTCGCTTGCTATCTATATATTCTATAGTATAATTGTACGCAGTTAGGAATATGGCGTACCTCTGCAGGCGGTTTGCGGACACTTCAGGGACGCCTTTGTGTGGCCCGAATATTGCCAGCAAAGGTTTATGATCCGTTCGTAATGTAAAGGCCTCGGACCGACCATACAAGTACTGATGGAACCGCCTTATGCCGAAAATGATAGCCGTAGCTTCTTTTTGAATTTGAGCGTAATTTTTTTCCGCCGAGTTCAACGTGCGAGAAGCGTACGATATCGGTCTTTCTAACCCGTCACTGCCGACTTGTGACAGTACGGCACCTAACCCGGTCGGCGACGCATCTACAGTCAATATTAGCTTGGCACTAGGGTTAAAATGTGCTAGTGTCTTATCAGACGCTAAAATATTTTTTATTCGAATGAATGCGTCATCATGAATGGCAGTCCACTCCCACTTGGTATTTTTATTTAACAGATTATATAATGGACTTAATACGGATGACGCATCGGGTACAAAGTTCCTATAATAATTAGTAAGACCCAGAAACGACTGTAGTTGTGACACGTTTGTAGGCTTAGGGGCTTGTAATATAGCCTTTACCTTATCGAGCGACTTCCTAATTCCGTATCTGTCTATGACGTGGCCTAAGTATGAAATCTCATCTCTAAAGAATTCACATTTACTCATCTGTACCGTTAAGCCCGCGTCATCTAAGCGTTGTAACACCGTATACAGCCTATGTTTATGCTGGTCTTTATTCGCTCCCGTGATGAGAATGTCGTCCAATAGAAATATGATTCCATCTATACCCGAGAGCAGGCATTCCATCGCCCGCTGGAAAACGGCCGGCGCGCTCGACAACCCAAAAACTAAACGGGTAAAATTGAAGAGACCGCGATGAGTGTTGATGCATGTTAGACTTTGTGAATCTTCATCTAAAATAAATTGATTGTATGCCATAGATAAATCAATTTTACTAAATTGTACGCCCCCATGTAATTTAGCTAACAAGTCATTCACTGTCGGCAACGGATATTGGTCTATAACCAACTGTTTATTTATTGTAACTGAATAGTCGGCACATAATCGAATGCTGCCGTTTTTCTTCAAAACAGGTACCACCGGCGATGCATACTCAGAGTGTTCGACAGGTTTCAAAATGCCTAAAGATAATAACCGATCCAGTTCCCTGTCTATTTTATCCTTTAACGCGTAAGGTACAGATCTTGCTTTAATAAAAATCGGCTTAGCATCCGGTTTTAGGTGTAAGCTTATTTTATACTTGTTAAACGATCCAAGATTGTCAGAGAACACATTAGGAAACTGATTAGTGAGTTGTTTGACAATATTAGACTCGCACCCGGCCTGCACTTCCGTGCTTACCGCATGTACGGCCGCGCCCCTGGCGGGTGCTAGTTCAAGGTCAAACTCGCGAATGAAATCCCGGCCTAGCAATGGCGGTCCGCTTGCGCACGCTACATAAACATTCAATACTTGCGTACGACCATTATATGATATAGGCAATAATACAACCCCGATTATTTTAATATTTTCACCCGTATAACTAAATAACTTTTTTGTGGTGACTGTCAATGGTAGTTGTTTAAAATGAGACTTGTAGGTATTTTCTGAAATGACGCTTACCGCAGAACCACTATCGATTTCGAATTCCAAAGCCAGACCACTGATCATGACGCGCTCCGTCATCGGTTTTCCTTTTACGCATCGTATATTATAAAAAGACTCACCGTCGTCTCCGTCGTCCACAGTACCTTCATCCACGTATTTTACTTTCCCCTCGTTAGGGCACATCTTCCGTAAGTGACCCCTATTATTGCACTTTTTACATTTGTAGGTTTTGAATCGACACTGATTAGACTTATGGTTGGTGAACCCACACACACTGCACTTTTCCTTCTTGGTAACGTTAAACACGGTGTCAGGACTCGCTGCGCCGACGCTGCTTGCGCCCGGCGCTTCCTGTGACGAGGCCTGTCGCGCACACCGCACGCTCTCGGCCAGATCGATGGCCTTAGCGAGGGTCAGCTCCCGCTGGTTTTGCGCGAACAACTTGTCCCGCTCACGTCCTGCTACCATGCCCATAATAAATTTATCCAACAAGGCTTCCTCCAAGTTCTTGAATTCACAGTGAGCTGCTAATCCTCTTATCCTGGCTGCCCATTGAGTGTGACTTTCTCCTGGTCGCTGTGTTGCGGCGTAAAATGTCGACTTTTCCGCAAACCCGAGCCTTTTTGGTGTGAAGTGATCGTCGAGTAGTTTCACTAACTCTTCATATCCTAATTCTTCCACCTTCTTGGGTAACGCCAGGTCACTCGCTAACTTGAATGATGACTCACATAACGATGTTAACAAAATGGCCCTCCTCTTAGTTGTTGCTTTGTCCGTTATTGAGTTTATGTCGTTGGCAATAAACCATTGATTTAAACGCGACTTGTAGCTGTCCCATTCTTGTGAGAGATGGTCAAAAGTCGAAAGGACTCCATAAGTCGCTCCCGTAGACATTTTCACCAATTTCAAATACCCTCGTCGTCGCCACTGTTAATGTTAATCCAATGTGCTTTGCACGCGTGGGTTCGAATCCCATCCTCGTCGCCACTGTTACGTATCTCGCGTGAGAGGGAGGCCGTGCGTACACGTCAGTCAAACAAGCCAGCCGGTTGCACACTGCTTTAATGCAAAACGATATCGGCGAGTCGCAGCTCGCACCGCGCATTAACTACATCTACATAACACAAAGTTACGTAAGCAATTACGAAACAAAATAAAACAAGAACGTAAACATAGGGCTGTCATTAGCTCATTAAGAAAAAAAAATTATCGACTAAAAAAAAAGAATGTCTCTCTTAAAAACATTATTTGCACTTTGAAAAAACAAAGATTTATAAATGAAGATGTGCAAAACGCTTTGGAAGGAAATCTATTTGCTGCAAATTTATACTCTCAAATGAACAAAAAAATTAAAGGTAAAAGTAAAAGGCCTGCTAAGTACACACCAGAATTCCGAAAGTTTTGTTTGACCCTTCATTTTTTGTCTCCACGCGCTTATAGCTTTGTGAGACCGAAATTTGATACATGTCTACCGCATCCTAAAACGATTACAAAATGGTATTGTAATATAGACGGGTCCCCGGGATTTACTGAAGATGCTTTCCAAACACTTAAATCAAAACGAGAGCAGTCTGAGAATAATTTAATCTGTGCGCTAGTCGCTGATGAAATGGCTATTCGACAGCAGAAATGCTGGAACAGTAAAACTCACAAAGACGAGGGACTCATAGATATAGCCACTGGTCCAGATGAAAATATTAACACGAAGGCTTCTGAGGCTTATGTTTTTATGTTAGTCTCTTTAAACGAACCTTGGAAGTTACCAGTGGCCTATTTTCTTATTCACGGGCTAACGGGTGTGCAAAAAGCTAATATTATTAAAATGATTCTTGACAAATGTAACGACGTAGGAGTGGATGTTGTTTCATTGACTTTCGACGGGCATCCTACTAACCTGACTGCTATGGAAATTTTGGGCTGTAAAGTAAAATGTGATCCGACACAACTTAAAACAACATTTAAGCATCCCACTGCCAATTATAACATCGCTGTCTTATTAGATCCGTGTCACATGGTCAAATTGATAAGGAATCATTTTGAATCCAAAGAATGTTTATTAAATGAAGATAAAAAATATATATGTTAGGAATATGTTAAAAAACTGTGCGATTTGCAAAGTGAAACTGGTTTAAGGCTTGCAAATAAACTTACAAAAAAGCATATTTTTTTTAGAAATTCGATTATGAACGTGAAACTTGCAACACAAGTACTCAGTAGGAGTGTTGCAACAGCTTTGGAGTTGTGTCGTGTCAAGTTGAAAATTCCTGGTTTTGAGGAGAGTAAAGATACTGAAGAATTTATAATGCTTATGAATAACGTGTTCGATGTATTCAATAGTCGAAATCTCAGTCAACACGGTTTTGCCCATCCGTTGTTGGCGTTTAATAAAGAGGAAGTATTTAGTTTATTGCAAAAAGCAAAACAATACATTTTGAATTTAAGTGTAAAAACGTCTAGAAAACGAACCTATAAAGAACATGAGCAGTCCAAAAAAATCATTTTTAAAAATTTTACGCCTGTGCTGCAATCCCAAGTATTTACTGGCTTTTTAGGAATACTCATATGTATTGAGAGCCTAAAAAAATTATACGATTCATTGATACCTACAAAAAAAGTTAAATATTTAACCACCTACCGCTTCAGCCAGGATCATATTTAAATATTTTTTGGTGCTGTACGCATGCATGGAGGGTACAATGATAACCCAAATGCGAAACAATTCAAGGGTATTTATAGAAAACTTCTTTGCCACATGGAACTCAAAGCTGCTGATTCGGGTAATTGTGTGCCTTTAGAATGTGTAAGTATCCTTACTTGTACATCTGCAGTAAAATGCATCAATGAAACTACGGCTCATTCGCGGGTAGACGATGAAAACGAGTGCGAAAGTCTTAGTGTTCGTGCACTAGACATTAAGGTGACAGATGACGACCTATCTTTACTAATTGACCCTGAACATACAGATTATTTTGAGCAAATAATAGGATATATAGCGGGGTTTGTTGTTCGACGTATCTGCAAGCTGATCAAATGCAGTAGCTGCGCTGAAGTTATTCAGTCTAACGAACGGTTATATTTCCATAAATTGGTCAGTGCTCGTGATGAAGGTGGCCTCGTATATGCATCAGAAGATGCTTTTAAAATTTGTAAGGCAGCGGAATACGTGATCAGGGATTTAATGAAGCAGGGTCACACAGTGACAGAGTCCTCAAACTTTAAAAAGATATTTATCAAAATAATTAGTCAATTTGTTGGGAATAATTATTTTAAAAGCATGGGTGATTGCAGTCAACAGCACAAAGCGAGCCTTTTAAAACTTGTTATAGAAAAATATTTGCAAATAAGGTGCCACCATATTTGTAAATCCGATAACATCACTTTAGAAATTAAATCTAAAAGGAAAGTTTTCCGAAAACAAACACAAAGAGACGGGTTTTAATTTTTTTTTAATTGTTATTATAAGGCAGTAAAGAGTATTTTCAATGTTTAAGTTCTTTAGTTTTAGTAGCTATATCATCAGACCCTGAATATCATCTGGGATCAGAGTACTTGTCAAGACGAATCAAACGAGCCTAAACTCGATAGAGTTACGTAGTTTCATTGCAGAGTTCCGTTAAGCACCTTTCAGCGCCATCGTCAGACCCTGGATATCATCTGCGAACAGAGTACTTGTCAACACGAATCAAACGAGCCCAAACTCGATAGAGTTACGTAGTTTCATTGCAGAGTTCCGTTAAGCACCTTTCAGCGCCCTCGTCAGACCCTGGATATCATCTGCGACCAGAGAGCTTGTCAAGAGTTCACTTGAATCTCCAAGAGATATCACGAGAAAACGGGTAGACAAATTTTTAAGATTAATAATAAATTGTATTTAAATTATATTTTGAGTTTTATTTTGATAAATTAAAAAATCACCACTGGAAATAAAAAATGGCAAATTATATAATATGATTACATGGTTATGATTGACATTTACAATAATATATGTACATAGTCTTGCAAGAATATCGATTTTGAAGGATTTTGAATTCATTGTTCTGCTCGGAACCTAGAAACCGATTGCAGCGCCACCTACCGGTTCCAATTGTAGATAACTATCTTGGGACACCAATAAGCACACACTAAAAATTCCATCAGAATCAGTCCAGCCGATATTTAGATAATGAAATAAATAAATAATTAATATTCAAAAATAAAGTAATTACCTACTGATTAAGGTATTTTCCTTGTAAACTATTGATTTACATTAAACAAACAGTTTTACAAACGCATAGAATAAATATAATCATTAAAAACATAATTTTATCCTACACCTTATTTCGAATTGATTTATCTACAAAATTGTGCAAACTTTTACGTTGCTGGTATCCCTAGGTTGAAGCTACGTCATGACCCCGCCCCCCGCTACACTCACACATAGACGTGGCGGGGCCGGTTTATCGCGCATTGTTTGTTTGCGTTACTCCATCTAGACGTGTAAGAATTCATTGGCCGTTGCGTTGTCTGTTATCAGTTCAGCCGGAATGCCATGCCTGCCAAATTGTTCCTTCATCGCTCTAATTACCGACTTACTGTTAATTCCGTTTAATTCATTAACTTCAACAAAGTTGGAAAAATAATTGACTAAAATAAGATACTACTTTTTCGCATACTCGAATATATCTGACCCAACTTTGAACCAGGGCACCGCAGGTACAGCGTGCGGCAAAAGCGGTTCACGGCGCGGCGCTGACGCATGACGTTCGCAAGACACACATCACGGATAACGCGCTCGATATCCCGTGACATACCTATCCAGAATATCACTTGCCTTGCGCGCCGTTTGCACCGCTCGATACCGAGGTGTCCCTCGTGAATTCTTTCTAGCATATCTCCTCGCAATGCTACCGGTATGAATAACAAATAGTCCTTTAATATCAACCCGTCTATAAACTGCAGACTCTCACAGTATGACCAATATACCCTAAGATTAACTTTCACCTCATATTTATTTTTAGGCCATCCATCCATTATATATTTCACTAAGTCTTGACATTCCTCATCTCTGGCTATGTGCTCCTTAACCAAATTTAATTTCTGATCACTAAATTGCAAATTACTAATCATAAAACAAGTTTGAGCCTCTAAACTTTCATTCAAATTTTCATACATGCAGTCAGATAACGGTGCTCGAGATAACGTATCCGCTATATACATATATTTTCCTGGAGTATATACTACCTTAAAATCATACTTTTGAACTCTTAATAACATGCGCTGTAACCTGGCAGGCACGGAAGACAACGGTTTCATAAAAATCGCTTCAAGGGGTTTATGATCACTTTGTACAGTCACGTCGCTTCTCCCAAAGATATACTGACTGAAACGCTCACATGCAAAGACAAAGGCGAGCATTTCTTTTTCAATTTGCGCATAACGGACCTCGCAACTGTTGAGAGTCAGAGAACTGAACTCAACTGGGCGACCCGCCTGGAGAAGCGCCACGCCAAGTGCCTCTGAGCTCGAGTCAACTTGCAGCACAACAGGAAGCTCCGTGGAGTACAGCGCTAATACCGGTGCCGATGCAACTTTACTTTTCAGTGACCTCACCGCCTCCGAATGCACCGCATCCCAAACCCATTCTGTATTCTTTTTGAGAAGACTCCTAAGCACAGCTACTGATTGCGAATAATTCGGTACGTTGCGAATAACTTGGCTAGGTAATTAACCATACCTAGAAATCGCTCTAACGATTTTCTATCGCTAGGTTCAGGCATTTCCAAAATAGCTTTCACTTTGTTTACATCTGGCCTCATACCGCGCTCATCAAAAATATGCCCTAAATACGTAATCTCTTTAACACCGAATTTCCATTTATCTTTATTAAATTTCATGCCTATTTCCCTCTAATAACCGTTTTAAACGTAAATCGTGTTCTTCCCGAGTCTTACCCCACACGACAATGTCGTCTATAAATGAGTCGTTCCAGGTCTTCCAGGTTCTGACGTACTCTCGCATGAAACATCTCTGGTGCACAGCTTATGCCATACGGTAATCTCAGGAACTGGTATCTCCCGAATGGTGTGCTGAAGGTACACAGGTCCGCGCTGGCCCCGTCCAGCTGCAGCATCCAGAAGCCACAGCGAGCGTCTAGAACACTGAAGAAACACGCAAAGCCTTGACGCAAGATCGGTCACCGTAGGCAGAGTGAAGTGCGCGCGCCTGATCGCACAGTTTAACGGTCGCGGGTCCAAGCACACACGTATGTCTCCGTTCTTTTTCGCAGTCATTACGATAGCATTGACCCATTCGGTCGAATATTGGACTTTACGGATTACTTCCAGCTCCTCCATACGCTGTAACTCATCGTAAAGCTTATCCCTAAGCCCTAGTGGAATTTTCCGTGATGGACATATACTCGGTTGCACAGATTTATCTATCTTTCATCTTATCAACATCTTATGAATTCCTGGCAACTTCCCTAGACCCGAAAATAAGTCGGTATAACTCTTATCTATGTCAAGTATATCCACCCGTTGTATCAAGCCTAACTTCACACAGGCACTTAATCCTAGTATATTTTGACATTGCATGTTACATATTACAAATTTTATATTATATTTAAGCTGCTTATAATTAACTAATAAGTTACACTGTCCGATTATTGGTACAATATTGCCCGTATAAGAATGTACTCGTCCACTGTAAGGGCTTAAATTATTAATACTGAAGCCTAAATTTACATAATCGAATTTCGATAAAATATTCAACATCGATCCCGTGTCTAATTTAAATGATAAGGGCTTACCAAAAAAGTCCAATATTTCTGTCCATTCTTTTGACCGCATTTGATTTTTTTCACTATTACCAATCACATTCACATAGATGATATCATCATCAGAGTCTTCCGACGCAACACATTCACTAAGATTATGCACCCGCTTACCGACCATTGAACACACGCGAGCAAAATGACCGCGCCCTCTACAGGCAAAACATGTCGCCTGGAAAGCTGGACACCATTGCACCTCACAAAAATCACTCCCGCAACGACGGCACGCACGGCGCTCTTTGCGCGCGTCCCCGCGCTCCTGCTCGCGCACCCCGTCAGCTCCACGCCAGGAGCTGCGTGCGCGCCTCGGCTGCGAAGCTGGGCTCGCCCAGCCGCGGCCTCGCGAGCGCTGCGCCCACCCACCGCGTCAACCCGTCCACTCGAGCTAGCTTCCTCTATTTGTCCACTTTCGTGTCTTGATATCCCATCGGCCTCACATATTTGTACCGCCTTCGATAAATTTAAGTCGTCGGTCCTCAGTAATCGATCTCTAACGACATTATTAGTTATACCGCAAACAATACGGTCTTTTATCAATTCGTCCGTTAAATGCTCAAACTTACAATCCTGGCTGAGTAATTTGAGCGCAGTTACGTATTTGCCGATTGTTTCGCCGTCACTTTGGTTTCTCGTAAAGAACTTAAATCGCAGCATCGTGACATTCACTTTTTGAGTTCCAAAGTAGGCATCAAATTTAGCTTTTAAACACTTTAAATTTTCTGCACTTTCGTCCTTGGCATACGTAAATGTCGAAAATATTTCATAACCTTCAGGACCGATTAGATTTATTAGCAAGCTGGCCTGCACATCAGGTGTCTCCTTTATTGTGCCTGATGCCTTAAGAAATATCTCAAACTGCTTCCACCATTTAGTCCACGCGTCGGCCCGCGCCGCAGGGTTGCCCTCGATACTTAGCTCCGGCGGCGGTCGCGCGTGCTCCATTATTATTATTTATTCACTTGCGTACTATTCTCAACACAACACGCAAATAACTCTCTCCAACCCCGAAATACATTTAAAAACTTATCCCACCGCTGTCACCATGTAGTAAAACACTGCTCACTAGCTCAAGACTGTTTATTTTACATAATTATTGAAGCACCCACATGATAAAATATATTAACTGTCACACTATAAATATTGTTATACTACAATGTCGTAATATCAACCCTGCTCGTAAATAGTTTTCCATCTCTGACTGTTTCAAAAGTAGGCTCGTCCCCGAAATTCAATATGCGAAGATCCAGTTCATTTAAGAAAGAAGATAGATCTGATCCTCGTTGGTTTTCCTTTGAGCTTCCCCACCAAGTACTCCAAGCGTTAACGTCTCCCCTCACGATCAGGTTCCTAGTATTCACTTTTTAAACTATTGTTTTAACGTGATCCAGATATGGTTCAAGAGGTTCATAAACTTCGAAGTAAACCAATAGTAGGTTAAGCATTAGATTTTTAGTTTTGATAGAAACATACGCTATATTTTCATTTGTTAATTGCGGTCTTTACCGGTTTACTTCAACCTTGAGTCTTTTGCACCACTCTGATTCCATTATACTGTTTTACAAAGCCGTCTGCTCCTACATAGGGTTCCTGAACGAGAGAAACGTCGGCGTTCCTGCTTACTGCTTCATTAAGGAGTTCTTGTGTGGCTAATCTTTTTCTTTGCAAGTTTGCCTGTACAACAGATATTCTATTTAATACTTTGGCTAGCAGTATGAAACGCTTGAACGCGCTATGCTGTCCCATTTTTTGCGGGTGGGGCACTCCCTGTCGAAAGCGCTGTGGTCCGTTCCTTCAAGTTTGGCCATATGACAGTTTCTACAGCATGGAATGTCGCCAATCACCCAGGTAGGACAGTCAGCACGGAGGTACGGTCCAGCACAATGGCTGCAGCGGTCCACTGTATGCTTACACATTTTCTTACCATGCCCATATCCCAAGCATCTGCTGCATTGTACTAATGGTGATTCGTCAAATACTTGGCATCTCTGTAAATCGATATGCGCGTAAATACGTGTCTTATCGATGTAAGCGCTTGCCACACCCTCGGTGAAACTTGCAGTATGGCATGAAATTCGTGGGGGTTCCTTGCATTGCGTCGGTATTTGACTATTGCTCTATAGTCTTCCTCAAAAATGTCTCTCAGGGCTTCTTTGTTCTGGGTCTTGAGTGAAGCTTGAATATCCTCGTTGGTGTTGTAGGTTAAAACATTTTTAATTATAATGAGCGGGTCTTTATTTTTAGCATCGTCAATCTTTAGGGTGACATCTGTTTTCAATCCCTCCTTAAGGTCAATTAAGTAGGTTTTTGAAAAACAGCTTATCACTACCTTGTGATTTTTTGCCTTCCTGATGCGTCCCACTTTGACACCACTCACATGTGCGTTAGCAGCCCCTCGGATTTTATGGAGGACATCTTCACTCGTATCTTTTTAAATTTTTAATGATACTACTATTATTGAGTGATTTTGCTTATCTGCTGGTCGAGCTGCCATATCCGCGTACGTCACATGTTTTTTCGATTCTTCCACTAGCTGTTTCGTGATTTCAGCAGTTTGGGGCAGCTGTTGTTGCTGGTTATTAGATAGTTGGTCAAGGACATCGAAAACTATGATTTGACGTAGGGATTTGACTTCGGTTAAGATTTCATTGATCGAACGTCTGCATTTTTGACACCTTCCGCCAGTTCCGCTAGACGGCCCGCGTACTCCCGCTCCCGCTTCTGGTGTTTGCGCGTGTTTTTTCGAGTTGGATTTGGAGAGTTTGTCGCGATTCGCTCAAGCGCAGTATTATTTCGTACATTGCGGCAAGATTTTCTAAAACTTGCTCTAAGAATAATCTGTTTGCCGTTGCTGGTAACGTGGCCATAGATTGTTGGGTAGGCTCACCTATTGAGGTTCTGCAAGACTGGCTGGTTTTTGTTACTTGCGTGTCAGTGTCACTTGTGTCTGATGGGCTCAATTCTTCCATCGCCTTTGTGAGGACTTTCTTTCTCATTGTCTCCACCCTTTTGCTAGTTTTTGATTCGACAGCCTTTCTTGTTCCTCTACCGGACGTACTCGGTTGGGACAAATTGGATGTTATATTGCGAAGCAGCGATTCACACCTAGACAGTAATATCGCTACCGCTTATGACTCGTGGCAAGCGACAGCGAGTGACGTGCCCGAGCTCGATTACCTACGCCGTGCGAACAGGTTTTGGATGCGTTTGGTTCGCGCAGTACGCTGTGCACACGTCTGCTCACTGCCGCGGTACGGAGGGAACTTGTCCGTCCGTGGTTTGTTTGATGGCTTCGAACATGGCTAGTTACCGCCCTACGGAAAAAGACGTGTACCCTCTTGGACTGCATCAATTACCAGCCGGTGAGACCGCAATCAATGGCTAATAGGCCTACCACTGCACTAAAGGGTTAACACTGCACTTTTCACAGGGACCCTTACACATGAATCCGAGTAGTGTAATAGCATTTAGGGAGGAAGGGTCCCTAAATTGGTCCTTATACCTGTGTAATAAGTGACGCCCTAATTTGCGGCCACGCCCACCCTTACCACAGGGCCCTGTGAAAAGTGCAGTGTAATAGGCCTATAACTTGTATTGGATAAAAAAAAAACAAGACGACCTGCTAGTATATTTCCCAGCGGTGCCAAAAGGTGGTACCACTTTTAGGTGATTTTTCGGATCTTGTAGAATTAATTCTTAATTTTTTGTATAAAACTAAAGTGAAACAGAACGCAAATTGAAACAACGCAAAGCGACTGTCATCTCTGGTAATTCTTATTGCAACTTGGAAAGTAACAAACATGCGTTGGAAACTAACTGACGTTTATTTGTCAAACTACCTAGCATACCTCCCCTTTTTTTTTTTAATCTTTATTTTGTGACGGAGCTTTATCACTTCGTGATTATGTCGGCCCCGTAAAAAAAATCACTTTCAATACAGAGTTAAACTTAAATATAAACTAAAACAAAGCATCTTTTTATGTTTCCTTAGCAATCTGTTTGAAATTGACCGGTAATGATTCCTCTAGTAAATTAATGTAACTTAGTTGTTGGTCAGGGCGTGGGGAAGGTCGCTCGTGCGATATCGGTAGACGCGACAATGCGTCCGCAGGGCCATTGTGTTCCGGACGCACAAACTCGATTGAAAAATCATAACCAGCTAGTCGCACGGCCCACCGCTGTAATCTACTAGCCGCAGACCATTTTTGTTACCGAAAATAAACGTTAAAGGTTTATGGTCGGTTTTCAAAACAAAATGCCTACCAGATAAAAACTGATGGTGTTTCGTTATACCAAAATATATAGCCAAAGCCTCCTTATCCATTATTATATATTATTATCAGCTAAAGAAGCCAGAGATCAAACAAAAAAGGTAAATACCGTGTGCCTGGAATTCCCAACTAAACCTAGTGTTTGTGGACAATGTTACGCAGAAATCCACATCCAAATTAATCCTTAGTTTTTCTATGATTTAATTAGATTTTTATAATTGTGATTTTGACTGCTTTGGATGAATAAATAAAAAATAATATTTTTCTAATACAGTTTTACTCATTCAATTTTTATCTTTATATTACATCAAATATAGTCCAATTTTCATCAAATCGGGTAGCGTTTTAACTGAACTAATCAATGAAGTCATCTTTGAATCTTCATCTAGCAAGCCAAGCTCTATAAAATAATATGAATTTGTGGGATCACAGCGGACCCCACGGCCTTCTGATAAAGTCAACGACGTATCCTGCCGATAGCCCACATGGCGTGCTACACAAGTTACTTAAAATTAGACGTGGCGGAGGTGGAAGAAATCGCATGGTAGGCGTGCCGCCCACAGGGCTTGCTGCGCTAGTAAAACCTAAGTAAGTAAAAAAAATAAGTATGGCGGTGAGAGTGTTAAATTTGGGATAAATTTACCACAATAATTGTTACAATAATAATGTAAACTTCTCAATAATGCTTTTCTCTGATTCAAATAATAAAATTTTACTAATTTTTTCTTATTGCAGAATTTACCACCTGGGCAACAGGCAATTAAAACTTGCAAGAATTGAACCTCAATTTGTGTCCAGAAACTAATAACGAGGTTTCTTAAAACAGAATACTTCATACTTCAACACATTGCAGGCTCCAATTTGAGAATGAGTCTCCTCTCGGAATGAAAACGGTTTGGTCATAGTCCACCAAGCTGGCCAACACGGGGGCGTTGCAGCATGATTATATTTTTACTCATCATTTCAACCAGCCAGCGCCCACTACTGAGTAGGAGCCTCCTGTTAGAATGCTTAGGGTTCAGCCATAGTCCACTACGCCAACAAGAGGCCCTCCGATCATGATTACCATTTTTTTTTAAAAAATACTGCTGTTTTTGGTTTTAGATATGCATACTTCTTAGAAGTTCTAATAACCGTTTCAAAATTATGGGCACAAAGGAGAGCTGCAATAAATAAATTTTAAAATTAGTCTATTTTTATTATTAATATTATCACGTCATTCAAACAGAAACAGTTTTGTTTGTAAGGTTTACATTCAACTGATAATATAAATTTATACTAATATTATAAAAGCGAAATATTGAATGTATGGATGGATAGAAGCGATAGATTATAGTCTCGAATAACACATCGGCTAGTTTTTTTTTCCGGAAAAAAACCGCGGGAACCAAAAAGCATCAATTCACGCGGACGGAGTCGGGGCATCAGATAGTTCATTATAAAATACGAATTTAGTGTTTTTCAAAATATCATGTTTAATTATTTATTAAGTATATATTTTGTGATAATTTTATATCGATTATGTATCGATAATACCAGCCTTAACCCCCCCCCCCCTTAAACTCCGCCCATACGCCATTTTTACTCACCGGATGCTTCAATTTAAATTTGATAGTTCATATCCTTCTCAATATACATATCAAAGAGTTAACTAGAGTTTACGTCGTTCTCAACTTCTCTTTCACACTCGTCTTAAATTTTAGGTGCTTTGAATAAGTAGCTGGCAAAATGTAACATAACATAGAAAATACAACGAAAACTACATTATCTTTTAAATATGTTTAAGTTATTACAACCAACATCTATTCTATGAACTTTTAATACATTTCTACTAGAAAAAAATGAAAGGTTACATTTTACACTAAAAAGTTACTTTTTTATTTATTTCAGGTAACTTTTGACATTACCGTGCTGGCAACACTGATATTTCCAGTGTAACACATGTTTTACGAATATGTAGACGGGCATTGTAGATCATAAAATAAAACAATCGTCAAATTCAATTTTTTTTTATTACAACATGTAGTACATATTTTCAAATCATTTTATTGACTGTGGAGTTGAAACTCGAAACCAACTCGAACTCACACAAGTGAATCTACCTGGTCCGGAATGTTCCTACGTTAATAATAAAATACGTTTAAAACTTTATAATATAAATTACCCTATTTAAGTATATACAATGGTACTGATTACATACATACTTAAACTATCGTATACACTGAGGCCAATTCTGCCCCCCGATTGTGTAAGGGAATCGTTATCGTAACTGTTTGTCAAACGGATAATTCGACCTATATACTTAAGGAGTTCATAGATGAACTGCCTGCACGTCAAGAAGCATGTATGAACTCCTTCAGACACTGGCGAAGTGCATTGTGCAGGCTTGGCACTACTCAAAGCCATAAAACTAAGAGAAGAAGAAGAAGAACAGTTCGAGTAATACGTTTTCAGCTGTCAAATGATTATGATTTGCCTCTGTGGTGTGTACAACAACTCTCTCAACTAAACTAAATTGAAAGCTATTTATATTCCTGTCCCTTTTTTATTACTCCCTGCAAAAAGGGACAGATCTAGATTTAGAGCTGTCATTTTAGTTTAGAGATTGTGAACAGAATTGACCTCACTATCGATCGAGTAATTAATACCCTAATTACTGTTCCACAAACTTATCTGGTCCGGTGGCCAAAATTGGAACAAATTTTTATGCCTGTTTTTGTTTTTATTTTATTTTCCATGATATAGCGACGCTGTCACCGGGTCAAATAAGTTTGTGGGGACTATACCTATTTATAACATTACATAAAATCTAAATAATTAAATGAATTATAGGAGCCTATAAAGTAAATATTATTTAACTGGCAGGTCTAAAAGTAATAATATCCCGTTCACTATGTTCCTGCAAGAAAAGGATAGGGCTACTTTTAGACGTGGATTAATTTTTTGTGTACCAACGAATATACTAAATATAATAAACTTGTCTATCAATAAATATTACTTTTATTGTTGAAAAAAAAAACGAATATACACTATTGACATGATAACAGAATGTTTTTTTTTTGGAGCGGTGAATGAGGCGAAAACTAAGGCCTCCTTGCACAAGGACGCTTTAATTTAGTTAGTTAATTTCTTTAATGCTGTCACTTTTTATTGTATTCTAGTTTGCATGATAACATTAACTATTAATACTTAATTGCGAACTCCCATAGCACACTTTTTACTTTTTTGGGCGGTAGGGGCAAATTTTTTAATTTTGCACTAAATAACCGAATAACCGTAACCGTTGGAACCGTATATAGCTATTATAGTAGCCATACTATAATATCATTATCATCATCAGTCTGTGTTTAGTTTTCAACGAAAACAACCGTGTCTAAAATCGTAATGCTAGCAGCGTGATCTGCTGACTCCGCGTTCCGATCGCCGTCGGTCGAGTGCGAGCGGACCTAGTTCCGCGTTTCGTTGCGTCAGGTTTATTATAATAAACAATATATTACTTAATATTAAATCGCAGCTATTCAACACATATACTGAAACTATGAATACACCAATTAAAATAATAACAGAAACGGAGCAAATGCTTTTTGAAGCATATACCGAAAAAAAGGCTGAAAATGAGAAATGGCTCCGGGACCAAATGAAATTATTATCCAATCAGAACTCTATGAATACCAGCCAGAATACTGCTGCCAAGGTAAGCTCACCCCAACGTACTGAAGATGAGATGGATGAGGAGGATCTAACCAGAGAGACAGAGTGGATCTGAGTTAAAAGTAGGAAGTGAAGAAAATTTAACACCTCACCTGCGCAGTCCACATCAATGACAACTCCACAACATATATTGATAACGAAAGGACTAAGAATGTCCCGCCACCCCCGCCAGCAATTGTAGACGGCGTAACAAATTGCCAGTCATTCTATGACTTATTGAAAGAGGGTCAACCAGGGGATTATCTTTCCGAATTGAAATGTTAAATGGCAACAATATCAAAATAAATGCCAATAATGAAGATTCATATCGATCCATCACTAAAATATTGAACGCAGGGAATTTCTTGTGGCATTATTTTCAAAACAAGCAAGAGAGGTCAATCAGAGTCATGGCCAAAAAGAGGCATTACACCTTTAAGCAAGAACGAATAATTGAAGACCTTCAAAGTAAGGGGTTTCAGCTTGAAAACGTTGTTAACAAGCTGAGATGGAAAAGTAAGGCACGGCTGAACATTTTTCTGCTTAGTTTAAAAAAAGGAGAAGATATTAATAAAAAATATGGAGTCACCTCCATTCTAGGATGCAAAGTGGAAATTCACCCACTGAGATCATCGAAGCTCGTACCGCAGTGCAAAAGTGTCAAACCAGAAAAAGTGCACACCCAGAAGTACTGCTCTAGGTATAATAGTTGTTGTATGAATAATAAGTGCATGGTATATAATTATTAGTTGAGCGCGAATCCGCCAACAAACTACATGTGTAGTTTGGCGAATAACATAATTTTTGTATATTTATTGTGCGTTTTATAAAATAAAAAAATAAAAAAATTAGAGAGCCGAGATGTGTCAAATGTACAGGAAAACACCTTAGTGTTGAATGCTAAAACCAGCCGAGCAGAAACCCAAATGCATTCACTGTGGGGAAGCTCATCCAGCTAATTATAATAGGTTGCATAGTAGCGAAAGAAATGCAATCTATCAGAAATAAAACATCCAAAAAGCCATCTGCACAAAAGACCCAGGCAGCTAGTAGTAACGGTAACGCAAAACAAACTCCACCTGTTAGGAATATGAGGCTTTCTGGAAACAATAAAGAAAATTCGAAAAAGGTAACATATGCACAAGTAGCATCTTATAATATGCTCAATAATAATTTGAGCTCGAATGACTCTACCATGAATAAATTAGATGAGGTTCTAAAACTTATGTCGTCATTTGATGAACGCCTGCGGAAACTCGAAAATAGCAGTTATAAAAAAGCTATCTTCGAAACCAAATGATGGATAAAGAATTAAAGATAACGGCTTGGAATTCTAATGGGCTACTCCAACACCAAAACGAGTTGCAAGTAGTTCTAGATACAGAAAATATCGACGTATGCCTGATATCCGAAACACATTTCACAAAAGAATCATTTAGCAAATTTAAAGGATATAAAGTGTACCATGCCTAACGTGACCAGACGTCCCGTTTAGAACGGGACTGTCCCTTTTTATAGTTATGAGTCCCGGTGTCCCCGAAATGAACTCTGGGACGCCAAATTGTCCCGTTTTCTGAAACCGCGCGAAAATTTGAATAGTCGAGCCGACCGGGCGGCCGGACGGCCGACGTTGCGGCGGCCGGCCGCGAGCGATGTGTGCGAGAGCGAGACCGCGTCGTCGGTCGAGTTAGACGCAACGCGGCGCGCACGACGATAGCCGAGAGTGGCGAAGATGTCAGTCAATTGTCAATTGTCATCGCTCGCGCTTCGTTGACTACTTGTTTGACAGATTTTTCGTTCGCCCATTTCTCGATATTTGTTTTGTTTTTGTTTGATGCTCGTATACCTAGTAAATAACTTAAACTTTTTTTTATTTGGAATCATAAGTTAAAATGCCGAAGCGCAAGTGTACGTTCAATGTTAACTTACAAGCAAAATATCCGTTTATCAAGCAAATAAATACTCCCTCAGATGTCAGATGTGAAAAGTGTCGTACAGAATTTAGCGTTTCCCACAGTGGTGCCGGTGATATTGAGCAACATTTAAAGTCTGAAAAACATAAAAATGCCGATCGTGCCGCCGCTTCGAGTTCCTCGATGTTAAGCTTTTTCAAGAAATCGGACGCACCAACTTCAAAGGATCTGGATATCGCCGCAGCAGAAGGCGTTTGGGCTTATCACACGGTTCAAGAAAACCACAGTTTTCGCTCTAATGATTGTGCGTCGAAATTAATTCAATCATGTTTTGATCCCAAATTTACATGTGCGCGTAATAAATCAGAATGTATTGTAGTTAATGTTTTGATGCCTACAGCGATGCAAGAATTAAAAAACAATCTTGATAAGTCTAATTTTATTACAATACTAAACGACGCTTCAAACCACGGTAACAAGAAAATATACCCTATTCTAGTGCGCTTTTTTCAACCTTACGTAGGTGTGCAAGTAAAAATTTTAGATCTCCAAGACCAACTAGGTGAGACTTCTGACATCATTGGTAATTATTTAAACCAAGTGTTGACAGATAATAATTTGACAGCAAAAGTTGTGGCATTTTGTGGAGACAATGCCAACGTTAATTTTGGAGGCGCGGCTAGGCGAGGAACTAACAATGTGTTAACGAAATTACAATCATCTCTGAAAAAGGGTTTTAAAAATGTATCAGCCATTAAAAAACTACTTTTTGAGTATTGAAAAATGTCCCCTGTTACTAAAAAATTTTTTTGAAGATCTCACATCCGAATTATGGCTTTATTTTTTACACGCTCAGTCAGCAAGTTTTCATCAAGCTGTATTGAAACTGGAAGGTCAGACTGTATCGGCAATTGAAGCTGCAAAAGAAATCAATCAACTAAAAGACAATTTGACTCAGAAACAGACCAATTAGTTCCTTCCATTTACAGTCCGTCAATTAATAGTGAAATTAAAAGATAATTGTGGACTTGCTTTCTTACCAAAGAAATGGCTATATTTTATTGGGCAGATTTAATAAAGGACCCCCCCCCCCCCCCCCGCATGGTAAGACGTTCAAAAATCTCTGGATGTATTATTTGAAAAGGAATATATTGACTGTAATGAAGATGCAGAAATTTTTGACGAATTTTCGCTAATTTGTAACTACATTACATCGCAGAAAGTAACCGAATGGAATAATCTAAATGTTTCCACGGAAACTCGTTGGGTGGAAGTATTCAAACACTTTCAAGCCAACAATCTTCAGCATGAAAACTTTTGTATTTTATTTTATGTTTGCCTGCTACAAATTCTCCAGTAGAAAGAGTATTTTCTATGATGAACAAATTGTGGCCATCTGAGAAAACCCAGTTACAAATTTCAGTTCTAAAGGCGATGTTGATAATTAAGGTGAATATAAAAATCACGTGCTAAGAGTTTCATTCTTACTTAAAATCATCACCAGCTATATTAAAGCAAATTTGTTCATGGACCATAACGTATTACCATAACTTATGGTATATATATTTCCTCATTTGTAACTTTTAAGCTAACTGACATTTTCCAATAAATAACTTTAAAAAAAATTGTTTTTTTCATTGGCTACCTGTTAATTAACCTTAATAAACCAATGTCCCGTTTTGAGTCAAAAAATAAATGGTCACGTTAACCATGCCCTACATCCGAATAATTCAGCAAGAGGAGGTAGCGCTGTTATAATAAAGGAGAATATGTAAATATTCTCTCCACCACGAAAAAAGCAAATACGACGAGATAGAAATCCAAGCAGTTGCAGTAAATATCAAAACAGAACGATACCCGATTGCGATAGTCTCTATATACTGCCCACCAAGGTATTCCCTAAAAAACATGAATTCATTCAATTTTTGGAACAATAAGGACACATATTCATTATTGGTGGTGATTTTAACGCCAAAATGTCTTCTGGGGTTCAAGGCTAACAATAAAGGGAATTGTTAAGTGCGATCAAAGACTTGTGGTGCGACGTAGTCAGTACCAGAACGCCGACCTACTGGCCTACTGATCGTCAAAAACTCCAGACTTGATAGACTTCTTCATAACTAAGAATATCTCACCAACATACCTAAATATCGAGGGAATATACGACATGAATTCGGACCATTCACCAATATTGTTAATATTAAATAAGCATAATATTGCAATCAGAGAAATGACTCACTCTGGTAAATAAGAATACAGACTGGGAGAGCATTAAAATAGAGTTAGACAGTATTATAAACCTGAAGGTCCCTTTAACACTTCCAGAACAACTTGATATGGAATTAGCTAATTTTATAACAGACATTGAAAGGGCGGCCTGGAATAACACACCAAAGATTAAAAAAAGGAATAAAGGTTCCAATTTCCCAAGGAAACTATCAACCTCATTAGAATACAAAGAAAAAGGTGGCATGCTTCTAGGTCGCCACAAGACAAAAGAATACTTAACCAACTCACCAAAGCAATCAAAACATAAAATGAAAATAAATTAAATAATTATCTACAAAACTTGACCAATGATCGAGACACTGACTATTCACTTTGGAAAGTAACAGGAAATCTAAAAAGACCCATCACAAATGTACCACCTATTAAAGAACCAAATGGAAACTTGGCTACTATTAACATTCAAAAAGCTAATCGATTTTCCCAGTACTTGGAAGATATATTCCAACCAAACGAGGCCATCAAATTGATCTTAGTGAGAATAGAGAAAACCAAGACGATCTGCAAAATATCAAACTTGCGACTCCAAAAGAAGTATCTGAAGAAATAAAGTTCAACTTAAGTAAGAAGTCCCCGGGATATGACCTTATTACCGGAGAAATACTAAAAAACCTACCTCAGAAAGCTTAAGTAAAACTTACCAATCTCATAAATGCGTCATCCAGACTAAGACATGTACCTGAGCTATGGAAAGTTGCTGAAGTTATCAAGATTGCCAAACCAGGCAAACCACCTCATGGAAAAACATCGTATAGACCGATCTCATTGTTTATTATCTCAAAACTATTTGAAAATTTGTTACATAAGAGACATAAACCCATTTTAGATGATAGAAAATTAATACTAGATCACCAATTTGGATTCCGAGAAAAAATTGTCGAGTGCGACAATAGATCAAGTTCACAGAATTACTGATATTATAGAGAAATCACTAGAAGATAAGAAAGTGTGTTCTATTTCTATATGTAGCACAAGCTTTCGATATAGTTTGGCACGAAGGACTTATCTACAAATAGAGAATCATGCTACCAAAGTCATTTGCAGAAATTCTTGTATCATATATTTCGAATAGATATTTTAGAGTGCGCCAAGAAGACGCATACTCTGAACTTAAGGATTTGCTTAAGACTCCGGTCCTGTACTTATTACACCTGTGACCTTCTTCTTCTTCTTCGTGTCCTGGCGTCCGCTGTGCGTGAAATCGCTGGTACGACTCCCCGCTGGATTACTCCAGCCAGCCAAACTCAATCCAGAATCCAAGCAGGCCACCCAGGTCGTCGAGAACTTCCGGTAGTGTTGCTGGGGAGCCAATGTAGGCTTCTCGTTGGGTGGAAACACCGCTGCACTCGAGCAGCACGCGTTTTGGTGTCTCGTCCCTCTCCATGCACTAACAGCCAGAGGGCTGTTGGTGCATGGAGAGGGACGAGACCCCTCTACCGACAGCCCTCTATGCAGAGGCATAGAGGGCTGTCGGTGACACCTAGAATAAATAGGTGTTTGTTTAGAGGGCAGTATCCTGTTATCATACCTACAACTATCCTGAGTTTGGCTTGGTTGAGTTGCAGAAGTTTTTTAGTTAGTAGTTGATTTGGGCTGGGTATCGCCTCCTTTGTTTGTCTGCAGTGTTTGCCCATAGTTCGGCATGTGTACTTACGGTTTGTTTCCTTATCCAGGTTTTGTATTCACCTCTAGGGCACTTGATGGAGTTGTGCTCATGCAGTTGGTGATCGCTAGGCACGCTTGTCTTTGAAAGCTTCATAGCACCTGTTGTGCTGTCGTCTGATTCAACTTGGGCCACCATACTAATGACGCCTATGTTAGTGAGCTCCTTACTACCATTAAATAAAGCCACAGCATTATATTTGGTTTCAGGCCCCAAGTTTTCCCCATCATGCGTTTGCATTGATATAGGATTATTGTTGACTTTTCTGTTTTCGTTTCTATGTGTTTCTTCCAGTTAAGTTTGCTATCTAGAGTTACCCCTATATATTTCACTTCTGGTGATAGTGATAGGCGAATGCCAAAGAGTGTTGGCATTTTTGGGATGTCAGGTTTCCTTTTGTCTGTAAACAGAACTAATTCAGTATTTTTCAGATTTTCTGTTAGTTCGTTGTCTTTGCACCATTTCTCTATATGTTTTAGTGCATCTTGCATTATTGCACTGAGAGATTGTTATGTCGTCCGCGTATCCTATTGTTAAGAATCCACTTATGTTCATTTTTGTTATTAGGTCATCTACGACCAGGTTACAGAGCATTGGAGATAATAGTACTTCACCTTGTGGGCACCCTTTGGCTACTATTCCTTTAGTTGTGCCATTTATGTCGAGCTGTATGACCCTTTTCTCAAGTAGGGCACTTATCCACTTGCGTAATGTACTCGACACTTCGTATCTCTGTAGAGTATCATCAATGCTTCTGAATGTAGTTTATATCTGTCACCGTAAGATTGTAAAAACCGTTTAGTTATAATCTAACTCGCGAAAATGTAAACTGTCGAAAGATTGTGAAGAGTTCAATGTTCTGAGTGTCAATTTTTGAAATATTCATTATATTTACGTTTTCTTGTCTGTTTCTTGTAGGTTAGGTTAGGGTTCGAAATAAATAATCAGGTAGTGTTATTAGGTTTTATGGGGTAATATACCTAGGATATTACAATCTACCGAAAAATAATACGTTAAATTGTAATCTTTCGACAGTTTGCAATTTCGGGAGTTAGATTATAATTTAACGGTTTTTACAATTTTACGGTGACATATCTATGAAGGCTCCTAATGTTGATAGTTTGTTATTCAGGTCATGCTCTATCTTACCTATCACATGGTGAAGAGCTGTCTCTGTTGATTTCCCAGTACAGTGTGCGTGTTGGTTTTTGTGTAACGGTAGGTTTCTTAGCGCTCCGTCTTTGAGAAAGCGGTCTCCGAGTCTTTCCAGCATTTTCAGTAGGAAGGACGTTAGGCTTATTGGTCTATTGGTCACCTGTGATATTCTAGCACTAGAAAGTAATACCGTTGCAAAATTCGCTGATGATACTGCTATAATAGGAGTCACGAAGAAGAGTGGAAAAAGTTCAAGTTGCTATAATGAAAGTCAATGATTGGACTATAAAGTGGCCAATTAAGCTGAACGAGTCAAAATCAGTGCACATAGATTTTTACCAATAAGACACCGCAATATCATCGGATATATCTCAATCGGAAACTAATCCCGTACGTAAATACAGCGAAGTACTTGGGTATGACGCTAGATACAAAGCTTCGATGGAAAGCTCATGTTAAAAAGAAACGCGAGGAGTTGGAATTACGTTACAAAAAAATGTACTGGCTGCTTGGAAGACATTCAACGCTTTCATTACGTAACAAACTGTTGCTATACAAGAAAGTTCAGATGCCTGTATTATTATCGGGGTGTACCAAACCGAGCAGTATTCAAGTGATACAGCGATTTCAGAACAAAGTACTCAGGGAAACAGCCAATGCACCCTGGTACGTAAGAAATCACGATCTCCACAGGAACCTAAAGATGGAGGTTGTAACCAACATCATCCAAAAATACCCAGAAGCTCACCAATATCGACTTCTTCATCATGTAAATCTGGAGGCTGTAAAATTTCTAGATAACACGGACATAAAACGGAGACTTAAAAGAAGAAAACCGTTCGAATTAGTGTAAAACGTGTACAAGTGCTGTGTCAGTGAATTAGTGCTTGTGCTATTTATGTAGGTCAGAAAAACGTAGTGAACATTAAGTACATTAGAATAAACTAAGGACAGATATTGGACTGTAAATTAGATGTAGAAATTATAATATAATTATAAGTTGAAGTTTAAGCTAGAATAATATTACTTATTAGCCCATAGGCTAGACGGTAGTAGACAATAAAGTTGTCGTTATATTATAATGGAACTTTATGGTAAGAGGAAAAAAATATAAGCTAATGGATGGCACTACTAGTAGTGAACGAAGAATACGAAGAGCTTAAATCACAATTACTATTTTTATTTTTCGCAACCGCAATAAGTGACTGCATTACAAAATTTATGTTTAACTATAGTCCGACAATCTTAACTGACCCGGTAACAGCCTCACTAGTATCTATGGAAAATAAAATAACATCAAAAACTGAACAGGCATAAATTAGTTCAAATTCAGGCCACCGGGTCAGATAAGTTTGTGGGACTTGTAAATTAGTTGAAAAATAACCTTGTGCGGCCCTTAACTTTTAGAAAATTTGCTCGTCTTATATTTTAAATTATATAAAACCACATTCAACAATACTCCGAAAATATAAAAAAAATACTATAAAATATAAACCGTATATAGCTATTATAACTTACAACAAACTACCAGAAACCATAAAAAGCATTCCTAGTCCCACTCCAAACGCAAATTACATAATCTCGTTTTAAATAAAATGTACTACAAAATAAACAATTAAATCTTATAGACATAGTACATTACTGCACAGGCCGGAAATAAAGCGATTCACGGCTGGGTAATATTGGAAGGACGAGGTAAAGCCGAGGACTTCACAAGTGATTTTAAAAGGACGAAGCGCCAGTCGAAATCTTTTTAAGTAAACGAGGTCGTGAATTGCTATTTCGGCCGAGACTTGTATAGTACTTTTCTTTCATACATTCATCGGGGAAACAATAAAAAAAAGTTCAAGAAACATAGCATTCGCGTTCGACGAAATTATCAGGTGCGAACCTACCTTTAGCTTGTGCGAATACAAAAATACAGACATATTATGTGTAGGTTTTTACTTCATATTCATGTTAGATTACGCTATTTTAAAACCTCAGCCTTGCAAGTTTTGTCGTTATAAACGAAAATACGCACATAGTGAAACATATGAAAACACACACTTGTTAGCTCCGAGTTATTTTAGCCCGGGTGTTTAAACAATCGCTTGACTACCTTTCTCGGGGTTGTACACCTGCTGAGGGTCGTGTCCCTTTAAATGATCTCTCTCATGTGGTGGACTCCGCCTACGTATCGACTAGGGTAGGTTGAAAAAGCTTTATGTATACGGTATTAGGGGTCAAAAACGACGTCACTCGCCTCGGCAGACGCGACGCGACGACTATCCAATCAAAAAATTCCACCAAAATCGGTCCAGCCGCTCTGAAGTGATGCGAGAACACACATTTCGGCAATTGATATGTATTTATATTCAAGATACTCCTAGATAAAGCAAACGAAAGCTTATAGGCAAGAGTTAATTAATATCAGTAATCAGGCCTCGCTCACTTGTCACGTGACCCAAGATAAACATTTGTTGTTATGGATGAGCAAAAGATAAAACCACGATTGCAGCTCAGCTTGGTGGACTATGGCCGTAAAACATATCAAGAACTTTTTGAGAAGCCTTGCATAATTGGGGGCTTAAAGGTTAAGAAATTAGTTAGAAATTTGTGATCATTAAATAAATCATTATGAAATTATTGTTGTTATTTTTATTGTTACTTCTTATTTCTTAAAAATATTACTCGATATCAAGTAGTATCGATACATTTGATTCGATATTTAGCATCGAGTAGGTATCGACACTTTAAAAAAAATAGCGGGTTCCTACCTATAACCATGAAGTTAGAATTAAATCATTAGCCTATAGTCCATATAAATAAATTGTCCCATCTTCGGCTTCCGAGATTTAATAATATTTCACTTGTAAGCAGCCTCCGCTACGCTACAACCCACTCGCACATAGTTTAGCTTCATATGCAAGAAAGAGATAGCATACTCCGTATCTTGTGTAGCGGCTATGCCCACAGGCCTCATTCGTTTTCGTGCGCGCACGACCGCCTAACGCACGTAGTATTAAATAATTATATTATACTTTTTAAATTGAATTGTATAACTTTTAAAACACTTATTATTATATATATTAATGCCGAAGAGGAAACAGGATGATAAAAGAGAAAAAAAGTGGCGCAAAAACGTGGGTGGCAGGGGATATACCCCCCCCCTGCAAGTAAGACGTTCCGAATTTTAGTAGTTTCCGAGATATTAATTTTTTAAAATTTTGATGTTAGGTTTACCGAAATTCTGCTTAACTCTGATAGTTAAGACGGAGAATGGGTAAAAGTGGCTTTGAGGGAGGGAGAGAGTGGGGGGAGGGGTAAAAGTAGTGGGAGAGGGAGGGAAAGAGGTTAATTTCTTAATTGGAATGGGCTACGCCAGAAGACTTCGCGCTTAAAATAAACACTCTAGGGGTAGGGCCAACGACCTCAATTTACATAGACGGGCCCTGTCAAACAAAGAATGTGGGCGTATTTTTAGCAACGCCATCTAGTCTGAAAAGCGGGAACTTGCTTGCAACATATGCGCCATCTTGAAAACGTATGACTCGGTCATAGATTACTACAGATGCGCTTGTCGAAAATAATACCTACATCAGTGTACTCTCTGAGGTAAACGATAAATGATAATGGGCTGAAACTTGGCACAGAGATAGATTATAGTCTGAAATAACACATAGGCTTTTTATCCCGGAAAATTTAGGAGTTCGCGCGGGAACCAAAAATCCTCAAACCACACAGACGAAGTCGCGGGCATTCACTAGTACAAAATAAAAATTACCAACTTTAATAAATGAAAACTCTTTATTTATTGAAGTTGGTTTAAACATTAAACTCACGTCAATAACTAATTTTATCATATTGTTATAATAGCATAATATTGCGTCTCGGAAGGTATTATTGCCTACTGTCCGTTCTGCCCATCTATGCATTAACTAATCTTGGTTGCATTTTTTTTATCGTACTGGACTGGACTATTCTAGGGTTGGAACCCAAAGCCGTAAGGCCAGTGAGTAAAAAAAAAATATCATACAGTTTGCCGCGGAAATTAAATGATTGCGTAATGGATAGAAATATTAAATAGGAAGATTATATAACGTTTTTTATGAAATGTATAATTGTGAATTGAAACACTTACCTTAAAATAAAAATTATACAGTGCCAAACTAATAAAACTTTAGATTATAACTTAATAACAAATTATCTACACGATGAGCGACCGTGACAGCGCTACGACGGGGACAAAGACAGGCTTATGACAGGTTATAGGAACGCGCTCTCATAGTTGGTCGCCCGCCATTTTTGTATGAAAGGGCCCATCTAGTACCTACATATATATCGATGGGTAGGGCAGACAAGACTGCGTGGAGTCGGGGTGTGCCGATTCGGTTTTGGAGTCCAACACCTGCACTACACAAGACGCAGCACTTGCAAGCATTATCATCATCTCATTAGAATCTAACACTTGCGAGCAATAACACGCGAAGAGGTGAGCGCAAGTGGCTCATTAGAGTCTAACACTTGCACTTTTCTCGACGAAACGCTAGAAGATGGTGACGAAGACGAGGCCTGAGGCTTCGAAGACGCCATGGCAGTCAAACAAAAAAAAAAACTCAAAGAAAACTCAACTGAAAAGCGCGTAAAACGATGACTCATAGGTTTGAAATTTGAATTCAATAGTAACATTTGGACACTTTGGCGCCAACGCACGCGTTCCGTTTTTCCAATAATCCGTACACATAAAACTCGACTTTTATTCGAATGATTATAAAAAACGTCCATGTACAGAAAATATATACTATTATGCCTAATAAATGCTATGATAGACATTTTTTGTGGTTTGAATATGATTATTACTCGATTATTAATGTTTTGTAATACTTTTTATGTTTGGAACGGATTCTAATACGTAAAACGAAACTTTAGTACGCCAACTAAACGTCGATGAGTCTGTAATCTATGGCAAATGTCGCGTCGTAAGAAATAGTGAAAAGCTGTGAAAATTTGCGATTTTCAAAAAATTATATCTCGAAAAGTATTGAAATTCGGAGTAAAATATTTTAGTGCGAGGCTTACCTCATCAAGGCCTATCTATAAAAAAAATATGAACGTCCAACTCAGCGAGCAGTATACTATAGCTGAGCCGGGGTTAATTTGTTTCTAGTATTTTCCTAGTACCTAAAAGCAATGGTGAAAAACGTCTTATACTAAACTTAAAGAAACTTAACAAGTTTGTAAACACAAGCCATTTTAAAATGGAAGACATCAGAACTGCAATTAAGTTAATCACCAAAAATTCTTATATGGTAAATTTAGACCTAAAAGAAGCTTATTTTTTGGTGCCAATACATAGAAATCATACAACATATTTAAGATTTTATTTTGAGGGTAATCTTTCTGAATTTTTAGTTTTACCTTTTGGCTTAAGTTCCGCTCCTTACGCTTTTACTAAGCTTAAGAAACCAGTTTCTTCCCACCTGCGATCACAAGGATATAAGTCAGTGTTTTATCTAGATGACAGTTGTTATTTTGGCAACAGATAAGAAGATTGCATGAAAAATCTTAATGCAACTGTAAAATTACTTACTAGCCTTGTATTTGTAATAAATTATAAGAAGAGTAGTCTTATTCCTAGTAAATCTTGCACGTTTCTAGGATTTGTCCTAAATTCATCAAATACGACATTAGAATTGCCATTTAAAAAGACGACTGACATTCTTATTCATACTAATGAGATGTTGAATACTGTTGAACTTACAGTTCGTAGTTTTGCCCGTTATTTGGGCACCCTAACTGCAGCCTGCCCCGCAGTTGCATATGGCTGGGTTTACACAAAATCCTTAGAACGAGTTAAATATTTAGCGTTATTACATGACGACGATTATGATCAAAAAATCAATGTTCCATCTAATAGACGTGATGATCTTTTGTGGTGGAAAAAATCTATCCTAGCTGCTAAAAATCCTATCAGATCTAGCAACTTTGATCTTGAAATTTTTACTGACGCTTCTTCACTTGGCTGGGGTGCAGCCTGTGAAGGGGAAAGGATCGGTGGTTCTTGTGATCATAATGAAAGTGATCATCACTTAGATTACTTGGAACTACTTGCAGCTTTTTTCGGATTTAAATCGTTTGCTGGTCAGTGTAATAATTGCTACCTACTTTTGCGTATAGACAATACCACAGCTATTTCCTACATAAATAGAATGGGTGGAGTGCAATACCCACACCTTAACAACATTGCTCGCAAAATCTGGCTGTGGTGTGAACAGCTAAAATTTTTTCTCTTTGCTTCTTATATCCAATCCTCTCAGAACATTGAAGCTGATTTTGAATCCAGGAATATAGATATATAATGGGAATTACACTCCGACGCATTTAGAAAAATTGTTGTAAGATATGGCAAGCCAGAGATAGATCTGTTTGCTTCAAGGTTAAATGCTAAATGTATTAAATATATATCTTGGAAAAGAGATCCTTATGCGTTTAACGTGGATGCTTTTACGGTTAAATGGAATATGTTTTTTTATGCATTTCCACCTTTTTCCCTAATATTAGATCCTTACATATGAAATTGCCGTTTTGTCGTACTGGCCACTTTGATCTCAAATGTCTTCTCTTTGGTTAGGAATTTCAATTTCAAATTTATACAGCTATTTACTCATGCTTTTGTGTTGTGAAAATCCCTATTCATTTGTTTTTTCCTCTTTTGGTTTTTTCTTTGCGTCACTCAGTTTACCAAATGGAAAACTTGAAATATCACGTTATTTACGAGTACGAGTTCCATCGTGGTACCAGTGCTGCAGAAACGGCTCGAAGGATTAATGATGTGTATGGCGGCGGTGTCGCAAAAGAAAACACAGTGCGTTTTTGATTTTAACGTTTTCGTTCTGGAAATTTCGACCCGCAGAACAAGCCCCGTGGACGGCCGGAGACTAAAGTTGATAATGAAGAATTGAAGGCTATTGTGGAAGCGGATCCATCGCAAACCACGTCCGAGCTAGCTGCAGGTTGCGGTGTTAGTGATAAAACTGTTTTTATCCACTTGAAGCAATTTGCGAAGGTGAAAAAGCTTGAAAGGTGGGTACCTCATGAATTGAGTGCAGCAAACCGACAAACGCGCGTCGACTGCTGCGTTACATTACTCAACCGGCACAATAATGAAGGGATTTTAAGTCAAATTACCTGTGATGAAAAGTGGATCCTGTACGATAATCGGAAACGCTAATCGCAATGACTGAACCCTGGCGAACCAGCCAAATCCTACCCCAAGCGAAAATTGACTCAAAAAAAAAATACTTGTGAGCGTTTGGTGGACTAGTGCCGGTGTCTCTGGCCAGACGATTACGGCGGATGTCTATTGTCAGCAACTGCAAAACATGATGGGGAAGCTAGCTGCTAAACAACCGAGGCTCGTCAAATGCTCTAGGCCACTGCTGCTTCAGAACAACGCTAGACCACATACTGCACAACAGACGGCTACCAAATTAGAGGAGCTTCAATTGGAATGTCTAAGACATCCACCGTACTCCCCGGACTTTGCTCCAACAGATTACCATATTTTTCGAAATTTGGATAACTTCTTGCAAGGGAAAAAATTCAACTCCGATGGGGCAGTCCAAAGCACCTTCAAAGATTTTATTGATTCCCGTCCGAATGGTTTTTTTAGTAAAGGGATCGATGAACTACCTATGAGATGGCAAAAGTACATAGATAGCAATGGTACATACTTTGATTAAATAAATATATTATATTTTAAAAAAATCGACTTTATGTCCCTCCCAAAACGGCAAATTCATAGGTAAAGACCTATTATTAAAGACGTTACAAAAAGTTATTAATGATCAGGCTACTGATATAGTAGTTGTCTCAAATTAGCCTTCTCAACCGTGGTTTCCTGTTTATAAGTCTCTTGTGTTAGATGAACTTGTAATATTTCCGCCTGATAAGTATTTGCTTTCCTCTAATTTCAGGGAAACCCATCCTCCTCACCGTCAGCTTTCCCTGGTGGCGAGTGTATTATCCGGCAAGCTATCGTCAAGCAACAGGTCCCCCTGTCCGCAATGACTGCAATTCTTGCATCCTTGTCGAATAGTACGAAGTCCCAGTATAATTCTAGCTTTAAACTATGGTGGGTTCCCCCTTCGATATTCGGGTTTGTGACTTACTAGACTTTCTAGCAGATTGCTTAAGAAAGGGGTCTTCATACGGGACATTAAATAATCATCGTTCAGCTTTATCCCTTATTTCCAGAAATAAGGTGGGCCAAGATGAACGGGTCCAAAGGTTCCTTAAAGGTGCCTTTAAAATTAAACCTGCTTTTCCTAGGTATGATAATACTTGGGATCCGAATGTGGTTCTAAATTATCTTGCAAATATGTACCCAAATAATTCCCTTAGTTTGGAACAGCTCACAAAAAAGCTAGTTGTTTTATTGGCCTTGTCTACTGGACAAAGATGCCAAACTTTATCACTGATTAGGATACCAAATATTAAGATAAGTAGGGAAAGAATTGTAATAACTATCACTGATATTATTAAGACTTCTGGGATAGGCCGATCTCAACCGAAGCTGGACCTTCCTTATTTTACACAGCGCCCATGCAAACGCATGGGCGCAGCGGATATACTAGTATCTTACCTTACTATGACCAATCAATCAATCAATAGGTCTAGCCATGACGATAGACTTATACTGACTATCAAAAAGCCGCATCATCCTGCTTCATCGCAAACTATTGGGCGATGGGTTAAACAAATTCTTACAGCTAGTGGCATTGACACGACACTATTTAGTGCTCATAGCACTCATCACGCAGCTACTTCCGCTGCGCTTCGAGTAGGCGTCAGTGTCGATGTTATTAGAAGAACTGCTGGCTGGTCAAATCAGTCAGCAACGTTCGCAAATTTCTATAGCAGACCATTGACAGTTAAAGATGATTCGAACTTTGTCAATGCACTATTCAATGGTTTGCCTAATAATTAAGTTTGTATCAATCAATTATTTAACTAAGATTGTTTATTATTTGTAATAATATTATAAATGTCTGTTATTGTTTAATGTCGATTTAAAAATTATTATTATTTTTTGGTATGATAACAAAATCATATATTTTTTTTTAATAATGAAAAATTATTTTATTTTATTTTGGTTCTCCAACATTTCCATTTTCTCTGAACATCTTACAAGTGATATATTATTAAATCTCGGAAGACGAAGATTACGAGACAATTATATGATCAAACGAACTTACCAAGTGACGATCGATCTTGATTGTCCCATCTTCGGCGAAGAGATTTAAGGTCCCTCCCATCCCCATCTATAATAATATATAGATAGGTACCCGAAATATCAATGTTGGAGCCCCCTTATGGTTATTCTCTGAACTGAATGAGGCTCTTTCTTGCTCATGAAGCTAAACTATGTGCGAGTGGGTTGTAGCGTAGCGCAGGCTACTTACTAGTGAAATATTATTAAATCTCTTCGCCGAAGATGGGACAATCAAGATCGAAAGTCACTTGGTAAGTTCGTTTGATCATATAATAAAAAGTGTGTGTGTGCAGTGCAATTCACACACAGCAGATGTGAAACTTCAGAAAAGTAGCCTACGAGATAATGGTACAAATATAACTCAAGTATTTTATCTCATTTTCTCGCAGGCATATTCATAATAGGATAAATAAAAGGGGTTATTTGGAAAAACAGCCAATGTCAAAAAAAACTGAAAACGAGATTTTGATGTCTATGGTTTGCTTGATACGTTCCTCACAAAATCCAAATTAATGTTTTAGACAAAACAGCCTCTGTCAGAAGATATTCAAGGAAACAAAGTCAATGGTCTATGGAAAAACAACCAATGTCCAATACGTTTTTGGAAGAACTGCCAATGTCAGTTGACATTGGTTTTTTTTCCGAAAAATTCTGGCAATACTGTTTGCATGACATTTATGTCTTCAGATTTGAATTTGTCGTTAGTTTCTAATCGCCTTTGACCTTTTCTTTTCATCAGTAAAATCATGATTAATAATGATATACCACGGGATGTAAATTCAAGTGTCCAGTGGACTTTGAAAAAGAAGAAAAAAGAGTCAAAAAGGGATATTATAAAACACAGGAAAGTTGCTGGGGAGCCTCACCTCAACCATGTAGGACGTCCAATAAGTGGATCTATAATCGGAGAAGACTGCAGGTACATACTTTCTAGTTGCTTTCTCTGTTGATCAATGTACGTAGCAATCGTAAGGAAATGTTTTATTAATAGTTTAGTTTTATTTTGATTGTTGCAGATGTTTGAGACTAAAATGTTATACCAAAGTTTCATTGGATCAACGGCAGGAGATATTTGAATCCTTTTACCGTAATAAAACGAAAGATGACCAGGATGGTTATCTTGCAGGATTAATATCTTATCACCCAGTCAAACAAAGAAGACCGAGACTTGAACACAACGATAATGATGATAATGATGACTTTTTACATGAGGTATCTTATTCATACAAAGTGCGCGTTGCTCATGAAGAAATACCAGTATGTATGAAGGCTTTTATGAACATACATGGTATAACCAGGGCGCGGCTACGCACACTACAAAAAAAATATTTAAATATGAGGATTTTACCTAAGGATGGCAGAGGAAAACATGCAAACAGGCCACATAAAACTCCCTCTCCAGTATTAGAGTTGATAAAATGTCATATCAAGTCTTTCAAAGCCAGGCAGTCCCATTATTCTTTAAGGGATAATCCTAACATGATGTATCTTCCTGAATCATTAACTATTCGTAAAATGCATGAACTTTTTTTGGATGAAATTAGAATTCAAGTTTCTTACCAAGTTTATTATAATGTATTTACCAATGATTTCAATATAAAATTTGGACTGCCTCGATCAGATACCTGTTGTACATGTGACGAGTTAAATTTAAAAATCGAATCGACTGCTAATTCTGTCACAAAAAATTCATTGGTTGTTCAAAAAACGCTACATTTAAGTAAAGCAAAAAAATTCAGGGAACTTAAAAATGTCTATAGACAAATGGCAAGACAAGGTGAATGCATTGTGCTATCCTTTGACTATATGCAAAACCTTCCAATGCCACATATCAAGACTGGTGATGTATTTTACTGTAGGCAAATGTGGTATTATGTATTTGGAATCCATGATTTAGCAGATGATAGTGCATCCTTATATGTTTATCCAGAGACAGTAGGAAAAAAAGGGGCATCCGATGTGACTTCTTTGATTCTGCATTATATAAACAATAGAGAAATACAGTGTGATAATCTTGTGCTTTTAAGTGACGGATACAGTGGACAAAATAAAAACCATGTGATGGTTTATTTTCAATATATATTGGTTCATGTATTGAAACTTTTCAAAAAGATAACCCACATATATCCTTTTCAAAAAGATAACCCACATATATCCAATCAGAGGTCACACGTACCTACCAAATGATGAAGACTTTGCGCTGATTGCTAAAAAGAAATGGTTATGTTCTCCTGAGGTTCCTGCTGACTGGGACAAAATTATTCAAACTGCTAGAATACATCCTAGCCCATTTAAAGTTATATCAGTGACACAGGATTACTTTTTTGACATAAAAGCAGCGGTTTCACCATTCTTTTTAAGGACTCCAAGACCAGCACTTCAGCTTCACTTCAGTTGCGTGTTATCACAACATCTTATAATCATGAGCACATCAAGGTTAAAGAAAATTTTACAGGATTTTCAACTCGCTGTGTAATTCGCAACAAACGCCGCCTACCTGACGAGTTGATACTTGATCCACTATATTTTGGACCACTGAAAATGTCCAGTGGGAAAATATCCAATCTAATACATTTGAGTAAGTTTCTTACTAAACAAGAAAACAGAGATTTCTTCCTGCAATTTGCACCAGGTATAGCCACCCTTGATAGTCGTATTGATGATGATATAGAAATAGAGGATGATGACAACAGTGAAGGATGTGGAGAGTTTTAATTTTAAGTAAGTTTAATGTTATTATTGAAAATAAAAGTGTTTTACTATGAAAAATCTAATTATTTTTTCCCATGTTTTGATTTCAGTGGAAAAATAACCAATGTCGAAGTGTGTGTGAAGTTTTTCTGAAAACTAGGAAAAGTTTAGTCCTGAAAATACATCTCAAAACATTGCATGTAATATTATCTACAATAAAACAGCAACTATACTACTTATAAATTGATTGTATGTATTGTAAACAGTTTTTTAGGCCTCCTGTAAAATTTACTAAAATTGACAAAGGTCGTTTTTCCAAACATCCCCTCGATTTAGATCCTATTATGAATATGTTTGTCTCTTTTTGGTGTCGCGTTTTCGTTACGTTTTTCGTTTTATCATCCAGAGGCGGATTAAAATAAAGCATAAAAAGAAATTGACAAGTCAGACTTTCTACTGCTATATTTAAACAATCAAACAGAAAATTACAAAAATGGAACACTTTGTATACACCGTTCTTCCGGTGGCACCACTTGTACCGTGGCGATAACATCCGTTTCATCGAATTTTCAAATCACAGTGATTCTAAAGAATTTTCACTTCAATAAGAAATATTTACTTATGATTTCTTCCACTTTTTATTTTGCAGATTTTTTTTATTTAAGAGACATTTTGTTTTGTATGACAAATACCCATTTTACATACCGATACATTCTAGTGTACCTAATATTATTGCCATTTTTTTGCACCACGAACAAGTTCTGACAGATGTAATTGAAACTTGTTGAATATTTGTTTAAAAAATTACTATACTACTATATTCTGTCGGATAGAGACAAATATGTCTGAACCAATGATATTATAAGTTTATCTTTTGATATGTATTTTTACAAGTTATGTCGTGAACAAGTATTGACATTTTTATTGGTATCAACGTGCACGGCGATTGGCTAAAAATGACAGCTACAGTGTGACGATTGCAATCACCTCTGATTGGTTAACATTCTTTCAATATTGGCCAAAATCCATGGACGCGGCAAAAATACCATAAATTCAGCCAATGTTTTCAGACTGTAACAATGTTTGATGCAGGTTTTATACAATCGCCCTACTGGGATGACCATCACTTAATTTACTTGTATTTATGGGTGTATGTATATATTTAAGGGCTTCCGCGATAATGGATTTTTATGTGCCTTACTAAATCGCTATTTCGTACAGTTTTATACTCGCATACCTCACAAGAAAAAAGGTTCTCACCAGTGTGAGTTTTCCTGTGCCTCGATAAATCACCGTTACGTGCACATTTATACTCACAGAACTCACACGAATAGGGTTTCTCACCTGTGTGAATTCTCATGTGGCTAACCAAATAGCATTTACGTGCGAATCTGAAATCACACACTTCACAAACATAAGGTTTATCACCAGTGTGAGTTTTCATGTGCCTCTCTAATTCATTACTACGGGCGAATTTATATAAGCATAGATCACATGTAAAAGGTTTATCACCAACGTGACTTTTCATGTGGCACGCTAAAAAACATTTTCGTGCAAATTTCAAATCGCATACTGTGCAAATGAAAATTTTCATTCCAGTGTGGACTCTCATGTGCCTCTCCAGTTGCCATTTGCGCGCACATTTGTAGTTGCATATATCACACGAAAAAGGTTTTTCACCGGTGTGAATTCGCAAATGCTCAATGATTTTCTTTTCTATAGCACACTTGTACTGGCATAATCTGCATGTGAAAGACCTTTTGTTAGCGCGTTTACTCGCTTTAGTATTCACAGTTTTGAAATATAACAACTTTTTCTCAAACTCGGTATTACCTATTGCACTTTCTTCTGTAGACGGTTCACCTAAATTTTCTGACTTTTGGTACGGCATATTTTTTAATGATTTCTCACAACCTTTCATCTTTTTCTTAACAGGTTCGACGGTTTCTGGTGTAGAAACTTCACGTTGGCTTGTTAGGTTTATAGCAAGTTTCCATGGCAAAGGAGCGACTGAAACGAAACGTATTTTATTAA
Source organism: Erebia palarica (assembly GCA_964035005.1). Taxonomy (NCBI): domain Eukaryota; kingdom Metazoa; phylum Arthropoda; class Insecta; order Lepidoptera; family Nymphalidae; genus Erebia; species Erebia palarica. Next base: position 8,920,203 of record OZ035994.1, on the reverse strand, counting down.
GAAACGTCTTCTGCCTTTTTCTTATTCCTGGAAAATTTTGATAGGCATTAACAAGATGTCGCACAATAGCTTCGTAAAGATATTCAAGAATGTATCAATTTTGCCAGACAACTGAAACTTTTTCCGCTGCGCGAGAGAGGTATCAAATATCTTACAAAAAAGGGTATTCGAATTTCGCGTTCAATTATTATTATGTAAAAACTGTTAGAAGGAAAAATTAAAGCGAGCATGGCATCACAGCACCTATGATTGTCTATTCTAGGGAAGACCTGGCAATAATGGTCGGGGTGGCTATCCAAGCGTCCCCGACCAGTGTTGCCAGGTCTTGCTCGTGTAATGGCGGCCGTTTTTGTGAGAATTGCGAATTAAAAATATGAGTGTTTTCTTTTATTAAAACATATAAATATATATATCTTTCATTTAAAGTTCATCTATGGCTTTTAAAAGTTTAATTCTATAGACAAAGTGAAATAGATTTTTTTTAGAATATAAAATTGAGAAATGAAAACGATGCAAGCATTTTTAAAATTGCTAGTAATAAAAATAATAGTTTTTCGATTGATAATTCGAATGCAGAGCTAAGTGTGTTGGTTTCAGTTTTATTTAAAAAAAAACTAATAGCCCAATTACTTGTGACTTCTCTACACAAATCTAGTGGTTGTATATGTGTGTGACTTATATATATATATATTTTACTATTATACTTTATAGTATATTTTACTAGCTGATGCCCGCGACTTCGTCCGAGTGGATTGAGGTTTTGGTTCCCACGGGAACTCTTTAATTTATCGGTATAAAAAGTAGCCATGTGCTATTCCCGACAATAATCTATGTCTGTGCCTATTTTCATCCAGATCCGGTCAGCCGTTCTGGCGTGATTGAGTAACAAACATCCATCCATCCATCCCGCCAAGCTTTCCCATTTAAAATATTAGTATTTCATTTATTTGTACAGCCTACAGTTGATACACTAGATACATTGTTATTATTATTTTATTCGCATAAAAATACATGATAAATGTTCAACCTATGACAACATCACAACTGATAATAATTATATTAAAACAATTTCAATAAATCAAAACAAATCTTTACATCGCCACCTTAAAAAATAAGAAGTAGATTCGCCAATCTAACAAAAATAGTAAATCAATTCTTTTTTCATAGCAAATAAAGTATTATTTAAAAACGATTATATTAACGATTAAACCGGCTTCCCGGTTCAATCATTAACGGAACCAAGCCCGGTGGAAGATGTTCCTATTGTTATGGTCGAGCATATTAGCGGGTTTCGTACCATCAATCCTTACGCAAATCATCTAGGTAACCTCAGAATTTCACATTAATAAAATTGCAGGGTTAATCCCATGAATCTCATCAATGCACCTTCAAAATAGCTTTGCACTTTATCCTTTCATCAAATGTTTATTTTACCATTAGTAGTGGAATACTCGAAAGACGATTGGCCTAGTTGCGACAATGCATATCAATCGATTGCGATTGTTAAGCAATGATGACAAAATCGGTAACTGGAGGGGTGACCGAGCACGTTAAGCCGTCGCTACTGATTATTATCACTAACTTATCTGATAATAATTGTAAGAAACCTAAGAGTTGGAATGGTACTCTTAGTTAAGTCGTATGCGGAACGACCTGGGAACTCACCGCATTATTATCCCAAGAAAACACCTGCCATTATGTGATAAATGGAAAGGAGTCACGACCCTCAGCAATGAGGATACGACGCAGAGAGAGAGAGAGTAGTGAAATACTTATTATTATTTATGCATCATTTTCACGTGCATGACTAAGTCCTTCTTGCGTGTACAAACAAACTCGCATAACTTACAAGATATACCCCCTTTAATGGTATGAGATCTCTTATGCCTCACAACATCACTCTCTCGTATAGAACTGTACTCGCACAACTCACAAGAAAAAATGCTCTCACCAGTGTGAATTTTCATGTGCCTCACCAAATCACCTTTTCGTTTACATTTATACTCGCATAATTCACACGAGTTAGGTCTCTCACCTGTGTGAGTTTTCATGTGACTAATCAAATAACATCTTCGTGCGCATCTGTAGTCACACACTTCACAAACAAAAGGTTTCTCACCAGTGTGAGTTTTCATGTGCCTCTCTAATTCATTATAGCGGCCGAATTTATAGCAGCATACATTACATGTAAAAGGTTTAACATCAGTGTGAGTTCTCATGTGGACAACAAAATGGCCTTTTCGTGCACACCTGAAGTCGCAAATTTCACAAGCAAACGGCTTTTGACCGGTGTGAGTTTTCATGTGTCTATCTAGGTCGCTTTTTCGAAAAAATTTGTAAAAGCATTCATCACACGAAAATGGTCTTGCACCAGTTTGCGTGTGTGTTATCATATGCTCGACGAATTTCAATTCTACAGTTGTTTTAAAGTAGCATCGCGTGCAAGTAAAAGGCTTTTTACTGTTTACGTATTCCTTGACATTAACTGGCGCGATGGTTTCCGATGAAGAAACTCCTTGTTCACTTGTTACGAGTTCCAATGGCAAAGGAGTTACTGAAACAAAACGATTTATTTAACCAAGAAACACTGTCTCTATTTCCAATTTCCAAACTTTCTTGCTGAGATTTAAACAGTCGTCAATGTCATTAAAAAAAGTTTATTTAAAAAAAAAACAAGTTAAAAAGAAGTTATTTTTAAGAAACTGCCCTTTTCTATTAACGGTTTTAGACGGCAAATTTAATATTAATTGAAAAATAAATTATACATTTTTCAAGTTAAACAAGTTTTAATAGGATCCCGTAGCCAGCAAGGATATACGAAGTTTCGCCATGTCCGTCTGTCTGTCTGTCTGCGGCTTAGCTCAGGGAATATTATTATTAGAAAGCTGTAGTGTGGCATGGGTACACGTATTAATCACGCTGACAGTGTTTTTTTTTGTTTCACACTCAAATTATCCTCTGACATGATTTCAGAGTACTTTTTGAGTATCGCTCTGAAAAAAGATGCCTACTCACATGGGTCGTGAAGCATGGGTGTTTTAACAAACATTAACGAACGCGAAAAAGTGGTAAAATACGATTCTGATAAATATTTTTATAAAGGTACTTCCCCTAGGCAGCAGGGATGAATTTATTTGAAATTTTCAGTAATACTATAGCTGCTAGAAGATATAAATTAAAGAAGGTAAGTAAAGTTATAAATTAAAAGTGGTCCCCGCTCCCCAAACAATAAACTTGTATTTAATAAGTATCAGCGTTGAATCTTGTACATGGTTCGGAACCATTCGTGTGCGAGTCTGAACCGTATTAGGTTAGATTAGACGCTCTTCTTTTTTATTATTATTATTAAGCCTTTATTTTCCTTATCAGTTGTTAATTATTCTTACAAAGTTTCAAATACTATCATATTATCTATTCTAATTGTTAGTTTGTTAGTATCGCTATTAAGTTAAGTATGTGTGTGTGCGTGTGTGTGTGTGTGAGAGAGAGAGAGTGTGAGTGTGTGTGTGTTTGTAGTAAGATTTGTTTTGTTTTGTGTTAGTTAATAATTGTTACTTTATATAGATATATATATATATATTATTTATATTATTTTTCTTGATAGTTATCTATGTTTTTGACAAGGACCCCTCTTTGTGTATAGGCCTCCTCCAGTTTATAGCATTTTTCTCTGTCTTTGGCAATTTAAAGCCAATTCTTCCCTACTATCTGTGGTCGTCTGTTAGTCTTGAGACATGCCCTGCCCACTTCCATTTTAATTTGAGAGCGTGTTGTTTCCTTTATAACCACCGAGTGCTTGGGACTAATAGTCCGTTAATTTTTTCCTTTTCCTTATATCTTCACTTCTTATTTTCTGTATTTTACGTAGATTGAGGACGTTCTTCAAATCGTTATTAATTAATATTATGTTTGATTTACATATGCGTTACTAAATGCGTTTTGCGTGCAAAATTTTTCTCGCACAGCTCACAAGATAAATCATCACATGAGTGAGTTTTTGTGTGCCTCAATTAATCACTATTTTGTGCACACTTATACTGTGTATTATTGTGTATTTAAATCACTTGTTCTTTTCGATTTGCATTCGCAAAGACCACAAGCGAAAGGTTTTTCTTCCATGTGTGTTCTCATGTGACTGTCTAGGAATGTTTTTTGTGAACATTTTAAGTCGCACACTTTACAAACAAATGTTTTATCACCAGGGTGAATGTTCATATGTCTCAGTAGTTCCCTGCGTCGCGCACATTTATAGTTACATCTATCACAAGAAAAAGGTCTTTCACCAGTGTGAGTCCTCATATGCTCAACGAAATTTATTTTTGTAGCAGTGTAAGCTGACAAAGTTCGCAAGCAAACGCAATTTTCCTTCTTTTTAAGCGATTCTTGGCGTTTATCTTTTCAAAATGTGATCCGACTTTTTCTGGTGTAGAAACTTCTCGTTGATATATTACGGTTGCTATAAGTTTTCATGGCAAATGTGCGTCAGAAACGAAACCATATGTTACTAAGAAACACTTTCCTTTTTACTGATTAATGGAACATCATGACTACTACTGCCTACTCAACAACCTGAAAATGAAGAGTGTCTAGAGTGCACGGCATAAAGTTTAAAAATAGTTTTTGGTGTATATGTCACCGTAAGATAGTACAAACCGTTAGATTATAATCTAACTCGTGAAATTGTAAACTGTCGAGAGATTGTGAACCGTTCAATGTTCTGAGTGTCAATTTTTGAAATATTAATTGTATTTATGTTTTATTGTGTCTTTCTTGTAAGTTAGGTTAGGGTTCAACATATATAATCAGGTCGTGCACTTAGATTCTATCGCGTTAATATACTTAACAGATTACAATCTACCGAAAAATAATGCGTTAAATTGTAATCTTTCGACAGTTTGCAATTTCACGAGTTAGATTATAATCTAACGGTTATTACAATCTTACGGTGACATATATATTAAGGTTTAGAAAAGGTTTACAGTACCTATTATTTAAGAAAAGAAGACGTCTTGCCAGGTTATTAGTGTCTTTGATTTTCCCGTATATTGGATATACATATATTTAATATTGATTAAAAACTATGTGATATTCACTCGTTTTGCGCTTGAATGTGACCAAATTGTACAGTGATATGAGTTTTTAGTACTGTCAAAAGTTGACGTACTATACAATAGTATTATGTTTTAATTGCATATGCCTCGCTAAGTGATTTTGGCGTGCGAATTTACCATCGCATAGCTCACAAGAAAATGGGCTCTTACTAGTATGAGTTTTCATATGCCTCAATAAATCGCTGTTCCGTACAGATCTATAATCACATAACACACAAGTGAAAAGGCTCTCACCAGTGTGAGATTTCATGTGCCTTACAAAATCACCATTCCTTGCACATTTATAGTTGCATAATTCACAAGAGAACGGTTTTTCACCCGTGTGAATTTTCATATGGTTGGTCAAGTAACATTTTCGCGCAAATTTCTGTTCACATAAACCACAAGCGAACGGTTTTTCACCAGTGTGAGTTCTAAGATGCCTGTCTAACACGCTCTTTGAGATACATTTATACTCGCATAAATCACAAGGAATAAGTTTTTCACCGGTATGCGTTCTCATGTGGCTAGCTAAATCAAACTTTTGTGCGAATTTGCACTTGCATTCTTGACAAATAAAAGGTTTTTCAGCAGTCACAGTTGTAATATTATGTATATCTAGTTTCTTATTTCGCGAATTATTTTGGTCACTATCATTAAAATTAGGTTTTTCAACAGTGTGAGTTTTCATGTGGTTGGCTAAATTACTTTTTCGTGCAACCTTGAAGTTGCATATTTCACAAACAAAAGATTTTGTGTGAGTAGTAATGTGCCGCCCAAGTTCGCTCCTCCGTGTACATTTATACTCGCAAAGCTTACACGAAAAAGGGTTTTCACCAGTGTGAGTTCTTAAGTGCCTACGCAAATCATTCTTTCGAGAAAATGTGGACTCACACACTGCGCAAGTGAAAGGTATATCACCTGTGTGAATTCTCATGTGGTTGCTTAAATCACATTTACGTATACACTTTAAGTTGCATATTTGACAAATAAAAGGTTTTTCATCAGTGTGAATTTGAATGTGCTTATTTAATTGCCTAATCTGTGCACATTTAAACTCACATAGTTTACAAGTGATAGGTTTTTTGCCAGTGTTTGTTTTCTTGTATTTAAACTTGCGATTTAACAGGTTTTTGGAAAAATCAGTTTCACCTACAAAATTTTCTTCTCGGGCCTGTTTTCTTAAGTTTTGATACAACATATTATTTACTGAATTGCTAAATAAAATGTTTTCCGCTTTTGGTGTGAAAGGTTTTGGTGTAGAAACTTCTTGCTGGATTTTCAAGGTGGTTGCAAGTCTCCTTGGCAAGGGAGCGACTGAAATCAAAACGATATTTTATAATGAATAATTTTTATTCCTTTACATAAATATTAAAAATGATTTATGCAGAAGTTATCAACTTTTATGATGCTTTAATTAGAAAAGTAATTGAAGTCAAAAAAGTTATTGTTCATATCAATTGTCAAAAACAATTTAATAGGTCTTTACCTATGAAATTGCCGTTTTGTATGGAATAAGTGAAAGTACTTATTTTTTCAAACTTTTTTATTTCTGTTATTCGAAGTAATCACCCATGCAATCGACGTATCTTTGCCAACGTATTGGCAGTTTATTGATGTCCTTTTTGTAAAAATTAGCTGCACGGGAGGCAGCAACCTCTTCAAAGGCATTTTGTACTACCTTTCGGGAATTGAATTTTTTACCCACTAAAAAGTTGTCTAAATTTTGGAAAAAGTAAGAGTCGGTAGGTGCAAGGTCTGGTGAGTATGGCGGATGAGAGAGAGCTTCCAACGCCAGCTCTTGCAGCTTGGAGACTGTCTGTTGCGCAGTATGGGGTCGCGCGTTGTCGTGAAGGAGCAGTGGGGACGACCGATTGGCCAAAGCTGGTTGCAGATGTGCAAGCTTCTCCATCATTCTCTCCAGTTCTTCACAGTACACATCTGCAGTAATGCTCATGCCGTTTTGTAAAAAGCTGTGGTGAATCACATCCGCACTAGACCACCAAACAGTGACCATCAACTTTTTAGGGGTCATTTTTGGTTTAGGGCATTGCTTTGGTGCTGAACCAGGATCTAACCAACTTGCTGAGCGCTTTCGATTGTCGAACAGAATCCATTTTTCGTCGCACGTAACAATTCGTTTCAAAATTCCTTAATTTCTTTGCCTGTTGAGCAGCGCAAGGCAGGTCTCGACGCGTACGTTGCGCTAGCGATCGTTAAGGTCGTGGGGCACCCATCTATCAAGCTTTTTTACCTTGCCAATTTGTCGCAAATGGATCAATATTATTTTGATGCTTACATCAAATGCTGCTGCTATCTCAGCTGTAGATTGAGTTTCGTCAGCTTCCACAATCGCCTTTAATTCATTATTGTTAACCAAAGTCTCTGACGACCACGAGCTTAATTTTTCAAGTCAAAATTTCCAGAACGGAACCGGGAAAACCAATAACGCGTTATGCGTTCGTTTGTACAGTTCTCTCCGTAAACGTTTTTGATGTTACGAGTACGTGCCGTTTGTGTCGCGTTAGTGCCCCAACGGAACTCATATTCCATAATTACACGAATTTTTAAAGTATCCATTATGACGAAAAATGTTGAAATGTAATGAAAATACAACGCTAATCAAAAAACAAAAGACTTAGTTTGTAAAAAGAATGTCATGGTTTTAAAACAAAATTAATTTGATTTAGAATACAGAGCCATTACAAAGTTTTTTTTTATTTGAAATGACCAGTACTGAAGAAAGGCAATTTCATAGGTAAAGACCTAATATTATTTATAAAGATATAATTATAACCGTAATATAATATAATACGTGTTATAATATATTTATAACCGTATTATTTATAATAAGCCTATTGAAACCGCTGCGCGAAAAATAAACGCGTTTGTATAAAAAATATGTTTGGAAATCGAGATCTTCCGACATCCGATTCACATTTTTGGAACATTTAGGAATAAAGTAAAAACAAAAACGTAATCTATGAATTGATTTGTTTAAATAACGGTAAATATTCTCGAGCAATAGTGATGATGACAACTCAATCAAATCAAGTCTTGGCCGCGAATTCATCCGCGTAGATGTAGGTTAGGTTAAGTTAGGTTCACCACTTTAGGAGATAGTCTTGGAGGTCTGTGTGGGTGTTAGAGAGTGCCACATATTATCTCCTATTTAAGAGAGATATCATACTAATATTATAAATGCGAAAGTGTGTTGTTTGTTGGTTTGTCCTTCAATTAACGTCGATCCGTTAATCCGTTGCGGCTTGATTGATGGACAAACCAACAAACACAATTTTGCATTTATACTATGACGCAGCTCAGCACGGCGATGACTCACGCACGAACAATGGATAATCCAGAACATTCGAAATCGCGCCATCGTGCCGTGTGCAAAACCCCGCCGCCGCGCACCTCTCCCGCCACTGCCTATATAAGGCATCCGGCCTGCGTTCACTGACAATTCGCCAGCGACCGCTGTCACAGCACGTCGGCTTGGGGGTACCGGGCAGATGAGTGGCAGTGGTAACTGGTGAACGCAGGCGAGATCGGTCGCTCCGCCGCTTCGGCCACGGACGACCCATCTTTCCGTCTCCCCTTCCCCTTCGCCCCCTCTCGTCGCGGACACCCTCCGTGTCCGCGCACCGCGTGCGTCAGCCGTGTAGTTAAGGTATAGGAAGATCGCTTAGACTTAAGTACTTTCTGTAAAACCGTGAATAAAGGTTTGTTAAGTGTGTGTTTCTATAAATCGCGTTTAATTTGTGAGGGCCTCCCTACCTAGACACACGGAGCTACGCGACCAGCCATATCCTGGACCCTTAGCTCCGTTACATTGGCGCCCAACGTAAAAAAACCCATTCCGGGTTCGCGTCGCGAAATCCGTCCGTCCGTCCGTTCGCGTCGCGTCCTTTAAAATTTCCGTCCGTCCGTACTAGGTTAGGGAAACTCATACCTCACAACACCCGCACGTTATATTTTATTCTAACGAACGGATACAAGTTCTTTCAAAAAGTCGGCTTGGGGGTACCGGGCAGACTGAAAGGACGAATATCCGACCGGGAGCGGAAAAACTATAGAAAAAAAAAAGATAAGATCAAAACAAACGGATACAAGCTCTTTCACAGTCGGCTTGGGGGTATCCGGGTCGATTAAAAAGGGCGAATATCTGACAAAAAAGAAGTAGAACACATATACACACATAGACACAACAGCCTTCATAAGGGGAAAAACAAGGGGAACCGTGTAACTATTTAAATAGAATCCGTACCGTACCGACCGCGATTAACAAATCATAAATAACTAGAGGAAACCGTAAAATTGGAAATAAATACCGTATAACCCGTAAATAAATAATTAACAATCAGTTTCGGATAAGCAGAGAAAAATGCCTACGTCCTGGATATATACACTTAGTAAGCAAAAATTAATTGAGGAACTCGAAAATAGGAAAATAGAAATTTCACCGGGAAGCACTGTCGAGGAATTACGCAAACAGCTATCACTTATAGTAAAAACTGAAGACGAATTGAGCCAAGGCGGCAGCATGGGTAGCGAAAAAGACATAAAAGAATTCGATAAAGCCATATCCCGCTGGAAAATTCAATTTGACACCACCGGAGATGCCGTGGAATTCCTGGAAAGGATAGAGGAGTTAGCAGACACGTTGAATGTCAACAAAGACACAATCATACACGTGATACCGAGATGCCTCACCGGAACAGCATCACTGTGGTACAGAAATTACAGACATGAATGGAAGACATGGGAAGATTTCACGGAGAATTTCAAGCTGTTCTATTATCCAAGAGATTATGAGAAAAAGCTACTAGAATCCATTATAAACAGACGTCAATACGCCAGGGAAAACTTCGTGTCATACCTAACAGAAATCCAAACACTAATGAGAAGATACAAAAAATTAACGAAAGAAGAACAGTTAGATAGAATATACGATAATATGAGATATACCAATACTATATAAAAAGGAAGGATTTTAATACGGTACCAGAACTCATACAACTGGCAGGCGATTACGAAAAAATAAACAGGGACCGAAACAAAGATACGTCCTACAAACCGACTGTCCAACTTAAAGAGAACCATAAAGAAAAATCATGGCGTAAACCGGAAAATTGGAAGAACGAAGAGCACAAAACAGACAGAAAACCAATAACTCCGCAATACGACCCGGAATCCTGCTGTTGGAAATGTGGCAAAAGGAACCACACATCTCGGGAATGTCGAAATAAACAAGTCATTTTCTGCAGCCAATGCGGACTGCTAGGAAAACTAACAAAAAATTGCTGTAACGAGAGAAAGACACCTGGAAAAACAAAACAAGCATACACAACGAAGGCACAGACAGAAAAAGATAATAGAATTTTCGCCAAGGCAAAAATATATGGAAAAACGTTTAAAGCATTAATAGACACGGGTTCAACGAACACTTACATCAATAAAAACATAATGGACCAAATAAAAGAGCACAACGTGAAGACAATACGAAAAGAGACCACGATCAAACTAGCAGATGGTTCTAGAGTACAAACGGACACAGTCATAAACCTCGAATTAGAAATAAATGGGAAAACATTAACACACCAAGTCATCTACCTACCATCCGCAACCATAATGATAATGGGGATGGACCTGTTAGCAAGACTAGGAATCACAGTCGGATGGACTGAAACAGCATGCGAGCAGACATGCACCGAAAGACGAGAAAACACGATAGGCAACGAAGAAACCCTATCTGCAGAACAGAAAACAACGCTAGCAAACAGCCTAGAAGACGAATTCAAAAAAGCTGAGGAATGTCCGAAAGGAAACACATGGGTAAAACACGTAATAAAACTAAAACATACAGAACCCATAAAACAAAAATATTATCCGAAAAACCCGAAAATGCAAGAAAAAATAAATGAACACGTGAACAAAATGTTAGCAGACGGCATCATCGAAAAGTCAAACAGTCCATGCAGTTCACCGATCGACAGCTCCGACATAATATATAGGCCAGGAAAACAAAACGTCATAGCAGATGAACTATCAAGAAATCCGCTATACACCACTATAATAGAAGAAAGCGACTGGTACTCAAAAAAATACAGTAACGTAAGTAAGAACCCCGAATTGGATACCGACTACTGTATACGAGATGGGAGGCTATACAGAAAAGTAGTCAACCCAAGATACGGAGGAAAACTAGATCCATCGACCGAATGGAAATTATGCGTCAAAAAAGAAGACAAGGATAAAATATTATGGCAAAACCATAATGAACCCAATGCGGGACATTTAGGAACTTCAAAAACGTTTAACAAAATCGCGATGCGGTATTATTGGCCAGGGATATTCAGAGACGTATCAAAATACGTGAGCCGGTGTGAAACATGTCAAAAACATAAGCCATCACAGGAAAAAAAACCAGGCCTCATGCACATAAATAATGCGGAAGAACCATGGCAAGTGGTAACAACGGACCTAATAGGCCCTTTACCTCGGTCATCAAAAGGATTCCAATGGATCATCGTGTTCCACGACAAATTCACGAAGTGGTCGGAAATAAAACCACTAAGAACCGCGACCGCAAATACCATCACGAACGCTCTAAAAGAGTTAATTATGAGATACGGGGGAATGAAAACTTTACTGAGCGACAACGCAAAAATTTTCGTAAGTAAACAGTTCAGATAAACTTTAAGAAGATACGGCATAGAACAAAAGCTAACCGCACCATACACTCCACAGTGTAACCCAACCGAACGGGTAAATAGAACGCTCGAAACAATGATAGCAACATTCATCGAGAAAAACCATAAAAAATGGGACGAGTACCTAAGCGAATTCAACTTCGCACTAAACACGTCCGTCCAAGAATCCACGAAACACTCCCCGGCATTCTTACTATTCGGCAGAGAACTAAGGAACGTCCACGACGAAAACCAATTCCCCACACCGGCATTAAAAGAAAAACAAAAACTGAAAGAAATATATGAAATAGTCAAAAACCAACAAAATCAAGCTTCAAACTTACAAAAAAAGTATTTTGATAGGGCAAGACGTAACTGGACACCGAGAATTAACGATGACGTATTAAAAAGAGAGTACCCATTATCCAACGCCAGTAAACAATTTTGTGCAAAATTAGCACCTAAATTCTCAGGCCCATATACCATAATGGAAAAAAAGTCGCCCGTAATATTCCTGCTGAAAGCAAAACAGGGAGGCAAGATATGCACCGCGCACATAAAAGATATAAAAAGATTCAATACGTAAACGAACTTTCATTTTATGGCATTATTCTGGACTGAAAAAAGAAAGAGAAAAAAAAAGAAAAAACTAAAAAGGGGTTAACTTGAGTGAAAATGGGGAATGGGGGTTTTTACATTTCTGTAAACCTATTGATACGGTGATTTTTACAGGTAAAAATCTTCTCTCGTGGGAGGAGGATATGACGCAGCTCAGCACGGCGATGACTCACGCACGAACAATGGATAATCCAGAACATTCGAAATCGCGCCATCGTGCCGTGTGCAAAACCCCGCCGCCGCGCACCTCTCCCGCCACTGCCTATATAAGGCATCCGGCCTGCGTTCACTGACAATTCGCCAGCGACCGCTGTCACAGCACGTCGGCTTGGGGGTACCGGGCAGATGAGTGGCAGTGGTAACTGGTGAACGCAGGCGAGATCGGTCGCTCCGCCGCTTCGGCCACGGACGACCCATCTTTCCGTCTCCCCTTCCCCTTCACCCCCTCTCGTCGCGGACACCCTCCGTGTCCGCGCACCGCGTGCGTCAGCCGGTGACGCCCCGCGCCCCGCAGGTCCCCTCAGGACCTCGGACCGTGTAGTTAAGGTATAGGAAGATCGCTTAGACTTAAGTACTTTCTGTAAAACCGTGAATAAAGGTTTGTTAAGTGTGTGTTTCTATAAATCGCGTTTAATTTGTGAGGGCCTCCCTACCTAGAAACACGGAGCTACGCGACCAGCCATATCCTGGACCCTTAGCTCCGTTACAATACTATTACTATGATAACCCAATTTTCATAACAAAAAAATAACAATTTAACTTTTTTTTAATTCTACATGTTTTCCTTTTACTTCATGAACAACGATACAGACCTAGATGGGGTAAGGCAATTTTTTAATAGTTTATCACCAGCGTGAGTTTTCATGTGACACACTAAGTTTAAATTATTGGTATGGATATTGTTAATTATTGTGGATTATAACTTTGTACTGTTAACTTTTCACGCTCTTGTTTGGCAGAGCATATGTTGGCTGTGGATTCAGGTGAGTGGAGAATACTGTGAGAACTGGGACCTCTATATATAATACTAGATGATGCCTGCGACTTCGTCCTCGTCGATAAAGTTTTTTTGATTCTCGCGGGAACTCTTTAAATTTCCGGGATAAAAAGTAGCCTATGTCTTTCCGCGGGATACAACCTATACTCGGCGCGGCGAACCTTGATCCCTATGACACTGACAGCTAATGTCACCATATAACATTGTAGTGGCGTCACCATTAAATTGGGATCATATTGGGGGCGTCTAAAAATGTTATTTATACCATTAGTAAAAGTAATGATATTCCGTTGATATTTTTAACAATTCTTAACATTTACAAGAAGTTATCTCAATCTGAATTTATGTTTACGTCCTGCAAAACTTACGTCGTGTGACGTTTATCGACTAGGGCGGCAAGTATCAATAAAAAAATGTCAGTAATGGAAACGAGTGCACAATTTTTTTTCATACTCACATATTTAAAAATATCCTATAATATTATTATAACCTACAATATCAACCAAAGACACGACCCATCACTAACACGAACTGTCATAGGGATCAAGGTTCGCAGCCCCGACTGTAATGTACCAAATTTCATCAAAATTGGTTGAACAGGTGGGCCGTGACAGTTTATCAGACAGACAAACGGACGGACTGACAGACACACTTTCGCATTTATAATATTAGTGTGGATTATTTTTAATCTTATAAAATTTACATAAAATTGTGTTACAAACAGCACCACAAAAACCACAGTCGGTTTTACTGGGCACCGTGTTATACTCGTACATAATAAGTAAGACGTAAAACGATAATTATAGCTAAGGAAATAATTTAAAATATAGTAGTAATAAAAAGTAGCCTTTGTTGTCACACTCTAGGTCCATAACTATAACCACGCAATAAATAAAAAAGATCCGACACTCTGTTGTGACGTGAGAAAACTTCAAAACATGCTCTCGCGTTTGCAATAAAAGTCGAGCTTTGATCTAAAACTACATATTTCACTATCACAGGTAGAATTTATAAAAGTCAAATCAAATATTCATTTATTCAAATTAGGTACACTGTAGGTACACTTTTTGACGTCAAATTACTTATAAAACATGACGGTGATAATCAGTTACGGTATCTTAAAAGAAAGGGTTAGAAAGGGTTCTGAGAGTCCTTTCTGAAATCCCAAGATTACGAAGTAAAGTTACTTATGAAACCTTAAGTTGTTACTTACAAGTCGCTGATATAGCAGTTAATCTACCGACAGTTTAAATAACAAGATACTCTCCCCTAGCCCCACAAAAGTTAGTCGAACGTGACTTCATACATTTTTCTTACGTTTCCTATCCCGTATTTTGTTTCATCCAAGACGTATAGTCAAAGTGTAGCCCTAGCCATGGTCTCGCTCAGGAATATGGACCCCAGACGGGTTTTGAAACTAGTCGAAAAGCCCTGTGAGTAACAACCGTTTAGATCTATGTTTATACTAACTAGGAAAAAAAAGAATTGACCTCACACCCTAGAAGAGAAAATATCCTTTCATGTTTAGTTCCTTGATCATAAATTAACCTACAATCTTAATTTCAAGTTTTAGTCCCAGCTATGTAGGCCGTGATTTAATTTCATCAGAGACCAAATTCGTTTGCGTCTAATGTTTAAAGTTAACTATTACAACATATAGTTAAAACTATCTTATGGATAGTAATTTGTCAGCTTTAAACGTATTACTCGAGCTGTTTAAGGAGTTCATACATGCTTTTTGACGTGCAGTCATCTATGACCTCCTCAAAGAGGTCAGATTATCAGTTTGACAACCATTACGCTTACGATTTCCTTACACAATCAGGGGGCAGTTAAGCGCAAAACACACAGGGAGCGGGCGCGGGACGGGTCGGGTGCGCGTCACGCGCTACGCGCCCGGGTTCTGTGTGATGTCGTCCATTTAAATACAAGGAATTCAACCCGCCGTGCACCCGACCAGACCCACGTCCGACCCGCGCCCGTTTCCAGTGTGTTTTACCCTTTAAAAAACCGACAGGAGTAAAACATCTCTCGGGTCTCTCACGCGGGAATTGGACGAATGTAATGGATTAAATTGTGTTTCATTTATTATAACTATTTTTGTTTTCCAGTGCCTGGTTTCAATAAAATAGATTTAAATATTTTGTTGTGACTCGAAGATTTATAGATTTACTATTAAATAATAGATAATCTCTCAGTAAAAGAGTTTTGCTTAACCCATTAAACAGTATGTTAAATTTGATTTAGTTAAGGGTGCACATTTAGTGTGCAATCTAGTATTTTTGGTGCTACTTTCGAATATTTTGTTACAAGAAAGGGGATTTACAGTTATAGGATTAAATATTATCCTTTTTTATCTAATCATAATAAATCTACTTGTGTCAACTTGCTTTCTCTTTCATTTCAATTCTCTCCTTAAACTAGCAAAATCACAAAGTTTTCCAAAATATTTTTTTTATTTACTAGTAGAAGGAACATTACAGTTTTTTACTTTATGTTTCATTTTCAAGTGTCCAGCTAAATGCTTATATCGTGCAAATTTATACTCGCAGTATTCACAGGAGAATGGCTGCTTGCTTGTGTGCGTTTTCATATGCCTCATCAATAAATGCTTATTTATACATTTATAGCTACATAATTTACAACAATGTGACTTTTCATCAGTGTGAGTTTTTATGTGATTCTCTAGAGACTTTTTACGCGTGCATGTGTACTCGCAATAATCGCAAGCGAAAGGTTGCTTACCGGTGTGCGTTCTCGTATGTTTAACCAAATCGCTTTTTCTCGCTAATTTAAAGCCGCAAATCTCACACGAGTGAGGTTTCTCACCAGTGTGAACGAGCATGTGCTTTGTGACATTACCACCTCGCGCACTTTTAAAATCGCATTGCTTGCAAGAGAATGATTTCTCACTAGTGTGAATTTTAGTGTGTCTAGTTAAATCACTTCTCCTTGTAAATTTAATATCGCAGAGCTCGCAGGAGAAAGGCTTTTCACCTGAGTGTATTTTCATATGCGCTATAAGGCCTTTCTTGAGAGTGGATTTATAATCGCACAAGTTGCATGAAAATGGTTTCTCACCAGTGTGAGTCTTGAAATGTTCAACTAAAGCGCCCTTTCGCGGAAACTGAATACCGCATAATTTACAAGTAAAAATGTGAGTTAGCATAATTTTAATACTTTCATATTCTACATTACAATCTTGTATTTCATTTAGGTTGCACGCTTCAGATTCTGATACAGTTTTATCACTGACGTTCTGCGCTTTGAAAACTGGTTCATCTCTTATTGTCTCGGCAACTTCATGTACGTTTGTGTCAACTCCCCGCGGCAGTGGACCCACTGAAACGAAACAATGCTTTGCATGATATTTATCACCTTGCTCTAATTTAGAACTAACTAACTGATGCCCGCGACTTCGTCCACGTGGATTAAGCTTTAATTTTCTAGGATAAGGAGTAGCCTATGTGCTATACCAGACTATAATCTATCTGTGCCATAAATTTCAACCAGATTCGTTCAGACGAAACATCGACAATGCACTCGTTGACTTTACATTCGTGCCATGTCGATTAAACATCTCCAGAAGATGCTTCGGTGTCGAAGTGAAACGTACGTTCAGAACAATTTGGAAGATTTGTGTGGTGTAGTGAATATCGCAAGCTACAAGTGCAAAATACACATTGAACTACATAGATTTATCTACTGTGGCGGATTATAACGAATTAAACTTCTAGCTCTTTCCTTATCACGGACTTCCACAAAATAACACCTGTTTCTATTCAATAAATGATTGATTGCGACTACAGAATTCTAAATAAAGATATAAAAATTGAATCCGATATCTTTAAAACTGATAGAGTACAAATCGAAAGCGCATAAATTCAACATCCGATGTAACGTAAATGAAACTGAAACTCTGTATTAGTATGTCAGATTTAAAATAATAATTCAAAAGCACTTGTAAAAATTATTTAAAAAAAACCATTTGAACTGGACATTTTCGCAGTAAAAAGAAGACGTTATTTTAATACTTTTATATCTACTATGAATTCTGTGGATACGATTATATCCACCGCTGCGTGAGAGAGGATTTTTAATTTGCTTTATTTGATACTTTATCAGACCCAATTTTTATTTACTAGTAGAAGGACCAGTATAGTTTTTAACTTTATGTATAATTTTCAAGTGTCCAGCTAAATACTTATATCGTGCAAATTTATACTCGCAGTATTCACAGGAGAATGGTTGCTTGCTTGTGTGCGTTTTCATGTGCCTCATCAAATAATGCTTATTTATACATTTATAGCTACATAATTTACAACAATGTGGTTTTTCACCAGTGTGAGTTCTTATGTGATTCACTAGAGACTTTTTACGCGGGCATTTGTACTCGCAATAATCGCAAGCGAAAGGTTTCTCACCGGTGTGCGTTCTCGTGTGCTTAACCAAATCGCCTTTTCTCGCGAATTTAAAGCCGCAAATCTCACACGAGAAACGTTTCTCACCCGTGTGAACAAGCATGTGCTTTGTGACATCACCACCTCGCGTACTTTTATATTCGCATTGCTCGCACGAGAATGATTTCTCACTAGTGTGAATTTTAGTGTGTCTAGTTAAATCACTTTTTCTTGCAAATTTAATCTCGCAGAACTCGCAAGAGAAAGGCTTTTCACCTGAGTGTATTTTCATATGCACTACAAGGCCTTTCTTGAATGTGGATTTATACTCGCACAAGTTGCACGAAAATGGTTTCTCACCAGTGTGAGTCTTCAAATGCCTAACTAAAGCGCTCTTTCGCGAAAACTGGTTGCCGCATAACTTACAAGTAAAAATGTGAGTTAGCATGTGGTTTTCTAAGTAATCTTTTCGTAGTGTTTTGTACGCGCAAAACTTGCAAGACAAAAGTTGTACATCATTAGTTTCAGTTTTATCAGGTACAATTTTAATACTTTCGTATTCTACATTACAATCTTGTATTTCATCTAGGTTGCACGCTTCAGATTCTGATACAGTTTTATCACTGACGTTCTGCGCTTTAAAAACTGGTCCGTCTGTAATTGTCTCGGCAAATTCATGTTGGTTTGTGACAATTCCCCGCGGCAGTGGACCGACTGAAACGAAGCAATGCTTTGCATGATTTTTTTCACCTTACTCTAATGTATGACTTACCTTTGTCCGCGTGGATAAAGTTTTTTTTTGTTCCCGAGGAAAATCTTTACTTTTCTGGGATAAAGAGCAGCCTATGTGTTACCAGACTATAATCCATCTCTGCGCCAAATTTCATCCAGATCCGTTCAGCCATTCTGGCTTGATGGAGTAACAAACATCCATCCATCCAAACTTTCGCATCCATACTAATATTATAAATGCGAAAGGTTGACTGTCAGCTACGCTTTTCCGGCCCATCTTTTCAACCGATTTTGATTTTCTTTTTGGTACAGAGGTACTAGGTAGGTGGCATACATTGGTTACTTCTCATCCTGGAAAATCAAAGGGTTCCCACTGGAATCAAATAATTCACGAAGTCGCGGGCATCATCTAGTTTATAATATTAGTATAGATTTGGAACGAAGTTCCTTATGGGACGATGCGGTGGTGTAACCTAGCCGGCAAAAAACGTACGTAACGAATATGCGTGGAGTAAGATTTATATGTACATGTATCGTAACGCGGTAACTAGCCTCCCAGCAGAACACACCAAAGACAAAATAAAATAATTCCCAATCAAGGATTTAGAAGCTTAATTTGGTCTGATTATAGCGAACTAAGCTTCTTGTTCCTTGATTATCACGGACTTCCGCAAAGTAACGCCTACTTAAATACAAATAATTCCCAGTCTGTCCCTACCGGGAATCGAATTCAAGTCCTGGCACTTCGACAACAGCCTATACAACTGCGACAGGGAGGTCATCGTCGTCGTCATATACGTTTACACGAATTCGAATTGATCTAATCATTTGTACCATGTACGGTCAGTCAAAAGAAGAGAAATGGAGAGGGCTTTGTGAGGAAGTTGATAGAGATACATGGGGCTTGGGGTATAGAATAGTAACGGAAAAACTGCGGAGAAGTCCCCCTAGCCTTGACATGAACCTCATCATATCTGTGGTTGACGTGCTATTTCCATCCCACGACAATTTCTGTCGGATCTTGGCAGACGTATCCCAAAAGACGGAAGTTACGGTTGAAGAGATTCAGATAGCGGCAGAAAGCCTGAAACTAAAAAAGGCTCCGGGACCCGACTTCTTATACCCGGAGGTTGTCAAAAGCGCAGCTCAAGCTATTCCGGAAAAGATAAAACACATAATGGATGCGGTATTTATATCAGGAACATTCCCATCGGCTTGGAAAAAAGCCAGCCTGGTGCTGCTCAAGAAAGCAAATAAGCCAGTAGATGAACCGAGGGGATACAGTCTGCTTGCTAGACAGCTATGGAAAACTGCTGGAAAAAGTCCTCCTTAATAGAATTGAGAAGCTCTTGCCCGATCACGGGGGTCACTCTAACCACCAATACGGTTTGAGGAAGGGCCGCTCCACTTTAATGGTGATCAAGAAAGTGGTTGGCACTGCCGCGGCGGCTAGACAGGGTACACGCAAAACCCGGAAAATATGTCTCGACGTCAGGAACGCGTTCAACTCTGCCCCCTGGCGCAAGATAATTCTTGAATTGCGGAAGAGACGATTCCCTGCCTATGTGCCAACCTGGTTAGCAGGTATCTAGAGGATACATCAAGGTGAAGGACAATAAAGGGCAGGAAGAAATCCTAAAAGTTACCAGCGGAGTGCCGCAAGGCACGATTCTTGGCCCAACTCTCTGGAATATTCTATACGATGGGGTATTCCAGCTAAATCAATAGGAGGGGGTCGAGTTAGTGGGTTTTGCCGATGACCAGGCACTGGTAATTGTAGCCAAAACCGAGAGGAGCCTTCCGACGAAGGCAAATAAGGCGCTTGACCTAATCAACGAGTGGATGAAAGGGAAAAAACTTGCACTAGCGCCAGAGAAGACAGAGGCGATTGTGTTTAGCGGAAAGCGTAAGTTGGACCCCATTACATTTGTAGTGGAAGGCGAACCAGTTACTCCAAAGGAGTATATCAAATACCTGGGGGTATGGTTAGACAAAAGCTTGAACTACAAAAAATACGTAGAGGAAGCAGCTATAAAAGCACAAAACCTGACTGAGGCACTAAACCGACTAATGCCGACCAGGGAAGGACCCAGAGCAAGCAGAAGAAGGGTATTGTCAGCTGTAGCCCACTCTGTTATCCTGTATGGGGCACCGATATTCGAGAGCGCTATGACGGTGGCACTTTACCGGAAAAAGTTAGAATCAGTACAAAGGCGAATGGCGATAGGCATCTGTGGAGCGTGCCGTACTATCTCCACCGACGCGGCGCTAGTGATCGCAGGACTCATCCCCATTCACAAGATGGTAAAAGAACGCGCCACGCTCTTCACTAGTAAGGAACAAACGGCAATTGAAGTGCGCGAGAAAATTCTTACCGAGTGGGAAAAGGAGTGGTCGGGAGTCGGAAAAGGTACCTGGACGAGGGAACTAATCAAGGACCTGAAGAAGTGGCACAAAAGAAAGCATGGGGAAGTCGAGAGGTGGCTAACGCAGGCGCTGAGCAGTCACGGGGTGTTCAACACATATCTCTTCGCAATAGGAAAATCACCGACAGAGAACTGCTTCTTTTGCGGAGAGGAAGACACCCCGAGACATGTAATCTTCGATTGCTCTGGCTGTGCAGACCTAAGAACAGAGTCGCAGGGAACGAGCGAAGCTGTCAACGTCCAAAACCTCATACCACGGATGCTGTCGAGCGAGGAAGCATGGCAACGCTACGGGCAAATGCTTAGGGCAATAATGATGCGAAGAGAAGAGAAGGATAGAGAGGAAAAAAAGAAGCAAGAGTAAGAACTACAGGGCAGCACGAAGTAATACTAAAATGTGGTTCCGGGCTGACCTGGGGAGGTTGTTTTAGTCCGTGCAAGTCGGACATGCCCTGCCGACAGGCAGAAGTCCGGAGGGATTTTTCATCCCCCACCCCCGAAAAAAAAATGTACGGTCAACGTCAAAAGTCCAAAGTCCAAAGTAAGTACTTCGTATTCGTCCTTCGAGATTAGCGTGATATACTTGTAGTACCGTGTACGTATGACCACTGAAAGCCAGCTGAAAATAAAAACAAAGTCACTCCTGCCGGCCTATAGCAGGCCACTATACTATATAGGCCCCACTCCTTCACAACTAGTCATTCGTGTTTTCGTGCTCAGCCACTTCGCACGTCCGCAATTTCGGTGAGTTGTATTTTTTAATTTATTCAATTAAAAATTAATATTTAAGAAGTGAAAACTTCTTTAGCCGCGTTGAGCACTTTTTGGTAGGAGGTAAAAATAAGGATTCGCGTGACCGACATGCTCGCGAACAGCGACATGCTCGCGTGGTTACGAAGACAAAGTACTTAAATATAGTCGTAATAATCGTATATATTCGTAATTAAAGTTTAATGCCTTAGTGTTAAGGTTTATATTGTATAAATAATATTTTATTTAAAAAAATATATTATAAATATTAGTTTTCACCTGCCAAATTTATATTATTTACTTTTTAGTGATAAAAACATAAATGTGATTTCGGAAATTTGAATTTAAACCGTAAATGTCATCACTTATCAACGAATAAGTTTGTTATCGAGTTTTTTGTAGTCTTCTACACTGTTTGTCTTCTACACTGTTTGCAGTGTAGAAGACTCCAAAGAGTCTCCTACACTTCACTTGCAGTCACCAACGCTGCCACCGTCGAGTCACGACATTGCTCGTCAGCACAAGGTCCTTAATGTTGTAATAATCAACTATCTAATAATACGTGTTTGCGCATAAGGTTTTTTCACATAGTTCACAAGGTATATACCTAAACTTTGCTAATTAAAACTAAAAGTTTCTTATTAATATAAACTTTTACAAGTGTTTTTTGAATTGTCGAGTGGAATCTTTCACTGGTCCGAAAGAACAATGGCGAGCTTGGACCCACATAGATTAAAAATTAAGGAGGCATCGTTCAAGTACAAGTTTATATTAATTATTATCATATGTTTATATAAAAAATATTGGACTCTGAGATACGGGATTCAAAAGAAAGAAATTATTATAATTTATTAAAAAATAAGTCGTCTTGCACTAACGGAACACAATTGACATAGATAGACATTTTGTTGACATGACAACACTTGACATTATTTTTTATTTTTGTAGGGATGTTCCGACACCATCGATGTATCATCGATACCTACTGAAATGAGTATTCTTAATATTACTATCGTCTTGTGATACTAACACGAGTACCTAATCGTATCGACACTTTTTAATTTTTATGTAAATGATTTTATCAGTATCAGTGATCACTACTTATATGACACTAGCTGATGCCCGCGACTTCCTTCTCATGGATTTGGTTATAAAACAAGAAAAAGCTCTCGTAGGAAAAGTAAATAAGTACTTAATGCAAGTGTTAATCAAAGTATATAGAGGAGTAAAACGCTTAATGTAAGGAAGATCAGGCTATAGAATGGGAAAACAATCTGAATTATTGGTCAGCGAATCACTTCAACTTGGGCTATAGGTGTCGAAGAATTCACTGGCCAGAATCCGCATAGAGGTACCAGTGGTGCAAAAGAGATCTATTTTGATATTATTGTTACTTAATTTGTTAAAAGATAAGAAAGATCAAAGCAGATAAGAGTTATTTCGAAATATGGTGTGAGTAGAATTATTGCGGAATTCTCGCAGACATAAGTACCTACCTAATTATAACTAGGCATAAGTACCTACCTACTCATTCATACTAATACTGATACAAATTATTGATTGAACAATAGCCCTTTCCCGTAGTTTTTGATTAATAATTTTTAGGTTATATAACTGCCTCGTTGGTCTAGCGGTTAGCATAGTCGACTGCGGATCACGAGGTCCTGGGTTCGATTCCCGGTCGGGCATAAAAATTGTTAGGTATTGGGTTTTTCAATTAAGGAATTCTCAGTGCCAGCCCGTAGTTGGAAGTTGGCGGTGTTTCAGCCCCGTGCCTTGGAGAGCACGTTAAGCCGTCGGTCCCGGTTATTATCACTAACATGACAATAGTAGTTAAAGCCCGCCAACCCGCATTGGAGCAGCGTGGTGGGTCTAAGCTCTAATTCCCTCTCTCCTGTGAGAGTGGAGGCCTGTGCCCAGCAGTGGGACGTTAATAGGCTGTAGTGGTAGGTTATATTCTACTTTTAGGTGTATCTTTTTTCTCCCACATTCTCACACAAAATCCATATCTAGACGCGCGTCTTGACTTTCGAAATAAAGTCTCTGATTTCACTAATAGTCAAATACCCTACCCTATTGAAGTGTGTTTTCGCGTGCAATCTCATGCCTATAAAATAACAGACTTAGTATGTGTTCGCAATTCGCATACAAACTTACGCCGACAAAAAGTCGCAGGCGAAAGCCCTCGGGCGTTGTTCAATTTTTAAGTGTGTTTTTCGCACACGATTTCATGCCAATGAAATTATGCCTATATTGCATTATTTGTATAAACTAACAAATGCAAAATCATTTTTTTAAGAAGTGCGCCTTATCGCGCATATTATTGGCACACCTTTTTTCATACGATGAAAATGCGTGCTCAAGTACTTAAATCTCAAAGCGTCTTTGATCAGGTCCAAAAACTCATTAGTCATGATGACCAACGATCTTACCTGTCCTAAGAACAGAAGCAGACTCAAGTACATGCACTCCTGAATCCCGACAACAAGACGCCTTCGGTTTTTTCATTTGATGTTTTGCGTATACCTACTACTGCAGAGCTTTATAAAACAATACGGATCATCGGCTACAACATCTATTAATGGACGCACGACGCTTTAATTAGGATTAGTGCAAGGCCATGCAATAGCAAATTAAAACTAATTCTTATTTATTTAGCAAAGGAGCCGCAGAGGAAGTTTAAAATCAACAGAACTGTTTATGCGAGCATATCAGCACAGGATTTCCCATCGCAGCCATGATTGTCCGAGATTAGGAACACCGGGTTTTAAAAAGCAGTGGACATCCATAACCGAAGACCCTACAGTGGTGAGTTGGTTACAACTTTTCCAATGGTATTCCTGTTTTTAAGTGTTTCTTGTTTTGCCTCGAAATTCATTCAAAAAGCAGTCGATAGTCTCTTAGCTATAGGAGCTATTTCACAATGTGAACCTGCAGTACATTAATTTTTGACTGTAATATTCCTTGTTATTTCTGAGCCATACGGCAAAAACAGAGTTACTTAATTTCAATCTAATTTTTTTATCCAAATAATAATTTTGAGTCCCAAGAATTCCAACATATCTGTGGACTCTACATCTATGTCGAAATGTTGCATGGACCATATTCTGGCAAAAAATAAATGATTATTATTATGACTATGAAGATTTTAGAACAACTTTTTTTAGTGAGAACTGCTATATGAACACAACCAATCAAAAGATGTCCTAATACATACAGATTCCAGAAAGGCAACTAAATTAATTGGGTTTTTGTTTGAAAAATAGTTTTCCCAAATAAACTCGCCGGCATATTTAGCGGAACATAAAAAAAAGGTCCATAATTAAAAAAATATGGTTTTATTTTAAAATCTACTTACTACACTTCTTTTGTTATTTAAAGTTTCATTTGTTTTACTTAAAATGAGATCACACTATGAACAGATTTTGCGAGTAAAGGCTATTTGTGAAAAATGGTACGTTTTTGAACTTTTCATGTAACCGGGAAAAGTGAAATTTAATATTAAAATAACAATTAATTAAATTAGAAAAATGGTGATTAATATCACGTATTTCCTCCACGTGCTCTTATTAAAGTTTCTACCCGTCTAGGCATACTGAGAATGATGTTATCGATGGTCTCCTGGGATAGTCTCCGCCATTCCTCCACTACGGCGATTCGCAGTTCTCCCACGTTGGCAGGAACTGGAATTCTGGACTTAACTTTTCTTTTCAGCAAGTTCCAAACGTGCTCTACTGGGTTCATATCCGGTGATTTCGCCGGCCACTCCATAACAGTGATATTCATATCATTAAGATAAGCTTGAGTTACCCGAGCGGTATGCGGCCGAGCATTATCCTGCATAAAAGCAATCTTCACCGATATATGGGGCAAACGGTACGACATTTTCTTCTAAAACTTCTCTGATATAGCGGTCTGCAGTCAGACTCCCTTTGTCAATCACTACCAAGTCTGTGCGAACTCCCAAACGAATGCCCGCCCAAACCATTATTGATCCACCACCGTATGCAACTGTAGTTTCAAAATTTGTCTGAATGTATCGTTCTCCTTTGCGTCTGTATATTCTTTGCCTGCCGTCAATTTGATTTAAGAGAATTCTGCACTCATCACTAAACAATACCTTACTCCATTGGTCCGCGTTCCAAAGTCGATTTTCTTGAGCAAAAGTTAACCTGTTTCTACGATGATTTACCTCGAGCCTTGGAGCCTTGGTGGGCACAAATGAACCCAAACCAGCTTCTTCGAGCCTTCTTCGTACCGTACGCTCACTTACGGTTACACCCCGCACTGCTTCTAACTCATGTCGGGCTTGGACGGCCGTCAAACGGGAGTTATTTGGTGAAACATTTTTAATTTATTTCCTCAGTTTTCAGAGCCTTCAGCCTCCTGAAACGTTTTTGTGTGAAAACTATAGAATATAAAAAATACAATATTAAAGAAATCATTGCTGCACATTGATTTTTGATCTCTAGGCAAGCTCCCATAGTTCCACTGGCATTTCCTTTAAAAGATGGTAATTAAAAAATAATGCATCAATATCCTGCTGTCCTTCAGATTTTAGCGGCTTTTAAATTAATAGATAATTCAGTAAACAAAATTAAAATGATATAGAAATTTTCATAGTAGCCTCAACTACAGGGTTGGGGACCGCTTGTGGTGAGGAAACTGCTAGCACCCTGTGAAATTGTAATGTAGTGTAATATAGGCATAAGTCCGGGTAGGTAAAGATATTGTGTCATCTTTTCAATTGAATGTTAATGTCACCTGTCATCTCCCTCTCTCGCAATAAATGCCTATGAGTCGGAAGTGTTTCTTTTACTCGAATATATAATAAACTGGCGACGAGGAAATCAGTGAAAATATTAACGCTTGTGTATTGTGTGGTGGAATACGCGAGTTAATTTTATTCGTTTGTCGCAAAATATCCTACGATTACCGCGATGTCGGTCGGGAAGATTGGAGCTTTCGATTATGTGGTCAAGGACAACTGGGACACATACGTAGATAGACTGGAGCAATATTTCATAGCGAATTATGTCAAACCAGCAGTTAAGTAGCAACGCTATTAACGGTACTAGGCAGTGACGCGTACGAACTGATGGTACCAAGGGCGTCGCCAAGGGGGGGCAGGGAGGGGCAGCTGCCAGAGATTAAAAAATGTAGCCAACTGCAATGCAACCAAAGTCCTAAGGCCGTGCAATTGTCTTGCTTTGCCGATAAATCCCGCACGTCAAAACTCAAATAAATCCACTATCACTGGGTATAAGTAGGTATAGTACAATACAACTTCTAAGTACATTCGTGCGAACGCACTTCTTTGGAGCGGGCGCGTACTCAGTAATAATTGATACTATTTTGGCCTACCGACAAAAAAATATCAAAATGTAAAATGAGTGAATTAAGCAAGAATTTGGATTGCGAAAATAATAATATTTCGTGTGTAAATGATTTTGACGAAATGTACGGTGCGAGAAAAGGCAGAGGGATACTATGCGCGATAGTAGCGGTGCAAGTATGGATGAGGAAGGGTTTACCATTGTGGCTAGCCGGCGGCATAAACGTTTAGCTTTACGTAAGTTGGGTCGCAGTAACGTCGGTGATGACATGGAGATGATGAAAGAAACACAAGAGAACGAGAAAATCATGGTGAGTATTACGTCGAAAAAAATATTGCCTAAGCAAATGGCATTGGCCAAACTATTGCGAGCAGAAAATATACAAAGCATATTGAGTGTTAAATATAAAAGCCCTTATAAAGTTTTGATAGAGTTTGGTGACAAAGATAACGCTCATAGGCTTGTTTCCAATAAAAAGTTTGCGGAGTTAGATTAACAGTTGTCAGTTAACACAGGGATTGCAAACAATTTTCGGCGTGATAAGAAATATCGATTTGGGTGTTCAAGAGGAAGAAATGGTAGAAAGCTTTGAAAGTGAATTTGAAATTTTATCTATTAAAAGGTTAAAGAGATGTTTGGAAAATGGTGATTGGGTTGAGAGTGAGTCAGTAAGGGTGTGTTTTAAGAGTTCTATCTTACCTTCGTATATACTAATATACGGGTGCAGATTTAAGGTGGAACCATTCACATTTCCTGTCACGCAGTGCTCTACCTGCTGGCGCTATGGCCACTCAAAAAAGTTTTGTCCAATAAAGAAGGAGTTATAGTTGCCCAAAATGTGGAAAACAACACTCAAATTGTGAAGCTAAGGTATATTGTTGCATTAACTGTCATAGAGATCATATGGCCATTGACAGGATGTCATGTCCAGTATTTCACAAAGAGAAGGAGATTAAGAAGATAATGTGTAAGGAAAATTGTAAACATAGAAAAGCTTTGTTTACATATAATAATAGAAGAAAAGTAAGTGATAGACTTCAGCGTAATAATTTAGACGAAGGAAACGAAGAGTTAAGGAATAGCAGCATAAATTACGATGAAAGGAATTTGAATATGACAAATAAAGACGTTTTAGTCACTTAAGCTGAAGTTCATAATGAGAATAATGAAGAGTCATCGAATAGTGAAAAAGAAGAGGAAAAAATTGAAATGGTACCAACCGGGACACAAAAAGTAAAGAGAAGGAAGAAGAAAGGTAATAAAGCAGAAAGTGCGGCTTGGGATATGGAATATATTTCTGAAAACATAGAGAATGAGCGATCCCAAGAAAGGAATAAAGAAAATGAGAACAGACGTAAGAGATTTGACTTCGTAAGGTTTTTGTTAAGAATAAAGAAGGTATGCTTGTCAGACGCAAGTTTTGAGGATAAAGTGAAATTAATTTTTAAAGTTGTTTTAGAGGAAATTAAAATGCTAGTAGTGGGATTAATAAGAGATAGCGACATCCTGAAGAGCTTCTTTAATATATTTTATCATGGATAATAAAGACAAGAGGTACACTTTAAATATAATTCAATGGAACTGTCAGAGTTTGAAACCGAAACTGACAATTTTTAAAGCACTTTTGGAGCAAGAAAAGATACACATTGCAATTTTGAGTGAAACGTAGCTAAGTGAAGAGGATGATTTGAATGTTAGTGGCTATAATGTATTTAGAAAAGACCGATATGATGGGTATGGTGGTGTAGCGATAGTAGTGTATAAGAGTATAAAAGCTAGGCTTTGTAATATTGATATTAGTAATATAGGAATAGAAATAGTTTATATTAAGGTTCTTAATTGTAATAATTTAGAGAATATTATTTCTGTATATTGCCCGTCATCTGTTCGCACTTTTCAGGAAGATTGGGATGGAATCTTTTCAAAGTTCGTTAAAAAAAGTATAATTGCCGGTGATTTTAATGGTCACCTCACGAATTGGGCAAATAAATGTGATGTTAGAGGTAATCAGTTGCATGATGCTTGTCTTGATTCTGGTTTGGTTTCAATTAATGATGGTGAAGCTACGAGAGTCAAGTTAAGTAAGAATGGTTTGCAAGAAACTTTACCAGATATTACATTTGTCTCTTCCGATATAGCGATTACCACAAAATGGCAGGTTACAAAAGAAAATTTAGGCAGTGACCATTTGGTAATTAAATATACTATCGATTATGAAGAAAAATTACAATTTGTTCAAAAACGTAATTTCAAAAAAGCCGATTGGGACTCTTACCAAGAAACCCTTCAAAAATCATTTAATTCTCCTACAAACATTCAAAACATACAGGAAACTTATGATTCAATTTTAGACAGAATAAATGATGCTGCGGATAGCCATATACCAATTATTAAAATTTGTACTAGTCCAAAGTCTAAATTAAAAACCACAATCTTATTGGTGTAGTTGTTTATCGGAAGCTGTTGCTCAGCGTAGGTTAGCATTAGGAAATTTTCGTCGTAACCCAACACCCAACAATCTTGATAAATTAGAGGAAAAGATTCAAGCAAGTAAACGGTTGATATCTCATTATAAGTCAATCGATTGGCAGAATATGTGTGGTGGCATCAGTGAGGAGACTTCAGCACCTGTTATGTGGGATAGAATGCGATGAATAAAGGGATACAAGAAACGTCAATGCATCTGATGCACAGAAAGTTGCATTATTACAAAAGCTGGCACCCGATTACGTAATATCATTGATGCCAGAATTAAAATCTAGAAATACTTTGTTGGAATCAGCATTTACTTTACAGGAATTCATAGTTTGTTTAAAAAAGAAAGACACAGCACCTGGGGAGGATTTAGTGACATATTCAATGATTTATAACTTGCCTTTGAACGCTAAATTAGAGTTGCTTAATCTTTACAATTCCATTATTTTAAGCGGTCAAGTACCGAATCAATGGCGAGATGTAAAAATTGTTCCAATACCAAAACCAGGTATTAACGGTGCTGTTTCTAATAGTTTAAGACCAATTGTACTTATTTCATGCATTTGTAAAATATTTCATACAATGATAGCTAAACGTATACGTATAGTGGTTTGTTGAAAAACATCAACTATTATCTCAAAATACCTCGTGGTTTAGAAGAGGTCAATCTTGTTTGGACTGCCTTTCACGATTGACCTCATATATTCAAGAAGGATTTTCTAAAAACGTACCAACTTTAGCTTGCTTTTTAGATATAGAAGGAGCGTATAATAATGTCGTAGTTAATAAAGCTATTAAAATACTTGACCAAATCGGCGTTGGTTCTCAACTATGTAGATATTTATGGTGTTATCTAAGTGAAGGTGGACTAATATGGGTTTAGCTTAAGGAGACCCAATTTCTCCACTAATATTTAATATAGTTACGCGGGAAATTACACAAAATATTGTTACAGATTTAGTTATAAGCCAATATGCAGATTATTTTGCGCTATATATCAGAGGGGCTAGTTGGCAGGAACAAATTTTCTAAATGCGGTGTGCTATTAATATAGTGGTGGAGAAGTTGAGATCTATTGGTTTGGAACCCTCTCCTAATAAAACTAAAATATGTTTGTTTACAAGGCAGAGAAAAGTTGAACAATTTAATATTAAAATTCATGGTCAAATCATAGAGGTGGTAAATAACATAAAATATTTGGGCATTTGGTTGGACCAATCATTAAGGTGGACGAAACACTTAAATGAGATTAGTGAGAGGGTAACCAAACATCTAAATATTCTCAAAATTTTGGCTGGATCAGGTTGGGGTGTTCATCCTAAGCATTTGCGCAGAATATACATTGCATTGATACGTAGTAGAATAGATTTTGGCTGTTATTTATATGACAATTCTGCTAAAACACACCTGTTAAGGCTGGACAGAATACAAAATCAAGCAATTATGGGGGGCTTGATTCGTAGTACACCTATACACGTGATGGAAAATGAAATGGGTATCCCTCCACTATTCATAAGAAGGAAATATCTCGCGTATAAGTATTGTATTAAGTCACAATCGTTGTGTAGTAATCCTACTAACAATAGTATAGATGAGCTCAGTAAAACAGAAGAATCAAGATATTGGCTCAATAAAAAGAAACCTTTGCTTGCAACCACATTTGGTGAGACCAAAACAGAAACTATTAATTCCTCTAAAGTGATGGAAATGTTTACTTTAGAATCATGGGTTAGCAATATAAAATATGATGATGTTATTATGATTAATCTAAACTGTGTTAATTCGGCTAAGAAAACATATGAAATTAATAATTTAAAAAATGAAGTAATTCGGGAAATAAACAGTGTTTACAGTGGGTTTTACAAAGTTTATACTGACGGATCAAAGAATGAATCTGGTGTAGGTGCCGCTATATATGATCCGAATTGTAATAGTAATAAAATATTAAAAATTAATAATAAACAAATATCAATATTAACAGCTGAATTAATAGCAATATTTGAAGCCATTAAGTATATTGTTGACCTTAATGTGAGGAAGTCAGTTATATTTACAGACAGCAAAAGCGCACTGCAACATATTATTAAATGTGTCAAAGGTTGCAATGGAATATCGATAGCATATTCCATACTTAGAATGATACAGGGATGTAAAGACATGGGTATTTATTTAAAATTACAGTGGATTCCATCCCATATTGGGCTGATTGGAACGAACGGCTGATCGATTAGCAAATTTGGCTCATTTAAGTGGAAATATCTATCGTATTAAACCACATTATACAGAGGATTTTCAAAATTCAAAATCATTTGTTTTAAAAATTGTATTTTAACGAAAGATCCCTTGATAAAGGTATATGGTACAGAATAATGCAATCTGAGCGTCCTCGTATACCTTGGTTTGTAAATAGCAAGATAAATAGAAATAAGTTAGTTATAGCATTTAGACTTAGATCCGGACACATACCATTAGGCAAGTTTAAACATCTTATGAGGAAAAGCGACTCTTCCAATTGTGAAGTATGTGGACAAGTTGATGATATTTTACACTTGCTATTGGCATGTGTCCGTAACCGCAATTTGAGAGAAACACTGACGTGTGAACTTAATTTAAATTTAATGAATATTGGTCTTTTTAACTCTATTTTTAGCGAACCTCTGAGTGTTTCAGCAACGAAAGTATATAAATTTATCAGTGATTCTCTCAAATTGCTATAGATTTAGAATTAGTCATAATTAGGATTAATGTATGTAGCGTGTAACGATAGGGCTGACATATAGGTCACCTATAAAAGCTCTTTAAAAAAACTAGAAATAAAAAAATAAAAAAAAAACTTCTAAGTACGCGCTGCCTATTGATAAAGATATAGAGGGACGAGGGGGTGGGGGAGCGGGAAGGCAACATGTCACCACGTGCGTGCGCTGCCGCCCGCGGCCGGCTGGCCGCCTCGCCGCCGCATTTCCGCGCCGGCCGTTTACCTGCTTTCACGTTTGTTTTGTATCATATGTATGCGGCATACCTACGGTCAAATCTATTATAATTCGTGTGTTAGTCAATATTGACTTATTTATTAAATAAGAAAAAGCCCAGTGTTGACAGTTACTGGGTCTACATTCATCATCAATATGGACATCAGAAAATTTTTTGGTGAGTTACCTACTGCTTTTGTAATTTGTTTATCTTTGTATTTTTTATTTTATTTTTGGTTTGTGGCACTTGTTTTCACATTGTGCCAGTGTCAAGTATTTTTCGCGCCTAATCTCAAAACTTTGTATTTTATGTAAAATAAAATCCCATCAAAAACATAAATGTAAAATGAGAGCCAAGTTCAAAATTGTGATATATATGCCTTGGTTGTTGACTTCAGCGACAAAAGAAGTGAGATCTAAATGGGTGCCAAGTTCAATGGTCAGTCCTGCAATTTATATATCCCATCAAAAACATAAATGTGAAATGAGAGCCAAATTCAAAATTGTGATATATATGCCTTGGTTGTTGACTTCAGCGACAAAAGAAGTGAGATCTAAATGGGTGCCAAGTTCAATGGTCAGTCCTGAAATTTATTTATAACAACATATAATATTTTATAACAACTTAAAATATCATTTCTTCTTATAACGTAGTATAAAATGTTGAAGACTAAGGCTTTGGCTTGGCTAGTTTCCATATACGAATTATTATTAAGTAGGTACCTAAAAGTACAGTTTCTACCAGCAAGCCAAGTTTTCGGAAGAATAAAATAAGAACTTACAGCTTTACAACTTGTGAAGGCTATAATTCGTATATGAAAACTAGCCAAGCCAAAGCCTTAGTCTTCAACATTTTATACTAAGTTATAAGAAGAAATGATATTTTAAGTTGTTATAAAATATTATATGTTTTATAAATAAATTTCAGGACTGGCCATTGAACTTGGCACCCATTTAGATCTCACTTCTTTTGTCGCTGAAGTCAACAACCAAGGCATATATATCACAATTTTGAATTTGGCGCTCATTTCACATTTATGTTTTTGATGGGATATATAAATTGCAGGACTGACCATTGAACTTGGCACCCATTTAGATCTCACTTCTTTTGTCGCTGAAGTCAACAACCAAGGCATATATATCACAATTTTGAACTTGGCTCTCATTTTACATTTATGTTTTTGATGGGATATCATTACTTTTTGTACAGAAATTATTGAACTCAATCTCAAACTCAAAACATATTTATTCAAAATATGTACCTACAAAGTACACCTTCTGAACGTCATGCTTACAGAGCATAAGACGTGATGGTGATAATTAACTACGATATCTTAAAACTAAAGCTACGAGGGTTCCAAACGTGTCCTGGTCTGAGAAGAGCCCGCAATAAACTCCGCTTTTTTTTATTATCACCATCTCACAAATATTTGAAATTATATATATGTACTTATAATATAACATTACATAATCAGCCGTTGTAACAATTCATACCCATGCCTTGCTATCATTCAAATAATCCTTGACACTGTAATAGGACTTTTCTATCAGTTTAGTTTACGTTTTACATTAGTAGGTACTTATTATTTGGTGTAAGGTCAGTGTGTCACCCACCAGTAATTCTATTGTACGACTCATTGTACAAGATAATTAAAGACGAGAATTCTCAAGAAAAATATATAGTGTACCTAGAGTTACACTGACATTGACAGATTACATCTATGGTCAGACTACCTCTACAGCACATTTCTACATCTCATCAATTTTGATTGCAAAAGTTCAAAATCAATGTTTCACAAAAAACAAGCACGGTAAACAGTCGATATCACTAAAACCACTATAAACAATGAATACAAATCACAATGACTGACAGCTTGAACTGACGACTTCAAATACGTTTCTTCTTCTTTTCTGTCAATGACGTTTCGTTGCACAAAATGTATGAATACGAAGGTAAGGTTTTAATGCAACTATATTATTATTCATTATTATTTACATTAAAATAATAATTATGTGTCATTTTCAATAGTTAAGGAGTTACTACCACCGCTTAAAGCAGTATTGTTTCAAACTAACGGTTGAATGTCACGTACTTTGACGTCCTTAAAATAATGATTATAACACTACAACATAAACGTCAACAATATTAAAATAATACGGCTTTAAGCAATGGTAGCATGCCTCGTGTCAGAGTTTTGATCTATACCTTTGATCATAAAAATGACGATTTTTGTACGTTTATATCTAAATAACCATTTGAGGTGTGCTTATGAAATTTGGAGCACATATGTATCTCACGGGTCTCAATATATGCGCCAAATTTGACATGTTTATATGAAATAGTTTTTGAGTTATGAGGGGGTCAAAAGTGGCTCCAAATGGTTCGTGTAATATTACACACGGTGCTGCTCGCCAGTTTTTTTGAACTTTGGCTGGACACGCTTCCGCGTGTCTTGATGCCATCAAAAATATAACTTGCACAAAAAACCAGTCTCGCAACACAGTTCTTCTACTGTAAAAAGTTGTGAGATCCATGTACCTAATACCAAGTCGGTTAATTTATTCAGTCCCCACTTAAGGGTCCTTCTGTCTTAAGTTATTACGTAATTAGCTAACCTAACAACACCTTATAGTGACCATATCAATATTAAAAATCTTTTATGTTTTAAATAAATAGATTGACTTGGCCATCGCATGAAAACACAATGTATCTCACAGGCAAACAGGTAAATAGTAATACTTAATATTAGATTAAATTAGATCGTTTACTGCGATTGCCAAGTCAATCTATTATGGGATCACAAAGTTATTTATGCAGTTGGTGTATCTACAAAACTGGATCGAAACTGCAAAATATTTTAGTTTTTCCTTGATTTATACACTAAACACTAATTGTATTCTAAAGGGGATTGAAACTTTCTGGCATAGCGACCTGCCGCCATTTTGATATTTTCTAAAAATCGCGGCGCACGATGAAAGTGGTATGTATGGATAGAGGACACATAGACGAACAAATAATGTCCAGTAACATAGTACCCCAAAGTGTCACGTTCCCAAGATAATTGGAGGTAAAGATAGACATATGAGGACAACGACAATCATTAAAAATAGACTTATTACGTGTCTACAGGCGTCAAATTGTATCCAAATAATCGTTCCCAGGTTGATTATTATTATTACTGTTTATTAGAAGAGAGTAGGTACATTACTTACTACTAGGAGATCGAGAAAACTACTTCTACAATTAATTATTAGAATTTTTAGGATCGGTCAGTCAATCAGTGAGTGACAAAATTAAGAAACTGTGACTAGTTATAATCTTAAACTACTGGTTCAAATTGTATGAAATTTTAAATATACCGTGTTTATACAATGCTTGCTTGGTTACTGAAAATTCAGGCTTCTAGTTTAATCCACAACGAAGTTATAGGGGGTTCGAAATTGGCCTGAACTGCTTCGACTTGGTGGGGGCACTGCCGTGCCCCCCGATAATGCCTTTTTTTTCATATAAGTAACTGAGCACACTCCCATGGGAAATTATATTAAAATTTGTTTTATCAAAGTGTTTTGTTTTGCAGGGAGTTTAAAAAGAAAAAAACCGGAAGGATCAAGCAGTGACAGTGATGAACAGGATAAAATAGAGACAATATCGAATGTTTCTTCATCGATCACCACAACGGTGGATACTCAGCCGCAGGAACTACCGAGACCAAGCTCCTCCAAATATCTGGCGTCAAATCCGGTTTTTTTTATGTATGACGATGACTGCAATGAAAATGACATCGGTCGAATTGTTGGGCAAGCATCCACGTTATCGACCGAAAAGAAGAAAGAATTGCTTGAAAACTGTTGGTCCCCTTCTGCGACGTATGACTTTGCAGAAGATGCAAAACATTTAAAGAGAAAATTTAATAATTCTTGGTTGGAAACATACCCTCCATGGTTGGCATATTCCAGGCGCCAAAAAGGGGCCTTTTGTAAATATTGTACGTTGTTCCCGCCAAATCAAAATTCATTTAGAGGCATATTGGGGTCATTTAACAATAAGGCCCTTTTGTAAGTTCAAAGATATTCACGAGCAGTGCAAAAAGCACATGGAAACCCACTTCCAATCTATTATTTCCTGCATTACATTTTGCGGGTCACACGACTTAGCCCTGAGAGGTAAACATTATGGTGAAGGTATTCTCGAGGATTTATACAAGCTACGAATTGACGCGGGAGATTTGATTTTGAAGAAACACATTGAGCATAGGAAAAAGAATGCAAGCTATCGATCAGTCGATATTCAAAATGAAATTATCGGTATTTGTGGAGACGTTATTAAGGCTAATATTATGAAAAAAGTAAAAGAAGCAGAAGCATATAGTGTGTTAGCAGACGAAACGGCTGATATTTCTGGCACTGAACAATTATCCATTGGAATGCGATATTTTGATGAAGAAAGCCAGGAAGTCCAAGAAATGTATGCCGGATTCATTGAGCTGAAAGGTTTGGATGCAAAATCGATTGCACATAGCATAGATGAGTTTCTTACAAAGGAAGACCTTAATCCAGATAAATGCGTTGGATTTGGATTTGATGGTTGTTCAACGATGTCAGGAAAAGACGGTGGAGTACAAGCAATCTTACGCAAAAAGCACACCAAAGCCCTTTACTTTCATTGCTCGACCCATAAAATCAATCTAGTAATCAATGATCTGAATACGCTTCCTGAAATTCGAAATGTATGTATGTATATTCTTTATTGTACACCACAAAATATAAAAAAAAAACAGATAACAAACATGAAAACTTAAAACGTAGGTACAATAATGCGGTCTTATCGCTAAACAGCGATCTCTTCCAGACAACCTTATCGATACGGAGACAATGAACAAGTGGATAGTGGGAGGTGGTGCATAAAAATAAACTTAAATACTAATAGATACATAAACTAAACAATATCATAAAATTATAACGTATTAATACACTAATATATATAAAACAAATAAAATTGACATACGTAAGACTAAATACATAATTAAATACACATATAAATATTGGACAAATTAAACATGTCGCTATTGATGATTACAGAGAGACATGTAATGATTTTTCACGTCAGTTTTAAACTTATTATGAGTTTTAGCTCGGTGTATTTGCGAGGGTAGTTCATTCCACAAGCTAATGGCCTTGAACATAAAAACATGGGAACCACCAAAGATATTATAATTTTTTTTCGGGAATCTGTTTTGAGGAGTAAGTTGATACCTAATATTTCCAGACTTTGCGAGACAAGATGGAGTGAGAAGCACGAAACCATCAGAGTTTTCAAAGAGAATCTTCCCATCATTCTGGAAGCCCTTACCTTACCTTATCTCGCCAGGGAAATAGTGCGACTCGAAAAAGTGCCTTCCAACTTCATGCGGCTGCTTCCAGTATTCTAGGAATTATTTTGATAGCCAAATACTCTGCTTTGATGGAACCTGTTGTTAACGTGCTCCAATCTGTAGCTTTGGACGTGGTCAAGGCTTCGGAAGATGTGAAACGGATTTTGCAATTACTTAAGAGCCACCGTGACAGTCCCGAAAAAGTGACAGACGAAATTATAAAGGAAGCTACTGCTGTTGCGGAGAAAGTTGGACTGGAGGAGGACATTACATTAATGCCACGTATTACTGGGAAACAACGTCATCGAAGCAACCATCCAGCAGAAAACCCTTCAGAATACTGGAAGAGGTCTATAATAATACCATACTTGGACTCCATTATTACCTCCCTTGAAGTACGTTTTGCTGAAGAAAACACTCCATCATTCGCATTATCTAAATTACACCCGGCGCAAATGCAAACGATGTCAACTGAAAATCTCAAAGAAACTTGCGAAACTATGGCCCAATTTTATGATTGAAATCGAACTTTGGCAGCAATTGTGGCACGATACGACTAACCCAACAAGTCTAACAGTTTTTGATGTCCTAAAAGAAGCAAAAACCTTCTTTCCCGAAACGGGAAAAACGGGAAAAGTAGAGCGATCGATTAGCACAGCCTCAGGAGATTCAAAACATGGCTAAGAAGCACTATGGGAGAAAATCGTCTTAATGGTCTGGCCATGATGAGTGTACACAGAAAACTTATAAATGAAAACTTACCAGATTTTCATGAAAAAGTGATCGAAAAATTTACAAAAAATCCCCGAAGATTATGTTTTAATAATAAATGATATAATATCTTTGTTTCAAAGTTTTATTTATTGTGATGTCAAGAGCTCGTGAAACTTTACACATTGAAGATGAAACCATTCTTATTACAATCGCCATAAAGACAAAGACTCGCGCTACAAGTGTAAAGCTTCATGCTCTTGACTGTTCTTACAATTCATATTTTTCTCATCCTCCATAATATTAATTTGCCCCCCCCTGGGCCATGGGCTGGCGACGCCCTTGGATGGTACCACGAACTTGTGTACACCCGTCAAGCCGTCGCAAAAAAAAATCGAAGACTGTCGCCCTTATGAAGGAGCACTTACAACCTAAACCTAGCTATTAGCAGAACGTTTCAAATTTCGGAGGCGTATTCAACAGCGGAATGAAAGCATAGCAGATTACGTGACGGAATTGAAAAAGTTAACGGAGCATTGTCGGTTTACACCGGAATTGATTAAAGAAAATTTACGAGACCAGTTTGTATGCGGTTTATCGAGTGAATTAATAAGGCAAAGGCTGTTTACAGGAGATGATGTCACGTTCGATAAGGCTTTCAAATTAGCAGTAGCTATGGAGGCGGCGGAGGCAGATGCAGCCCTGGTACAGGAGCGTGCCGGGGGCAGTGGCGGCTCATCTGCAAGTTCCGGACAGGCGGGCGCTGCGAGTCGAGAGAGCGAGGGCACAGAGTTGCATAGAATAGCGGCCGGGAACAAGACACTGAGCCAGCGAGGCGGCCGGCCGCACTAAAATGCATCATACGGCGGTGGCCCAAGTGGCATGAGCGGAGCGGGCGGAAAAGTGCGAAATGGTGGTGCCACGGCATTTAAGCGGAATACGAACAGTAAGAAGGAGGAGTGCACTGTGTGTGGGGGAAATCATCCCGGTTCTTCCTGTAAATACAGGATGTATGTGTGTAGGGTATGTACTCACCAAGGCCATTTACGGGTTATGTGCCCGAATTCGCGTCAGGAATCTGCGGTAAATCACGAGGAGGTAGTCTACTCGGTTAGCAGCGACGAGATTAGTGACGAGGTAAATAACTTTTCTATTGAGTCGAGACAGTTGTTAAAGTTTGGACCATACGTCATAGTTGTTTACGTGAATAATATTCAGTTATCGATGGAGATTGACACGAATTGTGCTATTTCATGCATTAGTATGGACTGCTACAAGAAAAGCTATAAAGCTAGACTCCAGTGATTTGACATTACGTTATTATACAGGTCAGATTGTGAAACCAGTACGTAAAATACCTGTTAGTTACATATAAGCATAACAGTAAATGTTTAGATTTATACGTAGTAAACAGTGGTAAAACTAATCTGTTAGGGAGACAATGGATAAGTGAATTAGGTATTATATACCCGGTTACTAGCTGTAATAGATAAGTTATGTTCGGAATGTTTTTAACCTCGAATCGTTCAGTTCCAGATATTGTGAGGTGTTCTCGGATGGCCTAGGGAGATATACTAGTGGGCCGGTGTCCTTTTCACCTGCGGCCGGAAGCGAAACCCGTGTATTTACGTGCGAGGCCTTTAGCCAACGCGCTGCGCGAGCCAGTTGAGTGGGCCCTGCAGGCGCTGGTAAGGGATGGCGTGATCATTCCGGTAAGCAGCTCGGACTGGGCGACGCCCATCGTGCCGGTCATGAAAAAAGACTGAACTATGCGGGTATATGGCGATTTTAAATTAACATTAAATAAATGTCTCGAGGTGGATCGTTTCCATTACCGCGGCCGGAAGACTTATTAGCTAAGTTATATGGCGGGGAGAAATTCACAAAAATAGATTTGTCACAGGCGTATGCGCAATTTGAATTAGATACACACTTAAAGGTATGTTTAGGTACAATCGGTTGATTTATGGATTAGCATCGAGCCCGGGCATTTTTCAGAGGAAGCTTGAACAGTTATTCGCGGACATGCCCAGGGTAGGAGTATTCCTTGATGATCTTATCATTACAGGGGAGAATGATCAGACACATCTGGAGAACCTGCATGAAGTGTTTGACAGATTGCTTAAATGGGGGTTAAAAATTGAGAAAGAAAAATGTTCTTTCTTCGCGGACTCCGTCACTTCATTATTAGTAGTAAGATTGGTGTGCAAACTTGCCCAGATGAGGTAAAAGCCATAAAAAAGGTATCGGTGCCTACAAACGTATCCGAGTTGCGCTCATTTTTGGGAATGGTGATGTATTACGCGAAGTTTGTGCCGAATATAAGTAGCATTTTGTCGCCTTTATATAATTTACTTCAAAAAAATGTCGCGTTTGTTTGGGTGTGACAATGGGCCGCCTTTTTCTAGCGTAGAATACGGTAATTTTATGCGAAATAAAGGTATTAAGGTCACATTTACAGCGGTATATCACCCGTCATCGAACGGAGCAGCGGAAGGGGCAGTTAAACTGTGTAAAAGAGCGTTAAAAAAGGCCATGCGCGAGGGTTCCAACGTGAACGCTGCCCTTCAATCTTATTTAGTAGCGTATAGGAATGTCGAACACAGTACCACGGATGTTTCTCCGGCCATGTTATTGCAAAAACGTAATTTACGTTCGCATAAAACATAAAGAGATGGGATCGCGTCATTATATCGTGGTAGGAGAAAACGGTTCACCGATTAAGAGACATGTTGACCAGCTTAAATATCAATGGATTAACACATATAACCCGGATGTCCCAAATGTAGAAAGTCCGAGTAAGCGTAATCATGTATCCCTTAGCAGTACGGAGCAAACCGAGGTTTCAAGGGAACCAAGTACCTCTAGGGAATCAACGGGGTCAACTCAGTCAGGCTCTGAGCAATAGGTGGAACAGCCACCACAATCACCAGTACATTCACCTAGAGCGGCCCTTAGACATTTGAGGAAACCCGTACAAAGATTCGGTTTCGAGTTTGATTAGGATTAAGGTTAATAGGAGTAAGGTAGATTAAGGGTGGAGGTGTAATGTAGGGTAATATAGACATAAGTGCGGGTAGGCTAAGATATTGTGTCATCTTTTCAATTGAATGTTAAGGTCACATGTTATCTCCCTCTCTCGCAATAAATGCCTAAGAGTCAGACGTGTTTCTTTTACTCGATTATATAATAGAAATTAACCATTTCACATTAACCCGTTACAAATTCTGCCTGATTCTGAGTCATACCAATAAGCCGGAATTTTCGACACGATAGTCACTTTACAATCGTGCATTGTCGAGTCAACATTTCCTGAAGATGCTCCGGTTTTGGAGTGAAACGTGCGTTGAGTGATTTGGAGGATTTGTGTGCCTGTGCCTGTGCGCTGGGTGGTGGGTGTCGCATGCTGCAGGTGAAAGACACGCACTGTACCACACAGATTTGTCTACTGTAGCGGATTATAGGTAGCGAATTAAACTTCTAGTTCATTCATTATCATGGACTTCCCGCAAAGTAACGCCTGCTTCTATTCAGTACATACTATAAATAGATTTTCTAAGCGCCTGATTTTTCAAATACAGACTGACTTCCTATGACAAAATGTAACGTCACTTGAGATCCTGGAAATGCATTGATATTTGTTTTAAATCAATGATCTGATGAAATTTCAACTCTAAAACAACTTTTGAAGCATTAGATAATTTTATGAGCTTTATGACCATAACAAAAGGCAAACGTTTTCAAAATTCTAATAGTAATATATAACATACAATTTTCCTTCGGAATTTCCCGTCAGTCAACTTTTAATTTTTTAATTAAAACTTTCTGGACATGTTTTTGTTTTTTTTTGTTGTTTGTTGTTTTTCAATTTTTACATTATCTCAGTCGTAAGTGTTATCTTGACAAAATTAAACACCTTCAACACAATATAGGGCTTATCTGGTTTCCTCAATACAGCGCGACCTCAAAGAGCCCGCCATACCCACAAGGATATTTTAGTTGCAGTGACTTCGGCATATCCACAAACATGTCCTGTTTTTTTACCCAAAGTACATGACACTAGTTGCTCGAATACTTTAAATTTATAATTTTCTTTATCATAAAGAAGATTCAGATTGTTGAGTTGACTCATTTCTTACAAATATTATGATCCTGTAATCTATATAATATATTGTGATGAATCAGTGACCTTTCACTTTTACATGAAAATTGGAAATTAAGTTATTAGTTATAAATAATAAGAACCTGTTTATGCCATTTTACAAAAATCTACCTGTATATAAATAGGGCTGAAATAGGGGTTGGAAGCTTACGTAAGGGGCTCCCAAGTATTACAAGTTAGAGACTTGAAAATCGGGATTTAGGTTATTAGTTTTAAGTTATAATAAACTGCATAAGCAATTTTACGAAAATCTACTCCACAGAGGGTGAAATGAGGGTTGAAAATTTGTATGCAAGTTCTATGTTTTTGTAGTTAGACTTGAAAATCAGGATTTAGTTTATTAGGGTTGAAAGTTTGCATGAAGGTTATAAGTTTTTGAAGTCAGCATTAAGGACTTATACGTCTTAAATAATAAAAACCTGCCGATGCTAAATAGCTGATATAAGTAGATAGGCCATTTGCAGCAGGATAATCTCATAGGAAATCAGAAATTGTACGCGGACGAAGTCACGGGCGACCGCTAGTAATATTATTACAGGATCATAAAAATCTTAAATTCAGCGACTGGGCTACTGTTGGAATTTATAA
The DNA here is from genome assembly GCA_964035005.1 of Erebia palarica. Lineage (NCBI taxonomy): Eukaryota > Metazoa > Arthropoda > Insecta > Lepidoptera > Nymphalidae > Erebia > Erebia palarica. The sequence continues at coordinate 8,876,885 of OZ035994.1, read as the reverse complement.
AAGTAGGAATAAGTTGCTTGATTTGTACGCTGAAAAGCAATATAATTACTTTTCAGATTTTTGGAATACGTGAGAAATTATTCAAAGTTATTTAGGAATGTTTGTATTCAAGCAAAGTCCCTTCACATAAAGCGGAAAATTACAACTCAGAAAATAAGCTAAAAGCAGCTTGGGATGTCATCTCTGATGAAACTGGTAGACTTAAAGTAGATAACAATAAACTGGAGCTTAAAATTAATGACCGTATAATTTACTCCGATTTAGAAATTACAAATACATTTTTTTGAATTTCTTCCAAAATATTCCAATCTCCACTACCAGTTCCGTTAATTCCTCGGCAGCAGAAGCCTATAAAATTCTCAGTAGTAATGTCTCGGAGTGCAGTGCAGTTATCCACTACAGCCTATTAACGTCCCACTGCTGGGCACATGCCTCCACTCTCATAGGAGAAAGGGAATTAGAGCTTAGACCTGCGCTGCGCTGCTCCAATGCGGGTTGGCGGGCTTAACGATTATTATCATGTTAAGGATAATAATCGGGACCGACGGCTTAACGTGCTCTCCGAGGCACGGGGGTGAAATACCGCCAACTTCCTAACTCCGTGCTAGTACTGAGAATTTGTAATCAGAAAAACCCAATACTTAATTATGGCCTGACCCGGGACTCGAACCCAGGACCTCGTCGGCCGCAGTCGAACATGATAACCACTAGACCAACGAGGCAGTTGATCTGATCATGATATTATAAAGACATGAAAGAAAGAAATATGACTTCAGAAAGCAAAGCAGTACAACTCTAGCCTGTTTTGCTTTAACCAAGTTTATTTTAGAAAGCCTTAATACTGGCCATAATGTTGTATCAATCTTTCTTGATATGTCTAAGGCGTTTGATTTAATTAGTCACAAGATACTTCTAAATAAGCTGGAAAGGTACGGAATTAGAGGACAAGCGCTCGCATGGATATCTAGCTATCTTTCTGAACGTAAACAATGTGTGGAAGTATCTAAAACACTGGGACAGTACATAAACTCTTATCGCTCAAAATTTAAAACCCAAAACCCTTACGGAGTACCTCAAGGTAGCGTACTAGGTCCTTTACTTTTCTTACTCTATATAAATGACCTTCCGAATGCTGTTAATCACAAATGTATCCTATACGCCGACGATACAACAATCATAGTTAAGACAAAGGACAAGTGCGCCCTTGAAGAAAAAAACAAATGTAACACTTGAGTCAATTTTGGAATGGTTAAATCATAATAACTTAAATATCAACATGAGTAAAACTCACTACGTTCAGTTTCAAACATAACTCTCCTCCATATAATCTAAATGTAGTATGTAATTCACATAGCATTGAAGAAACTGAAAGTACCACTTTTCTTGGGGTAACGATGGATAAATTCTGCAACTGGAAAGCTCATATTGACATACTATGCAACAAAATTGACCGATTTATTTATGTGCTTAAAAAGCTCACTCAGGTAGTAAATAAAAAAACGGCCTTGCTAGCCTATCATGGATACGTTTCTTCGTTGCTACGATACGGTTTAGTATTATGGGGTAACTCAACGGATTCAGCAAAGGTGTTTATTAAACAAAAAGCTTGTGTGAGGTCTATATGTCGAGCTGAAACTTTGGAAAGCTGCAAACCTTTGTTTAGTGAAAATAAGACACTGCCTCTACCATGTTTGTATATACAAGGTGTACTTAAGGTAAATGGTATAACATACCGGCGGCTACCCATGCAATTTTGACGTTATAAACACTATGGCGGTGTTAAAAAGTCAAAATTAATTATCAAAAACTTTCATACAAAATTAATTAGTTAATTAAGGAAAATAAATTTTGGCAACCCTGTGGCGATTAACAACCCCATACCTATTATTATTACGTAATACATAACTTACGCAACATCAATTTCTAATGCCCTAGTACAACCAACAAAGTTGACGAACTTTTGCGAGTCCTTTGACCGAATGCCACCGCGCGACTTTGACGTCACCGACGTCCTGACCTGACTATCTACTGTCTAGTAGAGTTGTCATTGATGATAACGAGGTCATGTATTCGATTCCCGGGTCGGTTCAAATTTTGACTATTGACTAGAAATTCTCAGTAGGTAGTAACGAAATTGACGTTGATTAAGTACTTGAACATGTTAAGCCGTCTATCACTAGTAACAAGATCCTATCCTACCTACCTATATTAATCGCTAATCCCACCAAACGCACTGTAAAATGGAGCAGCATGGAAGCATGGATGTACCTAGTACCTACTTCTGAGCTTAGGTCTAATTTTAGCTCTTAATAACTCTCCTATGAGAGGCATCGAACAGTGGACAGGAGAGATTTTGAGCCTAACCCTCCACACGTTTTTTAACAATGCGGGCTGTAGTGGGTTATAACGATTTTTAATAGTTATTACCTATCTTTTCATGTTATCGATAATAAGTAATAACTAGGATCGACGGCTTAACGCAAATTACCTACCCACTTGCCGAAAACTCAAGGTGAAACGAGATCGACCCCTATTTCCTAGCCGGGTACTTAAGATAAATTCTTTACATAAAATTCAAACCTAAAAATGTTATGACCGAAATATGGCTCGAACCCAGACTACGAGATTCGCAATCGAACCTGCAAACCACTGGTCACTCAGACGCATTACATGTACCTACGCTAGCTCTTAATACAATTTAATAAAAATACAAAATGCACTCCAAATCAACTTCTCACTACAGGCAATCAGCAGCACAGCACGTAGATCGTAGATCATGCACACACACACACACACACACGTACGACACATAATACAGCAAAAAATGTAAGCATGCTCACAGAAAGGGTTAAATGTGTGAACCCGCTTTTTCTGTGCACAATTCCATTCTGCGCAGCACTGAGCCCATCACACGAGTAAGCATTTGGGGTCTTACTGTCTGAAATGCATCCAGGATTCTTTGGCGCTTTTCTTCACTACTATTGCACTCCACTGCGTACGCTTTTAAATTACCATTACAAGCTCCTACACACATAATCATATCATAATAGTCTGAATTAGAATAACTCATTTTCACTTACTTGCCACCGTGACAGTTAACGCGCAACTGTTGAAATTTCGAAAAACTAATAAAATAATGCGTTTTAAAAATAGGGTTTCCAGTCACGATTTTGATTTTACCCTATTAAAACATATCCTTTAGAAACCCTAAAAAATATTCCTCAATTTCTAAATTTGGCAAGTAACATTTTAAACGGATTTTTTTATGTAAAAGTCGGTAAACTTTACTTTTCAATTTTCTTTTTAACTTTACTTTTTCTTTGTAATCACTTTACAGTTAGGCTGAAATAAAAAATGAAAATGAAAATATTTTCATTTTCATTTTCATTATTTTAGTTAAGTACCTAACAATTTAAACCAAGCATTCTCAATTTTACTAAAAAAGTTATGTAAAATTCTTGTTTAATTTGTGTTATTTTTTTCCCACAATAAGGGTAAAATTCCGAAAAGAAACACTATCAAAAATTTATTTTCTAAAATTCTACTTAGTTCCATGCGTTCCTAGTACCATCGCCCGTCAGCTCGGCTTTTTATTTACCTACAATACCTACTTACTGTACACCGAAATACGTTTAACTCCGCCCTACGACAATATGGCCGAATTATTAGGGATCCGTTGCAAGATATTTGCAATTAAGGAATTATCTTGAGTCACGAAGAAACTAAGTACTTGCTAGCTATCATAAAAATATTGTAATTTGTGAAGGAGTTGAAGGGATTTTTGTTCACCAATTGCCTGCAGTGCCCAATGATGGATTCATCACTGGGCACTGCAGGCCTACTCTTTCATAAGAGAGAGATGTAGAAACTCACCTTCCACGCTGCTCCAATGCGGGTTGATGAGTTCTAACGATTATTTTGACTTCAGGTTAAGTACTGATAAGCGATAATCACCGTAGCTTCGTATAGAAAAATTCTTTAATCGACCGAAGAACGACCCTTCTTTTCTCGTTGGTACTAAAAATTTCTTGGCAGAAAAATTCAAATTTAGAATCTGGAACCCTAAAATCTACATTTGATCAAAGTACTACCAAAGACCATTAGATACATTAATATCTAGTTGAAATTTAAAAATACGGGACCCACCTCGTGAATTAAAACGATTTATTATGCAACTTGATTCATGTTAGCCTGGTAAGTGGTAGGTATCCCGATTAAGTTAACTTACGTAAAAAGGCGGTGGCGTGGCTAAAGTCAGAACTGTATTAAAAGCGATAATATTAATTATTATTATTGTATCGTTATGAAATTTAGCAATTCATTACAATTTACAAATCATTCAAAAAACAAACTACACAGAATAATTAATTATTGATCAAAACTTCAACTAAGTAAGTCGAGAAATTAATCACAGAGAAAGGCGGCTCATAAATTAAGGATAAGTCGCTGACTTTGACTTACGAAGTCCGAAACTAGTCGGGCATTTTTTTTTCAAAAATACGGAGTTCGAGGCGGGGTTTTACTTTGAGAATTTTATTGCATGCCGAATAATGATTACTTAGTATCGCTACTTGATTTTATCGCAACGCTCGCGCTGGCAACGAGGTTTAACATACGGTATTATTCGCAGTTCATTGATATTGAATCAGCTGTTCTAAGGGATGCCACCTGAACATTTATGCTAAAATTTTGAAGTCCTCATAACTCCCCCAGGATATGAGCTACACGTCTTATGACATTTTTCCAATATATCTATACACCATCTAACATGGGTAGCCGCGGGTATGATATACCATTTAACTAACACCTTGTATATGAAATGCTTCTCTTTGTGAAAAAATATCCCACTATGTTCCCAACAGTAAATGAAATGTACTCCAATAATAATGAAGTTTTAAGAATGAGGAGGAACAGGCCACAAAACCTACTTTGGGTCCCATCGAGAAGGTTAGCTCTGTACTCTAAGAACTCTTACTGTATGGCAATATCCTTATTTAATAAGTTACCGGAATGCTATAGAAAGCTGCCAATAACAAAGTTTAAAAGAGAGATTTTCACAATTCTCAACAAAAAGAATTACTATAGTGTTAGCGAATATATCGGAGATAGCGAAATTCCTATGACTATGCATTTGTGATGTGTAATCTGTGTGTGCAATGCATGTTTGTTCTAAAAGAGAAAGGGAAAAGTTGTAATTTAGTGCTGTTTGATAAATTTATAATATAGTACAATTATCCATAATTATTGTAAAACTAAATAAGTCAATATTAATCTAACATGCCAATATTATTTAAATTGTTTGACATTACATCAACTTTTATTAATAACTATATAAAATGTAACTAACCATTTTAACTTGGACCAATATTTAATTAAATTATATATTGTAAATTAGACATAGAATTTTGATATTATATATAAATTTTAATGTAATACAATTTTTGCACACTGTCTCTGACAGTAGATTGTGTACGGGAAGATTCTGCTTATATTATACAGCTGTTATTACCCACAATTTTGCAAAATAAATGATTTATGATTTATTTATGATTTATGACATTCAAATTTTTACGATGCAAAAAACGGGAGATCTATGGGGGATATCAGTGAAAATTATCTTCCTCAAATTTTTAATGAGTCTGTGGATTTAGGATCTTTTCCTGACCTCATGAAATGTAGTAAATTGATTCCTCTTTTTAAATCAGGTAGCAAAAGTGATCCAAACAATAACAGACCAATTTCAATTGTGCCAACCTTAAGTAAGATATTTGAAAAAATGATGCTCGACCAACTGCTCCGACATTTTAATTTAAATAAATTACTTCACTCCGAGCAGCATGGTTTTACCAAAGGTTGAACAACAGTCGATGCGGGCGCGGCGCTGTTAAAACATATATTCGATGCTTGAGAACTCGCAAAATGCTATTGGTATTTTCTGTGATTTGTCTAAGGCATTCGACTGTGTTGAGTAAGAGACACTGTTGATCAAATTGAGCCACTATGAATCAAAGACACTGCACTTAGCCTCATTGCATCATATCTTCGTGACCGTATTCAGACGGTATGTGTAAACAATGTGAAATGAGCCGAATCAGCCTCGTTAATGGGTGTCCCTCAAGGCTCTATTCCGGGTTCCTTCATGGTCTTCTTGGTATATATAAATGATTTACCATATTTTGTCCAGGATACTTGCATATTGTGCTATTTGCTGGTGATACGTCTTTAATTTTTAAAGTCGATAGAAATAAGGATAATTTTGACGACGTAAATAGTGCCATTTCTCAGGTCACTCACCGTTTTTTGTAAATAAATTACATACTTTTAAATGAAAAAAAAAACTAAGTGTGTTGATTTCGCACTGCCCAATATCAAGAATACACGTAACATTAATCTAGTGGTAAACAATTTTATATTAAAAATAGAAAAGGCCACCGTGTTCTTGGGTGTGACCTTAGATGCTAAGCTTCAATGGGCCAAGCATATATGAAATCTAGCTGGTAAACTCAGTTGTGCTGCTTACGCTGTCAGAAAGATTCGGCAGTTAACAGACGATGAAACTGCAAAGATTGTTTATTTTGCTTATTTTCATAGTATTATGTCTTACGGAATCTTGCTGTGGGGTAAAGCGACAAATATTCAAAAAATATTTGTATTACAAAAAAGGCCAATACGTGCAATTTATAATTTAAACCCAGGTGAGTCCCTTAGGGAGAAATTCAAGGAAATAGGTATTCTTACAGTAGCCTCACTATATATTTACAGTAATCTAATCTTCGTAAAACAGAACATTCAGAATTACATAAGAATATGCGATATGCACGATAGGCCAACTAGAAACTGTTATGGCGGCTCGTGACTCCATCGCTCCGCCTCATGAAAGTCCGAAGGTCGTTTGTGAGAATGAGCATTCTATTCTTTAACAAAATTCCACTACCTATTATAAACTTGCCTTTACACAAAAATGTTCCTGAAAAAAAAACTTATTATACTGTCAAAGATATAAATGATAAAAGTGCATGGATTTGACTCGCTCCAGCAACGCCCAGGACTGCTGTTACTTATGTATCTTTAGATTAATGCAATTGTACTTTTTTTTTCAAAAGAGTAACCACCGAGTTTCTTGCTGGTTCTTCTCGGTAGGAAAGGCATTCCGAACCAGTGCTAGATTCATTCGACTATTCATAAACACTTGTAAAAACTCTATTTGAATAAATAATATATGAAAGTTTATAAAAAAATGCCAAGCTCCGAACTAAATGACTAGGTGTGCAGGAGTGGGGCCTATATATAGTGACTTGCTATCGGCCGGTAGGAGGGAGTTTGTTTTTATTTTCAGCTACCCTCAACTGACGTGTGAAAGTGGTCGTACGTACACGGTACTACAAGTATATATCATGCTAATAAAGTAAGATAGTTCAATATCTAGTGATTCATAATTCATAATAAAATATAAAAACAATAAAATATAAAAATGTGAATAAGATTCTAATTTAACTAGATTAATTTAGATTATAAACTTTTGAGTTCGTTTTTTGGCAGGGCAGTCGTATTTTTTATTTTTTTTAATTATGACTTGTTTTACACTCTCTATCTGTTTTGAATTCTGTGAAGGCGATTATATCCACCGCTTCGTGAGAGAGGATTTTCGCTTGATATTTTATCAGACCCAACTTTTAGTACATAGTAAGTATTTAAGTAAAAACCTATCAGGATGATGATTTTTTAATTCCCGGCGCATATGTCCTTCCCAGGGATGTCCCCTACCTCCTAACCTACGTGTGTACCAAATTTCATCCAAATCGGTTGATTACACGGGCCGTTAAAGCTTAGCAAACAGACAGACACACTTTCGCAAAAAATTACCTGTAGGCTGGCTTAATAACCTCGACCTTCAGGGTCATATTCGTACAAGTGACGGCTGTTAATAAAACATGGTCCACGCATGAACGTGTGTCTTTCAACGGCTCAATTGTCTGAGGAAATCGTAAACATTTGAGAGCTTGAAACGTATTACTCGAACTGTTTAAGAAGTTCATACATCGTTTTTCAAACGTAGGCATCTATAGTCTCACAATCTCTCACCGGGTCACTTATCTGACCCCGTGAAAGCGTCGCTAGTAAATATGAAAAATAAAATAAATACAAATCCTAACAAGCACAAAAATTAATTTCAATTTTGGCCACCGGGACAGATAAGTTTATACGAACTCAGTTCGTACTAAACGTTTGACAAACGTTTACGATTACAATTTTCTTACGTAATCGTGGCGCGGAAACATAGCATGCCCGTACTCAAAATCATTAAAAGTGTATTTGTTTGTTAGTTTGCCCTTCAATCACACCGCAACAAAGCAACGGATCGAAAGTGGCACAAGGGTAATTCTGCCAACGCTTAAAGCCATATTATTTTATTATTGTTAGCTTTCGTGTTTAAGAATCATAATAATTATTTTAGGAATGTCAAGGTACGCGACATCAAACTGTAATTTTGAGTAATATTGCTTAAGTATTGCTTTAAGCGTTGGCAGTATGGCTCCAGTGTGCCTAGCATGCGCACTACGAGATAATTATGTCTACCCATTTTCTCGCGTTATATCTATTTGTCTACCGTAGCTAACATGGCTACACTTATGTCTCGTCTCGTGTCGTCAAAAGTAGAGATAACAGTAATATTTCTTATCTGTGGTATTTTTCTCTACAAACCCTAACATGGCAGACTATTTTTTCTCGGATATTGTTCTATTTTGACATTTCGACATGGTTATTTACCGACCGTCAATTTGAGGGCGAGATACAACGAGATAGGATATCAACCATTTTACAACAATAAACTTGAAATTTTTCGGGTGGTTCCTCCACGATTATGATGGCGGATCCATATTACAGAAGCGCGAAAATTACAATGCAGACGAAATAGGGATGTCTGTGATCCATTTGATTTGAGCGACGGAGAGTTCCAATTGCTTTGGCGGATCTCCAAGCCGATGGCAATCTATATTGTGGAGAAACTTGTCGAGGAGTTGGAGCCTGTAACCATTGATGGTCTGCCCGTTCATTTAAAGGTAAGCCTAAGGCGAATCCCACACTGCGACGCGTCCCGTGGCAGATGGCAGAGCTGCATACTAATTCCACCTGCGGAGAGGCGTTGTTAATGTGATATACCTAATTACGGTTAACGCGTCGCAGTGTGGGATTAGCCTATGTCTAAGTACTTTTCGGAGTTGTGTAGCTTCTTATTGGAATACTGTAATTCTATGATATAAACATTTTAACAATAAAACAGATACATAAGTAAAATGTTATTGTAGGTATACTGGCCATTCCATTCCATTCAATTTCTGGCCAATGGGGATACCAACAACAACTAGGGCAAGACCACAGCATGTGCGAGGCACATACCACTGTCAGTAGCTTTCTCGGACAATTTCTGACCTCTATTTATAGAAGATATCATCATCTACTTTTATAGTCTCCTTCAGTGTTCATCTTATTAAAATGCCTATACCTATGTACAAAATTCAGACTCTGGTGAATGGGTGCATTTTCCTACTAAGGATACAGCCTGGAGGAGTATAACTGCAGGCTTTGAAAATAAATTTAACGTGCCAGGTATATTGGGGCTCATTGACTGCACACACATAAAAATATTTCCTCCATTTGGACGACAAGGAGCCCAGTATAAAAATAGGAGAAAAGATGCACACAGAATAAATGTGCAACTGGTATGAGTCTTGAGTATGGTATCTTTTCATGCTTTTGGCAGAGACCTAATTACTAAAACACCTTACAACTTAATTCAAATTTAAAGCAAACTTAATTTTGTTAATTTTTTTATACTACATTAGTGCATAAGGTTTCAAGAGTTGATACTTGGAGTTCAATGTTAATTGACAAGTCTGTAGTCTGTACTTAGTACCTGGTACCTGAAAAAACCGGCATCCACGAGTCATGAATTCCTAGTGCTGTACCCTGCAGCGTCAGAATTGAGGAGTCTTGAGAGGGGCTTTGAGTTCAATAATGCAGTCTATACTTGGTACCCACCTGCAATATTACTTCACCATCGCAGACAAAGTCGCATGCATGAGTGTTGAAGACTTGTGACTTGTAGTATAATCAAGTGAAGTTGATGCTGGGTTCAGATATTGCATGCAGCTTTGCTTGTTTGGTTTGATTTTCATACAAATTTCAAACCTCTATTACCCCACTTAACTCTTTAGGGATTGAACTAAAATCCTTTCTTACTAGATGCCTCTTATAAAAGCTATCTGTATGCCGAATTTCAGCAGTTTGTGTTGTGTGTTGATAGATCAGACAGTATGTCAGCCTCATGGAATCCTAGATGAAATTTCATATATAGTAATTCTAATATAAATCTTCATCAATACATTAATGACAACCCGGTTAGCCTACACTATTGTGTAATGGTCTCTCAGAATTAAAAACCTTAGATTATTAAAAAATATTTAATTAATATTAAAATTATACAGGTACTATCTATCATCAGTCATCACTGTAGCTTAGTTTTCAACATTAAGAATTATTAATAACTGTTCTAATAATTTCATATTAATTAATTGTTTTTTTATTAACTGTGGGTTAACACAACTGATTACCAATTAGTTTGTTTGGTAGTTTCATATCAAAATATTGTTTGTTTTTAACTGTGGATAATGTATTTTTTGTTACAGGGAGGCAGATGAAAATGTGCTCATTTTGGAGGGAGATGAGCCTAATCAGGTGTAAGAACCTAAGCATCCTTTTAGACACTCTCAGGTCAAACTAGCACAATTAATTGCGGGATATTATTATGATTGTAATTTTATTAAAAAGAGCAACTGCCGAGCTTCTTGCTGGTTCTTCTCAGTAGGAATGGTATTCCAAACCAGTGATAGATACACTAAATGATTCAAAAGTACTTGCTAAAGTATAAAGTTGAATAAAAAACATTTGAATTTGTATTTGAATTTTTATTTATAAGCCAGAACCAAAGTGTAGATTTCATACATAGGGAAATTTATAATAACTATTTGTGAATATAGATAATATGTAGAAGTTAAATCATAATATTAGTACAATGAATGTTAATTAATATCTGTTAATTATATTGTCCTAAGAAGCTGAATATGATCTACTGAGAACATTTTCATATTAATTTTAATTACTTAGCTTTAGCTTTGCATATAATTTAAAAGCAGACCAATAAAACATTCATTGCCAACCAATTTCAATATTTCTGCAGACAAGAAACATTCCAATTTCATACAAGTAAAATAAAATAAATAAAAAAGCCTTTATTATTCCTTAGTTTGAGTTTAGCTAAATACAGAGAGTACATTACAAAAAAAGGATATAAATAAAAAAAGTACAAGTGTGTGTAAATTAATGAAAAACAAACCTACAAGCAGTAAATGTACAATTTAATGAAATATTGGTATTTTTTTAATTTAAACCCTTGCGGGTCAAGGCCTCCTCCATTTTGTGCCATGCTTTCCGGTTCTGTGCTATACTGTTCCAGCTTTTCCACCAATGTCCACTATCTCGTCTGACCAGCGTTCTTGATGCCTTTTGGGCCACGTGTGTGTTCTATATGGCCTGCCCATTTCCATTTTTGGCTTTTCCTATGGCTTAGAGCGTCTATAATGTTGGTTTTATTTCTAATGGAGTCACTTTTCACTTTAATGCTTATGATGCCACGCTCCATGACCCGTTGACACGTTTGTATCTTGTAACATGTAGTGTAATATCATAAAAGTACCTACAACCTACTTATTACATAAATACTCAAGAACTTGAGGTGTTCCTCCGTCAACAATTATTTTTTAAATTGTTTGATCGTATTCTGAAACAGGCCGTGTAATTATTTTATGTTTGACTCGATATAAAAGTACATTGTATTTATCCATATCACCAAATTCATTCCTTTTTTTGTAAGATTCTCTTATTATTACTTTAAATTAATAAAAATAGAGTTGTTTTTAAAAATAATTTCTCAGACTTGTCACTGTCAGTGTCAGAGACAAGTTAAGTCAGTGTCATAAAGACGTCATTTTTAAAGTTTACAGATAAAAAATTCTAATAAAAGGCTTAGAGCACATTAAGAATAATGAACAATGAATGAACTAAATCGGTGTTGCAACATTAGAATATCGCATGTTATTGGGAAAGGGCAACATTGGTTTCTCCACACGACAAGGCCAACTCTTCCACGAGAATCTTGTCACACGTAGCGCGCATGTTAGGGTAAACGAGAAATAAAGCGACACGACAACATCTCTCTCTCTCGTTGCGAGAATATCTCGTTGTGCGCATGCTAGGCCAACAGGTTACTAGAATAATTTCCCCGGATTTTTAAAACTACATGAACAAAGTCGTGTGCTTTAATAATAATTTAAATATGCATATTATAGCCCACTCGTGCGCCAAACCATCGTCCAGTAAATAATAAAACGTAAACTATTATTTTCACAGACTTTATTTTAGCTTCTGAGTGAGTGTCCTGGCTGTGCGGACTTGAGAGCGGAAGCGCAGGGAGCGAACGACGTGGTGAATGCCCAAAACCTTGTCAAGCGAATGCTGTCAAGCGAAGACATGTGGAGTCGGTACAGCCAAATGCTCAGGGCTACAATGATGAGGAGAGAGGATAAAGAAAAGGAAGAAAAGATCAAGATAGGTAACTAAAGAAGGACAGCATGAAGTAATGCCAAGCAGTTCCGTGCTGACCTTGAAGACAGGGGGAGGTTATTTTAGTCCGTGCAAGCCGGACACACCCTGCCGTCAGGCAGAAGTCCGTAGGGATTTTTTCCTCCCTCCAAGAAAAAAAAAAAAAAAAAAAAAAAGACTTTATTTTAGCTTCTGAATATAGTACAGTACAGGCCAGAACGTAATCTCCATAATATATTATGACTTAAAATTACTAAGTGCATGGTAAGCCTAAACATATTTCAAAGCTTTACTTAAAAATAACTAACTATAATCTAATTTAACAAGTTCCCGAAAATTAAGGCTCAACTGCGCATAGCCGTTAAATGGTTAAATTTTCTATATCTTTCATGTAAATTGTCAACCCCGTAATAAGCTTTAGATGCTGTCAAACTCTTAAGTTTAGACGCGTTAACTATCTATAAAAATAACTAGTGAAAATTGATAGGTTTGACAGGTTTAGCGTCTGTTTCAAACAGGCTAGTTTTTGCAATAAAATTATGTATTTATAATGGGTAATATACGTTATTGTATACAGCATTTTGTATGCATATCAAGCAAATGAGCTGGTACTAGGTAATCTCATGTTGAGTGTAAAACCGCCTACGAACTAGAGGTGTTAACATATTGCTAAACGGTTAAACTGTTAACGGTTAACGGCTGTAAACGGTAGTAAAAAAACAATGTTTTTTTTCACAGGAGATCGTTAAGCGTGAACCGTTAACTGTTTAACAAACTGTAGTAAAACAACAATATTTTTTCACTCTCTAGTGCACATGAGTAAAGATGGTTTACTAATATTTTCAACCATTAGCCGTTAGCCGTTTAAGCGTTTAGCGATATGTTAACACCTCTAGTTCGTAGGCGGTTTACTATTTATTTATTTATGATGGATCATATGCCTCGTTAAATTTCTTTTAATTGAACATTTGTACTCGCATAACGTACAAGAGAATGTTTCCTCACTTGTGTGAGTCTTCATATGCCTACGTAAACTACTTTTTATTGAACATTTAAACTCGCAAAACCCGCAGGAGAAAGGTTTTTCACGTGTGTGCGTCTTCATATGACTACTTAAGCTACTTTTAAGTGAAGTTTTGTAGTCGCATAGCTCACAGCAGAACGGTTTTACATTAGTGTGTTTTTTAATATGATGTGATAGATTACCCTTGTCTGAACATTTGAACTCGCAGGACTCACAAGCGTATGGTTTTTCACCAGTGTGAGTTCTAGTATGCCTCGTTAAATCCCTTTTTCTTGCAAACTTATAACCGCATAGCTCACAGGAAAACGGCTTTATACCAGTGTGAATAATTGTGTGCTTCATTAAATCGCTATTCCTTGCACATTTATAATCACACACGTCACAAGCAAAGGGTTTTAAGTCAGTGTGAATGATGATGTGCTTAATTAAGTCACTCTTTCTAACACATCTGTAAGGACATAGCATGCAAGCGAACGGTTTCTCACCGGTGTGAGTCTGCATGTGGTTCACTAACAACGCTCCGTTTTTGTTTTGATACTGGCAAAACATGCATTTTAACGGTTTTTCATTTGATTTACTCCTACTGTCTATCACAATTTTGGACGTATTGAACTTATCGAATAGGTTACTGGTGACCAGTGGAATGGCTCCCTGAGGCATTGTCTGAGGAGATTTTTCATCTAGTTTTTGTGCGATGGACACTATTTTCTCGGTATCTGTCGCCTGTCTCGGGTGCAAGGGAGCGACTGAAACGAAACATTTTTTCTCTCAATTATATTTCTACTGACTGTTGCCCACTAGATTAATCCGCACGGATTGATATTCCGTAAAAATCATTATTTTTTAAGGATACATATACTATGCATGTCTCCTATGAATGCAAGCTATACCTATGCCATGTTTCGTCAACATCGGAACAGCAGTTGAGCCGTGAAAAGGTAACAGACAGACAAGCGATTAAGCGGTTAGTTAAATTAAGGATGGATTTAATCTATAAAATAAAAATAAAATTGACGTCTTACTTTCATATTTACAACATAATAATCTACCTTAAACAGTGTAAATACATTCTCCATAAAGTACACATCCAACAACATCCAAATATATATATATATTTCGTCTACGGGAATGGGCATAGTTTTACGTTGTTGGATATATATATATATATATATATATATCCAACATATATATATATATATATATATATATATATATATATATATATATATATATATATATAGGTTTTATAGACTTTACTTTTTATTATGTTCAGATGACGACGAATTTTTATTCTACCGCTCGGTTATAGTTTACTTTTGCTAGTATGAGTAAACATATGCCTACGTAGGTTAGCTTTCAATGAGAATTTCAACCCGCATATTTCACAAGTGAAAGGTTTCTCACCAGTGTGAGTCATCATATGATAGGCTAAATTATACCTTCGTATACATTTGTACTCGCACAACTCACAAGCGAAATGCTTGTCACCCGTGTGAGATTTCATGTGCCTCACTAAATCACTGTTTCTTACGGCTTTATACTCACACAATTCACACGAGTAGGGTTTGTCATCGGAATGCGTTTTCATGTGTTCTATTAAACCGCTTTTACGTCTGAATTTCAATTCGCAAACTTCACACGAGTGAGGTTTCTCACTGGTGTGAGTTTTCATGTGCTTCACTAAATCGAAATTTCTTGCGAACCTGACCATGCATATCTCACAGATGAATGGTTTATCACCTGTGTGAGTCATCATATGATGGGCTAAATTACACCTCCGTATACATTTGTACTCGCACAAATCACAAGCGAAAGGCTTGTCACCCGTGTGAGATTTCATGTGCCTCACTAAATCACTATTTCTTACGGCTTTATACTCACACAATTCACACGAGTAGGGTTTTTGATCGGAATGCGTTTTCATGTGTTCTATTAAACCGCTTTTACGTCTGAATTTGAATTCGCAAACTTCACACGTGTAAGGTTTCTCACTGGTGTGAGTTTTCATGTGCTTCGATAAATCGAAATTTCTTGCGAACCTGAACTTGCATATCTCACAAATGAACGGTTTATCACCTGTGTGAATTCTCATATGCGTAACTAATCTATTCCTTACTGTACATTTGTATTCGCAAAACTGACAAGTAAATGGATATTCGTCAGCGTGGATTCGCAAATGTCTGTGCAAGCTAAATTTCAGTTTAAATTTGGCATTGCATATATTGCATATAAGCCGTTCATTGCCATCGTTAATTATTTCACTATTTACAGTATTTTTTTTAGATTTTTTAAACTTACGCGGTACTTTTCTAGCATCAGGTGCAATTATTTCCACGGGACTGATTCCAACGTATAGAGCTTTGTTCATGTAATTTTGCTTGCTTTGTGTTGCAAAACTGGAGAGCGCGACTGAAATGAAACATATAACTCACATAAATGTGAACCTCAGAACAGGACCCCAATATTCAGAATTATTTAAATAATAAAATGAAATGATTTATTTCACGTAGGAACTTATGCTAATTATGATAAGTCGCAAGAACCTAACATCGGTTCGGAAAACTGCTTCTTCTGAGAATAGCCGGCAAGACACTCAGCAGTTGCTCTTTGCATAAACAGAAAAATGTTACACTTTGTAAATAATATTACAATGCATGCGTTACGTATCATGTATTACACCGACTTGTGGGTTGCTGGATGCGATGCCGGTTGCTTACATGCAACTTTGTCGCAAAAAGTCGTCCGTATATGGACGACTATTATGTGTGTATTTTTATATGTGAGACAGTGGACATACCGCCTTAGCCTTAGCAGCGGAACAGAGACCGCAGCCTCCCACCAAGCCAGACCAGAGAAAAATCAGAACTTATAAATTTCCGAAATAACCCTGCCGGGGATCGAACCCGGGACCTCCCACTTATATGACTACAGCTACAGCACTACAGCGCTCACCACAGCGCCAGGGAGGTCGTCAAAAGTTCAATACATGGAGAGTAGCATAGGCTACTTTTTATCCCGGAAAAACCAAAATCCACGCAGACAAAGTCCCGTGGATCATCTATTTTTCAATTATGCAACACTTCAAAATTAAAAACGATGTTTCTATCGTCAGTATCTATCAAATAATATATTTTATACCTACTTACATTTTAGAAACTTTAGTAGGTAATTGTGAAACTGTTGCGTCATTCAGAAATACTAAATTATGATTGAAAATGGACGGGCTACGCCCAGAACACCCGCTACGTCGTCGCTCCTTCATTCAAATTCACCTACACGACCTTCGTTTCGCTGCGGAGGTCGTCGGCTTGCTTCGCTCGCAACCTCCCCTTCACTCCACTCGGCCTCGCTTAATTGAGGACCTCCTACGAGTTTCTGGCTTCGCGCTTTACATAAACACTCTTAGGGTAGGGCAGACAAGACTACGTGGAGTTGGGGTGTGCTGATTCGGTTTTGGTGACAGATATCTTAAAGGTAAGTAATAGTTATTTTAATAAGTTGAGTAAACAAAGTACAAAATAAGTACATTTTATCAAACGTTTTTAAAATATGCGTTTTTTAATAATAGACCCAGCGAAGCGTCTCTGAGTCTACTTCGAGTGAATTTGCACTTTTCCGTCCGTCCGTCTGTCAGAGCCTTGTAACTTATGTATTACTTCAAATTTAAATATAATATGTAAACCGATGGCCCCCAGCCGACTATGGCTTAATCTTTATTTCAGGGTGGCTCTCATAGAAGCGAATGCGAAGTAAAATATTTTTTATAGCGTTACATAGGGTTGCGGCATATCGTTTTAAAGATAATTAGGAATAGAGTACAATTTTTTTTTAATTTTTCTCCTAAAATTTACGAAATGGGGGGCTTTCAAAGTGGATATTTTCTAACGTCCAAAGTAGACCTCAGAACTCTCAATTTTCTGAAAAGCGAGCCTGAAATTTGATCAATTATTTGATTATATCCTGTACTTGAACAACCAATACTAAAATTAGATAAATATTATAAGGAAACGAAATTATTTAGTTTTTAATGAGCTTCAGTATTTTTAACAGAACTTCACAATGATGTCATTAGATGGCGCTCTGTAAAAGTTTATTCGTTTCTCCATTATCTCTTTAGCTCTTTTTCGTCTAATGTTAAAAGTTAACTATTACAATGGGGCTGATTCTGTAGTGCACAATCTCTAAACTAAACTAAAATTAGAGCATTATAAATATTGCTAAGCCTTTCATAATACTCCCTACGGAAAGGGACAGAACTAGATTTAAAGCTGCCATTTTAGTTTAGTTTAGAGATGTTACATTACAGAATCGACACCAATATATATTTAAAACTATTTTATGGATACCGCGAGGTCTCAGTTCGGGGCGAACTACTAGTTAATGTGAATGATAAATGTTTGTCAAATGTTTTGTGAAATTAAAATTTTGACTGCATAATAATGACGCAATAATTTATATTTTTTACTTTTGGTAATAACGATATCTCTTCAATGTGTATATGTTAAAAATAATTAAATCAACAAAAATAGATTTTTGGTTAAATTTCATTTAAAAAAATCACCGTATTGTTACGCACTAACTGAAGATTTCCATTTTTTAACCTTACTAATATTTCATTATCTATTAATTGATATTTTTTTCCAACCTAACCAATATAAGTATTTTTATGTAATAATGTTGTAAACATATTATATTATAAATATATAACAATATAATAATACAACTGTAACTGGAAGATTTCTGTACATTTAATAAATTCTGAAAATTTTAATAGGGGTATGCTTTACTATCGATACTGAGCCCAAAACAGATTTTTATTAAATTTTTGTCTATTTGTATAGCCGCGCATCACGCGAAAAGTAATGAACGTATTTAAATGAAACTAGGTATAGCGGTAGGTATGTATCATCAGGTAAGTTTTGCTCAACTTTGGTGAAGATTTGATAAATATTATCAGAGATAAAGGACAAAACTCCTCAACAGATAACAGCAATTCACTTGATTAGGACTTTTATTATCTTTTTGGTGGCGTTTGAGGGAAACAAAATCAATTATAAAAAATTGCGACCAAGAGAAAATCTGTCAACAGCCATCAACATAGTTTACTCTTTACATCGGTATTTCCATAATATTTCGATGCCATATGTTTGCCTGTGATATGTGGACTTAATTTCGTGTATTAAAAATGTCGTGACTCAATCTGAAGTCTGAACCAGAGTTTAAGTAGCTTGAAAGGGCAGATAACAAACTTTGCTACAGAAGTGTTATCTGCAGCAGTTTCTTCTGGAACGGAATCCTCAGTAAAGAAACTCGAAGACAAATGCCGTAACAAGAGCTTGAGGTAGTTTATGCAACCGCATAATGACTGTGGCTTCATTAAAAATATATTCAAAATATATTTATTCTATTTAGATGCACTGTACACTTATTGACTCCAATTACTTATAAAACATTATGTTGATAATCTGTTACGGTATTTTTGTTTAGTAAAACTAAAGCTAGAGCAACGGGATTATGTCACAACCTAAAAGATGGCAATAAGCTATCAAACAAAATGACACATATTATAATATATATATATATAAACTTTGAAAAAAGTTGTGAATTTGTATATAAAATACGAAGAAACTTTTTCCTCGACCATGATATGCTAATATTAAAAATGCGAAAGTTTGGATGGATGGACGGATAGATGGATTTTTGTTAATCAATCACCCCAGAACGGCAAACAGATCTGGATGAAATTTGACATAGAGATAGATTATAGCCTTGACACGTAGGCTACTTTTAATTCCGGGAAATTAAAGAGTTCCCGCGGGAACCATAAAACCTCAGTTCACGCGGACGAAGTCGTGGGCATCGCTAGTATAACTATAAATCCACTCAAAATGTACCCTTATAATATTGGTGGTTTACGTGGTTGACGCCACGGTTATTATAAATTAAAGTAAAAGTGTGTCTTTTTGCTAAGCTTTTTGACGACCTCCCTGGCGCAGTGGTCGGTATAGTTGTCTTAAAGCGGGAGATCCCGGGTTCGATCCCCGGCATGTAGGATTTAGAAAATTTAGATTGCTTATTCTAGCCTTGTGGGAGGCTTCTGCCGTGGCTAGTTACCACCCTACGGGCAAAGTCATGCCGCCAAGCGATTTAGCTTAGATTTAGAAACCGATAAGAGGTAGGTATGGGTCTAATATAACTGCCACATAACCACTTACCACCCTAATAGGTGAGATCGCAGTCAAGGGCTAACCTGTCGTGGCAATATAAAAAATGGATCCGTTGAACCAATTTTGATGAAATTGGGTACAGAGATAGATTGCATCCCAGGAAAGGATAGATTGCATCTTATCCTGGAAAAACAAAGAATTTCCAATTCCCATAGGAATTTTCAAAAACTTATATCCACGCGGATGCAGTATTATACCATAAAATTTATGTATAGTCCCACGAACTTATCTGGCCCGGTGGCCAAAATTAGAACTAGATTTTTATGCCTGTTTAGTGTTTGTTTTTATTATATTTTCAATATACACTAGCGACGCTGTCACCGGGTCAGATAAGTTTGTGAGACTGGTTACTACGGTTAATTTAAAAATACTAATAACTTCGGATGGGATGCTTCTGTACGTAATGTTGGACAACTTTAGTTGTAACTTTATCTAGAAGTCTGTTTTATTTTTATTCTCATTTATTTATTTATTTCATATTTGCGTTCAATATATATTATATACGAGACGATGCCCGCGACTTCACCCGCGAGGATTGAGGTTTTTAATTCCCGCGGGAGCTCTTGACTGTTCCTGGATAAAACGTAGCCTATATCTTTCCTCGGAATACAACCTATCCCTGTACCAAATTTCATCGAAATCGGTTGAACAGACGAGCCGTGAAAGCCTAGCAAACAGACAGATAGATTATAGTCTGGACACGTATAGGCTACTTTTAATTCCGGAAAATTAAAGAGTTACCGCGGGAATCAAAACCTCAATACAAGCGGACGAAAACGCGGGCAACATCTAGTATTAAAGAATTAAATTATTACCGTCTTAATTTTAGTGAATTTGTTAAGTTTTTATTGGGTTTATTAAGTTGTAGCACCAAACTTTTTCAGTATTATATAGAGACTAGTTGATGCCCGCGACTCCGCGTGAATTGTTTTAGGGGTATGAAAAATAGATAGTAGCCGATTCTCAGACCTACTGAATCATCCATCATCATCCATCCATCACCCCGTATGCATCCACTGCTGGACATATGCTTTTTCGAGAGCGCGCCACCAAACACGGTCCTCATTTCATAAATATCGGTCAAGCCGTTTCGGAGGAGTAACTAACATTGTGACACGAGAATTTTGTATTTAAGAGACTAGCTGACGCCCGCGACTCCGTCCGTTTGGATTGAGGTGTTTTAGAGGTATGAAAAATAGTAGCCTATTCTCAGACCTACCGATTTTTATGAAATTTTCTATGCACATTCAGTGCATAGAAAATTTCACAAAAATCGGTCAAGCCGTTTCGGAGGAGTATGGTAACTCACATTGTGATACGAGAATTTTATATAATATAAGGAGAAGTTGTCCATAAGAAGGCACTAGTATTTTTAAATTAATTAATTCAGGTAATATGGGCCAGTGTATATGCCAGAGAGGCAAATAATAAAACTTTTACTCACCCGAAGGCTGGCCGCACTCCGTATTGTCCTCTGCCAGATTTTGGTTCTCCTGTAATCAATATAATTTTTTTTAATCCACCACTAGTTAGCCCTTGACTGCGATCTCACCTGATGGTAAGTGATGATGCTGTCTAAGATGATAGTGGGATAACCTGTTAGGGGCATGGCAGTTATATTAAACCCATACCCCTATTCGGTTTCTACACGGCATCGTACCGGAACGCTAAATCGCTTGGCGGCACGTTTTTGCCGGTAAGATGGTAACTAGCCGTGGCCGAAGCCTCCCACCAGGTCAGACCAGGGAAAATTTAGAAATTATAAATTCCCAAATTGACCATGCCGGCGATCAAACCCGGCACCTCCGCTCATTAAGACAACAGCACTCACCACTGCGCCACGCAGGTCGTCAAAACAATCAGTACAAATTCAAATGTTTTAGATTCAAATAAACTTTTACAAGTGCTTTTGAATCGTCGAGTGAATCTACCGTTGGTTCGGAATGCCATTCCTACATTAATCTCTAGTAATCAATGAGCGACGCGTGACATATTTGCGACGCATATCAGTCGATTGCGATTGTTAAGCTACATTGACCCAAGTCGGTAACTGGATGGGTGACCATGAAACCATGAGACAAAGGCCAGACTACACTTGTAAGTTTTACTTACGTAGGTCGTCAGTGTGAGCCAAAGATAAATAATGCATACTAAAATCATAAATGCTAAAGTGTTTGTGTGTCTGTCTGTCTCTCCGCTATACTTTCCCGGATCATGTTTTCAACCGATTTTGACGAAATTTGGAACATATGTAGGTTACATCCCGGAGAAGGACATATAGGCTACTTTTTATCCCGGTAAATTAAGGAATTGCTGCTGAAACTAAAAATCCTCAATGCACGAAGTCGCGGGCATCAGCTAGTATTACTATAACACTCATAAGTGGTCTTACCTCCATATGCGCAGTCATATGGTAGTTATACGATTCTTCGTCCACAAATTCTTCAGAGCAAACGGAGCATTCGAACGTGATCTCATACTTGATCTGCGCTAGCGGTACATCATCTTCATCTGTAGAAGTTGACGGCTTCACAAATAATGGATCAGTTGTTTGTTTCAACTCTTCATCCGACACATATTCTTCCTTCGTCACGACTAAATTGATATTTAAACTGTTATCCGTATTCTTATTTCTCACTACCACATTATGTTCTGTTCCTTCATCTACTGACATTGATTCATGGGTAATTCCACTCATTTCACTTTTCACTATTGGGTTCACAGTTGACAGTACGTCTGTCTGTTTGTCTGTGTTTATGTATAAATCACAGTGGTCAGGCTTTAATACAGTTGGCACAATGTTGTATTTCAAATGTGTGTTCATTTCGTTGAATATATCCTTGTGTTGCAGTGTTATCTGGAAGAAATTCATTATTGAATATCAGTTTGGAAAACTTCAAAGAAAAACATACTAATATTATACTAAGTGTTTGTTTGTCCTACAATCACGCCGCAACGGAATAACGGATCAACGTGCTTTATGGCATGGGCATAGTTGAGATCCTGGACAGTGACATAGTCTACTTTATATCCCGGGAAATTGACGAGTCCCCGCGAGAATAAAAATAAACTTAAACCACACTTAAAGATACTTAAAGTTTAATGGAGTCAGTCATAATTGAATTTAGTCAGTCCAATTATGACTGATTGCAGATAGCATAGAAATAACACAAAAAATAGAAATAAAAATTGGCAGTCATCGGGACTGCCGATAGAAGTGAAAACGAATATTTAAAATTATTTTTTTCAAATAAAAAAAAGAAATAAAAATTAATAATAATAAAAATAATTCAAATATAAACCTTAAAACTAAGGCATTAAAGTTTAATTACGAATGTACTATATTTATATTTAAGACCTTTTGTCTTCGTAACAACGCGAGGTGTCGGTCAAGGTTCCACAGCACTTCTTAATAATAGGTCTTTACCTATGAAATTGCCGTTTTGTAAGGGAGGGACAAAAAGTCGATTTTTTTAAAATATTATATATTTATTTAATCAAAGTATGTACCATTGCTATCTATGTACTTTTGGCATCTCATAGGTAGTTCATTGATCCCTTTACTAAAAAAACCATTCGGACGGGAATCAATAAAATCTTTGAAGGCGCTTTGGACTGCCCCATCGGAGTTGAATTTTTTCCCTTGCAAGAAGTTATCCAAATTTCGAAAAAAATGGTAATCTGTTGGAGCAAAGTCCGGGGAGTACGGTCCAATTGAAGCTCCTCTAATTTGGTAGCCGTCTGTTGTGCAGTGTGTGGTCTAGCGTTGTCCTGAAGCAGCAGTGGCCTAGAGCGATTGACGAGCCTCGGTTGTTTAGCAGCTAGCTTTTCCACCATGGTTTGCAGTTGCTGACAATAGACATCCGCCGTAATCGTCTGGCCAGATTTAAGAAAGCCGTAGTGAACGACACCGGCACTAGACCACCAAACGCTCACAAGTAATTTTTTTTGAGTCAATTTTCGCTTGGGGCAGGATTTGGCTGGTTCGCCAGGGTTCAGTCATTGCGATTAGCGTTTCCGATTATCGTACAGGATCCACTTTTCATCACAGGTAATAATTCGATTTAAAATCCCTTCATTATTGTGCCGGTTGAGTAATGTAACGCAGCAGTCGACGCGCGTTTGTCGGTTTGCTGCACTCAATTCATGAGGTACCCACCTTTGAAGCTTTTTCACCTTCCCAATTTGCTTCAAGTGGATTAAAACAGTTTAATCACCGCAACCTGCAGCTAGCTCGGACGTGGTTTGCGATGGATCCGCTTCCACAATAGCCTTCAATTCTTCATTATCAACTTTGGTCTCCGGCCGTCCATGGGGCTTGTTCTGCAGGTCGAAATTTCCAGAACGAAAACGTTGGAATCAAAAACGCACTGTGTTTTCTTTTGCGACACCGCCGCCATACACATCATTAATCCTTCGAGCCGTTTCTGCAGCACTGGTACCACGATGGAACTCGTACTCGTAAATAACGCGATATTTCAAGTTTTCCATTTTGTAAACTGAGTGACGCAAAGAAAAAACCAAAAGAGGAAAAAACAAATGAATAGGGATTTTCAAAACACAAAAGCATGAGTAAATAGCTGTATAAATTTGAAATTGAAATTCCTAACCAAAGAGGAGATATTTGAGATCAATTACCATTGCCATTACGACAAAACAGCAATTTCATATGTAAGGACCTAATATTAACCTTAAAACTAACGCATTAGTTAAAGTTAAAGTTTTTACGAATGTACTATTTATACTTAAGACCTTTTGTCTTAAGAAGAACGGTGTCCGTCTCGCGTTTCCACATTTTTACCCCCTACCAAAAAGTGCTCAACGCGCCTAAAGAAGTTTTCACTACAAAAATTTGTGCGTCAGCTCCGACGCACGACTGGAGTTTACTCTTTACGAACGATTATAAAATATATATGTCACCGTAAGATTCTAAAAACCGTGAGATTTTAATCTAACTCGCGAAATTGCAAACTGTCGAAAGATTACAATTTAACGTATTATTTTCCGGTAGATTGTAATATGATAGGTATATAAACCCGATAAAACCTAATGAGCCGGCCACAGGCCGGGCACTACCTCATCAATTATGTCGAACCTTAACCTAACCTACAAGAAAGAGACAAGAAAACGTAAATACATTGAATATTCCAAAAATTGACACTCAGAACAGTTTACAATCTTCCGACAGTTTACAATTTAGCGAGTTAGATTATAATGTAACGGTTTTTACAATCTTACGGTGACATATAGATTAGTAAATGAACGCATTTTTAATATTACTGAAAACGTGCTTGATACATTTATTTATATTAATTATATAATTTATATTCATCAAAATACATTACATAGTCATGGAAACATAAACAAGTGTTACCATGGAAACGTCAATAACGTAACGGAGAAAGTTTGATTTTACCCCCCATAGATTTTCATACCCCGGGCTTATATATGAAAATCTTAAGGAGGTAAACTCGAAAAAAAATTAAGTCAGTCGACTTAAATATTCTTTAATATCTGTATGAATAAATTTTTCTGCTCAATACACTGGTTAGTTATAGGCCGGAAACTGAAAAAAGCATAATCGCATGGGGTTTAGCTCCGAGAGAATTTATTGAAAACATAAATATAAATTATTGATCTTTACCATATTTAGAAATGAGGAATTATATTTATTAATTAGTTATCTTTATTTCACATACAAAATATACAGTATACAGTTAAAAAGCAGGAGTAAGACTACATAGAAATATGCAAAGGCGGTCTTAGCCATCGCCAATCTCTTAAAGGCAACCTTTGGTGAAACGATAATTAATAACCTGGAGTGCGGGATGCTGCTGTATTTATAAATAAATAAATAAATAAATAAGTAATGCATACACGATAAAGTACCTAAATTTAAGACCAATAAATGATATCAAATAGTAAATAAAAACTGAGCATTGCATCTAAACTATATAACTAGTATAAACACTCAATAACCATTCAGAAACACTCGATAACCATTTTAATCATACTTTATTAGCAATTTACACACAAACACTGTACAGCCATCTTTTACATACATCATAGATTAATATGTACCACCATTACGTCTCGATCTCCCACTCTCAACCTTCCAATCGCCCGTCACGGTCGAGGGCGCTGTAGAGGAAATCAGACCATAGATGGACCATAGATAGATCCATCAATTTCAGTCTAACACTACACTAGCGGCACGCTATGATGGCCGGTTTGACACATTACAATAGTGATGTGGAATGTCAATTTATTCTCGAACAAAAAACAATTAAGTTTTGTTTTTGTACCTGATTAAATAGGTTTAATAAAACAAAAATGTATATGTTTATTTAATTTATTTGAACGAACTGAATATTTGAACGAAAATGAATATACATACTTTATATGCACACAAGAAACATATGAATACAAAAGATACCAAAAAAGGTGCCACAAAAGGCCATAATTAATCAGATTCGTCCATACTACTATTTTCACTGTCGTCACTGCTATCATCACATACATTAATAATTATATGTTCGTTTTCTATAATATTATCTATTTTCACATCTCTTTCATAATCTTCCCTTATTAATTTAACAGTTCTATTCACAACCTTTTCCCAGTCTCCTTTAGTCACATGTTCACAAGCTTCTTCTAATAATTTTAGCATTTTTTTTGTGGTAAATGGGGGTTCTGTATTGTGTCTTGCAGCATATCCCTTAATTTGAGCCCACACCAACTCAATCGCATTATACTCACAATGGTAAGGCGGTAACCGTATAACTCTGTGCCCATGTTCTAATGCTATTTCGTCAATGACGTATCGGATCTTGGTTGGTTTGTTTTCTTTTAAAAGACGTACTAATTCCGCTTTTAACATATTCATGTTTGCATCTACGCCATTTTTACGAAGCCATGCGACGATATCAGCTTTCTTTTGGGATTGGGCAGGTGGCTTGTCAATTTGCATCGAGTGGTATGGGGCGTTGTCCATAATTATAATAGATGGTTCAGGGAGGCTACACAACATTGAGGTAAACCATTCAGTAAACTTTTCTCCATTCATGTCTTCATGATAGTCTCCAGTGGTTTTTGACGCAAAAGCCATGAGAGAACCTTCGACAAACCCGTTGATGGTTCCGGCGTGACAAATTATAAGTCGCGATCCTTTTCCTACAGGAACTTTGGAAGTAGATGCTGCTGTGTCATCGTTCCAAGAACGGCCTACAGTATGGTTAGCATTAAGCCATGTTTCATCCAAGAACACAACATTTTGCCAATTTTTGATTTCTTTCACTTGCCGTAAAAAAGTATACCTTGCCATCGCTATATCAAATCTTTCCATCAATATTTTGCGTTTGTTACATTTTTTGTATCGAAATCCAATGGTCTTCAAAATCTTCGTTAAAGAACTTTCCCCACCGAAGAATAATCCAGCTTCCTTCAGTGAATGCACCAACTTTTTTCTTGTTGGATACTCCTTCTGTAAATAGTAGCCGTAAACATGTCTTCGGATAGCATCG
Source organism: Erebia palarica (assembly GCA_964035005.1). Lineage (NCBI taxonomy): Eukaryota > Metazoa > Arthropoda > Insecta > Lepidoptera > Nymphalidae > Erebia > Erebia palarica. Next base: position 8,849,451 of record OZ035994.1, on the reverse strand, counting down.
GCATCAAAGCTATCGATGCCTACGACTGGTTTTGCTCGTTTTCTCTTTTTTGGTGTGTGAAGTTTATTTTCTTCTGTGCCAGTCTCGCCATATTTTTTTTTAGTTATCCGTCTAACAGTTCGTTGTCCAATATTAAGCGCATCAGCTACGCGTTCAACCACTGACGTTATAGGTAAAATTGGCCCTCCATTTTGAGCTTCACGATCGAAATAGTTACGAAGGCGTATTACGAACTCACGTGTCTGACTATTTAGAACAGTTCTCTGCGTACGTTCGGTCATATCGACGAAATCCACAACAAAGGGCTTGAACAGAGTCCAAATTAACGAGCAAGGGTCAACAGTAATGCAGTATCAATATTTGAAATCCAAAGCCAGGTCAAAACTATATCACAATCGCATTGCACTGACAGTTTATACTTTTCGAAGCAACGTCAATTCGAAACTGCTTTGTTTTGCATTGAGCATTGACGCGAGTTTGCCGGAGGTAGTAGTTGTGCTAGCCAGCGATCCTATGTGACGATCGTATTAGATTCCATTTTTAAAAATTTATTGATATTTTTTTGCGATTTCAGAGGTTTGTCCACATAGTGAAAATTGTTCATATTCACAAGTACATTCACCCCTTAAATGGTGCAAACTGATTTTTCTACACTTGTATACATTTAAGAAATCAATTTAATAAATAAATTTTGAGTCCTAAACCTAAAACTACATTCGATAAAATTTATGAATCTCTGCACATCACTATCGTCAATAAAGTAATACAATTATTTCCTTCAAAGTCGTTATCAATTAATACGGAACTTCATGAGAAACTACATTCGATAAAATTTATGAATCTCTGCACATCACTATCGTCAATAAAGTAATACAATTATTTCCTTCAAAGTCGTTATCAATTAATACGGAACTTCATGAGCGGACAAACGTCAAACCGGCCATCATAGCGTGCCGCTAGTTTAGTTACTTGATATTTTAACAAACCTTGACAAAAGAAGATGGCATTAAAACAGTTATTCTAGTCTGACAATTTTTTTTAACCACTACAAGTTGGCAATTGACTCCAATCTCACCTGATGGTAAGTGTCGAAGCAGTCTAAGATTGTAGCGGGCTAATCTTTTAGGGGTATGCCAGTTATATTAAACTCATAACCCTAATCAGGAACGGTAAATCGCTTGGTGGCACGTCTTTGTTGGTTTGATGGTCACTAGCCACGGCCGCAGCCTCCTACCAGGCTAGAGAAAAGTCCCAAATTTACCCCGCTGGGAATCACACCCGCAGCCTCCTATGTTAAGACAACAGCGCTCAACACTGCACCATCGAGGTCGCCCAAGGAAGGTAAATGTTACTTCGAAAAAGATCTGAGTTTCACTAAAAGAAGGTTTCTTCTAGGTATAATAATAATGTTCTCACCAAATTTTTAACCCATAAGAAACCAAAGTCAAATGTAACTTACTAATTTATGTTTCTCAACTAGCTCCATCATCAAGGAACGGGCTCGCAAGCTCTTGTCTCTGAACTTGTTAAAGTTCACCAACCTCTGAGCACATTGTGCACAAAGTGTTTGTTTTAGGTTTCCTAGATCACACAACTGAAACAACACAAGTGATTAATATGTATCAACAGATATTCCTTAAAATAATAATAAAACGACAAAGTGGTTTAATGATGCATATATATGAATCTTATTGTACGACATGCCAGGTCAGATGTGCATATTATAAAAGTAATCAAGTGAGAAATATGAAGATTGAAGACCCACATTTGTGGAGTCGGGAACCGCGCGTCTCTCTCCGCCACCGGAGAATGTTCACAAGATACATTCTACAGCAGGCAGTGTGATGTGTGTCTGAGAATGTGTTCCACGCGTGCTTCCGGGAACTGTAATGTCCTCTCGACCGAATTTCGACCACGGCGGCCAATCTCCAGAGATATGTGCCATCTGCGATATTATAGTGCACTAGTGTATGCGCAAACACAGGTGCACTTTCTGTCCCTTTGCTCTCATAGCCCGATGGAACGGAAAATCCAACACGAACGGAGAGAGATCAGGCGCAGGACCGACGGCTTAACTCTCCAAGGCACAGGGGTGAAACACCACCATCTGCCTAACTAAACTAAATTATGGCCCGACCCGGGATTCGAACACCCGCAGCCGAACATGCTAACCACTAGACCAATGAGACAGTTAAAAAACTTCCTTCCTTAAAATAACTTGTGTCTATCTCTGCACTGGTCTGGTGATGCATCCAGTGTTTGACAGTGAAACGCTGCTTGTTCATTGTACTGTGTACTGCTCGGTGACACACCGATATGATTGAGATATAAATACAACTTACAGGATGTCCCACTAAATGTTGGTATGTTTCATCCAACTTGTATTTGCTCATTGGATATAGCTTGCTCCGAGTGTCGAAGCATACTATGCAGACCTGTGCAAAAAGGTTTTTTTTTTATTTATAATATAGGTACAAAGAAGTTTATTTACATAGTTTGAAGGCATATTATACAGAGATGCCATAATTGATGTTGAGTGAAGTAAAATAATAACACAATCTCTTAAACTTATCTAAAATGATAGCTTTAAATTTAGTTCTGTCCCTTTCGGCAGGGAGTATTATGACCGGGTTAGCAATATTTTTCCTAATGTGTGTTTTTTTTTGTTGAATGCTCGATTTTATAAACAGAAAAGCAGGCAATGGGGTTGATTCTGTAGTGCATGATCTCTAAACTAAAATGGCAACACACTCACACAGACACAGACTCACGGGCATCATCTAGTAGAGAATAGATCTTAAGTCCCTAACCTTTTTAGTAACAATGATTTAAAAATAACACATAAATAAATAAATAAAATAAATAAATTAAATAAAATAGCCTTTTATTACAGAACTTTTTACAATTATCACTACATCACTACAGCCTATTAACGTCCCACTGCTGGGCACAGGCCTCCACTCTCATAGGAGAGTGGGAATTAGAGCTTAGACCCACCACGCTGCTCCAATGCGGGTTGGCGGGCTTTAACGACTATTATCATGTTAGTGATAATAACCGTTTTACAATAGGCATGATGACAGTAACCAAGAATCAATGAAATTATGAATTTATCTAATGAAATAAAATTCATGGATTATAAAAAACGTATTTGTTTTTCTAGTTCCAGTGAGATTGCTATTTATTTTGATAAAATAAAACTATAAAATACGGGAATCCGCCATAATGGATTAAATACCAAGAAGCGAATGACGAAACAATTGTTTGTTTTCGAGCTTTGACAATCACACAGAGTACATTGGTAACAACAATAGTGACGTCACAAACGGCACCATGACACCGGCGAGCGTTTTGGCGTGAATTTTAAAATTTAAATTTCAAATGCCAATTTTATCTACCAAACCTTATTTTTCTGCTGAAATAATATATTTTTTCGAAATAGTACATACTTCCGAACATAATCTGACCATTTTTCAAAATCAGTCATCATGCCCTTTATAGTTTTAACAAATTAATCACAAGAAGTCCCTTAGTTCTGTGTGCCTCGCGGCAAAGGTCTCCTCCAGCTCTCTTGCCAGTGCTCCAGTGCTTGCGATTTAGTGCCCAGAATGGACCAGCTGTCAGCTTCAGCTCGTCCTCCCAACGTCTTTGCTGCCGGCCCTTGTTTCTTTTGCCATCCCGTGGGTACCATTGTGTTACCAGGTTACTCCATTTTCTGTAGGGGTCTCGGAGCATGTGACCAGTCCACCTCCACTTCAGCTGATCCATTCTTTTGAGTATATCTGTGACACAGATATACTCGCTCTGATGGCTGAGCTCCTAATTCGGTCGCTTTTTTTGACACCTACCATACTTCGTTCCATCAAAATAACACATAGCACATATGAAAGAGTTACCTGCACTGTTGATGGTATAGCATCACAACGAATTTGACTTGAGCCACTTTGTGTTTCACTGATGTCATCATTTAGAAAATGCTGCGAGCAGACCACAGCAGAGTCTGGAAGGTTGTCTTGTGTGCCTAGGGCTTCGAGCCAAGCAGCACGGAGGTGCACTTCACTGGGAAACCTGGAAATTACAATTAGACTTGTCCATACTAATATTATAAACGCGTGTCTATCTGTTTGTCTATCTGTCTGTCTATCTGCTACGCTTTTAACCAATTTTCATGAAATTTGGTACAGAGATAGCTTACATCCCGGGAAAGGACATTACTACTACTACTACTACTTTTTATCACGGAAAATTGAAGAGTTCCCAAAAAAGCGGACGTCGCGGGCATCAACTAGTGATACATAATAAAAGACTTGTAACTGATCTTTAATACACACCTACCACTAAACCCAAACCACTAGTGTTAGAAACTTGAACTTTTGACAGAGGGCTCCTTTTAGGGCATTGGCACTCACTAAGAAAGGCTGACCGGGGTCTTGAACCTAGGACCTCATTATTCGCTCTCAAACATGCCAAGCACAAGATGAGGCAATTTTCAGTCAAATTGTTATTAAACTAATCAGAGAACATAATGCAAGAAAAGAGCCACCCGTTCTATTTATAAATTCGGATCATATGTATCACTTCTTGAAAAATTTCAAGAGATTGGTGTTCTTACAGTGCCTTCACAATACATACAATAATATAGTCTTTGTTGGGAAGAACATTAATCTTTAAAAGCAAATAGGTGATACTCACAATCAATACACTAGAAACCGCCATAAGCTAGTAACAATGTTGTATCATGTGCCCAAAGTGCAGAAATCCATTGTGAGGTCGAGTGTACGCTTTTATAATATGGTTCCCAAAGAGTTCCTGAATTTGCCATTACATAGATTGAAGTTGCATGGAAGCAACCGGCCTCGTATCCAGTGACCCACAAGTCAGTGTAAACTTGTAACTTATGTGTTATGTTGTCTACATATTGTAATCTTTTCCTTTCTATGAAAAGAGCAACTGCTAAGTTTCTTGCCGGCTCGTCTCAATAGAACAGCCTTCCTAAGTGACACAAGTTGTCCTACATGAAATAAATAAATCATTTATCATTTATTTATTTATCAAGAGAATTATAAATCTATACTAATATTATAAACGCATAAGTTTGGATTGATGGATTCTTGTTACTCAATCATGCCACAATGGCTGAATGGATCTGGATGAAATTTGGCACAGAGATAGACTATAGTTTTGAATAGCACATAGGCTACTACACAAACGATTTTCATGAAATTTGGTACAGAGATAACTTACATCCTGGGAAAGGACATTACTACTACTACTACTTTTTATCCTGGAAAATTAAAGAGTTCCCACGGGAACCAAAAAAGCTCTATCCAACCTTATGAAGTTGCGGGCATAAGCTAGTAGAATTATAAATGAGAAAGTTTTGATGGGTGGATGTTTGTTCTCACTCACACCGGAACGGCTGAACAGATCTGGATGAAATTTGGCGCAGAGATAGATTATAGTCTAGATTAACACGCAGGCTACTATTTATCCCAAGAACCTCAATCCACGCAGGCGAAGTTGCGGGCATCAGATAGTAATAAATAAATAGAAGTTTATTTCCAGTAACTCAGAGGTTTTTGGTTTTGACATGTAAAGCGAAATACGCATCTTATCTCCTCCCAAGTTCTTTAACATTATGTTATAAATCTGCGATTTTCCCAACAAAAGTTCATTAAAACGTGAGTCAACATAATAATACCTAAACAAAAACCCATTCAGTGGAAATTATCAGTGATTATCACAAAAAAACGAAGTTTAAAATAAACTTAAATTACCTATAGGTAGCTCAGCAAATAACTGCACAAACCGTAAACGGTTTCTAGACCAGCTGAAACCCTGCAGAAACGGTTCACACAGCAGCCTAGCCAGCTGGTTGTCACACCTAGGACTCCCGATATTGCTGGCTCGCACTCGACGCACCAGGGATATTGAAATAAATACATTACAGAATTGGATACAAAACAGCTTTGTATTCCGTCACCGCAAGGGTCCAACTTATGTTCTGCATGAGTAAATACATTCGATTTATAACTTCTCACTGAAGCGCCAGCTAGGGACCTTAACCTTGAATCAGTGTAGTGTAATAAAATTAAAGCAGAAAGGGTCCCTAAATTGGTCCTTAAGGGCCCATTACACTGCACTTAATACAGGGATTCTTGCACTTGAATCAATGTAATGTAATAAAACTTAGGGAGTAAGGGTCCCTAATTTGATCCTTATTGCTGTGTAATAAGCAACGCTCTAACTAGCGGCCACGCCCACCCTTACCACAGGGCCCAATGAAAAGTGCAGTGTAATAGGCCTATTACTGCTATGTAATAAGCGACGCTCTAACTAGCAGCCACGCCCACCCTTACCACAGGACCCTGTAAAAAGTGCAGTGTAATAGGCCTATTAGGAATACTCACTCGTGAAATGTAATCCTCGTGGATTTGGAGACGACCTCCGTGGTGGATTTACAGAAGGGCACACAACACTGCATCTTCAATGTTTTTTTACAAGTCAAAGTTTTAGAACAATTGCACCATTAACCGAACATGTCGTAAACTGATAACTCATATCCCTCTTAGCATTTTGCTAGAATCAACACCACACGACAAAAGAAAATTATTGTGATTATTGATTTCAGACTTCAGTAAGTTGGAAGCAGAGACAAGTAGAGACAACTTTAAGAGACAAGTAACTGTACACTCTATTTGACGAGGCAAAGTAAAACATGTAAATAAACATGGCGTCAGATCACGTGATTATAATTGTCATTGGACATCTAATGATGGAAACATTGACAGACAAGTTGTGACTGAACGATTGAATGAATAAATTCTGAAATCGATTACCACATACAGTCGCTTCTACGGTCTGATGCTGAGATGTATAGAACGTACTTTGACTTGGCTCAGACTTTACTCTGAGTTAAAACGAGATGGACGTAAGTGAGTAACATTAATCTATCTCATTTTAACCATGTCTTAAGTCTAAGCAAAGTCAAAGTTCTCTCTATAGATCTCACTCTAAATGATAAGAGCAGGTTTAGTCGATTGTAAATCGATTTTCATATATTATAAGCCCGGGTTATGAACATTTATGGGGAGTGAATTCAAACTTTTTCCGTTACGTTATGTACATGTTTCAATGGTAACACTTGATTATGTTTCCATGACTATGTAATGTATTTTGATAAATTACATAATTAATATAAATAAATGTATCAAGCATGCTTTCAGTAATGTAAAAAATGCGTTCATTTACCCTCATTTATTTTATAATCGTTCGTACGTCGGAGCTGTAGAGTGTAGGTACTTGATCACTGATCACTAAAGCTCTTTAATGTCCCACAGCTGGGCACAGGCCTCCACTCATAGAAGGGAGGGAATTAAAACTTAGACCCACTACGCTGTTCCAATGCGGGTTGCCAGGCTTTAACGACTATTATCAAGTTAGTGATATTAGTGAAAGGTTTAATTATAATATCGTCTTCAACATCACAAGGTAATTTCATAATCATAGATGGATGGTAATGGATTTTCGATTTTTACAATCGACTAAACCCGCTCCTATCATTCAGTCTATGGTTCACTTTACATGTCACATCTCTATAGAATCATTCTATTTCTATATGTCAAACACCCATTAGGTCATTAGTCTTTGTTTTTATTTTGGGATTCTTGCTAGATAATTGATAATTTATTAGATTCATAATGCTTAAATTGAATTACTTTTGAGTATATTATGAACTATAAATGTTTTACTTCAGGAAATAAGACGTTTGTGAGTGATTTGTGAAATACAATAGTGAAAATATTGATAGCAAAGTTGAAATGTCGTGACTGGTATGTTTTATTTACATTTTTTTCGCTGCCCCTTCAAATGGACTGTAGGTTTTGTGTGGGTTTTGTACATTATCATACGCAGAGCTGCATCTCAGATCAATGACCTCTAGATAGACTAATGATCTGCTCGGTCGTGGGACAGCCATATTCAAGTAAATTATATCTTTGATTTTATGACTCCGTAAGATTGTCTAATAGACTGATTTTAAAAAATATTTATTGCAAAGGGGCAGGCATCATCTTTGAGACGCTGGCGGTTTAGGGTATAATTAATATCGTTCTCCGTAAAATGATAACTACATATTTTGCTTGCATATGTGGGTTTGAAATTAGGTCTGTTAATGGCATTTAGCCATTTCAGCCTTAATTCAAGACTTGTTGAGAAACTGAAACAATTGTAAAACATAAGTTAAAATGATACACAATAACTACAATGAAGAGACCAAAAACCACTTAAATAGACACTGTAATTTTCGAACACGCGACACCATATCCGAGATCGGGTGTCTTAATCACAAGATTATCATCGCTACAGTCTAAAATGAGTTTGGCAATATTATAAGTAGAACCTGACTGTTCAAATTCATCTCCCTACCCCTCAGAGTGTGAAACAGTAAGAGTTATATGAAATTTTAATTCTATCGATATTCAATTTATTTGTAAACAATACAATCCCCGTACTATATATACACTCTATATAAAAACTAATGAAATAATCCAAATTTTTAGGTACAGCGCAAAAATTTACGTGTTATTGAGTCAGTAAAGAAGTAACTAAGCTATATAAGTCGAAATAACTTAAAATAGTAGCCACAAAAAGAAAAACTAGACGACTTTTTTACTCACCTATGAAATGAAATTCCTGGGCGTTTTACAATATTATTATTACGACACCCCACAACTCAGCCCTTCACCATAGTTGATTACATAAAACTAAGCAAAAACACATGAAAATATTCAAAAAACAGGTAATTATTCACAACTGACACACCGGAAGCACAACAGACGCCATTATTGGCAAAAAATTGGCTTCAATAGCTAAATTTGATGACGTCATATGACAATTGCGCGACACGTTCACGCATTAACATAATACATCTGTCTCGTTCTAATAACGTAGCTTTTAGTAAGTAAGAAAAATCAAATCATAGTTTTACATGTTTTATTAACAAAATGCATCGTATAACTTTATTTGAGTAAAATGCAACATATCCTCTCCTTTATATAAAATCACAGCATTATATATTATTGTCTATGAGAGATATATAATAAAATGTTGCCATATTCATAATTTACTCCCAAAGTGGTGACTACTGTCAGATAGGATAGGAGAACTGGGGAATAAATAAAAAAATTAAATTTGACCAACATAATTTTGAATTATAAATATAAAATTATAATAAAATATTATCAATAATGAATAGCATCACGCGAAAGTTGAAATAAATACCTATTTATGTAGTTTCATGTATTATTTTATCTGAACTCATATTATGTTAAAATCGAAACCATAAAATGTTAATAACATAATTACATAATAATTTACCATAAACTTTTCTTGATATTATTCCGTACATTACATTGCTATTTTTGAATGCTAGTTGACATAAAACATTACAAAGTATTACAGAATTAGAAATTATTTGTTGCATAATACACATATTATTACAAAGGTGGTAAAAGATAAAAATACAAGTGTATTACCATCGTCATGGCGTGCAATACTTAAAAATAATCGATGTCGAAAATCACAGTATAAATTAAATAGATAAATAGGTGAAAAATTCAGTTTTTTTTAAATATCGACAATACCTACATATTTTATATCAACTGAGTCTGAAATCGAAAATGTCAACAGTTAGAATAAGTATTATCGATAAATTAATATTAAGCTTGTTAAGAGTCAAAGAAATATTCCATTATAATTATTACAGTCAACCATGTAAATGTATTTGCATAAACTCCGCATTTAATTTGGCTTGCCGTCATTGAAAAATTCATCTAGGCTGTAGATGGCTATAATGTACTTATTCACTTTTACGCAAAATATTAGAATTACGTTAACTTTAATTCACATTTTCTCTTTGAATATAACTTTTGACAAACAAAAACAGAACAATAAATAATAATAAGGCCAGAAAAGTTGATGGGAAGTGAAATAGGGGTTTAATCATTTCATTTAATTAGTGTTTTATTTAAATCCTTACTTTTCCGGGATAAAAAGTAGCCTATGTCCTTACCCCGGGAAATACCACATATCCCTGTACCAAACATCAAAATCGGTTGAAAAGGTGGGCCATGAAAGCGTAGCATCTGCTACGCTTTCATACACACAGCACAGGCAGACATACACACTTCCGTATTTATAAGATAAGTATGGATTATTGTAAAAGATAATAAAACCAGACCATAATTGAATTCATTTTTGTCGCTTTTACTTCTGTACGTTAAGAGAGACAAAAAATCGGCCATGCGCGCTTGCCTATATGTTAGGACTTTGAATTTGGGTCCTGGCAACACTTCAAATATACTCATTACTCATTTTAATAACAAACTTTTCTTATCAGTTTTACTATAAAAATTAGGCCCTATTTCTTTCATTTACTTGAGTAAACATTAGTTACACATGATTATAGTTACGATAATATAAAGATCCAAAGATTAATGTGTTACTATATCAAGATTTTGACCACCTAGTTACTTGTGAAATGTAATTTCATCGATTTTCCTTTCGCTGCGGCTTTTGCAGCCTAATATACTGCAACCCACCGTTGCGCAATAGCTTATAACCATCGATATATATGTAGGTACTAGATGGGCGCTTTCATAGAAAAAAATTGGGCGTCCAACCTTTAGAGCACGCTCCTAACCTGTATAGCCCTGTCCTTGTCCCCACCATAGCGCTGTCCCGCTTTGCAGACTAGATGGCATTAGCAAAATAAGTCCACATTCTTTGTTTGACAGGGCCCGTCTATGTAAATTGAGGTCGTTGCTTATAACGAATACAAAATTTCACAAACGATTCCACCTACAAATGTTATAATAATAATAATATATCAAAAACTTTGACTACCTAACAAAACTCCAATGTACCTAAGTTTGTGTAGTAATTGTTACTGGTGTGACAGGCAAAACAATTTAACACGCTGACGGGGACAAAAAAAAATATTCACTTACCTTTAATTTATAGGCATTAAGCCTTAAAGCTATCTCATTCTAGAAATAAAAGTTAAAATATGGCGAAATCTTTAGGTATTTAATCTGAGACTGCAACCCACCATTGCGCAATAGCTTAACGAACACAAATTTACAAAAACGATTCCACCTACAAATGTTATAATAATTATATATCAAAAACTTTCACTACCTAACCTCCAATGTACATAAGCTGTATATAAGTTTGTGTGTCACTTGTTACTGGTGTGACAAGCAAAAAAATTTAATACGGTGACTGGGACAAAAAAAACACTTACCTATAATTTATAGGCATTAAGCCATAAAGCTATCTCTTTCTAGCAATAAAAGTTGAAATATGGCGAAATCTTTAGGTATTTAATCTGAGGCTCGCCCATAGATTAATATGTACACTCTGACACAACATAGTCTTGTTAACTCATAGTATGTACAACACTTTGTACAATCTGAAATGCATATTAATGCAGTCCGTAACTTCTTTTTCTGGTCGGTGGTCCGTAAATACCTGCTTCGAGTAATTCAATAATGTACTCTGTGGAGTAATTCATACTATGCAAAAGTGTGTCTGTCTGTCTGCTACTCTTTTACGGCTTATCTGTTTGACCGATTTTGATGAAATTTGATACAGGGATAGGTTGTATGCCGGGGAAGGACATAGGCATACTTTTTATCCCAGAAAATTAAAGAGTTCCCGCGGGAATTATCTGTTGATTTTCTCCTGGGTGAAATTGCTATTTAGGGCTCCTGTGGACCCAGTATCACTTTGACCGTTGTAGATATATTGTGATCCACTACAGGCCATTAACGTCCCACGGCTGGGCACAGGCCTCTGCTTTCATAGGAGAGAGGGAATTAGAGCTTAGACCCACCACGCTGCTCCAATGTAAGTTGGCTATTATCATCTTAGTATGATCTTAGTGATAATAACCGGGACACCGACGGCTACTCGAATAGGGAAGGGAATAAACTAAAAAAATCTTCGACTATTTCTTTCTAATTTCAGGAGATACTTTATATCTAAACTAATATTATAAAGAGAAAAGGTTTGTTTGATTTTTTGAATGTTTAATAATGAAAGGAAAGGTATAAAATGTTTTAATACCTATTAATCAAAATTATTTACAAAGTATTAGTTTTTAAGTTATTTTATAGTTTTTTATTATTTTAATACAATTTCAAGATTTTATTTTATTTTTTACTTACCCAAACCCATGTCGTTATAATGCAAAGACTCAAACTTATTCTGAGTGAATCTTTAGGTAACTTATAACACTTACTGGGCATTTTCTGAATGCCACCTTAACATATAAATATTATGAATGCGAAAGTGTCTGCCCGTCTATTTTTTTTTGCTACATTTTCACGGCGCACGGAGTGTTTTACCGATTATGATGAAATTTGGTACAGAGATAGGTAGGGCCTGGAAAAGGACAGGCAATTTTTCAATCAAGAAACGAGTTCCCATAGGAATCAATAAACCCTAATCCAAGCGGACGTAGTTTTGGGCATCACCTAGTAATCAATGACTAATGAAAAAGACAACTAACATGATTATCTGACACTTATTCATTCGTTTCATAATTCTAAACACAACCTAGCTTTTACCTATCCAATTTCCCTACTTTTTGGGGAAAATGCAATTTTTTTACAACATTATTCACACGCCTGTGTGTGTGTCGACGAGCGTAAATACACGACGCTCACGCACACATAGTGCTATAAAGTGTTACGCGTTTGGGAGGTCCTGTTGTATGAAACTATCGGTCTTGGCGTTATTAGTCTAAGCCGCCAACTTCCTAACCGGGCTAGTACCGAGAGTATTGTAGTCAGGAAAACCCAATACTTAATTAGGGCCCGACCCGGGAGGTAACACCACAGTAAACAGATACAACCAGTATGGAAACTAAGCCAAGTTGATAAATTATTTACCTACGCTCCATTGAAGCAATAGGGTTGTCACTTTTAATGTTTTATGGTTTAATTTTGTTTTTGTTAATTAAAAGATTCTCTGTAGTGATCAATTAATCGAATTGAAATAGCTAGTTTACGAATAGAAATTAAATAAGTTTCTAATGGCGTCGGTTAATCTTAATAGTTTAAAATAGGGAAAACAGTTTAATATTGACACACAATAACTTGTAGATCTCTGTTTTTTTTGTAGGTCACTAACTTATCATTATGGCATAACCTTTTACATGTTTTGGCGGGAGTGTACGCGATCCGCGGCTGGGCGCACGGTAGGCGCCGCAGGTGGCGCGCGGGCAGGGCTCATGAGCTCTGTTTACGGATGTTTGTCACGCATTTTCGGGTTGAAGCGTACCGCGTTTCAACCCCAAAAATGCGTGTGATACCTAGTAATTAAAAAAACATTGCATAAAAAATACCTTTATTCTTGACTAGCGGTCCGCCCCGGTTTCGTACGGGTGCAATTTAGATTTGTAATTTTATCGTGAAAAATACAAATTACAGGTTTTTTCATATTATGTACTATCTTTACTTAAATGTAAATTAATTAAAATTAATACTTGTAATGTAAGAAAGTATTTTTAGTAATCAATATAATTTTTTATTTCTATAGCTGTTATTTCAGAATTGCGCATTTAAAACAGATAGAAAATTATAACTAACCACTCGCGTAGATCTTGATCCCGTGAGGATATCGGGATAATAAATAGGTAGCTAGGTTCTTCTGGATAATTAAGTATTCTAAAAGTGAAAGATTTATTAAAATCGGTCCAGCAGTTTTTGATAGCTGACCCGCCCCAATATATATCGGCTTCGCACGGGTAGATAGATAGACTGGTAGATAGATTTACAGTTGGAGCATTATATCTGCCTCGGTGTTCTGTTTGTGATGTAAGGTCTGAGTGAATAATTAACTTGAAGTTATCTGAAGTTCTAAGTTTTTTTTAAAACTTCGTATGTAAACATTGTGACTATTTAAAGCGGTCTGTAATTCCCTAATTAAATCAATTTAAGAATTTCAAAATGGCGCTGATTTAATAAAATGTTGGTAACAGTTTCCTGTTTTGTGATCCTAGGGATCGTCAGATATCGATTTTGAACGAAATCGGTTCAAAAACAAAGAATTTCAAAATGGCGCTGTCTTTTTAAAATTTTGGGACCGGTTTCCTTTTTGTGATCTTAGGGATCGTCAGATAACGATTTTGAACGAAATCGGTTCAAAAACAAAGAATTTCAAATGGCGCTGACTTTTTTAAAATATTGGGAACGGTTTCCTGTTTTGTGATCCTAGGGATCGTCAGATATCGATTTTGCACGAAATCGGTTCAAAAACAAAGAATTTCAAAATCGCGCTGACTTTTTAAAATTTTGGTACCGGTTTCCTGTTTTGTGATCCTAGGGATCGTCAGATATCGATTTTGAACGAAATCGGTTCAAAAACAAAGAATTTCAAAATGGCGCTGACTTTTTAAAATTTTGGTACCGGTTTCCTGTTTTGTGATCCTAGGGATCGTCAGATATCGATTTTGAACGAAATCGGTTCAAAAACAAAGAATTTCAAAATGGCGCTTACTTTTTAAAATTTTGGTACCGATATCCTGTTTTGTGATCCTAGGGATCGTCAGATATCGATTTTGAACAAAATCGGTTCAAAAACAAAGAATTTCAAAATGGCGCTGACTTTTTAAAATTTTGGTACCGGTTTCCTGTTTTGTGATCCTAGGGATCGTCAGATATCGATTTTGAACAAAATCGGTTCAAAAACAAAGAATTTCAAACTGGCGCTGACTTTTTTAAAATTTTGGGACCGGTTTCCTGTTTTGTGATCCTAGGGATCGTCAGATATCGATTTTGAACGAAATCGGTTCAATAACAAAGAATTTCAAAATGGCGCTGACTTTTTAAAATAGTGGTACCAGTTTCCTGTTTTGTGACCCAGGGAGCCCCAAATATCGATTTTCAACGAATTTAAAAAACAGTTCAAACAGCCGTATACTACGCAATACACTCCTGGTATTTTTAAAAAGATCGCGGAAATAGAGATAAACGTGACCACTCGTCATGACGCGGCACTCACTACTGACGGCCTCGCGACGACTGCTTAGAAGTCTCGTCGATGCGCATGTTTGTGTGAGTGAGCTGTTTCGAACGTTTCTAGTTAGTTTCACTACTGTTTGTATCTGTTTACTGTGGTAACACTCAAGTGGAAAGTAATATTTTTTAATTGAGCCTTATTCTCATTAAATCACATGAAAAATTAAACAATTTGGCTCAGCTATAGTATACTGCCCGCTGATTTGGACGTTCATATTTTTTTTACAGATAGGCCTTGATGAGGTAAGCCTCGCACTAAAATATTTTACTCCGAATTGCAATACTTTTCGAGATATAATTTTTTGAAAATCGCAAATTTTCACCACTTTTCACTATTTCTTACGGCGCGACATTTGCCATAGATTACAGACTCATTGACGTTTAGTTGGCGTACTAAAGTTTCGTTTTACGTACTAGAATCCGTTCCAACCATAAAAAGTATTACAAAATATTAATAATCGAGTAATAATCATATTCAAACCACAAAAAATGTCTATCATAGCATTTATTAGGCATAATAGTATATATTTTCTGTACGTGGACGTTTTTTATAATCATTCGAATAAAACATCGAGTTTTATGTGTACGGATTATTGGAAAAACGGAACGCGTGCGTTGGCGCCAAAGTGTCCAAATGTTACTATTGAATTCAAATTTCAAACATAAGAGTCATCGTTTTACGCGCTTTTCAGTTGAGAACATTTTTTTTTTTTTTTTTTCTTGATTGCCATGGCGTCATCGAAGCTTCAGGCTTCGTCGTCGTCACCATCTTCTAGCGTTTCGTCGAGAAAAGTGCAAGTGTTAGACTCTAATGAGCCACTTGCGCTCACCTCTTCGCGTGTTATTGCTCGCCAGTGCAAGTGTTAGATTCTAATGAGCCACTTGTGCTTGCAAGTGCTGCGTCTTGTGTAGTGCAGGTGTTGGACTCCAAAACCGAATCGGCACACCCCGACTCCACGCAGTCTTGTCTGCCCTACCCCTAGAGTATTTTTTTTAAGCGCGAAGCCAGAAGCTCGCGTAGAAGGTCATTCAGGGGCGACGAAGCGAGTCTTCTGGCGTAGCCCATTCCAATTTAGAAATTAACCTCTTTCCCTCCCTCTCCCACTACTTATACCCCTCCCCCCCACTCCCTCCCTCCCTCAAAGCCACTTTTACCCATTCTCCGTCTTAACTATCAGAGTTAAGCAGAATTTCGGTAAACCTAACCTCAAAATTTAAAAAAATTTATATCTCGGAAACTACTAAAATTCGGAACGTCTTACTTGCAAGGGGGGCATATCAACTCCCCTCTCCCCATCCCCTTCCGCCGCGGGCAGTATACTATAGCCGAGCCAACAATTTACACTTAAAAAGTACAAAATATTTTATTTTATATAAATCTTACAGGCACTTTATTTAAAATATTATAAAAATATCCATATTTTTTTTTTATAACAACTATGATTTAATATAAAATTTAATTTCATCATATTATAACAATTTTAAAAATATCACGAACTTATGGAACATGGAAAACATGGAACTAGAAACTTACAGAATTATTGAAAATAATACAATAGAACTTAATGGTAGCTAGCCTAACCTAATTACTATATAAATCATGGCCACGTGGAATGGTGGCAAGAATGCTGGCTGCATTTCCGCGCTGGACAGCCAGGCTGATCCTTTGCGCAAAAAATGAGCCAGCCCTTCTGTCACCAGATGAGGCAATTAACCGCGGTGAAATATCTCGCAAAAAATTTTTGGCACTAAGACTCCACGGCCCAAGGGTCTCCACGGCAAACGGAACAAATATGTAACTCTCTATGAGAGAGGCATATTTCCGCCGCTTGCCGGTTTCAGCCTTTTCTGCTGCGGCTCCCGGCCTTGATGCTGTCTCCCTGATATGACACGGGGCCAATGTGTCTACGCATGTTGCGTCCCACATTAGCGCCCGTCCCCGTTCCCAGGGAACCAGCGTCAATCCATCAGGTCTCTTGCCATCATCCCGACTAATCCCTGCCGGCTCAATGAGCGCAGGAATATCTATGGTGGCAAGAGCCCTTTTGATCGTATCATTGAGAGAGCCATGCCGAAAAAGCCTACCAGCGCTCCTTTGGCAAGAGAGTCCGTGAATTCCAAATTTATCGACCTCTTTTCCACACGGACATCTGTGCTCGAAGCACAGGGGTGTTCCCAATCTGAGACCTAGAGCCACACGAAAACTTTCATTATCTAAAAGAGTGCCGAGATTTTTCGATGGCAAGGCATGAAGCCAATACCCGGATTCTTTTTCAGATAAGGCTAGAAGCCTTGCTCGATCTCTTTCACTTGTAAGATTTTGAACCAAATTTGTATGTGTCAGCCGAACCAACGGCACATCCCAAAGTTTTTGTGTGAAACATTCCTTCGGGATATCGTCATTGGGACACCTGACCTTCCAACTCTCTAAGGCCTCTGTGGCATAGGTCAGTGAAACTGAATTAGAATTAAGAATCTGAGAACTAAGCTCTTTTATACTATGCACAGAGGACAGAAAAGCCGGAAGAGCAACACTGGAAATTTTTCTCACGCCGATGCCACCATACTTGACCGGTAAAGTAGCTTGATTCCAAGACTGATCATCAAAAGATAAATTTAGAATTTTTTCTAGCGTATCTCTTACGGTGGCATCCATGATATCGAGTAGTCCAGGAAATTTCCAAATTGGGCTCGCACGGAGAATATAAATTAATTTAGGTACAAAAAGGCAATATTTTAGGATCGAAAATGCAATGTGAGAATAATTATAAAATTGTCAATTTCTCAGACCAGGGCGCGTTTGGAACCCTCGTAGCTTTAGTTTTAAGATACCGTAACCAATTATCATATTGAGTATTATAAATAAATATATATAGTATAATGATATTGAGTATTGAGTATTAACAGCAAAAACATCCCGCCAAGTGATATAGTGTTCCGGTACGAAGACCTGTGAAACCGATTAGGGATATGAGTTTAATAAGTGCCATACCCCTATCAGGTTAGCACGCTACCATCTTAGATTACATCGAGACTCATCGAGGCGAGATTTCAAGCTAACTTGTAGCAGAAACAAAAGACTGATTATTTATCTGCGATTTGTTGTAACTTTGTTCATTTCTATTTCATATATCTTTTCATGTGTAAAATAAGGCAAGCTTTGTTTGCAGTCATATAGGGGCAATTATCACAACACAACATACTACCCGTGTGAATCCTCATATGATTCTGCAAGTTGTAGTGCCGAGTGCATTTATAGGCACACAAGTCACACGAAAAACGCTTCTCACCAGTGTGAGTCCTCATGTGTCGCACTAACTGACTGGTACGTGTGCATTTATATGCACACAGTTTACACGAAAACGGTTTCTCACCTGTGTGAGCCCTTATGTGTGTGATTAGTGAATACGACCGATTGCATCTAAAATCACAGTACGTACAAGCATACGGCTTCTCACCCGTGTGAGTCCATTTGTGTTTCGTCAAATCAATGTTGGAAGTGCATCTATACGGGCATGTGTCACAGGCGAAGGGTCTCTCACCCGTGTGAATAAACATGTGCTTTTTTAAACTGCGTTTTTGTGAGAACTTTTGTCCGCATATGTCACAAACAAACGCTCTCTCATCGGAGTGAGTTTTCATGTGCCTCGTTAGATGGCTTTTTAATACAAATTTTGAGTCGCATAGCTTACAAGTATGTATCATTTTTCCGCTTACATCTCTTTTGGTTTTCAGTGTTGATTTTTGGGTTTCTACAGCTCTTTCGCTGTTAGAGTATTGTGCACACGTGTGAACCCACATGTGTCTTTTCAAAGCCATTTTATAACAGAACTTTTGATCGCAAAGTTGACAATAGTATGGTTTGTCACTGGTGCGAAATAAAATATGCCTTTGCAAATTAGCATTAGTTAGGAAGCTTTTTTCACATATGTAACAAACGAAGGGTGAGGCACCGGAGTGAGTTTTCTTATGACTTGTCAGATCTCCTTTTCTTGTAAATTTAGAGAGACACTGGTTGCAGGCATAACATTTTTCAGTTTTGTTTTCATTTAAAACTAATTTCTGGGTTTTTTTGTTTCCATCTCTGGTTTTAGAGTTTTTTCCCTTAATATGGATCAGCATATGTTTATTCAAAAGGGTTTTATAAGTAAACTTTTGATCGCAATGTTGACAAATGTAAGTTTTTTTACCGGCATGATTCCTAAGGTGCTGAATAAAATTATCCGTATCTAAAGATTCGAAAAAACATAAATGGCATGCATAGGAGTTCTCCCCATAGTGTATTTTCGAATGTCTGAATAAATCGTCAATGCTTTCGAATTTCGTGCTGCACAGATCACAAATGACTGCGTCTGTGTGTTTTTGTTTCATGTGGAGATTCAAACCGTGCCTCAGTTTCGATTTGTAATTGCACAGGTCACAGGAGAAAGATTTCTCGCTTTTATGCGTTTTCATGTGCACAGATAAACTGATTCTAAGTTTACATTTATAATCGCATTTATTACAGGAATAAAGTTCAGTGGGGGTAGTTCTCAATGTCACCAATCGCTTCACCAGTAAATTATTTTTATCATCATTTGTCGCCCAAAAGTTACTTGATTCGCCCTCGTTTATTTCACGTATAGGAATCAGATTAAGTTCATTGTTTCTATTTCTTATTTCATCAAACAATATGTTTGGTGTAGGCTCAAATACAAGTTTGTCTTGCAAGTTGCAAGACAAACTTGTATTTGAAAAGTTCTTTCCTTTTGTTGATTCTTCATAAAAAAAATTATCTGCTTCAATTTTACTGTTATCTACTGCTTTTGAATGTCCATTTCGATGTTTTACATTTGGATTGCAGCTCACGTCTAAGAAAGAAAAATAAAGGCTTAAATTTAAGGCCAAAATATTTTTATTTAGATACTAGACGATGTCCGCGACTTCATTAGACGAACTAGAACTCTTTAATTTTCTGGGATAAAAAGTAGCCGATGTGTTAATCCAGGGTATAATCTATCTCCAATCCAAATTTCAGCCAAATTCGTCCAGTAGCTTTTGCGTGAAAGGGTAACAAACATACAAACTTTATCCTTTATAATAACTATAAGTGTGACCAGACAATGCCCGCGAAGCGCGCGTTAAATTTTTTGATGATCCTGCGAGAATTCTTTGAGTTTCGAGTATAAAAAGTAGCCATTGTCCCTTCCCCATGACATAACCTATTTCTGTTCCAAATTTCCTCAGAGTTAGTTAAAAGGATGGGCTGTGAAAACGTATCAACAGGCAGACAGACACACTTTCGCATTTACAATATTAGCTTAGTTTTCATATATTTCTGGTGACATATATGCATATAAAAAAATATGCAAATTAATGCTGACAAGTAGAGGAAAAAGAATACTAAATACAGTGTAAACTCTTTATAACAATAAACTCCCTGTAACGTTGAAGTGAGCCCAACTTGGTTGGTTTGCATTAAAACCCACATATTGAAACACTCTTTATAGTGATACGCCATTCTCTATTACGAAGAAATGTGTTCATATTTGTAGACAGTAAATATTTATTATTGGTATTATTGTGTATGTTGTTATCAGGTAACAAAAGACTTTGAAGCTCCGAAACATCCGAGGTCTGTCTAGCTTTTGTTATCCTTAATTGCCTTGAACACGTGCTGAAAGGATGTGATGGTCTCGGAAGTGATGGTCTTCGAGAAAACAATGCGTCATACTGCGAGAGTTTGGTTGTTTTTTTGTTCACTCCATATAACGATAACTCTCTATAACAAATAAAAATGCCCAGTCCCTTGAGTTTCGTTATAAAGAGTTTACACTGTATAATTAAAATTTTTTTTTAAAAAGAAGCTTACCTAAATTATGAGTATTTTCTGTAAAATTATTCTGTATTTGAGCAGAAAGTTCTTCAACATCTGGTTTGGTATCCAATACTAACATACTATCTGATAAATAACCATCATTTGATGCATCACATTTATTTATTACATGCAGATTTATTTTATCATTACAATTGTCATTAGCATATATCATTTCCGTTTCAATAATATCTATATCATCTTCGTAATAATTTTGCTCTGTTTTAACTACAGTGTCACTAAATTCATTTTCTAAATCTGTCTGTCTGTCATCGAAGTCTTCACTTGTCACTGCCATGCACTGAGCGTCTTCAATAAGCAACATAGAGTCACTCCTCTCATGTTTCACCACAACTTGTTTTACAGATGCTTCTGTCTGTGTGTATGTGTCAAAACCTTCTATATATTCACAATGACCATGCTCGAAATCTGTCTTGACAATTTCAGACGGTAGCTGGTCCATGTTATTATCAACTGGTCACTATCACTTAATGTTTCCTGAAAAATAAAATAAATAGACCTAGTAAAATGATTAGAAGCATTATTCATGAGCTCAATTGCTATGGTAATCTCAAAATCAAATTGCACTAACCAAGTGAAATACATCAAATGACTCATATCTATATCAATATTAATCAACTAAATTAATGTACTCAATTAAATTAATTAGTTAATAAACTTACATTTCTTAAAATTCAATCTTGATTTTAAATATTAAGTTGACACAAGACTTCTGCTTTCATTGGAAAGACAGAAGACAGAAACAGAGCACAGGGAAAGTTCACTATTGTGTGGACACAATAGGCTTAAATCAAAGTGTAGTGTAAGTGCTGCCTTACAGAACATTGTGTCTTTAAATTGAAGAAAGACTAAGTTGTTTCAATGGACTACTTCTTAGTATTATGATAATTTATAAGTTTAGGTTAAAGTAAAATTACTCATTAGTCTAATTTTAAGGCTGGATTGTAATTTTAGTGGGTATAGGTTGTTATACTCATATCAATGGGAAAAAAACGGATTTTAAGAGTATACATCAATGGTGCAGCAGAATCATCCCCAATATTTAGTTAGCATCAATCATCATTCATCATCATTGACTCAAACAATACGAGATTCTTAAAATAAATAAGAAACAAATTACCTTTCCTACTGAAGAAAGACACAGTTTTTTTTAATGTTTTAGTTTTATGCCATTTTTTATGTTCATTTTACAACTTTTTCCAAGGAAGGTGACTATCAAAGACCACATTATAATCTTTTTACATAATGTTTGATCTGCGTTTGATGATGTGGCACTAGCAGAGACAAGTAACATATTTATATTCAAGCATTGATTTTTCCATTTTGGTAATTTCTATAAATTGGCTACAAAGTTGTTTACCACAGAGTACAATAACTAAAATGATAAAATTGTTTACCAACTCTTAGAGTTGTTCAAAACTGCTTTATAACCATAGCATGCTGCAGGCTATAAACTATAATTTTTTAGCATGCTTCTAAATATGCTATACTGCACGCATGAAAGCACGTACGCTCACAGCAATTATGTACAAGCTCACAGCAACGCGTTACGCGAGACTAACGGTCGGTCGACTAGCGCGCTACCGGCAGGTGGGCGCTGCTACGGGCGCTAACTAAAGTCTAAAACTACGATAAACCGCGCGCGCTCGCGCGTCATAGCACCATAGCAAAATAGAGGCTCCTCCTGTCCGTGCTATGGAAAAAAAGCGTGCTATGCTTTTGCGCTACGTGCTTTAATTACCACCTCTACCAACACGTGTTTTTTATTTATTGGCTTTACAGTTCTGGGTTCCAGCCTTTTTCATTTTATAGCCATAGACTTGAGCCTCGAGTCTACAGGTTCCAAAGACATTACACTTACACGTACAATTATATTTCATACTTTGAATAATTTAGATTGAGAAGGATACTTTGTTAATAGATATTCAGAAGGATATGAAATATCATATTTAAATTGAAGCTTCCGGTAAGTAAAAATGGCGTATGGGCGGACCTTAAGCTGGAGGTTATAGGCCTATTACACTGCACTTTTTACAGGGCCCTGTGGTAAGGGTGGGCGTGGCCGCTAGATAGAATGTCGCTTACTACAAAGCAGTAAGGACCGAAATATAGACCCTTACTCGCAAAATACACTGATTTAAATGTAAGGGTCCCTGTGAAAAGTGCAGTGTAATAGGCAAATTAGGGCTGGTATTATCGATATAAAGGCAGTTCAGTGCCTCTATCAGGATTGTCAACCATAACGACTGGTAGATAAAGATCAAGGACAGTACAAGAAATGACAGCTTCGCATACAATTTGTACGATATTTTCTTTATAATAATTTCTTAACAAATCAACGAAATTATGGTACCACTAATTAGAGAATCATTAATTACAACGTTTTTAACTATTTCTAACATAAAATAATAACTGGATTACGCGGAACAAAAGCGATTCGTCGGAAGCGTGGTGCGCTTGCCATTGACGTTTTAAAATGTGTCGTCCAATATGGCTGCGCTGACCATCGACACGACGCTCCGCCAGACTGACTAACTGTCAAATCTCGTTCCGACTCAATTTAAAAAGAGGGCGCTAGCGATGCGCCGTCACGGCCGGACTGACATGCGGCCGTCCTCGGGCGCCTCAGGTTGTAGTCCTGTAACAATTACACAAGCATCAAATATCTTCGTATTAGCATTCGTTGAGCAACCCGCTCGTCCAACCTGACTATCTGTCTGTAACTATCATTGAACACCTTTCTTATTCTAACCAAAATTATAGTCACATAACCACTATCTCTGAATAATGGAAAAAGTGTGTC
Organism: Erebia palarica; assembly: GCA_964035005.1. Lineage (NCBI taxonomy): Eukaryota > Metazoa > Arthropoda > Insecta > Lepidoptera > Nymphalidae > Erebia > Erebia palarica. Next base: position 8,825,687 of record OZ035994.1, on the reverse strand, counting down.
CTTTCGACCACGCATGGACCGGACGGCACTATATTTCCATTTTCAAACAAGCAATGCACTCTAGACTCGACCAGTATGTCCTTACAACCAACCCAAAGGGTCTGGCCCGGACGATACCGTCTCACTTTGATCAACTACAGCATATTGTATTAGCCTGGACCGGACGAGTGTGTCCTTTCAACCAGCCACTAGGGCATGGCCCGGTACGACACTGTCCTTTCGACCAGCTAATACTCCAAATTGGACTAGACGAGTGTGTCCTTTCAACCAGCCGCTTGCAGCTGCATGGCCCGGTACGACACTGTCCTTCCACAGCAAATACTCAAAATCGGTCTCGACGAATGTGTCCTCTCAACCAGCCGCTTGTAGCTGCATGGCCCGGACGACATCGTCCCTTCGATCACCTTCATATTATTACCCAATGATTCCTTCTAATTTTGATATGAGTAATCTTAAGTAACTAATAATACACATCCTTTACACAGACCTATCATTATCATGGACTGTCTCGCTCTACGTGAATTTCGACTTCATGCTCAATATTTTCCCTATCATAAGTGTATCAGAATCTGGTGTAAGGGTATCGGAGTTTGCGGTTAACGAATGACAGGGACTTAGTCTGTCGAGGGGATCTTTGTTAAGTTCTACGTTTTCCGACGCCGTCACGGCTACCTGCATCTTATAAAGAGGTATGTTCTAAAAACACGTTTTTGTGAACGCGTCTATTATTACGGAACAATATTTCTTGCGATCACTTTTCCCACATAGTTTCCCAGTAAAGTCTATAGTATGTATGTATGTATGTAGTGCCACGGTACCGACGCCTTTGGGATGGGATGTAGCTGCACAGACTGTGCGCCTGAAGGGCCTTTTGATGCTTTGAAGACAATGCACGAATAAATAAACTTTTTAACGCATTTGAACATCTGAGGAAACCAGTACTGTTCGTATAGTTCGTCCAAAGTTCTCTACCCTACCCTAGACGTTGTAACTCGTCATGATTAATAAGTCCAAATTAAGGAACGAGGGACCGCTGGTAGCCATGTCATAATCTTGTTTACTACGACTTCCCTATAAAGAATGACGTCTCTAACGTCAGATGTTTGACCAACTGTGTCACGAACATGGTTATTATTAAAGTGATTAATTAAGTCTTGAATTTCAGCATCGTGCTTTTGCTCTACAGAAAGGCAGTCATGGTGTAATTCCACATTTAATGTCTTGGCTGCATGTAAAGAAGTTCGCGATGAGAAAGCTGCACTACTAGGGTCTGGCAAGGGATTTCTAGAAAGGTAATCTGCATGTTCCATACCACGGCCTTTACGATATTATAGGCCCACCAGCAATGGACACGTTGGCTTAGATTGGTTTGTGATTTAGATGCTTTTAAAGAGTTACAGTCCGTGAAAAACCTGAAATGTCAGCCATATAAATAGTGTCGGATGTGTTGCACCACTCGTACGACTGCCAGTATTTCCAGTTCGTATAAGTGGTAGCGGGATTCAACTTTTGTCGCACGTCGGCTAAATTATTCCACGACATGTGGAAGATCTATCTTCTTTTGTATTAGGATTACACGGAAAGTGGGCTAGAGAGACTATTGGAAGATGTGGCAGCTGCTGGAGCCGTGATGGGGATAAACATTAACATTAATAAAACCAAAGCAATGGTTATAGTCGAAACCCAGATGCCACCTCCTAAAATAAAACTTCACGGTGCTGATGTCGCAGCTGTAGATAAATTTAAGTATTTAGGGCGATTCTTTACAACGGATCTAGATCCTATGGAAGAAGTTAAATGTAGAATTGGACAAGCAAAGGCCGCTTTTTATAAAATTTCGAAAGTATTGTGCGACCCCAAAATCCCTTTTCCTATAAGATATAGCGTTCTGAAGTGTTATGCCTGGTCCACTCTTTTGTATAGCTGTGAAATGTGGGTTTTAAAGAAAGAAAGCTGTCGACGGTTACAAGCATTTGAGATGTGGGCACTGAGAAAGATGCTGAAGATATCACGGAGCCAGTTCGTCTCAAATGCTGAGTTACTTAAACGAGAGCATTGTAACCAAGCTCTAATGACATCCGTCGTGACGTTATTCGGGCATCTTCAAAGAAGATCCCAGTACGCCTTCTCAAGGTTGATCCTAGAAGGCAAGGTTCCCGGAAAAAGAGCACCTGGAAGATAGAGGAGGAAGTGGATGGATGACGTAAAGGAGTTGCCCCGTCATAATTACGCAGAGTTAAAGAAGATTGCTCAAAATCGGAAGACATGATTAGGATTACCCCTTACCCCTCAGATCTGGCATCGCAATGCAACTCAACGGTCAAGTCTGGGTCTAAAATCGTCAGAACTGTCAGAGTTAAGTATCTCTATGACGTTAGTACGGATCTTTTTCATATTTATCATTTCATGTTATGGGACCTTTTATTTTTGATACAATGGACCAACAATCCCGGGATAAATCTACGAAAATAAGACGCAAGACCTAAAAATTGACGGACCTGTGTCGCTGTTTTGAGCTGGGGAGGGTCAATAAGAGCCTGTATTTTGCGAGAATTAGGTCTCACCGCACCGCACTGGAGAGAGTATCTCAAGAAATCTATTTTCTTTTTCGTAAACCTAATTTTTTTAAGGTAGAACGAGAACCCAGCAGCAGAGAGAGCATATAAGACTTCATCAAGACGTTTGAAACCTTCAGGTATATCATATGAATAACACAAAATATCATCCATGTAAATGAGGAGCTTATCCTTCAGCTCATGACCAGCCTTTGCGATGGACCGTTGATAAACTGAAGGTACATTGCACAACCCAACAGGCATTGCGAGATATCCGTATTGCCCCTCGGATATGATAAATGCCGTCTTTGCCACTGAGCTTTAGTGAATTGGAATTTCGTGTAAGCCTGACGCCATATCTAATGATGTAAAATGATGTGCACCACTAAGTTGATCAATTTGTTTTCCTATTGGTGCTATAACCTATAAGGATGCCGCAGTACAATTTTGTTTGGGTCAACTAACTCGATTTCCAACTCTCCTATTTTCACACGCATAAGAGGAACGCCTTCTATAAAGGAGTCGGCGTATCGATTCAAAAATTTAATAACGGCCTACCTACCAAATTAGTATCCACATGGACAAAATCTGGTTTAGTAAAATTTAACTCGCAAACATTAGTTTCCTTTATCATTATTATTAATTTTAAAACTCATACCGTTTTCTAAAACATCCCTTCCTGTTATAACTGGATCCTCAAAACAGGTATCAGGTACTACGTGAAATTTTAAAGTTTGTGAAATCTCTCCAATATTCCATACTTATAATTTGAGACGTACGTTTTATTTTATCGCCTCCAGTCCCCGTAAGATAAACGAGATCCTTGCGCACAGTACCTGACAATTTACTAGAAAAGCTTTCTTTCATCAAAGAGCTAAACGATCGGCTATCATATAGGAAGGAAACTGACTCACCGGGAGACGTTCTTAAGGAACCCCTCGACAATCTTTGTTACGTGTCCTGGATTTCTGCAAATATTACGGTTGAAGTCTGTCCGGTGTACGCGCGCCGCATCTAGCTTCCGTCATTTGAGCTAGTTTTCAAACCGGTTTCTTGAGTTTCAAAAACCTCTAAAATCATCTCTCTAGTGAAATACCGCTTAATATTCTGAAAAGCTGAGCTTTGGTAGTAATAGCCGTGTGCATTTAACTCGCGGCGCATTAAGCCATTCTTCTGACAAAAGACTGATATAACAAAACCTGTTATTACATCTTCTGGCATTTGGGTCTAAGGTATACGTTCGATCATGTTCCAGAAGCGTAACCCAGTTTCTGACGCAGTTTCCTTGACTTCAATTTGAACTTCGTCAAAATAATCTTGGTATCGAGGCACTATTTTCCTCTGTGGGCGATCCATGCTATCCCACTTCTGATAAAGGCAGTTCAGTGCCTCTATCAGGATTGTCAACCATAACGACTGGTAGATAAAGATCAAGGACAGTACAAGAAATGACAGCTTCGCATACAATTTGTACGATATTTTCTTTATAATAATTTCTTAACAAATCAACGAAATTATGGTACCACTAATTAGAGAATCATTAATTACAACGTTTTTAACTATTTCTAACATAAAATAATAACTGGATTACGCGGAACAAAAGCGATTCGTCGGAAGCGTGGTGCGCTTGCCATTGACGTTTTAAAATGTGTCGTCCAATATGGCTGCGCTGACCATCGACACGACGCTCCGCCAGACTGACTAACTGTCAAATCTCGTTCCGACTCAATTTAAAAAGAGGGCGCTAGCGATGCGCCGTCAGATATAAAATTATCACAAATAAAATAAATAAATAATTACACATATTTTGAAAAACACTAGTATTCGTATTTTATAATGAACTAGCTGATGTCCGCGACTCTGTCCGCGTGAATTTAGGTTTTTTGATTCCCGCGGTAATTTTCCGGAAAAAAAACTGGCTGATGTGTTATTCCAGACTATAATCTATTTCTTCCATCCATCTATCCATCCATAAATCCAGTATTTCGCATTTAAAATATTAGTATAAATTTATATTATCAGTTCAATGTAAACCTTACAAACAAAACTGTTTCATAATATTAGTTGGAATATATAGATATTATGGAAAAAAAATTACTGAATGACGTAATAATAATATGAATAATAAAAATAGACTGATTTAAAAAATTATTTATTGCAGCTCTCCTTTGTGTCCATATATTTGAAACTTTAATTATAACTTCTAAGAATATGCATATCTAAAACCAAAAACAGCAGTAGTTTTTCAAAAAAATGGTAATCACGATCGGAGGGCCTCTTGCTGGCCAGCGAAGTGGACTATGGCTGAACCCTTACATTCCAACAGGAGGCTCCTACTCAGTAGTGGGCGCTGGCTGGGTCAAATGATGAGTAAAAATATAATCATGCTGCAACGCCCACGTGTTGGCCAAACCGTTTTCATTCCGAGAGGAGACTCATGCTTAAATTGGAGCCTGCAATAGGTTGAAGTATGAAGTATAATCTGTTTTGAAAAACATCGTTATTAGTTTCTGGACACAAATTGAGGTTCAATTCTTGCAAGGGTTGAATTGCCTGATGCCCAGGTGGTAAATTCTGCAATAAGAAAGAAATAGTAAAGTTTTATTATTTGGATTATTTGTTCTGGAGTGGAGACCGCGTACCGGTAAGTTGAGTGTAGGACGACCTCCAGCTCGCTGGTCCGATGACCTAAAGAAGGTTGCGGGAAGCGGTTGGATGAGGAAGGCGGAGGACCGTGTTTGGTAGCGCGCTCTCGAAAAGGCCTATGTCCAGCAGTGGATGCATACGGGCTGATGGATGGATGGATGATGATGATAAGAGAAAAGCATAATTGAGAAGTTTACATTATCGTTTTTATTATTCATCACAAACAAGAATATTGAATAAAGATTCTTAATGGTCTATTTGAAGGGGCAGCGTAAAAAATGTAAATAAAACATACCAATCACGACATTTCAACTTTGCTATCAATATTTTCACTGTTGTATTTCACAAATCACTCACAAACGTCTTATTTCCTAAGGTAACACATTTAAAGTTCATAATATACTCAAAAGTAATTCAATTCAAGCAATAAGAATAATTTATCAAATCACTAGCAAGAATCCCAAAATAAAAACAAAGACTAATGACCCAATGGGTGTTTGACATTTATAAATAGAATGATTCCATAGAGATGTGATATGAAAAGTGAACCATAGACTGAATGATAGGAGCGGGTTTAGTCGATTGTAAAAATAGAAAATCGATTACCACATTCTATGATTATGAAATTACCTAATTACCTTGTGATGTTGAAGACGATATTATAATTAAACCTTTCACTAACATCTTATCACTAACTTGATAATAGTCGTTAAAGCCCAAGCTAACCCGCATTGGAGCAGCGTAATGGGTCTAAGTTCTAATTCCCTCTGTCCTATGAGAGTGGGAGGCCTGTGACCAGCTGTGGGACGTTAATGAGCTGTAGTGATCAGTGATCATGTACCTACTTGTAAAAAAAATTGTGTGTGTCAGCTCCGACGTATGACTGGAGTTTACTGTTTACGAACGATTATAAAATAAATGAGGGTAAATGAACGCATTTTTTACATTACTGAAAGCATGCTTGATACATTTATTTATATTAATTATATAATTTATATTCATCAAAATACATTACATAGTTATGGAAACATAATCGAGTGTATGTACATGGATACATGTACATAACGTAACGGAGAAAGTTTGAATTCACTCCCCATAAATTTTTCATACCCTGGGCTTATTTAAGAAAATTTATTTATAATCGACTAAACCTGCTCTTATCATTCAGTGTGAGATCTTTAGAGAGAAGTTTGACTTTGCTTAGACTTAAGACATGGTTTAAACGAGATAGATTTATGTTATCTCGTTTTAACTCTGAGTAAAGTCTGAGCCAAGTCAAAGTACGCTCTATAGATCTCAGCATCAGACCGTAGAAGCGACTGTGTATGGTAATCGATTTCAGACTGTATTCATTCAATCGTTCAGTCACAACTCGTCTGTCAATGTTTCCATCACTATATGTCCAATGACAATTATAATCACGTGATCTGACGCCATATTTGTTGTAAGCAAATATTAATTTTTACTTTGCCTCGTCAAATAGACTGTACGTAGAAATGGGCAGGCATCATGTTTGAGACGCTGGCGGTTTAGAGTGTCATTCCCATTGAAATGATGACTACATATTCTGCTTCCTTTTGTAGGCTTGTACTCAGGTCTGTTTATAGCATTCAGCTAACTTAGCCTTAATTCATGATATTTTGGGAGTCTGAAACAATTGTAAAAACCGTTAGATTATAATCTAACTCGCGAAATTGCAAACTGTCGAAAGATTACAATTTAACGCATTATTTTTCGGTAGATTGTAATCTGTTAGGTATATTAACCCGATATAACCTACTGACCCTAGCATAACCCGATTATTTATGTCGAACCCTAACCAAACCTACAAGAAACAGACAAGAAGACGTAAATACAATGAATATTTCAAAAATTGACGCTCAGAACATTGAACGGTTCACAATTTTTCGACAGTTTAGAATTTCGCGAGTTAGATTATAATCTAACGGTTTTTACAATCTTACGGTGACATATATAATCAAAGGTGTGTTCTCTGTCTACGTCTACGGGTCTGTGCCAGCCAATCTGCGGTGCGATCGGCTAAAAATTGTCTCAATAGTACATCCAAAAATATCGTAGCCGACCCTTTGACCTGCCTATATTTCTAAGCTTACAAGTTTGTCATTTCCCATGGAGTCGTAACTATCGCGTTGCGTCGCTTTCGTCGCCCACCAAAGACTCGGGCAAAAGGAAAACACAGCACGTCTGTTTTAAAATTTACTAGAACAAAATCTAAAATCAAAATATAAATAGTTATATCTAAAAAATCTACAAATCATAAAGTATAAAAAAATAAGCAATTTACATCATATAACTTGACATAATGATCTTTCCCGGGATGCAATCTATCTCTGTAATTTTTTTTTATCAAAATTCGTTGAAAAGATAGACCGTTACAGCGTAGCAGACACACACACTTTCACATTTATAATATTAGTATGGATTTGCATTATTAATACTCTTTTCTGAATAAAACTTATTCTGGGGCCAAACAAAATTATAGTATTGGTTTAGATTTAGGTTGCCTGGAAGAGATCGCTTCTTAGGCGTCAGGCACGAAATTAGCGACGGCCGAGCGACGGCGACAGCGAGGCGATGTGGTCCGAGAGCTGGCGACGAATTTCGGGAAGATCCTTTTGTAATAGAGCTGTAAACAGTATGTAGATAAGACAAGATTCGCCGTAGTTCATCAAAAACATTACAGATGGCGTTATTAATAATGCAGGTATCGTCATAGTTCATCGAGAACTTCACAGATGGCGTTAAAAATATTAAATTATTGTACTTTCAATTTCTTATGATACAGATCTAGCGCTCAAGCGGTGGTATTGTATATTATTTAAAACTTAAGTTATTGATCTGTGGTTAATAATCCAGAGACGGAAACGTATAGTAGTCAATTTAATACCCATTTACTTATGTTTTAATTAATTTGAAGTGTCCGTTAAATTCTGATATTTGGAATAAAGACTATAAATTAAGCTAAGAATTACTGTATATTTCAAACGTGTGTTGATTCTTAGGCGAATTTGGTCAGTGTCCTTTAGTACATATAGAATTCGAAAAAAACCAAGACGTTTTTTTGTCGGTTATAAAGCTCAGACCAGCTCTCAGACTAATCGCGTCGCCCCGCTGTCACCGTCACTATTTTCGTGCCTGTACATATAGCGTTTTTCTTCCATATAAATATTTGTCTATGTTCTTCAAACCTTTTTTGTATCTCGTTTGATGTACAATAAATTGCATTTTGATTTCATTTCGTAGTCGATCCCTCTGTCGATTCGTTACGTGCCTATAGTGACGCCTCTCTTAGATTTTTGCCTTTTTTCTGCTGACTCGCTGCGTATGGTCAGGCTCTTTTTCAGATTTTGCACATATCCTGATTTTCTCAACCTGCTGGGATGTGAGCGGGTTACACATGTGGGTTGCATGTATCGAGGCAGTATATCTTTGAGCCTATATCTCCCGCCTTCCATTTGCAGGAAACCTAGTTTCACTCCTCTCTTTAATGCTCTGAAAAAAAAATATGCACATGCCATTAAAATTGGTTCAACCATCTATTCTTAATATTATAATTAATGCTGAAGTGCGTTGGTTTGTCCTTCAATCACGCCTCAACAAAGCAACGGATCATCGTGATTTTTTGCATGGATATAGTTGAGAACCTGGAGAGTGACATGGGCTACTTTTCAACCCCGAAGATTAAGGGTTTCCACGTGGGAATTAAAAAAAAACTTATTCCACGCGTACAAAGTCAGCTAGTTTTATTATATATATTGTTTGAAGGCAGACAGGAAGGCTAAGGCTATAGTCATGGTTTGACGACCTCTTTGGCCTAGTGGTCTTATAAGTGGGAGGTTCCGGGTTCGATCCCCAGCAGGGTCAATAAGGGAATTTATAATTCCTGAATTTTCTCTGATCTGGCCTGGTGGGAGGTTTCGGCCGTGGCTAGTTACCACCTTACCGGCAAAGACGTGCCGCCAAGCGATAAGCGATATAGCGATGCCGTGTAGAAACCGATTAGGTTTAATATAACTGCCGTGCCCCTTTACAGGTTAGCCCGCTACCATATTAGGCTGTATCACTACTAACCATCAGGTGAGATCGCAGTCAAGGGCTAACTTGTAGTGGAATAAAAAAAAATTAACACCGGCACTTTTCTCTCGCACTGTAAACTTCCACTACAGCCCATTAATGTCCCAAAGCTGGACACAAGCCTCCATACGTAGGAAAGGGGGAATCAGAGCTTAATGCCACCACCACCACGCTGCTCTAATGCGGGTTGTCAGGCTTTGACGACTATTATCGTGTTAGTGATAATAACCGGGACCGATGTCTTGTTCTCCGAGGCACGGGGTTGAAACACCGCCAACTTCCTAACTCCGGGCTGGTGCTGAGAATTTCTAGTCAGAAAAACCCAATACTTAGTTATGGCCCGACTCGAATCCGGGATCTCGTCGGCCGCAGTTAAAATGTTAACCACTAGACCAACGAGGCACTGAACACTTAACAACGTGTAATCCAGACTGAGATGGCAGTATGCATGGAGAAAAGAAGGATTATATCTTACCGTCCTACTTTTCTATTAAGTAGTGGGTCTCGAATTTTAAATTCCAACTTGATAAATTTATTGACGGCGCGCGTGCTCCAAGATGATTTTTTCGTTAACTTTGCGATCGCGGATAGGACCAATTCCCCTGTATTCGGTGTGGTTTTGACCATTTTTAATTTCGTAAACCTTAAAAACAAAAATCTTACGCGGTGAAAATTGAAATTTTGGAAAATTGCTTGTTTGCTATGGTCTGTTATGATTGATGATGAATATCATGCCATCATCGCATGCCATGTTATGCCAGTCTGATGACACATTTCTTCGAAAACATTCTAATTTTAAAGCTTATGATTTTTTTGGTACGCACATTAATTCGGTGGCCATTTGCTTTTTAAAAAAAATTGTGTGTGCAAACTGCAATGAAAAACTTTCCAGACTACGTGCCTTTAAAACATCATAGGTAGCGCTGAAACTCACACTATTTAAAGATTTCAAGCACTATCTTTAGATATTATGTCACCGTAAGATTGTAAAAACCGTTAGATTATAATCTAACTCGCGAAATTCTAAACTGTCGAAAGATTAGAATTTAACGCATTATTTTCCGGTAGATTGTGATATGATAGGTATTTAAACGCGATAACACCTAAAAGTAACTAAAATCAAGTATTATTTATATATATATATATTATTTATTTATATATATATTTATTTATATATATATATAAACGCGAAATGTCACTGACTCATCACGATATCTCAGGAACTTTAAAGGATACAGACTTGAAATTTGGAAACTAGGTTCCTTCTATGGTGTAGACGACCGCTAAGAAACGGTTTTGAGAAAATTCACCCCTAAGAGCTTGAAATGGGGGTTGGAAATTTGTATGCAAGTCCTTTGTTTTTGAAGTTAGAGACATGAAAATTGGCAATTAAGTTAATAGCTATAAATAATAAAAACCTGTATAAGCAATTTTACGAAAATCTACCCCAATAGGGGTGAAATGGGGGCTGGAAGCTTACATAAGGGCTCCCAAGTTTTTGAAGTTAGAGACTTAAAAATCGGGATTTAGGTTATTAGTTTTAAGTTTTAATTAACTGTATAAACAATTTTAGGAAAATTTACCCCATAGACGGTGAAATGGGGGTTATAACTTTGTATTAAAGTCCTGTGTTTTTGAAGTTAGAGACTTAAAAATCGGGATTTAGGTTATTCGATTTATATAATAGGTTATAAGTTTTTGAAGTCAGCATTAAGTACTTATTAGTCTTACATAATAAAAACCTGCCGATGCTATATAGCTGATATAAGTAGGCAGCGGGATAATCTCATAGGAAATCAGAAATTTTACGCGGACGAAGTCACGGGCGACCGCTAGTAAATGTATATAATTCAAAGTCCTGACTGACTTATATATCAATGCACAGCCTAATCCGCTGGTCCTAGAGACATGAAATTTGGAGAGTATGTTTTTTGTGAAGACTAGGTATCCACATAGAAAGGGTTTTTCGAAATTCTACCCCTAAAGGGGTCAAATAGGGGTTGAAAGTTTGTATGAAAGTCCGTCGTTTTTCAAATTGTAGCCATGAAACTTGGTATATGAGCTGCGGGTTAAAAATTAAGAAATACGTGTTTCACAGTTTTTGAAAATTCGATCCCCAAAGGGGTGAGATAGGGAATGAAACTTGGTATGAAAGGCCTTCTTTTCTCAAGATATTTTTCAAGTTATATCAACGAAACTTGGTATTTTGGTTTTCGGTAAAAAATAAAGAAATAAGTGTGTCACATTTTTTCAAAATTTTGCCCCTAAAGAGGTAATCACCTATATAAATATAAATCATTTACCACATACAGGGGCTGAAAAACAGATTCTTATAGGTTACAGAATCATAAGTGTTACAGGTTGAATTGATAACATAATCAAATCTGTAACCGTTTTCAATGTGTTTTTAAATCTGTTAACCCCAAAAACTTAAATTTCTGTAGCAGAAATGAAAGTGTGTAACACTGTTAAAGTGTAACCGGAATACCGATGTTGCCAAATTTACTGTTTAAATGCGTATTCGAACTTAAGATGAAAGCACCGATTATTGCAATTGGGTATTTGACTACTAGTGAAATAAATTATTAAATAAAGGATCTCTCAAAAGTCGTAATATCTACGTCCCCTGCTAGTTTTATTTTGAATAACCATTTAAACTATCGATTAAAGTAAAAAAAGTGCGCCGAACTTTGATGACGTCACGACTTAAAATTTGGTAGAAAATCCGTGCTAAGCATGCGTTTTGACGTTTGAAAAAAAGTTGCTGATTTGACGAGTTGTCAAATAACCAATTGTTTTAAGAAAAACATGGCCAATGTTGTGTCAGTGTGTGTAAAATCCAATGAAGTGAGAAGACCGCGTTGTCACCCCGTGGATTTTTTTAGGGCCCTATTAGGGTTACAGATAAAAACACATATTAATAGAAATAAAAGGTTACAGATTGATTGGGCTACGTATCGTTTCTGTTTCTGTTGTAAGTGTTTCTGTCCTATAACAGTTTCAAAAAACAGTGTGTAAAGGATGCTCATACGGGGTGGGAAAAACTGTAGTTCTCAACAAATTTTTATTTTTGTCTTAGCTTGTTAAAAAGAATTACCATGACAACGCAACTGCCAACTTTTCTTCTCATTGACATTAATTAAAAAAGTTTCAATATATTTTATTGTTCGCGTCGCTTACACAGTGTTTAAAACATTTATTTCGGTTACTGTTTCAGACCTTAACCATGAATATAGGTATTGGCCGTATTATAACCGTATTATTCCGTTAAATAAACAATAAACCTTCTTTAAATAATTAAAACAGGTGTTTCAATGCTACCGCCGCGACAAACAACAGCTAAATAAGTAGATAAATCTATCCAAACAAATTCCATGTTCGTCAATCCATACTTATACTAGAAATGCGAAAGTATGTTTGTCTGTCTGTTACGTTTTAATGGAGTATCTTTTAACCGATTTTGATGAAATTTGGTATAGCGATAGTTTAGGTATAGCCCGGGGAAGGGATAGGCTGCTTTTTACCCCGGAAAATTAAGGAGTTCCCGTGGTAATTGAATAACCTTTATCCATGGGAACGAAGGCATCAGCTATTTCCTAAATAAAGTGCTATAGGGTATTGTGTGCCTAGGGATGAAACAAATCGTTTTTAATCCCGCGTCACACATTATATTTTTTATATAGTTCGCACCATTTAGTTTGAAATAAACACATGATAGTCTGACAGGTTCGAAAGGAGGGCCGCTATATGTCATTCAGGGGGCAGAAAATCAGCATTTTTTCAGATGATTTTCTACCCGCTGAATGACGTATTCGTCTGAAATAGGGATGATGCCTATATCAAAAACTAGCGATCCACCCCGGCTTCGCACGGGTAGCACTAACAGTCCTAATAGTCTATACCCAATGTAGCCAGTGGGCAGTGGGCAGGTTTTACATTTTAACATTACATTGTAAGAGTACGCCCCGTCCTCACCACATCTGCCACAGCCGTCAGCCCTTAGATTATAGGTATTTAATCTGAGCGCCGGCCGGAGTTACATTATTTCTACGATATCTCATAAGATATTAATCTAAATTAAATGGTGTAAAGGACAATTTTTATCTTAATTAAATACTTGAGATGACTAACATATTTATTTTGAAAAGGATTTATACTATGACCGTAAAAACACCTTCGCAAGTAAAGCATTGGTTTAGACCAAAAATGGTTATTGAGAGTCAACTTTAAAAGATAGATATATGTTATCGCGGCTTTTTTGAGTGGAGCAATAGGCATGATGACTGATTTTCAAAAATGGTCAGATTATGTTCGGAAGTATCTACTATTTCGGAAAAATATCTTATTTCAGCAGAAAAAAAGGTTTGGTAGATAAAATTGGCATTTGAAATTCCAATTTTAAAAATAACGCCAAAACGCTCGCGGGTGTCATGGCGTCGTTTGTGACGTCACTATTGCTTTTACCAATGTACTCTAATGTACTGTGTGCAGTAAACACTAAGTCTTCGTACAGCAATTTAGATATTTTGTGTAAATAATATGAATTCCAAAGTGTTGTAAGTCGTGTGCGGTCCCCCAGTGTGATAACACATCAAAATGAACTCCAAGCAAGTTATTTATTCACGCGCCACATTAAAAAACAATGCGATCTAAGTGGCTTAATCTTTTAGGGCGAGATCCTACAGCTATAGGGCTAAATTCTACTATTTATTTCTTCGAAGATCACTTTGACGTAAGTTTTTGCTTTATTCTAATACTAGCCGGTGCCCGCGACTTTGTCCGCGTGGACTGAGGTTTTTTGGGTCCCGCGGGAACTCCTTAATTTTCCTGGATAAAAAGTACATATAAATCTTCCTCTTGAATCACTCTATCTATTAATAAAACCGCATCAAAATCCAATGCGTAGTTTTAAAGATCTAAGCATACCTAGGGACAGACAGCGGGAAGCGACTTTGTTTTATACTATGTAGTGATGCTGTTTTGCTTAGAACACAAATAACTGCAAAAAGTTGAGAGATGCGTACCAAGAATCGAACCCCATACGCCCCGAATACGAGGCAGACGTCATAGAAGGCAATCACCGCTCATATTAAGTTAAATACGGTATAGTTTTAAAAAACAACATTTCATACCTCTAATACCTATCATGACGTGCTTAATATATAAAATAGCAGATTTTACGGGTTTAGAACCTATAAATTATTATGTTATTATTG